>OU452307.1:9290500-10612000 GCA_911728475.2 Pterostichus madidus
TGAATGTAATTAATAAATGAGTTTATATGGAGTGATCTATGAATGTGGTTAAAGTGAGGGTGGTGTGTTTGGATGAGAATGTTTGACGAGGATGGATTATTTGATGAATGTAATAAGTAAATATTTTATGAATGATTTTAGGGTTCGTGCTACCCCATTTAATGGGATATAGCTTGATGATAAATATATATGTATATATGAGTTGTATCTAATACAATTTTCGAATATAGGTAATTAAGAAAAGAATCTTAGCCCCGACAAAATACAAGATATTTTCCAATTTATAACCACAATGTTAAAAATTGGAAGTTTCTGCCGAAACGAATAAAACCAACAGGGCAATACTTGCTAAGATGTAATATAATAATTTCCCAATGTAACACATATGTAATACCAACTCAATCGTATGAAAATATCTCAAAACAACTTATTATTATTAATTAACAAAACTATATAAACAAAAACAAAAATGTAAAAAAGTTGACATTTGTGGCCTATAAGAGTCCCTTTGTCAATGTCTTCAAGAGTCTTGGTCTGCAATTGTTCAATTTCTGTCTCCAAATAACATTCTAAAAGCCTACTTTATCGTATAAAAATTACTTTTAGGCCGCTAAAATAATATCTAAAACAAAGAATTCTTAAAAATTAAAAGTTGTTCACTATCGAATAATAAATATTAAAATATTCTTAGCAACGGGAGTAAAATGCTTTTTCTGTCGTTATCGGGAACGATAGATAAAGTTCATTTTAATTCCGTCGCTCTTGGCAACGACACAACAGACTAAAGTATATTATTAGCTGTATTCCATTTGGCACTTGGTTCACTTAAATCTGTTCAGATAAATTAGACAAAATGACAAAATAAACTGAACTAAGCAAACTGATGCACTTATTGGAGTGGATTACTTCAAAGTAAAGTAGAATCAGTAATTCTAATACTAGAAATAAAGTCATCGAAGTAATCCAGCGAAATAAATAAGCGAGCTGGCTCAGTAAATGTAAGTTAAATCTGATCCAAATGGCAAATGGAAGCTGTATTCCATTTGCCACTTGGTTCACTTAAATCAGTTCAGATAAATTTGACAAATGACTAAATGAACTGAATTAAGCAAACTTATGCACTTATTGGGGTGAATTACTTTAAAGTAAATTAAAATCTATAATTCTAGTACTGGAAATAAAGTCAGCGAAGTAATTCAGCCAAATTAATAAGTGATCTGGTTCAGTAAATGTAAGTTAGATCTGATCCAAATGGCAATTGGAATACGCCTATTTCTGTCATCATTTTGATGCCATAAAAACCGAGTTTTACTTCCGGTCATGAGAAATAAGTATTGTTATTGCACGAATTAAATCGTGTATAATTTATTGAAATAACCAAAGACAGTGATAAAAACTAGGCACAAGAAAATGTTTCGACAATTTTCATCATTATGTTGCAATGCGCACATGGTGTCCTGCGGCAGCGAACTTTTGTTTAAAATAGATTAGCATGAAATAGAGCATAGTTTGATTACTCACTAAAACAGTATAATTTATGTAGTTCCATTATTGCTCATTTTAATAAAATTAAGGTTAATTACACATTGAAATGTGTATAGGTGATCATAAACAACATGTATACCTAGCAATATGTGTGGAAGCATTTCATTTTCATTTATTTATAAAAGTAGTAAATTGTAATCAAAATGAAAAATTCGAAACGTGTTATTACACTTTTATTTTTCATACTTTATAAGTGTAATTTGTATATTGAAATATTCTTATATTATTGCTCTTTTATTTTGCATGCAATTTAAGTATAGCTTATGTAGTGAAATATCCTTGAAAGAAAAATTACCAATCATTGCAATTTTGCATACTGCGGTACCATACGCTGTATTCTAACTAAATCGTAAGGCTGAAAAATATAAATTTTCACAAGCAAATTATAATTTGCAAAGATATTTTTTAACTAAAGATTATTACATTAACTTCGGAAACTGGGGAAGGGGAAAAGCATGATGATATTTCATTTATGATGAAGAAACTTGTTGTGACGCGAGTCGGTAGGTTCCAGATTCCTGATTTGGCCACAACTCACGACTTTAACAAAAATTATTTCAGCGGTATGCCGTTGCTAACAGAGACCAGCGGTATCGTTGCCAATAATGATGAGAATAATAGTATATTATACAACAAGTCCAAATACTTCTCTCACAAATAAAAATAAATATATCATCACTTTTACCCTTACTGGAAATGGCACTCTGCCGTAGCAGATTACCAGGCCTTAAATCATGTCCTTTAAAGATATTTGCGAAGGGAGATCCACAGGAGTAATTATACTGTGATGAAAATTGTTTATTTATGGGGTAGTGGTACAGTGGTATCGTGTCGGCCTGTGGATCCTAAGAACCCTGGTTCGATCCTCACAGCCGACGAACATTTTCACCAATTTAACAAATTACCCCTGTGGCTCTTCCATCATTAAAATCTTTGGGGGCCGTGGTTTGACGACTAGTAACCGCACTTCACGCGCATAAATATATCACTTACCGCGATCTGCTTCGGCAGAGTGCCGCACCCAGTAATGGATAAAAGGCGTGATGATATATTTATTTATTTATTTATTTTTAAATTGTTTGTCGGTTGCATTCTAAAGCCCGTCTGACGGGATCAATTTTAATGTACATTTTTTACTTTGTAAAAAATTGAACGTATCATACATGCGCACGCACTTCAATGTTTCCTTAAATTTTAATGTACATGAAAAAATAGAACCGGTCCTATTTCCTTCAATGTTTCCTTCAATTAAATGCTCAAATAAGCTGTGTGCAGCGCACGGCACTGTGCGTTGTTAAAACGTCAAACATGAACCTCATTTTTTTTATTTGTATCATTAGGCGTATTCCATTTGCCATTTGGATCAGATCTAACTTACATTTTCTGAACCAGATCACTTATGAGTTTCGCTGGATAACTTCTCTGACTTTATTTCCAGTACTAGAATTACTGATTTTAATTTACTTTGAAGTTATTCACCCCAATAAGTGCATCAGTTTGCTTAATTCAGTTCATTTAGTCATGTTGTCTAATTTATCTGAACTGATTTAAGCGAACCAAGTAGCAAATGGAATGCAGCTAATATTTAATCAAAACATCGTAGTCTCGGCAACGGGTGTCCGTTTTAATATAGAAGTACAAAAATAAGCCTTCCTTGTGTGTCACTACAACTGCCACATATAAATTTTAATTTTGATTCTGACACAAAGACCCTAATTCAATACCAACATATTTTCAAAACAGATCGAAATGCGCATGCGCATCTAGCAGAAAATTGATTTTGCATACAGGATTTTTGTCTTCAATTTTAATGTACATGGAAAATGTAGATTAAAATTGATCGTGTCAGACGGGCTTAAAATGCATTCTCGACTCTTGAGGGCAAACAGAATTTAGAATAATGTTTTTTTTTGCTTTTTATTTAGATTCAATTACAAAAAAATTTCAACTTTAACTAATTTTTATTGTTGTTTACATCTTACTTTTGACCTGAAGATGGCCATAACCTTGGCCGAAACGTTATCAACTAATCTTCATTAAATTATAACAACTTAAGCCTATGTCCATTATTGAATTCCGTCAAACTTTTCTTCTCATTAAAATTATTCCTATGGCTCCTCTCCATAAACATCTTTCGGAGCGATGATTTGACAGCTGATAAGCGCACTTCACGCGCAAAATATATCACTTACTGAGATTTGCTGCGGCAGAGTGCCACACCCAATCATGGGTAAAAGGCGGGATGATATATTTATTTCGTGGTATATACTACATATAATTTTGTATGAAAATATTTTTTGTTACCGTCTAACAATTTTCTAATTAGTTGTATAATAAAAGAACAATCTTCTCGAGTACGGAGCTGGATTGTATGATGGTAGGCGTGAGAAATATTAGCTATTGTACTTGTAGTAAGACCGACGCGCAATGATACCAACAACCGACAACGAAACAAGCCGAAGATTCAAGTCAATCATGAAAGGAACATAAATGTATGTGCATACGAGATACAAAAGACACACGAACAAACGAATGTCCGACGAGCAGTCTTCGGACCATGCTTGTAATCAAAGCATTCAAACTTGTCAGAGACGCATGATATATGGGTGATTGTCACAAAATGTAAATCAGATTCAAGAAGAAATTGTCAACGAAACTGTATAATTTTATAGTTAACTAGACAGTGAGATGAGATTGGAATATTAATATACAATTTTGGTGAAAGTTATTCTTTGTGTTGGAAGCGTTCAAGTTGTTAAAATGGTGATATTTATAGTCTGGCTCATTAAGGTAAAATTATTTTTCACATAAAAATGGATATTTTTATATATATATTTGAAACATTTCAGGGATAGCATATACGAGTTTACCTAAAAAGAAAGTAAAATGGCTAATAAAAAACATTTTTATTATACCTAAACAATAATCCTTAACTGTATTTCATTAGTCACTTGGTTCACTTAAATCACTTCAGTTAAATTAAATCACATGAGTAATAGACCATTTTAAAAATGTCCGCGACCCCTAGTTGTTTATTTTTTGAACTAACAACTTAGTGCCGCCAAATGGCGGCGAACATCATATTTCAAAATGAATTTAAGTACAAAGTAAGTAAAATGTTTATATTGAAAATGAAAACTTACTGTAGTTTCAAAATAAATTAAGTATATTCATCAGTTATTTATAAATTATGTTAATATGATAGATTTCGTATAATGACATATCCATTCTTTTCTTCTGTTCACGTTTTGAGGAAAAGAGTGAAATGTTTCTTGTTTTTTTTTTGAATTATTATTACAACCCTGTATCCAGCCTATAGTATCCGTAATAATTACTATTATTAATTACTTTTCAATGAAGAAACAAATACTAAGCAACAAAAATAATCGAATTGTCACTTGTCAAATCGTAGACAAAGATGAGTACACGGCACTAACTTTTTTTATCTCCGTCTAACGTCTGCACATGCGCAATGAATTTTTAAAATGGTCTATAGAGCTAAATTAAGCATACTGATGCACTTATTGGAGTGGATCACATGAAACTAAATCGAAATTAGTAAATCTTGTACTAGAATCAGTGGCGTGGGGTGCGGTCCGCACCGAGCGGCACATATTTTGGGGCGGCATTTTTACTTTCTTATACATAGTATAAGGAAGTATTGGAATCGTGAAAAAGATCGTCGACGAGATTTTCGCGGAAATACGTGTTTTGAGGTCCACTTAAATAAATAAATATATCATCACGCCTTCTACCCATTACTGGGTGTGGCACTCTGCCGAAGCAGATCTCGGTAAGTGATATATTTATGCGTGTGAAGTGCGGTTACCAGCCGTCAAATCACGACCCCCAAAGGTGTTAGTGGTGGGGGAGCCACAGGGGTAATTTTAAATTGGTGAAAATGTTTTGTCGACTGTGAGTATCAAACCAGGGTTCTTAGGATCTGCAAGACGACTTGATACCACTGCGCCATTATCCCATAATTTATTTTTTTATTGACTTAAATAAATTTTAAACAATTTTCATAATTTCAAAAACTACTCCCGTTCTTCCTCCACCACTAACATCTTTGAGGGCAATGATTTGACGGGTGGTAACCGCACTTCACGCACATAAATATATCACGTAGCGAAATCTGCTTCGGCAGAGCGCCACACCCAGTAATGGGTAAAAGGCGTGATGATGTATTTTTAATTATTAATTTATTATCTTGTTTTTTATTGACTTAAATAAATTTTCTGTCCGCATTTGTAATTGAATATCAACCAAAATATTATTGATATTACGTTTTATACATTCCTTCCAGCTAGTATTTAATAAACATATTCCATACGTCTTCTTCTCTCACCCTAACATTTTTCAAACGTGTACATACATTCCCGCACAAAATTATCATACTTATTATAATACAAAAGTTCCAATTTGTCAAAACGCCAACGACATTTACTATATGCAGATTTACCACGCACCACAGCAAGAATAGCGACTACGCATGCGCAGTAAACTTAACCTAACAGCTGAATCGTTCTTCAGCTTTACTTGTTTACAATCGCGCATCGAACAGTTAGAATACTTCTTCAGCGCCTAGCACTTGTTTCTTTAACTGTCGGTTTTCTAAACAGTTACCAATAATTTCCGTGAGGTACTAATGCTTGTAGCGCGACTCCAGACTTTCATATATTGAAAGTGATTTGCATTCAAATGGCACCTGCGTTATTCTTCGACTTGCTTGCAGAATACATTTTTACAAAAGGGTTATTTTTATAAACGATGTGCAACTTATGGCGGTGTAATATGACACCAACTGTTGGTTGGTTGGGTCAACCATGGGCGTACGCAATGCGGCAGCATGCATTTATATTTAAATTAAAAATAAATATAAATTTTGAGAATGGCATTCAGCTATTGCAGATTTTGGTTAAGACATTTCGGCAAACCATGACTCACAAAAAACCTATTAGTGGAAGGGATGCCACAACAGATGAAAATTAGTAGTTACTACGAAAATCAAACTCGGGTTCTCATTTTTGGGTGCCGGAAAGTTCACCGAAAACAATTCACCGAATACAATTCACCGAAAAACTATTCTCCGAAAAACAATTCACCGAATAAACAAATATGTTATTAGGATTTATTCAAATAGAGCAGTACGTGAGCGGCCAAGACGGCGCACCGATGCATAAAAAGTACAGAGACTGTGCTATGAGGACAGAGCATTTAGTTCAAAATTACAACAAGAATAATATACATGAGTATTTACGAGGCATAGCAAATAATTTATGTTATTAATGTAAAACATATAGATTTAGAAAAATGAAATGAGCCATGACAAAGGAATCAATTTTCTATTTTTAAATACGCCTGCATTTTTCTGCCATTCATAAGCCTGGATAAAGTTTAAAGGAAAATTAATCAGCATTTCGGTGGACTGTCTTTCGGTGAATTGTATTTCGGTGAATTGCTATGTCGGTGAATAGTTATTTGGTGAATTGTATTCGATGAATTGCATTCGGTGAATTGTTTTCGGTGAACTTTCCTAGACCCCTCATTTCTATAGTGCGATACATCACAACAGGGATTTTGAACAAGGGGTCCTTGGACCCCCAAAGGGTCCTGAAACTTTTATAGGAGGTACACGAAGCTGTCACAAAGACTATATAAATTATTTTTTTCTAAAACCGGCAAGAAAGTGCCTACTTTCCTGACCAATTTTAGTAAGGACAGTAGTTTTTACGAAAACAGTAAAGTATATATTAAAGACTACAACAAAAATAACAGTCTGGCAAAGTACAAACAGTTTTATCTGAGTGTTTTGTATATTTAACCTAATTGTTTTTTTATTTTTTTGTTGTTTCTTCGATGCGTAGTCTGCTGTCTATACAATTATATAGAAAAAAATTTAACATTTTGAATTATTTATGGTTCATTATTGATTAAATTAAACGGTTTCAGAAAACGCAGTATTCATAGTACGTCAGGAGAGTATTTTTACTTGACTCAGGGGATTAAAATACTCTGCCTGCGGCCTCGTACTCCAAACAACCACTTCATGAAGTAAAATATCACTTACTTGACTTATTATGTAATATACTATTTCACGACCATGTCAGAAATTAGTGGCTTAAAAGCAAGGGCGCCGGATTTTTGAAATTACTGAGGATGCTCTAACTCGCAGTCCACTGATGGGAGGGATTTGTTTGTATTATGTGCTTTTTTCCTTAATAAGGAATGAGTACAAATAAAAGGTATTCAGTTGTTTTCTTTTTTAAATCTTTAATAGTAAAAGTCGTTTCCAATCATTTTCCCGAATGCAATTTCCTGAATGTTTGTTTTTCGGAATGATCGTTTTCCTTAATTACAATTTTCCTGCATGATTATTTCCTGAACACACGATATGAATCTGTATAAAATTTGTAGCATTTATAAGGATTGAAATACATAAAAATTTATTGAATAAATTTATTTTACAGGAATATGAATTTGCGACTTGCTGTTTATTATATAATAAAGTTTATTCAAAGATATTCCGTGTACCGTAATAGTCAATTATTTATCATAATATGCATCTAATAACCATTCCTTAGATAGTACAGGATGCATATAATACATTAATCAGTAACATTACATAAATATAATAAAATTATCTTATTGCCTTAAAATTTATTAATTTATCTCGAAATTATATCTATAGATTAACCCACAAAAAGTGTGCAATAGGATTTTATTATGGGAAATGAATTGTTTCTTGCCCAAAATTTAGATGTGACATTGTACAAGGTCTTAGTTGGATCATTTTACTGAATAGTCATTAGATACATGGACCGTTTATTTTGAAAGTGGTGTAAGTGTCCATTTTCTCTTGTATCGAGAAACTTAAAGGTTAGCATATTTGTCAATAAAAAAATTTAGGTTAAATATGTCAAGTCTGGCAATGTTCCTACTGATTTATCAATATGTAATTTAATTATATAAATTTGTTATAGGTGAATTTAACTAAAATAATGTATATTTACGGGCTGCAAATGGACTTCACCACTTTCAAAATGAGTCAGTTTTAAAAATCGTTTAACTTATTATTTATTATTTTACTTTTGTGCGCAAATTCGTGTTTATAATTATTATAGCTGAAGATGGTATTAACCAATATCGAAATATAAACCAAACTTTAAACTCAATTATGATTTAATCCATTTTTTTCCCGTTCTAAACTCATGACTTTATATACATTGAAATTCACAAAGTAAAATAATATTGTTATAAAATAATCTTGAATTTTTTTTTAATTAAGTAACTACAGTATCTTTGAACCATTGTTTTATTTTTACTGTTGTTACTTAATTTGGAAAATGTAATGATTAATTCTTTAAATTGCTTGGTAATGGCCAAAATTTTGCGCCGAAACGCCGCTGTTCGAATGATAAAGTTAAATTAAAAATTATTTTTGCAATTTTATTAGCCACGTTAAGCTTGTAATCCATTTAATATTTAATTTTTATAAAATAATATTGATTTACCATTTCTTCTTTCTGACGTTAATATGAAATTATCCATTTTAGGAGGAAAATCAAATAAGTAACCTAAAATAGTAACTCTCGACATGTAAAATAAAACATATGTAAAACAGCAGGCCACTAACCCTTCCATTAAATAAGATTAAACGAACAGAGAGAAAGTTATGCCCCATTGTACTCATATAAGTACAAATATTTTAGAATCTGTTAAAAATATATGGACGTAATCAGTGCCACCGCTTAGGTTTCTCGTGCCCTTCTGTAAACTGTAGAAAAGCGCCCTTTCAGTCAATATAAGAGAGAAAAAATTAAAAACTATTCTTTTTAAATATTGTAACGAATATACTCAGGGCGAGTCATCGAGTCGAGAACGTTCGAGTGTAGCGAGCTCGGCCCGATATATGAATCATAGCGCACTGGTTAGGACACCCAACTTCGACAATATTCCGGAACGTTCAAGACGAATCGAGTATGTCGGACTTTTGTATAAAAGTGGACGTTTGACTGTTCGCGGGCACAGCTGACAGTTGATTTCAGACTCATGCTAGATTGCATCGGTTCATTAGCAACTAATGGTTCAATAAGTTTCAGAAAATCGCTACTGATAATGTTGCTAGATAAACATTTTTTTAACTAAATACCTCTTTATTTTTTTCTTGCAACCCAACATCAGTTAGATAAATATATAGTGATAATAAATAGTAGTTCTTATGAACTTGATATAAATAATATTAGTTTACATGTAATAATAATTAGTGTTTAAGTTGTATTAAGTTAAATAAGTTTCTTTTATTATTATATTTCGTTTATTACATGGGGTGGCTAGCTCAGTGGTATGAAGTCGGCCTGTGGACCGTGAAAACTCTGGTTCGATTCCCACAGGCGACAAACAATTTTCATAATTTCAAAAACTAACCCTGTGGCTCCTCCACTACTAACATCTTTGGGGGTCGTGATTTGATGATTGGTAACTGCACTTCACGCGCAAAATATATCACTTACCGAGATCTGCTTCGGCAGAGTGCCACACCCAGTAATGGGTAGAAGGCGTGATGATATATTTATTCTTTTTTTTTATATTATTATGTATCATGAAGAGCTAGATACCACAGTAGTATCATGTCGGACTGTGAATTTGAAAACCCGAATTCGATTCCCGCAGCTGACAAACTTTTCACCACATTAAAATTACCCCTGTGGCTCTCCCCCACTAACATTTTTGGATATCGTGACTAGTAACCGCACTTTACACGCATAAATGTATCATATATCGAGATCTGTTGCGGCAGTAATGGGTTAAAGGCGTGATGATATATTTGGGGCATTATTTGCCAAATCGATCACCCCATGGAATCCATTTTTCTTTTTGAAATAAAATAACGTATGGGGGCTTAAAATGTTCCTCAAAATGTCCATTTCTGAATGCCGAGAGCAACTTTAGGGGATTCAAAATGGCGGCTTCAAAATGGCGGATAGAAGAGATGAAAGTCAGTAGAGAAAAAAAACAAAATTTGGTGTAAAATTCACAAAACTCCTCCACCACTAACATCTTTGGGGGCCGTGATTTGACGATTGGTAACTGCACTTTACGCGCAAAATATATCACTTACCGAGATCTGCTTCGGCAGAGTGCCACACCCAGTAATGGGTAGAAGGCGTGCTGATTTCGTTTAAGATAATTAATTGTGAGTTATTTTTGTATTTTAAAACATACACTCTTCCAGAGAAGACGGAAAATGTTACAATATATATTTTATGAAAAAAGTCAATTAAAAAAATTGAATCCTATAATAAAAAAAGTAGTTATACATATACTGTTATACATATGGAAAACGTAGCACTCAATTGTAATTATTGTCTAATTCTAATTTAACATTTTTATCATTTTTAATGCTCTACACTGGCTGGACTGGTAGCAATATTCTTAATGCACTTTTCAAATTAGGGAACGACGGTAAATTGTTCGACTTAATGCATTTTTCACAATTTTTGTTAGAAATTAATATCAGCATTCACGTATGATTGCTTTATTATTTTATTTTTTTTTTCATCACGCGGCGCCCTAAGACAGCGGCGCCAGTCTGCGGTGCTTACCTTGCTTATCGCCTTGCTTCGACCCTTGCCGTAGTACATTATTTGTTAATATAAATTATGGTCCCTGAATGCAAAGAACCTATTTTGGAGAGTTTTTATATTAAAAAAAATAATTGGGGAACATTTTATTTTTACTTTTATTTCTGGGTTTTCTTTCTTTAAACAAGGAAGAGATTTCGCTGTTTTCTACTTGTATAAAAAATATTATTGTGTGTAAGTGGTTAGAATTCCACTATCTGTAATTCGGATTAAATCCCTGTTTTATTAATCTTTACTCAGCATTCATTGCAAATTTTATACATATAATGTAAGTACTGAAAGTTTTTCTATGTGCTCTTAATAAATATTACTATCAAATTTGATATTAATTTCCACACGTAATTAGCTTAATTAAATAAATAGATTAGCCTTAAGAATTACGATACTCTCAAACAGAATTTACATTTTCTCTCATGGACAGTAACTACAATTTCTATCTCTATTCATAAACATAATCCAGCAATTTAGATACTCGTGAATGCTGGCCACTTGAGTGCTGGAAGCACTATACGTAGGATTACAACCCAATATTAAACAGAGAACTGCACAACCACTCAGAAGCAAAGTCAATAAAGAATTATGTTAAATGGACTTCTAACAATGACATGAAGAGAAGTCGGTAGTATTCAGTAATAAACGATTAAGTTTATGTGAGTTGTCATCGGCGTTAGAATTCTAAAGTGTTGCTACTTATTATTATTCTATTTTCAAATTTACGTGACAATATTTTTAACTCCTTTTTCTCCTATCGTATTAAGACAAAAACATTCCTATAAGATAGTAAACATATTTTTTAGTTTGATGTGAGTTTTGATTTTATTATTTTGTTTTATATATCATCACGCCTTCTACCCATTACTGGGTGTGGCACTCTGCTGAAGCAGATCTCGGTAAGTGATATATTTTGCGCGTGAAGTGCGGTTACCAGTCGTCAAATCACGGCCCCCAAACATGTTAGTGGTGGAGGAGCCACAGGGATAACTTTTTCAAATTATGAAAATTTGTCGCCTGTGGGAATCGAACCAGGGACCTCAGAATCCACAGGCCGACTTCATACCACTGAGCTAGCCATCCCATATTTTGTTTTATAAATTTACATAATACATTTTTTTCTTCTATTTATATTAAGACAATAACATTCCATTTCGATGGCAGACATTTTAGATTCAAATTAAAGTTGATTTTATTAATACTTACTTTTTACGATCCGTAAAAATTTATTTTGAATAATGAGTTTTAATTCCATTGCTTACCGAAAAAATAAAAACAAATGAAAATTTTGTATTCTACCTGTGGTTCAAATCTGTGTAATAAACCTGATCTTAATAGTCTTGCATTCAGTAAATACAATTTTGTGTCCTAATGTGGATATAAATTAAATTCAAGGTGAACTGATTTTAAAAAGCAATTCTACTATAAGAAATAAATACACGAATTAAAAATACATTGACATCAAAATTCTATACATTGTACGAAGACGACAGAAAAAGTATTTCATAAAATTTTATTAGCAAAGTTTATAGTATTTACAAAAAATATATTTATCAACATATTCAGCATGATTTGCACACTATTGTTTATTATAAGCTGTGTATCTGAAGAGACAAGTAGACTTATAAATAAGGAATGTAGTGGAATTTAATTTTTATTACTTTTATTTGCAGTGGAATATGAGAACATATGGGCCTTTGCGCAAAATAATGTTAAATGTTTATACATTGCATTTTAATAAATAGGCTTTATATTTAACTAAAAATCCAGATAAAAGGCTTGAATTTATAAACATATGGTTTGTTTTTGAAAGTTCTACCGAAGCGAGCTTTGCCCAAATGTGATCTACTAATCTAATTTTTGTAAAAGTATATCTTGATCGAAAAATAAATAAATAAATATATCATCACGCCTTCTACCCATTACTGGGTGTGGCACTCTGCCGAAGCAGATCTCGGTAAGTGATATATTTTGCGCGTGAAGTGCGGTTACCAGCCGTCAAATCACGGCCCCCAAATATGTTAGTGGTGGGGGAGCCACAAATGTAGTTTTTTAAAATGGTGAAAATTGTTTGATCGAGTATCGGAAATACTGGAAAATACTGAATAGGAATTCACATCAACTACGGTTATCAGATAAAAACCGTCTACAAACTTTGACTTTTGGTAATATGGTTACGATATTAACATGAAATAATTTGTATAATGCTCCGAGTACACGCGGAAAGTTTTCTGAGAAACTTTTTAGAAAGAAGAAGAACTCAGTTACTGTTTAATATGAAATTAGTAAAGAACTGTGCTATAAGCATGAAGTTAGTTACTTTCCACAAAATCTTTCTTGCGGTAGAGGTGCCACTATAATTTTCAACAAACTTCATTGACTTCTTCTTTCTAAAAACTTTATCAGAGAACTTTCCTCGTATGCACATGGCATCTATTAATGTCATATGCAAGTTTGTGCTATAATTGTTACCTAAACAGTTTTTATTTGCAAACAAACTTTTTCGTCCAGTTCAACGTTTTTATATTCCTGAGATACACTGTACCCATGGAAATGAATAACTTTTGTATTTGAATATTTTTCTTGATACACGAATGTTACGATTTTGTTTGAGAAAGAATCAAGTAATCAAAATAAATTTTCAAAATCTATATTTACAGCTTGATACACATAGTTTAAAGGGTCCTGGATTGTAATATTTTGCACCTTTAGTTTTATTTAATTTTTAATCTAATAAATGTTTACTTGGGATTATTTCATAGTTCGAAGATGTGAAGTTGAAAACACCAATCATTTATAGGCACAGATCTTGATTTACTTACATAGTAAAGATTACTACATTAAAAATAGATAAGAAATATTCATTATTATAACATTCAACCATATAATACTCAAAAATATTATATTCAAATCTGTGATGTTGTAAAGAACAAAAATTTTATACCATAATAAAATAATTTTTGTACGTTTGAAAAGAGGAAAGTTTGTCTTTGTCAAGTTCTTACGAAAATTCTATATAACATTCAAATAAATTCGAAGTAACTATTATAATATAAAATAGATTATCAGCTGATGCTTTTCAAAATTATTATCTTACTTCTATTTAGAGTAAATTAATTCAATGAGATTTTAATTGTCTAAATATCAGAGACATAAGTACTCATTTTGTTATTGACTTTTTCATATATATTAACCTAACCCCACATCATAATAATAATTACTAACAAATGTAAATAACTTTACTGTTCTCATATTTTATCCACCGCCAGGGGCCTTGGACCCCAAAATCCCCCCGTTAAGCTGGCACTGGCACATATACTCATCTGCATAATTTTATGTTATATGGAAGTTATACAATATTTTTAGTTTCTATATAAATTTATTTCCTGTTTAACAGCAACTTGCAACCATTTATCAAAATTCGGGATGAATAAATATTAGACTAATAATACTAGAGTTGGCATTTGGAAAATTTCCAAAACAGTAATTTACCCAAAAAGGAAATTTACCGGTAAAGTAATATTCATAATTTTGAAATTTTCCCACGAAATATTCGAAATAATGTTCAGGAAACTTTCCTAAGAAATAATCAGTTTATTTAGCGCCTAAATTTGATATGTTTTGCTATCTTGTAAGTAACCTAACCATTTTTTTTTTGACTTGTTTGATTGCAAGTCTGCTTTCTTCAATAAACACGTTTTTCACAATAACATGGTTTCTGTTTCAAATTTATAAGTATTTGGTATAAAACTAAAGCTTAAAACATAAACAATTCAAAAATGTAAAGTTTTTTTGTTCGGGAAAATTTCCGAAATTTTCCAGTAATACTGGAAAGGAAAGTTTCCTAATTTCAAAATTAAGGGGAATTTTCCAACTCTAAATAATACTGTTTATTTTGTTGGAGGCATTGGGAAATAATATAATATAATAATAATATGGGATAGGTTGCTCGGTGGTATCGAGTCGGTGTGTGGATCCTGAGTACCCTGGTTCGATTCTCACAGCCGACAAACATTTTTACCACATTAAAATTACCCCTGTGATTCCCCCGCACTAACATCTTTGGGGGCCGTGATTTTACGACTGGTAATCGCATTTCACGCGTATAAATATATCACTTACCGAAATCTGCTATGCATAATGCCATACCCAGTAAAGGGTAAACTCAAATGTTAAACTTCTAATTTTATATATTAATAAATTATTGTGAGAGTGAGTAATAAGTAATTTCAATTTAGATTTTAATTCGTCAGTTGAATTATGTTCTTGTAATTTTGTATGCCAGCCTGTATGTAAGCAAAGAGTAAATATCATAAGAAAAAAGACCGCTTTTGTATTGTAATACAAGGGCAGGGTGAAAAGTCCCTGAAAAATAAAACAATCGCAAATCTCATGTGACATTTATGATGTACCATCTTTAACTAGAACGCATTAAAATTTTCAGACTTATATGTCATTCAGTTCTGTTTTGACACCCATCGAAAGCAAGCAACCTTGAAGATTTTTGAAAACATGGCAAAAAGTGAATTTCACGTCTTGATTAAACATTATTTCTTGCGTGGAAAAAACATTACGCAAACCAAAGCATCGCTTGTTAAACATTATGGGGACTCTTCACCATCGACTGGAATGATTCACAAGTGGTTTACTGATTTTCGTTGTGGTAGTATGACCACAAAGGACGCCGAACGTTCTGGTCGTCCAATTGAGGTTACAACGCCAGAAATCGTCGATAAAATCCATGGTATGATATTGGACGATCGGCGAGTTAAAGTGCACGAGGTTGCTGAGGCTATGAGCATCTCAACCGAACGGGTACGGAACATTTTGCATCAATTTTTGGATATGAGAAAGCTATCTGCCAGATGGGTGCCGCATTTGCTCTCTGTTGACAACAAGCTCGACCGTGTGACAAGTTCAAAGCATTGTTTGGCGATGTTCAAGCGCAATAAGAAGGACTTTTGCACCGTTTCGTAACCGTGGACGAAACATGGATCCATCACAACACACCAGAGACCAAAGAACAGTCGAAACAGTGGACTTGTCCTGGCGAATCGAAGCCGAAAACGCCTATTGTGAAGGATTGCCAAAATCGTATTATTTGGAAGGGATCGAAAAATTAGAAAAACGTTGGACGAAGTGTATCGAGCTACAAGGAGATTATGTTGAGAAATAAAATATGTTTTGACCAAATAAATCATTTCTTGTTTCATTTTTCAGGGACTTTTCACCCTGTTCTCGTATTATGATAGTTGCAAGCTTTAATCAGAATAAAAAAATAAACAATTTTCCAACGAAGATGAAGATGCATCTAGATATTTAAACAATTGTGAAATACTCAATTTCATCTCCATAAACATATGTATTCTAATGTAAACAAACCATGTATCCTACCAAAGATAGGAGAACACAGCGCCTCTATAGTTGATTTGAGTTGTAATACTTTTTATCAATTTTGTACTAAATTGTAGTGTTTCTAAAAAGATTAACCAAAAGCTGTGAGCAATAAAAACATGATTGCTGTAGTTATCTGCACGATATTGTAAAAGCATATCGCTAGTTCAATAAAATCAAATTTATACTCTCCCTCCACAGAGTTCACCCATAAAGAAGATCCGCAACAAACACAAAAAGAATCGTTGCACATTTATTTCTGTTAATATCTCGCTAACGTGTCAGAGGCAGGCGACTATTATCCAGTTTTTTCTGAGGCCGCGGGCCGCAGACAAAGAGTGGGCGGAGGGCAGAAGAGGAAGTTCAAGGAGACATTTGCATCCTTTAATGTTAAAGACGCGTCGAGATCATCAAGTCATAATCAGCAGCAACGCGCAGCGTTGTAACACTGAGGAGGCTCGTGCAGCATATTGAATCGTGTCTGCTGTGTAATATGCATGCAGTCGCTTGTACAGTCGAACACATCATTTAGACTAAGATTGTACTACTTTTGGCCGGTATTATCAAACATATTTATTTCTTACATCTAGTTTAAGAAAAACAATCATAAAATTGGGTAAAATTGTGAAAACGATGTACTGACTGAAAGTGAATTGACACAAACAGAAGAATACAAATGCATGTCACTTGTCGTATTCACAGTCACTACTACGGCGATCAGCCAATCACCGACGCGGAAATTTATTCCCTAATGCTATGCAAGGCTATACAATTACGCTGAGACTCAGAAAAAGGCCCACTAAATACGAGTAGTACAGAATTTTACCACTAGATGTCATATTAAAGTGTCTCAAGTCAAACGCCAGTCGAATTCATAAAATGGATTAGCGCTAAAACCACTTTTAATATTAAGTATATCTCTGTTATAAATTAATAAACTTCAAGAAATTAATTAATTATGTGCAATTCACTTTCAATAACAAGCGCAGGGCGACACCCTTCCTTTCTTATCTTTTTGTTTCATTTTCAGTTACTGCATTGTGTGGACTTTTCTTTCATATACAAGTGCAGGCTATCGATTTTATCTTTTATCTTTGCAGATTCGTTGTTAGGTTCGTTTTAGAATCGTTGTTTAGGAGTAAGCGTGAGTAATTTGAGATGTTTTATGCATATGTTATGTACGTCGAAGAAAGAGAATGAATGATAAGTGAATAGAAATGATGTGATTTAAGGTTTGATTGTGATAAATGATTTCGAGTGTAATAAATGAATGAGTTTATATGGAGTGATCTATGAATGTGGTTGAAGTGAGGGTGATGTGTTCGGATGATAATATTTGACGAGGGCTGATTATTTGATGAATGTAATTAGTGAATATTTTATGAGTGATTTAGGGTTCGTGCTACCCCATTTGTTAGGATATAGCGTGAAGATATGTATGTATGTATGTATGTAAGAAATTAATGAAATTTGCTGTTAATTGACACTCTTTTTAATCCAGGTTAAAATTAATTTGTTTCGTGATCTTTTAACTTTTAACTTTTTAACGATATTCTTGTATAAAAAAAATTATTAGATACGGCACTGAAAATATTAAAATTACGTGTTTTTTTCTAATAATTTTATGATAGTGGTAAATAGAGACAACATTTTCACACTACAATAATAGATACTATAGCCTTTTTTTAATAGTGAATTAAAATAATGTTCTATTTATTATATTACAAATATAATAAATAAATGAAAATTACTTTTAATTGTAAATGATTATTTTTGACGTTTCTCAAAACCAATGAAATGCTTCATTGTATGTCACATTTCTTCGTTTTAACCAATCCTGTCATTATTATTCTGAGAATAAAGCTCTTGTGATTATTTCCTGGAATTATCTCTGTAGATGCTTTTTTGTTTGTGAAAATATTCATGTTAAAATTGTGAAAAATCTTTCAAATCTCATAGTTGTAGAAATGTATATAATGTAGTGCATCGGAACGTTTATATTTTAAAATTAAATAAACCAAAAGTGTATTTTCAATATTAACATTAATTAAAGCTTGGAAATTACATTTTTGTATCTTATCTTTGGTCAATACAATATAACAAATTGATAAGGTAATGAGTTAATTTGATCAATATTTAAGTATTACCTACAAATTTTAATAAATTCTAAAACAAATTAAACAAATTAAGTTTGGTAGAAAGAAAGAAAAAATAAATGCTTTTATTATAGATTATAGATTTGAGGACACCGATTCTATTCCCACAGTCGACAAACAATTTTCACAACATTAAAATTACTCCTATGGTTCTCCCTCCACTAGCATCTTTGGGGACCATGATTAAGCGGCTGGTAATCCACTTTTCGCGTATAAATATATCACTTACCAAGATCTGTTACGGCAGAGTGTCACATCCTAATATTTAAACTCTCATTTTTAGAAATAAAAATAATAAAAAAAAAAAAATAAATATATCATCACGCCTTCTACCCATTACTGGGTGTGGCACTCTGCTGAAGCAGATCTCGGTAAGTGATATATTTTGCGCGTGAAGTGCGGTTACCAGTCGTCAAATCACGGCCCCCAAACATGTTAGTGGTGGAGGAGCCACAGGGATAGCTTTTTCAAATTATGAAAATTTGTCGCCTGTGGGAATCGAACCAGGGACCTCAGGATCCACAGGCCGACTTCATACCACTGAGCTAGCCATCCCATAAATAAAAATACTTTACTCAATTTCATCAAGTAGATCCTAACTTATATAAATACTGTTAGTTTATAACGGAGTATTTATCCAATAAAATAATTAGACATCAAATACGTACAATACGCTAAATTTGAAGGTCTTACGGGAGGACGGCATTCCTAACTCCATGCGTACACCGCATAAAACCGAAATAGAAAAATCATATTTACGATTGTACATTGCAATAAACCAGCACACCCACATCTCGTAATCGCCCATTCACTTTCGATACTCGCATCGAGCATTACGAGTTGATCTGCGCACGCGCAGCACTTACTTCGCGCGCATTGCGCATAAGAGCTTTTAATATATGGATTTACGATTTATTGATATCGGCCGATCATTCACGCGATTGATCGAGACTGCTTTGGCTATAAACAATCGACAAAAAATCCCAGAATGCTTTGAAAACTTTTTACAACTTTTTAATAATTTAATGACTTTGGTTTATGTTTGGTTAGAGTAGATATATCACAGAAGTAAGTGCGTAGTAAATTGTACATTTTTGTAAAGGAAATTTGAGATAATTTACTTTTAATGTAACTAATTTTTATGTTTGGTCTATCTGTTGATTTGCCGTTTTATTTCTGTTATTTTCAATTTAACGCACGATACTTAAATTTATTTTATGGTCTATACCCGATAACACCAACAAAATTTATTTCACTATGAAATAATTAACATTTTAAACAAATAAATATTATATGCTTATTTTAAGTTCTTGTTTACATCCCAAGTCAAAAATCTTTTTTTTTTAAGGAATACATATACCTTTCACATCAAATGTTAATTCGAAATAACGCCGACATTTTATTGAAATTCATTGTTAATATTTAAATTTAAAAACCTTTTATCATGCATTTTTTGTATTTTAGACAATAAAAGTTTAATTGTCATAGAAAATTATTAAAATTCTGTATTGTAACCTAGAGCAATATTTTTTTTTTTACGCGTTGATCTATTTTCAGATGAAGATTAATATAGAATTTCTCTTGTTTCTCGGTTTCACATCATTTCAATTATTTTTCAGATGCAAAATAATTTTATTGTTTGTTCTTATCAACTAAACTTAAATTTTAAATCTGACTTAAGTTAGTTCTAGTGTAACGGTTTCGCCATTGGTTGTCAAGTGGCGAAACTGACGCTCGAAAAAATATAAAAATTGAATAAAGTAAGTGTTTTATACCTAATTATTTTATACCTATTATAATTTGAATATCATGAATTGTTAACAGGTTGTTGGTCTAGTGAATTTTCAAATACCGTACCACCGTGTGGTGTTGCCATTATAAATTGAGATTCTTAATTTTTCGTTAAAAAAAAGGCTTTGCATGGCTATATATCCATTACTAAACGATAAAAAACTTTCTCCTTCTGATACAATATACATGGATAGTTCTAGAACATCATACTAGTTTTTCAAATAAAACTGAAAAAATTTAGAGGTACACTAACCAAATATGTGCGATTTTGAGTGATGATCGCCATAAGCCCCGTGTATAAGAACTCAACTTTACACGCGAATATATTTGTTCACAGACGATGAATGTGTTTCATATTTTAACAGGATGCGTATGACTATCCAATGTTTACGTGCATCAAATTTCCCCAGAGCCGGGCTTAGGGAAAATGGCTTCTCGGGAGAATTTTTTTTTCACCCAATCTCCCTCAATTCAAATGAAAAAAAAATTTATGAATATTTTTATTTAAGCATTATAATTTTTTTTTTAATAAAAAATAACAATCAACAAATGAAGTCTTAACAATACGAATGATTACAAATTTACTTTACCTAAGTAATTTTTTTGAGCGCCAGTTTCGCCACTCGACAACCGATGGCGCCACCGTCACACTAGTACTACCTTAAGTCTGACTTAATTCGTACTGTTAAGACTTCATTTGATGATTGTTATTTTTTATTTAAAGAAATAATAATGATTAAGTAAAAATATACATAATTTTTTTTAAATTTGAATTGAAGGAGAGTATGTGAAAAAAATTTCTCCCGGGATGCCATTTTCTCTAAGCCCGGCTCTGGGATACGATAAAAGAATATTTAATATTAATGAAATTTAAGCTAAAATGGATATCTAGCTCTTCTCTGATAACTTTTATTCAGGTTTCTGAGATTTCTAGCTTTGATATACGAAGAGGTTTAACTTTTGCTGTACAAATATAAATTTTCATCTTGAACTTTGTAAAGAATATTTTATGAAAAAGCAGAAAAATGTTATATCCTCAGGCGTCAAATTAAAACCATGTAAAGATGGGATAAATACAGTTAAATGGTGTCTGAGTACTGTGGACATTAGTAAAATTACCTGAAACTTATTATTTATTATACATTTACATAAGTAAATGCTGTACTCAACATGCTTATTACACTTGAAAATAATAACGAATGTGAAGAAAAAACCCAGCACGAAAAGTTAAGGACACGAAGAATTGAAAGTGTCGTGTCTCGTGAGACCATCTTCACTGGGAGAAAGAAAACGATAGTTTGTGACCTTAAAATGATTGACAGGCAATTAATTTTTAAATGAATGAATTATCGTTATTGCATCTGTTGAAAGCGGTATTTGATGATTAATACATCATCGTCTTAAATCGTTCTTATACATATTTTTTTTTGTAGATTTCACTTAATTGTTATTCAGAAATTTGTCAACATTAACATTATTCATAAATTCTTAATGATTGCATGAACGTGAGTAAAAGAATAATAAAACATAAAAATATTATTTTGGAAACAAGTTAATCATTCATAACAGTGATTATTTTTCATTTACGAGTATGTCTTCAGATATCTTTGTGACTGCAATTTGCAATATTACTCATGCGTTTATAATTATTTTATCATACCTGTCTATTAATAATAATTGCTTCATATTATCGCATTCATAAACTATGGCGTCCAACAGGCATAAAATAATATTTTGAATTGCTACACAATAAAATTAAATTGAAATTAGTTGACTGTTTTAAATATAGATTATTATTACTTTTAACTTTAAAAACATGTAGGTAATAATTATTCTTTATGAGCTGTTTGTCAAAATGTATTTGTTACTTATTTCAATTTATGTACGAAACTAACTCTAGTTAAAGTTAATCTAGCTTCGATAATATGAAAATATGAAATACAGTTCATTTAAAAATATTTTTCGTGGATCATTTATTAATGGGTTTTATTAATGTATATAAAATAATACATTGATGATCCCAATGAATGCATGATTTTTTATTAATGAACGATTCTTAGACGCATACAACACACGTAATACGTATTATATACGAATATTGACAAGCGCTAAGTTGTAAACAAAATTAAACGAAATGATTTTGACACTTCTAGCTAAATAATATTTAGGTAAACTCCATTCCCTGTATGAAAACGATTACGTCATATGTGGACGAGGTTATCATAGATACGATGAAATATAGCTATCTTTTTTTAATAATAGGCGCATTCCATTTACCATTTGGATCTGATCTAACTTACATTTACTGAACCAGATCTCTTATTTACTTCGCTGGATTACTTTGCTGACTTTATTTCCGGTACTAGAATTACTGATTATAATTTACTTTGAAGTAATTCATCCCAATAAATGCATCAGTTTGCTTAATTCAGTTAATTTTGTCATGTGTCGAATTTATCTGAACTGATTTAAGTGAACCAAGTGGCAAATGGAATACAGCTAATATTCGTACCTATGCGAATGGCATTAACGTATGTCGTACTAAGAAAAGACACACGTTTCATGTTTTGTCACGTTCTATCACATTTATTATTTTAATGAAAACGTATGACAGTTCTTAGAAATACGAACATTTATATTTACTTTGTTCACATTTGTTTATAAAATAAAAATGATTTTGTTATTTTCTCGTCTGTAATTTCTAAGTTTGTGACATTTTTGATACATAAATACAAACTGAGAAATAAGAAATGGCTAGAAAAATGTTGGGTAATCAAATGTAGAAATGCATTTGTCATCTTCACGATTATTTTGCGCTGGAGTTACAGAAAAGATGATCTTTAATTAATTTAACTGTAGTACAAGAGGTAATGGGCATTGTATTTTGTATTTTCATATATTATTTATTTATATATAATAATAATACATATCAAATGTACATTCCTTTGAGTTTTATTTTACAAAATTATATATTTCAATAAGGTAGGTAATATTTTTCGTGCGTTAAGATAAATTTATATTTGGTTTTTATTTAATCTACTGCAGAATTTGGTTATTAAATTTTATAAAGTAATAAATATTTTAATCTGACATAAATTTTAGGTTATGTTTTAAAAATGTCAATCCAATACCAATGTAAACGTTTTAAGTATAAAATCTTGAATCACATGGATACCGAATGTGACGTAATCGTTTTCATACAGGGAATGAAGTATAGCACACCTTTAAAATGAATATAAAAATACAAATATTATTCTAAAAAAAAAAAAAATCGCTGGTGCTAGCTAACGTTAAGTGACATGAACACATCCACTGAAAACTGTTGTCAAAACATTTGTCACATGTACGTTATTAACCTATTACAAACGTTACTAAACTATTTAATTTGTCATGGAATAAAATTAGATTTTGTCTAAATTAAAAAGGTACTAGTCGCCCTCATTAACATACTTGATAGTTCAATAACTATTTTTTTGCTGAGTACAGATCATTACAGTATACTATTTAACATTTCACATGAAAAAATAAGAAATATCTGTGCCTTGTACTCGTATATGCTCTATACGTCATTCTACTTGAGAATGGAATAGAAGCCACTGTGACCGCGACCGGTTTTACATTCTCAAATTTATTATACATAATACTGTAATTTGTTAAACGAAAAAGTGTAATATATATTTTTTTTTTGTTTTTGAACTTAGTTTGGAGTTTGACCAATTAGGGGACAAAAATTATTGATACATTCTTAACTGGAATAGAGTATATATATATATATATATATATATATATATATATATATATATATTATGTTAAAGATTTAAAAAAAATCATAGTGTTCTTTTCAGTGATGCGCTAATGCTAGTAATTTACTAGTTTGTGACTTTACTGGAAGACCCCATTATCACATTTATTTTAGTGAAATATTATTTTTCTACTCTACTTTTGAAATGAATCGTAAACTGATAAAAAAATGACTTACTAAAGAAGAAACGACATCCTTTCAGCATTAAATCCTCTAGTTTTTTGATGATATTGTTTCCGATCCACATTCTCAAAAGTACCATATTCAATTTTTTCCATATTCTGTTTATTGAACGAATATTTATTCTCAAATTCTTTTTCATAAATATCTTGTAATTTTCCAGTAATTTTAATACTCACAGAATCTTTCAAAACGTTACTTCGTATCCTGTTCACCAGTTTAACCAAAATTTGAGATGGATTTATAATCCTAACATGCTCAACATTCATAAAAGGTCGAGTCAAGAAAAACGAATTTGAACTAGAAAACAAAAACGGTAAAATCATTTAAAAAGTAAAAAAATTCAATGAATAAAATAAACTGTTAAAATGAAAATGTTAGTTTGACAAAACCAAATATTGTCAAACTTATTTGGTTATTTTTTAGACAATTTTTATTAAATTAGACAGAAGGTGATGGATTATATTTTGTTAAGAATAGAACTAAGAACTCACCTTAAAAGTATACCATAATCATTTAAGCTTTGTAGGAAATTTTGTATTTCAGCACAATTGACAATATCTTTGATATATTGGGAATTTTGAGCCGTTCGAACCAAATGTGACAACTTCTTGGGATTGGACCGTTGCAATGCTTCAAGGACAGCGTGAACCAATTGCGCTATGTTATCGTTGATTACAAAACGCGTTGCTAAGCGACCATCCCGTATACAGCACTCGTTCGAATAGCGTTTTTGATTATATCCCCGTGCTGGCTTGCTCTTGTTCTGATTTACATCTAAGAGTTGTAATTTTAATTAATACTAGAGGATCATTAACTCTGCCTCTTTTAACATGTTATCAACTAGTAGATATCTGTTTATCATGATATTTATATGACGGAAATGGAAAGTGATTGGATTTATACATTTTTATTTTCGCGATATGACTTAAACATCATTCGATTTTTGATACAGACGTTAACATCATTAACATATAATTTAAATATTTAGAAAGGTCTCATATTTTATTAAAACATCTTTCAAATCTGTCATATGTTTGAAATTACTCGAATTTATATTTTATTTTATGGGGTAGCTAGCTCAGTGGTATGAAGTCGGCCTGTGGATCCTGAGAACCCTGGTTCGATTCCCACAGGCGACAAACAATTTTCATAATTTAAAAAGCTACCCCTGTGGCTCCTCCACCACTAACATCTTTGGGGGCCGTGATTTGATGACTGGTAACCGCACTTCACGCGCAAAATATATCACTTACCGAGATCTGCTTCGGCAGAGTGCCACACAAAATAATGGGTAGAAGGCGTGATGATATATTTATTTATTTTTTAATTCTAATAATACGATGTGACTTTCATTTCAAGTGAAAATAATAAAGGTTATTTATCGCATAATTTATATTATAAATGAGTAGACAATTTTTACAGACAAGTAGTGAAGACAGCAAAATATATTATTTCGCAGAGAAAGTTAATAAAATGATACTTTTAATTATGATATTAACCTTTTTACCACGACATATGCGACATTAAAATTAAATAGTAAGTAATAAATAAACGACATTTCCTACTTTTACATGTAGAGGCTATTTGTAGCACATGTATAAAATAAATAAATATAAATAAATATATCATTACGTCTTTTACCCATTACTGGGTGTGTCACTCTGCCGGAGCAGATCTCGATAAGTGATGTCTTTATGTGCGTTATGTGCGGTTACCAGCCGTCAAATTACGGCCCCCAAAGATGTAAGTGGAGGCGGAACCACAGGAGTAGTTTTTAGTGTGATGAAAATTGTTTGACGGCTGTGTGAATCGAACCGAGGTTCTTAGGATATATAGGCCAACTTGATACCACTGAGCCACCAATAATTAAAAAATATATGTTGAATTTGACTTTGCTTAAGAGAGATGTATGTACGTATGTTGTTTACATGAGTGATTCTTAACAGAGAGGTCGAGGGCTCTTAGGGATTCGTGAAAGAATCTCAAGGGTGCCGCGAAATTTATAAGTTATATTAATTTTTAGTTGCAACTTTCCCTATTATTAATTTATATATATTTTTAAATATTTTATTTTATTTCATAGTTAATTTTTCGTTCGGATGCAATTTATTAGCATGTAATTGCATTTTAACATTTGCTAGCGAAATATTATTTTTAATTAATTAATAGTAGGTATATGGGATGGCTAGCTCAGTGGTATGAAGTCGGCCTGTGGTTCCTGAGAGTCCCTGGTTCGATTCCCACAGGCGACAAATTTTCATAATTTGAAAAAGCTATCCCTGTGGCTCCTCCACCACTAACATGTTTGGGGGCCGTGATTTGACGACTGGTAACCGCACTTCACGCGCAAAATATATCACTTACCGAGATCTGCATCAGTAGAGTGCCACACCCAGTAATGGATAGAAGGCGTGATGATATATTTATTTTATTTATTTAATAGTAGGTATATTGAAAAACGAGTGTTACAATTATTGGTCATTGTAACATGTGGTTTGCATACTATTTTTCCTATATCACATTCATTTACTTTTATTTACAAGTTTTTATTCAAAAAAATAATAATAAAACTTCAAAGTGGTAACACTGACAGATTCAATAAACATTTGAAATTTAATTTATTTTGATTTTTTTAATTTAGGTTAAATATTAAATTCATAATTATCTAGGTTATGTTACAAAACTAAATATCTTTAATTGTTAATAGAGAAGTGTTTTGCAATTTAATGTAATTATTTTATTATAAAAAAAAATAATTGTAATTATTTTACATAAGCTGATAGCTAAAGTAATAGATTTACTTTTGACATTTTTACAACTAGACAACTTCACAAAAAATATACCAAAAAATGAATTTTGTAACACTGTTTTTGACAGAAACAGTTGTAAAAAATTCAGTTTGTAAAAGCGATATACGAAAATTTATTGCTCATTGCATTAATGTGAAAAGGGCTTTTTGCGATGGTAAACAAAAAATTAAACAGCGAAATAGACTTCACATAGCATTCTGTGAATCAATTGAGCCGAGATTGAATAAATTGGTTGAAAGTATTCAACAACAACGATCATAATAAATATATTTATAATTCAACCATATATTTGTATGTATTATGTAATTTTTTTATTATATAATAAAAATAAGATATTTTAATTAATTTTGAGGACTTTATTTTCTCACCTCGTTTTTAAAAAATTAATATAATATTCGTACATTCACAAAAAAACAGAGGGAACGCGAAAAAATACTCCGCGATGATAAAATAATTTTACTGCTAGTTTATAATATGGTCGTTCGTTTACTCGGTTTACGGATGTTCACTTTTTTCAAACTTCTATAATTTTCACCCGATTTAACACAAATTTATTTTATAGATCAAGTATCAACTTTTGAAAATATTGTTATTTACTTGTGGAAACAAAAAGATACTCTACTAAGCTAATCAATAAGAAAAATAGTATTAAATATGACTATCATATTGAAAGCTGTCTGTTAGAACGATGTATCGTTTTCAAAGATCTGGGAGTGTACTTTGAGCCAAATTTATCATTCTCTGTACAATATACTCATGTCGTTAATTCCTCTAATAGAATGTTAGGTTTCATAATAAGGAATAGTAAATGTTTTAATGATAGAGCTACATTTCTCATTTTGTATTCCAGCTATGTGTTGTCAAAACTCGAATATTGTTCAATTATATGGTATCCAATATACAATCGTTATATTCATGACTTAGAATCAGTACAAAGAAGATTTCTTAAATATATGTGTTACAAGCATGATAATCAGTACCCACCTAGAGGGATTGACCATGATTCTTTGTTGAATAGATTTGGTTTTCAGTCATTATTTCAACGCAGGAAAAATATATCAATTCTCTTTTTGTATAAAATAATTAATAATGTTATTGATTGTCCTGAAATTTTATGTGAGATAAATTTCTATGTTCCTCGATTATCAGCTCGATCGTCCGTAACATTTCATACAAAATTCTCTAGAACTAATTTGCTAAGTAGGTCACCTGTATCTATTATGAGTTCTAATGCTGACGAAATCTCTAAAATTGTAGATTTATTTAGTATAAATATTTCTCATTTAAAAAATGTATTGTATAGTATAGATTTAAATAACTATTTATGATATAATATATTATAACTACTTGAACATTTTTGCTCCGTATTTATTTATTAAGATTCTAATTGTTGAACTGATATTATTCTCATTTTTGTATATGTTTTTTTTTGATTATTATTATATTCATATTTATTTTTTGCATATTGTCCAGTTATTGGTGTAGAACTGTTGGGCGATAAATAAATTATTATTATTATTATTATTTATGATATGAATACATTCATCACTTGTTTGAATAGTTGATAATTATTTGCAAGTCTACTAAACCGGTATAGTGCTATTCTACATTTAAAGATTTGAATAATTTAATGAATTTATTATTTATTTATTCTTTCATTTATTTATTTATGCAGTGTGGTAGTTAATATATTGTTTTAGCTTGAGGAGATTAGAATTTGAGATCTGCGGATTCGAATGCAGTAACACTAACCACATTACCGTACTGCCAGATTATTGCAATCAAATCATGTAAACAAGGACTAAAAACGTTCATAAATAATTTGTAAGATTTTCAAAAGGTATATATGTTACGTACTTTGACCAGTTAAAAAAAATCGCCGTTAGGCACCAGTCAAATACAAATTATATATAGTAGATAATAAAATAATTAGTATCTACTTTGTTTATTTATAACGAAATAAATATGAATAAAACAGAATTATTACTTACTTAAGATGTAGGTAGGCAAGGTGTTAATAGTTGGAGGTGTTCTACATTGTATGTGGTTGGAACGATTAATGAGTTTCTCCAAAGCAGTTTTATCCCGACTACCCATCGTCAGAGGCTTTCGACACCTGCACGGCGGTTTCAGAGCTTCGCATGGATGTGCAGAAAGCGCGTGAAGACATAACACTTTGCGAATGTCAAGTTCTCCATTTGAGAAGAGAAGTTTCATGATTGGCTAAAACATAATTAATCATTTTCAATTTATTTCATAATATATCTGAAAATATAGTTCGAACTTTCAAAATTAATGTATGTTTTGAATTTTAGATAATATAAAATTAACTTATAATTGCAGACGTTAATCAATTTTGTTTTATTTGCTACTAGAACCATCTAAATATAATTACAGGAATCGGACGTAGAATCATTTAAATAGTTTAAATGGTTCTCTGTTTATACTAGAATCTGAATTATATATATATATATATATATATATATATATATATATATATATATATATATATATATATATATATATATATATATACATATATATATATATAAATTTTATTCTCAATGCAAAATGGATTATGTCAGAACTATTTTCAAACTTGTATTGGATTTGACAGAAATTTTGATCAAAAATAAAACTTTTTAAACAAGTTTGTATTGATTCAAACAAAATATATCATCAAGCCTTTTACCCATTACTGGATGTTGCACTCTGCCGAAGCAGATCTCGGTAAGTGATATATTTATGCGCGTGAAGTGCGGTTAACAGCCGTCGAAACCTTCGGCCCTCAAAGATGTTAGTAGAGGGGAAGCCATTTTAATGTAGTGAACATTATTTCTTTTTTACTTCAATAATTATATAAACCTGCATGTTTCTTGGTTGCTAAATTAACAAAATTTCAAAGAAAAAATAAAATACAAATTTTTAATTTATTGTTTGTATGAGTTTTTTTAAGTGTGGTACAACCAAAAAGCTTTACTCGTATGGTGTTCTATCAACCAAAAATATTTATTTTTTCGTATTTGAATAAAACAAAATTTATATTTTTTTTCTCAGCATACTAAACCCATAGTGACCCCAAAAAATAAAATGCAATGATATCCATTCAATCCCAATCCATACATTCAACCTTAAAAATCCAAACAAAACTAAAAAGACTCCATTCTACCAGAACCGTAACCAGGGAGTTTTCTTAATGGATTATACCTAATCATTGCTAAATGTTGGATATTAATAATAATAAAAATATGAGAGTTTCGGAAACGGTGTATTGGCAAAAATTTATGTGACGGTTATAATCTGCCACTCGGTATTTGAAATATACTTTTTTTAGTCCAAATCTATTACTTTTATCATTATGAATATTAAATAGAAAAAATTGAATCAAATATAGTCCTTGTAAGTACATTCCAAATTGGTTTATGTGGTTGTTTAAATACAGGATAAATTACAAAAATAGGTAAGAAATATATCAATAATTTGATAAAAACAATGAACACAAATTTCTGCGAAATTGTAATTCAAAAAATGATAGTAATCAATAATATTATATTTTTATTCTTCCATTGTACAAATTATAATAATTTTAAATTACTGAATATTTTAAAAAGAAATTTATAATAAGCTTGTAATAATTTCTTTTCAAAATATTATGTAATTTAAAGTTATTATAATTTGTGTAATGGAAGAAAAGTTAAGAAATTATTGTTTACTGTAACTTTTTTAATTACATATTTCCAGAAGATTACAAATTTCACAGTAATTTATGTTCATTATTTTTATAAAATTATTGATATATTCCTATTTCTATTAAAATAAATACCTGTTTGATTAGTTAACCAAATAATCTGTTTCTTTAAATTTCAAGTTTTATTAGTTGAATAGTATTTTATCATAGATATACTATCAGATTTTGATAAATATTATAAGATACAAAAACAAATTTTAAAAAATATAGAAAACGATTTAACCGGCAGTAAAATATTTTTCTATAACAACTTTGATTAGTAAAATATTAAATTTAGCAAATACAATATCTAAATGACCAGTAAATAAGAAAATAAAAAAGTATAAAAAATCTAACAGGATGATTAGTAAAAGAGTTAGCCACTATCTCCATTTTATATTTAATTTAAAACTCCTTTTCCAATTCATGAAACAAGTTCATTTGAATCTGGATCAAATAGAGCAGCGCTTCTTATACTTTTATGAATCACTGGCCCCTTAGGTTGTAGTTTTTAGTAATAACGCCCTCTGTTCTGTATATGTAGGAGGCCTACCAGAGAAAGCGAAGACTTTTTAAAAAATCTGTATTCTTTTCTCGGATGTCCAGATACAGAGAAATCTTAATGATTTTCAGGAACCCAAACAATAATTTTTAATAATTTCACGAACTGAAACTGGTTTCGATACATGAAAATGAAGCCAAATAACTGAAATAAATGTTTACCCCTAAAAGTGGAAATTCGACAGAGCATGCTTTTGTGTTTGTACATTATACAGGATGATTCACAACTTCATGGATCTTAAAAATAAATGTAGTTTTCAAAAATTGTACATTTTGGGTACCAATGAAGTTAACAATGCATAACAGAATATCGGTGAAACGAACAAGAGATTATATTATAATTAATTAAATTAGTGGTATCGAGTTGGCTTGCGGATCTTGAGAACCTTGGTTCGATTTCCACAGCCGGTCAACATTTTCACTACATTAAAATTACCCCTGCGGATCTTCCTCCACTAACATCTTTGGGAGCCGTGATTTGACAGCTGGTAACCGCACATCGCGAGCATAAATATATCACTTATCGAGATCTGCTTCGGCAGAGTGCCAGACCCAGTAATGGGTAAAAGGCGTGATGGTTTAATTATATTTATTTATTTAATTAAATTAGCCAATTTTATCGGTAACGATTCCAAAACTTTGTGACGTTTCATTTGAAAAACTGAAAATTATGATTTCGATTTAAAAAAAATAATTATCAGTTTCGTGATCATTACATGCCCTTAAAATTGATGGACGAAGTCGTGAATCACCTATATACAAAAGTACAAAAAATACAATTACATAAATGAAATCAGAGTTTATAAGCTACTAATTACATGAATTAGATATTGTAAATTAAATATTGTAAATATTTAATAAGATATAGTTCTTAATAAATCATGACATTAATATAAATATTTTATAATATTTTAAAATTTAGTCATCTACCGCCAGGATTTGTGTCGCCCACTGTCATGTCTTGAATAATTGAAATAGCTGTCAGCGGGCGGTTTCACTCAATTTAAGAAACACTAAAGAATAGTGTTAGATAGCAATTTAACTAACTTGGTCTATTTGCTTAGATAAGAAAGGAAATTATAAATATTATTAAAAATGGTGTGATGTTAGTGATCTGTAGATATGCAGTTTATTAGCTGTATTCCATTTGCCATTTGGTTCACTTAAATCAGTTCAGATAAATTAGTCAACTTGACTAAATGAACTGAATGAATCAAACTGATGCACTTATTGGAGTGAATTAATTCACAGTAAATTAGAATCTATAATTCTAGTACAGGAAATAAAGTCGGCGAAGTAATCCAGCGAAATAAATAAGTGATCTGGTTCAGTAAATGTAAGTTAGATCTGATCCATATGGCAAATGGAATACGCCTATACTCGTAGATTACTAACATCGAATTTGACGGCTAGAATTTCTCAGCCTTATAATTTGATTTCTGAATGTAAGAGCACAGAAAATTGTTATTAAAAATATCATTTATGTACAACCGGGCCGAAAAGCATGTGTTTTAGCCCTAAAAAGCGGGCTTAAACACAGAAATAATCTCCCACCTCCCATGGATATATAAATAAAATGACAATTTTTGTTTATTGTGAATTCTGCAAAATGTCATTTTGACACATAACCTATGTATATATTTTATTCTTTTGAACATATAATTAAATGTTATTTTGTTGTGTATAAAATATTGTATGTACCACGGGTGATATTAGCGTTTCTGACCCTGAGTATGTTTCACCCTTGGTACATAAATAACTATTTCAGACGATCACGTATGAAAGTAAACCATAACAACATCATAAACTACTACGGAAATTTGAACATAGCATACAGTAATGCCTTGTGCACACGGGGAAACGTTTTAAAATGCTTCCTGAAATTTGTTTCCAAAGAAGAAGAAGTATTTGGGAAACTTGTAATATCAGCCTACGCCTGTTCACACGGCAAATGTAAAAGTTTCTTCAAAACTAGTAATTTTTTTCTTAAAAGTCCCTAGATACTTGGGGAATTATTTATATTATTATAATAACACAGGTAACAGCTGCAGCTAATAATAAAAATTCTTCTTCAGACATTTTTCCTCTGAAATTATAAAACAATGGTTGTATTTAAATATTTATGTTTTTATTATGTATGTATTTTACCTCACTAGAAAAATATATTAACAAAAAGTACACTAAATGCACGTATAAACTTCTAAACAAATCTAATCAACGCTAACATTTAGTTCGTAATAAAGTGTTTTATAATTCTAACCTCACAACACACGATACAAATGTCAAAATAAATGAGAAGTTAGATGCATGTCAAAAAGTTTCCTCAAAACCTCTCGAGTTTTATCGGCGCCGTTAACTTTCGGGAAACATTTCGTACTTCTTCTTCTTTGGAAACAAATTTCAGGAAGCATTTTAAAAAGTTTCCCCGTGTGCACAAGGCATAATATGTTAGCATAACGTACACTTCTAACATATCAGGTGAAGTTCCACTGATTGACAACAGATGGCGTTACGATGAAAGAAAATAATAAAATAAATGAAAAGAATTTGTATTATTTTTTAGATTGAAGTTTTGGCAGATATTTCAACACATTTGCATAGATAAATCTTATTTATTTAAATTAATAATTACTTATTTACTAATATTTTAGCATTATTTAATATTTTGACATTATGGTTAGTATAGTTGCACAATACTTAATCTCAAACGTCGAACGTCAACTCTTATCTACAAAAACGCATCAGCTGTCAAAGTGTAACAATATTGTTCTTGTAGACTGTTTTTAGAAATATTTTGTGGTCGTCTGAAAAATAGTGTACATAACTCGCTCGAAAGTGTGATAACTGTGCTCGTGTACTTAAATCACTCGGCGCTGCGCGCTTAGTTTTTCAATTTGTACACTCGCACATTATCTTACACTTTCGATGCTTGTTATGTAATATACTAATTACTACGATTGAATTTTTTTACTATTCACTCATTTTATCATGTAATGGTTAATAATGTTCCAAATGAATTCCTCCTTAATTACACCCCTGTATTCATCTCTCACTACCTGATAGTCGGTCCGGTCTATCTCTCCGGTCGCACAAGAGATATCAGATTCTCTGGGCTGTCCGTCCCTGTGGTAACAGAAGCCGGGGTTGTGCGTCTGGTACATGCGAACATCTCCCGCCTGTCAAATCACCTTGGTGAGCACGTCATTTGGAATGCGGTGCGGTTGTGTGTGTGTGTGTGACTGTGATACAATGAACCGCCACGGCGCGGCAGCACCAACAAACGACATGTGTAGTGGAACGGAAATGTGAAGAATTTTAACCCCGAAGTGTTCACTGTGACAGTTTTTGTTGTGTTTCTTTTCTGTGAAGAGACTATGAGTGGGATGTTAGAATTGATGTAAAATTCTACGAATTTGTGGGAAATGTACAGATAAAAAATAAATTAATTTGTTTACGCACTTTGTTTCGCATGTCATGTAATTATAAGTTTGTTTTAACGATGAATTCAGCGATTTGTGTGGATTTGAAGTAGAATTACTTGATATCAAAGTTAATAAACAATTATACCAAACAATAGAATTTGCTTGGAAACTTACGATTATTACAATATATATTCTTTATTATTATCACGTAATAATGACTAACCAAACGCAAGGTCTGGAGAGTGTTTAATTTTGATATCAGTATATTTGATTATGTATTTTTGATAACAGATAGATATATTTTAAAGTATATTTACTTGATCCTTTTTATAATCGTCAAGAGACCCATATTTAGCACGAAATCTCTGTTTGACAGTATTCTGCATACGAAGATCGGCCTTTTTAGCTTTATTTAATTGATCCAGTTGAAAATTCAGCGATGTCTTATCCATTTTATTTCTTAAATTAGTTGATTCATATGTAGACGCCATAATGTTATTTTTACACAAGAATTTTGAAAAATATGTAATATTTATGAATGAATGAAGTTCTAATTTTGACAATTATGAAATGAAATTATTGCTATAGATACATCCTCATCACAATGCACAATTTTCCCTTATTGAAAAGTAGGCACAGCATATTTTGTTCCTGCTAATATGCCCTTTAATTTCTATGAGATTTGGATAAATTCTGGATTAAACTACGTGTTTTAATTTTGGATATCAAATCCGATTTCAACTATTTTTATTGTCGGTTTTAAAATTATTTTCTATACCTATGTGAACATAAACGTTTCAGTGTTGGATAATAATTTTTATTTTAAAACCTTGCCTTTAATCTAAAATAGACATTTATGGCTCATAAAATAAAAGATGACCTACTAACATAGACTTAAATAGTATTTATTATAACTATATTTAATTGTTGGGTTTTCAAAAATGTTTGTTAAATATTTATAATAGACAAAGTACAGAAAACTATTTTTAATGTAACTTTTATAAAATAATAAAGATTCTCGCGATGCGTGCGGTACAATAATCTAAAAAGCAGCAACCTTGAATAATTCTTCATAACACATTACATCAAACAAGTTTTAGTTTTTCACTTACGCATTTTAAAAACAGATCGTTATTAACTTACAGGTTGAATTTTTAGTAGTTTCTTTGATATGAGGAAAAACAAATAAATCAAATACGATGCCAAAGTTTTTAATTTTAATGAATGATCTCATTTCCATTTAAAACTGGAATCATAAATTTTTTTCTTACAGGTATAGTAGCTTTTCTCTAATTTGACCTTAAAACTAAATAGTAAAAATATCTGCAATATACAATAAACTTATTAATAAACCGGTATTACCAAATTAATCATAAAACTAACAAATACATTTCATTCATTACATTGAAAATAAAAATATAAACATTAGCATATATATTATTAATAAAATCAGGCTTCAGAAATCCAATATAATTTATTTATATATTTTAAATTGGGACGTTTCGAGTTTAAACAAAACTCATCATCAGCAAAAAATTATAAAATATAAATAAACAAAATAATACACAAATAAGTAATATAAAATACCATTAAACAATACAAAATAACAGAAATTAAAATATAAAATGTTGAAAAATGTCAAAATAATAAATAAATCAAAATTAAAACAAAATGGTGCCAAAAGTAAAAATAACTAGATATTTTTGAAATTATTTAAAAAATTTAAAGCATATTTTAAATTGCCCAAAGCATCAGTTTGATAATTTAAACAAGAATCTCGATATAAATTTATGTAAAGAATTTCATGAATTAGACGATGATGTAAATGATTGACAGTACTTATAACTTCAGTTTCTGAAAATTTAAAAACATGTCTAGTTTCTTGATGATGTGTTAGTGCACTATGGTATGGATTTAATAATTTACAATTATATTTGTTGATAAATACGTTTTTTAAGAGGTTGAGAGGTCTCACCTATATAAAATTTATTACAATGACCATAATTAATTTTGTAAATGATATTCTTTTTAAAATCTTTCTCAATAGGATCTTTAGCATATATATTTAGCTCGAGTGGAATTCAAACTCGGGATCTCTGGATTCAATTACTGTAACTCTATTCACACCACCGTGTTACCGGACAATCAATAGTTATGTAAGAAAAAGGAACATAACACATGAGCATAAAATATTTATATTTCTTATTTACAGCTGTAGTAAATAATTAATGACTTTTGTCATTTACTGATAAATAACTATACATTTTGCAACTAATTCTCAAAAATTACATAAGAATTTACTGCTTCGTAAAATCAAGAATGAATTTTCTGCCAATCATTCCTGTAATAGTCATAGTATTCAGCAAAGCGGTCTGATAATTGTCGAAAGGAACCATAGTATAAGCAGGACCTTGCATTTCCCCATTTGTCATCATAGATATAATTTCTTCCAACATTTCCTTCCTTTCAGGAGTATCAACGTGCATTTGTGACCACTTAGTCATCCAGAATCCTCTAAGCCTTAAATCTTTAAAAATTAAAGGTCCTGTAGGGACAGTCACAGGTTCTCTGGACATTCCTCCATAAGTTACCAAAGTTGCACTGGGTGCTACATGGCGTATTAGCTCCAAAGAACTTTTTCCTCCGACGCAATTTAGAGCAAGTTTTGGTTTTTGAACGCCCCCACTTTTAAATAAATTGGTTGTGCGTAATTCTTCTTCAGTGAGAACATAATTACCTCCTAAAGAATGTAAAAATGTTTTTAACTCTTGAATGTTTGCCCGGCTCCTCACAATATTTATTGTTTTAAGTCCCCAGACTCGAGCAATTTGAATTACGTTTTGTCCCGCAGAAGAATTTGCTCCGTTTTGGATGACAGTATCACCTGGTTTTAATGCAACGAAATCTCGAAGAATACGATAAGCTGTGCATGGATTTACCGTCAAAGTAGCAGCTTCAACTAAGCCTAATTTTTTTGGAATTTTGTAAATTGTATTGTTTAGAGTAATAATATGAGTACGCCAAGTTCCTGAAGCGCCGGCAATTAGAACAACGCGGTCGCCTGGCGTGACATTTTGAACTCCACTTCCAATTGATACAACTTCACCGACGCCTTCGTTTCCTGGTACAGAAGGAAGTGCGGGCTTCACTGGATATTTTCCTGTAGGGATAACATAATTTTTATTTTATATTTTGTTTTAATATAGTTGGCAACAATGAAATACGTGAATTACCTTGAATTGTGTTTATGTCTGCTGGATTGACTGGTGAGGCTAACATTTTAACCAAAACTTCGTTTGCTTGTAATTTCGGTTCCCAAACTTCATCCGTTTTATGCACAACTTTGACTGGATCGCCATATTCGGAATATGTCAGTTTTGATGATTTTGTATTAGTTGCTAACTGCCGGTTTTGATTTACACTTAACTCATTTACACAGTATTTTAGTATTCTTGAAAAGAAAAGACACTTTTTCGTAACTATAGATGTCATTTTGTTTAATTTTAATTTTTGTTATGTTTTCATCAAATAATTAAATTGTATTTGTAAACAAAGTTAATATTTGTATTGCATAAAATGTTCAATGACAGTTACTTTTCTACCTAACCCGAAACGACGAAATTTGTTTTATCGACTCATTGTTGCCAATGAAATAAAATATAAAATATCGAGCCATAAAATTTAGAGTTACATTTCAAAATTTATATTTTAAATTAACTTTTTATAAATTCTAGAGTGAAATTATTCATTTTATATTTAAGTATCGGAATAATGATATATTTATAACAACTTTACATTAGTGTTAATTTTTGCTATAGTTGGCTACACTTCCTCAGTCCATCGTAGTTCTAGGTATAACCGATAGAGCAAATATTTGTATTATGATGTTAAGAAAATCTTTATATTTTTATTAAAAATGCTACATAAATAGAAATATAAATACATTGTTCATATTTAACAAGCTTCATCAATAATATTTAATAATTCATCATGTAAATTTGAAGTAGATTCTTCCTCATTTGTACTAATTTCAAAAATATCTTGTAGTGCACCTGTTGAACTACTAACATCTATTTCTGAGTATATGTTGATATTGTTCGGTTGTTCACTTTTGGTTTCTTCATATGAGTCACATAAGGACAATTTAAAATATTGAGCATTTTCTTTAACATTTTTATTTTGAGAATCTTCACCAAGAATTTGGTTTATCATAGTATTTAGTTCATATTTTTCAGACTTTTGAGTATTTGTCTTTATTTCTTGAGCTTTGGCTACATTTATGTTTTTAGTTGCGGCATAAATATTTTCTCCCATGTTTTCCAACAAACTTCTGTACTTCGGATAAAAATTTTTTAGTTTGAAACTTCCATCTTGATTTTGAAATCCTAGTCTCAATAATAAAGAAACTCTCACATTAAAATTATGCAGCCAAATTAAAATATGTTGAGTTAAATCGACTTTTTCATCGGTAGTTAAAATCTTATTAAAATTATCAACAACATTTTGAATTCTATGAAGTTGTAGTTGAGTATCAGGATTAGTAGTAAAAGTTTCAATTTCATAAAGATGCCGTACAGTTATTCCGATAATATCTTGAGATAAAGTAACTTGCCATTTGAAAATCATTGTTATTAAATCCCAAAGTCGATCCATACTGACTGGATCCAATCTCATAATAGAAGATTGTGCGATATCGTCTATTAAATGTTTCATTGTTTCGTGACTATACACTTCATCAATCCTTAATAATTCAGTTATCATTTGTTGATTAATAAGTGACGAAGTGATTTCATCTAAAACTGTAAAATTGCCCCAAATTAGTCATCGTGCAATCTACTGTGCATTTTTCATGAATTGTGAATCAATTATTGGTGACACTGTGCTTTCAATAACCAGCATTTCTGTGCTCATGTGCTAATAATACCAGCTAAATATAGCTACCATGTGTAGCACGATCCTGAGGTATGTTTTGTGCTTGCAGCCGTTGGGAGACTACAAACAACATTTCTGAACCAAGGTTCAAGAGGAGAAATGAAGTAGCGTATTGTGACATTTTCACTCTCTAACTGTTCTTTTAATCAATAAATTCTGGTATTCATAATGTCTGGTGACGCCGGTGACGCCGAAATTGAGCATGAGCCGTTTTCGTTGAATGATATTCATTCGGACGTGAGGCGGGCTCTAGTGGGATCTTGTGACATTACAACGATGACTACAAACTTTCGCGCGTTAAATTCAAATGTTGAGAGGGTATATTTTGCTTACGATATACTGAAAGAACATCAGTTATTACCTAAATTAATAAATGTAGCAAAATGTGATGCTAAATCTGAAGAACGAAGAAAATTTGGAAATCATGTTTATATTGCTTTGAAAAGAGATTTTACTGCAATGAAACATTATAATAAAAGTGTTGCTTATGCAAAAAGTCCGCAAGTTTTAGCTCTAGCATATGGAAACAGATCAGCGATATTATTTGAAAATAAATTGTACAACGAATGCATAGAAGTTTGTATAAAAGTCCATATATTAAATTCTGTTTTTAAAACAATTTTTTTTGTTTTAGGATATTAAAAACGCATTTGATAACGGCTATCCAGAACATTTACACAAAAAATTGAACGAAAGAAAACAAAAAGCTGAACAACAATTAGTAGAAAAAAATGAAAAAAAAGATGAAGAATATTTTACTCAAATCCCACAATTAACTGGATCGGAAAATAAAATTTTGGAATGTGCTTCCGATTGTATAGAAATAAAAAACACAGAACTTATGGGACGACATATAACTGCGTCTCAAAAAATAGAACCAGGGGATGTTATTGCAGTTGAAAAACCGTATACTAAAGTTCTTCTTTACGAATTTTATCTTACTCACTGCCATCACTGCCTTGGAGTATCGTACAATTTAATTCCATGCTTACAGTGTCCTCTAACATTGTACTGTAGTACTATATGTAGAGAGAGCGCATGGGAGCGATATCATCGATTTGAGTGTTCTCTGTTGGACACACTTCACTCGATAGATGCCACTAAATTACAACTCATGGCTTTAAGAGTCGTTCTTTACGCGCGAAACGAATTTTCTCAAATTTTGCGCACGGATAACTTCGAAATTAACTTTGAAAATTATAAATCTGCTTCATATAAAGAAATTCATAATTTAATAACAAATGAAGAACTGCGTACAGTTAATGATTTGTTTTCAAGATCAGTTGTTGCTGCTATTATATTTCATTTGTTGAGTTTTACTGAGTTTTTTGAAGAATTTGATGGAAATGATTCGGAATCGATAAAAAAATGTACTGCTGATTTATTGTTAAAACATTTACAAACTGCACCATCTAATATGCATGAAATTTCGGCATTACAAGGAAATGTCAATCTTGGTAAGTTTTTCTTAGTATAGTAATATAAGAACAGATCAGGTAAAAGTATTTTTAAATTATTTTCCTGGTCTTAAGGTCAAATTAATTAAATGCGCTATATACTAATATTTACAATCATCAATCAAATTGTTTAACAACTGATAAATTGTTGTAGAAACATGTGAACTTTTTATTACTTCCCAATTATCTTTTTATATTTGTTGTCTGTCTATTATTTATTTTATAAAAATAGATTCTCCTACTTTTTTTATTGCTGTTTTCTTAAAGAAAACTACTAATTATTAATATTTGCTTAAAGGTTATGAAAATGTAGAAATAGGTGCAGGAGCATACTCATTTATGAGTCTTCTAAATCATTCTTGTTCTCCGAATGTTGTACGTCATTACCATGGTACAACAATGGTACTACGAGCATTACGTCCAATTGAAATCGGACAACAATTATTCGACAACTACGGGTAAGGAATAAAAACAATTATAACTATAACATTTGTAAATCTAATGTAGTCAATAAACAATTACAATAATAATTGCAGCTATCATCACGCAATGACAGTTCGTGACGAAAGAAGAACTCATTTAAAGGAACAATATTTGTTTACTTGTGAATGCGAGGCTTGTATAAATGATTGGCCATTGTACAAAGATTTGCCGGAAGGGAATAAAAATTTTGTGGTTTCCGTAGAGGAATTAACAGCTCTGCAACAATGTAGCAGAGAAATGGCGGAAAAGTTAATGCCGCATTTGATACTAAACGCAAAAAATTATGAAAATTCAGATCCGAAAAAGTTTATGGAGATTTTGGATAATCAAGAAGTTTTAAAACAATGCTTTGCTATACTTGGAAATAAACATACAATATTTACAAATTAATTGTTTAATATAAATGTGTATTGTTATGTCTGCGAATAAAATTATGCCATATAAAATATGATTGTTTTTATTTTCTTCTTTTTTCAATATTTATTGCATGTAATATTTTATGGAGTATGATTAACTTTGTGATAATAAATTATGACATTATGAATCACTAAGTACTTACCTACAATTTTTATGTTAGTTAGATAATTTTACTTGCGAAACCATGAAATACGTAACTGAATTCCTAGATGTTTGATTTAACATTCAACGAAATTTTTATGGAAAATAAACAAATGATTGTAATTTCCATTTATTCGTTTGTGGTTACATTGATCAATATTGGTACAGTCTTAAATGTTATTGACGGAAATAATTTGAACTATTTAGTAATTTCAAACAAAATTTTACTTTTAAAAGTGTTTTCCGCGGAAAATAAATACATAAATTTATTATTAATTATTTACATTACAATAAGTTTTTATATTTTGAAATTGTTTCAAATTGAAATTATCTACCTAATGGAAAATTACGGATTTTTTTAACAGCGACAGATTATAAAAACAATACATTAATAAACTAAATAACTTAAGCAGATCAACATATATTCAAATTATTTTATTGGAAAACAGAAGTAAAATATTTATCAATACTTTCAAACATTTAAAAAATAGGTGACTGATCTTATTTAAAATTTAAGGTAGTACTAGTGTGACGGTAGCGCCATCGGTTGTCGAGTGGCGAAACTGACGTTAAAAAAAAATATAAAAATTGAATAAAATAAGTGTTTTATACCTATTATGATTTGAATATCATGAATTGTTAATAGGTTGTTGGTCTAGTGAATTTTCAAATACCATACCACCGTGTGGTGTTGCTATTATAAATTGGGATTCTTAATTTGTCATTAAAAACAAGGCTTTGCATGGCTATATATCCATTACTAAACGATAAAAAACTTTCTCCTTCTGATACAATATACATGGATAGTTCTAGAACATCATACTAGTTTTTCAAATGAAACTGAAAAATTTTAGAGTTACACATACCAAATGTGTGATTCTGAGTGATGATCGCTATAAGCCCCATGTATAAGAACTCAACTTTACAAGCGAATATATTTGTTCACAGACGATGAATGTGTTTCATATTTTAACAGGATGCGTATGACTATCCAGTGTTTACGTGCGCCAATTTTTTTTTCACGCTAGTACTACCTTAAATGCGTATTTATCGTAAAGTAACAAAACGTTTCGATTTTTCGAGATTTGTTCCTATTTCCGGTTCGATGTCTTGATGCTTCAAACATATTTTTTCAGGACTACTGTGTACTCATTATTTGTTATTATGATATATCTATATAGCACTGCCATCTTTGGGGGCCGTGACTTGACGACTGGTAACCGCACTTCACGCGCATAAGCATATCACTTACCGAGATCTGCTTCCGTAAAGTGCCACACCCAGTAATGAGGAAAAGGCGTGATGATATATTTATTTATATTTTTATTTACTATAGAAAATTTACAATAAAATATATATATATATTGTTTTATTAATAATTAACAAGATTCATTCATATTATATGACAACTGAGTATATTCAAGTTCAGCAGAAATTTGCCAAGTTGTCAAAGTATGTCATATAATTTAAGAATAAGATAAGATACATGTCTAATGATTTGTAAATGTTGAAAAAAAAATGTAAACGAAAGATTTACATTTTTTAGTAATATTCCGATTTTTAGTTGTATCGATTTGATTGCCCTAATTTATCTCTTATTATAGTTTACATTTTCGTAGCAATATTAATTTAAGATTGTTGTTCCTTAAAAATTCTATTTACTAAATAAATGTGGTAGTTAAAATCGAAATCGATAATAAATATTGAGTTACATACGAGAACCAGATGAAATTATTTCCGTTAATCATAATATGTAGATTATTACAGTATTAGAATATAATAAATTAATCGATTAATGATTGTTTAGGGTACGGTTATCATTACTAAGATAAAGTGACAGATAACTCAGGTCTTAAAGAAGGAAGAAATATCTTATGAATAAATAATAGTTACCTACTATAATTTAGTCAATTTTTGCAGTGATATCGGAACGATATTATTTCACTTATCTGGCAGATGCGTTATACCTCTAAGTTTATCTCTTCATTGGTATAAAAATACTTCTTCCACCAACATCTATGAAATTCATAGTTAAGTAACAGTGAGTTATATTTATTCAATGGATGATATTAATTCGATCATAATAGATATTTTTGTCAATTAATGTTAATCAAGGTTAATGAAATTGAAATTTGTAGTTATGTCGAATATATTCCGTGGTAAAATTGAATCTCCATAATAAAATACTTAAGTGTCGTTGATTGAAACAGTCCATAATCTATTAAAATTAAAATGATAATTTTCACTCATGTATAAAAATTTCAAATGAAATGTCAAATTTGCTACTTTTACAGCAATAAAACGAGAAAGGCGAAAGTGTTAGAGTGATAAAAACTATGTTTACCTTCATCATAGAATCACCTTAAAATAAACGAATATACATAAAATTTACAATTTTTTTACAATAAAATTAATATAAATGTCAAAAAAACTGCATCGTCAAATCGAGTAGTGTATAATAATCGTACTTTTAATAGTTGTATATTTGAATAGAGTTTAAAATAGTTAATTATTTATATAATATATTCTAATAAAGTTGAAATTTTTATTTTAATGTGTTCATTTGTGAAATTATCTTAACAAATTGAGCTTCTTGTTTTTATCAGGTTAAACTTTGATTTCCTAAACTCACACTTGATTACTTTGAGGTAACGTAAACTCATGCAAATGACAAAACCGCTCCACCTTGGGCGTCACAATTAATTCATGTCATTTGCGTTCGCCCGTTATTAAGCAACCAAGTGTTCGTTGTAAATATAAGTTAAACCGATAAAACAAGAAACTCTTATGACATTACTTTTGATAAACGAAAAACAAAACGAAACAAAATTTTTGATCTTACTTCTGAGTGAAAACAGAAATATAAATTCTTGTTAATAATGTGATTTCTTTGTTTTCAATACAAACTTGGTCACCGCACCGACCATATCTGTTTATTCCTCAAACACACCACTAGGTCGGTAAGGATTATTCTACGAACTTGTAAAGTGTAACGTGTATTTAATTTGTAATAAATCAAATTTTTAAAATGACTTTATATGAGTTTTTTTTAAAACAAATAAAATTGGAACGACATTAACCGAAACGAAATTAATTTGATTGAAATAAAACCGAAACGAATAAAAAGCATATAGTTTCGGATCTTTGATAAAGTTGAAATTTATTTTTCAGATATTTTCACAATAACTTATTTAGATTTGGCATCGTATATTCTCCGCTATCAAACGTTTCGAAATTACTCGTATTTTCGGGAAAATTGCATCAAATAAAAGTAGCAGATAATTTAATTTGAACTATTATTCTTTAACAGGCAGATTCCTAAAGTTTTCAACTCTCTTTTCAATGTACGAAACAAGTTTATTTTAACTCGAGTTAAAAAGACAGTTAATTAGCATCATATTTAGTTTATTTCTTTAATCTGTTTTACTTTTAAACAGAGCTATAGATAATATTAAAAACGGACTTAGCGCTAATCCGTTTTACGAATCTGCCTGTAAAATAATTTAGAAAGGTTTGGCAATGACAAATATATGTGGCTAAATTTATTTATTTATTTATGCTACTCTGTAAAACAAGAATTTAATCCAATTACAATATAAGATCCGAACTCATCAGGCCGTAGTGTGATAGTTTATGTATATTTAGCTTGAGTGGTATTTGAACTCGGAATCTCCGGATTCAAATTCCGTAGCGCTATACACATCATCAAACTGTCGGACGAAATGTTAAAATTTAAAAAAGCATTAAAAATATGTACGGTTGGAAATTTATTTTATATCTGTAATAAAAATATGGAGTAGGTGGATCAGTGGTATCGAGTTGGCTTATGGCTTTAAGAACCTCGGTTCGTTTCCCACAGGTGGCAAACAATTTTCACCATTTTAAAACCACCTCTTTGGCTCCTCCTGCACTCATATATTTGGGGGCCGTGATTTGACGACTGGTAACCGCACTTTACGCGCGACATATATCGCTTACTGAGATTTGCTACGGTAGAATGCCACGCCCAGTATTGGATAGAAGGCGTGATGATATATTTATTTTGATTTTTATAACAGTTATTTATTATGCAAGTGTTTTATATACCAATAAAACACAAGTGTAATACAAAATTTTATCCACAACTCATAATTACAGGTATCGAAGAAGATTGGTCGTAACGTTTAACGTTAATTCAGTTATATATAGTTTCTCGAAATACGGTAGAACATGAAGTGGTTGCTAAGTAACAAGTTGTTTGCAGTGTTTTATGGAATATACCGGATGACCCATTTTAATTTATCCACCGGAATAACTTGACATATATGTGTCGTACAAAAAAATGTTCCGAATAAAAGTTCAGTAAAATTTTCTTCACCCCCACCCCCTAGGTGCTGTGGTGAGGGAGGCAACTTTGATATCTTAAATACGAACCCCTATTTTTTATTACAGATTCAGATTCTGCATTTAAAAATATGAATATTTTATTCAAAAATTCAATACGGCTGCAAAAACGGAATACTCGGGGTACCGTGAGTCTTTGTGAGTAACAAAAAGTATGATAACAATTATTAGAATTTTGTATCATTGACAGATGATGCTAAAATCGGTAATTTTAGTTTTTCAAAGAAATGATTTAGACAATCGGGGAATTTCAACCGTGCTACCTTTAGGTGGTGTAAGCCAGAGCTGGGCAGTAGCTAGCTACTTTTGTAGCTTAGCTACTAGCTTAGCTACATTTACCTTAGCTGTAGCTGTAGCTTAGCTAACTGTGAAAAAATATAGCTGTAGCTTGTAGCTAGCTACTTTTTTTCTATTAGCTTAAAAATAACAACTGAAGCTACTTTTAAAGCTATTTTTTGTAGCTTCTAGCTAGTTTTTGCAGCTACAAGCTACTTTTTGTAGCTTCAAGCTACTTTTTGTAGCTTATAGCTACTTTTTAAGCAGAATGTCAACAAAGTACGCATGCGTACAAGCTAAACCCACACAAAATAATTATTTGTTTCCGGTTCTAACTGGCTCTAATACGCAAAAATACCCAGTAGGTGCCAGATGGTATTTGCTATTTTTGATATTTATGTACGTAATAGTAAATTAACAGTCATTATAACAAAAGACTGATCATATGATAATGGTAAATTTAATTATTTCACAATAATTTAAAAAAGTAGTTTTAAAATTTAACAGCTACTTTAACGAAAGCTTTTAACTGTAGCTTAGCTATATTTTACAAAATATAGCTTATAGCTGTAGCTTAGCTACTTTTTTAAAGAATAGCTGTAGCTGTAGCTTAGCTACTTTTTTTAAGTAGCTTGCCCAGCTCTGGTGTAAGCTAATGCCGGCAATGATAAATATTCACAGCGCCATCTTTCACGAATTCAAAACAACTTTTTGAATAAAATATTCAAATTTTTAAATGCAGAATCTGAATCTATAAGAAAAAATAGGGGTTACCATTTAAGATATCAAAGTTGCCTCCCTCTCCCAGCCCCTGGGGGGTGGAGGTGAAGAAAATTTGACTGGGTTGGATAGCCCCCTTAAAACCATTGAACTTTTATTCGGAACATTTTTTTGTACGACACATATATGTCAAGTTATTCCGGTGGATAAATTAAAATGGGTCACCCGGTATAACACTAGTGTTTTATGAGCCATATAATTCAACTGAAATCAGTGTAATTATGTCTTTATAATATATGAGTTGTGGATAAAAATATTAATTGCAAAAAACAACTTTAATAGGTTGTGAACAGTAAGATTTCATATCGCAGAAAATGATCGTTATAACAATTATGATTATTTTAAAAATTAATCATAATAAATTATGATAAATATTATAATATTTTTAAGTAGGTCATTTAAGAAAGAGTGATTTTTAAACGTGAATCAATTAGTGCTTAATAAAATCATTAATCGGATGATAAAAATTATTATTATTTTAAGTTTATAATGAAAGTTTTGTTAAGTAAACCGATGCGATATTTTGATACACGAAATCTCAATCATATTATCTTCTCTCTATTTTGAGAAACACTGTACATAATCTCCTGCATCACTATCAAGTATATAAATCCCAAGGAACTCCCAACCAACAATCGTTCACAATTCAGTCGCGTTCCGTCATTCCAACCTTCCACACCAACGCAGCAAGTCTCAAACTCGGTCCGCAATGCTCGCATTGCAGTTGTGTCTGCTCCTGGTGGTCGTCACCGTCGTGTCGGCCGAGGTGGACCTGCTCATCCTGCACAACAATGACATGCACTCGCGGTTCGAGGAGACGAGCAAGCTCTCGGGAACGTGTCCCAGCAAGTACAAGGGGAAGTGTTATGGTGGATTTGCACGGGTCGCGCACGTGGTAAGACAGGCAAGGGAGAAAGCTGAGACTGGAGAAGGACCCCCCGTGGTGTTTCTTAATGCTGGGGATACCTATACAGGTACGGCGTGGTTCACCGTGCACAGGTGGAAGATTGCAGCGGAGTTTTTGAATCTGTTGAGCCCTGATGCTGCGGTAAGTCAAATTTATTATGATTATTTTTTTTGTAAATGTTTAACATAACTAATATGCATATGTGTGATTTTATGAAGGACAGAATACATTTGCTTCCATAGTAAATATATTTAAATTAACAAATTCGAATAAATTTGATTTATTTTATGGTATTACTATAAAAATTCAACTGTCAGTCGAATGAATCAATTTTACTTACTTTCGTAGTAAATTAATTTGTCGTTTATAAAATCGGACAATACTATTTTAATACTAGCATTTTTATAATTAATTGTAAAACGTAATTTTGTTCTTACTAATATAATATTTGAATAAAGTTGAAACTAATGGGTTAAGTTTGTGGGACCTCTTTGTGACCTTTTGTGCGAGTGAAGTAAACTTTATCAATCAAGCAAATATTTTACGGGTTATACATACAATACTTATATTATGGGGTAGGTGGCTTTGGCTTAGTGATATCGCTTCGGTCTGTGGATTTCAGAATTCGAATTCGGTTCTCTCAGCCGATAAACTATATTTACTACATTAAAATTATCCTTATGGGGTAATGGCTCAGAGGTATCAAGTCGGCCTGTGGATCCAAACAACCCTGGTTCGATCTCCACAGCCGACAATACATTTTCATCAATTTAAAATTACCCCTGTGGCTCTTCCACTTCTAACATATTTGGATGTCGTGATTTGTCGACTGGTAACCGCACATCACGTGCATAAATATATCACTTACCGTGATCTGCTTCGGCAGAGTGCCACACCCAGTAATGGGTAAAAGACGTGATTATATATTTATTTATTATTTATAAAATTATCCTTGTAGCACTAAAATCTCGCCTGATAACCATACTTCACACACATAAATATATCGCTTATTGAGATCTGCTAAGTCAAAATGCCACACCCAGTAATGGGCAAAAGGGGTGATGGTATATGCATATTTATTATAACATTATGGACTGACATAAACGATATTTTGTTTTTAAAATACTGAGAAAAATAAAATAAATTTATAATCACACCTTTTATCCATTTTATTGTAGTGAAAATTGTTTGTCGGCTGTGGGAATCACACCCGAATTCTCAAATACACAGACTGATTCGATTAGGTAAACTATTCTATTTGGATATTATTGTATTTTTAAATACAAGCGAAGCGAATCTTGCCAAAAAGGAAGTATTTCATTTTAAAAAACAAAATTTATTTAACATTTAATGGGTTTTGTATATCATGTATTATTTTTTATCAATTTCGTATAACATTAATTATTTTTATAGAGCAATTTGTTACTTCCTACGTTTATTTTATTTACCTATTTTTATTTTTGTTTAGCGCCAGTAAAATAACAAATTGTAAACTTTTATGAACTAAAGTTTGTTCAATAATGTACCCAATAATCATTAAATAATCACTAAATACATTATTTCATTGTTTTCTTTATTGAATGCTGAATTCCTGATTAGTTTAAGAATTTTGCTTACAGTACCTGTAAAATTATGGCCTTGCTTTTTGTAGTTACAGTGTTATATAATATTTAATAGATATATGAAAATGCTTTGTGTTCAAAGATTTTAATTATATTTTTTAATAAATATTTTCATGGTTCATATTATAAATTTAAAATTTTCTAGATACAAATAAATCTTATAACTTCAAGTTCAAGGCAATTTCGTGAAAGTGCCAAAACTATCTGATAATTTTAAATGATCACTCGTCGTATCTTTATGACTTAATAAAATTAATTTTAATTATATTTCTTTCAAACTTTCTTTTTAATTATTATAAATATTAATTTTATAGATACTGTGATAAAAAAAGTGATATAATTTTAGTGATGCCACGATAAACTATACTATAAGTCAACTTCCATTTCGCCTTCTTTCGAATTCTCGCTAATTTGGGTTTTGGTTTATTTTCTAGAAATTTAATGTCTTAGCGACATCACAAGTGATTTTCATTTGCTGTGTTCGTTGTATATTTTACAGTATAGTTGCAAATTATAAGTGACAATTTGCAGCTGCTTGCAGAGTGTTCCAAGTGAAATATTTATGTTTTGTTCCTCATGGTGTCATGGCACTTTGTAAATAATGTCAAATTGCCTATTTTAATTGCATCTCTTATTCTCTTTCGTGAGACCTAACATATTTATCTGACTCATTAAATACAATATTTACTTGTGAATAAAAATAAACACAGAATAAAATAAAATCCAATAAAAAAATAACTGTTTCTATATACAAATAAATATCTGATGTGGTTACTACACAACTTTCTTTAATATTTGTCATAATAACTAATATTCTAACTTTCATTTATTTCGAATGGGATGGCTAGCTCAGTGGTATGAAGTCGGCCTGTGGATCCTGAGGTCCCTGGTTCGATTCCCACAGGCGACAAATTTTCATAATTTGAAAAAGCTATCCCTGTGGCTCCTCCACCACTAACATGTTTGGGGGCCGTGATTTGACGACTGGTAACCGCACTTCACGCGCAAAATATATCACTTACCGAGATCTGCTTTAGCAGAGTGCCACACCCAGTAATGGGTAGAAGGCGTGATGATATATTTATTTATTTATATATTTATTTCGAAAAAATATTGGAATATATACGCTGCTAGTGATTCTAAAATTTTAACATTTACATAACTATTTATAGAATATATTCCTAAAATATTATGAAATTTAACTTGCCCTAGTCCTTTTCTTGTTTGGTTTAAAAAGATGTAATTAATCGGCCATTTAAAAATATCTCAAAAATTTTATTAGTTATTTATTTGCTACTCTGTACAACAGGAATTGAATCTCAATTAAAGTACAGGGATTTTACAGCTAAAACACAATCATATTTGGATAAATTGTCATCTGTTACCCAAGAGGCATATTTTTTCTCGATTTTTTCTATTCAGCTACGGTTCCCTGTATTATTTATCATAATAAATATGTAGCAAATATTTGATTAATATTGTATCTCCGCTTCCGGTTCTAAAATTATAAGAAAAATTTAATTAGCTGTGTCAGATAATATAAATATTATATTGGTACATAATTTTAAAGGCGTATTTTTTAAAAAAGTAAAAGATTGATTGAAAGTTAATATTCCAATTAATAATTAGTAATGATAGGCACGTGAAACTTTTCCCAAACCAACTATCTTTATAGTATCAAAATATTTGCAGTTGACAATGACAAACAACAAAGATTTTTTAAAAGTACATACAATATAACTCGGTACTTCATGGATCATGGATCATGGTAAAAAGTAGTATTTTTTCTTGGAATTTTAACGATGGACAAGGTAAAATACTACAGCCGTTCAAATCTAAAGAAAGAGTGAACATGTTACAAACCAGAAATAGGTTTCACATTTCAAATGTTTATTAATACATTTAGGTGAGAATGAATAAATTAGTAGCTTTATAATCATCTAAAAATACTTCCAAATATCATGATGACAACATAACTGGAAAATTACACTTAAATATTTTAACCAATACGAAGTGTGTAAGTTATCAACATAAGTGACATATACCAAATACATTTTGCATGTTAAAAAACAGAACATCCTTGAAACTAAACAAGTTGTAAAAATAATTAAACTATATATCAAATAATCGTAGCATAATAATTATTACGAATTATAAGTCGGTATTTATAGAGATAGGTTATGTAGATATTTCTAATAAGTGTAGCATTTGTTTTGCTCATGTGTATCAAAATTATATACTTTCTCTTGAAAACAAACATTTTTCTTTGAAACTGAAAGTGTTGAAACAAGTAATTTCTGTATCTATCGTTATTGATGCGTAACAGAAGTGAGAAATAAAAACAATAAACTTATTTATAGATTAGCATGCAGAGCCAAACTTTGTCACTAGCCCATTTTACGATTCGTAAATAAAAAGTCGCGGCAAATAATTCGTATACGTGCATTGGTAATCCTGCTTATTACCATAGAATGAAGGACAACTCGTTTCATGCAAATTGTAATTAGATATTATAATGTATCTTTTAGGATAATTTATTTGCATGCCTTGTCACAAATTGATTACACTGCTCGTATGTACTATGCATCTTATTAATTTAATTCTAGGTGTTACTGTCACGTTCTATTCTTTTTTTGTTGGCTATTTTGCATTCTATTTTTAAGAGAATATTATCCGGTACGAATAATACACTATTTTCTGGAACAAATCCTGACTATATGACAGCACATATAGAAAGCTGGACAAGCTACTTACAAAAAGTAGCTAAGCTACAGCTACAGCTATTCCTTAAAAAATAGCTGAGCTACAGCTATAAGCTACATTTTGCAAAATATAGCTAAGCTACAGCTTAAGCTTTCATTAAAGTAGCTATTTAAGGCTACATTTTTCAATTATTGTGAATTAATTAAATTTGCCATTGTCGTATGATCAGTTGATCAGTCTTTTGTTATAATGAATGATAATTTACTCTTATGTACATAAATATCAAAAATCGCAAATGGACAATTGTACTGTTAATTTTTGATGCTATAATTTTTATTTATATCGAAATAAATTAACAGTCACATTAACAGAAGACTCTTTAACAGTCAATATTTAGTTCATCTAATATTTAATATAAAACTAGGATAGGTTAAGAACGAGTGAAAAATAAAATATGTTAATACATTTTAAACTATATAATAACTTGTTATCCTACAGTTATAGAAAACAATAAAGATGGTACAATTCAAATACAAAACAAAAATAAATAGGTATTTCTTAATGAACAGTGGTAACTTTATGCTACAAAAACTAGCTTTGGGATACAAAAAGTAGCTTTTAGCTACAAAAAGTAGCTTTAAATGTAGTTTCAGTTGTTATAATAATATTTTTATGGTAATAGAAAAAAAAATAGTTCGCTACAAGCTACAGCTATATTTTTTCACATTTAGCTAAGCTACAGCTACAGCTAAGGTAAACGTAGCTAAGCTAATAGCTAAGCTACAAAAGTAACTAGCTACTACCCAGCTCTGCACATAAATGATTAATTTTTCACTATTATGTAGATAAAGGATGAAAATAGTGCGCTAACTCAGATCTATTAATTTTGATATTTATGGCGCATTATAAATCACACTCTACTGGAATTTGATTAGGTAATTAATCATTTATTAATTTATTTGAAATACATATAAACAAATGTATATATTATTAAAATAGCTACTATTAAACACAAAGGATACGTAATATAATTATAGATGTATTCCTAAAATTGCAGTTATGCTTTAAGGGCGCTTCGTATATCGTAAAAAGTTGTTTATGTTTAATCTATAAATTAATAAACAATATTTGAACGAGAGAGTGTCGCTCGGGAAATAACGGAAGATGGGAAGTTAAAAATGAAAAATAAGAAACCAAGAAATAGATTAAAAATAAATTTTCCTATTCATTTTTTTTCATTTTCGGTTATATCTCGAAAACAGTTGGTGGCACACACAGACAGACAGACTAACAAGAAATGCTCTTATTAGAGTATAGCATAGGATTAAGATCTATTTAAGGTGGTACTATAATGGAAGCCTTTAACCCGGATTATAATGAAATGTAAATATGTTATTTTTCATGTGTTCCTACACTAGTATGCAATTTTTTAAAAAAAAGTTTACCGTTGTTGTGTTGAGTAATGTAAAGTTAAAGTCGACCAAAGTCGATCAAAAATGCATTGGCGTTATAGGAACTGTACCTCGTGAGGCAGCTTACTGCATAATAAATTCATATATTGTAGTTATTTTTTAACAAAAAACTAACACAGAGTACATCATGAAAAGATAAAGGTATGAGAATTAAGAAATCCATGCCTTACCGGATTACTTTCAAAGAAATTGGCGATGAAAGTTGGATATTCTATGATAATCAATAGAACTGTCAGAAATGCTTGGCAACGTTGCACAGTACAGGTAGACACTAGACAGAGATGGTCGCACGAATAACAAAGCAAGAACTATGAATGTTATTATTTCGATCAGTAAAATATATTAATTTTAATACTAAAAAAATATTACAGCATTTTATATTTATTTATTTGTTGTTACAATTGATAATAATTGCTTTGGTGCATTTTTCTCATTTTTCTTATGAACTGTCAACAGGATGTATCGATAATACAGTTACGTTTCGTACCGACTGGCCGCTTGTGGTTCTAACCTTGTTGTCATAGCTTCTGCTGTGTAAAATCTTACACTGCTATTGGTTGGCATGAAACATTCACTTCCAAAAATTTTGGTATGTTACTGAATTTCATAAACTAGTTAAATAATTTTATTTAATATATTCAATGTTATTATTAATTATACGATATTTGCAGCGAAATGTTAATTCTGTTAATAACCTATACCATACAAAAATGTAATAATGATTTTTGTAAACTTTTTAGGTCACGTATACTTTTGTATGAGACTGTCATGATAGAACCACCTTAAGTTGCAGGGAGATTCAGAAAAAGAAAATTAGTCGCTATTACCATTTTTAGGTTTAATTTGCACTAACAAAAAGGACTAAATGAAATAAATTAGATGTAGGAGGGGAAGAATTAAGATGTCTCCCACAAATTTTTAGAAACATGACTATTATTCAAATCCAAAACACAAATGCGAGGATGGTTTGAGCCGTGGTTGGATTCTTTATCATGTCTTTAAATTTAGAATTTAAAGATAAATTTGACAATTTTTGAAGTAATGTTTTATTTAACTTCAAATTTTTAATATCAAGACTAGGCAATGAACCCAATTACTGTCCGAACGTCGCTGCATTTTTCTTCTGAATTTTTATAATAAAGCCAAGTTTTCTAAAAATTTCTGGGAATTATTAGAATTCTGCCTATTCCACAATATATCTAACGGCTTAATAAGTTTTAAATTTGAAATAAATAAGTATTCATGGCACCCAGTGGGTTAAGATAAGACGACAAAAATAGTAACTAATATGACAATTTAAGAACTAACAATACATAAATTTATCAAAAAGTGAGTAAACAGCTCTAATTCTAAGAATTGTAATACAAGTAAAAACGAAGTTGTTAGCTTTAATTAATCCTTTTATGAATCTGCCTGCTAGAGTTTAATGACTCAGTTGTATCGCCAAAATTTACATTTCAAACTTGGTTTCAATAAATGAATTAAAACGAATTTTCATGTCATATTTATTTATTTATTTATTTGTTACTCTGCACAACAGGAAGTAAATCCCAATTACAGTATAGGGGACCTACAGCTTATAGTGGAATCCGAACCACTCAGACACAATCGTATTTTTGGATATAAGTATAAGTCAGTGAGATTTGAACGCACGACCTCTAGCTTGCTAATTAAGAAACGCAAGTTTTACCTCGCTTTTATCCACTGAGCCACAATTGCCTGTATATGGAATCATTGACATTGCTATCAAACATTCGATTTGCTTTATTTACATAAACTAAGTTAAAATTTAACTCTTGTAGTATATTCCGAAAATGAACCACGGTGCGGTTCAATTTTACCACGGTTACGGTTAGAATGACGTCATAACGGAACACTTTCACGATGACGGGTTGTCACTTGACAGATGAGTTACGAAATGTGAAATTTATTTAATATGGAAAAATGTTTATATTATAAAAATATTGTATTCTGCATCACACCTGTTTTAACTTAAATATAGGGATAAAAAATAACACAAAGAAAAAAGTAAATACGAGCTTCAGAACAAGTAATAAATTCATCTAATATGAATATATACTGTTAAATAATAAAAATACATTTTGTATCACATGTTTATTTATCAGTCATCATAAAAATATAGTTTTATAATACAAAAATCCACAAACACTGCAAAAGCCGCCAAACACGATTCAAACTTGTCAACAACAGCTGTGAAGTAACCACAATTTTCAAAAACCGTGTTCCGTAATGAAACCGGTTACTGAAAAAACTAACCGGTCCATTTTCGGAATACACTATTGGTGATGCGACTAAATATATACATGCTGCAAGTTGATTTTATTATAATTCAAAAAGATAAACATCTACACGATACGCAGCGAACAATTAATTAACATCGTATAAGTTTTTTGGAAAATCTTTTTTTTTATTTTTAAAATTCCTCTTTTAGTTATATTTTTATAGCAATATTTCTGTTTCTATTACGATTTTTTGACAGAAACAAACGTGTTATTATTCTTTAATCTATTTTGACCAATTTCATGTTGATGTCAGTCTACAACCGGAAACGGATGTTTCCTTCAAAATGTAATTTTTTTTAATCTAATATTCACTATGTCTTCTTATCAAATGATGCGTTTTGAGTTTATTATGATAATCAGTTTGAAGTATTTTCGTCATCAGTCTATTTAAATAAATCAATACCCTCATAGCTCATAGCTCATATGCTGGGTTGCATGAAAGTTTTATCGGTTCATTAGCAACTAACGGTTCAATAAATTTCCGAAAAACGCTATGGATACTGTTGCTAGATAAACAATTCTTTAACTAAAGAGCTCTTTATTTTTTTCTTGCAACCCAGCATTAGTATCATAGTTTTAGTATTAATTTAACAGACAACCGAAGTTTTAATTGATTGAAAAATCAAGCTTTATAAAAAAATGTATTTCTTTTATATTTTGAATTAAATATTATTAAACCTATCATCATAGGCAATCGTAGTCTAGTGGATGAAGTTAAAATAAAACTTGAGTCTCAAGCATTTAAATCTGGATGCCTTGAACTTATATTTAAAAAATAAATCTAAGTGGTTCAGATTCCTCTGTAAGCTGTAGGCTCTGTGTACTGTAATTAGGATTAAGTTCCTGTTGTGCAGAGTCATACATAAAAATATTATACCCAACCTCCAATAGGCGTCCATAATTAACATAAATGACTTCTAGTTTTGTGCAAAAACAAAGTTATTATGCATGATGTCACTTTCACTATCACAATAATATTTCTTTTATTATGTAGTACTTATGTTATAATAATGATGACGCAATAACATAAATTACCATAGTACCATTATTTTTATGCATTTTTTCCGATGATAAATCAATCATTATTAAATATAAATGCACTGTTTATGAGGTAATCGGAGTAACGTTAAAAATACAATTCTATCTGCAAAAAGGCCTTGACATAGAATGCTCAAGTTGAAATATAGTCTTTGTTGTGGTAAAGGTGAAAGACTTATACAATGTCGATGTAAATATCAATAGTTCTGTTCAGGTTTCTCTTCGAATTTATTAGTTAGAACAAACTACAAACATTCTTTGAAAAGTAGGTACACAATAAATCATTACACCGTATACTGACTTTAATAGAATTTAAAAATGTCTTTGTAAAGAACATAAGAAATACTTTGAAGATAAGCAATTTAACTGTCAATCTTGCGAAATTATATTATTATTAACTTTAATAACTGTTTACAAAAACTGTTTTGCTAATTATGTATTTTTGTAAAACTATTATCTGACTAGTATTAGCATTCTCGTACATACACATTTATATAACATGAATGTAAATAGCAATTAACTAAAAAATTTACTGATACTAATAATTATTTTTCAACTATCCTTGCGCATATTCGACTTTTTATTGAATATTAATATTTGTATTTGCCGTAAGCTACTCAGAAGTAAACCAATATACAACAAACCTAGTTATAAGTAAGAGTTAAGTATACACATTCATAATAATAATAAAGATAATGAACATTATTAGCTTTTTACAATGGATTAAAGAAGTAGCCTTATTAACTGGTAAACAAAATAAAATAAGTTTATGAATATAATTGCCGTAATAATATAATAATCTACAGATTAAATATGTGTTGATATTGAAAATTTTTGCTGCGAATTTTACAGAATAAAATAACCTGTTGCGCACAACTGCTAAATAAATTAAATAAAAACTAAATAATTATTTATGGCGCGTTATAAATCATGATAAAACTAATTATTAGAAGCATAAACTAAGTTTTATTACGTGTAACTATTATTTAAAAAGATAATATTATTGTCAATGCCATGCAAACTTTATGAACAATAGAAAAATTAAATTATTTAAATTATTTGCAGGTATTGTATTATTGTAGAATTGAATTTATTTGAAATTTTAATCAAATTTATGAAAGGAGTTAGTAATTAAAGTTCCGAAAATAATTTGCAGGTTTCATGATGTAATTAATATTTTTTTTCTTTCATATAAATGAAATAATACGGTTTTAAATATCATGTAGGTTTCAAGTTTCAACGTGTAATAAAAACATCTTTTTTTTTGTCATTCTAATTAAATAGTATTAATTTTAATAGCTGTTAGCAGTGAAATTTGTGATAGAGTAATTATAAAATTTAAGTTTAGAAAATTATTCTATGTTATTCAATAAGTACACACTGAAAATTCATATGTTATAACTTAACAAAAGCATTCAAGACGGTTTCTACATATGCTTACTACGTGCTCCTGAACAATAATAGAAATGTTCCCAATCAACACTTTTTTCGATTTTAAAACATTTAACTTTAAAATTAATAACAAAGATCATTAAACGATGTTTATATTTAAATAAATTAAGGAATTTATATTTTAAATTATAATTTTTTTTGTATCTTCAACTTTATACTAAACTTCAACTCAAATATGTCATCATCGAAACCTAAACAACGCAAGTGTAGTGACGTAACTATCACACCATTAAACCCCGCGATGTGAGGGGGGCCTCAGACTCAGAAGGCTCTACGGTTTAAAATAATATTGTGGAATTTAAAATATATTTTTTCTTGAACATTTAAAATATTTACAGCATACTCCTGAATTTCGGATTAGTCAAAATAAGCTAAATCAGATTCTAAAAAAATGTTCAAAGAAACTCTAATATAATCTTGTTACCATTTTGTATTCGGAAAATGATTTGGATAAATTTTTTAAAATCTGACTAGAATATGATAAACTAATCTAAAATTTAGATTCAGCTAATATTTTTTATGAATTGGAGATGCTGCGCAAAGCTTGTCGTAGAAGGCAGCAAAACACTAAGGCACTTTAAAAGCGTCAAATTTGGAAATGCATGAAGACTTATTTTAATTCGGCAAATACAAGATCGCATTTTTACACACTTTTAGCTTATCAAATGTCATACGTACGAGTATATCAAATAAACATGAAACACAAAAATAATCACAATAACTAACGAGTATAAACATGGGTTTCTCAAATATTTTAGCAGTTTACGCTAGCGTAAGCTATCAAATATATGTTAAGTAAACGTGGATCATTACATAATTTTGGAAAAGTGCCAAAGTCAAGTGCGCCAGTGGCGTACCTAGCGGGGGAGGGGAGGTGGGTGCGGTCCGCACCGGGCGGAACATATTTTGGGGCAGCATTTTTTAATATTTAGTTTTAGTTGAAAAAAAAGTTTACTATTCGATTTCTACGAATTATGAATTACTATATGATTTCGAATATTTTTTTTCATCGTCAAGTCAATGTAGGGTTGAAAATATTATCTCGAAAATTCTTTTATTATGCCATCCAATTGTTAAAAATTTCCCCACCTATAGTTTGTCTCTATTACAATTATTTATTTATGTTTATTAATTTAATGGGGTAATGGCTCAGTGGTTTAGAATTGGTCTGTGGATCCCGAGGACCCCGGTTCGATTCCCACAGCCGACAAACAATTTTAAAACAAACTAAAATTACCCCTGTGGCTCCCCCACCACTAACTTCTTTGAGGGCCGTGATTTGACGACTGGTAACCGCACTTCATGTACATAAATATATCACTTACCGAGATCTGCTTCGGCAGAGTGCCACACCCAGTAATGGATAGAAGTCTTCATGATATATTTATTTTATATTTATTTTTTTAATTTATAAAAACCACCATTTGATTGACTTAGAAAGGGCGGAAAATTGGAGAGTGCCCTGGGCGGCAAAAGTTCTAGGTACGCCACTGGGTGGCGCCAAACTTGCTGTACGTCGCTGCCAGCATCTCCCATTGGACTGCTAAAAATAATACTTCTGTTGTAATTAGATTTTTAACCTGACTGTTTTAATGTTTTTTTTTTTTATAAAAATTAGTGTCTAAAAGAATGAATGTTTATTAATTCAATAAAGTAGGTATACTAGCGTAATGATTTTTTAGAAGGTGTCCAATGGTATTGTTTGAGGGGAAGGATAGACAGCACTACGTTGTTGTTTTCTTAAGACTATAAAAAATTCATGAAAATTGAAGTATACAATTGGCGTGCGATTCAGGAAATGTTTTTTAAAAAATCCCCTGTAGTGTTATTTTTGTGCCTATATTGTATAAGTCTAGGCTGTTTTTAAAAGTTAATGACGAATGTATTTTTTTGTTTCAGTCGCTTGGCAACCACGAATTCGACGATGGAGTTGCCGGTCTCGTACCATTCCTCAACGCTCTCAAATTTCCACTTGTGACTGCAAATGTTGACTTTTCTAAAGAACCAACTCTAGCAGCAACACCTTTAAAGAAATCCACAATAATATCTGTCGGTGGAATGCACATTGGTGTCATCGGATACCTGACTCCAGAAACTCAAATCATATCTCAAACTGAACAAGTTATTTTCCAAGATGAAGTTCCAGCAATCAATGAAGAAGCCGCAAAATTAAAAGCACAAGGAGTGAAGACCATAATTGCTGTGGGACATTCCGGTTTTGAAATGGACAAAATCATTGCTAGGGATTGTCCTTTAGTTGATGTTGTTATTGGTGGACATACTAACACATTTTTGTATAATGGCCCTCAGCCAGATATTGAAGTTCCTGAAGGTTTGTATCCTACTGAAATTACTCAAGCTAGCGGCAAAAGAGTTCCTGTGGTCCAAGCTTATGCTTACACCAAATATATGGGACAATTGAAAATAACTATTGACTCCAATGGACATGTAAAGAAATTCAAAGGACAACCTATGCTTTTGAATTCAACAGTTCCTCAAGCAAAAGATGTTTTAGATGTCTTAGAAAAATACAGGCCGGCAGTTAGTGATTTGGATGTACAAGTTATGGGTCGCACTAAAGTTGTTTTAGATAACTCTGCCTGTAGAAAGAAAGAATGCAACTTTGGTAACATGATAGCTGATGCTTTCGTTGCATACAAATCGTATTATTATGGTGGTACTTTTTGGACTGATACTCCAATAGCAATTCAAAATGGTGGAGGAATTCGAAACTCCATAGATGCCACCTTAAAAGGCGGAAATATAACTAGAGGAGATCTTCTTGGGGTTCTTCCTTTTGATAATAGAATGATTGGAATTAGTTTGAAAGGCACAGATTTAATCGAAATGATAGAAACAGGTCTTCGAAGTAATGGTGAAACTTCCAAAGGCGAATATCTTCAGTTTTCAGGAATTAATCTTGTTTATGACAGTTCGAAACCAACCGGATCTCGAGTTGTTGCAGTTTACGCTAGGTGTGGGACGTGTTCGGTACCAAAATATGAAAAAGTATTACCTCACAAGGATTACCGACTAATGGTTACTCAATTTTTGTTAAATGGAGGCGACGGTTTTACTGTTATAAGAGACAAGGCTTTTAAAATAGTAAGAGAAGATATTAACGATGCTGAAATGGTAACGTGGTACTTAAATAGATATAATCCAGTATTCCCTGAAATTGGTGGTAGGATAATAAATTTAGCGGATGAAGATAATAAAGAAAAGGCAGGTTTCGGAAATTCTGTGGGAACATTTAAACCAAATGTATATTTTATTTTGATCTTGGCATTTATTTTATCCAAATTTTACTAATAGTGCAGTATTAAAGATTGTAAATATGTACATATTTATTGAAACTCATTGAACAAACTTATAAATGTGCTGTACTTCATTACTTAATAAGTAATGATAATAATTCAATGCGATAATTGAAAATGTGTATTTGTTATGTTGAAAAGTAGTAATCATTATGTCTCTAACTATTTTTATACGTATATTTTTAACACGCATTAAAACCAGAAAGAAAAAGAAGATATGTAGAAGTATTACAAAGAAGTGTAGTAAAGAATTGCTAATGTTTAATATTTTGTTATTTAAAATCCTTTGGCAAATCCAATAATTATTACATTTTTCAGGCACATAATAAGTCAAAGGTAAGAAATTATTTTTAAAAATGTATTCATTATTTTACAGGCAGATTAATAAAGCGAATTACCGTTAATACCATTTTATATTTTGTTTTTTATTTTTTTTTTTTTTTTTTTATTTAAAGAATAAGGGTACATCGACTGCTGTGGTCATTAGTACCCGGACCAGTGGTTATTACAAGTTGTTATTATTTAAAAATAAATATTAGATTTGCTGCAGTATTTTGATGTCATTGCAGAATTGGATTGTGTTCGTTAGTCTGGTGACATTGTTTCCAAGGGCTTCTTCTAACGTCTGTGGCATGTTGTGTCGTATTCTTTGTGTGGCGTATTTTGGACACTGAATGAGGATGTGTTCTGTAGTAATTGGTGTGTTGCAGTTAGTACACGTTTCTGGTTCCGTTTTCTGTATGATGTGCTTGTGTGTTATGTTTGTATGTCCTATTCGTAGTCTAGTTATTTTAATTTGGTCTCTCCGGTTGTCTATGTTTGTCCATTTGGTTGTATTTGGTTTTATGTTTCTTAGTTTGTTTCCAGATATATTGGTCCATAGGTCATTCCATTGTTTTTTTGTTTGTTTTTTTATTATTTTGAGAAAGTCTTGTACAGGGATAGGTATAGACGTTGTTTCTTCTTGTGTTGCCTCTTTCGCTGTTTCATCTGCTTCTTCATTTTTACGTATGCCTGTGTGCGATGGTATCCACATGATTATTATTTTATTTTGTAGTGATATATCGTGTATTAGATGTTGTATTTTTTGTATTAGTGGTTGCGTGTTGTATACATTTTGTATTTCTCGTATAACACTTAACGCATCGGTGTGTATAATATATTCTTCTCGTTGTTGTTTCTTTTTGTGTATTATTTGTAGAGCAGTGAGTATGCTATATGTTTCGGCAGTACAAATGGATGTTTGGTTTGGTAGGTGGATTTTGATTTTCTCGTTGTCTATTATTACTGCAGCTCCAGTGCCTTCTGGTGATTTTGACCCATCAGTAAATATTTTTTGTGCATGGGGGTTTTGGTTGTCGATTTCTCTGTATGTTTGTTTGATGACCTCTGGTGATGTGTTAGATTTGTTGTATTTTGTTAAATCGAGTATGTAGTTTGGTGGAGTCTTCCTCCATGGTGGTACAGTATCTTTGATGTCTATTTCAAGGTCAGGTAGGGTCGTTTGGATATCTGTGAGGGTTTTAATGATTTTTTGTTGGAGGGGTGTTTGTGATTGTGGTCTTAAGTGGTTTTGAGATGTTTTGAATATGTATGAGAAGGCAGGATTTTTTGGGTTTCTGGCAAGTTTTGATATGTATGTTAGAGTTAATTGGTTTCTGCGGATTTCTAGTGGTACGATGTTAGATTCACATAGCATGCTGATAGTAGGGCTAGTTCTATAAGCTCCTATAGCCAGTCTAATTGCTGTGTTTTGTATTGGATCTATAATTTTCAGTATATTCTTACTGGCTGTTTGGTATATGATTGATCCATAGTCTATTTTGGATCGAATGTAGGACAGGTACATTTGTAATAGGATGTTACTGTGTGATCCCCATTTGTTGTGGCATAGGCATTTAATAATATTTAAACTTCTATTACATTCTTGCTTTAGGTGGTGTATATGTTGTTTCCATGTAAGTCGTGTATCTAGTGTCATTCCGAGAAATTTTATATTGTTAGCATACTTAATTTTCTTGTTGTTAAGATTGATCTGGGGTTTTACTGTTGGTCTTGTAAGTTTGGTGAAAAACATCATTTTAGTTTTCTCTTCGGAGAACTGTAAGCCAGTACTTTTTGCCCATTCACTTAAGAGTTCTGTAGTGCGTTGAAGTTCTTTTTGCGTGGTCTTCGTGTTTTTGTTTCTGTGATATATTGCCAGGTCGTCAGCGAATAGTGATGTATTTATGTGTTCTGGGATGTATTCCGTTATTTTGTTCATTGCCATTAAAAACAAGGTGACGCTAAGGATTTCTCCTTGCGGTGTTCCGTTTTCCTGATATTTTGGTTCCGATAGGTATCCATTATATAGGACTCTAAACTTGCGTTCGTTTAGGAAATTGTTAATGTATTTTAGTATGTTTCCGTCTAAGTTTTGTTCTTTTAGTGATTTGATAATGTAGAATCTCCAGACTGTATCATACGCTTTTGATATGTCAAAAAATATGGCTGTTGTGTGTTGTTGGTTTCTAAAAGCTCTGTGGATTTCTGTTTGGAGTGCTATTAGTTGGTCAGTGGTAGACCGGCCGTGTCGGAATCCGCTTTGGTTCTTGTTTAGAACGTTGTTGGTTTCTAAATACCATGTCAGTCTTTTATTTATGATTTTTTGTAGAAGCTTGCTTAAGGTATTCGATAACGCTATGGGTCTGTAGTTGATGGGATTTGTTTTTTGCTTGTTTGGTTTTAGTAGTGGGTTGGTGGTGACTTCTTTCCATTTTTTTGGGAATTTATTGTTTATCCAAATATTATTATATATGTTGAGCATGAATTTTTGTGTGTTATCAGCTAGGTGTTTTATGAGTTCATATGTTATTCCATCTGGTCCCGGGCTCGTGGAATGTTTCAGTTCATGTATCGTTGTGTTTAGTTCATTTAGCGTTATTGGGTCATTAATTTCGTTGTCGTTGTTGTGACTAATTTCTATGGATTCTCTTTCGGTGGTTTGTTTGTGTAGTAGGAACTCTGGATTATATTGTGTATTACTTGAGTTTTGGTAAAATTGTTCTGCTATTATATTGCTAATATCTTGAGGGTTTGTTATTATTTTGTTGTTGTGTATTACGAGATCAGTGTTTGTGTGTGCTTTTCTTCCATTTATTCGTTTGATTTTATTCCATACCTCTATTATGGGCGTGTCTGTTGTGATTGTTGATGTGTATTCTTGCCAAGATAATTTTTTGCTCTGCAGTATTGTTCTCCTTTGTGCTTTGGTTCGTTTTAGGTTTATTAAATTTTCCGTGGTTTTATTTTTTTTTATATTGGTTTAGGGCTTTTTTGTTGTTTTTTACTGCTTCTTGGCATTGAATGTTCCACCATGGTACTTTTTTCTTGCATTTTTGTAGATTTATTTTTTTTAGGGTGGAGTCTGCTGCCTCTGTTATAATGTTTGTTAGAATATTTACTTGTTCGTCTATATCCTCTGTTTCGGGTATTGTTATTATGTTTGTTAGTTCCGTGAATCTTGTCCAGTTCGCGTTTTTTGTATTCCATTTTCTTGTTGTACTTAAATTGTTATTTTCGTATTCATTGTTTATGGTTGTTCTTATGGGGAAGTGGTTTCCCACATATGATAGTGGTAGTACTGTCCATGTTAAATCTTGAGCTATTGTGGCGTCGCAAATGGTAATGTCAATGGCTGTGTAGTTGCCAGATTGTGCACAAAAGTGTGTATTTGTCCCATCGTTTAAAACTATGAGGTTATCATTTCGGTCTAATATGTTTTCTATAGATTTTCCTCTTGTGTTTGTAGTTTCGCTTCCCCATATTACGTTGTGTGCGTTCAAGTCGCCCATTATGAGGAACGGTGTTGGTAATTGTTCTATTAGTTGCTCTACTTCTTGATTATTTATAACCTGGTTTGGTGGTAGATACAAGGAACAAAAGGTTATTTTTTGTGGTGCGAATATTGTAATTGCAATTGCTTCTAAGTTTGTGTTTAGGGTGATTTCTTCTACGTGTTTTGTATTTTTTACTAGGATGGCAACTCCACCGCTGGCATTTACTGTAATGTGTCGGTCTTTTCTGTAGATAGAATAGTTTTTGAGTGTTGTTTTTTGGTGTGGGTGTAGTCGCGTTTCCTGTAGACATATAAGTTGTGCGTCTGTTTTGGCTATAATCCTTTGAAGTTCTGGTAGATGCGTTTGGAACCCATTTGCGTTCCACTGTATAGTATTCATATTTGGATTAGTCTTGTTCTACTTCTTCCTCTTCAAGTTGAATTTTTATTCGGTTGTGAATTCTAGTGATGCGATTTTTTATTATTCTTTTAATTAAAAAGGGGTATATACTGTTTAACATGGTTAGTAGTTCGTCGGTTTGGTGTGTATAGTCTTTAGAGATCGTTAGTGGATCAGTGTTATTTGTAGCGTTTTCTATAAAATCTACAAATCTTTCATAGTTTAGTATGTATGTATCTGGATTAGAGTTTATTTCTGATTCTACGTTTTTTAATAAGTCTTGTGTTGTGAAATTGTATGAAGGGCTGATTGATCTTGATTTAGTTGATGTCTTTGTTATATTTTGTTTTTTGTTTGGTTGTGAGTTTCTGGTGTCGTCTTCCATGTTGTCAATATCATCGTTGTCGTTTAATCTTTTGGTACTTGTTGTTTTATTATTTTCTTTTTTGTTTATAGGAGCTTTTTGTTTTTCTTTGTGATTTTCGTTATTAGGTTGTGTGTCTTCTGGATTTTCAAAGGTTGGATAAAAACCTTTAAATGGGTTTATTATGTTAGTTTTTGCACTTGGTAGTGGTTGTGACAGAGATGTATTTGGATTTTGCTTTTCCTGTTGGGTTGTTGGTGGCCTATGAGGAGCTTGTGTGAGGCTTTTTAAGGTATCTGTAGGTTCTTGTGCTCTTGCTGTTGCTTGAGATTGTTGTTTGGCAACATTTGTTTTATTTGTGCTTCCTTGGGTTGTTAGTTGAGTTTGTGATGGTTGTATGGGCGGGTTGTGTTGGTTTATTTTACATTCTGCTGAGGTATGTCCTGGCTTTTTACATTTATAGCACGAAAATGTTTCTCCATTTATGTACATTTTGTATTCAGTATTATCATAAGTGACATATAGAGTTTCTGGGATTGTTGTGTCGTCTTTATCTATTACATAGACCTGCCTACGAAAGCTTAGTACATGTGAATAGTCGCTGTCTGGCATTCCTACTCTTAGGAATGTGATCGGTGAGACCGATTTGATATTTTTTTGTTGTAGTGCTTTTACAATTATTTCATGTGGTATTGATGGACATACATTTGAAATTATAATTCGTTTTGTAGGTGTAATAAGTCGTCGTACCTCTAGGATTTTGTTTTCTATTTCAATAGTTTTTTGTTTTGCAATTAGGTTATCTACTGTGATTTTCGAAGTTAGGTATATGCATATACGATTATTAGACATTCTGGAAGCGAAAATTACATTTTTGGGTTGTACAATATTTCCTATGGCCATAATGTATGATTTCAGTGGTATTTCATTGACAGCTGTTATTATGATTGCTTGTTCCTTTGATGGGTGTGGATTTATGTTATTGTTAGTATTTTGTTTAGTTGCGTTGGCATAGTTGTTACCTGTCTGTTGGGTGTTAATTGGTGGCGTTTGCTTGTTTACGTCTGCTTCCATTTTTAGTTTATTTTGTTATCGGCATGAAAGTTTGTCTATTGTTTGTTAGATGGTACTATCTGCTATGATATGAATCTGTTTTATTTTATTTTTATTTATTTTTTTTTTTTTGAAGGATTTTTAGGATACGGGGCAGGGTTTTGTGTGTATGGATGCTGTATGGGATTATTTATATCTGGGATTTATTATGCTAATAAGAATAATATAAGTAGGGGTTTTACCTTGACCTTGATTTGTTGATTTGCACTTTGACACGTCTGCACTGTACGACTGTTTAACGCTGAATGGGTGTTTTTTATTTCACGCGCATAAATATATCATTTACCGAAATCTGCTTCGGCAGAGTGCCACACCCAGTAATGGGTAAAAGGCGTGATTGTATATTTATTTATTTATATTTTACTCTCTTTTCAATTAACAAAACAAGTTTATTTTAACCTGGGTTAAAAATAGTATTAAATAGCATAAAATTTCATTAATTTCGTAAATCTATTAAAATTTGAAATAAAGTTACAGATAATACTAAAAGTAGTATTCGCGCTAATTCGCTTTATGAATCTTTCTGTCAAATATGCTTAAACAGATTCAGAAAAAGGATTACATTTGGAAATAACTAACTATTGCAATATCAGATATTTTTGTGAATCAGAAAATGATATAAACAATACATTTTAAACGAGCGCTATTTTTTTCTGCTCAGCAAAATTCACGACAAAATTACAATTCTTAACAACAAGAAAAAATAATACAACAAATATAATCAAATAACGACAAAATATATAAAAGAATAACAAAATATTACATATTGGGATTGAATTTTTCCTTTTTGTCGAGTATATATTTGTCGTTCGATGTACTTATTTTGTTTTGCTATAAATATGTTAATTTTGTTGTGATCGTTCTCATTTTTGTAGTTCGATATTCAAATTTGGTCTTGCCATTACTTACTTATTTATGCTACATTGCACAACAGGAATTTAATAGCAATTATATTACAGGATCCGGACTCACCGAGCCGCAGTGTGCTAGTTCATATATTTTCAGCTTGAGTGGGATTCGAACTCGGGATCTCCGGATTCGAATTCCGTAACACTATAATTCCTCATTTTATAATTGGGCTCATTTAACTAAAAGTAAATCACTCCTATTTCAGTGATAAAATTCAAGTGGTTAAAAGCAGACTGATAAAAAAATGTGTAAGTGAGATGTATTGAATATTGATTGATATTTGATCGGGCTGCAGACATTTATTTTAATATTTGAAATATTTTATCTGACAACAATCTGTTACACTCTAACCTCTAACACAACAGATTTAAGCTAATGAAACAGTTACATACTTCTAGTGTTCATGTCATTCGAGTAATTGGTTTCATTACTTCAATTAGACGTTATTGCATTATAGACGCGACCATATATTAACTGTATGAACTTGAATTCTTCTGAAAGTTTGTCGAAGAAACAGAACTTCCGCCGAGACCATTTGAATTCTTGAACACTGTATTTTTAGATTTTAAGACGAGATAATTAAAATATTTCGAGCAGTTATGAATCAGTAATACATACACATGTTTCGAAGTCATTTTTAGAAACACGTCAAAGCGATATACAATTTTTATTTTATTTCTAATTTTACTTTTGGTAATCGGTAAACTATACTTACTTTACGTAATAGTTTTTATTTTAAAAGTAGTTTGTATTTTAGGTCACTGATTGTAAAACGAAATTATATGAGTTTAAAAATAATACTTAAAAATATAATTTATAACCTTTAAAAACATACAAATGTATAATATTTTAAGAACATAAATCAAATGAAATTATAATAACAAAATATTAATATATAATATTTGAACGATGTTAACTTAAAAAGATGATACTAGGTAATTACTTTTTCTACCGCGTGAAATGTCAGCTTGAACACATTATTTTTTTGTATTGTCTTCACAAACAACACTTGAAATACAGTAAAATTAATATCTGTTTTTTTATATAAGTGGAAGGAACAAAAGAATTATATGTTTTTAATAAAATGCCATTCTATTACACATTTGTCATGATTCAGATGTCGGTAATTGTTATACTTGTAATGACAGTGAAAAAGGATGTAATTCTGTTATAATTAAAATAATTCATGTTGGGAATTACATTTGTGATATGAGTCATATTAAATTGAAGGTAACAAATAGTGAAATGAAAAAAAAATGTGTAAAAGTGTGAAAATAATTTGTATTTCATTCTGAACATTTTTTGGCGCCCGAAATAATAACATCATATATTTTTTACGAACTATTTGTCTCAGGAGAAATTAAACGTGTGTTAAAACTATTGTTAGTTCAAAGAATTTGTAACTAATCTTTCAGAAAATTTATTCACGTATTCTAAAAATATTTTCTTTTTATGTATATCCTAATTCGTGCCATAAATCAAAATATTATACTTTAAAGTAACATTTAGGTGCAGTAACACATAATTTTATGTTCGCAATAACATTTCTGTTTTCCTGAGCAAATAAAATTTTAATTAGCACACATTTGGAAATTATCATTTACTTATAAATTTGTCAAGGTTCATTTAATTTTGTTAACAAAGAATTTCATAGAAATATTCTTAGCGTAATAAGTTCAAAGAGTTTCTGCGCACATTTATAGAATTTCATAGTGCATTGCATAGTTGTGCAATGTGCATTATATTTTAAGATCATAAAAGATAACGTTAAGTATTAGTATAATTAAAAGTATGTTTTTGATGTCAACTTGCGGTATGTAAGTCAAGAAACAAATAACAAACTGCGGAAATTGAAACTGATTATGTGTTATGGGAATGTAGAGAACTACAAAGGCTATACTGCAATTAAATTAAACGAAAGTTGATAAATTACTAGGGCAATTAAAGAAATAAATATATCATCATGTCATTTTTCCCACTATTGGGTATGCATAAAGGTCGGCAAAAATATTCGATATTCGAATCCGATCCAATCCAATTCGAAGTTGGATTTTGGATCGGATTGAATAAGAACTCTTTTGGATTAGATTCGGATCTGATCCTATTCAAAGTATCGAATCCGAAGTTCGGAAAAAATTTCCAATTCGAATTTCGGATGAAATATCCGATCTGAAACATGGGTTTTAGGTATACACTCTGAGAAAAAGAAAAAAACAAATAAATTCCACTTTATAGAAATGATAAGGTTTCGTAAAATTTGTATGACTATGAAATAAAATGATTAAATAAAACTTCGACAAGATTTCTCTCTCTAGTTTTTCAAAACAAAATTATTATTTTAGTTTAAACTATAATGTTTATTATTATTTTTTCGAATATATAATTTAAATTACAATTGTCCGGTTGGAACATATCTTGGATCATATGTTGGATAGGATTTCGGATCGAATATCGGATTAAAAGTTGGATCGGATTGGATCGAATCTTGGTTCAAGTACGATCGGATCTTGAATCGAGTCGGATCGAATCAATCAAATATATATATATTTTTTTGAAAATGTCGATGATATATTTTTACTCGTGAAATGGAGTAATTAGCCGTCAAATTAGATAAATAGTTCAGAAAATGATACCAAATAAAATTCGAGTAAGGAGTAGATACAAGAGATGGCAATAAGATAGTAAGAACAAATTATAATTTAATAATTATTAATGGACATGATGAATGAAAGAAACAATAGTGAAGGAAAAGCCACAGCATGGTGACTTTAATTTGGTGAAAATAAAATGTCATCTGTGGAATTCGAACACTAGATAGATACAGTTGAAAACTTATTTTGACCAATTTCTATGTTTTTAATTCATTTGTAATCAATGAATATTAAGAAAAAGTGTTTTAGATGAACTTATACCTAGTTTTACTTTCAAACTACCGGGATATAATTATTTTTTTGAGTTCATTGTTGTCTTCAACTATTATTGTACATTTTTTATTTACCACGTTGAAAAATAATCATCAAATTTGTGAAGTACTTTTGAGAAAATAAAATTAGGGAATAGAAAATAATAATAACAATAAATAAAGAAAACTATTGTGCATTTTTTATTTACCACGTTGAAAAATAATCATCAAATTTGTGAAATACTTTTGAGAAAATAAAATTAGGGAATAGAAAATAATAATAACAATTAACTTAGTTGCTAGAAACTTACAGCCCAATTCTCAAAAGATTTTTAGTTAATCTTGAATTTTGGATTAATCAAATTAAGTTTTAAAATCAGACTAGAATAAAATTAACTAATCCAAAACTCAGGATTAGTTAAAACTATTTAGAAATTCAGACTGTTAGTTACTATTTCATAGTTACGTTTTATGGTATTGTTTATTTACTATTTTAATTTTTTCCTGACGAATGTACATGATTACATGTACATGAGTAGTTAATCAAAACGTCAATAAAATTATTAATATAATAAGTTTTGAAATAACTTTTCATACATACGTTAAAAATAATATTGTATAAATCAGTGGTGCGCAAGTTCTTTTGTTAAATCGTTTTAACTTATTATTATTTATTATTTAATATTATGCTATCTACTATCAATTAAGTTGTTTTTAATTTTATTTATAAACGTGAATTTTACGTTGGATTTATTACGTAAATGTTTCTATAGTGTAGGTATTAATAAAACAAACCTCAGCTAATGGAGTGCGATAAAATGGGTCAGAATTCAAGATTTCCAAGCACTTGCATCTCATGTCGACCGCCGAACAGAACGAAGAACAGCAGCCGCAAAGATGAATCAGATGGCTGTGCTCGTGTACTCCACAGACTCGGAGACAGCTGACTGTGTTACGCCGTCAGCTGTTGCTGACCGGGTAGCAGATGTCCATTGTCTATATATAGCATGCGTTTCATTATTGCTTTACTTTTCCCCAAATTATACAATAGTTCGATATCTACCAGTTCTATCTTTAGGGAAGCAACAGTTTATTATACGCAAGGTGTGCCATACAAGAGACAAAAGAAAATCACATTCGAAAATACAGATAATTAGTTTCGAAACTAACAAGAAATTATATTCGAGTAAGGAGTCGAGACAAGAGACGGTAATACGGTGGTAACTACAAACTACTAAAGAACATGATACATGAAAGAAACAAAAAAGTAATATTCTTTTACTGCAAAATATTCTGTAAAACATGAAGAGTTATAATTTGTATTTAAGAGAATATAGTAAATAAATTCATAAATAAACAAATAGTACCTATATGATTTTAGAAATGTTTATTGCTAGTTACAAAAATAAATTGTACTATGACTAGAGTGATCATATTTTTTGGACAAAATAAAAGACAAATCTGAAAAAGATTTATGAAAATTGAAAAACAGTTTATATTTATTATTTTATTTTATAACCGAAGAGTCAAGAATAAAACTAAAATATTTTTTTCCTTCAAAATGTTTCTCACGATGTTTTTTGTCAAAATAACAATATTGATATTTTTGGACAATTATCTTTAATTTCAACTTATTTAAACTGATAGAGATTGAACTTTTGTAGGTATTTTAATGACAAAACAAATAATACAGGACAAAAGTTGAATATTAGGAAATAAATAAATCTAAAGGATAACACTAAAATAAAGGACTGTCCTCTATAATCATGACATCTATTTAGCGGTACTCCAGTGGTAGTAAATAACACGTTGATGATATTTATTTATTTTAATCCAGTATCGAAAATTTTGACATGTAAATGTACCTATTTAAATTTTTTGAATATAAAATTAAATATTTTTTGTTGTGGTGAAATTAGTGTATCTGACCCTGAGTATATTCTTGCTTCGCAACTCGAGCTAATAATCATGCCACGGGCCAGAAATGCCTGTTTTCACCCTTGATACATAAATAACTATTTTTTACGAAATTTAATGAGCATATAACACTAATTTTGTTTTGTATTTTGCACTGTAAATATTAAAATGTGCCAAGAAAACTAATTTGTACCATGTCTAATTGAACCCAAAATATGCTAATCATATGCAAACGGTTATGAAAATGGAACAATAAGTCATATGACTAGTAGGCACAATCACAAAAGTAATATGTAAATTATGAATAATAGTATATTATACCAAGGGATTAAAGAGCATAATTTAATCTTGAAGGTGAAATTTATTTCACGAGCCGTCGGCGAGGGATGTAATCTCCTGAGGGATTAAATGCACTTTAGTCCTATGGTATATACACTATTTTTCCACTTCCAGCCATACATTTCCAATTAATGATAATTTTTATGTTGACTTGACATATATTTAATTTTTTTAGGAAACTAAACTAAGAGAAATATTTTGAGGTTTATAATTTACTTGTTGCTACGATAATGCTTGTTTACTTTTTAATTTAATCCCGGCGGGCTTAAATTTGAAATTGATTCCCTCCGGGATTAGAAGTAATGTTTCCGTCATCAAAAAGGAAGAATAAAGTAGGTGATTTACTCCCGGAAGTCCAAAAAAATATATTCGCAAAAATGGAACTTTACCTAAAACTTTTTTCATTCAAATTTTTCTTTTGACTATTACCGTATTTTTCGGACTATAAGACGCACCTTAAATTTAGAAGATGATTTTTAGAAAAATATATTTTAATGTTACTTTCGGATCATAATTTTGATTTATTGTTAACATAACTCGTACTAGCAATATTCAGTTCATCTTTAGTCTCGGTACTATCACTCGTCTCGTTAATGTCACCGTTCGTATTACTTTCGTCTGAACTATTGTTGTCACTTCTTTCAAATACTGCGTCATCTTCAGTACCATCTATAGCATTACTTATTCCGCATTTTTAAATGACTTTATAATCGTCTCTTCTTTCACAGCTTCCCATGAATTTTTCACCCAGGTACAAAGATCTGAAATTGTTGGTCGTTTCATACGTTCTGTTGCGGTGACATGATTTGGCTTTGCCTTCCATTTATTCCACTCTTCTCGCATAAAATTTTTAAATAAATTTAGAGATGATTTATTGAAAAAATATTTTAATGTTACCTTCGGACCATAACACGCATCCCAAATTTGAGTCAATTTTTCTATGTAAAAAGGTGCGTATTATAGTCCGAAAAATAAGGTATTTTTTTGCGTAGGTATAGACTAGATACATTTACATGTGCTTCAGATATAAAATAGCATGACACATATTTTCAATGACATCAAAATGAAATCATCAATAATAACTTGATGAGAATTTTATTATTTTCTAGAATTTGTGCATCTGAAATTAGAAAATAAAGTGTGATATTGTCATTTCGGAATTAGTACTACCGTAACATTGAGTTTCACATTAAATATTCTTTAGACCTTTTATTCGTATTTTTGAGGTAAATTCTTATCAACTTATCAATTATTAATTTATATAGAAATTTCCGTCGGCGTATTCTAGTTGGAAAGACGTTTTGCAAAGATTCTCGGATTCAAATCTCAGCATCAGATGAATTTTTCTCTCAATTACGAGTATAATAAATTTATGAGAAGTAAAATTCTATTTTAAATATGTTACGGAAACATTTCGGGAGTTCTAAAATATTTCACTGATCCGATAGTATGGTGGTGTGGTTAGTGTTACTATTATACTGCGGTTCGGTGAGTTCGAACCTGTACTGTAATCAGAGCTGGGCAAGCTACTTAAAAAAAGTAGCTAAGCTACAGCTATAGCTATTCTTTAAAAAGTAGCTGAGCTACAGCTATAAACTACATTTTGTAAAATATAGCTAAGCTACAGCTAAAAGTTTTCGTTAAAGAAGCTGTTAAATTTTAAAGCTACGATTTTCAATTGTAAATTAATTAAATTTGCCATTGTCATATGATCAGTTGATCAGTCTTTTGTTGTAATGACTGTTAATTTACTATTATACACATAAATATCAAAAATCGCAAATGGACAAATGTACTGTTAATTTTTGATGCTATAATTTTTATTTACATCGGAATAAATTAACAGTCACATTAACAGAAGACTCCTAAACAGTCAATGTTTAGTTCATCTAATATTTAATACAAAAGTAGGATAAGTTAAGAACAAGCGAAAAATAAAATATGTTAATAGATTTTAAACTATATAATAACTTGTTATCCTACAGTTATAGAAAACAATAAAGATGGTACAATTCAAATACAAAACAAAAATAAATAGGTATTTCTTAATGAACAGTGGTAGCTTTAAGCTACAAAAAGTAGCTTTAAAAGTTGCTTCAGTTGTTATAACAATATTTTTAAGCTAATAGAAAAAAACATAGTTCGCTACAGAGCTGGGCAGTAGCTAGCTACTTTTGTAGCTTAGCTACTAGCTTAGCTACATTTACCTTAGCTGTAGCTGTAGCTTAGCTAACTGTGAAAAAATATAGCTGTAGCTTGTAGCTAGCTACTTTTTGTAGCTTAAAGCTACTTTTTATAGCTTAAAGCTACTTTTTAAGCAGAAGGTCAACAAAGTACGCATGCGTACAAGCTAAACCCACTCAAAATAATTATTTCTTGCCGGTTCTAACTGGCTCTAATACGCAAAAATACACAGTAGGTGCCAGATGGTATTTGCTATTTTTTATATTTATGTACATAATAGTAAATTAACAGTCATTATAACAAAAGACTGATTATATGACAATGGCAAATTTAATTATTTCACAATAATTTAAAAAAGGAGCTTTCAAATTTAACAGCTACTTTAACGAAAGTTTTTAGCTGTAGCTTAGCTATATTTTACAAAATATAGCTTATAGCTGTAGCTTAGCTACTTTTTTTAAAGAATAGCTGTAGCTGTAGCTCAGCTACTTTTTTTAAGTAGCTTGCCCAGCTCTTGTTCGCTACAAGCTATAGCTATATTTTTTCACATTTAGCTAAGCTACAGCTACAGCTAAGGTAAACGTAGCTAAGCTAGTAGCTAAGCTACAAAAGTAGCTAGCTACTGCCTAGCTCTGACTGTAATTGGGATTAATTTCCTGTTTTGCAGAGTAGTACAAATAAATATTCCTCAAAATATAAATTCCAGAATATAAACACTAGAAAATTGTCATTTACCGAGATCTGAAACTCAAAATCTGCCAATCTAAGAATTGAATGAACTATACAATAATATATTTATAATTTGTTTATCAGTGCTCATCTATCAGATAAGTGAAATAATATCGCATGGAAATCACAACATGAATTACGCAAATAATATTATCGTAACTATCATTATTTATTAACACGATCCCAGCAATTATAAACGGGCCCTTAATCATGTGTTAGTCAAAACATGAAGTCACACGATTGAATATCTGGAAATATCCATTAGATTCTTAGAACAGAGCATGAGATTTACAATTACAATTACCCGTATATTGAAACTACTACTATTACTAACTTATAGCAACAGCAACACCGATTTTAAAATGCGGGTTGGATAATGACTTAACGATTTTTAGAATTGACGGTTAGGCTAGGAGGCCTGAGTATTATATAAATCATGGTATATTTATAAGTTAAGGTGGTGATTTGATCAAGGATGCGTAGTATCAACAACTGCTAAGTAATAAATAATTATAATTCTTCATCTTACTCGAAAGGATGTCTTAACATACAAATAAAACATGTTTGAAAAACGAATTTAAATGGGTTTTAAATTTAGACGATGGTGTGATTTATAATAACGTTTCTATGATACTAAATATAAATAATACATTAAATCTAGCACTACAGATGAATTTTAATTATTTAGATAACAATGACACCAATATGAATTATATTAACTTAAAGTCAGGACTGAATACGAGTTCCAGTAAAGGTCGATAGATTGGCCAGAACAAAATTTGGAGTCATGTTGGATTTATACAGCGTAAGCCGTAATGTATGGTAATGTACCATAATCTAACATAGAGATAATATACTGTTTTTACTTTCTTATACACAGTATAAGGTTGTATTGGAATCGTGAAAAAAATCGTTTACGAGATTTTCGCGGAAATACGTTTTTTGAGATCCACTGAATCCGTTTTGATCATTGTCTCAATTATGTCTGTGTGTGTGTGTATGTGTACGAAGAGCTAAGTTGATTTTGAATGAAATTGAAAAACCGGAAGAGGAAGTTTACTGGACATACAAAACAATAAATGGAATCAGTTACGAAAAAAAGTTTCATATAAAAGATGTTAGCAAAAACATTAGGAACGTAAAATGTTATATGCAATTTTCCTTTATATGCGTCTAATTTTGAGAAAAACTAATTTTTATATTTAATAATATATTCCAATACTCATACTAGCAGTAGAAACAAAAAACATAAACATGTTTAACATTTATATGTCAAACAATAATTGTCAAACGCAAGGAGCAAGTCATAAGTGTTCAATTCAGTGTTTTTGATGCTATATCAATTTCATTGATCAAATAGTAAGTAATTTTATATTTCTATTAATATAAGTTTATTTATATAAAATTTTGTTAGGAAATTGATTATCTTTAATGAAAATTAAAAAGAAAAAATATAAAATATGCTGTGTATAAGAAAGTCGTGTGGTGACCACACCAGATTTTTTATTAAAGTATTTATGCAGTGTAATGTCGCAACGTATTGTACGAGGTGTGGCTATTAAATAACGAGACTAACGCTGCTACAGACGAAGCGTGTAGCTTTCTCTTTCGAATGCAGTATGTGTACCTCTCGCTTCTGTAAATAAATCCGTATAGCCGTAGCATTCGTTCTAATTAGAGTTGTTATTTTATTTCGCTGAAAAAATGTTAAGTGTAACACTAAAGCAACGAATTGTTGCGAAATTTCACATGAAACTTGGCAAAACTGCTACTGAAACGTATAATTTATTGAAAAAAGTACCCGAATTGTGGAAGGACAAGTCATGGTTTCTCCATCAAAACAATGCGCTGGCTCATTCCGCAATTTCTGTCAAGAGATTTCTATTTCTTATTCGCCAGATCTTGCACCGTGCGACTTCTATCTGTTTCCTAACGTGAAATTTGCCTTAATAACAACAAGATTTGAGCTTCCGATGGCACTACAACCCAAATTGAGCCGCAGTTTTTGCACTGCCGTGCTGCCAGTTTTCGAAGTAGATGTTACATTATTTAAGGTGTACGTATAAGTAACTAGCTTATAATGCCCGAATGTGATTAATACTTGCGAATGTATATTTTTATTTGATGACAATTCTCATTTTGTCCACAGGCAGATTCGAACTGACGAACCTAGGTTCGAATGACATCACAGTATGTTAAAATATATGCATTAACACTTTCGGTCACCGCACCTGTAGAGTTTCATTAGTTCTAGTAAATGGTCATAATTTCGAATGTTAATAATTTCTGGTAAAAACTTTTCAAAAGAAACACCTGTTAAACTATCAGATTAGTTAACCTGTGCGGATTTGCGATCTGATTACGTTACTAGCGTGTATAAATATCCAGCAAATAGCAAATACGATACGATACATTCCAATACGTTACGGCTTACGCTGTTTAAATCCAGCATAAATACTTAAATTAATGGTTAAATTTGGTCATTATTTTCATTTTAAAAACGAATATAACATTCCAGTGAAGTTTAATAAGTAACCTCCTGTATATGTTTCGAACAATTTTTCAGACTGTGACGATGAATTTACCTTGAAGAGTTATTTAGGAGGAGTGATTTTGGAGATCGAACGAAGTCGAGATATTCAATTCATCCGATAGTGGTGGGACATTTACTGACTGCAATGTTTATTAAGTTTTTTGTACGATCGGGAAAGTTTGAAAATAATTAATAATTACTTTGACATTAAAAAAAAAAACTTAGATGTCAAACTTGTCAATTTTAAATTATGTCTTGATATTATGTTACCACGGAGGTATGTTTAAGTTGTATTTACCAACTGCCACCTAATCGGTAAGTAATTACTTACCGATAAGAAAAATAAAATAAATATATCATCACGCCTTCTACCCATTACTGGGTGTGGCACTCTGCCGAAGCAGATCTCGGTAAGTGACATATTTTGCGGGTGAAGTGCGGTTACCATTCGTCAAATCACGGCCCCCAAAGATGTTAGTGGTGGAGGAGCCACAGGGGTAGTTTTTGAAATTATGAAAATTGTTTGTCGCCTGTGGGAATCGAACCAGGGTTCTCAGGATCCACTTACCGATAAGTAATAAGTAATTTATAAATATACCATGCAAACCCTATTAGTAAATAAAAACAAAACGATCGTGCAAAAAATTATATAATAGTATTCAAGATATTTGAAACACGATCAAGGACCTGTTCCCCGGCTAAAACGTGAACTAACTTGATACTTCCTATAAAATTTAAAATCACTACCTACAGGTGTAGATTTCTATGATATATGTGCTCAGATTTTGAAAGTGATATTTGAAAATTTATTTCATATAATGACAGGAATTAACAAATAGCCGATTATATTGTCATTGTCAGAAACCTTTTATCAGACCTGTGGATCGACTTTAAAAATTAGAAGCGGAATGCCCATTTATCTGTCGACCGGACCTATTTTTTTTCTTAAATCAATTTAATTATTTTTTTTAGAAGCAATGTCAATAATTCGTAACATATGATATGATAGACTATCACTATCAACTAAAAGAGAAGTGAAAATTGTTATTTTAAAAATTTAATCTTCTATTATCTAGAACAGCAGTTTTGGACTGTAGTAATTTTGGCAATGATGTCAATGATACCAACAGGACACAAACAAAAATCAACGAATATTATGATATGTACGAGTAGTATGTGATCAGGTTGCTTTGTGGAGTAATTCAAATGAATTATTGAATGTAGTTTTACACTGAACATTCATGCTTATTTAATTTATTCATTCATGGATTGCTTTTAAGCCATGCCTATAGTTTTAATATTTCTTACCTCAAATTTAGTGGTTCGAAAATGATATTTGATTAGGCCACGTCCAATTAAATCTTTTTATCAAACATCTATCTTTAGTAGTAGGTACCAAAATACTCATATTACGATACAAATAAAAAATAAAATATATCATCACGCCTTTTACTCATTCTGGGTTGTGGCACTCTGGCGTAATAAATCTCGGGGCTCTGGTATACTTTCCTGTTACACGAATGTTTTTAGTGTTAAATAGTAGATTAACTGGACGTAGTTATGCAAAAAGGAATCATTCCACATTGAGGCACAAATTGAGGTTGGGTTGAATTTAGTTTGCCAAAAGCCCATTTTATGTGCTGCAAAATAAAACCAAGCCCGAGCTGTTATTTTGTAATAGAAAAATCGCATTGAGCCAAAATGCGAACATAAATAAATAAATAAATATATCATCACGCCTTCTACCCATTACTGGGCGTGGCACTCTGCTGAAGCAGATCTCGGTAAGTGATATATTTTGCGCGTGAAGTGCGGTTACCAGTCGTAAAATCACGGCCCCCAAACATGTTAGTGGTGGAGGAGCGACAGGGATAGCTTTTTCAAATTATGAAAATTTGTCGCCTGTGGGAATCGAACCAGGAAAACATAAAATTAATATATTGAATTTTACAAAACAAAACCAGAAAGCTTGGATCCATTTTACAAATTTAGGAATTAATGGTATGAGGGATGGTTCCTTTTAGTATCCAGTATTTTGACGACTATGTTACTGAAATTAATTTACCGAAAAATAATTGTGGCCGAACTACTCACACATCCGTTTCTAGAAAGGGCCTCACTGTTCTCGGGTCTGATGGCAAAGCCATATCAGAACCAAAACTAAGCGATATCAAATCTATTTTATATCTTCTAATTCACACAATGACTGCACCACGAAAACTGACAAAATAAATGAGAAATAAACATTAAGGGCCGGTTTCTGAAAACAAATTTAACTGGTCAGTTAGTTTAACTCTTCGATAAACTGTCAAATGGGTTTCTGAAACATCATGTTGGCATTTAACTGCCCCATTAAGTTAACGCGGAAAATTGGTTCAGTTAAATTATATGACGCATGCGCAGTTGTTTCATAAATTGAAAACGGCTGACAGTGACAGTTCTCATCTTTCCTAACCTTGTTTCAAAAACCAATTTCGTTAAGCCGCTGTGTTAGTTTCGTTTGGCTTTGTTGGTGATTGAAGAAAGTTTTAAATACACAGTTATTACCAAAATCTATTATTTTGAGACCTATAGACTCAAGAATATTGTTAGCTCAGGCTAGAACCATGAGTTAGTTATCGAACATATAAATTAACTGACGTTTGTTTCCAGAAACCCGATGCAATTTTAACCTTTCAATAAATTTAAGCGACAGTTAGTTAACATGCCCGTTAAATATTTTTTCAGAAACCGGCCCTAAGTCACATAACTAAATTAATAATTAATGTGTCTAATCAACCTCTAGCAGTTTTGCAAAACAAACAATATCTATAAAAAAAGAATCTTGACAAAATATCAACATTCTAAATTAGCGTAGAACTATTTTGGAATAAGAACGAGAAAACATCGGTCGAAAAGGTAAATATTTATTAAAAAAAAATTGCACTCAATATAGCAGTACGATGATGTTATGTACTTTATAAAGAGAGTAGGAGGAAATGTTATTACAGACGTAAATAAATAAAAATTCTTTGGCAAGAGTTCAAATAAAATCAAAAGTGATTTGTTTATGCATAGATAAAACCGTGTCAATTTTTTTGCCAAAAAAAATAGTGGGATACGTCTATTAGATGATATCTCATCAATTTAAATTGAAGGTTGAATGCTTAAGTAGTATGTTATTTTTAGTGCTTGCGTTACACACAAATTTTTGTGACAACCAACGAAAATGATTTCGTCTTACTTAATATATTTATGACATCATTAAGAACTATTACATCCGAAATTGCATTTGTAGCTCAACTATTCTATAGACGTTAATAATAAAAAATATGAATCACTTTGCTTCTCTCAGGAACAAATATCTACAACACACAGATAATTGATAAATGATCCTTTTGTTTCATCAAATTTTATATTGATCATAAATCATATCGAATATTGTTTCCTAATGAGTTCAATATTCATATTGAAAATTACTATATTACTCATACGTAAATAATAATATATGTAGTAGTAACGAGGTTTTAGTTATTTTTGAGTGTAGTACATAATTTTTTTAAAATGCATTTTAGCAACGGCAGCCGAGGCATTTATTTCATAAGTTATTGATTTTGGCAGAGTGCTATATAACATAGGGTTGGTTATGGTTTTATAAGCCTGAAAACACCAGGTGATTATTTCGGGTATGTTTATTAAATTCAATAAATCTAGTATATGGAAATCAAAACATTCACTTGATGTTGCCATTATTTTTTAAAAATTGGACATTTATCTAATAACTTTCATCTTACAATATCAAAAAATGAAAAAAAAACATGAATAAAGATATTCACATTTTAGATTTGATAAGTTTGATAAACATACCCGAAATAATCACCTAGGGTTTTCAGTCTTATAAAAATATAACCGACTGTATATTATATAACAAAAAGTTCTTATTTTGTGCTCCTCTATTTGCTCTAAAAATTTGAAAAACTATTTGTAGAGCAACATGTATTTTGAGATAATCGCCTACTAATTTCTAATATTTTTAATAAAAGTAACAAAAAGTTATTTGATAATACTTGACAAATTTATAACAATTTCTTTAATTTATGAGATTCAAATGAGATAATCTGTATTAGATAGGGCGCGTGGATGGGCCTAGTACTATTAAATTTGGTATCATAATTATTAGCCAAACACTTTTGATTTATAAAAAAAAATTGATTTGCCTATATTAAACGTTTTTGTCCCTACTTTTTAACAAATAATCTTTAATTTACTTATTTTATCATTTGTTTCTTTAAATTCGATGTAACTGCAATACCATATAGGTAAAAATATATAGTTTTGCTGGAAACTGGATCTTCTTCATCTTCACATTCATTTTCTTAATATTCGTTCCTTATACTGGACTAGTTTTGATTCTTTTATTATCGTTTTCATCATTACCTTATTGAGAGTTTTAACTCATTATTTCTATATCTACTAATTCAAATTCTTGTTTTTGACAAGTACTAACATGTATCATAATTTCCTATTCTATCACAGCTTTGAGCATTGTCTCGTTCAGAAATAATGATGAAATTACCTAAATTAAAGCTTGAATCATTTTTACTTATTTCTCTGTATTGATTATTCTAGCAATGAGAACCCAGTTAGGTTATTCTCGTGAACAATGTTTTTACCAAATATGTGGGGTAGTGGCTCAGTGATATCGAGTCGACTTGTGCATTCTAAGAACCCTGGTTCAATCCCCACAGCCGACAAACATTTTCACCAATTTAAAATTACCCCTGTGGCTCCTCCACCACTAATATTTTTGGGGACCGTGGTTTCACGGCTGGTAACCGCACTTCACGCGCATAAATATATCACTTACCGAGATCTGCTGCGGCAGAGTGCCACACCCAGTAATGGGTAAAAGGCGTGATTTATTTATATTTTTTATTTTATTTGATGTTGCAGTGCATCATTTTATAAACTAGAAGGTGAAAATATACCAATCATCCAAATGCTTGTGTTAATAATTCTGAAGAATAGTCTATTAATGAGCTAACCGTCCGGCAGTACGGAGGTGTGGTTAGCGTTACGGCATCCGAATCTGGAGATCCCGAGTTAGAATCCCAGCTCGGTGAGTCCAAATCTTGTACTGTAATTGGGATTTATTTCTTCTTGTACAGAGTAGCATAAATAAATAAATCTATTTAGTAATAAATTATTAAGTACTGTTCTTATGAAAATTTGTAAATGCAGGTACTGAATTTAAAATGGACTCCGAAATATAAAAAGTAATAACTTTTACACTTTATTTGTCTTGTTAATAAGCAGAACACTTCTTTTACATCGTAACATTATCACGGTATTAGTGTTATTTCATGTCAACAAATTTTAATTTGAGATCCGTGGTATTTCCTTAAAATAAAAAGTAGGTTACATTTTATTATAAAGTTACAAGTTATTTCTCAAATGATGGAGCGTAAAATTCTCTTTCCAACGATGTATTAATCAAACAATTGCAAAAAAAATTCTTACGTGATATTGCAGTTTTTATGTATATTTTTTATTATGAAACAACATAATGCTTATTTTACTTATTTTATCATTTGTTTATTTAAATTCGACTTTGGTCACATAAATCATTACTCCATGCTAACAACAATTGTCACTTTGACTGTCAGATTTGTTACATTTTTATCAAACCTTACTTTAATACAAATTTCACAAAAATTATAGTTAGTAGTTTTCTCGAAATATTTTAAGTATTTTCTCTAATTAGTGGCATTAAAATGAGGTAGTTTTATTAAATAAGATGTATGGAAGTAATTTTCTCAAAATATTTTAAGTGTTTTATCTAATTAGTGACATTAAAATGAGATAGTCTGTTTTAGATAAGGTGTATGGACAGGCAGGTTTAATTGTCATGTGCAATTCGGTACCAGTTACAATTTGAATGTCGTGTATGATTTAGTTAAAATATATTCTGATTAATTGTCTATTACATTATATTCTTATTCATTCTCTTGTATTCAAAACGTTAGTAATTTGTGAATAATTATAATTTGTTGTTTATATATCTTAAAATTTGTAAATTTCATACTAACAGCTGTCATGTATTTGTTATTTATATATTTTTTTCTTCGTTGTTCTCAGTGGCGTACCTAGAGAGGGGCGGTGGGTGCGGTCCGCACCGGGCGGCACATATTTTGGGGCGGCATTTTTTAGTTTTAGTTGTAAAAAACAACATGTTCACTATTCGATTTCTACAAATTATGAATTACTATATAATTTCGAATATTTTTCATGATCGTCAAGTTAATGTAGGGTTGAAAATATTATCCCAAAAGATTCCTTTATTAGTGCCTAATTTAAGTATGCCATCCAATGGTAAAAAAGTTCCTCACCTTTAGTTTGTCTCAATTACAATTATTTATTTATGTTTATTAATTTAATGGGGTAATGGCTCAGTGGTTTCGAGTTGGCCTGTCGATCCTGAGGACTCCGGTTCGATTCCCACAGCCGACAAACAATTTTCACCAAATTAAAATTACCCCTCTGGCTCCCCCACCACTAACATATTTGGGGGCCGTGATTTGACGGATGGTAACCGCACTTCACGTACTTAAATATTTCACTTACCGAGATCTGCTTCAGTAGAGAGCCACACCCAGTAATGGGTAAAAGTCGTGATAATATATTTATTTTATATTTGTTTTTTAATTTATAAAAACCACCTTTTGATTGAGGTACGCCACTGGTTGTTCTGCATTCATGAAATTTATAGATCAATTTGTGATTATAACTTTTTTTTGATATTTGTTTAGTCTAAATATTGATTGATTGTACCATATTAAATGTATTTAAAAATATGTACATCTTATATTGTATTGGTTAGATGGAAGAGCAGCCTTTGGCTGAACTTCGTCAATGACATTTAATCAATTATTATTATTATTATATTACCGAACATTTTAGATTTACAAAATTCTGGTTTTCCATGTTATAAACTTATGTCTGCGTATCTGGAACATACGGTATAATATACAAGTAGAATAAAAATAACCAAAGCAAACCTCTTGCTAAAAATAGCTCCACCCAACCAAAACAATATTCCCATATTCCACCCTCTTTCAACCCACCCTAAAATAATCCAACGCACTGCATGATCTATTAACACAATGCGCTCACATCTGCTGGCGAACTAGGGTAAGCACCCCACATTTGTAATTCCAGTCCGCAGTTCGCCGCTCTTGCGTTCAGAGCTCGTGAGTTTCTGTCTGTGATAAATAGCAAACGACAATGATCCCGCCAGAAGACGCAGACACCACAAGAGATGTCTACGAAGAAAGAAGCGAAGTCGCACCTGTAGATTCCACGCACCTGTACAAGACACTCGCGTATGAGAAATACCAGCAGATGATCAAGAATGAAAGCTTGCCGGCGGAGTACAGAAAAGCGCTATTGGTGGCGATGTTCAAAGGAAAAGATCTGTTTTTTTGTAGGAGTGATAATAGTGGGTCTGGTGTTTGAACGTTTTCAGTTTTTCAAGTGGATTATGCTAGTCAATTTTTAAGCAATAATTTGAGATTTTATTTTGATACCAAAAAATTATATCTATTTATAAATATACGTATAAACCTTTAAACATAAACGGTAAGCAATAATTTTGTTTTTATGTTCTTTTTATTTTTTATGGGGTAATGGCACAGTGGTAGCAAGTCGGCCTGTGGATCCAAAGAACCCTGGTTCGATCCCCACAGCCGACAAAACATTTTCACCAATTTAAAATTATCCCTGTGGCTCCCCCACCACTAATATCTTTGGGGGCCGTGATTTGACGGCTGGTAACCGCACTTCACGCGCATACATATATCACTTACTGAGATCTGCTTCGGCAGAGTGCCGTACTCATTAACGGGTAAAAGGCGTGATGATATATTTATTTATTTTTTTTATATTTAATGACATAATAGCTATAATTGACCTAAGATAAAAAATATGGAATGTAACAATAAAATCTGTAATATTTTATTGTCGGTACATATTTACTAATGATAATTTCTCAGCAATACTTAATAAAATAATTAGGTACATGTAGTTTATTATGTGTTCTAGATAGTAATTTTGAATGGAAATGTAAAACTAAAAATAATACTAGTCAGAGCATAGCAATTCGTTAATTTTTGTTAGATAGATATTTGTATTTGTTTTTGTTTATGTAAGAAGTAAAAAATAATAAAATGTCATGTCAATTTGTATATTTAATTACAATAACTTGTTTATAGAATAAATTGATAAAAAATAGAACTTACATATATTAATAATTAGTTGCAGATCACAAACCATTGATAAAGTGTAGAAATAAGACCAATGTCCGAATTTCGTATCAGTGAAATTTTAAATATGCATTATGCTTTATTGCTTTCATTATGTTTTCATGACGTCAGTTTAACTAAACGAAATAGTAAAAGTATTTCTCATGATAATATTGCAATATATATATATATATATATATATATATATATATATATATATATATATATATATATATATATATATATATATATATATATATATATATATATATATATATATATATGTATGTATTTTGTAAACTTGTATTAAAAATAAATTGTAATTACCAATAGCCAGTTTTATTTTAGCAATAAATAATCGTATTATATAAATTCTGGCTAAAATTCAATGCAATAGGGATTTATAATTTTGACGTCACATACAGCAAACCCGAAGCAGCCCTCCCCCCCTCCACACAATTTTGTGTGAAACATCAAATTTGTAGAAAGAGCGAAGTGACACCATACCTAGTTGATCAACTGCTTTCTCCTTTCAGCACTTCTCCCCGTAGATCCCCTCATTTGTTTGACGTTTAACGTTTGGATCACGTGATAAACGTCAAAATGTAAGCTATACCATGTTCGTTACATAGCAAATTATTAAATTCCATTTTACTTACTAGATGGCAACCGAAAAATTTGAATTGTATAAGTCCCTATTTAGATTATGTAGGTATATGCTTGCCATATTTGCATTAAGTCTAAAACGAAATACATGCTTGGAATCACAATATCTGGAATATAGAGCTTCACTTGGGAAATAACCGGAGGTGGAAACTTTAAAACGAAAAAGAAAAAAATAACTTTACTCTTAATTTTCTTTCGAATATTCGCTCATATCTCGAAAACAGTTGGTGATATCAAATTGATTTTGGTCTCAATCGATTTCTTAGATCAAATGACATTGTCTTAAAATACTCACATGCCTACTCATATTTTGAATAACTAACTGTGCTGAATTTCTCCTCATTCGGAATAATTTGAGCTAAAAAAGAATATAACAAATTGTGTATAGAGTGTGTATTATGTTTTTATAGGCTTTGGATTTATTTGCTAAAAGTGCGAGTGAAGAACTTCTCCAAGAATGCGTTCTAATACGAGTATAAAAAGTTGTTTCGCATTTTGTACTTTAAAGAGTTAAATTGTGGTAAACATCATATTATGAAAGGCAAATTCACTTATTTAATATTATAACTCTTAAATAACTTAAACAATTTATAACTTAATAACAATAATAATATATCATCACGCCTTTTACCCATTACTGGGTGTGGCACTCTGCCGAAGCAGATCTCGGTAAGTGATATATTTATGCGCGTGAAGTGCGGTTACCAGCCGTCAACTTATTGCATGGGAATATTCAAGTTACAGCAATATTATTTATTGTAAATTTTAATATTCCTAATATAATTTTAAGATATAGGTAACAGTTATTTACAGCCAATATTACACTAAATTATGTATTAGATTTAATTAATAATCTAAATAAAAGCTGTGATTTTTATTTTTTCAATTATAGTAACCGAGAAATTCAAAATTACCTAATGAAATGTACGATATTGAATGATGCATTTAAATTTATATTAGAGATTAATGTTATTTGTATATATTTTTCTTTTCCATATAGGCCTTTTTTATGTATTACTGTATTTTCCACTGTATATATCATTTTAAGATGCTGTATTTATTGCAGTATGAATAAATAATAATTATTACAACTGTCAATAAAAAGTTTAACATCCTTTTATTAATATCAGTGCGAGAATATGTCATATTTTTATCGTTTACGTTACCCTAACAATAACCTACGTTGGCTATAGCAGCGAGCACGAAGTAAAATTTTCGCACCCAAAATAAAATTGTAATTCTGTTAAAAATTGTACGGTTGAAAATAAAATGTTGTTTGTATCACGTACTCAAAGTGAGAATTAATAAAAAAAAGTAATGAAATGCATAATTTTCTTTGCAATATTTTATTTATTATAAAATTTAAGTACAAAATTCTTACAAAATAATAGTATACTAATATAATTATAGGTATTTTATAGTACAATAAAAAATTCTTTGACTAGAATAGAAATAGACTATGAGTTGACTAGATTGATAAAATATAAATAAATGCTTACTTAATTACTAACATTATAAATGATCTCATGATCTACATACAGTCAGATATTTTGGCATGAATTAAAATTACAGTCCAAGATTTCAGTACATGATGACTCAAATTAAATATAAATTTTATAAAAATACATTATTAATCATGACATTAATCACTGAGTAATCTATTGACCTTATGGTCGGCAAACTAAAAGGATTTTTTTTTTAGTTTTGTCTTTTATATCTTAATAATTAATTAATTTATCTGTAACACGTGTTTCTATTTACATTTGTGTAAATTTGAAGGCACTTGCAATTTAAAAACAATCGCATTAAATTAATTAACTAATATTTGATATCATTTTTTAAATTATATAGATTATAATAATGAACTAGTAGGCGTAAAATAATAAATAAAAAATAAATTAAAACAGTAAAACTGTTACAGTTACTTAAATTTAAAAGACACGTTTGTGAATTTTTAACTTTAGTAATTTTATTTTACTAAAAGCGTATATTTAAACCTTTTCGAGATGCCATATTTAAAGTTTATTAAAGCAGTTTATCCAAAGAACACTGGTAATTTTTGATGCAGCATTTAAAAAAATTATAGGGCTGATTAATAATAAAAATGTCAATAAAATTATTTTTACTAGTGTTGTTTTCTGTTTATTAACATTTCTGAAGAGATCTATACGATCTGTTCACTTAGAAATTGGTCTAATGGCGTGATGATATATTTATTTTATTTTTATGTTTGAAAATAAACAATGTAAGTCGATTTAGTATTGAATCTAATATACACTAAATTATCAAATGTTCAATAAAACATTGTAAAATCACATATTCTAGTTAAATAGTACATATTTAAAAAAACTCGAAAAGTTATGTATTCGAAGTCAAGTATTAAACAGCAAATATTTTTATTTATTAATAGCGCCACTTCTTAACAGGCATATTATTGTGTGTTTATTTCTGGAGTATTTTAGACGGGTTATCGAATTAAAAACATCACTCCTATGAGAGTTAAATACGTATTCCTTGTTCATCAATATTAAAATTGAACTGATTGAAGTAGTCCAAAATAAAAGTTCTCAAGAACTTAATTTAAAAACCTGTCTTTGTTTCTTTTTACTACCCCTTTTGGGTATTGACGCTCGTACTATGATAATTAAAAGCCAGTTTTATATTCAGAGATAAGAGTTAGATTGAATTAAATAATATTATCGTAGTGGAATCAAAAAACTACACTGCCATTTTAAATTTAAATGACAGATAAGTATGCGTCACTTAAAAAGAAGAGGAAAAACTGACAATAAATGTAAAAACATCAAAAATGATTAAGAATTGAAAAATTTAAATTACATATTTGTCTTATTACTTGTACAAATTCGGTATAAAATAACAGCTGAGACCTTCGACAGAAAATGCAAACTACAGGTTTTTTTTACAGCATGATCACCAGTGTTACTTGGAATAACGACATACGTAACAGATACAACAAAGTAAATATCTATGATCGCTGATAATCATAACTGAATATAGATGATTAATTTTATTTTTCGTTGCTAAATGTTCAAAAATATGCTTTAAATAAAACAAATTTTATGATAAGGTAATAATGGACAAAGGCTTAAAGTTGTAGTTAATTTATTGAAGATTTAATGACGTTTCAGCCAAGGTTATGGCCATCTTCAGGTCAAACGTTAAATTTAAACGAACAACAACAGGTAGATTAAGATGAAATATTGAATATTTAGGGCAAACATATATCAAAAATGAAAAAATAAATTAAGAATCTAAACGCTGCAAAAAGAATGAATCTAAATTTATATGTTTGCCCTAAAGAGTCTGATCGTCGACTGCTGTTTGCCCTAAATATTCAATTTCGCAACTTAATCTACCTGTTGTTATTCGTTTAAATTTAACGTTTGACCTGAAGATGGCCATAACCTTAGCTGAAACGTTGTCATTAAATCTTCAATAAATTATCTACAACTCCTTTGTTCATTATTACCTTATCATATTACATTTGGCTTATTAAAACACTCTACTAGAAACAAATTTTATTTGAAACATTTTTCTCAGAAATAATTAAAAAATGTTTAATAGCTGAAGACATTGGTTAATAAGTAGTTAATCATCTTTAATCGAAGTCCATACTAACGATTTTTGTATTTATACTTGTTGTAAAAGTTGCAGTATCTGTGTCAGAACTAGTTTCACCTTAAACTTTGTTTACTTATCATGTTTTTATCTTTATGAATCAGTCCATAAATCACCCAGAGCTTGGCAAGCTACATAAAAAGTAGTAAAGCTACAGCTGCTGCTATTCTTTAAAAATGTAGCAAAGCTACAGCTATTAGCTATATTTTATAATAAAATAGCAAAACTACAGTTAAAAACTAATGGTAAAGTACCTGTACAATTTTGAGGCTACATTTTTAGTTAGCTTGGAACAAATAATTATTTGATGTAGTTTGAAACTGCTTCAAAAAAAGCTTAAGCAGCAAAAAGTAGTCTTTAAACTATAAAGTGTAGTATTGAGCTACAAAATGTTACCTTAAGCTATATAAAGTACCTTTAAAAAGTAGCTTCAGTTGTTTTAACATTATTTTCAATTTACAAGAAGAAAATTTAATCGCTACAATTTATAGCTATATATTTTCACATGTAGTGATGCTATAGCATTAGCTGAAGTAATTGTAGCTAAGCTATAAAAGTAGATAGCTATTGCACAGCTCTGGTACCACCGAAATAAGTATTTCTCTGCTAATTCTACTGGAACTGTTGAATTTTACTTCCATTAAAGCAAATGATTTTCTCAAAAACATGGCATCTCGTTTCTCTTTTGACATTTACCGCTCATCTTGACTCATCAACCTTTGGGACAATCCTTTTACAACAGGATGGTCCGGTGGAAGACCTTCCGCCGTTAAGAATTTCAATGTCTCCACTGCACATGCAGCATATCCTGCAGCTTCGGCGTCATCTTCGTCATCGCTGTCACGTGCCAGGTCTGCTTGGAGCTCGCAGACCTTCTGTAGGCAACGTTTGAGAAGTTCTGTTACTCGAGAGTCGGATATCTGCGAAAAAAAACAAAATTGAGATGAGTGATTCTAAATTTGTGAATTCTAATTAGGGATGGCAGCTCGGTCAATTGACTAGTCAAAAGTTGTCAATTGACGGTCAATGTGACACTGTTGAAATATTTGACCAAATCAATTTGACCATTTAAAAATAATAAACAGCAAAAAAATTGTATAAAAATAAAATCTTTCTCGAAAAAACAAAATAAACGATACTTTTTTGGTAAAAAGAAAAACAAAACTAGTACTAACGTAAACAGATAAATAATAAGAATATAAGAAATAAACACGAAACATGGGAACGATTATTAACACACCAACCATCAAAAAGTGCGAAATGCATACTGCAATTATTGCATCTTGCCGAAAAACGGACACGTTGACTTATCCACAGAGGCTACACAAAGAATTATGCTACCGGCACGTTCCTCACTACTTAGTATATGACGCCAGCAATTTGACAAATGCCCAGTCAAATACTAGGTCAATTGAATGAAGAGTACTTGACTAGTCCTTAGATACCAATATTTTTGGAATGAAATATTTAAATTGTCTCTTATTACGTTTAAAACTTATGTCTGCTATGCCAATTATAATAGTAAAAATTAAAACAATTAAACAGGTAAGACAAGTACTGTAAAGTTAATTATAAAATTTTTAAAAAATATCTTATATTTAATCATTATTATTTGGCTACTTGCTAAAGTTATTTTGTAAATAAATAATTCTTGCCAGAAACATGTTTTGTTTGTATAATTTCCGTATAAATAAATTAAGTATAACGGTTTGAAGTTTAAGTAATAATATTAAATATAGTTTTGAGTTGAGTTAAGAGTTTGATAGTTAAAATTACGGAGGACATTGTATAGTTAATCTAGTATTATTGAATACATATTCATATAAATGTAACAAGTGTATAATTCAGTTAAATTATGAATACTTTGCTAAAAGCAAATATAAAACTTTGTGTTTGTGGAGCGTGCATTTTACAAGGTTTATTTTTGTTAAAATGCGACCGAAGCGAGCCTTGCCAAACATACATTGAATTTTTAAGTTATTCTGAATTTCATATATTTATTTAAATATTGAACGTGTTTTTGACAAAACTCCGTTCACTCGAATTAAAAAAAAAACAACATTCAAGTCCGTAGAACCCTCACTCTACAAACGCAAGCTATTATATTTGTTTTGGGCAAAATTTGAATGTTTTAACATTGCATTTCACACTTGAATGGTAACGTATGTACCTAAATTTAACAAAATATTAGTTTGCCACACCCAGAATATATATGTGAATTTATTTTTATTTATTTATTAACAAAATTTGTGAATATTGGATAACTTATAAAATTGCAAATGGTTATAAATACTTTAATTAAAAAAAAAGTTTGTATGTTTAGAATCCCTGGTTGTGGAAGGTCAGCGATGCGCGTTTTACGAATAAATTAATCATGAAATTATACAAAAAAGTAAGTACTTAATTAGATTACGTACAAATTGCTCTCATCCTGTGAATATGGTGGTGATTTTTGAAACTAATTTTAATTTAATAATTTTATTACGTACATCGATTAATTGTTTAATAATATTTTCAAAAATATATACCTATCTAAATCAATTACATACCCCGTTGTTTTGTTTTAAATTGTTATTTATTCAAAGGACTTTATTTATATGTAGATTGTAACTACAGGGTGATCAAAAGGGATTGTTACAGTTGGCGATAAAAAAACTACTTGAAATTGGTAAGCCTGATACATACATTCATTTCCTGTTGTTGACAGTGACATTTATAATTTAAATTTTATTACATTTATTTCTAAAGTATTTCTATTACTTAAAAGGTCAAAATACTATTAGCTGTCAGTCTCCTGACATAACCTATTTGTATTTATTACAAATGTCAAATAGTATTTCCGCCTTTACCTGGTGTTGTGCTAACTGTGGAATAAAAAGATCTCTGAAATAGTATTACCAACTATAACAATCTCTTTTGATCACCTGTATTTATATTCATGTGTAAAATATTTGTTATTTATGTAAATTTGTTATTGCTAATCATGTGTGCAATGCAACAGAACAAAAACAACATCACGGTCATAAGTTGTCAGATAGGTACATTAATAACTTTGAAATAAGTATACTGCTTACTGAAAAGCAACTAATGAAAATTAGCAATTAGATGCAGACAATCAAATGAAATGAAGTCGGTAACTTCCAAGAAACACTTATATCTGAATAATTCATTTAAAAAATCAGTAAAAAGTACTCACATGTTCATTCCTCGATTTCTTCGCGTCCTTCACCGCATCATCTCCAGGCGGTCTTCTTCTTTTCATCGTCATCGTTTAATTTTAACCCAAATAATTCATACACTTGTTGCGATGCGAACCACACGAACAGGAACAGCGAACACGCAATCGCGATAGCGCCACACTGACAGACAGAGGCGAAATGAGCGGGTCGGCGAGCGCGAATGCCGGAGTGGGACGCACCATGTCAGGTGTGCGGTTCAATCAGAGACACGGAAAACACAAGGGAGGAAGTGGAGAGAATATACGCCGCTTGCCGGTGAGAGTGGTGCGCCGGCCGGCAGCTGTTTCTCTGACAGATGTATTCGGTACTTGTAGCTGGATTTGTGCGCTCAGTTCACATGGGGAGGAAAGCGGATTTTTAAAGCGTTTTACGTAAAATGAAATTAAGACATATTGAAGTATTTTATTAACATAATAAACAATTCCTAATATTAATATTACTCATTTATGGTATCTACATTGAATATTGACATTTAAGTAGTATCTATAAGTTTTTATTCCAATTAAATATCAGATTCGACATTTTTAGTGCAAGTTTATCTCAAACTTATATATTTTTTTCTACTCATTAAATATGTATTATCTACTATCATTACATAATATCAATATTACTACCTATTTTGAGTGTTGTAATAACACATTTTTCCGCACTAGTGCGGTAAAGTGAATATACAATACAAACATATTTTTTTTAAGAATTCTGAATTCATGGAAACTGCATTTTTTGTCATTTCGTTAATGTTTTTATGAAACGTAAAATTTAATAAACATATCATCGCGCCTTGTACCCATTGCTGGGTATGGAACTCTGCCATAACAGATCTCGGTAAGTGATATATTTATAAAATCAGATCCTAAAGATGTTACTGAAGGGGGAGCCACAGGGGTAATCTTAATGTGGCGAAAATTGTTTGTTGGTTGTGGGAATCGAATCGAGGTTTTCAAATCCACATATCGATACTATCGAGCCACCTACTCCATTTTATGAAACGTTAAAGCACATATTTCTTTTTTTTTATATTTTTTCATTAATATGGGGTAATGGCTCAGTGGTATCAAGTCGGCCTGTGGACCCAAAGCACCCTGGTTCGATCCCACAGTCGACAAAACATTTTCACCAATTTAAAATTACTCCTGTGGCTCCCCCACCACTAACATCGTTGGGGGCCGTGATTTGACGGCTGGTAACCGCACTTCACGCTCATAAATATATCACTTACCGAGATCTGCTTCGGCAGAGTGCCACACCCAGTAATGGGTAGAAGGCGTGATGATACATTTTTTTAAATAATAATATTTATTCAAACTTATGAGTGCAATGATTTGACAGCCGGTAGCGATATTTATGGGATGGCTAGCACAGTGGTATGAAGTCGGCCTGTGGATCCTGAGGTCCCTGGTTCGATTCCCACAGGCGACAAATTTTCATAATTTGAAAAAGCTATCCCTGTGGCTCCTCCACCACTAACATGTATGGGGGCCGTGATTTGACGACTGGTAACCGCACTTCACGCGCAAAATATATCACTTACCGAGATCTGCTTTAGCAGAGTGCCACACCCAGTAATGGGTAGAAGGCGTGATGATATATTTATTTATTTATTTAGCGATATTCGCTAGCATATATATGTCATTTAGTGAGATCTGCAAATATGGAGTTTTCACGCAGAGAAATGATAAAAAAGCTCGATGGTTATTTATTTAAAATTCAAATTCTCTTCGCGCAATAGAGAAATCAAACTTTTATTAAAAATAAAAAGTTTTGAGACGGCTTCACCCGAATTTTCTCTCTAAATAATTGATGTAATAAATTAATAATATATTTATTCAAAAATATACTAATCAAAAGTTATTATTATTTTTGAAATATTTTTAAATTTTTCACATATATACTTATGAAAATCTAAAGATAATTGAAAACAACAATAATCTCCTTATTTTGTCTTTTCATAATTTATTACAAGTTTCCATTTTTATTTTCCGCAAATTCGCATGCATGTGAACGTAGTACCGTGGCCACGGGAACACACCCCTGCAGATGTGTAAGGGTGGATTGGAGGGGGCGCCAGGTGCGCGCCACACGACAGACGCGAGCCGCGACCGTTCACTTCATTCTACACTACACACACGCTCCACCTTTACCCACATGTGTACACGCACGGAGAGACGTAGGAGACGCGGGTGGACACCCCTGTTGCTATTGCGCTGAGATCAGCGTTGGCGAGGGAAGAAAAATAGAGGGTGTTGGATTCTTGTTAGATGAGATAATAGAAATCTGAGCTTCTGAACGCAAGGGATGAAATGCAGTTTGAAAAAACAATTAAATGAAGCTGTAATATAACCGACAAGTATTGCACGGGTTGCCATATTTTCTGGATAATAATCATAATATTGATTTTGAAACGAATCTTATGAAAAGCAAAGAAATAAAAATCCAAAAAAAGTAATCTAGCGAAATAAATAAATGATCTGGTTCAGTAAGTGTAAGTTAGATCTGAATTAAATGACAAAAAATGGAATACGCCTAATGTTCCAAAGCTAAAACATCAATAAAATAACTTTGAAAATAAAATTTTATTTTGTGTACAAATAACAAATTTTTATTGCAAATAACGACAATAAACCAAAATATGAAGATAATATTTAAAAGAAATGATCTGTACAACTGGAAGACTCTTTCAGGGCCAGAGAATAAAAATGATATTTCATAATTTAGGAAAAACTGAAAAATCACCGCGGCAGGAAACGTTTTTAGTTAAATTTAAAAGAATGGAGTATTATAAAAATAAATGTACTATTATTTTGTTTAAGAACAAGCTGTGTTATAATTAAAATTGACTAACTTCTTGCAATTAACTCTTTCATTATTTTTTATTACGTAATTTTCACAAAGGTTCTCAAGATTTACGATCTCTGCTACTAGCTCTAAAATATGCCCAAGTTATACTTGCTTCATACATACACTGTGTTCATAGTAAGAATGAATTATATTTACTTTACATTTATAACTGTATTCATTTCTCCTCCTTCAATGACTCTAAATATTTCTACACTGCAGCAATTGAACACAGAATTGTTATCTTGAAATTTCAAATATCGTTACGTCTTGAATCATCAAAAGTTTAAAGCATAACACATAAAATTCCAAAGAAGATTTAACTGTAATGCGACCTACAAAATTTTATGTTATATAATCCTTATTGGGTCACACCAAACTCAACATTCAGCACTTCTTATTTTCAGAGAAAATTGTATTCTCAACAAAACAAGTTTTCAGCTGTGCTGGAACGAGGATTTTGTGGTATTCCAGAAGCTGACAGATTCTAATTTGAATATCTTGTAATAGAAGATTATTGTTAAAGTTTGTGATATACAGTTTCGTTGGTGGAAGAACGATGAATGTTTATTGCCAAAGTTTTCGTGGTTGAATTTCGAAACCTTTTTGTGTTTTTTTATCGCTTATATTGAGTTCAGACAATTTACAATTTGTTTTTGCCGACACAAATGTTGATAAGTAAAGTTTTCTTAGGGTTAAAAGTTTAACTAAGTTTCTTACTACGAATATTGCCCCACGAGTTTAAACAACCAGCGTTTCATTATTTGAAAACATTATCATGGAAATGAGTGAATTAATAAGTGATAATTGTACTAGTGCAATTACAGCGGTAATTTGCACTAGTGCAGTTATCGCAACAATTTTCTGTATAAAAAATTGACAGTTTTATTTTAATGTTTTTTAGTTACCTAGCAACGAAGTTGTCTGACATAATAATGAAATGAGTATGTTATTATAAGCACGTCAAAATATTAATTTTGTTAAATTTTTGGTTTTTTTTCATGCGGTAATATTCTTATGGAATATAACACGCGCATTGAATATTCTCAGAAATTTTTTTTTCGCTGTTCACTCGGACTTTTTTGCTCTTAGGAAATCTGCACTTGTCTTCGACTCGTGCATATTTCCATAGCAACAGAAGCACTTGTGAGCTCAAAAAAATTATCAGTAATTATATAACAAGAGAGTGAGAATAAATTGAAAATAATTTGAGAAAGATACGAGTACTGGAGAATTATTTTCTAATTTATCGAACTCTTGAGTTATATTTAATTAGATTATTTTTTGCCATCCAATGGATGGCTAGCTCAGTGGTATGAAGTCGGCCTGTTGATCCTGAGGTCCCTGGTTCGATTCCCACAGGCGACAAATTTTCATAATTTGAAAAAGCTATCCCTGTGACTCCTCCACCACTAACATGTTTGGGGGCCGTGATTTGATGACTGGTAACCGCACTTCACGCGCAAAATATATCACTTACCGAGATCTGCTTCAGCAGAGTGCCACACCCAGTAATGGGTAGAAGGCGTGATGATATATTTATTTATTTTATTTTAGATTATTTTTTGACTTAGCTGTTGAGGTCGATTCATCCAACTTAAAACATTTTGAATTGGGTTCATATCGATTGATTACTTATTAATGTATTCTTGGAAGTTGTTTCCAAAATTTGTTGGTGTATTTCTGTATCTAAAATACAACTAAATCGATTTTTTCCACACATTTCACTTGACAAGTTGACAGTTTTAAATAATTATTTGACAACTACCTATCATTTGTCACAAACAAGAAAGCATCTACAGAGATAATTCCCGGGAATAATCACAAGAGCTTAATTCTCAGTATAATAATGACAGGATTGATTAAAACGCAGACATGTGACATACAATGAAGCATTTCATTGGTTTTGAGAAAAGTCAAAAAATAATCGGTTATATTGAATGCACTAGTTATACTTCATTCTCTGTATGAAAACTATTACGTCACATTCCATATCCATGTGATTCAAGATTTTGTACTTAACATGTTTACATTGGCATTGGATTGACATGACAGATTTCTGCATATTTTAAATAAAAACCAAATATAAATATATCTTAACGCACGAAAAATATTATCTACATTAATGAAATATGTAGTTTTGTAAAAAAAAACTCAACAGAATATACATTTTTATATGTTTTATTATTATATATATATATAAATAAATAATATATGAAAATACAAAATACAATGCACATTACACCTCTTGTACAACAGTTAAATTAATTAAAGATTCTTCATTCTCTAACTCCAGTACAAAATAATCATGAAGATGACAAACGCATTTCTGTATTTGATTACCCAAAATTTTTGTAGCCAATTCTTATTTCTCTGTCTGTATTTATGTATCAAAAATGTCACAAAATTAGAAATGACAGGCGAGAAAATAACATCATGACTATTTTTATTTTATAAACAAATGTGAAGAAAGTAAATATAAGTTTTCGTATTAGTAAGAACTGTCATACGTTTTCGTTAAAATACTAAATGTGATAGAATGTGAAAAAAACATGAAACGTGTGTTTTTACTTGTTAAGACATACGTTAATGCCATTCGCATAGGTACGAATAATATTATTAAAAAAAGATAGCTATATTTCATCGTATCTATGATAACCTCGTCCACATATGACGTAATCGTTTTCATACAGAGAATGGACTAGTTATAATATAAATAATTTAATATATATTTTTTTCATTTCTATCAAATATGAACAACAACTCACCTATATATTTACTTTTTAGACTATTTTCTATATTAATAACTTATTTAACATTGCTGAGAAGCTGGGCTAAAGTGAAAGAAAGATACGAAATCTGTCGGATAAGTAAAAAATATATATACGAATTAGCATAAATTGTTGAAATTATAATACCGACTAGCAGCTAAATCTTTAGAATAAGTATTTCTAGTCCCTATCTGAACATATCACCACATTAAAATGATCCCTGTAGCTCTCCATCCAATAATACCTTTGGGAACTGTGATTTAAAGTTTGGTAACAGCATTCTAAGCGCATAAATATATCACTTCCAATAATGGATAAGAGGCATGATGATATATTTATTTATTTATTTTACAATTGAAGGATACTTTCGGTCTCGAGTTTAGTTTCCCTTCAACTTGTTGAAACGAAATCGATGCTGGTTTCGACGAACAATTTTGGGCCACTAGTATGATAAGTTATTAATTTGTTTTACGAATATCTCGCTATGTAATTGCATACTTAATTACCTTTGTTTATTCATTCTAAAAAAACGCGCAAATTCAGTGGTATTTAAAATATATTATTTGAAATACCACTGAATTTGCGCGTTATATATTATATATATATATATATATATATATATATATATATATATATATATATATATATATATGTATATATATGTATATATATTCGTATGGTGATCAGTATATACTATAACCGTTAAGTTAGTACCTCAATTTCCTGTATTTCTGTATAAATCTATAAGTTTTGTAGATAATAAATAATATAACATTTACAGATAATTGTAGCTCAGTGGATAAAACCAAGATAAAATTTGTGTTTATTAATTAACAAGCCAGAGATCCTGTGTTCAAATCTCGCTAACTTTAACTTATACAGGTTGTTCAATTTAAATGTGCCACCATTGCTATCTCGAGAACTATAAAAGGTACAAGATAATTTTGTAATAGAATTGCAAAATGGTATTTCTTTGCTAATTTAACCAACCAGTTTTTATAATTCTCGAGAGAGCAATGGTGGCACACTTAAATGGAGCACTGTTAAAAAATATGATTTGTATCTGAGTGATTCGGAGTCCACTAAAAGCTTCCTGTATAGTAAATGGGAGTAGCTTCCTGTTTTACAGAATAACAAATAAATAAATATGAAATTTAATATAAAGTTAAATTTTAATATCGAAGTTTGGACTTAAAGTAAATATTTACTTCTGAAAGAAAACACTTGTTATTATATATGAACATGGAACCTTCGAACACGAAACAACTTATATCGAAACTTCGAGTTCGAAATAAAATTTTTAACACCTGGCTTGTTACTCAAGTTCCTGCTTTCAAACTTTGTTAAACTTTTATGAGACCTATAATATGTGATATTGGTTTCGAATTTCGATAAAATTTATTTTATTTATTTCCAACATGGAATAAACTGGACTAAACCTTAAATAAATAAAAACTAACACTCAGAAAAAAGAATAGTAAAACTAAAGTTTAAGTGGAAAACATAAAAGAAAAAAAAGTAGAAATACTACCTATTTAATGCCAGCGAAGAGAGATTCTAATACGGATTATCCCTTTTTTCATGTCCGCTATTGAACGGCGCGTGCACTTTACCCCAAGCGTTGAGAAGCAAATAGGTAGACGATTTATTCAACGAAAAGGGGAACGCGGATGAATACATTCGGCGATGGGAACTTGTTATTTTTATGTTTTGGATTAATTGAGCGTAGCATAAAAGAGCTTTTGCAAGCCTGCAAGCGTTTATTTACAATTACTAATTATTTTGTGTTATTTTGAATTGTCAAGAGAATTTTAAATAATGGTTGATAAAAACAAGTTTGATTAGCTTCATTCATATGTTGTTAATGACATTTAGAGTTCAATATATATGGAACATGTTTTTAGTTTTTATAACAAATATAATAATCTCTGCTGAAATTTTAAGTTGTGGAAATATTTTTGTGTTTTTTTGTGTCCATCGACATTCAAAGCATCAATATTATACGGTTAACTAAATTAGTAAATTAAATTGAATTAATCTATGTACTACAAAACCTGAAATTCGCAATGAATATTCCAGTTAATGTAATTGTTTTAGCTAGGAAACAACGGTAGTATTATTTGTTAAATGAAATGTTAAATAAACATCAAATGACAGATGAAAACGTATGTGAAAATTATCAAAAACCTCCGGAAACAAATATAAACACGCTACAAATTGAATACTGTCATTGGCAAGAAAGAATGCCAAAGGGGTAAGGGAGAGTAATACACACTCAATTGTGAATTTATACAATATATGGATCGTTTATTTTAAAAGTCCATTTTCTCTTATTTCGAGGAAAAAAAGGTTAACATATTAATAGCTATGCAATTTCTCTTATCGGCCTATTTTAAATTGGACAAGGCATGAGCATTTTTTAAGAAATTAAATACTAACTATGGTGTAACGGCTCAGTGGTATCAAATCGGCCTGTGGATCCTAAGAACCCTGGTTCGATCCCCACAATCGACAAAACATTTTCACCAATTTAAAATTACCCCTGTAGCTCTCCCACCACTAACATCACTAATTTGACGACTGGTAAACGCACTTCACGCGCATAAATATATCACTTACCGAGATCTGCTTCGGCAGAGTGCCACACCCAGTAATGGATAAAAGGCGTGATGATATATTTATTTATATTTATGTTTAATTACTAACTAGTAATAAATACAAAGTTTACACTAAATTAAGCATAAATTACGTGATATCTCATTTTTTTGTTAAAAATGGACTACTTTCAAAATAAACGGTCCATATCATGGGCGTCGCATCTGTGCAATTTGCTACTAACGGTTGAAGTATTTTAGTTCCTTTTTCTTGAGTTTTCGCTGATATATTTAATTTTAGTGCTTTATTTTGTGCTTCATTATCGCACATCTATATAAAATTTGCAAAAATATCTCCGCGCTCCACTACGAATAGTGTTGTCCTTTACAGATTTCATTTTGCTACAATTATGTGCTGCGCTTATCGCAGTGTGCAAACGAAGTGGGGCTACAGTGGTGCAACTGTACTCTCGACAGAATGTAACTGTGAAATTGTATTTATTCTACTGGTCTATTGCAGTTAATATTGGTCGGCAGAGCGGTTAATGTATTACATATAACAGTAATAGTAAAATATTTTTAATCGCAGTGCCGCTTACACAGATCCTGCAATCATTTCAAATTCCAGAACTTGGTATACTTTAGTGTCTATGACAGTACTAAACTCTCAATAAAATACTGAACGTCCGATAAAAATAGCAAATTATTAATTGACCGGTAATAACACTAAACACTCAATAAAATACAAGACGCTCAGTTCATTCAAACTTTTGTGAATTTTTGTTTTGTTCCTGGGTGTTTTCGATCGATTCTAACAATTTCTGCACTCAAAGTCAACACATGCCATAGTAATTTAAGTATATACGAGTACATTGTGCGTTCAGTCAAAACCAGAAATATCTACTTGAGACCAAAACAAGACATGTCCAATTGTATTTAACATATAAAATACACGAAATATTACAAAAGAAGGCATATTCATTTGACAATTGTGAATAGTTTTACTTTGTACTTTACCAACAGTTACACCTAACCTTACTATTGTAGACTTATTGACATTAAATTTTTCATTGTTTTAAAGGCTAGTATTTCCTTAATATTGTTTGTATAACAATAATATTTTTTTTAATTTTCATTATTAAGAAAGATAATTTTATAACACACACTAGGAACAGCCATTTTAAAAACGAATCAAGTAAGTTTAAAACACTGATCTAATTGGTTGGTTCAAACAAAATCAGATATGTTCATTTGTTTTTTCACTTTTATCTTTTAATAAACATAAATTTTTCCGTAGGAATGTCATTGTCTAAAGGGTACAAGGATTGTATTCAGTGCAATACAAAATAAATTGAACTTGAATATATAATAATATTTTCACATAATTTTTAATACATCGGTACAAAGTTTTATAAAATTATATGTAACTCAATAATATTCTGATATAAATAAAATATTTTAATCAAAAAAATCATGTTATTTAAATCAATCGTTTTGAATCATACACATCTTGAAAGTGAATCAGGTTTTTTTTTTAAAAATAACAATAATAATGGCACTATGACAAACAGTAATGATTTTACTTTTAAGTTTTTATATAATAATTACATAGTATTATGCTTCAATATTAAATGAATAAATTATTTAAATTCAGAAGATACTACATTGTACACGTATCAGAGATATTAATAGCCGGACTAAATTATGATTAATTATTAATGTTATGCGATTAGGATAATTATTTAACATTCTCTTGATGTTCACTATTCGCATTTAACATGCATGGAATGATAGCTAATTAAATTAATTTATGTCCACTTGATGGTGACACTCGCGCCTGTTAGATCTACAGCCGACATTACGAACGTGTAAATGTAGTTGAGTGCACATAATTAACTAATCATTTAGTCAGAACGCCACTAGTTTCTATTTATTATGGTAGATCTATTCGGAATTTACAAATTGGAAATGTTGATTTGCATAATTAATTCGATGGAATGTCGATCGAGATTGTTTTAAACAACCACAACTATATTAATGTTTCATCAAGCCAATTTGAATACCTAATAATGCATATATTTAACTGTCAGTATTAGACTGACGAAGAACATTATCAACAAAATTTAAGAACTATTGTGTATCTTTTCTAATTTTATAACTTTTATTGCGCAAAATATATATTCGATTTCCTAACACAAATAACAGTTTTAATTAATAATAGCCATAATTTCAATATCTTATGATTTATTCGCGTATACAATTCCACAAAATGTAATTCTTTTTGATTTCACATTTATATTTGCATGCAGCAAAATTTTCATGTTAACTTAAATTTTACAGTTTAAATTACATACAATTTCTGATATAAATTCTTTTAAATCACAGACTAATAATAATGATAAAAAATATCATCACGCCTTCTACCCATTACTCGGTGTCGCACTCTGCCGTAATAGATCTCGATAAGTGATATATTTTATGTCAGTTTAACGGGGAGACTGTTGGGGTCAAGAGCTCCCGGCGGTAGATATGTAAAAGCAATATATCGAGCACGTTCTTAAATAAAATTTATACATTTTTAAAAAATATGTTTAAAAATAAATTACTTCACAAAAATAAAAATTTGAAATGAAGCAAATTATAAAATGATTATAATAGAAATATGTCGAAAAATAATAAAATATAATGTTATGGGGTTGCTAGCACAGTGGTATCAAATCGGCCTGTGAATCCTGAGCACCCTGGTTCGATTCCCACAGGCGACAAATAATTTTAACCATTTTAAAATTACCCTTATGGCTTCTCCACCACTAACAGCTTTGAGGGCCGTGATTTTACGGCTGGTAACCGCACTTCACGCGCAAAATATATTACTTACCGAGATCTGCTTCGCAGAGTGCCACACCCAGTAATGGATAGAAGGCGTGATGATATATTTATTTATTTCCTTGTTTCTAAAACATTGCAGTGCACTTTATTCGTATTTCACGCAAGCGCAGAGCACAGAGCACAGCGCACACCTCCACAGCACCCTCAGGGATAACAATTTTATTTTTATTTTATTGTTAAATAAAAGTAAGTGATTATTATTTGCTAGGTCAGGTTTTGTACATGTATTGTAATATGAGTGCAGTTTGCGTAACAATTAGGCAGGAGACCTGTTATTGATTTGTTTAAGAATTTTTATTTTGTCTTTCTTTTTGTTGTATATTTTCTTTATTATACATGACTTTGATAAAATTTTATTAGAAAAATATTGTTTATGGTACACTTTTTTTTAGTAGACTTTATATACCTTTTACAATTTAAAACAATTTGATGTAGGAAAATGATTTTTTCTTTGTCAAGAATGGCGGTTTTTGAAAGTTAACCCCGGGCGGCACTGCGTAGAGTTCTCATTTTGGTTGTGAGTAAACCTAAATTTTATAAGTACCTAGTATATAAAATACATATTTTATATTATTAGATTTAATTAGAAAAACAGAAATTAAATTAAATACAGAAATTTAATAGTCTACAGTACCAAATATATGCACATTACATTTCATAAACGCGACTCGACGAATTATAAACAAAAAAAAATAGTTTTAAAATGAAATGCGTTATTAAGCATAATGCGAAAACTATTTTTAAGCTGAATAAGAAAGGTTATTATTACGACGGTAAAGGAATAATATACAATTTCATTTACATTTTATTGCCACAAGCATTTAAAATTTTACTTATCGCAAGCAAGATGTTTTGTTTTAAATGCTTCATTTAAAACATCAAAAATTGGTAGCTAATAATATTATTATTGCTTACTTTGAGCAGGAATCAGCTACCGATCACGTTCCACGTTGTCTACTATTGAGATCCATACAATTTATATTCTTTTCTACTCCATTGTCACTTATATATGAATGTTTCTTATATATGAGTACACGAGACTGGAAACACGAATACACACAATTTAAGTTATTTTACACAATAAAATATTATCTAAAATTCTCATAAAACGTTGAAAATACATGCTTTCACTGTAAACGTTCTCACTATACTAGTCTAGCGAAGCACATCGCGAACAAGCATTTTTCAATAATAAAAAAAATTGGTGATCTACGTTGTAACTTGTTTGGTAGCGTTAAAAATAATTAAAAAATATATTGAATGCAATGCGTATCCATTTCTTAGTTATCGGATAATTTCGGACAATGAACGAACGAACCCGATTTGTGTGAATTAAAAATGACAGTTTTAAGTGAACATTATGAACAAAACAAAGGCATAGCGACTCTGTGTTGTTTATAATGTTATATGTACACAAAATTTTATTAGTGCAAATGTATAAATATTACTGTACATAATTAAAAGACACAAAGAAATCTAAGTAGACAAATTAAATTTCTAACAAATTTAAATATCATTCTTAAATTATAAAATGAAAAATACCCAGCATATTTCATATGCAAGAATTATAAACAAAAATATATATTTCCTACAACTCTCAAAAAAACCGACATTGTAACATACGCGAAGTTTGTATTTTTTAAAAAAATGACTATATTACCTTGACAATCACCCACATTGTGAAAATTATTGTAATACTAGTGAGGAAAGGGTTTCATTGCAAAACGAATACGAAAACGAATAGTACGAGTTTGGCAAAGGCTCGCACGTTTGTTACATTTTTTCAAGAAATTTTATAATTATTTTATATAAATCAAAGCAGAATACCACTCTCGGGAATAGATATACCTATAATAACGTGATGATATATTTGTTCATATTTTATTTATATTAACATTTTTAAAACTTTTTACTCAACTTTTCTGCCTTCTATATATACCTATTTGAAATTAGAATATCGGAGAACATTTTTAAATTAAAAAGTTAAAATTGGTATCGATATATAAATTTAATAATTACAGACAAGGACTGAATTTGCCTCTCGTTAGCTTGTTGACTCGCAAAGAGACGAGCTTATAATTATATAGAAATCCTCGACAGAGTCCCTAGATGACAAATCTGACTTTGGTTTATGTGGATGTATGTATGTATGTCGTTCACTCGGTCGTCGATCATTCGCCTTTTTTTGCTCCTTAAGTTCGTCCTGCAGTTTTCAACTGATTTAAACCAAATATATTTTGCAAGTCAAGTTCGTTCTGTAGCTGACTGAGGCATTTCAATTGTTTTTAAGTATAACCAACTTCCACCGAAAAAATACTTATATCATCTTTTGCAATGAAGCAGTTTTCAATCGATTTGGACCAATTTTTTTTAAAGGTTAAGTTAATCTGTTGATAATCTAAATGTTTCAATTGTTATTAAATATTGCCAACTATTTAATTGTAGCAATCCTGCAACCAAATTTAGTTTACAAGTCAAGTTCATCCTATTTACGAGTATGATCGATATATTTAATTTTTTTTTAATATTGCCAACTTTAGTTGTAATAATTCATTTCCGATATATTCAAAATTACGTACTTACTTAAGGTGGTTCTATCATGACAGTCTCATACAAAAGTATACGTGACCTAAAAAGTTTACAAAAATAATTATTACATTTTTGTATGGTATAGGTTATTAACAGAATTAATATTTCGCTGCAAATATCGTATAATTAATAATAACATTGAATATATTAAATAAAACTATTTAACTAGTTTATGAAATTCAGTAACATACCAAAATTTTTGGAAGTGAATGTTTCATGCCAACCAATAGCAGTGTAAGATTAGAACCACAAGCGGCCAGTCGGTACGAAACGTAACTGTATTATCGATACATCCTGTTGACAGTTCATAAGAAAAATGAGAAAAATGCACCAAAGCAATTATTATCAACTGTAACAACAAATAAATAAATATAAAATGCTGTAATATTTTTTTTTGTATTACAATTAATATATTTTACTGGTCGAAATAATAACATTCATAGTTGTGTGCTGTGCAACGTTGCCAAGGATTTCTGACAGTTCTATTGATTATCATAGAATTTCCAACTTTCATCGCCAATTTCTTTGAAACTAATCCGGTAAGGCATGGATTTCTTAATTCTCATACCTTTATCTTTACATGTTGTACTGTGTGTTAGTTTTTTGTTAAAAAATAACTACAATATATGAATTTATTATGCAGTAAGCTGCCTCGCGAGGTACAGTTCCTATAACTCCAATGCATTTTTGATCGACTTTGGTCGACTTTAACTTTACATTACTCAGCACAACAACGGTAAACTTAAAAAAAAATTGCATACTAGTGTAGAAACACATGAAAAATAACATATTTACATTTCATTATAATCCGGGTTAAAGGCTTCCATGATAGTACCACCTTAATTCATGAGTTTAAAATATGAATACAGGCAACAAATAATTTTCATAATTTCAAAAGCTACCCCTGTGGCTCCTCCACCACTAACATCTTTGGGGGCCATGATTTGACGACTGGTAACCGCACTTCACGCGCAAAATATATCACTTACCGAGATCTGCTTCGGCAGAGTGCCACACCCCGGAATGGGTAGAAGGCGTGATGATATATTTATTTTATTTTATTTAAAATATGAATACATCCTTTACATTTGAAAGACTCGCGTGCAAGATTGAAGAAAATCGATTATGTATTACTGTACGAATGTGAATCCTATTTCATTGTCCGCGGAGACAAAGGGGAGGCGGAATGGAACTAATCCCCCCTAGAAATATACTGTGTACCAAAATCGTTGTAAGGTTTATTTTGAATTTTTATTTGCTATTGTATGACCGTATTTACATTATTAAAGCTCTATTTTTATCTAAATATTATTTTTCTGTTATAATTATTTGCCTATGAAATATATTAATGTTAGTTTATATTTAATTAACAATCGATTGATAAATCGGGCAGTAATACTAATTTATAAACTATGTTTACAAAGGTAAAAATAATCAATCAGATTCGTAGAATACAAATTAAATTATTGCAAGAATGTATTTATTGTTTTCAAATAATAAAACTTTATTTTGGACTTCCATTATCTTTATTTTGTATAGAATGTCAAAAAATATATATACAATTATATCACAACGTTTCGACAGTGGGTATCTACTGTCGTCATCAGGTGAAACTGATACTACTGACTAATTCCTTAACATACGAGCCTTATATCTAGTGTTATGGTGGTGGTCAAGGGTGACGGGTCTTGATTGGTTTGTTGCATCTGGTGGGCAGGGCGTCATGGGTGCTTGGGTATTGATGTTTAGCCCAGAATCTGCTGCGATGTGCTTCTTCCATATTGGTCGGATTTCCACACTTGGATGGCTGAAGACTTCATCTTTGTTCTTCTGTATGATGGCCGCTTCCTTGAATTTCCTCTTGTACCAATGGTCTTCTTTCTTGACAATTTTCGCAATTTTCCCATTGAATACGGTGGTGATGTTCCCACGCGTGGTCTGCTAATCCGGATTTCGAGGTCTCTCCTCTCTCCGTGTGCCGTTTGTGCTCCTTAATTCTGGTCTCCAATGGTCTTTTGGTTTCTCCTATATATGTTTTTCCGCATTCACAATCCACCTGATAGATACCTGTTTGTTGTTTTTAATAAAGATAATGGAAGTCCAAAATAAAGTTTTATTATTTGAAAATAAAACATTATCTTATAAATTTAAAACTAAGTTGATGTATTTATTGATTGTTCTATCTACCGTTCTACGTTTTGTCAGCAAATATTTTGAGTACGTCTCCGGTATTGTTTTTATTTCTACTTTTGCCTCCCGTCTTTAAACATTGATGTAAAATATTTGGTGTTTGTTTTGTTGTGTGAAATTTAGTGTAAGATATTATTATAAGTAGGGCAATTTATTGTTAATATTTGAATGCATGAATATTTAAAATTAAAACGATACTGTATATAAATTTATGACGAAAATTCCTAAACTAAATTCGTTTCCTTTCGGTTCCTTCACATTAGTGCCCGTTTCTGACACCAAAATGTTCATTACGATCTAGACTGCACCTTCTGATATCTCAATTTTTGTTTTGTTTGAAAGGTTTGATTTTAAGCATTGTTTGAACAAATGGTGAGTTTTAAAATTAGCTACAAAAACTATTGCTTCGATTCTTACGCGCTTAAATCGTCCTCAAAGACTATCATGGTACATTGGCAAATCTAAATTTAATAGGATTTGAAAATGCACGGTCACAAAACATTGTTCTGAATATATCCCTCTGAGATATTTTTCCATTATAATTTTAAGATTAAGATCAAATTAAAGGTAAATAAAGTTTTAATATTTTGTTTAATGAAATAAAAACTCAACATGTGCAAAGAAAAAAATTATGTTTGTTTATTTAACTTAACAGCAGGTATGACGTGAACTAACTAAAAAAAAAAAGCCTATGTGATTTTCTGGATCCGCCACTGCCTGATCGCAGGTTTTTAGTTGTTTAACCGTTTTTAATAAAGTAGCAACTATGGAAACATCTTGCATCTTTTTCTTATTAATCTATCATTGAATGTGTTTCTTTATTTTATCATTTCAAGAAGCTTCTTCAGTTAGAGAAATATAAGTGGCAATGATTAAATTTTTTTTTTAAATATATTATATTTCACTGAGTTAAGTAAACTATAAGTAGTAATATAACCAGTTAATCAGTATTCTCAAACAATGGCTTTTAATTTATCTCTCAGCAATTACAAATAACAATTAGCATTGCTTCTCGCTAAGGGTAAAATTAAATTTCAGTATAGTGTACTTAGTAGATATTAGCGTCAGTTGATATTAATTTTGGAGCACGTTCGGAACAGGTTCAAATACGGGCAACCCATATAAGCAAGTGGGCTCGAGAGAGTTATGTCACCAAGGTAACACTTGCGCATATTGGGTAGAGGAGTTATGGGTGCTTTCACCGCAGATATCTGAGGTATTTAATTTGGACACATCAGCTCGTTTGTGTTTCTATTAAGTTCGAACATCGAACGAAAATACAGATGTCTTGTATTTATCAGTGCTAGAATATATCGTTAAACGTAAAATTTAATGCAATTACAGTAAAAATGTATATGCATTTAGTAATGAAAACATATTGACATGAATAAAATTATTTATTTTTGGCAAATGAAAATCTAGGTTTAATTTTTGTATTGAATTGAAAGTCGAATTACTCTTTAAAAAAAAATTTTAAATGTTTGTATTGTTATTATTACAATAATATATTTTCAGACGACCACTTATGAAAGTAACCATAACAACATCATAAACTACTACGGAAAGTTGGACATAGCATATACTGATATGTTAACATAACGTACACTTCTAACATATCAGGTGAAGTTCCACTGATTGACAACTGATGACGTTAGGATGATAGAAAATAATAAAATAAATTAAAAGAATTTGTATTAATATTTCGATTGAAGTTTTGGCAGATTTTTCAACACATTTGCACAGATAAATTTTATCTTTTAAAATTAATAATTACTTATTTACTAATATGTTAGCATTATTTAATATTTTGACATTATGGTTACTACAGTTGCACAATACCTAACCTCAAACGTCAAACGTCAACGCTCATCTACAAAAAACGCATCAGCTGTCAAAGTGTAACAACATTGCTCTTGTAAACTTTTTATAGAAATATTTTGTGGTCGTCAGAAAAATAATGTACATAACTCGCTCGAAAGTGTGATAACTGTGCTCGTGTACTTAAATCACTCGGCGCTGCGCGCCTCGTTTTTCAATTTATACACTCGCATGTTATCTCACACTTTTGATGCTTGTTACGTAATGTACTATAAAAAATAAAAACCGAGCATATCACGAAAAGCAGGCCATAGACGTTTAACATGGAATAACAAATTTTTCCGTGCGCATTTTAGATAAAAATGTTTAATATAAAAGTTGCAGAGCTTAAAATTCTGAATCTAAATCAGTAAACTAAATTTATTTTCTGTGTTTACAACGGCAGAAATTAAATATGAAAATTTACAATATTATAACTTAATTAGTATTAACCAGAGAATTAAAAGAAAATAACAAACGCATTTTTCTGTCAAACTTTGTCCTAAATAATGCCATTTAATTATTTGTATTTTTTCTTCATGTGACCAAATTACATTTTTAATAAGTTTCTAAAACTAATGTAAAATTTACTGATCGACCAAAAATTTACTTTTAAACAATGCAAAACTTTAATTTGTCAAAATATTTCACAGAATTAAGTCGTTCGTTTGTTTGTTGTTTTGTGTTAACACTATTAAATTGTAATTTTGTAAATTTTCATATTTCATTTCCGTCTTTTCAAAACACTGAAAATAAATTAACTTTATAGACTTAGATACAGAATTTTTAGCTCTCCAACTTTTATTTGAAGCATTAAATAAATTACTGGGTGTGGCACTCTGCTGAAGCAGATCTCGGTAAGTGATATATTTTGCGCTTGAAGTGTGGTTACCAGTCGTCAAATCACGGCCCCCAAAGATGTTAGTGGTGGAGGAGCCACAGGGGTAGCTTTTGAAATTATTAAAACTGTTTGTCGCCTGTGGGAATCGAACCAGGATTCTCAGGATCCACAGGCCGACTTCATACCATTGAGCTAGCCACCCCATATTTATATTGAAGCATTTATTGTCCTAAAATAATTTGGGAATCAATGCACACGGAAAACCTATTTTCTTATGTTAAACTTCTATGGCCTGTTTTTTGTGATACACCCGATATATCATCACGCATTCTAGCCATTACTGGACGTGGCATTCTGTCGTAACAGATCTCAGTAAGTGATATATTTTGCGCATGAAGTGCGGTTAAAAGCCATTAAAATCACGGCTTCCAAAGATGTTATTGGAGGAGAAGCGACAGGGGTAGTTTGAATGTGGGAATCGAACCCGGGTTCATAAATGTACAGGCCGACTCGATACTACTAAGCCACCTACCCAATACAATAATAATTTAAAATAATCCGTATATTTGTTAAACGGTAAAATGAAAAATAGATTACTTGGTTTAAATTATTTAATTTTAAATAACAATGACATTTCGGCCGTTGGTTGTAACCAGTGCCGGAATACGCATTTGGTAGGCTCAAGATAATATTTAGCGACTAGAATCCAATTATAAAGGGTTTTTTCGAATTCAAACAGTTTATAAGAGATGATAGAAAATACATTTACAACTTTTTAATCCTAATCAATAATAATAATAAAAAATAATATTCATGTACATTGCCCGAAGGAATAAAGAGAAGTATAAAAGATGTGATGTCAGTTAAAAAGAGAAAAAGAGTTGGTAACAGGTTAAGCTCGTGCATACCTGTTTTTCAACTAAAATACGCTTTACAATTATTTAAAATAAAATAATCTATCAATATTTCTAGATTTAGGCAGCGGTCTCACTGAACGAGTCGTGTAGTGTAGTGTAGTGTCGTGTCGAATCGTGTCGTGTCGGTTAAAAATCGATGGTCCGGTCTCACTGATCGAGTTGTATAGATCCTTTGGTGTCAACTACATTTCTCTTTTGACAAGTAAAAAATTAACAAATATAAAATTAAAGAATTTAGAATTAATTTATTTACAATTTAAATATAATAACTACATATCGTTCTGTCAAATGTTTCTTCAGAAATAACATTGAATCAAGATACACCCACTTCTTTGTCTTTTTAGCGGCAGAACAAGATGCTGCATAATTTACTTGTATCTTTGTTCTGTAAGTGCCCCTTAGCACTTGTCATTTACTTTTATATAATTTGGCTAATATCAATTACAGGATTAATACAATTTCGTTAAATAAAATAATTGTAATCCTAAAATACAAATTTTACTTACCATCCTTTTTTTGAAAGCGTTCTGAAATGTGTCGGCACCATTTATCAATAATACTTAAATTTGAATACCCTGGCTTAGTTTTATCATAAAGATCAATTGATTAATATATCAATTTCTCATGGGGTTCACTCTTTATCATTTAATTTGGTTGATACTATTTTTTCAACGAACTGTCATGAGATGACATAAATAATAATAAACATATGTACATAATCTATCATAAATTGACATCGAGCAGCATCGAGCAGCATCGAGCGTCGAGTAAAATTCAAACCAACTTGAAAATCAAACAACTCGACAGCACTCGACGCAAAACGAAGGTTCAGTGTGACAGCCACCATTACCTACAATACACGTGTTTGAAATTTGCTCGATAGCACACGATTGACGGTATTCGATCAGTGAGACCGCTGCCTAATTCATTCCCATACAAAGTAATCGAAGATAACTATTTATAAATAATACAATAATTTATTAACTATTTACCTCGTATTTACTTTAAAAATATTAATAAAATAATAATTTAAATTTATTCAGATATATCGTAATATTTAGTCAGTTTCGTGTTTAGTTCCTTTCGTTCATTTTTTCATTTATTTTTTCTGTAGTCTGCAGGGCCGGCGCTAGCTATTTAGCCGCCCGATGAGAACTTTTATATTGCTCCTCAAGGGAGGAGGAAGGATTTAAAATATGTACACCTAACGATGCATTTTATTTTAACATTAAATAACTACATACAAAAAAAATAACAATAATTCTTGATCACAGTACAGTTTATGCAAACTCAATTTGAATAAATTATGTGTGCCATTACTCCATAAAATATATAAAATATATCATATATTCATATATAGATCAAAGAATACTAATTAAATAAAACTTGTAAAACATATACACCGCATAACGACAGATTTTCATAATTGCAGTTACGGTACGATTATGTATACAGTTCGTTCGGTGTAATTTGCCCTTACAGTAGATCACATGTATAATAATTTACAATAAAAAACTTTGTTGAATGACTTACCTTCGTTGTTTCGTCCATCTCTTGTTTCTAGCTCTGATCTCTCGATGTATGTTAGCTGTTTCATTTGTAACCTGTTACGTCTTATTTACACAAGTATCAAACACAATTCACTCACTGATTACAATAACTCAACTAAAGATCGGCGAGTGCAGCTGAACAAACACGATAATTATCGATAAAGGACGATGACTCCCGAATATTGTCAATATTACAATAGTGTAGGTGACTGGGTTTTCATACTTCATTCCCTAAACAAGATAAATGATACGTTTTGCGTGTTACAGTAAGATTGCTTTTATTGAAATATTGTGGCAAACTTCAAATTTTAGTTCACGATCATATAAAGTCAACATATAAAATTCGAAATAGTCTCTTTGTTTAACTTAGTTATAAAATAAGGTCTAAATAAAAATTGTTAAACTCAATGTAAACATTTGTAGAAGATGTAGTAGCAAAATAAATCTGTTAACATTTTTCCATATAACATGGAAATGGCTTTTTTGTTTCAGGGTATTACTTTGTTATCCTGTCCGTTCTCCTCTTTGAATTCTATATAAGGGCGAATACAAATAGAGCCTTGTGTGGCAATATTTATAATTTAGATTGTTATTGTTAAATTATGTGTTTAGTTTTACTCGTTTTAGTTAATTTATGGTTATTGGTTTTAGAAAATATTAAGTAATGTGAGAATGAAATGCTTGGGGTTGTGTTTATGTTTTTCAAACCAATAAATTATGGGCAAGTGTGTCTGGGTCTGTTTGAGTGACGCCAGATGTGAGAGCATGTTAGAATAGGTGAGGGATGAAGAGACGTGTGTGAATGGTTAAGGGTGCATGAGACTTTGTAAATAGTTTCTAAGATAGTGTGTATCCGGCGATAGACGAGATAGGTTGAAAGTAATTATCATTGTAAATCTTTATTGAAATAAAACTGATGTTCATATTCACTGTACTTCGTCTATGATTTTATCCTGACAAATACATGAATAGAGAAGTGCAGAAGGAGCAGTATCAATCCAGAAAAAGTTACATCGTATTTATGCGACAATTAACAGAAGTGGATAGATTGTTATATTGGTTTATATATTTGAGATTGCGACACTTGTTTCTACGTATTAACATAGTCTTAGTTTTAGTTTTTCGACATAACCTTGAGAGTTTGTCATATGTGAATACAGCTGAGCGTTTCCAGCTACTGTTTTAGTCTCAGGCTTTGTGTTTGTCGCTGCGCATAAACACAAAGTTTGCAGACTTTAGACTTCATACTGTCAGAGAGAGTTAGCTGCAGTAATGCTATCTCTTGTTATGTCATTAGGTTTGTGTGGGGAATGCTATAAATATAGACAATAGAATAAAAATAGTAATTTCAACTGAGAAAAAAATTAAAATTATTGGATTAATAGCAACAAAAAAACTAACATGTCAAAAAGAAATTATTTAGTCCCTGTCATTTTAAAATTTATTTCCTTTCTTTGATTTTATAAGTATAATTGCAATTCAATCATATTTTAATAATATAAAAATCAATTTTGAAATTTAAATTACTATATTTGAAATATTCTGGTTTGTTCACTACAAAAATGTGTCAATTTTTAACAATTATTTTGGTATTGTATAAATTAATTAAACTAGTGCTTAATTTTAATAGTAATTACTGTTCCTCATTAATAATTTTATATAATACGCTCATTGGTTATCAGAATAATAAATTGGTTTACATTAATGATCATCTAAGCCCTAACAATAAACTTCTTTTAAAAGAAACTAAAGATAAAGCCAAGTCAATGAAATATAAGTTTGTGTGGGTTAAATCGGCGAAAATATTTGCACGTAAAAATGAAACATCTCCGATTATAATAATTAATTCTAATGCCGATATTGCTAAACTTTTATAGACACTTTCTTTATTTACTTATTAAACTATATTAATATTACAATATAATTTATCTTCATTATGGATCTCAACATCTATTATCAGAATGTCAGAGGCATTAAATCTAAACTTTTAAATATTTATAATGAGTTAGCGGCTACAGACTATGATATAGTGCTATTGACGGAAACATGGTTAAATGACAGTGTGTTAAATTCTGAAATTTGTAATCTTGATAATTATTATGTGTATCGTAGGGATAGAATTGATCCAAATAAAATACAAGGTGGTGGTGTTGCAATTTTAGTTTCTACTAAATTAAAATCAAAAGTACAGCTCTCCTGGAGTTCAACAGCCGAGGATATTTGGATTACAATATCTTACTTAAACACGAAAGTGCATCTATGCTGTGTCTACATTGCACCCTCTTCAAGCCCTCTAATATATGCTGACCATTTTAATCAAATTATTGACATCAGCTTAAGGTACTGTAATGATTGTTTGTTAATAGTTGGTGACTATAATCTTCCCCACATTGACTGGTCCCCTAAATTAAATTACTGTGAGCCATCCAACATCAGAAGAAATGATTTATACTTCGAATTTGTTAACATGATAAATGTATGCAACCTGTTTCAATTTAACAGATTTGTAAATAGTAATAACAGAATTCTGGACTTAGTACTGTGTTCAAAAGAATGTAAAGTTAATCTGAGCCATTCTCACATAAGTAAAGTAGACTTTCACCATCCACCTCTAGATTTGCGCTTAACTTTAAAAGATTACGAACAACTTATTTATAATAACTCAACTATATTTAACTTCAATAAGTGTAACTACGAGGAAATTATTTACAAACTATCAGCCATAAATTGGAAAAATAAACTAAACCACTCTAATATTAACGATAATTTAGAAACATTTTACAGTATTTTACTTAGTTTATTTAATGAATTTGTCCCTACAAAGCACATTAAGAAAAATAACCACCCGATATGGTTTTCTAAACCATTAATAAAGTTAATAAAAGAAAAACTTAAGTTTCACAAAAAATGGAAAATTTATGGGAGAAACTCAGATTATTCTACGTTTTCTTTACTGCGTGATAGAGCTAAACATAAAATTAAAGTTGATTTCAAAACGTATATTAGTAATATTGAAAACAACATCAAAAAGAACCCGAAATCATTCTGGAATTATACAAAAACGCTGAGAAAGAACACCGGAATTCCCAATGTAGTAAAATACCAGGAACGTGAGGCTCAAAATGGATCAGAGGTATGTGATCTATTTGCTGAACATTTTGAATCTGTTTTTATCAATTTAAATGATTCACATGAACAATTTAATTGTAACACTTTTCATAACAACACTACAGTAAACATAGGTTCTGTATATCTCAGTCTCGACTCTATATTAAACTTCTTAACATCACTTAATATAAATAAAGGATGTGGACCCGATCAAATTCCTGCTAAGTTCATACGAACATGTGCTGTTTACTTAACTGAACCTCTGTATTTATTATTCAATCAGTCACTTCGATCAGGTATTTTTCCGGACGCATGGAAGCTTTCTTACATAACTCCAATTTATAAATCAGGTGATATAAATGATACTACAAACTATAGGCCTATTTCTATTTTATCCACATTTGGTAAAATATTTGAGGCACTTGTTGTAAAACAGTTAAAAAATAATATGGAAAACATCATAATTCCAGAACAACATGGATTTTGTTCAGGCAAATCTATTTTATCGAACTTGACTCAATTTTCTGAATTTTTAAGTAAAAACATGGACAAGAAAATACAAGTTGATGTTATATATACAGACTTCAGTAAGGCTTTTGATCGGGTACATCATTCTACACTGATAAAAAAACTTCAAATTTTGGGAATTCACGGCTCTCTGTTGAGGTGGATACAATCCTATATAACAAATAGGTCACAAATAGTTTTTTGTAATGGCTTTAAGTCTCGTTTAATCCCAGTTACGTCTGGTGTTCCGCAAGGTTCCCATTTAGGGCCTTTGCTCTTTAATTTATTCATTAACGATATATCATCATGTTTTAAACATTCTCAGTTCTTATTATACGCTGATGACTTAAAATTGTATAACACTGTAAAAACAGAAAATGATAACCATCGACTTCAGCTTGATCTTGATCAACTACAAAAATATTGTAAATGTAATTATTTGGCTCTTAATGTTTCTAAATGCTCTGTGGTTAACTTTACGAGAAATCTTGAGTCCATCATATTTAATTACACCATTGACAACATAATTATAGAAAACAAACAAGTAGTTAAAGACTTTTGATTCCAAATTACTGCTAAATAATCATGTCGACATATGTGTAAAACAATCATATAGAACTTTAGGCTTCATTCTGAGAAATTGTAAACATTTCAGTGAGCCAAGGTCTTTATTATGTTTATATAATTCACTAGTCCGTTCAAAGTTGGAGTACGCTTCAGTAATTTGGAATCCGTTTTATTATAAAAATATTATACATGTTGAAAATGTTCAAAAAAAATTCTTAAATGTTCTATGTTACAAATTTAATATTGGTATTTCTGATTATACAATGAGATTAAAATATTTCCATATGTCATCTTTGGAAAATAGGAGAATTTTAAGTGACATGATTTTTCTATATAAAATATTTAATAATCTTATTTATTCAAGCAGTATAATTCAAAACTTTAATATTTATGCTTCCAATAGGAATACTAGGTCATCTAACTTATTTTATTTGCCATTAAGTAATACAAATAATAACAAAAATTCCCCCATCAATAGAATCATGTCCACATATAACTCCAAATTTGAGCATGTCGACTTATTTTATTTCTCTTTAGCACTATTTAAAAAAGCCGTTATTAATACTATTAATTCATTTTAACATCATACTTATACTGTAACTGTATTGTTCACCTAATATTCTAATTTAATCACTAATATCTTATGTACTTATGTTAACTCAATACTGAAACCTGTACTGCATCTGTAGAATTGTATTTTGTATTATTAATTCGTGAAAACCTGTTATTGGTCCTAGTTGACTGTTGGTTTTCTTATAAATAAATAAATAAATAAATAAATAAATAATTTTTAAAGTATTTCAAATAGTTTTATACAATTATTTTCTCATTTAAGTAAACAAACCTTTACTGGAATATTGAATCAAGGTTATGTTTATGTTAAGAACTGGAAATGGTTGGAATTTTTCCGACATAAACAGAAACAAAAATCCAAAAACAAACACTAAAACAGAGACTATATTAAGATGTGGAAACGTAACTTAATAAAGGATGTCTTAAAAAACACCTAACCTATTATATCTAAATTGAAAACTCGCCATAAAAATTCAATGCTTCCTGAAAAGCATGTAAAAATGAAAACCTCTAGTTTGATGCCCACAGCCCACAAACCAGAGGCATTTAATGGTATATTACGTACCATTAGGTCAAGAATGTAATTAGGGAAATCGAGGTACGTAGGGTCGAGATTTCCTAAACATTTGCGACCTAAAAAAATCACTTATAGTTCGAGATTAGCAAGTTATTTTTTTACAATACCTGCACAATTAGAAGGAAAAAAAATTGGTTTCAAAATTAACAACTGTCAAAATAAACAGGACCTTGATCTATAATATTTACTTACTGTCCACGATAGATTGTAAGTGAGTACTTTAGTCCTAATATAACCATGGAAACCAACTGAGCAATAAAAGTTTCACTTACTGTGTTTAAATTTTATCATTAATGGGTAACTTACAGTGCAAATATTGTAGAAAACATTTTTATTGGTATGACATTGTTTAGAAATAAATGGAAAACTTAAAAATGTATCATAATCAATTCTTTGATTATATCTTATTGTTAAATTATTTGGTAAGTTTATTTTAATAAATAATTGTTCTATTATCTTTCTTGAAATAAATATAATTATATGAATAATAAAATATTTCTTAAGAGTAACTCTTGGAACAATTTACAATAATTTATTAGGAAAACGGGGTTTGATGCGACAATACAGAAATAAACCATCAAAAACTACTATAACTTTTTAATTTACATGGTTATAATTAATTTAAATTGAATAATTTACTTGTGACAGACCAACACAATTTTAAAGTAAACATTTAATTATATATACCTACATACATATCTGCATGCTATATTCCAACAAATGGGGTAGCACGAACCCTAAAATCAGTCATCAAACATTCACTCATCACACTCATCAAACAATCAGCCCTCGTCAAACATTTTCATCCAAACGAACCACCCTCACTTCAACTACATTCATAGATCACTCCATATAAACTCATTCATTTATTACACTCGAAATCATTATCACACAACAAACCTTCAATCACATCATTCCTATTCACTTATCATTCATTTTCTTTCTTCAACGTACGTAACATATGCATAAAACATCTCAAATTACTCACGCTTACTCCTAACAACAAATCTAATAATGAAACTAATAACGAATCTACAAGATTATAAAAGATGAAAGAGATAGCCTGCACTTGTATATGAAAGAAAAGATCACACAATGCAGTAACTTAAATTGAAACAAAAAGATAAGAAAGGGAGGGAGCGTCGCCCTGCGCTTGTTTTTAAATTATAACATCAAGAATTAGGATTATGGTGAGAAACCATAATTGCGTCACACCTTCCACTAATATTTTTTTTTAATTAAATTTTATTGGCTTCTACACTATATAGAGTAATTTAGTCATCGATTGTTAGAATCCTTTATAAATACAACTCAACATAAACATCCATACCTTGGACGGGATTCGAACCCGCGACTTACGGCGTACAATGCCATGCAACTGTTATGCTAGCCGCTTGACTACCGTGGTCGGTACACTGACATCTTTAGGAGCTATTATTTAGTAACTAATAAGCTAACAATTCACTTTTTAATTAAACTTATATTTTGTACTGTTACGATAATGAAAATTTAAAAAAGCAGGTACTTACCTTGTAAAACCAGCAGGATTACCACCACAGCAAAAATTAATTCATCCGTAAATTTAAAAAAACCTCTGAAATTAATTTCGCAAATTAACGTGTAATGTAAAAGCACACAATCTCGCAAGCAGACTGCTCTTCCATCCTAAATCATGAAAAAGGTGCTGATAAACCTCCCGCGGTGCAAAAACCATTCTCTTCGCCAGTACTTTGCGAAGGGGATGTTATAAATTGTTAACCGGAAAACGCAGAGCCGCTCGAAAAAAATGAAGAGCTCTTCTATCGCGTCAGTGACACGATAACGGGTGAAGTAACAATGGATCTTCAAGAGCTTGTTCGTATAACTTTTTAACAAAAAAAAATAACTAGTGATACTTTAAAACGTAATTTGGTTGGATTTTTAATAACCATAAGATGATTAATTAAAAACAAAACTGATTGTGCTTTTTTTGATGAGATAACTTTTCAGGTTAGCGGAAATGATAAAGCTTCTTACAGGATCGGTTGCACTTTTTTCAGTGAATTTTTTATCGCAACACATTTCAAATCTATAAGACAAAAAATGTTTTCAGTAAAACAGTAAAAGAACTTAATTAATAAATAACTAATAGATAATATTATGTAACTACGAGTAGTTTCAAAAGTCTGGCAGTATGATGGAGTTCCGGAGATCACGACTTCGAACCACACTCGAACTAAAAATATATAATACAACACTGCGGCTCAATGAGTTCGGCTTCTGTGCTATAATTGGGATTAAGTTCCTGTTGTACAGATTAGTATAAATAAATAAATAGTGTCACTTTATTACAAAAATGGAAATCTTACAGCACGAGCCATATGCGAGTGTTACAAGATCATGAGTGTAATACAAGATTTTTAATACGAGTTGCTTGCACAATTTTCCTGCGATCTAGCTTTAAGTAATGAGTTTTGTAACCATAGCTGAGTATAAAATAAGTAAATAATAAAAACTAAATAGAATCTTATAATAATATTGTATTTAGAATTTTAAATTCAATTATATATTTTTCCTACAACTATGCGATTTCTTTATTATTACGTAACTATTATTGCCTTGGTTACGTATGGAAAGTAGACAAATGCGGACCAAGTGCGTTTCTGTAAGCAAAGAAACACTAGTGCAGAAATTAATTTGTACTTTACGCAATTGTCAAAAGAAAATATAAATGAGAGCGATTTAAATTTCGCGCCAAACACGGAATTTCATATTTTAGGCACATACGCTTATGGAAGAACGAGAAATATGCAGTGATATATTTTGACGTTTATAAACATAACCTTAAACTGCAGTATATCTAATTTGTACACATCACATTGAGCAGACAAGAACTCAAATATATCATTATTAAATATGATAGTTAATAAAAATAACCGATCAAAGTATAATACATATATCGTTAAATGGTTTTATTTTAAGAATAAATGAAATACATAATTTATTGACTGAAGTTCATAGTTAGAAATACATAATATTGATTGTTTGTGTATATTAATAACACGTTGTTACAGTTGCTTATATTGACATAATTTGAACTCGAAACTGTTATACTATCTATAGAAACATTGATATCTTCCGTACCTGTTCATATTATTAACAGTAATATTATATACAACAATTTCGGAGGTTTTAGAAGTACCAGTACCAGCAGCAGGTTTATTGTCATTGTCAAGAATAGATCCAACAACCTTTGGAGGTGTATATGATAAAGAAGAATCACTCAGTGTAGTTTTCCAATCTAGCCGATTTTGAAGAAATTATCTTGAAATTAGTGAAATATTTTTAAATAACATAGAACAAAGTGCAAGCAATCAACAAATAAACCATAGCAACGCCGTAAAACATCGTTCTCGTGTAATATCATTAAAATTTTATAAATTCTGATAATATTTTAGTGTTTTTCTAAATCGCACAGTTGTAGGAAAAATGTTGAACACGTGCCGAAAAAGGTTAAGTGCTCGTGCAGATATCCGCACTCGGCAAGCCTCGTTAATTTCTGCACTTGCACGTAACAAGCCTTTTTTGGCACTTGTTATAAAAATAACTATCACGTAATGTAGGAATTGCTCAGCATTAATTGAAGTAGGTCATGTCATAGTTACTCTTCTCCTTGTTCTTCTTCACTATTTGTAATCTGTGCTTCTCTCTCGAGAGTTGAAACTGACGGATGGTAGGTATCGTATATTTGGCCACAGACTCTATTATTCTTGTTATTAATTACATGTTAAACGTCAAAAACATTTATTTTGTACATTACTGTAGGTTACGTAATTAAATTACAGCAGCTAGTTTTTACGTTGCCGTAGTAGCGTGAGATGAACAATAAAATTTTCACTGGAAATTAATATATATATATATATATTGTTATACTTCTCGCACGAACGTAGAAAAAATTAAATAAATAAAAATGAACCTAATAAAAAAGGAATAGAATTGAAGATTAACTAAATAAAGAAAAATATTAAAACTAAGATTAAAAATAGAAGACAAGTCGTGAATAACACACCTTAAAATAGAATATACGCTACTCACAGACTGATACATTCTGCAACGAACAGACCCACCGACATACGAAAAGTGCATCACGAAAATAACAGTACAACATGTTCTACTAACAGAAACTATTCAACAACACACAACATGTAAATAACACATCAAACTACTTGAACGAAGTACATCGTACAAACAAAATATAATACAATAAACATGTGAAGAAATGTCAAAATATGTAAAAGCGGATCGCAAACCAATGCGGTGGCAATAGCGGTGGCGGTGGCGATCAGATGGTGCCTATATAAGACAATGCAAGTGCGCGATCAGGTTACCGCGCCCGCGTTTTGTGCAGCGTTCATCCGCGGCGGTCATTCCGGTACGCGGGCAAACGCAACCTGCTGCATTTGCCCGCTGACCGCGTTGAACAGCAATATGAGTGAAACAGAAAAAAATATTGAATTAGTATCATCATATGATATTTTATGCACAACCGGGCCGAAATTAATGTGTTTTAGCCATAAAAAGCGGGCGTAAAAACTTGTTTTTGGCCCTAGGGCCATAATAAAATAATTTCCTCTAGATACATAAAGAAACTGACAATTTTTCTTTATTATGAATACTTGATTTTGCAAAATGTACCTATTTAATCTTTTGAATATAAAAATAAATGTTCTTTTGTTGTGCAAAAAAAAGTATGTATCACTGGTGAAATTAGCGTTTCTGACATGATCAGGGTCAGAAAAGCTAATTTCACCAGTGGTACATACGATATTCATCCTTGATACATAAATAACTATTATACGATTTAGCAAATCCGAATTATAATAATGTGAAAAAAAAGATAAATGCAGGACGAAATCTCTAATTCTCTTCCGTCTTTCCTCTCCTTCGTCCACTGTATAATAGCATTTCTTCTTTTTCCATTTTCGGTCCAACGGCTAAATATTTTAACAGAATACTACAGGCGATCACCTCAAACAGACCGCATCAGTGTGCCTCGATGTGTTTGCCACCTTAGCCACCACCGCCACCGCTACCGCCATCGCCACAGCGTTGGTTTGCGATCCGCTTAAAAAGACTGTATCAGAGCCTGAATAAGATATCTTGAAATATCACAAGAAAATAATAATTAAAACAAACAAACAAAAAAAAACAGAGATTAACGATTTAAATGGCTTGCATTGTGGAATTTGTATTAAATGGTTTGATTATTGCAGGTGAAATTTAATCGACTATGTTAAAGTATTTAAAACCTTTTCTTTTTATTTGAGTAAATTTTGATTATTGTTTCAGAAGTAATTTACAGACAGATTGATTTTTTTTAGTTTCTTCCCAAATTTATTACTGAAAAATATTTATTCACAAAAGAAATGAATATCAACTACGAGAAAATTGAAAAAAATTGCACATATTCAGAAAATTTTATTACAAAACATTTTTTAAACATTTTAAATTGCACAACAAAACATACAATATATTCTATAACATGTGAGTATTAAAATTACTTATGTCCTATGTAAAGCATTATTTTATGTACAGTTTAGGATGTATAAAAAATAAGTAATAAGCAAAAAGTATTAGATATATACTATTTTAATTACATTGATACTATTATTATACTTCTATTATATTTCAATACACAATAAAATATGCTTTATTTACATTTAAGCATGTATTAAAAGTTCCTATTTTTAAAAGTAATTTACATTTATTATTCAACTACTGAGATATGAAGAATTCTGCAAATAACAAATTACAATTTTCTCAATTTAACATATTATAAAATATTTGATTAATCTTGTTTTCTTTCTTTCATTCCAATAGTTGTATGTACAATACTGACACCAATTATTTTACACTTTAAAAATAATTAAAGTCTAACCTGCAAGAATACAATCACAGTAAGAAATAAGTTTAGGTTAAATGGTACACATACAATACAATTGGACCTTTAATTAATTTTTAACTTTAACTATGAATTGAGTCAACAATGTCTTCAATCACTTCAGTCAATCAAACAATACGATAAACGAGTGTTAATTACTGATCACAGGATCACATGAATATGAGGGAACAATTAATACAATTATCTGCCGACAGATGGCGGCACACTAAATCAAATGCACGTTGATTACTTGTCTGATTATCGTACACGTTAAATCAACATGAAATATGGATTTATACATACATCCATAGCAAAATTATGTTATATTAATGATGTTTAAATATGTGTGAAATTGGAGTTTGAATTTTGTAAACATTGTTAAATATTGAATATTTAATCTATAAATAATATGGAAATGTTTGTTTAATATTTTTTTTAGAAGACAATGAGAAATTAGCTGAATTTAAATTATCAGCAGAAAATTCTTATAAATCTATAAATAAAAATTAAAAACTAAATCTTTCTGCCCAATTTTGACTGACAGATTTGCAATTGCTGATCTCTGTACAAAAGACAAAATATATACTACAAACTATAAATTTCATTGATTAAAGCGCTGCTATGTGAATACATTTAGTTAGACATCTGTATAAATTTTGTCTGTGATGAGGTGATTACTAGGGTTACCACCTCAGAACGAAAGCTGTATTCCATTTACCACTTGGCTCACTTAAATCAGTTCAGATAAATTAGACAACATGACTAAATGAACAGAATTAAGCAAATTGATGCATTTATTGGGATAAATTACTTCAAAGCAAATTAGAATTAGTAATTCTAGTACTGAAAATAAAGTCAGCGAAGTAATCCAGTGAAATAAATAAGAGATTTGGTTCAGTAAATGTAAGTTAGATCTGATCCAAATGGTAAATGGAATACGCATTAAGTCTCGCCCGGAGACGATGACTATTTTATTATTATTACCATATTTGATAAAAAAGGGTTACATTATTTTGTTAAAGACAAGTGTTTTTGTTATCATGGTAAAATAATTACATATAAAATAAAGTAAAACAACATTGGAAGTGATAAATCTAATGTAACAATAAAATTAGTGTACTCAACGTCATATATACGATTAAACTGTAACAATATTGACAAAATTGAAGATAATCACATGAAACAGAAGACATCCCCTCACCTAAAATTATGTCTATTTCTGAAAACTTGATACAATTCTAAAAAATTTGATCTGATACAATATGATATATCAACTATTAGAACCGAAATTAATTGTATAAATTCTTCCTTAAAATTATGAGGACAGAATCAAGAAATTGGAAGATTTAGTGACAGTAATTAAACTAGATAACAGAAAGATGTAGAAGATTATTAAAGAAAAAAATTTAATCATTTAGCGGCATAGAAAATTCCGAACGTCAGACAGATTTGTCCTGGACAACTAACTACATAGCACTACATATTCAATTTTATTTACACAACCCGGAGAAATAATAATTAAACCCGAAGATAACTCACTGAAATCCGGAGTCTTCGGGTCAAACCCGGAAAGGTGGCAAGCCTAGTGATGACAAATATGAAATGTAACAGGAAATGGGGGCCATAGACATTTTAACAAGGGAAAACTGATTTTTCAAGCACATTCTAGTTTTAAATTCTGCATGTAAATCTGTAAACAAAATTCAGTTATCATGGTTAGTAACTGAAGAAATTAAATTTGAATATTTACAATAATACAATTTATTAGTATTAACCATGGAATTAAAACAAAATAGCAAAGAAATGTGTAACGTTTTTCTATCAATATTTTATTTTTAGTTTTCCTGGATAATGCCACTTAATTATTTATAATTTTTCTTCAAATGTCCATTTTTAATAAAGTTTTAAAAATAATGTAAAATTTACAGACAGGAGACCTATTCTAATTCGTTGGCGACTGGATTTGGCGACCGTTTGACGTCATATTTGGCGACTTTTATACTGGCGCCATCTGTTGGTATAGTTAAAAAGTACAGTCCTGACGTCATTGTTGGCGACTGGTCGCTGAGGGAGTCGCGTATGCTGGCGACTAGTACAAGGCTGTTGCGAAGTGTCATGGCGTCAGTCGCTTAGTATTTTTTGGTTGATAAGTTTTGAAGTTTAATAATTTTATATGTTTTGTGCACCGTATATTATTATAAAATGTGTGTTATTTATATTATTAAATTAATAATTATAATTATTGCACAAAATCAAACTGCAGATGCCCATTAACGATAATTAGGATAACAACATTGTCGTCTACACATTAATAATAATTTTTAATGTAACAATGTTTATTTAAGATTTTGTTAAAATTTATATATTTTTTAAAAAATATTACTAATTGCTTGAAAATTACTAACAATTACATCAATTTGCGATGTGTCAAGTTTAAGCAACAACATACAAATATTTGAGTTTAACAAAGAAAAACAAATATCAAAAGTTGCTGTCAGAAATTATAAGTACCAACACAAAATACTCCGTCGTTCCTATTAATACCAACGTAAGAAATTAAAATCCACATGATATTGACTGCACTGTGACGTCATTGATTTAGCCACTGAAACTAGTCGCCAAGCAGTCGCCAAGAATTAGAATAGGTTCAAAAGTTTCCGCTAATTTGAATTTTATAGATATAATGACACGTATTTGAAATATTCCTGTGAGCTGATAACATAATAATTGTTTTTTAACATTTATATTTTTTATGTTTACAATTTTCAACAAGCGCTCTTTACAAAGGATAACTGTCTAGATTTGAATGTATATGAACCTTTCAATGCACGCATTTGATTTCTTGAATAATATGGCGCTGGTATTAGTAGCTCGGGTCTCGAGTATATTAAGAGGGTGGTAACATGTTAATGCAAAACCCAAACATTAATTTTAACTATGAAATTTTCTATAGTTGAATATACAAGATTTGAATCTTCGAGTGTCGCATGGCCACTATTTGTTTGCATAGTATAGTAATTATGGGATGGCTAGCTCAGTGGTATGAAGTCGGCCTGTGGATCCTGAGGTCCCTGGTTCGATTCCCACAGGCGACAAATTTTCATAATTTGAAAAAGCTATCCCTGTGGCTCCTCCACCACTAACATGTTTGGGGGCCGTGATTTGACGACTGGTAACCGCACTTCACGCGCAAAATATATCACTTACCGAGATCTGCTTCAGCAGAGTGCCACACCCAGTAATGGGTAGAAGGCCTGATGATATATTTACTTATTTATTTATTTATTATAGTAATTAGATTAAAATATAATCAACAGATGCGGCTTAGAAAATCAGCTTCTGTATAACTCAAAACCGTCCACTGAGGACCTGAATGGAAGGATCGAATGTGAGATATCTAATTCCTTTACTCAGAAGCGAATTTAAAATATTTCGGGCCTTAGGCAAAATATTTATTTCGGGCCCTTTAAATATATATACAGGATGGAGATCGCGACTCTCGAACATAGGGATTTAACATGTACAATTATATTTTTGTAATTTCCTGCTTCCCTAATTATTTTAAGCAAAAAAGCTTCAAATAGAAGTTTTAGGGCATAAAATTCTGTATCTAAAACAATAAACGAAATTAATTTTGCTTTGTAACGGCACAAATTAGATCTGAAAACAACGAAATAGCCTAAAATCTATCGATAGCCATGGAATTGAAACAAAATTAAATAAATGTTTGACGTTTATCTGTCAAAATAAATGACATAATAAATAAATAAATATATCATCACGCCTTCTACCCATTACTGGGTGCGGCACTCTGCTAAAACAGATCTCGGTAAGTGATATATTTTGCGCGTGAAGTGCGGTTACCAGTCGTCAAATCACGGCCCCCAAACATGTTAGTGGTGGAGGAGCCACAGGGATAGCTTTATCAAATTATGAAAATTTGTCGCCTGTGGGAATCGAACCAGGGACCTCAGGATCAACAGGCCGACTTCATACCACTGTGCTAGCCATCCCATAACATCCCATGACATAATAAATAAAGAAATTATTTTGACCGATTAAACGTCAAACATTTGTTTAATTTTGTTTCAATTCCATGACTATCGATAGTTTTGAGGCTATTTTTGTCATTTTCAGATCTAATTTGTGCCATTACGAATCATGCAAAATTAATTTAGTTTTTTGGATTATATGCAGAATATCCTAAAACTTTTATTTAAAGCTGTCTTGCTTAAAATAATTAGGGAAGCAGGAAATTATAAAATTATGATTTTACATGTTTAATACCCATGTTCGAGAGTCGCGGTCACCACCCTGTATATATATATACATTATAAGGGAATAAAATTATATATTTCTATTATTTAGAGTAAAAGTTTGAGTCCGGGCCCTAAAATTTTTGGGCCCTAGACTATTGTCCCTTTAGCCTAGGCCAAAGTCCGCCTGTGCCTTTACCATTCTTAATAATAAATGTAAAATATTAAAATATGAAATTAAATATTTGCACATTTTTTACCTTCATTACACAATTATTAAAAATTTCAAATTACATATTTCATTTTATGGTTAGAATAAATGTACAGAATAAATTTCGAAGTTATTTTTATACGAGCATAAAATAAAAAATACATAAAGCTAATTTTCTGTTGCTTATACATCATCGTACGTAGAGTAATTATAAAAAATTTATTAACCATTTCAGCTTTATTTTTGTCTCGTTGAAAATAAAATGCAGAATGATTAGGTTAAATTTTTATTTGCCAAATGTTCTTGTACGAATATAGTGTCTGAAGAAACACAGATATGTGCTCCAGAGTATGCAGAGTAAAATAAAAATAAAGTAAAACTATATTTTCATTTTGCAAATGGTGCTAAACTAAAATTTTTATAGGGTACTTAACCAGGTCTTGATATAAAAAGAACTGATCTCGGTGTAAAGCAGCCGCGACGAGAACAAAATAAATTATTGCTAACTGCGGAGAATAGTAAAATCGAGGATTATCTTTTAAGAAAAGTACTCGAGTACTCCATTACTTTATTCAGTCGTGCGCAAGGGAAAATTTTAGAAACGAATGATTCACATAAATTTAAAAAGTAACATCTTGTCAGAATAATTTAAGACAATAGTTTTTGAAACAAAACCACAATATTATAAATTACACTTGCAATTGCATGTCAGTAGGAAAACAAGAAATTGTATGCATTTCGCTATTGTCAAAGCAATTAAAAAACAAAGATGTATGTACATTTATAATTTTTCATGTTGATTATGCATCTGACAGCACGTTACTCGCATTATTATTCTCCTTTTGATGTAAATATCGTTTTATTTGAGACGATGTTTTCATTTATTTGCAGTACAGTGTTTGCAAGCTCCTATAATAAAAAAAAACTTGGCCCCCAAAACTATAATAAGCAGATGGTTTTCCCTATTGAATTTTAATTACTTGTTAGATATAGTTATATAGTTAACTGTTTCCTATCATTTTGATACATACGAGGGCAGGGTGAAAAGTTTTTGAAAAATAAAACAGATGGCGCCACAATCGCAAATCTCATGTGACATTTGTGTTGTACCATCTTTAACTAGAACGCATTAAAATTTTCAGACTGATATGTTATTCAGTTCTGTTTTGACACCCATCGAAAGCAAGCAACCTTGAAGATTTTTGAAAACATGGAAAAAAGTGAATTTCGCGTCTTGATGAAACATTATTTCATGCGTGGAAAAAACATTACGCAAACCAAAGCATCGCTTGTTAAACATTATGGGGACTCCTCACCATCGATTGGAACGATTCACAAGTGGTTTACTGATTTTTGTTGTGGTAGTATGACTACAAAGGACGCCGGACGTTCTGGTCGTCCAATTGAGGTTGCAACGCCAGAAATCGTCGATAAAAACCATAGTATGATATTGGACGATAGGCGAGTTAAAGTGCACGAGATGGCTGAGGCTATGAGCATCTCAACCGAACTGGTACGGAACATTTTGCATAAATTTTTGGATATGAGAAAGCTATCTGCCAGATGGGTGCCGCATTGTGGACAACGCACCGGCGCACAGGTCCGCAGTTGCAATGGCAAAATTGCATGAATTGCGCTACGAATTGGTTCGTCATCCACCATATTCTCCAGATTTGGCCCCCTGCGATTTTTATCTATTTCCAAACTTGAAGAAATGGCTGCATTGACAACAAACGCGACCGTGTGACAAGTTCAAGGGAGTGTTTGGCGATGTTCAAGCGCAATAAGGACTATTTTGAAAGATTGCCAAAATCGTATTATTTGGAAGGGATCGGAAAATTAGAAAAACGTTGGACGAAGTGTATCGAGCTACAAGAAGATTATGTTGAGAAATAAAATATGTTTTGACCAAATAAATCATTTCTTGTGTCATTTTTCAGGGACTTTTCACCCTGCCCTCGTAATAATAAAAAAAAACTTGACCTCAAAAACTATAATAAACAGATGGTTTTCCCTATTGAATTTTAAATACTTGTGAGGTATAGTTATTTAGTTAACTGTTCCCTATCATTTTGATACATATATTACGAGTAGAATATTATCTTGTACTTTCTCATTAAGAGTCTAATTTATGGCTACACCCATCTTTAAGAAATAGTGACTCAAAAGCTAAATGCGAGAAAAGTTTATAAATTAATTATTAGATAATTATATTATTATAACCAATATAAAGAAGGCATTTACAAAAAAAAAATGCTTTAATGGCAATTTTCATGGCGAAAAACAAGTCCATTTATGTACATCTAACATTATATTTAAAGTTCATGTTTTAAAAATCATGCAGCTGTAAAACTTCAGAATTTCTAAAGCTCTTACAGTTCTTAAAAATAAAGAAAATAAATGAAGTGGTTTTATTCTGCTTTACTATCTAGAATCTAGATACAGAGAGACACACATTTGCGATGCAAATATTTGAGCGAACTTCCGTGTAGCATGAGCTTAAAAGCAATAATGAAAATTAATATTTCAAAGTTCTTAAGTTGCATACCGCTGAATTGCAGTTATACGTAATTACACGAGTGGATGAATTTCTAGGTAAGTATAAGTTCTACTGAAGTAGCTATCTATTGAAAAGCTTTTGATGTTTAATATGATTAAAAGCCCGTTTCTAAATGCTGGAATATAAGATAAAGTAATAGCCAATAATATAGACAGTTAACATAATTTATATAATTTATCCTGCTATTTTGGTGAGATATTTGTTTATCTATCTGACAGAACAGTTATTATATATCTTTATTTTAGTATTGATAAATGAACCCTAAATTGAATGAAACAAAGAATAATCTATATCAGACTAATTTTCAAAATAGTTTTAATTAATCTAAAATTTTTGATTAGTTAATCTTATTCCAGTTCGTTTTAAAAAAGTGAATACAAATTAATTTCCGAAAATAAATGGCAACCAGAATATTGTATGTTAGAGATTATTTGACTAACCCAAAATTGAACAGGTAAAACCCTATTAAGAAATAATTGTTGAAGTTTTATGTTTAAAATTAAAAGAAATCGTTAGAAGCATATAAGATAAATAAATAGAAAATAAAAATCTTTTTGGTCGATGTAATAAATTGGTACCACTAATAACAACAATTAAAATTTGAAATAATTTTTGAAAAAGCAATGAGCGTTCGCCGGGATTTGAACCCAGAACCTTTCACTCGCATGGTAAATGCTCTAACCAATTGAGCTACAAACACTCGGCGAATACTCATGCTTTTTCGTGCAATCTTTAGTTGAAGAAATGTAAAGTGACATGGGTTGCGTCAATTCGTTACAAGTCAACAACCTTAGTATGCTACTGGGTGATATTCTCTGGGTGACATTATTATAAGAATTTGTTTATTGATCAATTGTCTGTTGGTAATTATTAGAAATAATTTTTGAAAAAGTGTTTGTAGCTTAATTGGTTAGAGCAGTCACCATGCGAGTGAAAGATTCTGGGTTTAAATCCCGACGAACGCTCATTGCTTTTTCAAAAATTATTTCTAATAATTACCACCAGACAATTGTCTCAATAAACAAATTCTTATAATAATTAAAATTAAATAATTAATTTAGCTAATTTTCTCATTGACCTATTACGTATCTATTTATCATATTACATAATTATTTAATTTGCGCGATAATTTACTAAATTAAAATTACTTAGCTACCTAAATTTAAATGTAAACTCTATATACAAATGTTTCTTATCCTAACCTAAATTATAATATTTAGTATTTAAGTATCTACTGATGTATTAAACTAACAGTTATTAAATACGTACCCTGTATTTCTTATACATAATGTTATTTACAATTTTAGATTTATTGTGAGTATATAACTAGGTGAGAAAATTCTGTTAGCAGAGAACTGCTGTACCTGAAAGCCTATTCGTTTTCCCCTAGACTTGATACTGTATTTGAGACATGTATTCACATAGATTATTTATAAATATGCAAATGGGCCTATTAAAATGTTATTATTATTTTACGAGTATTACAAAACTCAATATGAATATAATCTCTTAAAATTAATAAATTAATTTCAATAAAATATATAGAGCTTTTTAACGCAGATAGAATTATATTATTTGCATTTAATTAATATATAAATAGTTTGAAAACATTATATTCATATAATTATTTACAATAAAAAGGAAAATCGTATTTATTAATACAAGTCTATTATTATTCTCATTTTAATGTGAATTCTAATTATATGCGATTTTAATTAAATTTGAGTAAATTGAATTTTATTTAACAATTAATTTACATATACAGCATAATTAATTTTAGCTATACTGAATAACCACATATGAAATTATTTTATTAAATAAAATAATTAATACATTGCCTAATTTGAAGTTAGGTCAAAATATACACATTTGAAGGGTATAAATTTCAGAGATAATTACATATTAATTTCAGGGTTCTGACCTGTTGAAAGTGATCGTTTTTGCTTAGGAAACCCAACTAAACCACTATTATACAATCTAGCTAATGTTACATTGTTGATCGTGGCGGCTGCAAATAATACAGTAAAAAGCAAAGCATTTTGTAGTGTTCACAAGCAGAATGCTAAAGAATCCTCATAGAAACTATTACGCAAATATGAAAATCATGACAATGGAATGTGACGAATTTACAGAATGTCACAAAAGCATACATATCACAGACTTCAACTCACTTTAAGAATTTTATACATTATTTACATTACATATCTTGTGGTGAAATGTTTCGAATTTGGCATAACTGCAAGAGACAAAGAACTTTTTAAACAAAACAGTAACTAAAAATAATGTCGGTTGGACTTTTATGTTTTTTTTTAGAGCTGGTTTTATACATTTGTAGGCTTAGGGTTGAAGGAAATAGAGGTCGAAATAAAACTACTAGGGTATACGAATTTTTGACAAAGCAACGTAAGCGAAAATGTTAAACCTTTTGTTTATTGCGCGATAATAAAATCATTTTTATACCATGACAGATAGGTAAGAAATTACGTTGGTAAATTTGTTTGTACTACAGACATATGTTGATAATTTTGTTTTTATCAATTATATTTTCAATATATTTATTTCATTTATCATTTGGACCAGACCAACTTAAACATACTTAAATGGATCATTCATTTATTCTATTTAACTAGCTTACTTTTTGTACCCCCACTTTAAAATCTATAGATTAAAATTCAGTTTACAATATTCCATCTTACTATGTCAATCAGATTGTAACATTATTGTCAAGTAAAAATATTTTCGAAATAAAGCTCAAAATGAAGAAAAAGCTTCTAAATCTTGATTGAAAACAATACAGTAAACATTTTTCTAGTCAAATACAAAATGTACTAGTGTAATAATGTCGTTAAAGAGAAAGGGAAATTTTAAATTTTAATTATTATACAAATAAGGTATTTGCATTTTAATAAGTGAAAGACGGGTCACTACGGTAATTTAAGGCAAAATTTTTATTTGTATATCAAGAGAAGAGAGTGAAATATTTCTTTCTGGAGGTGCCGTTTAATTTCTCGAAGTATACATATAATTTGTTTACAATCCCATCGGAAAGAAAAATTTTCGGAATAATTTACATTTTTTTCTAGAAATGAAAAGTATCACTTTCTTTTCTCAAGTGAAGGAAGAAAATTTAACTGCTAAAAATGTACATGAAAAAAAAATTCTTTCTTAAATTTTATCATGAAAAATGTAACTTATTATCTATTTTAACGACGTGGGATCATAGCCAGTTGCTTGGCTACAACATTAAACTTGGTTTAAATCAGAACATGAAACTGAGAAAATATCGTAATCGAGAACGTTGTTTTTATTTGTTAAAAAACTGGTGAAGTGTTTTCGAAACCAGTTTTTAAAAAAGTAAAAAATCGGTTTACGAAACTGGTTAAAAACCATAATTAAAATAAATTTTATGGGGTAACGGCTCAGTGGTATCAAGTCGGACTGTGGATTCTAAGAACCCTGGTTCGATCCTAATGGCCGATAAAACATCTTCACCAATTTAAAATTACCCTTGTGGCTCCTCCATCACTAACTTCTTTCGAGACTGTATTTGACGGCTGGTAAACGCAGTTCACGCGCATAAATATATTACTTACTGAGATCTGCTTCGGCAGAGTGCCACACCCAGTAATGGGTAAAAGGCGTGATATAAAATAAATAAAAATATTATATTTATACAAAACAAATTATAACTATAACGCGAAATTGAAGTGTACGGTCAAAATGAAAATACTTTGACACGAGTGTAATTATTGCAGATCATAAAATTTTGAAAATCTAAAAACTGGTTCTTTTTCTTCATAGAAATTGCTTTGAAAACCGGTTTATATTTGCCTGGGTTAAGGATCATCGGTTTTGTGTTAAAAAAAATATCGATTTCGATTAAAAACTACATGTTATGATAAGAAATAACGGTTACCTGTTTTTTTTTTAAATCGGTTGCTTGCCCTAATGTACCTATATTTAAAAAATGCAAACAAAGTTTATTTATTTATTTATGCTACTCTGTATTACAGTAACATAATCCAAATTACCGGGTCCAAATTCACCGAGTCGCAGTGTAGTAGTTCATATATTTTCATCTTGAAGGAGATTCGAACTCGGGATGTCCGGATTTGAATCCCGCAACGCTTACCACATTACCGTACTGCTTGATAAGTGACATTATTACCAATGCTAGATTTACTTTTATATATTTAAACCAAGTTTAAAACTTAACTTTTGACGGTGCATTAGACGTTAATAAAATTAATGTTTCGAATCATGTTAGCTTCCAGAGGTGAAAATTTAAAGTTATTATTAAAAAAGAACATTTGTATTTGCTTCGGAATACCCTAGAAATTTTGTTTTGCATCAGATTATTTAATAGTATTATTATGTCTGTTCATTATTTTCGTCTATAAAGTTTACCAATTAACGAAGTTTCGATGGAAGCACCCAAAGTTTCAGTTTGAGAAAAAAACTGTAAATTAGAAAATTATTTATATTATAGGTAATATTACTAATACGTAATATGCATATGCAAAGTTAATTAAACTTGTCAAAAAATTTACAAAAAAATTTAAACATATGTTCCTGGAATAATTATTCTGGTGTACTTAGTTTTGCATACTTTTCTTCGCTTTTAAAATTCTAGCCAAAAGAGATTTTCATTTTAAAAACTAAAACATAAAATATGAATTTTATGTGAATAAAATTTTTAGTTGTGTCTCTTACAATTATGTTTGAATTTGTGAGTAAAGGATTATATTTAAATATTTTTAAGGAGCACATATTAAATTCTAGGACAAGACGAAAATTTACAAAATTTGTGTCGCTCTATTGTTAAGGAGAACAATAACAAGACAAAATAGAACCTCTTTGATGTTCATAACGTTATCGAAATACCTTAGAATATGAAGATTAATATTTTCCCATTTATATGCTAGTATATTACGTATATTATAAAAAGCACATGCAGTAAAGTATTCTACTTTATTAGAGCACATAAAAAAATATCTCTGACAATGTATGTATGTACAGAAAATGTATACCTGTCACTAAATGCAGGTTTTAGTTTTATTTACATAAAATGTGCTCAAAATAATGGTCATTTGCGTAGTCGGTATTTTTGAAAAATATTTTTGTTTGTGTTGCTTTATTGCAAAATGTTATTATCTGCTTTGCACTACTATTACTACTACCTACTATTATAGTTTATGAATGTATAATTATACGCAATACATTTTCAGTAGATTAAATTTATATCCTCAAACGGAAATAATGCTTTGCAAGTCATACTACATTCAGCAAAATATCACAAATTTGTTTGTTATATTTGTGATTGTGGGTGGCCCTTATTTTTGTAAGTTCGAATTTTGTCGGTCTCCACCCGAAATCTGGTTTAAAATCACAAAAAAGTAATAAATGCATTTTTTGAGATTTTTAAAATAAGTTTACTCGTGCCTCTAGGCTACTTTCACTTTTGCCTTCAGCTTTATTCAAAGTACAATAACTTTTTTGTTTTTTAATATTTTGACACAATTCCAAGCGGGCATTAAACTAGATGAGATAACGAATCGATCGATTACAATAAACAATAATTTTATATGACTGTTTATTGCTAAACGGGTTGGTAGATGTAAAAATAATATTTTTAGATATAAATTATTTCTGAATGTATTCTGTAACTGACTGTTATTTCTTAATGGCCGTTAAATTATTTTAATAATGAGTAGAAACTATATTTTTTTATATTATGTTATTAAATAAAAACGTAATTATTGTAAAAACTGAATAAAATCAATTACAGGATACGATTAATAGTGGTTCTAAATTATAATTAATTATGAAAAAGAACACTACGTAAAAGATAACGTACCAAAATGATTGAATTTAATTATTCAAATCAACCCTTTGCTATTCTATTTCTTCTCAGAGCGTATTATCTCGTATGTATACAATTTAATGTTGTTGCAGTACGAGTCCAAAGATGGTGTGTGATTTCAGTCGTACCTATTCCATTAATGTTAATCGACTCGTGTATATTTTGAATATTAGAACACAATATGTTTTTAAATAAACTGACAAAATTAATTCGTTTAGAATATATAGAATTTGGTAGAAGCTATATTTTTATATTAGTAAACGGTGAATTTACTGAAATTTATCGAAAAATAAATTGGGAACTACAGAATAGTTCAAGAAATAACTGATTATTTAAAATTGCAAACGATCTATACTTCTTCAATGTACAACAGCTGTCTTGCGATTCACGAAATAGTCTAGCAAAACGTGCATTATTGATTTAGATCAGAGGTTTTCAAGCTTTTAGGAGCCATGACCCCCTGGTGGCAAAAATCACAAATAAATTCTTTCTCGACCCTTTTACTTTTTATGTGCAAATTGCAATTTTTAAAAGACTAATTTAATAATGTGCATTACAAAAATAGAACTATGATTTTAGTCATTATTAACGAAGAAACTTCTCATTAAGAATTTTAGTATAGTTTCTTAAAACAAGAATAATTAATATTTTCTTATCAAGCTTGTAATGAATTTTGTAATGGCCATTTGTATCGCTGTTACTTAAACTGTAAGTTCTCTTTAAATGAACAAGATTTTATCGAGTTGAACTGTCAAAGGAGTAATTTAACATTACTGTCAATCATTTGATTCGATATTTTTCATTTATGTAACCCTTAAAATTTAAGTTAACGCGGTGCAATTGGATGAATCATGTTTTTACAATTTCTAAATATCATCTGGCGATCCTTCTCCCCTCCAGGGGTCGCGAGCCATGTTTTGAAAAGCACTAATTTAGATGCATATGGTTTTTTCAGAAGATACTAATGAATATGTTATAAAGTCTAAATGTATTCAGTTTAGATAGATTATTTTGTATATCATGTTTTCAATCAAGTTATAATTGACAATATAAACGGTTCGTTTAATTTTAATTAAAAACCCTGGTCAGTCTGTTATTTGCTATGCAAGAAACGCCAAATTTGTTATATTTACAGTATATTCCGAAACTAAACTGGGCGTCCGCAGGGGGGGGCAAGCAGGGGCGCTCGCCCCCCCCTGGTTATTAACTATGGCGGTGACCACGACTCTCGAACATAGGACTTTAACATGTAAAATTATAATTTTATAATTTCCTGCTTCCCTAAATATTTTAAGCAAAAAAGGTTGTAATAAAAGTTTTAGGGCAGAAAATTCTGCATCTGAACCAATAAGCAAAAGTAATTTTACATACTGTGTAACAACACAAATTAGCTTTGAAAATGACGAAAATTGCCTTAAAACTATCGATAGGCATGAAATTGAAACAAAATTAAACATTTGGTTGACGTTTTATCTGTCAAAATAAATGAAATAATAAATGAAGAATTTATTTTGACAGTTCTGACAGATTTGACGTCAAACATTTGTTTAATTATAGCTGTATTCCATTTGCCACTTGATTAATTTAAATCAGTTCATATAAATTTGATAACATGAACAAAGAACTGAATTAAGCAAACTGATGCACTTATTGTGGTGAATTACTTTAAAGTAAATTAAAATCAGTAACTCTAGTACTGAAAATAAAATTAGCGAAATAATCTAGCGAAACAAATAAGTGATCTGATTCAGTAAATGTAAGTTAGATCTGATCCAAATGGCAAATGGAATACGCCTAATGTTTCAATTTCATAGCTATCGATAGTTTTGATACAATTTAAGTCATTTTCAGTTCTAATTTGTGCCGTTACAAAGCACGCAAAATTAGTTTCGTATTTTATTCCCTAAAACTTATATTTGAAGCTTTTTTATTTTAAATAATTACGAAACAGGAAATTAAAACAATATGATTTTACATGTTAAAGTCCTATGTCCGAGAGTCGCGGTCACCAACCTGTATATGTATATATAATAAAACTATAAGCAATCGTAGCCCAGTGGATAAAATCTAGATAAACTCTCTGACTTTAACTTATATAAAAACAATCGATTATGCCTGAGTGGTTCAGAGTCCAGTATAAGGTCCATGTGCTGTAATTGAGATTAAGTTTTTGATCTGCGGAGTAATAAATAAAGAAATAAATATATAAATAAAAATAAATGAGGATAACCAAGCTGGCAGTTGCGTATTTCAAAAACCAATTGTTTTTGGATTTCAAGATTGTGGTTGTATTAATATTTCTTTCCTGAAAAGTTTGTTTAATTTTTTTATAATCACGATAGCAAAAAATTAGTTATGGTCATTGTGGTTGATTTTTATATTTTTTACTTAAACATATATAACCCTAAATCAAAATGTCAAATGTGGTGAAAATCGTTTGGAATAATTACCATTTTTACAGAAACTAAAAATGAAATATAACTGCAGCCACAATTAGAAGCGATTGAGTTTCGGAAAATACTATACATAAATATACTTCCGTAAATAAATAATTTTTATTGAACAATTTTGTTCCAATACCAGTTGATGTTACATCATCGCAAAAAAAATGACAGACCACGTGTCAGTTACGTTGTATACTTCATTCCCTGTATGAAAACTATTAAGTTACATTCGGTACCCATGTGATTCAAGATTTTGTACTTAAAACGCTTGCATTGGTATTGGATTCACAATTTTAAAACATAACCTAAAATTTAAATGTCAGATTAAAATATTTATTACTTTATAAAATTTAATTAGTTTATAAATGAAACCAAATACTGCATATATTAAATAATAACCAAATAAATTTATCTTAACCCACGAAATATATTACCTACCTTATTCAAATATGTAATTTTGTAAAATAAAACTCAAAGGAATATACATTTTTATATGTATTATTATTACATATAAATAAATCATATATGAAAATACAAAATACAATGCACATTATCTCTTGTACCACAGTTAAATTAATTAAAGATCCTCGATTCTCTAACTCCAGCGCCAAATAATTATGAAGATGACAAACACATTTCTACATTTGATTACACAAAATTTTTGTAGCCATTTCGTATTTCTCAGTCTGTATTTATGTATCAAAAATATCACAAACTTAAAAATGACAGGTGAGAAAATAACAAAATCATGACTATACGTCTCTATTTTTATTTTATAAACAAATGAGAACAAAGTAAATATAAATTTTCGTATTAGTAAGAACTGTCATACGTTTTCATTAAAATAATAAATGTGATAGAACGTGAAAAAACATGAAACGTGTGTCTTTACTTAATAAGACTATACGTTAATGCCATTCGCATAGGTACGAATATGATTAAAAAAAGATAGCTATATTTCATCGTATCCAGGATAACCTCATCCACATATGACGTCATCGTTTTCATACAGAGAATGTAGTATATAACATACTTTCAATGGAAAAGATCATAAGGGCATTTGTCGCGTAACAAATGCCAATAACAGTTAACCATAAAATCGTAATTTAATTGATGTATTGTGCAACTGTTTCATGTTTTAAATAATGTTTATCAATAAAAATCTGCATTCTAACAAAACTAATTATACAGGATCTTTTGAAATACTCTGTATTCAGTCTATTAGGGGATATTGGAGAAGTCAACAAATTTAATTTCAGCAGGGGATTCATAACGCCTGCTGTCGCCGGGTGAAATTTACACCTAGGGCCACGGGATACGCAATGGCAACAACTCAAGCCAAGTTTAGACCCACCTGGGCGGGGGAGTTATACTTTTTCTTCCTTATGAGGGCTATAAATAACGCGCCAAATGAGATATTGATTTGAATTTTGATACTGCGTTAGATATTGAATTATGTCGTGATTAAAATTTTGTTTATGGCGACGTAATGACATCGTAATTATAAATTATTAAATTTTAATTTGAGATATGAAATCAGTTTATCAACATATAACTATTATATTTCGAATAGGTATTAAAAAAGACAATATTTGACGAATGAGACACAATAATACTTTTTATAAAAATATAAGTAATATTTACTTTTATAAAATTGAAAATTGTGGACGAAATTTATGATTTTGTTAAAAAATAACTCAAGTTATATAAGATTAACTTTTATATCTAATTATAAAATGTTGTTTTTATTATCGCCGAAACATTAATTTCTTTATATTATTATCTGTAAATACTTTAAAATAATATCACAATAGCTAATAAATCATTGTAAAATATTATTTAAACGACATAAAAAGCAAAATTCATTAATCATTTTTTATTTTTTTATGTAAAAAATTGTCTAAAATGATTCGAAGCTGATGAAGAATCGTGATATACAAGTATTTAATAAACACAACATAATTACCCAAAAAAAGTTTTCTAGTATAAAAATAATTAAAATATGAATAAGTTATTCAAAAACAAATTCTGCAAGAAATTAAATTTACATTTTTGATCTTCAAGACTAGACAAACATGTCTCTCAAATTTAAAGTTAATAAATATTCTACGAAAACGAATTAAAACACTTCAACTTAAATTACAAAATTTAGGCACGTCATTAGACAATACAAACTTCACAATAAGCTCAACACAAACAAAAATAGCTTTAAAGCAGACAATTTGCTCGACATTGTCTTTTCAAAAACCCTCTACAATCAAATACAAAACATTCTGGAAATAGTTTCGCAAAGTCAGCACTACTTTGAGCACATCGTTAACTCTACTGTTAACATATTCACGCACATACACACTTTAGCAGGCTCGCACGTAACAATCACATACTTTTGCTTTCTACTAACACCATTACAGGGTCCCTGGGGATCTATCCACGTTGCCCGAAGCAGGAAATGTGTTGATTGGGCCCCTCCTGTGGATCTGCTGCTGAAAATCAATACAGAATGTCTTGAAACCGCTGAGAGTTTGGTTATAATGTGAGGTTATGATATTACCTGCGATTAATAAAGTGGAATGAAATAGGACAGAACAGAAGATATTGACAATGCAATTAACTTGTTTACTAAAGTTTATCGAAGTATGAAATAGTATCAATGATTTGTATTACTGTCGGATTCACAAGTATAGACTGTCATTGTGATTTAAAGTAGATTTTTTTTTAAATCACATAAATTTGAAATAGAAGGTACCAATAATGTGAAATGTTTTATGTAATAATTCCGAATTTAAATTTATTAATATAAGAATCATGGGCGTCTGCAGAGGGGAGGGGCAAGCTGGGGCTCGCGCTCCTCCTGGATATTAACTAGGATGGTGACCACGACTCTCGAACATAGAACTTTAACATGTAAAATTATAATTTTGTAATTTCCTGCTTCCCTAAATATTTTAAGCAAAAAAGCTTGAAATGAAAGTTTTAGGGCTTAAAATTCTGCATCTGAACCAATAAACAAAATTAATTTCACATACTTTGCAACGACACAAATTAGATTTGAAAATGACGAAAATTGCCTCTAAACAATCGATAGGCATGTAATTGAAACAAAATTAAACAAATGTTTGATGTTTTATTTGTCAAAATAAATGAAATAATAAATAAAGAATTTATTTTGTCAGTTTTGACAGATTGAACGTCAAACATATGTTTAATTTTGTTTCAATTTCATAGCTATCGATAGTTTTGAGACAATTTTAGTCATTTTCAGTTCTAATTTGTGCCGTTACAAAACATGCAAAATTCGTATTTTATTCCCTAAAACTTTTATTTGAAGCTTTTTTGTTTTAAATAATTATGAAGCTGGAAATTAAATCAATATGATTTTACATGTTAAAATCCTAAGTTCGAGAGTCGCGGTCACCATCCTATATATGTATATATAAATTAAATAAAAATTAAATTATAAGTTTAAAGATAATAAATTCAAGCTGAAACTTTCCAGCAGTATTCTTATGGTCAGCTAGCGACATGTTCCCTATCGTAACGATTGATTAATCTAAGTTTATTAGTATACACGGACACAAAATATTATAAAATAAAAACTGCAAATCGGAATTTATTGACGAAAAAGACTAGTAATTTATTTTACAAATTTTAATATTTTTTTGTCTACTTGTTATGTGTATTTGTATTTATATTATGTAAAAAAAATATTTTAGATATTTATGTTTATCTGAGAGTTTTTTGCGATCCGCCCCCCCCCCCCATCCCTGGAAATATGTCTGTGGACGCCCATGATAAGAATAACAATAATCTGTAATAAAAATGTATCAGTATTTCTGCATATTTTAAAAGTAGCCATCTTTATCTAGTGTACAATCAATACAAATAATCCACATTGATTCAAATTTTAGTATAGGTATATTATCACAAGCCTTATAGATATAGATTAAATGTATTTTATCTTTTAAATTATTATTTGTTAAAACTAAAAAAGTACATGTACATGATCTGCGTAGCAAAATGAACAATTACAGCAAAACTTTGTTTATTAGAACTGTTTTCATATGCAAGTAAAAATATAATTGCTTTTCTTACGACTACTATGAAAAGTTTCCATTTATGCTTTCAGTTGTCAACGTAAAGTTAGTAGTTGCTAGGGAGCAAACAAATAATAGTAATTTATTGTACTAGTGTAGAATGTTATATATTAGTCACGAAAGAAAAAGTTTAGGCATGATACCCAAAGGGCGAGTAGCTATTTTTCTTGAGTGACTAATATGCATTCCAGACGTGTCCAACACATCGTTTTATCCAAAACCTCTCTCGAAGCGTTTTTATATGTTCGTTTATTGTTTGACACTAACAAGATATTGATATAATATTAATAAAACAGAAATTACAAAGTACATATGGAATGATTGGTCTGGTATCGTGACTTCTCTAATATTCTCTCACTGAGGGACTAATGATGGAAATTATTTATTTCAAATAAATGTAGTAACAGGCTTATTATGAATCGGTGTTGCATAAATATTTTACACCGCATCTACCATGGCAATGCGCGATAAAATATTTTTCCTACAACTGTGCGATTTCTTTGTTATTACATAACTATTATTGCCTTGGTTACGGGTGGTAAGGAGACAAATACAGACTAAGGCCCGTATTTATGAACGCTCCTTAGGAGTTCCTTTACTTACGCTTAAGTGTACCTTTATTAAGGATTCCTTAAGAACTCCTTAAGCTTAAGGTTTCCTTAACTGAAATGGTATTTTATAAACCTTCCTTTACTTTATTAAGGAAACCTTTATTAAGGTACGATAAAGGTGACCTTTATAGAAAACGTCATAAGAACAACCAATAAGAATTATGAATTGTGTTGCTATGGAAATTTACCTATACCTGACAGTATCTGTCAAACTATTTTTACGCATTATCACAGTCATTATATTTTATAAATGGAAGATAAAAATAGAAAACAAACATCATCTTTCAGTTTACTAGAAAAAGAATATTTAAAAGAATTATATAACATAATATAGAAAATAAAAAGACAGACAATGGTACCATTCAAAATAAAAATAAAGCATGGATTTAAATTACCAACAAATTTAATTCTATTCCAGAACATCAAGCTGTAAGTACTTAATAAATAGTAATAATATATTATACAACAAATATATCGCACGAATTTATATTTAATTTTAACGAACAGAAAACCATTTTAGGAAATTGTGGACAATTTAAAATCTGAGCGCAAAAAAGACATTGCATCTGTCAAAAAATACGTTTTACGTAGAGCTGGAGGACCAGCACCAAAAGAAATATCTACTGATATTACAGACCTTGTTAATAGATAATAATAGAAGGTGTATTAGTTAGCGATATGGTCAGTCTAAGCGAGGCAGGACAAAGTGAATTTTATATTTTAAAAGATAAAATGTCGAATCCTATAATAAAATGTTGTGTATAATAATTTTAATTTATTTGTTTTTCCTTTTAATATTTTTAAAGAAAATACTACTACTAATATTGAATGAAATGTGGAAGGTGAAATAATACCAGAAAATAAAGAAAGTGAAGTAGTTAGTCTAAAAAAAGAAATATATATATGGGTTTAAATGGATAGAATGCCAAATTAAAGAAGGTGAGAAAATTTCCATGCTATTGGAGGAAGAAGCTAAGTGGAAAGTCGAAGCTGCTAAAGAAATTTATAAGGAAAAAGTTCTAAGGCGTGAACAGGCCGAAATTGAATTGGAAATTAAGAAAATAGAATTCGAAAATATTTTAAAATGATATGATTTAAATTAGATTGTTTTTTATTATTTGAATTCCCCTTAATAAATTACTTAAATTTTGAAATATTTTATTGTTTTGATGTACGAAAGAAATTTGAATTTGTGTTTTGGCGAGTATGCAATATGTGATTTTGTAATACATTTTTGATTGTAACACCAATTTTCGAATATGTGGAATGTAAATTTAAACTTAACTATTTTATATACCAAAATTTTACAAATAAGTTTAATAATTTTATTAAAAATGTTGAGTAATAAATGCTCTTTTAGGTACTCTCTGAGATATTTCAGCCATATATTGCAAAATGTGTAAAAAATCGTCGCTGTTATTCTCTATAATGTTATAAAATTAACTGCTAAGGTTGATAGAAACCTACCTTGACGTTAAGGAAGGATAGAAGTGTCAAATTTAAGGAATTCCTAAGGGATTCCTTAGAAAAACAACTAAGGAAGGTTCATAAATACGAATTTGGTTAAGGAATGGTAACTAAGGAAACCTTAAGGATAGAAGTGTCAAATTTAAGGAAGTCCTAAGGAATTCCTTAAGAAACAACTAAGGGAGGTTCATAGATACGAATTTGGTTAAGGAATGGTAACTAAGGAAACCTTAAGTTAAGGAACTCCTAAGGAGCGTTCATAAATACGGGCCTTAGTGTGCTTCTGTTAGCGTTGAAACACTAGTATGGAAAGTAATTTGTGTTTTACGCAACTGTCAAAAGAAAATTTAATTGAGAGTGATTTAAATTTCGCGCCGACGCGGTATTTCATATTTTAGCCACACACGCTTATGAAAGAAGAAGATGTGGTGAGCCAGCGCTAGTAAATATGCAGTAGTGTATTTAACGTTTATAAACATAACCTTAAATTGCAGTATATCTAATCTGTACACAATTTCATTAGAAAAGAACCGAACAAAGTGAAATATATCGATAAATGGTTTTATTTTAAGAGTAACTGAAATACATAATATTTATTGTTTGTGTATATTATTAACACAGTTGTTACAGTTGTTTATATTGATATAATATCAAGTGGAAACTTTTGTACTGTCTAAAGAAACACTGATTTCTTCCGTACTTGTTCATATTATTAACAGTAATATTATTGACTACAATTTCATAGGTTTTAGAACTACCAGCAGCTGGTTGATTGTCATTGTCGAAAATAGATCCAACATAGCATGAGCTGGAGGATTCAATTATCTTTGGAGGTATTTATGACAAAAAAGAATAATTCAGTGTAGTATTCCAATCTAGACGATTTTGAAGAAATTTTCTTGAAATTAGTGAAATATTTTTAAATAACGTAGAATAATGTGCAAGCAATCAACAAACAAATCATAGCAACGCCGTAAAACATCGTTCTCGTGTAATATCATTAAAATTTTATATATTTTGATATTTTAGTGATTTTCTAAATTGCACAGTTGTAGGAAAAATGTTGTTTATAACACGTGCCAAAAAAAGGTTACTTGTTCGTGCAGATTTAAATTCTGCACGTGCACGTAAGAAGCCTTTTTCGGCACTTGTTATAAAAATAAATATTTTCTAAAACCCAATAGAAAATAAACATATCTATCAGTTGAAAGCAGAAATTTTACGCTTTTAATACACAAATATCTATTATGATAAAATTTTCGTAATTAAAGTTTTTAATATTTTAAAGAAATGAATATGTAGTAGTTTCCTGCAATCTATTTAATAAAAAAATAAAAGTAATGTAATGTACATAAAATAAAAATAAATAAATATATCATCACGCCTTCTACCCATTACTGGATGTGGCACTCTGCTAAAGCAGATCTCGGTAAGTGATATATTTTGCGCGTGAAGTGCGGTTACCAGTCGTCAAATCACGGCCCCCAAACATGTTAGTGGTGGAGGAGCCACAGGGATAGCTTTTTCAAATTATGAAAATTTGTCGCCTGTGGGAATCGAACCAGGGACCTCAGGATCCACAGGCCGACTTCATAAATATAATAAACATTGCCAGCCCAATTCTCAAAAAAGTTTTAGCTAATCCTTAAGTATAGTTTAGCAAATCTTATTCTAGCCTGATTTGAAAAAGTTAATTGGAATTACTTTCCGTACTTTGGTAACAAAATTATTACAAGTTATTTAAACTTTTTGGAAAATATGGTTCAGTTGAATCCAAAATTCAGGATTGCCTAAAACTGTTTTGAGAATTGGGCTATGCAAGTAAGTATTTATTTGATATAGTATGAGAAACTTAATTAAATTTAATTATTATTATTAGAGAATTATACGTGCTACTAAAAAGTACACTCAGTGCTTAGTAATCAATCTTTTGGTCTTATAATCAATATATCAAACGATATTAAAATTTGTGTCTGGATATATAGAAATACCCTGTATAGATGATATGCATGAAATAAAATATTAGGTTTTGCTATTTTCGGTGCAATAACATATAAGTGTTATTTAAGCAATTTATTTACATCATATACAGAGGTGTTAGTAGAGCGAAAAGAGGGACAGAATAATGTTATGAAAGTTAGAACAATCTTGCCAAATGTGAAACGGGTGATGTGACAACGTTAATTCTAACCCATTTCCAAGGTATGTGAAATGCTCGAAGCAATTTTCTTTTACAGTGTTGAAGATATCAGCATATTGTGTAGATAGTTCACTGGATTTGAGAATTCTCGTAGCTAATAAACTTTATACCACATTAAATTAACTCATTTATGGGATGGCTAGCTCAGTGGTATGAAGTCGGCCTGTGGATCCTGAGGTCCCTGGTTCGATTCCCACAGGCGACAAATTTTCATAATTTGAAAAAAGCTATCCCTGTGGCTCCTCCACCACTAACATGTTTGGGGGCCGTGATTTGACGACTGGAAACCGCACTTCACGCGCAAAATATATCACTTACCGAGATCTGCTTCAGCAGAGTGCCACACCCAGTAATGGGTAGAAGGCGTGATGATATATATATATATATATATATATATATATATATATATATATAAATTAACTCAGTGTTTCTTCTCCACTAACTTCTTTGCGAGCATAATTTGAAGGCTGGTAACCACACGTTCAGTATTTGTCGAGATCTTCTACGGCAGTATGCTACAGTCAGTAATGGGTAAAAGGCGTGATGATATATTTATTTATTTAATTACAAGTATTTTTTCTTTATAAATTTTTGCATTTTTTTACAGTCTCCAACATTAGGTTATGAAAATCAATTAACATATGATTGTTTAAATTTAAATTTAAGTTACATATGTATGGGGTTTCGCGCAATTAAATAATGAACAAGAAAACGAATATTTTACTGATATAAATTTTTATTGATATTAAATGTTGGTTTACCTAAGTGAATATACAATCAAAATGAGTGCAAGAAAATTAAAAATAACAAAATTAGTTACCTTAAAGTTAAATTTATGACAAAAAAAATCAGGTTTTGCCCGAATTCGAACCGAGAACCTTCTGTTCTTTATTTTATTCGAAATCTTTATTCTAAGGGCGACTGGTTTTTTGCTTTTCGATTTTCAAACAATTTAAGTGATTTGTGGTAGGAGATGGGCTCATGAGTATATGGTATCGTAACATATGCTTAGTTTCCGTTTTCCCTCCATTCTCGTCAGGCTTTTTTGATACTCTTATCACACGCTATTACGTTGGACGCCATGATACTATAGAGTAAATAAAAAATCTGGGCTAAATCATCTATCAGCATTTTTATTCATTAAAATTAATATTGTCTCGAAATTTCATATACGACAAATCAATTACTTCAATAGTAATACATCTGATGATGACTGAAGAGTCGAAACGCCTTGTGTAAAAATCAAAGTAATACATTTTGTGAAACTTACCAAGTATTTTTTATTTAAAATATTTTTTAAAATGTTTCACCAAGTGCCAATCACACAAACAATTTATAAAATCAATTACTCTCCGCAAGTACCACAGAAATTAGAAATAAACATTCATATTCTTTACACTAGGGTAAGGTGAAAAATTCTCGGCCTCACAAAGAGATGGCGTTCCAATCAGCAAAAATGTTTCTTGCCTGGGTGTATGTGGTATTAGTTCGTATGACAAGTTTCAACTTGTTCTTTCAAGTAGTTTGTTTACACGAATTTTTGAAGTAGACGTCTTGCGTGTTTTTCGTTATAATAGACAAACTTGAATATCGTGCGGTCATAAAATTCTTCGTTTTGGATGGATTAATCCCTAAGGAAATTCATCCGAAGTTGACAAAAGTTTACGGGGACTCTGCTCCTTCCATGTCAACCGTTAAAAAGTGGGCAGCTGAATTTAAACTTGGTCGCACGTCTCTCGAAGATGACCCACGTGAAGGACGGCCAAAAACCGCCACCACACCGGAAATAATCGAAAAAGTGCATGATATCGTATTGGACGATAGTCGAGTGAAGGTGAGTGAGATAGCTGAGGCTGTGGGGATATCGAAAGAAAGGGTGCGAAACATCTTGCACAAAGAATTAGAGATGTGAAACTTCTGCGCAAGATGGGTGCCGCATTTATTGAATGCCGAAAAAAAGCAAATGCGCAAAACGATCTTCGCAGCAATGTTTGGACGATTCAATAGGGATACGACCTATTTTGTGCGGTGATTTGTCACCATGGATTAGACATGGGTCCATCACTACACGCCAGAAACGAAACAGCAGTCCAAGCAGTGGGTGGAAGCCGGTTGTTCAGCGCCAAAAAAGCAAAGTCGCATCTGCTGGAAAGTTCATAGCCAGCGTGTTTTGGGATGCAAAAGGGATCCTGTTAATTGATTACCTTGAAAAAGGCAGTACAATTACAGGCGAATATTACTCCAACCTTCTTGACCACCTGGATGCCAAAATTCGCGAGAAGAGGCCTGGCTTGCAGGAGACAAAAAATCATCTTTCACCAAGACAACGCACCTGCACACAAGGGTACGTTGGAGATGAGAAAACTGCGGGATTTGGGGTACAATTTGTTTGGGGCTTCTCCTGATTTGGCACCCTCAAACTTCTATCTGTTACCAAAATTGAAGAAATTTGTTTCTGGGAAGCGCCTCGCGTCCAATGAAGAAGTTAAGAGGGCCGTAGATGAATATTTTCACAGCCTATCAGACTCTCACTTCCGGGAAGGAATATTGATGTTGGAGAAATGCTGGACCAAGTGTGTTGAAGTCATGGGAATGTATGTAGAAAAATAAAATAATTTTTTAACTGAAAATCGCAGTCTTTTATTGTCAGGCCGAGAATTTTTTACCTTATCCTCGTATAACATATCATTTTCCTAATACTAGTTGTAATCATAGTGCATATTTTTGTATTTCTTCTTATATTTTTTGTGCATTAATGTACAACTGTCTAGTCATTGCATTCCTATCAATCAAAACAAATGGCATTCTAATTCCTTTTCCATAACACATGAACAAATACTCAATAAAAAAATCTGATCTACGAACTGTCTCATCTGCAGAAAAAATCTAAAATTCGGTCTCAGAAATCAAACTTTTTTTTTCCACGTCTACTCACATTCATATCAATTCCATCACAATGTCGACAATAAAATCTCTAAATCAATATCTTGTCAAAATACTAACTTTTTTATAACCCTACTAACTGATTACTGACTCATTGATAATAAATATAACTGTTTAGTAGGTCTATGGTACTTATATCAGTAGTGTAGAAAACTAGAGCCGCAAAAATTCTAAATTGCGATGTAATATAATTCTTCTCTAAAGGGCTTCTCATGAACGGTATTAATTAATCAAAAATATACCTCACCATTTGTTTGTTTAAACGAAATAGTTCAATAAACCGAATATCATGCATTGAAAAGAGATCAATAGTTTCCCTAAGTATCCTAGTTAATATGATTAATGTCCTATTTCGGCATATTTTTTTCCTTACATACATTGTTTTATAAATGTGTAACATCTACATTAAAAAAATATAGTAATTTATATTAATACGTGGATTATTTATTGAATAAAATATTATTACTTACGTTCCGTTATTTATTTATTCGTAAGAAGTGATTATCTAAATTATTATTATAAAAATGCAACTGCCAAAAATAACAATTTCATTTTAAACAGTTTTTGATTTCCGCTAATTGCTACACTGTTGTGTAGCGTATTTGATGTCGAAATTAATAACGTAGCGACGTTACGCTATTGCTCTAACGCAAAATATTCAGGATCTAACCACAGTACGGTGGGCTTTGACAAAAACAAATATTGAAATAAAATTTATATAGAAATCCTGAACAGAGTCCCAAGATGACGAATTAGACTTTGGTTTAGGTGAATAATTTATGAATACCAATATATGTCGTTTATTCGGTTATCGGCCATTCGCTTATTTTTATTCTTCAAACTTTTCCTGTAGTTTTCAACCAATTTAAACATTTTACAAGTCATGAACGATCAGTATGTAGAGAAACAAAGCATTTCAATTGTTTTTAAAAATTGACAACTTTTTCGTTTCACAATCCTGCTGTTTTAACAGATTTCTATCATATTTTGTTTACAGGTTAAGTTCATCCTGTATTTATAATCGACACTTTTTTATTATAAAAAAATATAATTCCAAATTTATAAAAAAATGCTTATTTACGCAATATTCAAAATTAACTTCCATCATTTTTAAAGGAATGGTGTGCAAAATTGAAATAATCGATTGCCATTTGTCGTATGAATGTGAATCCTATATTAGTGTCCTCAGAGCCTAGGGTGAAGCCAACCTGATTACTAGATTAATTAAAATTACTTATCGCAATAGTATATTGTCATGAAGTGACAGCTCAGTGGAAACTCGCTGTACAGTGGATTTGAGAACCCCAGTTCGATATTCTTAATCGACAAACTTAGCAACACATTAAAATGATTCTTGTGTTTCTTCCTGCACTAACATTTTTGAGGCCGTAATTTGACGGCTGGGAACCACACTTCACGTAAAAAAAATGTTTCATTTACCGAGACCTTCAACAGAAAATTTGTACATCCAGTAATGGGTTAATGTCCATATGGTATATTTATTTTACAATAATTATTTAAATAAAGATACATCCACATGTTGGTGAAGAGCCGTTGTTGCCGAACTTTGCATTTGGGTAATATACTCATGTCAATAATGTTGTAATAGTGGCCGTATTTATTTGGGATTTTTAAAGTAACATGGCACACTTTAAGTAACCTGGAACTAAGCTTAAACTGACCCTACTGCCCCAGCTATTTTAGCGGGTTGGTAGATTCAACCCGTTTACTATCTCTATCTAATCAACTTGTGTTCCTTGTTATTCGTGGCGGCATCGCGATTTGTAATAGTATAGAGAGGTTAGAAGTTATTTTTATGAAAAACGTAAGTAATTTTATAATAATATTTTGAAAAAATATACTAAACTATTATTTATGCAGATGATGGAAGAGCAATATGCATTATGTGCTTCTTGCAATATAAGTCACAGAGGATAATATTACGACACATTATTACGACTCCGAAATTCATTATTTTGATAGCGCTGATGACAAAATTATAAAAAAAAAAACAGACCCTGACGTTATTTGCTTTTTGACTACATATAAAAAATATAAAGATGATTCAAAACATCCATTTAAAAGCGCAATTTAACACACAAACAAAACTAAGCAGAAGTCGCTTCGAACATGCATTCAGATTTTAAATTTACCGCTAATATTTACAACTGACACTTGAGATGCATCATTTATTTGGAAGTAACACGAGTTAGTTCTAGGTCAGTTCAGGGTTGGATCAAAATTTCCCAAACAAATACGGCCTATATATGAATGAATGATAGTAGCCATTCTATTTGTCGTGTAATGCATGTATTTAGTTACGAATTAGGGGGATACTACATGCTACAACGTACCAAATTGTCAAATGCTTTGATAAATGAAACAGAAATGATCAAATTATCGAATAGGGAGTGATTATCGAGGTGATTATTCTCAATTGAGCTATTATTTGATTTAATGTGTCACAGATACACGCAATCCAATGTCTAATGTATATATTGTATCTACTTGCTGTCATTTACAAAAGATAGATACATACAAGGGATGAGCACCTTGTTATGTGAAAAGAAATGTATTGTATTTAAATAGCACGGAATTCGCGACCAAGAATCTTATTTTATCAAAAATTATAGTAAGGACTTGACGCTTCAATTCATAAGTATTTTTCTGTTGATTATCATATGTATGTTCAATGAAAAAGAAGAATGAATACGTTAAACATTTTTGAGACGACCACTTATGAAAGTAACCATAACAACATCATAAACTACTACGGAAAGTTGAACATAGCATACACTGATATGTTAGTATAATGTACACTTCTAACATATCAGGTGAAGTTCCACTGATTGACAATAGATAGCGTTACGATGAAAGAAAATAATAAAATAAATTAAAAGAATTTGTATTATTATTTCGATTGAAGTTCTGGCAGATTTTTCTTAATTAATAATTACTTATTTACTAATATTTTAGCATTATTTAATATTTTGACAATATAGTTAGTACTGTTGCACAATACCTAACCTCAAACGTCAAACGTCAACGCTCATCTACAAAAACGCATCAGCTGTCAAAGTGTAACAACATTGCTCTTGTAAACTTTATTTAGCAATATTTTGTGGTCGTCTGAAAAATAGTGTACATAAATCGCTCGAAAGTGTGATAACTGTGCTCGTGTACTTAAATCACTCGGCGATGCGCGCCTCGTTTTAAAATTTGTACACTCGCACGTTATCTTACACTTTTGATACTTGTTACGTAATATACTATAAAACGGACACATATTGAATTGCAGAAAATTAATAATCAAGTAGTAAAGAAGTAAGAATATATCCAAAAATAAAAATTAAATTAATATATCATCACGCCTTTTACCCATTACATGATGTAGCACTCTACCGTAGCAAATCTCGGTAAGTGATACGCGTGTGAAATGCGGTTACCAGCCGTCACATTTCTTTAAGACGCGAGCGAAGTGAGCCTTGTCAAGTGCGCGTTCAATATTAAAATAAATAAAATAAATATATCATCACGCCTTTTATCCACTACTGGGTGTGGCACTCTGCCGAAGCAGATCTCGGTAAGTGATATATTTATGCGCGTGAAGTGCGGTTAACAGCCGTCAAATCACAGCCCCCAAAGATATTAGTGGTGGAGGAGCCACAGTGGTAATTTTAAATTGGTGAAAATGTTTTGTCGGCTGTGGGGATCGAACCAGGGTTCTCAGGATCCACAGGCCGACTCAGATACCACTGAGCCATTACCCCATATACATTTGCTATTTTTTTGGATTTTAGCAAAGCTTTTGATTGTATTAATCATGATATTTTATTACATAAGCTGGAAATGTATGGTATTAGAGGAAATGCATTGAACTGGATAAAATCTTACTTGACGAACCGGTCACAAATTACAGAAGTTAGTAATTGTAAATCTATTGAACTCCCAGTTCAGCGTGGTGTTCCTCAAGGCTCTGTCCTTGGGCCAATTCTTTTTATTATTTATGTAAACGATTTACCTGAGTCTGTAATCTATGGTAAAACTATTATGTACGCTGATGACACTTCAATATGTTTCTCTCATAGGATACTAGAAAATATTATCATGCATACAAATGAATCACTCGAATGTGTATTAAAATGGTGTAATTGTAATCCTCAAAAATCTGCTTTGATTAATATTTCATCTAAGCGTAAAATTCTGAACAAAAGTCCTCTTGTTAAATGGAATGCTAAATCTATACCAACTGTTGAAAGTACCAAAGTCTGTGGAATTCATATTGATAAAAATCTAGATTTCCAGAATCATTGTGAATATATATGTAATAAAATATCTAGCTGCTGCTTTATTGTTAAAAAGCTCCAATTTTTAGTAGACTGGAATACTCTACGCACTTTTTATTATGCTAGAATTAATTCTATATTAACATATGGAATAATTCTTTGGGGTAACTCTTATAATGCTGAAAGAGTATTTAAAATTCAAAAACGTATCATAAGATGTATGGCTAACGTAAACAACACTACTTCCTGTAAATCATATTTTTAAAAATTTAAAATTTTACCACTTCCATGTCTATATGTTTACCATATTTGTATATATGTTTATAAAAACAAGAATTATTTTGTAAAACACAATGATAATCACAGTTATGTAACACGTGGAAAGAATAATTTTCAGTTGCCCATGCATAGATTAGCTTTGTATGAAAACAATGTACATTATGCTGGTGCATTAATCTTCAACAACTTGCCAGAAGAAATTAAAATGTCTGTATCAATTAACGTCTTCAAGAATAAATTGTTTAAATATCTGTATGCAAAAAGTTACTATACTGTTAATGAATTCTTAGAGAATAGGATGTAATTTCTGTAATTTAATGTAATTTAATGTATTTTTTGACTGTTTCTATATCATGTATTTTGATCTCCAGAAATAAATAATAATAATAATAATATATATATATATATATATATATTAAAATAAATGTATGAAATTCGGAATAATTTGATCTAAAATCAAATATAATGGTTGAGTGTGTGGAGTGTGTGTTTTCGACGGGCTTAGGGTTTGTTTATTAGACAAGCGAGGGTAGAGGGCCACGCTAATAATGCGTTCTAATATAAAAAATACTGGTAAATAATCAACATTTTTCATTTGGAATTTTGAACATTATCAGGATTTTATACTCTATTGAAAATATATCCACATATATGGAATGTTGTATGGAGAAATTATGATTCTACGAGTATTTTAAGCATAGCACATCCATTTTCTTTTTATGTAGTACTGATTAATAGAAATGCTACTTAGTAAGCACTTGCTGTAACAAAAAGCAAAATATGAGGCTTTAGAAAAGTGCACTTAGATATTTACAAGCAGATTTATAAAGAGGAGTAGTTTTATATTTCATTTTTAACATTCTTTACAATTTGTGAAACAAGCTTATTTTTACTTGAAGAGTATTAATTATCAATAAATTAAACTGAATATACTTGTATTTGAGTTCTTAGATAACATAAAATAAAATGGGAGAAGGAATAATTCTTCTTCTGAAACTGCTCGTAAGAAATAATATAGTATCTATCGAATTAATTACATTTCTAAAATCACAAAATTTTTGAATAGACTTCAAACAAACTGCTAAGAATTTAAATATAAATCAATTTAAAATGGGATGGCTAGCACAGTGGTATGAAGTCGGCTTGTGGATCCTGAGGTCCCTGGTTCGATTCCCACAGGCGACAAATTTTCATAATTTGAAAAAGCTATCCCTGTGGCTCCTCCACCACTAACATGTTTGGGGGCCGTGATTTGACGACTGGTAACCGCACTTCACGCGCAAAATATATCACTTACCGAGATCTGCTTTAGCAGAGTGCCACACCCAGTAATGGGTAGAAGGCGTGATGATATATTTTTTTTTTATATTTTTAAAATAGAGCTTCATTTATTAAAAAAGTTTTTATGTTTTCAGTTAAATTTTATTACTTCCGCATTCAAATAAATATCAAATAGAACCTATTTTAATTATTTGGAATTTGTTCATTCATTCGTCATATACAAATCCTTCAAGCATTATTTAATGAAATGTTACAAAACAAGTTATAGCGCTATTAAAAGCACTGTGACAAACAAACAAGTACACAGACTGTCTGTGACAGTTCAAGATTTTCCACCAAACAAACAACATGACGTTGCTGGTAAATACAAAAGTATAATTAGTGATATAATCACGGAACAAACCGCGCACCTGTGTACAGAAACGTGGTATTATTGATTCATCCCCAAAGACAGACAAATCAAACCAATGCAGAAATACAGCGAAAGCTTTGTTCATAAATAAATGTTACTGTCAGATTTCTCTTCATTTCAAGTCACGTTTCGAGTGTCTTTCTTAATGCCAGATGAAATTAGCTGCGTCGTTGGCTCTCGTGGACATTTCTAATTAACAGAGCAATGTAAATGATAATGGAATTTAAGAAAACTGCACCGGAGATTTTGTAATAAAGTTATATCCACTCAGAAATGTCACGAAATATGAAGGAATATCCATAACAACATAATTGTATAATGAGTACTACTGAGTTTCTAGTTTCTTGTGATGAAAATGTTCTTTAATACTTTATTAAGAAATAGTTCCTTTGCAAACTTACTTAAACAAATGGCCAATGATGGATTTACGCCTAGGCCCGTGAGGCTCGGGCCTAGGGCGGCATAGCTTTAGGGGCGGCAAAATTTTCGGGACGTCAAAGGCGAAAAAATTCAAGGGCAATCCGAATTTAAAAATCGATTAGATTAGATTCTCTTTGAACGTACAAAAAATTTTCAATAAAATATTTTGAATAATCTAATGATTTAATTCACTTTTTAATTTGTCGCAATGTTAATTTTTTAATAGATCAATTGGCTTTTATAAATATTAGTCTTTATCGAAAAATGCTATCGATTTATTAAAAAAAAACAGAATGTATTGCATTCACGAAATCTTGGAGATGTTTATCCTAATGTAGATATTGCTCTACGTATTTTTTTGAGCATCACAGCTACAAATTGTTCAGGGGAAAGATCCTTTTCTACCCTGAATAGGGTAAAAAGCTACTTACGTGCAAGCATGGGTCAAGATAGACTTAATGCTCTTGCATTATTTTCTTTGAAGCTGAATTGGTGCAAGAAATTCATTATGAAGATATAACCGACGTTTTCGCGCGAACCAAAGCCAGGAAGAAGAAACTGATTCTATGGCCGTATTTATTTGGGATTTTTAAAGTAACCTGGTAGGTTACTTGGCACACTTTAAGTAACCTGGAACTAACCTTAAACTGACCCTACTGCCCCAGCTATTTTAGCGGGTTGGTAGATTCAACCCGTTTACTATCTCTTTCTAATCAACTTGTGTTCCTTGTTATTCGTGGCGGCATCGCGATTTGTAATAGTATAGAGAGGTTAGGAGTTATTTTTATGAAAAACGTAAGTAATTTTATAATAATATTTTGAAAGAATATACTAAACTATTATTTATGCAGATGATGAAAGAGCAATATGCATTACGTGCTTCTTGCAATATAAGTCACAGAGGATAATATTACGACACATAATTGCGACTCCGAAATACATTATTTTGATACTGCTAATGACAAAATTATAAAAAAAAACAGACTCTGACGTTATTTGCTTTTTGACTACATATAAAAAATATAAAGATGACTCAAAACATCCAATTAAAAGCGCAATTTAACACACAAACAAAACTAAGCAGATGTCGCTTCGAACATGCAATCAGATTTTAAATTTACCGCCAGTGTTTACAACTGACACTAGATGCATCATTTATTTGGAAGTAACACGAGTTAGTTCTAAGTCAGTTCAGGGTTGGATCAAAATTTCCCAAACAAATACGGCCTATGAGTGATCATTTAAATAAAATGTTAACTATTTACCTTTGCAAAATTATATTCGAGATTATAGTTTATATTTGACATTATATTTAATAAATTATAGGTCAAGTAATAAGAAGATATATTTAATTTAATCAAATTATATCCATAAAAATTTAAATATTTGAAAATTAGATGTTTAATTTTAATAACCACTACTTCACAAAGCAAAAAAAGCGGCATATCAAACGGGGCTTAGGGCGGCATCGAGCCTAAATCCGCCACTGCAAATGGCTTCTACTTATTTTCATGAATATGCTTTAGAAGTTTAAAACTTATTTTTTATACGACCATGCCAATGGTATTTCAGCAGTCATTTGATAACGGAAAGTTACAAGCAGGAAATAGTATATTAAAATGCAAGTTACAAAAGGTAACCTATTCTAGAACGAGTTCGAAATTTGAACACGAGCCGTATAGCGAGAAAGAGACGAACGAACGAGTACTAGAATTGCCTTCAGTAAAGAGTGTTTTATACTATTTTCTCTGTTTCAAATTTGCTTTACATCATTTCTTTAAAAATAAAAATAATTGACATTTTCCATTAAGGGAAATTTTTGATAGAATAGTTAAGTTGGTGACAGTGATTTGCGATTTATTTTGTCCATTGTGTAACAGACAGGATGTGTAAGAAAAACCGTTTGCAAAATTATTGATTAGATTGCGTCTTTAAGACACATGTCATGTTATTCACCTTTTGGAACACGCGCAAGTATTTGAGGCATTTGTCACATTCAGCGAAATTATTGCGATCTAGCATTTATTTAGTATAAATGCCGTAGTTTAAGATAGATAGTAGATGATAGTAGATGATAGTAGATAGTAGATGATAGTATACAATGTAGTACACAGTTCGAAAATAGTAGATGTTGTTAGTACGTAGATAGTAGTTATGATTCGTGAGTAGAAGAATATTCGAGGGTGTCTATCCCGAGAATATGATGTTATTAATTTGTTATTTGTTGTTTAATTAATTCATTATCTTTGTTTTATCTTAGTTTTTATTACGTTGTTTAAATAAAATATTTACCACTCAAACTTGCAGCATTCATTACTTATTATCCAACTTCAGCACGTCGACAATCAGTGGTCAAAATAAATTCTCATTTTGACCACCATGATTTGTTACAATTGGCGCTGCGGACAGGATTTGGTAATGCTATTTAATTGCTAGTAGTTTTTTTTATTTATAAAAAGATTTACTATGCGATTGAGTTACCAAAAACGAATAATCGGCTTGAAGTTGTTTAATAAGTATATATTTCAGTCATGTAGAATGTTTACGTTTCGTAATTTAAAAAAATAACAAATTATTTCATCATATGCGGTAGACACCCTAGTAGTGACAGTAGTGCGCGGAAAAATGTATTCGCGAGAAGTGCCGTATGTCGCGCCACATCCGCTCGTAACAATGTTTCCACTTTGTGGTTACGAGTACGATAATTCCGGTGCTGATATACTACGACTCCAGAGGACGAAGTACGCCCTGGGTTGCGCACCATGTCGGTTCAAGACGAAGGACTACCAGTCTTCAACATTAGTTTCACGTCAGCAGCAGAAGGGAGGTAGTGCGAATGGTAACTATGTAGTACCTTGTAATAGTTATGCATTCGACCTCCACTACGGGATCCATTCGGAACAATGTGCGGCTGTTGACAGTCATCGTGAAAGAATATCCGATGCGGCAAGAGGGCATACGAAAGAACCAGCACTAATAACGTGCGTACGGGCATCGTTCGTGCAGTGAGGCACGGCATTGTCAATGTAGAAGTAGTCGAGGAAGTTGAAGTCAACGTTATTTGTTGTTTAATTAATTCATTATCTTTGTTTTATCTTAGTTTTTATTACGTTGTTTAAATAAAATATTTACCACTCAAACTTGCAGCATTCATTACTTATTATCCAACTTCAGCACGTCGACAATCAGTGGTCAAAATAAATTCTCATTTTGACCACCATGATTTGTTACAATTGGCGCTGCGGACAGGATTTGGTAATGCTATTTAATTGCTAGTAGTTTTTTTTATTTATAAAAAGATTTACTATGCGATTGAGTTACCAAAAACGAATAATCGGCTTGAAGTTGTTTAATAAGTATATATTTCAGTCATGTAGAATGTTTACGTTTCGTAATTTAAAAAAATAACAAATTATTTCATCATATGCGGTAGACACCCTAGTAGTGACAGTAGTGCGCGGAAAAATGTATTCGCGAGAAGTGCCGTATGTCGCGCCACATCCGCTCGTAACAATGTTTCCACTTTGTGGTTACGAGTACGATAATTCCGGTGCTGATATACTACGACTCCAGAGGACGAAGTACGCCCTGGGTTGCGCACCATGTCGGTTCAAGACGAAGGACTACCAGTCTTCAACATTAGTTTCACGTCAGCAGCAGAAGGGAGGTAGTGCGAATGGTAACTATGTAGTACCTTGTAATAGTTACGCATTCGACCTCCACTACGGGATCCATTCGGAACAATGTGCGGCTGTTGACAGTCATCGTGAAAGAATATCCGATGCGGCAAGAGGGCATACGAAAGAACCAGCACTAATAACGTGCGTACGGGCATCGTTCGTGCAGTGAGGCACGGCATTGTCAATGTAGAAGTAGTCGAGGAAGTTGAAGTCAACGTTATTTGTTGTTTAATTAATTCATTATCTTTGTTTTATCTTAGTTTTTATTACGTTGTTTAAATAAAATATTTACCACTCAAACTTGCAGCATTCATTACTTATTATCCAACTTCAGCACGTCGACAATCAGTGGTCAAAATAAATTCTCATTTTGACCACTATGATTTGTTACAATTTGTATTGTATAAATTAACTTTTTTTTTATTTTGTCCGTAGCCTAGATATTTTGCGTATTTAATGCAGTTATACCAATATATGTTAACAAAAATCGTGTAAGAATGAAACTCATTCTAGCATAAATATGCGTGCGAGAATATGTTATTCTAATGCCGAAACAGAGAAATAATATTTCTACTTCTCTATTTGACGGCAGGTAACCGCATTTCACGCGCAAAATATATCACTTACCAAAATCTGCTACGGCAAAGTGCCACACCCAGTAATGGGTAAAAGGCGTGGTGATATATTTATTTATTTATTTTATTTTTACTTCTCCCCAAAATCAACAAAGAGGAAGGTAATACATATTTCTGTTGAATTAAAAATAATATAATTTTTCTAAGCGTTTTGAAAGGAATGTATAAAAATATTGTATGAACCCCTACAGAAAGTGCCTTGCGTGAGCGGTAACATACTACTTTCTGCTCTAGGTACACAAATAACTATTTTAGCGTAGGAATATAAAAAGTCTGACACAAAATAAATGAAACTTGATGTCGTTTGGAGTCATGAAGTATTATCATCTGCTTTGAAACGATGCAAGATTAATTTTTCTTTTATAGTTAGTGCAAAATGATGTCTCATTTATTCCAGTGACAGAAATAGTTTTTTCAATAGATTATGTCATGATAAACATGAAAAAAAGAAAATTAGATTTGAGAACGGGTGGCAACAATAAATGGTGCCGATGTGAATGTAATAAGACAAGCAATCAAATACTCATTATTTCGCTTCCAAATTATTTCTGAATCAATATGTTTATTATTTATTTTTTTGTATTTATATATTATAATATTTAATTTATCCCTAATGAAAAAATCCCCTGTCAGTGTCACGAACCGGTGCGATTTACATGAAATATGAATGGATAATGTGTTTATTATGAAACAGTCAATATTAATCTTGGTGTGCATTGGTAAAACTAATGCGCCCAGTCATGTGGCAAAATTAAACCGTTTTATCTTGATGTTTTATTTCATGTTTACAAAATGAAGCCTCGTATACCGAACATAGTTTCATAATACGGAAATATTAATCATAGTTTGCTTTACCAATCGAGTTAAAAAGATTTATTGAACTGATTTTTATAAATTTATGGTTTTCGTTTAGCTAGCAACTAGCACCTGGCACACAGATTTTTATATAAATCATCGCGCTCTTTATTTTAGGTATACCGGTCCCGCATGCAATAGAATCATTCATCAAATATTTTTATTATGTTTTATATACCTATATAAAATTTAGAACAATAAGACAATTCAAATAGCTTTTTGTATTCAAATGTTATTTATGTTTTGCGGGACTTACATTAGAAGCGAGCATTTGTTGGGTACAAAATTTGCTATTTCTATTAAGGTAGTATTAGTGTGAAAGTGGCGCCATCGGTCGTGGAGTGGCGAAACTGACGGTCAAAAAAATATAAAAATTGAATAAAATAAGTGTTTTATACCTCTTATGATTTGAATATTCAAGTGGTAGAGCTTTTTAATATATATTTATTAAAATAAATTCTTGATCGTACATCATATTTAATACAATATAAAATCATACCATAAATTATTGCTGAAATATGAAAGTTAAAGTTGAATAATTTAAAACATTCGCACTGCCATATTGCAATGACGTAGTTGCATTAAGCCAATCACAGAGCTTTGTCTGAAACATTTGTCGGTGCTCAAGAAGACGAAGAAGAAATAAGCATTCAGCATTCTACGATTCTACCAATGACGTATAATACTAGACGAATTATGCCGTATTCAAGTCAATGCAGTGTTGTGAAGCAGAGAGGAATGGAATAACTGGTTGGTGAGGCGGGTGCGCGGCAAGGAGCGAGTACACTTTGATGTTATGCAAGTTGCTCCTTCCGCGCACCCGCCTCACCAACCAGTTATTCTATCCCTTTCTGACTCACAACAAACGCCGATGTTATCCGTCTAGTTATGTTTTGTCTTAGGATTCTATGACAACGACACACGTTACGAGAAGTTACGTGTTATTTATCTCTGTCTTATCTGTGTCTTTAAGCTAAGATGCAACTACGTCATATTCATTTGTTTCTAAAGTTGAAATATTTTTATCATGCTTAACACAAGTTTAAAAAAAAAAATTTGGGTATAATTATTTTATTACGTAGATTAATATATAAAAAATTCAAAAAAGTCTTGAAAGGCCCATTGTTAACAGGTTGTTGGTCTAGTGAATTTTCAAATACCATACCACCGTGTGGTGTTGCCATTATAAATTGGGATTCTTAATTTTTCGTTAAAAACAAGGCTTTGCATGGCTTATATATCCATTACTAAACGATAAAAAACTTTCTCCTTCTGATACAATATACATGGATAGTTCTAAAACATCATACTAGTTTTTCAAATGAAACTGCAAAATTTTAGAGGTACACAAACCAAATATGTGCGATTCTGAGTGATGATCGCCATAAGCCCCGTGTATAAGAACTCAACTTTACAAGCGAATATATTTGTTCACAGACGATGAATGTGTTTAATATTTTAACAGGATGGGTAGGACTATCCAATGTTTACGTGCGCCAAATTTCATTCATATCTGCAAAAAAAATTTCAAGCTAGTAATACCTTAACAACTAATTCGTAAGTTTTCTAAAAGCAGTAGCAACCGGTAACCGACACCACAAGTGTAAATAGTGCCTGGAAGTTATTGCAGTTAAATATTAACGTCGTGATTGGCGTTTCAATAAAATGAAACACAATAGTTATTTGTGTATTACGAACGTAAATTGATTCTTTGTTACTCGAACACGGTAATTGCAACGCGGACCGAGCTGCAGTAGTGTAAGAGGAACAAAGACTCGTGATACACATATTTTTTTCTACGATTCCATCTTAAATGAATAAAAAACGTATACGTACTGAAAATAAATTCGTTCTGTCAATATCACAAGTTTTTATTTTGTTTGTATGCCTGGTAACTATTGAAATATATGTTGCCATTGGAAACGAGCACAAAAATAAGTTTTATGCACAACCGGGCCAAAATTCGTGTTTTAGCCCTAAAAACGGGCTTAAACATTTCTTTTTGGCCTTAGGACCATAAAAAAAGTAATTCTTATGGATACTTAAATAAAATGACAACTTTTGCTTATTGTGAATGCTTGATTTAACATATAACCTATGTACGAGATTTGTTAAAAAAATAAAGTGACTTTTCAAATTTAGTGGGCTACGTATATTAGATTTTCGATTTTTGTTTGTTTGTTACGTTGTTACACATGTTCTCAACATATGTTGACATGATCAGCCATTTTGCATTTGTAGTTTGTTTTTAACAGATATAAAGATTAGACGTATTTTGGTGTACTTTGCGATTTTTTGCAATTGAAAAAAGTGGATCGAAGAATCTGTATTAAATTTTGTGTGAAAAATAAAATTAAGTGCTCCAACGCAGTTGAAATGTTGACTGTGGCATTTGGCGAATCTACTTTGAGCAAAAAAAACTGTTCACTGTACAAGCTGTTCACAGAAGGCCGAGAAGATGTTAATGACGATGCTCGCCCTGAACGCCCCAGTATGTCAACAACCGATGAAAACGTTGAAGCGGTGAAGAAAATTGTTATGGAGAATGGTCGAATCACTATTAAATAATTTGCTGAGCATGTCGGCATATAGGTTGGTCATGCCAAGCAGAACGACCAGATTTGTGGCAAAACAATTAATGGCTTTTGCATCACGATAATGCATCTGCTCACACATCGTCGCTTGTTCGTGATTTTTTGGCCAAAAACAACACCGTAATCATGCTTCAGCCATCGTATTCACCGGACTTGGCCCCCTACGACTTTTTCCTGTTCCCAAAACTGAAAAGACCTTTGAAAGGACAGCGTTTTGCTACGATTGAGGAGATAAAAACCGCATCGCTGGAAGAGCTTAAGGCCATACCAAAAAGTGCATATCAGAAGTGCTTCGAGAATTGAAAAAAAGCGCTGGCACAAGTGCATTATATCTGAGCGGGATCACTTTGAAAGGGACAAAATAGATATTGATGAATAAATAAATATTTTTCGAGCAAAATAAAAAGACACCTTGTTTTTAACAAACCTCGTACATATTTTACCCTTTTGAACATACTTATAATTAAAAGTTATTTTATTGTGCATAAAATATTGTATGTATTACGGGTGAAATCAGCTTTGCGCCTCGTGCAAATAATCATGCCACGGACCAGAAACGCCTGTTTTCACCCTTGGTACAGAAATAACTATTTCTGTCTCATGTTTGAAGCAGTAGCATCACACATTGATCGCATTACCTAAAGTTTTACTTTTAATAGCGATGCGTAAAATTCAATGCATTCCTTATTTTTTGTTTGAAGCAGTAGCATCACACATTGATCGCATTACCTAAAGTAACAACGCATTGTTTATTTTGAGACATTTGTCATTTTTCCTTAATTCATTTTTTAAATATCTGCCTATAAGGTCGTACAAATAGTATAGTGTGCCACAATGTGTGTTGCACACTATACTTGAAAGTGATATCTTAAAATAATAATTATTAATTGTCCCTAATATACCATTACGGAATCTAATACTGTAAAGTATCATTTGTCAGACTAAAATCACTACTGTAAACATAGATGGATATACGAAACAAAATATAATACAAATTTATATATCGTTCCATTTTTTTGGGACATACCTACTGTATAATTTAATTTTTAGGTGTACAAATGTTTACGTCTTCTAACGGTTATTAGTTATTAAAACGTTAAAATTTAATAACCTTTCCAAAATCACTATATCATAAACAACTAAATGAAATGATGCATAATGTAAAATATGTCTGAAAACGCTATTTAATATTTGTTATTCAACGACGCGAAAGTATGATGTTGTTTGCCTATTGGTAGATATGTTGTCTATGTTGTTTACTGAACGTGCTCTCCACTGTTACTACGTTTTTTATTTTCTGAAAGGATCGGATCGACAATACACTTGCCGGTCTCCTACCACAGCGGATTATTATTGCTTCAGTGCGCCAAGCTGTTTACTTCGGCGTCATTTAAAAATTACAAACGAAATAAAAATCAATTTTTTGTTTGTATAGGAGTGTAATTTTGACAAATGATATTAATTATGTGTTATAAATTTGATGTCACATGTCAGTGAAAGAGACAGATGTTCAATATACAAACAAATCCAGGTATTTTAATAAGCTGTCATTTGTATTTTGATGTTTACAATAAGCAAGATTTCATCGATTCAAGTATTTTATAGAAAATACTAAGTTGTTTATATAGCGAAACAAAACGCAACATTCAACGGATGGCGCACATAATAGTTATTTCTGACACAATGACAAAAATCTGTTTCTTCTGTGTATCATAAATTTATTTTTCTATGATTAAAAAAAAAGTAGCCTTTCTGGACGTCATTTGATGACAGAAAAGTTGTAAACCTTGACTAATGCAACAATCTCTAGTCAAGGTTCGCAAACAATCCCTGGTATACAAACAACTATTTATCCGATCGGACGAAAAATTGCACTTTTGTGGTATGTTTTGAATCCATAAAATTATTATTCTAGTACGTTATAGTTTTTTTTAGTTTTTATTAGACAACAAGAAAAAAAAGTGCAGAAACCACTTTTTAGAATTTGTCTGAACTAGAATATCGATTGTATTAAAAAGTGAGTTTTTTTATTTAGATATTATTTACCGTTCGAAGAGTATCACTTTATAATCACAGCAATCATAATATTTTACTAAAAAGGTTATCTTTTCATCCAATTATAGTCATTTTTTGATTGAATCGAATAAAAAGATCTATTTCTATATAATCGTATTACATTTGATTTATCTTCCTATTAATAGATCAACAGATATAAGCACTCAACGTAAAAGTAAACTTTTGCGCTCTTTTTATTTTTGCAACAAAATCCTTCGTTGTCCCTCCGCTTAATCCAATTCTGTTCTCTTGTTATGTAAAAAATACATCATCAATCACGCCATTATATGTAAACGTCTCTCGAAGAGATTCTGAGTGACAGCTTTCAGTGTATGAATCATTTTAAAATTTGAAACAAAACGTGAACTTTTTTCGTATTCTATAAAATCTATTGTAATTTTTATGTTTGTTATCTATTCTATATTAATTTCATGACTATAAAATCGCAATCAGTGGCATAATATTAACAGATAAGCTTTGGTACATTATTAATGGACGACTAATAGAAATTAACTTAAAATGATCATTTAAATTTATTTACAAATATGTCAATTGTTTATTTTATTTGCTACTCTGCATATAGTAACGTAATCCTAATTATAGTACAGGGGGTTTACTGTTTATCGAGGAATTCAATCCATTCTCACAAAGTTGTATTTGTTTTATATTAGTTTAAATCAGCAAGATTGAATAAGCGTACTCTTGATTGATAAATACAAGTTCATTTTATATTTCTTTGTGTCAACGATTGTGTAGAAATATACTCAATATATCAATTACATACACGAATTAAGAACGATTATTTGTATTAATGTTTGACACTTTAACAGTAAAATCTATTTTTAAACGTGGGTAGTATTCTATTGTACACGTGTAATTCAATTAGTAAATTTTACATATTTATCTTATTCGTTTTTGTTATTATCAGTGAAATCGAGTGGGCCTATATACGATATTTGAGAACTTCAGTTCGATTCCCACAGCCGACAAACAATTTTCACCATATAAAAATTACGTATATCCTCCACTAACATATCTGAGGGCCGTGGTTTGGCGGCTGGTTACCGCATTTCACGTGCATGAACGTCAGAGCTGGGCAAGCTACTTAAAAAAAGTAACTAAGCTACAGCTACAGCTATTCTTTAAAAAAGTAGCTAAGCTACAGCTATAAGCTATATTTTGTAAAATATAGCTAAGCTACAGATAAAAGCTTTCGTTAAAGTAGCTGTTAAATTTTAAAGCTACTTTTTTAAATTATTGTGAAATATTAAATTTGTCATTGTCATATGATCAGTCTTTTGTTATAATGACTGTTAATTTACTATTATGTACATAAATATCAAAAATAGCAAATACCATCTGGCATCTACTGTGTATTTTTGCGTATTAGAGCCAGTTAGAACCGGCAAAAAATAATTATTTTGTGTGGGTTTAGCTTATTACGCATGCGTATTTTGTTGACCTTCTGCTTAAAAAGTAGCTTTAAGATAAAAAAGTAGCTTTAAAAGTAGCTTCAGTTGTTATTTTTAAGCTAATAGAAAAAAAAGTAGCTAGCTACAAGCTACAGCTATATTTTCTCACAGTTAGCTAAGCTACAGCTACAGCTAAGGTAAATGTAGCTAAGCTAGTAGCTAAGCTACAAAAGTAGCTAGCTACTACCCAGCTCTGATGAACGTATTACTTACCGAGATCTACTACAGCAGAGTGCCACATCTAGTAATGGGTAAAAGGCGTGATGATATTTTTTATATTTTATTTTTATATTAAAAATATTATTTATTACTAGAGACGGTATTTTAGTATTATTACCTATTTTGCTAAGTCAATAATATATTTAGGTTTCATAGACAATAATTTGTTTGAACAAAATGCCTTCATTTGATCCTACACTTATTTTACCTAAATATATATTTTCACTATCTTTTTTGCGATTTTTTAGGTTTTCCTTTTTTTGTGTGAGCTTTTTTTTCAGAATTTTTACTAAATTACAATTATTTTTAATTTTGGGATTGAATTCAAGCTTGTACAGCTAGAAATATTATCGTGCATGAATATCAGTGGCCAATGCTGTTTTCTCCATGCAAGCAAGGCATGCAGAGCTTGTCTTTGTATTTTATAACTTTTTTTTTTCTTACAATATATTTTTGTAATAATTATTCTTTATTTGTAAATCAAGCATTACCCATTACAAATAAGAAATTAAATTAAATCGATTGTATTCATTAAGTGGAGTATGTTCTCTGATATATAAGATTTTCACACTTCACTAACCACCATTTGTCTATATGCGATGATACAAACTAACAGGTACTTCGCGGAAAACACACTTCTCACTTCTACGCATTATGCGTTGTAAATTAAATTATATCTATATTATAAATGGTTTTATGGGGTGGTTAGCTCAGTGGTATGAAGTCGGCCTGTGGATCCTGAGAACCCTGGTGCGATTCCCACAGACGACAAAAAATTTTCATAATTTAAAAAGCTACCCCTGTTGCTCCTCCACCACTAACATCTTTGGGGGCCGTGATTTGACGACTGGTAACCGCACTTCACGCGCAAAATATATCACTTACCGAGATCTGCTTCGGCAGAGTGCCACATCCAGTAATGGGTAGAAGGCGTGATGATATATTTATATTTATTTATTTATAAATGGTTTAAGTTTTAAGGCATTTGCCACGTATAAATTATGAGTAAATTATAAATAATTTAAGTTTTATAGTTATAAACAACATTTTTCCTACAACTGTGCGATTTAGTAAATCACTAAAATATTATCCAAATTTATAAAATTTTAATATTACACGAGAACGATGTTTTACGGCGTTGCTATGGTTTGTTTGTTGATTGCTTGCACATTGTTCTACATTATTTTAAAATATTTTACTAACGTCAAGATAATTTCTTCAAAATCGTCTAGATTGGAATAGTACAGTGAGTGATTCTTCTTTATCATAAATATCTCCAAAGATAAGTGAAGCTCCGGATCATGCTATGTTGCATCTATTTTCGACAATGACAATCAACCTGCTGCTGTTACTTCTAAAGCCTCCGAAATTGTTGTCAATAATATTACTGTTAATAATTTGTATAGGTACGGAAGAAATCAATGTTTCTTTAGACAATACAAAAGTTTTCACTTTACATTATGTCAATATAAGCAACTATGTTAATAATATACACACACAATAAATATTATGTATTTCACTTACTTAAAACCATTTATCTATATATTTTACTTTGTTCGGTTCTTTTTATTAGTTGTGTACAGATTAGATATACTGCAATTTAAGGTTATGTTTATAAACGTCAAAATATACAACTGCATATTTACCAGCGCTGGCTCACTGCACCTTCTTCTTCTATAAGCGTCTGTGGCCAAAATATGAATTACGCGCTTGGCGCAAAATTTAAATCGCTCTCAAAAAAACTTTTTTACAGTTGCGTAATGAAGCACTTTCCGCACTAGTGTTTCTTTGCTTTCAGAAACGCACTTGGTCTACATTCATCTACTTTCCATACGTAACCAAGGCAATAATAGTTACGTAATAACAAAGAAATCGCACAGTTGTAGGAAAAGATATGTATTTATAAAACATTTTATTTTTGTTTAATTTTGTTCAAATATCTACAGTACAGTCGCTATAATATTTATTTAGTACTTTAGTATAACCAAATCATTGAATAAACAAATGTAATTAATGTAGTAATGTATGTATGTATTAATGTATGTGTGAAAACTTAAAAGCAAACAGAAATACACAAATGTATTTGATTTTATCTACCGTATCACTAATCAAATGCATTCGCTGGCATACGAATTGTTTGATTTTACTCTGTTTTACAATATGTGCCGGCAAACAGAACTTCTGGTGCATTCACCGCCAATTCCTACAGGATACCGAACATTACTGAACATATATCCTTCTTTACTGGAAATATTCCGTTATATACAGGGTCGGATTAAGTTATTTTTGGACCTGAAGCGCCAACAATTTTTGGGCCCCTAGAATTAAACATAAAACACCAAAAAATATAATTTATTTAATAAATTAAACCAAAAAAATTCATAAAATATCAACGATGATATTTTCGAGTGGACCCAATCTGCAGATTTCACGAGCCCGAAGAACAAGTGAAATGTGCTGTTTCGATTATTAATCATATTACGAGCTTATAATCAGAAAATTATAATTTTTGTTGTTATCAGGGTATTGAGAACGAGTTTACTGAACGCAACACATCGGATGTACGAACCTAAATTTTTGTATTAACCTGACGAATACCACACAATTTATACTTATTTTTTTTTTAAATAGCTGTCTATTAAGAAATTATTCTTAGGAACGGACAAAACCAAGGTGCTAATTTCATTTATTTTTTACCATCGCTGTGATAGACATGTAAAGAAAGAAGTTCCTCATTGTTGATGGGCGGAGATATGAATTATATTCTCCAAAAAAATATACTATCTAATCATAAGTTTCGGTTCTAGACAGGGTTGAAAAAAATTCGGGTTCTTTTTAAAAAAACCCTACCCACTGGGATTTTTTTGGTTTTTTTGGGTTTATTTGGGCATTATTGGGTTTTTTATAATATTGACAAATACATTTTTTAATTCAAGTTATTTAATTCTAGACTAATTTTGTATATAATGTTTAAAATGTATATTGTACACTACTAAACATTAAAGCAAAATTTATGTACTATTATGTAATAATCGCAAAAAAATATATTTATTTTATTGTGAATTAAAAACATAATATGCTCTATCATGTTAATGTCATAGTTATTTAATTTAAAACTTTATTTCAAATTGTCCGGTAAAAAGATTGGAAATCAATCAGTTTTTGTAAGACTAATATAATATAAGACAAATAATATTTGGTCTTAAACTAGTTTGATATTGACATTTGTCAAAGTAATGCAATGTGTTACTACGATGTGATGTAATAAATGATAATTCAAGTTAAAGGTTTTATTTTGTAAAGAGATTATGTATTATTACACTGTAAAATATATAAAAGATGTTTATGTTCCGAGATTTGACTTTATCTTAAAATTTACCCTAGATGAATTTTCAACCAAATGGGTTTTTTAATGGGTTTATTTGGGTTTTTTTAGGTGGGTTTTATTAAAAAAAACCCAGGTGGGTTTTTTTGGGTGGGTAAAATATGAACAACCCTGGTTCTAGAGATATTAATTATAAAACGTAAAGAAAAATAAAAAGTAGACAAAATGCTGCCGTGGCCGAGCCCCTAGCACGCCTGGGCCCTGAATATTAAAATAAGATATGATAGGATAAAAAAAATATTTATAAGGTATATTTTTAAATTAGCTTTAATTAAATTTTGAGAAATAATAATCATTCTTTTTTATATAGAACTGACTATCAATATTATATCATTTTGTGAAGAAAGGACGTTGTCTCCGCCCATGTGTTAAAATATAAAACAGAGAATGGCTTCATGAAAGCCTGTATTCCGCTAAAATTATTAAATCAAACATAATGAACCTGTAGTAATAACTGATTTAAATAAAACCTACGGTATTACTAATTTGGAATTCGGAAAAAAAATTTAATTAATTGTAATTAAATTGAATAAATTCGTGCGTCCCAAGTAAATAAAGACATAGGCCTTTATTATGAAAAATCAGTTTTTTTTTGCAGATTGTAAGTCTCCGGAAACAATACTACCTAGATATTATTTACTACATATTGCCTTAATTTTAATGTCACAAATAAAAAAAAAGAAATTAAAATAGTACTTGAAAGGATTAATATTTTTGATGAAAACTATGTTTTGTAAATAATAACTGTCACACTAGTCGTAGATATTACATTTGGTATTTTGTTCATTTAAATCAGTTCTGATAAATTAGACAACTTGACTAAATGAATATAATGAAGTAAGTTACTTTAAGGTGACTCCGAATAAGTAAAAAGAAAAGTAAGAGAAATCAGTAAAATAAGTAAGTGATCTGTTTCAGTAATTATAAGTTAGGTGCAAGGACGTTGAAAGGAGGGGATATGGCATTCAAGTCAAGACTGTGAGGCTCGGCAGATTGACAGAGACAGAAGTATTATTTTCTGTACCGTGGTTACGCGAAAATCGCTTTCCTTGAAGTGATTCGAGCAAATTTTATAGCCAGTATTCGTCTGACTAATATACAACTCATTCAAACAACACGCTTCTACCCATGCTTTTCGAAACTCTTTATCTTTAGGTAATCTGTAAAACACAAAAAAATATTTTCCTTTTCTTTTATAACAGGAACTACATTTACTTACTGGTGAAAACTGATTCCACTGCCCGTAATTACACGTCTTTTACAAACTAAACACTTTGTTACCATCTTATCCACAAAAAATATGTTCAATTCCATACAACACAAAAATTGAAACACAAATGACACTTCGTGGTTATGTTTACATAAAACAACGCTCGCTGACAACGTCTAAACGCCACTTTTCTTACACAAAAATTCAAAATATTTGGAAGAAGAAGAGATTTGGCTAAGCACGGTACAGAAAAACTATTGTTGTCTCTTTCCCTTGCCCAACCCTCACTTCAAACAATGCTACAGTATCGTCATGCCATATCCCCTCCTTTCAACGTCCTTGGTTAGGTGTGATTTGATTCAAATGGAACACTGAATACGCCTTTTATGATGGAAAGTAGAAGCCGTTTTTATCGAAATATTTTAACTAATTTTTCCAATTTGTTGCTGTAAAATGATATTATAAGTTCAACTTATAAACTCATAAACGGAAACACATTTTCATTTTTTTTCTCTACGGTTATACATAATACAGAGGCGGAATTTGTCATAGGTAAATTAGGTAACTGTCTAAAACTCGATATTTGAGGCACGCAATTTCTTAATTTTTACTCAAGGTATAAAGAATTAACACAGATTCAATGACAAAAATATATTCTTTTAAATTAATTTTGTAGTTATTGTAGTCATTGTAACTATTATTTAAATAAAATAATAGTACATTATTCAACGAGAATATTACTCACGGGGATGAAGTTTGCGACGCTAACCGTAGATGAGTATTTATCCGAATGAGTAATAAGCCATTACAAACAAATTCAATACTATATGCAAAGATTAAGCTATCAGACTACTCGTAGTAATCGTGCTTGGGCTCTCTCTAACTTGCTTTCGCTGGCATTTAAAGTTTGTGAGTATATATTGTCCACAGTCTGTCAGTTACTCTGTAGAATATGATTTTACAGGACCCACCTCGGGATGAATAATGTTGAGCTTATAATTGACAGCGCAAGTTTTATTGACAAAAAAAAGAAAACAAGAACACGTCGCTGGTAAGTTTAATCTATTTCCATAAACAGAAGCAGATACAAAGAAAGTACATCAATTGTCCATTTTGTGAGGATTAAAAAAGAAATAAAGTCAAACCAAGTGAACAGAATAAAAATTGAAATAATTCAAGTAAATGATCAGCGGGATAAAGCACAACAAACCAACTAAATAAATACATATTTCCATCTGCAGAACTTTCAAGCCTTCGTAATCTTTCTTTCGATGTATGATCTGTGCTCGTCGCCTCATCCTCATATTGACAAGTTAAGACTTAGAGCCCGAGCACAAATACGAGTAAAAGCAGTCTGGACACAGCTTAAGAGGTTATATGACGTGAATGTCAAGCTTCAGTTGTATTGTTTGTTAATAATAAATTATTACAAATGGCCGTCGTTGTAATGTCATAGAAACCTAGATGTAACTAGTCTCAACCCGTGAGTAATAAATTATGTGTTATCATAACTAATATAACAAGTGATATAATAATTGCCGATAATATTTTGACATGAATGATGAAGAAACAGGAAATACAGCTCGTGCTGCGTTCTCGCTATACGAGTATTTCCATTTTCATAACAATGAATTTAAATTTATGTAGAAATATTATCTGACAATTATCATATTTATTACGAATTATATTTTGCATTAGAATTTAACAAGCTTAATCTTTTATTTTTTTAGGTATGTTTTAGAACGTTTTCTTCAATTTTAATAAAAATTTCTTGTGGAAAAGCTGGGCAAGCTACTTAAAAAAATAGCTAAGCTACAGCTACAGCTATAAGCTACATTTTGTAAAGTATAGCTAAGCTACAGCTAAAAACTTTCATTAAAGTAGCTGTTAAATTTTAAAGCTACTTTTTTCAATTATTGTGAATTATTAAATTTGCCATTGTCATATGATCAGTTGATCAGTCTTTTGTTATAATGACTGTTAATAAATATAAAAAATCGCAAATGAACAAATGTACTGTTAATTTGTTATGCTATAATTTTTATTTATATCGGAATAAATTAACAGTCACATTAACAGAAGACTCATAAACAGTCAATGTTTAGTTCATCTAATATTTAATACAAAATTAGGATAGGTTAAGAACAAGTGAAAAATAAAATATGTTAATAGATTTTACACTGTATAATAACTTATTATCGTACAGTTATAGAAAACAATAATGAAGGTATAATTCAAATACAAAACAAAAATTAATAGGTATTTCTTAATGAACAGTGGTAGCTTTAAGCTACAAAAAATAGCTTTGGGCTACAAAAAGTAGCTTTAAGCTACAAAAAGTAGCTTTAAAAGTAGCTTCAGTTATTATAACAATATTTTTAAGCTAATAGAAAAAAACATAGTTCGCTACAAGCTACGGCTATGTTTTTTCACATTTAGCTAAGCTACAGCTACAGCTAAGGTAAACGTAGCTAAGCTACAAAAGTAGCCCAGCTCTGGTAGAAGCAATACAGATTTTGTCATTTCGATTCAATTGAAATTTATGAAAATTGCATTTATATTTTTGGTAACCCAGGAGATTAAATTACAGTGAAGAATTATCAATTATTAATTTCACTAATGAAACATTATCAAAATAGGTTTAATTTCATTGGTTCATTTTCAAATAAATTCGTGATTACATTTGTTCTCACATATACGTGGTAAATTCTCTATAAAGAAATGCATATACTTGTATAATGAAGAAATTACTTGATCATTGAGAAAAATATTTTTAAATTAATATTTTGTTTGATGAGAACATTGTCTAGGGTCCTATTTTTCCTTAGACCGTCACTGATAGGACGGTTTGCCACTGATTGCCGTATCTATGTGTAGATGTAAGAAGAGGAGAAATCTCTGGGGTAATTTGTTGAAAAGAAGTGATGCGTACTTTCTAACCAATATTGCAAGCTACCAATTTCTTCTTCACTCTATTACAGATGTACGTAGCGAAAATCTATTATCGAAGGAATTGTGATCTTATTGAAGAGCGCGTTCATTTTTTCTCAAAGCTATTAAGGCCTAATTGAAGATAAAGTAATGTAAATCTGATCGTTTAATCGATAATTCAATATCATTAGATAAATTTGTCACATGATTGATTCGCCGAAGGTTGGCAAAGGTTTTCGTGCTTCGTGTTCAATATTGATATAATCTTGTTTCGGTAATTAATGAAGCTTCTCAACAGTTGTATGTATATCCCAGCTGCCTAATTCAAGACAAATTTCGAATTAATTATTGATGGAACGTTCAGTAGCAGAGAAATGTTGTTTAGTCATCATGACTTAATTACCTAAATCATTTTTCGTTCATACTTCATTTAGAAGACTTGCAGCGACGGATTCAAAGGAAGGGTGCAGGTACTTGTTCACCTCTCGAAATAAAATTGTCATATATTTTTATTTCGGTAAATTTGTATATGAATGTTTAGAGAAGGCATCTATATAAATGCACATTTGGAAACCAATGAGTGTTATCCAAATATTAAAATATTATTTCAATTGCTCTTATACCTTCTAGTTCTCTCGCGCTCTTTTTCTACATTAAGATTGTTAAAAACATTTTTATTTGTTACTCACTTGTAAACAACATTTATTAAAACTATTTATTCACTATGGAAATGAATCTTCACAAGCTACGAATTAAAATTTTTACAATTCAACTGTCAATTTTACAAGAATGTCCCCACAGCAGAGCTGGGCAGTAGCTAGCTACTTTTGTAGCTTAGCTACTAGCTTAGCTACATTTACCTTAGCTGTAGCTGTAGCTTAGCTAACTGTGAAAAAATATAGCTGTAGCTTGTACCTAGCTACTGTATTTTCTATTAGCTTAAAAATAACAACTGAAGCTACTTTTAAAGCTACTTTTTGTAGCTTCAAGCTACTTTTTGTAACTTCAAGCTACTTTTTGTAGCTTAAAGCTACTTTTTAAGCAGAAGGTCAACAAAGGACGCATGCGTACAAGCTAAACCCACACAAAATAATTATTTGTTGCCGGTTCTAACTGGCTCTAATACGCAAAAATATATAGTAGGTGCCAGATGGTATGTGCTATTTTTGATATTTATGTATATAATAGTAAATTAACAGTCATTATAACAAAAGACTGATCATATGACAATGGCAAATTTAATTATTTCACAATAATTTAAAAAAGTAGCTTTAAAATTTAACAGCTACTTTAACGAAAGCTTATAGCTGTAGCTTAGCTATATTTTACAAAATATAGCTTATAGCTGTAGCTTAGGTACTTTTTTAAAGAATAGCTGTAGCTGTAGCTTAGCTACTTTTTTTAAGTAGCTTGCCCAGCTCTTCCCCACAGTAATAACTATAAGATATCATTTAAAAAATTTTTGACACAATAGTTGTAACTTGTAGGATTGAATTATAATTTTTAATTTTGTTTACAAATGAGTAACAAATAAAATATTAAACAATATATGCAATGTAACTATTTTTACTGTTTCACTATTTACATTTCCATTTTATACGTAATAAATAAAATATAATTTTAGGGAAAATTAAACGAATTGCGTTCTTATTTTTAATATGCGTGAAAACATAAATTTAGAATATTAGCTTTAACTTCCAAAGTATTATTTGATTTATGACCACAAGTCAAATTGCTCATTAATTTCAATTTAAATTAAAAAAACGAAAGATTAAAATGCACATATATTCCAGCAAAAGTTGTAGGTACAAATTATTGCCTTTATCAATGGATATACGAGCCCGTTCCCGCTTCAGTTGGCCCGAATCTAATATTTCCTTAAAAATTTAAATAATACTAAAAACCCAGGTATCTTACATTTACTAAATTCTACAATTAATATTCAACGTTTTTAACTAAATTTAACATTAAATATACCTTAAAGACAAAATGTGTGGCAGTATAACTCTAATTTTTTTTTTCTTCGCATAAACTAAATCAACACACAAATGAACTATCATGATTATTATCTTGTGGGCAGTTTAGCGGATGAAATTCAAGTTTCTTATTATTTTAAACAAACTTTATTATTATATAGTTTTTTAATAAAACAATTTTTTTTTAGTGAAAACAGAAATGTTTACTTCCTCTTTCAATGGCTGTCATTTCTAGATGTATGTATCGATTGACTTAAAATTTTAGCTGTGTATTAATAGCATACTAGTATATGTCTCATTAAAATTTCATTTCATTTTTTTGCATACTACACGAGAAATAAAACAGTAAAATATAACATCAAACGAAAAAATAAAATTGGGCCAACTGAAGTGGGACCGGGCTCGTACATATATTTCCTTTAAATCTAAATTTAAGAACATTGTATGAAGATGAATCCAACGCCACTGAACTTCTTTTGGTTTGGTTTATTTAAGTTTAATTCAGAATTTCAAATTTGTTTTCTTTTTCTTATATATTTCTCACCAGCCTACTAATCATTTGAAATTTTCAGTTCATATCTAAAAATACACTTTATTTTTTAAAAAATCTACGTCAGAAATGTTCATTTTATTTTATACAAATTGCAAAAGTAGCAGTATTTTGAATTTTACTATAATGTTGAAGTTTTTTACTTTCAATAAAGAACATATAAAAACTTTAAAATTTCCAATGTTTAATTTTATAATTTAAATAGATAATAAAATACTGATCAGATGATATAATTCATAATAATTACATTTTGAAATTGATATAAATGATAATGCATTATTTTAAATAGTGTTTATCAATTGCTAATGAGTTTATTTTGAATTAGTTTTAATACAATGTCATTTATTAAGTATTTAATTAATTTTCTAGATAGAAATATACAGAGTGATCAAAACGAATTGTTTCAGGTGGCAATAAGAAAAAAACACTTGAATTTGGTAAGACTGATATAAAAATGTATTTCCTGTTGTTGACAGTGACATTTGAAAATTTAAATTTGAGTATATTTACAATCTATAAATAAAATTGTTGTTTCTTTTACCCACATCCTTTTATTTCTTAATATTACCACAGAGCAATAATACAAAGTAATTTTATCACGTAAAATCCTATTAACTGTCAGATTCTCAGACAAAACATTACCAGATAAATTCTGCCGTATTCAAGTCAATGCAGTGTTGTGAAGCAGAAAGAGTTGGAGTAACTTGTTGGTGAGGCGGCTGCGCGGCAACGAGCGAGTACACTTTGATGTTGCAAGTTGCAAACATTTGTGTAATTATTTTTATATTCAATTACTTATTTTTCATACATCAAAGTAAAGGTTAGTTTTTGATATATTAAGTGTTTTGTATACGCACTTTTGTATTTAAATAAATAAAATGCTCGCGTCTGATAACTGTCATCAACATAAATGCAACCTACATAACATCAACTTGTACTAGCTCTTTGCCGCGCACCCGCCTCATCACCAAGTTATTCTAACCCTTTCTACTTCACAACAAACGCCGTTGTTCTCCGTCTAGTAATGTTTTGTCTGAGGTCAGATTCCTGACATAACCTATTTGTATTTATTATAAAAATTACGTGTCAAATAGTATTTCCACCTTTACCTCTAGAATTGTATTGTCAACTGAAACAATTCCTTTTAATCATTCTGTATTATACATGTTATAATAATTTGACCTTGAAAAGTCAAGACTGTCATCGAGACTTGAGACCGAAATGAGATTTAAATAGTCGAGACCGGCTCGAAATTGAGACAATACCATAATACTAGAGACAAGTCGAGACCAAGACGAGACTGGTCTCGCGGTAACACTATTGCTGCTAGATTGGTTTTGTCTATTGCACGTACAATTTATGTGCTACACTCATGCAACTTGCTAAAATTGGTTGCAATTTGCATTTGCAGCTGCAGTAATAAATAAAACTATTTGGAGTAAAAAAATACTAAATAAAAAAAAAATTATTGAGGATCTGCAAAACTGATTTATTTCGATATACCAGGAAAAGAGAATATTAAATTGTTTCCACTCCTATTCCAACTGAATTGAAATATAAACATTCAGCAATATTAAAAAAAAAATATTTCTATTAATAAATTTATCCATGGCTCTTATTATAGGCGTGTTTCTTTGGACTGTGAAAGTGATCAAACTTAACATGATCATGAAGAATCATGTTTCTTCGTTCGTTATTCGTTAACCCTACTCTTTCATTTTGTGATCACGAAACGACAATCCCCCTACCCTTCTGAATCATACTTTTTCTATGATTCATGTTGACTGATTCACATCGAAGGTTTAAAAATGGCGTCTGATGATAAATTTATGTGCTCTATTTGCGGAATTAATGGAAATTGGCTGCTTCTGGAAGAATGTTTAAATGGCTTACATGGACACTCATTTATGAAATTTTAAAATAGGTTAGTTTGTGTATTTGACATTTGCAGTTATTTTAACGTTCATACTATAGGATCGCGTCGATCGGGTTGGATTTGAATCATTATTCCTGTTCGATGTTTTCTTCAGTATCATATTTAATCATGATTCAACGCAATCACGATCAAAGGAATCATGATTTAAAAAATCACAATCAAAGAAACACGCCTTATATCTCCAACTTTTTAATTTAACATAAAGGAAAGTGAGAGGTACAAATTTGAAAGTAAGTACATAATCTTTTCAGATAGATTACACGTCCATTATTGTATCCCAATAAATCTTCCACCCAATTGGTCCCAACACAATAAAACCTCAAAGCCTTTAATAAAGATGAAAGATCAGGTTGCGCGTGTGACAGTCGCTTAGCATGTAGCATATGATAACTAAGTGGCTTAGACCACATCACCGGAGCCGTAGTTCCGCTGGCGGTGGTTACTCAAAGCACCGGAGCTGCGATCTGCGAAACAATACGCAGCGAAGCGACGAACCGTGCCGTGCCTCCTACTGGATAAAGCAAACAACTCACAGTTTACCTAAGCAATTAAATTAATCCGGCGCATTAATTCTGATGTAGAGTAAATAACGAAGGACGAGATAACTGATTTAATCTTTTCTTTACTTGTCTCACAACCGCACTAAATGGAGTCCAAGTGATCGATTATTTGTAGCTGTCGAGGGGTAATGGAGTACATTTAAATTGCCTTTTTATTTTTCATTATCCATCAATTTTTATTAAGCTCAAATTAATTTAGATAACATTAATTTTTAAAACATGGAGTATTTTTAGAGCTTCTGAACACTTTTTAGAAGTACAGTAGTGTGCGAATTAATGTGAACAATGAAGTATTTCAATTTTTTCTCAAGAAGATGTTCTGAGGCTGTTTTACTTACACGAAGACCGGATTTTTTGTGCCAATTGAATGGACTATTAATTGTCATAAGTACTAGGAATTACCGGTGAATAGATTGGCTGAGTGCTGAAAATTTTTAAGCTAAAGGTGAAGAAATCAAGGTTCAACTCCATGCCATACATCGAAGATTATGAAGAAATATTTTACAGATAAGAAGATACTTGCCTGGAATGGCCAACGAACTCATCGGATTTAAATTCTATAGAGAACTTGTAGGCTATTAGCTAGAGATCTCGAGTGCAAAATGATGTCTCATTTATTCCAGTGACAGAAATGGATTTTTTAATAGATTATATCATGATAAACATGAAAAAAAAGAAAATTAGATTTAGGAACGGGTAACAACTATAAATGGCGCCGATGTGAATGCGCCAATTTTAAGGGTGGTTGTTGATCCCTACACCAGTCCACTTTCACAGCTTCTGTCATCACTGAGCAAACAGCAATAATTTCTGTCAATAATTTTTTTGTCAAGTATTCGTCGTGAACAAGTAGTAATATGTCACACGACACCATAAAAATTGCTTACTTTGACCGGTTTTGTCAAGCAAGCGTCATCAGCCAAAACTTCTGTTTATCATATTTATTACTTAATTATACCAAAATCTATAATTTAAACTGAAAATTAGCCTGCAAAAAATATATCAACCACCCTTAAAATCGGCGCATTCACATCGGCGCCTTTTATAGTTGCCACCCGTTCCAAAAACTAATTTTCTTTTTTTCATGTTTATCATGACATAATCTATTTTTAAAATCCATTTCTGTCACTGGAATAAATGAGACATCATTCTGCATCCTAGCTTTCTAACTATATATGTATTCCAGGATTAAGAAAATGGATTGCACCACTAAAACAGAGATGACTGAAACAATAATTCAAATATAGTTTTGGGACGAGAAAATCTTGGAGAATCTCATTAGTTCGAGCTAAAACGACTCCAACAAATTATTTAAGCTAAAGGCCATATTTCTTATTGATATAATAATTCATGTTTATTTAATTACCAATTATAATTTTTTCATAATTTTAAAAACTACCTCTGTGGCTCCTCCACCACTGACATCTTTGGGGGCCGTAATTTGATGGCTGGTAACCGCACTTCACGCGCAAAATATATCACTTACCAAGATCTGCTGTCACACTCAGTAATGGATAGAAGGCGTGATGATATATTTATTTTTTATTTTTATTAAACGCATTCTTGAACGAAAGCATCCATGTTCACATAAATTCGCATACTACTGTAGGTTTTCTTTGTTTTATATCCCGTGCACACAGAGAAAGTTTTCCGAGAAACTTTTTTCACTTGTTCTTTCTAAAAAGATTTTTAGAAAACTTACCCCATGTGCACGGAGCATTAGGTTATTCACTTCCACCTATATTTGGTAAATATGTAGATTTCAACTGGAAGGTAAAAATAAAAAAATTGTAAGATTTAGTTCTTTTTAATTACACTTAATTGCTTATCTGAATTCAATCTGCAGGGCTAGGTGGGTTCCTAATGAGAATTCGAGGAATATTTCTGATAACGACCTATAATTATCGTTGTAATTAATTACGGCACGGTTCCTTAACTGAATTTTAAGAAAGTTTAATGAAAAAAGGAACCTATTTAATTCAGTTAAAACATCTCAGTAAACGTTTAAAACATGTTCTATATAAACTGATTTGAAATTACTACATTTTTAAACAGATACAAATTTACTGATGTGGGTAATTAATCTAATTCAAAAGCATAATTAATTTACGACTTATGAGCGATTTATCAATCGAACATTAAGTAAATGTTAACTATATGCTAAATAACAGAAACATAACAGTTAGTCATTTAATGTTGTGTTTACTTGTATAAAAATCTGGTGTGGTCACCACACGACTTTCTTATACACAACATATTTAATATTTAGAATATATAATATTATTAAACATGTAATTTTAGATTTTCATTAATTCAGCATTTATCTGTTTGACACATATAAAATATAAAATTTGTTTACGTATAATTTTTTAGTAATGTTGACTATTTTATGTCTAACTTTACTGATGAGGCATATACATTTTTCGAGCCTAACCCTTGGTATTTCAAGAACCCTGAGATACGAAGTTGATTAAATTGAGGCAAAGTTGCCGAATTAGTTGAACATTTGAATGATGTATTTGGTTTTCCGAAAAAAGACATAGATAACTAGATAAAGCGAAACTTAAAAATCTATGTATTTTGTTTCTATTGCTACTATGATTATTGAAATATATTATTAAATATAAAAATTTGTTTTTCTCAAAATTAGACGCACATACAGAGAAGTTGCAAATAACATTTTATGTTTCAAATATTTTTACCAACATCTTTTATTTGAAACTTTTTATTTCGTAACTGATTCCAGTTTTGAAATAAATGGAATTTAATGTTTTGTGTGTCCAGTAAACTTCCTCTTCGGGTTTTTCAATTTCATTCAAAATCAACTCAGCTCTTCGTATTTTCATGAAACTTATAATTACCAAGTTTCGTTAACAAATCTTATCTCGTTCATGAGATATTGCACGACCGGACACACATCCAAACACAAAGTAGTCAACATTACTAAAAAATTATACGTAAACAAATTTTATATTTTATATGTGCCAAACAGATAAATACTGTATTAATGAAAATCTAAAATTACATGTTTAATAATATTATATATTCTAAATATTAAATATGCTGTGTATAAGAAAGTCGTGTGGTGACCACACCAGATTTTTTAATGCTGTCTAGGTACCAGTTCTCAGTTTTGCAGTTATTTCGTACAGGCCAGTATTATTCAGATATTTAGATATTTTAACATTTAAAAAAGAAATGAATATTTGTTATAACAAATGAAACTAATAATAAGATATTTAGTTTATATTCTTTTTATTAGATCGATTCCCCAATTTTTCAACTAAAACTCCACCTCAAAATGTATCCTCATTAAATACAGAAAATATGATTGTCACGATGTTAGGTTAACGATCTTCCCCGAGGGACACATGGTCTCATCCCAAGAACTCCATTTTTAAAGCTGAAATTTCAGACGACCTCTGTTAACAAAGTGCATATCATACGTCATTGTAAGTTCGTGAGCTTAATTTACATGTATCAAAAGTTTGAAAAGTAAGGCAAATATTTCATCATACTCCTTTAATAAATTTCAATAATCTTAAATGCTCCTTGCCAGTGTTGGACAATATTTTAGAACAAGTACTTCAAATGTATTCTCGAATATCGAATACTTTTAATACTCATAGCAAATACTAATGACTATATTTTTATGATATTCGGTATTTGTCATCTAATTTTTATATTTAAAGTTCTTACATTTTTTTTAGCAACTGGCTACTTTTTTTCTATTGTGTGGACTTTTCTATCATATACAAGTGCAGGCAATCGCTTTCATCTTTTATAATCTTGTAGATTCGTTGTTAGTTTCGTTATTAGATTCGTTGTTAGGAGTAAACGTGAGTAAATATGTTATGTACGTTGAAGAAAGAAAATGAATGATAAGTGAATAGGAATGATGTGATTGAAGGTTTGTTGTGTGATAATGATTTCGAATGTAATAAATGAATGAGTTTATATGGAGTGATTTATGAATGTGGTTGAAGTGAGGGTGGTTTGTTTGGATAAAGATGTTTGACGAAGGCTGATTGTTTGATGAGTGTGATGAGTGAATGTTTTATGAGTGATTTTAGGGTTTGTGCTACCCCATTTGTTGGGATATAGCGTGAAGATATGTATGTATGTATGTAAATAGGAACCAAATCATTCAAATACGAAACGATAGATCTTGACTTGAAAAATTATTACTATGAATTTTAATGTTCTAGAAGTCCGGCCCCGGCTCTCATTTTTGAATAATACTTTTTTCTTTAAATAAAAAAATTAATAAATATATCACTATGCCTTTAACCCATTACTAGGTACGGCACTCTGCCGTAGCAGATCTCAGTAAATGATATATTTATACGCGTGAAATGTGGTTACTAGTCGTCAAATCACGGCTCCTGATGATGTTAGTGGAGGGAAAGTCATAGAAGTAATTTTAATGTCGTGAAAATTGTTTGTCGGCTGTGAGAATCGAACCCGCGTTCTCAAATCCACAGGCCGACTTGATACCACTAAGCTATCTACCCCATTAAAAAAAAATAAGCATGATAAAATTTAGATACGCTGACATATTACAAAAACTGGAACCTCCAAACGAGAAACAAAAAGATGGCAGCCCTAACACTGTATTAAAAAAAAACATAACCCTCAACAAAATTTAAAGTAATAGTTTATTCTGTATTTTGCAGTATATGTAGAGTTCGATTTGCAAACAATCTCACCTCAGTTCATTTCAACTGAGTTGAGATTCTCTGAAATGAGATGATATTTTTTCGATCACAAATCGAACGGGTTTTGACATGTCCTGAACTGAGTCGGTTACGTGACGAACGTTGTAGTATCATTTCGCGGACAACACATGATTTGCTTGATGTTTTTGTTGGAAGTGAGCTGTGAGGCATGATTTATAATAACATATACAATTTAAAAAAATTATTAAATAATTTCCAAATATTCAAACTACAAACAAAACATAACGAATTCTACCCCTACTCTTAACTGAGTAAAAAATCTCAGTACGCACCAGTGAAATAGGTAGTGCAGCATCGGCAAGGGGGGAGGTGAGTGTCTCACTTGATCTCAGTTATGTCATTGCAAATAGAACAGCACAAAAAAACTGTCAAACTGAGGTGAGGTGAGATGAACTGAGATTTGGTGCAATTCGAACACTACTATAGTTTGAGATTAATAACCAAAGTTAAGGAATGCTATTAAACATGTAACGTTTATGAACTATAAACTTGATAAATAATCTGTATTTTGTTCTTCACAGGAATCAAGAATATCATGGTCTTATATTTAAGGTTCTTTTAATTATAAACATATTTATAATATGTTTTATATTTACGTCTACCATACAGCAATATTTGGCATGTTTTCCAATAAAAATTATCTGCTTGTAAATCTGTAAGTCCCTTGCTGGAATTTGGTTCCGGTTTATTACAGCTATTCACTTTTATTTCACGAATATGTTTACACAGTACTGCCTGTAGTTACGGCGGGATAAGCTCAATGCGATATGAAATGTTTGAGTGACGGAGCCGAAGGCTCTGCGGATATGCAGCAACTCTCAGAGATAGGATTTGCATCATTCAGAGAAGTGTATGATTTTGATCTATGATTTGGTGAACTAAGCACTGGTTATTAATTAAAATCATAAAAGTTGTAATACTCGGATGGTATGTTACTTTGTTTAGTTTGAGTCTAATATTAAGTATCATCGTTGAAAGTAGTTTCAGTTTATAGGAGCATATTGAATATGTTGTTATCTTTATTTTTTATTTAAAATGTTTACCTACTTCAAATATATTTCTGACATAAAAGTCGTACAGGAATAATATGTGCTTAAGTGTTATAGGAGGTACATAAAATGAAGAAATAAAATATTTAATTTATTTTTTGTTACGATTTCGAGTGCGTCATATATAGTACGAGTATTATATAACAAGCATCGAAAGTGTAAGATAACGTGCGAGTGTACAAATGGAAAAACAAGGCGCGTAGCGCCGAATGATTTAAGTACACGAGCATAGTTATCACACTTTCGAGCGATTTATGTACACTATTTTTTAGACGACCACAAAATAGTTCACAAGAGCAATGTTGTTACACTTTGACATCGGATGCGTTTTTGAAGGTAAGCGTTGACGTTTAAGGTTAGGTATGGTGATTCCAATTGTACTAACAGTAATGTCAAAATATTAAATAATGGTAAAATATTATTAAATAAGAAATTATTAATTTCAAAAAATAATATTTATCTAAATAAATGAGTTGAAAAATCTATCGTATTTTATTTTTTATTATTTTATTTTTTTTATGGGGTGGCTAGCTCAGTGGTATGAAGTCGGCCTGTGGATCCTGAGAACTTTGGTTCGATTCCCACAGGCGACAAACAATTTTCATAATTTCAAAAAGGTACCCCTGTGGCTCCTCCACCACTAACATCTTTGGAGACCGTGATTTGACGACTGGTAATCGCACTTCACGCGCAAAAAATATATCACTTACCGAGATCTGCTTCGGCAGAGTGCGACACCCAGTAATGGGTAGCAGGCGTGATGATATATTTATTTATATTTCATTTATTTTATTCTCTCATCGTAACGCCATCTGTTGTCAATCAATGTTTGTTATGTTCAACTTTCCGTAGTAGTTTATGATTTTGTTATGGTTACTGTCATAAGTGGTCGTCTGAAAAAATATAAACATCTTTCAAATTCAAATATGTGTAAAATCAAATTAATAATGTATAATGTATCAGACTAGATATAATTTTGTAAGAAATCTGGTTAGAAAGAAAATATTGTCAAGCGTATGATTAAAAAAACCATTTCTACATCTTTAGTTTTGAGTAATAATATATCACCAATCTTCAGTAGTATATTACATAAAAGATGAATTTATTGATATGCTTAAAAACTTGCGTACTAGCAAATAATAATTAAATTAGTATTCGAAAAAATAGACGAATCATGGTCAAATTAATTTACTGCAGCCCGTACATGAAATGTTTTCTGAAATTGTTAATAAAAGAGCTAACTAAGTGCTATTAAAAAAAATGCAAATTAGTATGTTTTTTATATACCTAAATGTTTAATACAAAGTGTATCAAAATTAAAATTTAAGGGTATATATGACGTACTGATTAGAGGTCGGCAAAAATATCCGAAATCCGAATCCGATCCGATCCGAAAGTAGGATAAAAGATCCGATCCAAAAGTCGGATAAAAGATCCGATGCGAATGTAGGATAAAAGATCCGATCCGAAAGTCGGATAAAAGATCCGATGCGAATGTAGGATAAAAGATCCGATCCGAAAGTCGGATAAAAGATCCGATCCGAAAGTCAGATAAAATATCCGATCCGAAAGTAGGATAAAACATCCGATCCGAAATTTACATACATAACATTTAGGTATCCACTCTTAGTAAAAACATAAATTCCAATTCCTCTCTAAAGAAATATAACGCTACGTTATATTTATAAGCATTTATGTTCTGTGATAAAAATGATTAAATAACGTTACAACTAAATATGCCTCTTTAGTTTTTTATAACAAAATTATTTATTAAATTTCATCTATCAGCCTAATTCTCTAAGCGAAGTTGTTATTGTTAGCAACTGCTTCTAGTTGTTAATATCAAGGTCAGTTGTTAGCGTTCAGATTGCAATTCTCTAATTTCTAAGTTGTTAAAAATTAACGACTAATCGATTAAACTCAGTTGTTAGCTAGCAACTGCATTTTATTCGTTGCTAAATATTTTAACCACTGATTTACAAATGTTTCTTTACTTTATTTTCGATGGAAGCAGTAGATAATGGTCTTTTGCTATATTTAATGATAGGACAAATTATTTATGCTTGTGCAGTCTTGCACAATATGTGCATAGAACGAAATATAAATTTAGAAGATCTTGAAGATGGAGAAGATATCGAAATGATGGAAACGAATGAACAAATCGATGGTCGGATCTCGGATCGGATCTCGGATCGGATTTTCGGATCGGATTTTGGATCGGATTTCAGATCGGATCTCGGATCGGATCGGATCGGATATCAAAATTTTCAAATATGCCGACCTCTAATACTGATTTCATTTGCAAAACTAGGAACATGGTTCTTGAAGTATATATTTTAGAACCATTGACCGACACTACAAACAGTCGTTTATCGGATTTATTTATTTGTTACTCTTCACAACAGGAAGTAAATCCCAATTACAGTATAGCGATCCTACAGTTTATAGTGGAATCCGAACCACTCAGACAATCGTATTTTTTGGTAATTAAGAAACGCAAATTTTACCTCGCTTTTATCCACTGAGCTACGATTACCCGATTTTGTATAATTAGTAAATTACCTATTGTAGTATTTTTAATTATACTTTAATTAATAATATATTCGAAATAATTATCAAACTATTAAAAATGTTTATTTAAAGTAAACTACCCTTAATGAAAATATGAGTTTTGAAAGCTTTTTCCATCGGCTCATTTTGAAATTTAATTAAAAAATATAGATATTTTTGATAAAAGGAGCAGCTTTACAGCTATTTAAAAATTCTTGAGAATGAATGAAGTTCAACTCAAGCTTGTTACGAAAGCTTAGTGCATGCAATGACTTTGAACCGCCTTTTTCATTGTAGAAAGAGTTCTATCACCAAAACCTAAATTTGTGTAAATTAACGAGGAGTATACAGTGCAATCTGCTTATAATATGAAGTACGGGGAACCAAAGGATATATTCCAAAAATATACGTATTATTAGGCACTTCCAAATTAAATCCATGTGAAATAAAATACACGCTAGACGCATTCATAATCGACGTAAATTGTAAATTTGTATCGCACGAATTTATGGGATATACCGTTTATAATAGATTAGAATAACCATTTTTAGTACATTATATGCGAATATCTATAATAAGCGAGTTCATCATAACCGAGTATTTTACATCCGAGACTCACGGAATTTGTCCATTATAGACGCGTTAGAAGATAATTTTCCTTGGCCTATTTTCAATCAATCATAATGTAAAACATTTGAAAATACAACCAATAAACATTGTTTATACTGATTATTTTGTGACGTTTATTAAAACCAATGAAATGTTTTATTCATTGTTGCGTGTGTACATTTTAACCAATTCTATCATTATTATAGTGAGTATACGAACAAACCTATTGTGATTATTCCTCAAAATAATCATTTTAGTTTTTGTTCATTTGATAAAGGTTGTTGTCAAATAATTAGTTAAAATCATAAACCGGTAATGTAAAATTCTATTGTTATAATTAAATTTATGAGTCAAAAAATCATCTACTTAAATATCATATCACAACATCATAAACTACCATGGAAAGTTGAAAATAACATGCACTGATATGTTAGCATAACGTACACTTCTAACATATCAGATGAAGTTCCACGGATTGACAACAGATGGCTTTATGATGAAAGAAAATAATAAAATAAATGAAAAGAATTTATATTATCATTTGAATCGAAGTTTTGGCAAATATTTCAACATATTTGCACAGATAAATCTTATTTTTAAAAATCAATAATCACTTATTTAATCCTATTTTAGCATTATTTAATATATTGACATTACGGTTAGTACAGTTGGTATCACAATACCTAACTTCAAGCATCAAACATCAACGCTTACCTACAAAAACGCATCAGCTGTCAAAGTGTAACAACATAGCTTTTGTAAACTTTTTTTAGAAACATTTTGTGGTCGTCTGGAAAATAGTGTACATAACTCGCTCGAAAGTATGATAACTGTACTTGTGTACTTAAAGCACTCGGTGCTACGCGCCTCGTTTTTCAATTTGTACACTCGCACGTTATCTTACACTTTCGATGCTTGTTATGTAATATACTATTGTGAGTTCAGTACATTAAATAATAGTTCTCCAGTTTCATTCTCAAACTGATTGCATTTGGAAAAGCCATGGCAAGAAGTTTTCGATTCGAAATCTGTCGAATTATTTTCAATTTATTATCATTATCTTCTTATATTATTACTGATAAAATTGCATAACCAAATAAGTATGCTGTCAATATGACACAAAATGATATTTTTGTTTTGTGCTATCAGTTTGATATAATATTATTTTATTTTATTTGTTTCGGGAAATTATTTTACTAAAACCATACGACCTCGCAGATTTTCTCTAGATAAATTCCTATTTTCAAGCATTGTAGCAACTCGTGCTAAATGACATTAGACAAAACCCTCGTTCTAGGACTCTTAATTTACCATGCAGTTTACTCTCAAACTAACTACAGTTGTGATTACGAAAGTATGCCAATCTGTGAAATGTGATATGCTTGCAGGACTTGTATTAATCGGCACTGAAATTAGAAATATTTTACTATTAGTGTTATACGTAATACATGAACCGCTCTGCCAACAAATACTAACTACAATAGACCAGTGGAATAAATACAATTTCACAGTGACGTTCTGTCGAGAGTACAGTTGCACCATTGTATCCCCACTTCTTTTGCAAACGGCGAGAAGCCGCTACATACTAGTAGCAAAACGACATTACACAGGGCAAAACTAGTTGTTGTGAACCGCGGGGATATTTTTGCAAATTTTTAATAGATAAGCGATAAACGAAGCATGAAAGAAAGTACTAAAGTTAAATTTATCAGCGAAAACACAAGCAAAAGAATTGTGTAATATCACGAATGAACGGATTAATCTCTTTTGCCTTTCTGACAATCTTTCTTGTCAACGGTTCTACTGAGCAAAATAATGAGGGGTTCAATTGGTAGAGCTTTTATATATATATATATATATATATATATATATATATATATATATATATATATATATATATATATATTTACAGAATATCATATTGAATACAATATAAAAGCATACCATAAATGATATCTTTAATGCTGAAATATGAAAGTAAAAGTTGAATAATTCAAAACGCTTATTTAAATTTCGCACTATCATATTGCAATTACGTAGTTGCATTAAGCCAATCACAGAGCTTTGTCTGAAACGTTTGTCAGTGCTTAACTTTACTGAGAAGAAGACGAATAGGAAACAACCATTCAGCATTCTACGATTCTACTGACAACGACACACGTTACCTGAAGTTACGAGTTATTTATCTCTGTCTTATCTGTCTCTCTTTAATCCAAGATGCAACTACGTCATATTCGTTTGTTTCGAAAGTTTTAATATTTTTATCATGCATAATACAAGTTTTTTTAAAAAATTAAAAATTGTGTTTAACAATTTTATTACGTAGATTAATCTATAAACATTTCAAAAAAGTCTTGAAGGGCCTATTGTGCTAAATAAAAAATTATCAGTAATAATATAACAAGAGAGTGAAAATAAATTGAAAATAATTTCACTTTTGAAAACTTGTTGCTAGGCAATAGTCATGAAAGCCAGTAGGGCTTGAGTGGCTATTGCCAAATGGCAACAAGTTTGAGAAAGATACTAGAGAATTATTTTCTAATTTATCGAACTCTCGAGTTATATATAATTAGATTATTTTTTGACTTAGCTGTTGAGGTCGATTCATCCAACTTAAAAGATTTTGAACTGGATTCATATCGATTGATTACTTATTAATGTATTCTTGGAAGTTGTTTCCAAAATTTGTTGGTGTATTTCTGTATCTAAAATACAACTAAATCGATTTTTTTTCACACATTTTACTTGACGCGTTGACAGTTTTAAATAATTATTTGACAACTACCTATCATTTGTAACAAACATAAAAGCACTTATAGAGATTATTCCCGGGAATAAGCACAAGAGCTTTATTCTCAGCATAATAATGACAGGATTGGATAAAAAGCAGACATGTGACATACAATGAAGCATTTCATTGGTTTTGAGAAACGACAAAAAATAATCGATAAAATCATGTCTTGGTGCTATTACTTGTGATAATATACGGCATTGACATACAACCTCAATTAAATTTCAATGATTTGAACCAGTTTAAAATATAAGTTGTGTTGCAATGTAGTAGGGTTGTTGATTTTTAGAATGTTCGGATTTATTGAACCTTCGAATTTAGATTCTAACTTTCGAATTTTTGAATATTCCGAATTTTCTAATTATTCTAATTGTGAATCTGGATCCTAACGTGAACACGGCATGATGATATGAATTATTTTCAGAATAAACTCATTTGCAGAGTTTTGTTTTAATACTTAAGTAATTATTATTAATTATTATTATTTGCCAAATTAATTCAATTTAGACTTAAAATTTCACTACACTGTCAAAAACATTTTAATTAAGACGTTTTTGTATCCTTTTTATTGTTTTTTTTAAAACGTTTTACTAAAAGTCCGTAGCATTTAGATGGGCGGTAAGAGAATGTATATCTTAATTAAGACGCCTAAACTTGCAAAGTTTTTGCAGGATACTTCGCCGAGTTTATTATTTAATTCGTGGCCGACTTTTCGCGAATTATGCGTGAGCATGTTTGGAGATAACAGATGGCGTTAATTCAGTGGCAAAAATTTCGAAAATTCGTAAATTCGAAGCTTCAAAAAATTCGAAAATTCGAAGCTTCGAAGTTTTTCTGACAAAGTTCAAAACATTCGAATGGTCGAACGTTCAGAAATTCAAACTTCGGTGGAAATCAACGACCCTATAATGTAGGAAAACTAAACTTACCTTCCTAGCAGAAGTCCTCCGCATCAGCAAACACCAAAATCCTGGCCGTGACGCCGTCCGCCCTTTTTCAACTCCCAAACTGATGCCTGCCATTCTCATTGTCGTTCCTCGTGATGACTGAATTCTTGACATCAAAGTCTTCGCACTTCTTGAACGTGTCGAGTGCCACCAGTGTGGTATCTTGCGTGTTCTGCCTCGCCAGCGTCTGCTTGCGGTACATGGAGTCTGCTGTGTGGCGACGATACGTGGAGTTGAAGCTAGTCTCGCAATTGGCGGAACAACTGGGACCGCGACGCGGCACTCGACGAGGGTTCCGACAGCATAAATAGCGGTTGAATTGTTGACGGAATACTCCGCTGACGCAGTAGAGGGCCACTGGGTTCACGCAGGAATTTAGGAAACTGAAACAGAAGATTGAGAGGACAATTAGTTTAAGATTATGGATTATGGATGTATATCTCATTTGAATAATTTTTAAGATAGGGTAATTTTACATTGAACATTGTCCTTTTCTATTTGTATACTGTATATAGCTCAATATTATCAGGGCCGGTTTAAGGACTTAGAGCGCTCTAGGTGATTTGCAATGAAGTGCCACTTTTCAGATAGTTTTATTACAAATAAAATAAAATAAAAATTATATTAAAATCTAAATATGTTTAAAATAACATATATTAATTACACAAGTAAAATTGAACGAAATTTTTAATAATCACTGTAGCAGTTTGCATATAAAAAATAAAAAAAAAAACTTATGCAAAATATTTCCTTCGTGATTAGTTTCTATTAATGCATCATAATTTAAATGTTCGACAATATCACTATTTATTACCATAGACGACAGTCCTATTAATGTATTTTTCCTACAACTGTGCGATTTCTTTGTTATTACGTAACTATAATTGCCTTGGTTACGTATGGAAAGTAGATGAATGCAGACCAAGTGCGTTTCCGAAAGCAAAGAAACACTAGTGCGGAAAGTGCTTCATTACGTAACTGTCAAAAGTATATTTTTTTGACAGCGATTTAAATTTCGCGCCGAGAGCGGAATTCATATTTTGACCACAGACGCTTATGGAAGAAGAAGATACGGTGAACCAGCGCTAGTAAATATGCAGTAGTATATTTTGACGTTTATAAACGTAACCTTAATTTGCAGTATATCTAATCTGTAGACAATTAATAAAAAGAACCGAACAAAGTAAAATATATCGATAAATGGTTTTATTTAAAGAGTAAGTGAAATACTTCATATTTATTGTTTGTGTATATTATTAATACAGTTGTTACAGTTGCTTATATTGACATAATGTAAAGTAGAAACTTTTGTGTCTAAAGAAACATTGATTTCTTCCGTACCTGTTCATATTATTACCAGTAATATTATTGGTAACAATTTCGGAAGCTTCAGAAGTACCAGCAGCAGGTTGATTGTCATTGTCGAAAATAGATCCAACATAGTATGATCCGGAGCTTCAATTATCTTTGGAGGTGTTAATGATAAAGAAGAATCACTCACTGTACTATTCCAATCAAGATGATTTTGAAGAAATTATTTTGACGTTAGTGAAATATTTTTAAATAACGTAGAACAATGTGCAAGCAATCAACAAACAAACCATAGCAACGCCGTAAAACATCGTTCTCATGTAATATCATTAAAATTTTATAAATTTTATAAATTTTAATAATATTTTATTGATTTACTAAATCGCACAGTTGTAGGAAAAATGTTGTTTATAACACGTGCCGAAAAAGGTTACATGCTCGTGCAGATTTCCGCACTCGGCAAGCCTCGTGCGTTAAATTCTGCACTTGCACGTAACGAGCCTTTTTCGGCACTTGTTATAAAAATAACTATTTCCTACAACTTTGTGATCACGTAACTATTATTGCTTACGGGTGAAAAGGAGACAAATGCAGACCAAGGGCGTTTCTATAAACTAAGAAGCCATAGAGCAGAAAGTAATTTGTGTTTTAAGCAACTGTCAAAAGAAAATTTAATTGAGAGCGATTTAAATTTCGCGCCAGGCGAGGAAATTCATATTTTAGTCACATACGCTTATGGAAAAAAAAGGTACGCGAGCAAACGAACGGTAAATATGCTGTGGTATATTTTGACGTTTAAAAACATAACCTTAAATTGAAGTATATCTAATCTGTACCCATCACATTGAGCAGACAAGAACACAAGTATATCATTATTAAATATGATAATTAATAAAAAGAACCGAACAAAGTAAAATATATCGATAAATGGTTTTATTTAAAGAGTAAGTGAAATACATAATATTTATTGTTTGTGTATATTATTAACACAGTTGTTACAGTTACTTATATTGAAAAAAAATGGAAACTTTTGTACTGTCTAAAGACACACTGATTTCTTCCGTACCTGTTCATATTATTAACAGTAATATTATTGACAACAATTTCGGAGGTTTTAGAAGTACCAGCAGCAGGTTGATTGTCATTATCAAGAATAGATCAAACATAGGTAGATCTGGAGCTTCAAGTATCTTTGGAGGTGTATATGATAATGAAGAATTACTCAGTGTAGTATTCCAATCTAGACGATTTTGAAGATTTTTTTTTTAAATTAGTGAAATATTTTTAAATAACGTAGAACAATGTGCAAGCAATCAACAAACAAATCATAGCAGCGCCGTCCTAGTGTAATATCATTAAAATTTTATAAATTCTGATAGTATTTTAGTGATTTTATAAATCTTACAGTTGTAGGAAAAATGATGGTTTTATAACCAACCGAAAATAAGTCTTTTGCGGCACTTGTTATAAAAGTAACTATTGTGACAAATTATTTTTTAATGTCACGTAAAAAATGTTTCATGTTTTTAATTATGTGCGGTTATATTAGAGATTAAATCAGTGAATGGCATAAAAATAATTCTCGTCGCAACATTTCAATACCCTTAAAATTTTGGCGCCGTAGATGATCATCTAGGATGGCCTAAAGGTTAAATCGCTCCTATATATTACAAAATGACAAGGACTCTAAATAAGTGAAAAATCATATGTATTTTAGTCCAGAAAATCAATTCATTAAGATAAAAAATTTAAAATTGTATATACCATTCAAATTATTTCATTATACCATTCCAATTACTTCCTGCTCATCTGAATTTTGTTTCAAATAAGATTGTAAAAAAGTTTGTCCTGTAACTATCAGACTGATGCATGCTTTGAATTTTACTTTAAGAGCTGATGAATTTATGGATTGAAAAATATGTTGATACTTATACATTTAATTCCTTGGCAGTGGCAACATTTTATTTTTACTCAAAAGTCGTTTTTGGTGATTTTTTTTTTTTTCAAAAGTTTAAATGGAATGAAAATTTACTGAAGAATAGATTACTATATCGTATTTATAATTATACTGAGTTTTATTTATTGTCTTATTCCAATCGTTTTTTAGATTTTATATTAATATTTTTAATAGTTTTTCATTATTATTTACGAAAATATTTAATGTTTTCAAATTTATTACAATACTTTAAATTTTTAGTTTCCAAAATATGTGTATATAAAATTAGAAAATTAACCTTTGTGTCTTCTCAAAAAAGTTTCGGTAAATAAGTTTTAATTTTATACTGTGCCGTATTTCCATGTTTTCAATAGTGATTTTAGTCCGGAAAGTGTGACTTTATAGTACTAGATACCATTATCCATATTAAGATGCTGTTATCGTAATGTTGCTATGTAACAAATAGTTTTTGATATTTAATTATAATTTATTTATGTAACTTTCAAGGTTAGAATATGAAAATAATGTTTAAAAATTAAATGCGAAACAGTATGAAATAAAATATTGTACGTCCTAAGTCCGTTAATAATTTTTTCCGGTATTCATTTCGAAATTTTTGACTTGGTTACTTTGCTATATCTTACACATATTGTATAAACTTATTTATCTAAAAAAATATATTACCGGTAATTTCACGTACAACAATTTATTTCATACTGTGTCGTATTTAATTGTTAAACATGATTTTCATATCCTAATCTTGAAAGTGACTCCTTCAAATAATCATAATTAAAAGTGAAAAACTGTTACATAGCAAACTCAAGATACCGTAATACTTTATTACGATATCTAAAACTGCAATAGCAGTTTTACACTTATCAATAAATCTAAAATTAATCGATCAACAAGCGTTGAGCATTACAGTTAACGATTTTCTAACAATTTATTTGTGTATTGATCCATAAATAAGGTAATTTTTGTATACCTCTCTCCTAATTTTTTTGTTGACAAATTATACTCACAACAGTAACAGGCAGATTCACAAAACGGATTAGCGCTAACACCATTTTTAATATTATTTATAACTCTGTTTCAAATTAAAACAGATTAAAGAAATAAACTAAATTTGATGCTAATTAATTCTCTTTTTAACTCAAGTTAAAATAAACTTATTTCGTACATTGAAAAGAGAATTAAAAATGAAATAAAATATGGTGTTAGCGCTAATCCGCTTTATGAATATGCCTGTAAGATAATATCTATTAAGATATAAATCCTATGTTGTTGTATTATTCCAACTATTCAGGTCGGGTTTGTTTATTGTTTAAGAGGTGTTGTAATAATTATTTAATTATTAATAATAAAATTTAAAAATCTAATAAGTTTCTTATTCGGTACATTATTTACCTCATATAAAAAGTACTAATTATTGTCCTAAACAAACTATTTAAAAATACTACGAAATATGGTGCAGTTACCGTAAGTATATTTAATTGTCTAATTATGAATTCGTTAAAATCGTGGTATATTTTGAGATTGTTATTAAATCTTATCGGACATGATTACAAGATTTAACGATGAAATATATAGTTTCATATATATTTTTTGTGTGTCCAAATAACTCTAGAACTGTAGTAACCACACAGTACTTTGTGGAACCACGCTCGAAATTGACGATGGAAAGAGTCGGATGAAAGGGAAACTTATGTAACTTATTATTATGTTTTGTTTGCTCTTGTGCTTCGTTCCACAGTCCGGTCGCTGTAATGTTGATGTAAGGACAAATCGTCTTTGAGGAAATGCGCTGACTGCTATATTATATGTGCACCAGCCCGTACGGATAATTTTTTCGTGGTGGATTGTATTTATTTTTGGATAAAGGAATTGTGTTCAATCTTTTATTACACAATAGAAATAGGAGAAAGGATTTTACGTTACGAATTTGTGAATTTTCCTTGTCTCCTTTCTAAATGTTGTTAGTTTTAACAATAAATGTTCTTTTACGAAATTATTATTTTATATATAAATATGTCATTACGTACATATTCATTGTTTTGTTTTTGTATATTTCGGTACCTCTCTAAATTGAAATAAATATTACATATCGGATAGTATTTAAAATATATCAGGTTATTCAAAAGACAGTGTAACGTTACAGTAAGTAATAATATTGAATTTAAAAATATTATTTCATGTTTTTCTAATAAGGTGTCAAACAATACATGAAAAACTCATATATAATAAATATCGAAAGATTATAAATTTGGCGTGAAATGAAAATCAACCGTCATCACAAACAACATTCTTTTTAAAATTCCAATGGATTATTGATCTCAATGTATTCAACCAATAATATTTAATTTTTATTGAACTGTAAACAAAATGAAATAACGTATGATGATGATACATTGAAGTATAATTTTAGTTTAGGTAGTAAACATTAACTAATCATTTACTACAACCGATAATAAAAGTAGTATTTTGCATACTCTAAACAATACGCAAAATACCTTATTATCACACAGTTGTTATTTGTTCTACGTTACCTGTAGCAGTGTGCGTAAATACATTTTCTATTTGGCTTGGATAGCATACGCGATGGTCGTTGTCACATGTATGTTACATACTATTTTTCTACAGTCGTCAATTTTTATTAAGTAAAATCTATATATGTATATATAGGGTGGCTAGCTCAGTGGTATGAAGTCGGCCTGTGGATTCTGAGAACCCTGGTTCGATTTCCACAGGCGACAAACAATTTTCATAATTTCAAAAACTGCCCCTGTGGCTCCTCCACCACTAACATCTTTGGGGGCCGTGATTTGACTACTGGTAACCGCACTTCACGCGCAAAATATGTCACTTACCGAGATCTGCTTCGGCAGAGTGCCACACCCAGTAATGGGTAGAAGGCGTGATGATATATTTATTTTATTTCATATTTATATTTGATATCTATCATTATTCTATTTTAAATTAAATCAAATAATCAAGGTCGTTCCTAAATATAAGATTGTCGCAAGAAAGTGTTGCTACCAAAGATATTTTCTATTCATTTTGAATATTGATATTTTGACTTTTTTTACACGATCGTTGAAAATTTTCAACGACAATTGCCTATTCCTAGTTTATTGACGTTGATAAGAGAAATTAATTTTAGAGAAATGTCCGAAAGTAGAAAATATTTTTTCTTGTCTCCAAATTTGGAAGTTAATTCTTATCTCAACATTTAGGTTTGATTAAAAACTTTACTTTATCGAGAAAATTACAGAAATGATGTAAACTTGTAAATCTTAAAATATATTAGAAATCTGTACTTGATTGATACTATCATGACAGAAAAATAATAGTGATTTTTCAGATTTAGCATTTATGCTTTTAAAAGCGAAAAAATGTTACAAATGTGAGTGCATGTAAAATTCTCGGTCAGTGATAAATTTGGTCATCATGTAGTATGGGTTGTGTGGTTACTAACTGTTAATAATCATGAAACTCAATCACTATTTTAATTTTTATTAAAATTTATCATCAAATTTACTCACGCGTTCCTAAATTTAAATTGATTCGCAATTTAACCAACCAAAAACAGTTAATTAAAATCAAACAACAAAATCTAATCATAATTACTTCGTTATTATTCAGAACAAAATCTTTTTACTCATCAATAAGGCATATTTTTCCATTAAAATGAAGTATCATTAAGCTATGTAATGCAAGACAATGAATAAATAATTGGAACAAGCAAACTCGTTGAGACCCCGGAAAGAAACAAGCAAATCAGAAAGTTAAATTAATATCGATAGGCAAATAAAGCTGTAGAACGAACGTAATGCTCGCTAACTAATGGAAAGAAGACGCTACTTCGCGGAAAATTTAATAAAGCACTGACTTCGAGTAGTGATTATCTGATAAATTCTCAGATATCTCACAGTTAAACATGGAAAATGAAATTTTTGTCTTCATTTTGCTTTCAACATTTCAAGAATGATATTTTTTTCATTTTCAATTTATATACTTCACGTTCTTTTTGGATTTGTCTTTTTAATGGTTATCATTAAAAACAAAGACTATTTAGATATTTTTGTATCACAAATAAGAGTATAAAGAAAGGCTTACTTTCAACATCGAATATTCGTTCCATTAGAAAAATGTATAATTAAGTTATGATCATAATTTTCCTAAAATGAAAATTATTTTAAATCTCTATGTAAATAAAGTTATAGTAAGTGAAACTTTTTTTTGAAACTTATCACTTTGTCTATTACTTAATCATTGAAAAAAACAACTTGTCACTACCGGATATTGAATCCGGAACCTTCCACTTGGGCCGCAAATGTTCTATCAATTGAACCACAGAGGCAATTAATTCAAAGTTGATAGGAAAAGATATTTTCGTGTGTGTATAAACATGTGAATTAACTAATTATGCGATGTAAACTACAATGTCAAATCAAAATAATTATTACGAATAGATTTGTTACACGTAAGAGTCATGCTCGAAGTAATATTTGTTGAAAGAAATGGATTGACAACCGTCCGTAACATTCCGTAAATGTTAGTTAGTAATTGAAAAAAATCTATTTATTAATGTCTGTTACTGTTTAAGAACTAAAATAACCAATTCTTATATCAATGAGAAAAAAAAAAAACTAAGATCCTACTTATGATGGAAATTGACAAATTTTGTCATATTTATTTATGGGGTAATGGCACAGTGGTAGCAAGTCGGCCTGTGGATCCAAAGAACCCTGGTTCGATCCACACAGCCGACAAAACATTTTCACCAATTTAAAATTACCCCTGTGGCTCCCCCACCACTAACATCTTTGAGAGCCATAACTTGACGGTTGGTCACCGCACTTCACGCGCATAAATATATCACTTACAGAGATCGGCAGAGTGCCACACCCAGTAATGGGTAAAAGGTGTGATGATATATTTATTTTATTTATAGAGTAGGTCTTGAGATTTAATAATGATAGACATAAAAAAGCTGCATATTTACGCATTAGTAATAGTTCAGTTGAATGAAACGTTGGTGAAAAAGATGTATGATGTGTTTAAAAAGTATCGAGCCGAATTTTTATTCCATAAACAAATGAAGTACAACTGTTATTCTTCAGTGAAAATGTATAGGGAATATTCATGGGCATGCGTGAATTTTTTCTCGGGAGCAGAAAGCGTACGTCGTGGCTGTCAGCCTATGTGTAAGTGTTGTGTAAACTTGTTGAAATCCAAGCGGAAACCATTCATAAAGTTTAACAGGCTTTACGGGACGATGCTATGAGTATCGCACGTATAAAGGAATTGTACAATCCGTTTCAAAGATGGCCGCACGTCAGTGGACAGCGAATTACGTCCTTGTAGGTCCTCAACAAGCCGAAATGAAACTGTCATTGATAAGTGCGAAATTAGGTCAAGCAAAACCATAACCTAGGTGTACTATCTAGAGGTTCTCAGTTTTCTTGATCCCTTTCATTCGTCGGGCTCTCTACTCTCTCGACATTGCTCTTTATGATTTTTGACAGTTCCTCAAGTTGAAAATGCCGCTGAAAGGTACCTGATTTGAATAAAAAAAAAACATTATACAAAATGCAACAGCCTACCTAAACACCTTTCACAAAAAGCCTTCTAGAAATGTGTCCAACAATGGCGAGACCACAGAGAGAAGTGTATTCATTGTCAAGGAGACTGTTTTAAAGGGGATTAGGGACCCAGACCTAGAAATGCAGAATTCTATTTTTGCCGACCAAAAATTCGATACTTTTTAAACAGACCTTATGTTAATAATAATAATAATAATAATAATAATAGTTTATTACTTAACAGGCCAGTAGCCCAAAACAAGTAAATGAGTACAAAAATGTTACAGCAAAATAAAAATAAGATACAAATGAAAAATACATATATAAATGTCATTCAGTATTGATTAACATATTATTGTAAAATGTACACATTACAAATATAGGCGATTTTGCAAGTAAGTTTGTTCTATGAAAGGGTAGATAAAACATTATATTAGATCGAGATTCAACTCTAGGTACATAAATTGGAAGTTTGGACAATAAATATGGTGAGTCAATTTTGTTGCTGAGAATATTGCCAAGCATTGTTAAGGCTATACTGCAATATCTGTCTTCGATAGAGTTAAGTTTGAAGTGATTTAAAAGAACATGTTGAGCCTTCCCCTGTTCTGTATACACTGAAAATTCTTTGAACCATAGAAATTTGACAAATCGACGTTGTACCTTCTCAAGATTATTTCTATGAGTAGTATAAGATGGATTCATAAAATTAAGGGTTAGAGATAGTGTGGACGATTTAAGAATAAATGGATGGATATGATTGAAAATTTGTTGTGATGAAAGAAACCGATGGCGAAGAATAAATGAGCTTATATGGATACAATTATTTATGTGGATGAAGTGAAAGTTTGGATAAGATTAAATCAAAAATTAATCCACTGTTAAGTGAATATTTCAAAGGCTTGTGCTACCATATTTAATGACATACAATGTGATGTTATACGTAAATTAAATTTGCATAGTGATTGGCATACGAGTAAATGTTTGTATTTCTGTTTTGTACTTAACTTATGTAATTATAAGATCAAAATCATGATTGTGAATTTTGAATATATTTCGAGATATTTACCTCGACTTCCTGTTTCATGTTTACGGTTGTCAATTAGGTTTTCTTTACCGGAGACATCAAAATCAGCGCCTTTACTTCAGGTGACATATAGTCCCATATATAAAAAAATAATTAAAAAAAACTGTATTTGTTACAAAATTAAGAATTATAATTTGAACATTTTTGTGTGGAGAATTTACAGGAATATTTATTTATTTGTTAATAATGGACATAATCGTCACAGAACTGAATTCTAGAGAAGCAGAAATGTTTTTTTTTCGGCATTTCTGAAGGGAATTGAAGGCAATAGTAGCGTTCGATTTGCACCAAATCTCAGTTAATCTCACCTCACCTCAGTTTGACAGCTTTTTTGTGCTGTTCTATTTGCACTGACATAACTGAGATCAAGTGAGACACTCACTTCCCCCCTTGCCGATGCTGCACTACCTATTTCACTGGTGCGTACTGAGATTTTCTACTCAGTTAGAGTGGGGGTAGAATTCGTTATGTTTTGTTTGTAGTTTGAATATTTGGAAGTTATTTAATAATTTTTTTAAATTGTATATGTTATTATAAATCATGCCTCACAGCTCACTTCCAACAAAAACATCAAGCAAATCATGTGTTGTCCGCGAAATGATACTACAACGTTCGTCACGTAACCGACTCAGTTCAGACCTGTCAAAACCCGTTCGATTTGTCATCGAAAAAATATCATCTCATTTCAGACAATCTCAACTCAGTTGAAATGAACTGAGGTGAGATTGTTTGCAAATCGAACGCTACTAATGAGAGAAAATTCAGTTAAATTATCTAATATGAATTAAGGGACTAGTACCTATTAGAATTTTAAAAAAATCGAATTTTATTTTCTTACATTTTTCAACTCCTAAAATATTTTTGAGAAATTCGAAAGTTAAATTAGTATAGAAGAACTTTAAGCGCTCGCTGGTGTAATAATACGGAAAAAACTTCAAACGCGATTTTTTCGAAATGACTTTTTTTCAAACGGCGGAAGTTAATCTCCGGATCTACTGAACCGATTTTAATAAATCTTGGCGCGTTTTGTTAATTCAACTATTCTACACAATAATTCACCACAATTTGGCCAAAAATACAAAAATAAAACTTTGACACAAGGAAAAAGGATGAAAAATAGGGTCGATTGGTTTAAAAGTCCACCATTTTTTTCTTTTATCGATTTTTCATTAACGGTGATGAATTATTGTGTGAGACATCTTCCTCTTTAAAATGCTTTTTGAATATTTTGTTTCTGACTTGCCAATCCTGAGATTAACTGTCCGCCGTGGGATAAGGATTTTTAAAGGACTTTGGCGCCATCTATAAATTGGATAAAAATTAAAAATAAAAAAATATATATAATTTGTACTCTGGAAGGCCTGACTTACATTATAGAAAAAGTTGTATGGTCATATCAAATAAAGAAGCTGCAAAAAAATTCTTGAAAATATACTTCTTGTTAGCCTTCTAATAGGTAGTCCTTTAATACAAAATTTTGAGACTAGTGATGTTATTACTGGTGAAACTTTGGGTGAGTATGAGTGCAAACTTGGCAATTCTATTCATGGTGCACTTTACACTAACGAGTTTTAAAACCGTTAACGCCTAGTTATGACAACTCGTAAATATAAAATACATTTTATTATCAAGTGGGATGCAAAGTGTAGTCATATTTGAATGTCACAGGTCACAGCTGTTAACCGATTTTTACAAAATTCGATATAGTACTTAACAAAATTTGTTGCAGCATTTCAATTTTCATGCAAATTGGAAGAGCATGAGTGGCTCTCCCGCTAGCGTATTTCGACACTTTTTACTTCTATTATTATTTCCATGCTTCATAGTTAAAAATAAAATAGATTTTTGTAATAAAAAAACATAATTACTTACCCAGACAAAGTTGTAATTAGGAAAAAAATTAAAACTAATCTTTTCATTACGCCTAGTGAAAATGAAATAAACTTTACAAAAACCATTTTAAATTATATTAAACTAACATACAGTGAGATGAGAACGACTTTATTTTATATTTTACATAAAAAAGTTTAAGTACTTTAATATGTTTACTGTAATAATTGTTATAAAATAATAAAACTTAATATCATTGGAGTGTTGCAAAGGTTATTGCGAGTGGGAATTATAAGTTGACCAATAAGCATTGGGGCAGAAACGTGAAGTTAAAGTTTACAGGTCACGTATTAGTTCTAGGAAACTCTAATCATAAACTAATCTTTACTTCCTTCCTAACTTGTTAGTTGTTGGTCTGTGGGGAACTTTGTTTTTATTGCAAGAGCTAAATGAATTGCCAGATATCATTACATTCTATTAAATTTTATATTTTTAGGAGAATAATAAGTTAACAAGTTAAACTGCTTCTAAATAATTGTTATGAATTACAGATATAAATTACTCATCTATGACAAATAAATAGAATTTAGCTGCGTTCACAGTTAACCAATTAATAATTACAATTAGCAAATACAATTAATAATTACTGTCAAGTAATGATAGCGTTCACACCGACAAAACATTAATTATAAATATTAACTTGAGTATTTGCAAATTCCAATCTTTTCAATTACAATTAATGCAATAGATATATTATTTTGTCTTTGTCTTATATTGTTACTAAGGATTTTAGTCTTTTTTTTTTATCAAAACATCTGAGCCTCGTTCTAATAATGCCTGTGTTAGAATGAATAGTTCAATAAATTATTATTAATAAAAATGTAACGACTTTTGCTCAGATTTTATCTTGTAAAGTGCTGAATTAAAAAATATTAAATCGTGTGAGGGTGCACGTGTGATTTTTGATCCCTACTATAGGAAGTAGTGATTTCCAAACTTATTGCTATTCCCTAAAGTAAATTGACAAAATACATAGTACATATTTATACTTTAATTTGTATAATTGCTGAACTTATTGTAAATCGTTCATACGATGAATAGTAAAATAAACAATATCAGCCTAATTCTAAAAAAATTTTTAGCTAATTCTGAATTTTGGATTTAGTCAAATGAAACTAAACCATGTTCTGAAAAAAGTTTAAAGAAACTCTAATATAATATTGTTACCATTTGGTCTTCAGAAAGTGATGTGGATTACATTTTTAAAATCGGACTAGAATAAGATTAGTTAATGCAAAATTCCATTAGCTAAAAAAACTTTTGAGAATCGGGCTACAAATTTTAAAAACATATTTTAGTATATTACATAACAAGCATCGAAAGTGTAATATAACGTGCGAGTGATTTAAGTACACGAGCACAGTTATCATACTTTCGAGCTAGTTATGTACACTATTTTTCAGACGACCACAAAATATATCTAAAAAAAGTTTACAACAGCAATGTTCTACACTTTGACAGCTGATGCGTTTTTGTAGATAAGCGTTGACGTTTGACGTTTAAGGTTAGGAATTGTGATACCAACTGTACTAACCGTAATATAAAAATATCAAATAATGCTAAAATATTAGTAAATAACTAATTATTAATTTAACAAAATTAGATTTATCTATGCAAATGTGTTGAAAATCTACCTAAATTTCGATTTAAATAATAATATGAATTCTTTCCATTTATTTTATTATTTTCTTTTATCATAACGCCATCTGTTGTTAATCAATTCAACTTCACCTGATATGTTGGAATTGTGCGTTATACTAATATATCAGCGTATGTTATTTTCAACTTTCCGTAGTAGTTTATGATATTGTAAATAAATAAATAAAATAAATATATCATCACGCCTTCTACCCATTACTGGGTGTGGCACTCTGCTAAAGTAGATCTCGGTAAGTGATATATTTTGCGCGTGAAGTGCGGTTACCAGTCGTCAAATCACGGCCCCCAAACATGTTAGTGGTGGAGGAGCCACAGGGATAGCTTTTTCAAATTATGAAAATTTGTCGCCTGTGGGAATCGAACCAGGGACCTCAGGATCCACAGGCCGACTTCATACCACTGTGCTAGCCATCCCATTTGCCACTTGGTTCACATAAATCAGTTCAGATAAATTCGACACATGACTAAATAAATTGCATTAAGTAAACTGATGCACTTATTGTGGTGAATTACTTCAAAGTAAATTAAAATTTGTATTTCTAGTACTGGGAATGAAGTTAGCAAAGTAATCCAGCGAAATAAATAATTGATATGGTTCAGTACATGTAAATTAGATCTGATCCAAATGGCAAATGGAATACGCTTATGGTTACTTTCATAAGTGATCGTTTGAAAAATATATTTGCGTCGCGTCAAGAAAATTTTTTAAAATTGGTTTTAAATAAATAAAGGAGCACCGAATGATTAACAAGAATATAATTTTTCTATATGACATGTAATTCTGATTAGCATTTATTTTTGAAGTCAAGTTGAAAATTTAAATTTTCTTGGTGTAATTTGTTATTGATTTTGTGTTAAAATAATAAAGTAATATAAAATAACACCTCACACATAATACAGCAACTACAAGTTAATCTGATTTCATACTAGTGGTCTGCAGTTCAATATTTGTTGATCTTTCTCAAAACAATTAAGGATGTTTAGGCACTCTTTTGTTACACTTCTCATTTAGTTTGAGAACCACTGTACTATACTATATAATTAACACTCGACATATTAAAATTCACAATTTAATTATATGCCTACTACGTGAAGCAATATAAAATAATAGGTATGGGCATCAAAGAACTAATGAATGTAAATTTCCATAGTTCAGGAAAAGTTAGAAATACTTCATGTCATTCGTTTAACTTGTAATAAAATACCTTTCCATTTTCCATCTCTTTCTTTCGCATTAAAATGTTTATTTTTCCATTAATTAAATCTCTTTCCAAACTTGTTTTTTGCTGATAACGTGACCCAAAGTTATTTGCGAGCTTAATATTTGTTGTATTCATTCAGAACCATTATTGTAGAATTGTATGAAATATTATTCATATAAAAATTTTGTAAACAGAGTAATTATTTCTTTTACTTTTATGTATATCATAACAACAACTCAAAATTCCTACTCTTATTAAAAAATAATTAATACCTTTGATATTGAAATTACCGAAAGAAATTTGTATTGTATTTTTATTTGGCTTGAGTTTTAATGTAAATAAAAGGATTTAATTTAAAAATGTTGTTAGAGAAAGCGCCGAGTTACACATACCGTACATTTCATTTTGTTATCTGGAACATGTGTAAGAATTCGCAGACTAAACGATTTGTGGTTTAATACGTTTCACTCAGATATTTATTTACATAGAAAAGAAATAAAAGAGACCAAAAAGCAGCAATTCTTCTATAGTGAAATAATATTAAATTAGTTGAAATACAATACAATGAATTCTTTACATTCGTATCATAATTTATTTTCAACATGCTCATATATTTTATTTCTTTACTTCTTATGTGTAATAACGATATAAACTTTGGAAAAGTATGCACAAGTTTGCTAATATACTCGTATGGAACATACAAAGTGTTGTATGTTTTAGAAACAAAAAGTCTACTTTTGCTTGTAATAATTGTTTGAATAATATTTGCAAGATAACTTCAATATTTGGCATCGTTTACTGTCTGTTTCTAAACGCTTATAAATTATTTTAAAGCAAAGCTTCCAATAAATGTTTGTGATAAATTAATTCTATAATATTGTGTATGTATAATAGCTTGTTTCAATTTTTATTATTTTTTAATAATTTAGAAATATTTGACAACTAAAAATATACGATGCTAATACTCAGGATAGAATAAATTTACTTCCATAGCAAATTTAATTTAATCAACACATTCGATGCAATTTGATTTATTTTATGACATATATAATATTACTGTCAAAAATTTGACTGTCATTTGAATAAATAAATTTAATTTATTTTTGAAGTAAACTTACTTGTCGTTTATAATACTGGGCATAAATGTTTAAATTACTTTTTAAATATTACATATGCACAGAGTGTTAATTAAAAAACAGACCATAGTATACAGAAGCGGATTTAAAATGTTTCGGGCCCTAGGAAAAATATTTATTTCGGGCCCAGTAGGACATAAAATTCTGCATCTAATCCAATAAACAAAAATAATTTTACATGTTTCGTAACAGCACAAATTAAATCTGAAAATAACGAAATTATCGATAGCCATGAAATGGAAACAAAATGCTTAACGTTTTATGTGTCAAAATAAATGACATAATAAATAAAGAAATTATTTTGACAGATTAAATGTCAAACATTTGTTTAATTTTGTTTCAATTCCATGACTATCGATAGTTTTGAGGCTATTTTCGTTATTTCCAGATCTAATTTATGCCGTTACGAAGCATGCAAAATAAATTTTGTTTATTGGATTAGATGCAGAAATGTATGTCCTAAAACTTTTATTTGAAGATGTCTTGCTTAAAATAATTAGGGAAGCAGGAAATTATAAAATTATGATTTTACATGTTAAATACCCTTGTTCAAGAGTCGCGGTCACCATCCTGTATATATATATTTCTATTATTTAAAATAAAAACTTGAATCCGGGCTCTGAAATTTTTGGGCCCTAGGCTATTGCCTCTTTAGCCTAGGCCAAAGTCCGCCTATGCATAGTAATAAGTTTTTTCTTACGCAACAGCTGTCAAATAATTTTAGACTAGCATTCAAACAAATGTTACAGAAAATTTATTTATGCTTATAATTCAACAATCAGATAGCATTTTTAAAATTTTATAACTGATATTTCTCCATTATAAGGATATCCGTGAAATTGAAACAGCCGTTTCTAGCTGCTAACTTCAAACATATATCTACTTATATTTATTTCCCGTAAAACCGTTAGTTCAACTAGCTTCAATTATTTCTGCTTACTAGTACGAGGATAAGGTGAAAAGTTCTCGGCCTCACACAGAGATGACGTTCCAATCAGCAAAAATTTGTGTTTCCTGCCAGGGTGCACGTGTCATTAGTTCTATGACAAGTTTCAACTTGTTCTCTCAAGTAGTTTGTTTACAGGAATTTTTGAAGTAGACGTCTGCGTGCTTTTCGTTAAAATGGATAAACTTGAATAACGTGCGGTCATAAAATTCTATGTTTTGGATGGATTAACCCCTAAGGAAATTCATCCGAAGTTGACAAAAGCTTACGGGGACTCAACTCAACCGTTAAAAAGTGGGCAGCTGAATTTAGACGTGGTCGCACGACCGTCGAAGATGATCCACGTGAAGGACGGCCAAAAACCACCACCACACCGGAAATCATCGAAAAAGTGCATGATATCGTGTTGGGCGATAGGCGAGTGAGGTGAGTGAGATAGCTGAGGCTGTGGGGATATTGGAAGAAAGGGTGCGAAACATCTTGCACAAAGAATTAGAGATGGGAAAGCTCCGAGCAAGATGGGTGCCGCATTTGCTGAATGCCGATCAAAAGCAAATGCGCAAACGATCTTCGCATCAATGTTTGGACCGATTCAATAGGGATCCGATCGATTTTGTGCAGCGATTTGTCACCATGGATGAGACATGGGTCCACCACTTCACGCCAGAAATGAAACAGCAGTCTAACCAGTGAGTGTTAGTCGGTGGTTCAGCGCCAGAGAAAGCTAAGTCGATCGCATCTGCCGGAAAAGTTATGGCCAGCGTGTTTTGGGATGCGAAAGGGATCCTGTTAATTGATTACCTTGAAAAAGGCAAAACAAATACAGGAGAATATTACTCCAACATTCTTGATCAGCTGAATGCCAAAATTCGAGAGAAGAGGCCTGGCTTGTAGAAGAAAACCCTTGTGTGCAGGTGCGTTGGCGATGGAAAAACTGCTGGATTTTAGGTACGATTTGCTCGGCCATCCCCCATATTCTTCTGATTTGGCACCCTCAGAATTTTATGTTCCCAAACTTGAAGAAATTTATTTCTGGGAAGCTCTTCGCGTCCAATGAAGAAGTTGAGAGGGCCGTAGATGAATATTTTCACATCCTTCCGGACTCTCACTCCCGGGAAGGAATATTGATGTTGGAGAAACGCTGGACCAATTGTGTTGATGTAGAAAAATAAATGCTGTAAATTTTTGTGGGATTTTTGACAAGTGATGGAAAGTTTTTTCCTATTTTTTTCTTATTTATTAAGACTCAGTTCCACATCGCAATTGACATTTTTGTCTTTGTATTATTTCAATTGCTGTCAAGCAGTTTGCAATTTTTGTCGGTAGATGGCACCACGGGTTGCTCCGTAGCTCTCATGTCATGTTACCGGCATACATAGTTTTTAACATCCGCCAGTTCAGCTTAAAGAGTATCATAGTTCACTAGCCCTTAATTGTTCTAGCTGGATAGTTGATCGCACCATACTGATGAGTCCCTAAAGGACGAAACGCGTCTATGATTAAAGCTGAACTGACCAGCCGTTTGATGATGACCTGATAAGTTGATTCAGACGTACTGTAAATTTTTGTGGGATTTTTAACAAGTGATGGAAAGTTTTTTCCTATTTTTTCTTATTTATTAAGACTCAGTTCCACATCGCATTTGATATTTTTGTCTTTGTATTATTAAAAATAAAATCATTTTTTAACTGAAAATCGCAGTCTTTCATTGTCAGGCCGAGAACTTTTCATTTTACCCTCGTATAGAGCAAGGCATTGTTGGATTTTGCTGAATGCGGCTAAAATTACAAATAGTTGTTTCACATTTTAATTGTTTATGTTTTGTGATTTTGGTTTATTAGAAAATACTTCATGCAAGTTTATAATTTTAAATATTAAATTAATAAACGAAAAGTGATTGTAATAATTTAATTCGAAAAAGAAAAAGGAAAAATTATAAACTAATTCTGTCTGTTAAAATGTCAAAATATTTGTAGTATAAAGCAGTCGTATTTAAAACATTTTCAATTTGCAATATTAAAATAGCAAAAATAATATATGATTATTGATTTAGATAGGACATTTAATTTGTTTATTTGCATTATTTCGCACTTAGATAAAAAATATCTTAAGTTACTTTTGCAAATTTTTCTAAATTAGTCACAAAATAAAGCTCTATTCACAACTCGAAATTCGATTAAATTTGTAACTAGAAATTTGATTGACTGTAATTCGTTCGTTCACAATTTGAAATTTGACACAAGTATTGTTTGTTATATGTATTTTGTTGCTATACATGTGTTTGTGTGTGTGTGTGTGTGTGTGTGTCAGTGGCATTTATTTTAGATTTGTTTTATATTTATAATTTGCCATATCAGGATGACAGAAGAAGAATTTGGGCTCAGCTAATTTTAACGCTATGAACATAAATACATGTTTGTCATAGTATATTAAACTTCACAAATTTCACCAAATTTCGAGATATGAATGCATCGTAACTTGAAGTCAATTGTAAAACTTCTTCAACAAACAATCGCGGAATAAACTGAATAGTCTACTCAGCTCTCGTACTCTATCAGTGTCGATTACCAAGTAGAATGCAAACAAATGCTCCACTGAATTCAACTATTTCGGTAATTCTGCAACTGTGGACGTGATCATATCAAGGGTTTAACTAAAACTAAAAGTTTCTGCGAATAGCCCGAATCAACTAAACTTCATTGTAGTTTGCAGACACAAATTAGTTGTTCTCAGTCATAAATTACAATCATGCCAATTATTAATCATTATAGAATAATACAAGCGTTATTGCTAAATATCGTCGACGGAGTACAATATTCAGGCGACATTAAAATTTTCAATAATTTTCTTTATTAAAATACATCCATAACATTAGAGTAATATAAATTACAATAAATTGTCTAAATTACCTAGACATCGAATATTCATCACATCTTATTATTATTATGTCAAACAATAAATTCTTATAAGTACGTACATTGTGCAAAATGTAGTTTTAATGTAATACTGTTTAGTGCTATATAAAATTAATTGTTAAAGTTTATGAAATGGTAAAAGTTAAATGTTGTTTGTTAAATTTAGTTAAATATATGACCGTACTTAGTAATTTGTTATGGAATTATAAGAACATGTGTAAAACTGGTTTAAATCTGTTTCTACATTCCTACAGTATTAGGTTAACTTGAAACTATATAATTCTGTTGTAGAATAATATAACTTATCAACTAAATAGTTCAATGCATTAGTGTGAACTTATTAATTTCGATATATAGATACACATGTCTATATCATATTTTTTTCAATAAATCGTCTCCAAATTTGATGTACGTCATATAGTCCGAAAAATATGGCACGTCACTGAAGGTAGGTATGACGCAAGTTATCTCAACACAACAATAGTTCAGATGAAAGTAATACGAACGATGTCATTAACGAGACGAGTGATAGTACCGAGAGTGAAGGTGAACTGACTATAGCTAGTACGAGTTATGTTAACAATAAATAAAAATTATGATCCGAAAGTAACATTAAAATATATTTTTTTTAAAATCATCTTATAAATTTGAGGTGCGTCTTATAGTCCGAAAAATATGGTACATTTTTATACAAATATATTAGTTTTAGCTTGACAGCAAAATACATGAAAACATATTTGGCGATCGCGGACTATAATGATTTTCGAGGACTATAAAAAGACGTTTATTTCACAGGAATTCATATATAATTGTCACATTATGATATGATATAACGGTGTATAAAAATAATTATTACTTACTGTGTTTCCACCATATGATCATTATCTAATGATATTGTTGGGAACGCGCAAATGATAGCGGACCGATCGAGCAACCTGGATACGGCCGCTTGCCCAAAGCGCTCGTGGCTCAAGCAGTGGTGACGTCACACTACCTGAGAGCGAGCGAGGGTACAGCCACTCGGGGTGACTGCGCACCCGCTAGCCTTACCCCCACCTACGCCAGGGTGGTATATAAGGGGCTGAGATTGGCAGAAGTACCAGTGCATCCATCACTCGTCCCGGCTACTAGTTGGGATTCATACGAGCGACGCACTACTACCACGCTTAGCCGAAGAGGCTCTGCTGTGCACCACGCCCCGCTTAGCCGAAGAGGCTCTGCCGAGCAGCACACCACGCTTAGCCGAAGAGGCTCTGCCGTGCACCACACCACGCTTAGCCGAAGAGGCTCTGCCGTGCACCACGACACGCTTAGCCGAAGAGGCTCTGCCGTGCACCACGACACGCTTAGCCGAAGAGGCTCTGCCGTACACCACACCACGCTTAGCCGAAGAGGCTCTGCCGTGCACCACGACACACTTAGCGAAGAGGCTCTGCCGTGCCCTCCACGCAGTGTGAACGCACGGATGCCGTACTCGCCGTCCGCGCTCGCAGCCCGACAAAGACGACACGCCCGACGCGCCTTCTACGGTTTACGTGCGGTCCCCCGACCGTTGTCACCACTGCCGCCTACGCCTGAGAAGTTGCGGCGTCCCAAAGCTCCGCCGAGTCGACTCGTTCGCGTCACGACACCACCGCTCCGGCCGCTCGCCAGCTTGGGCTATCAGCTCATCAGGTGTGACGTTCAGCTCCAGGACTACAGGACTGTCGACCGCAGTCGCGTCCACCCCCGAGACACGCGGCTAGCGCTGGTCCAGCTGGCCTATAACGCCCAGACAATAATCCGTTCTTGCCCTCACGAAATGTACTTTAATTAATGAATAAATAAATCTAAATAACAAACGCATTCTACCTGACTGTCCCGCTCCTGTCTCACTGGTCAAAAGCTTTCGACGCGCGTCGGCCACATTTGGAGTCGTGTGCCGACAATATCCTCTGCCATAAAATATTTGTTACATGAAACACCCTTTTCGATCATTTTTCTACCTTTTCTTGGAATTACTGTTCTTCAAATGTCCAACTGCGCTTTTCAAGCATAGAACAAAGATATTTTCTCAAGATTTAAATCATACCCGCTAATACAATTGAGTGCAAAACACTTACGTCCTATTATAAATCAATTATTTATATGTAACACCAAACAAGACTAAATAAGTGATTAAAAATTAATCTGATTCATTTAACGTACATAAAGCTGGATTTATAATGAAGTAACGCAAGAAGCAACGCAAAAGTAGTAAGTAAGGCAACAAGTTAAAACTTGTGATTGAAGTAGATTCATTTATATTGAAGTAAAGCAATCAGTAATGTAAAATAAGCAATGCAAGAGATGGTCAACTTTCATCTTTCTACGTTACTTTACCTAACATTTCTTACCGCTGGCCAATCAGAAGTCAGCGTTAATTATTAATGAATAAATAAATCTAAATAACAAACGCATTCTACCTGACTGTCCCGCTCCTGTCACACTGGTCAAAAGCTTTCGACGCGTGTCGGCCACATTTGGAGTCGTGTGCCGACAAATTGGTGACCCCGACGTGATTAGTGTGTAAGGGGGCTACAGTATGATGGACGAGACGACAACACCACGGGTAGAACGCGTCCAAATGAAGGTTCCACCATACTGGTTCAGTGACCCCGAGGCCTGGTTCGTTCAGTTAGAACATGCCTTCAGCATTAGCGGCATCACCAGCGACGACACCAGGTACAGTTACGTGGTGGCGAATCTAGAGGCCAAGGTGTTTTCTGAGGTACGGGACGTCATCGCCAGTCCGCCGACCACCGGCAAGTACGAGCACATCAAGAAGACACTGGTGGAGCGAACCGCTACTAGTCCGGCTCTCCGTCTGAAGCAATTGTTGGAACCCGAGGACATGGGCGACCGACAGCCATCGCAATTCCTACGCCACCTCCGGGGCCTGGCCGGCCCTACGGTACCTGATGATCTACTCCGCCATCTATGGTTGTCCCGCCTGCCTGCCTCGACGCAGGCCATCCTGGCTGCTCAGCACGACGAGTCCCTGGACAAGCTGAGCCAGACGGCGGACCTCGTCGAATCCGCAAACGCCCAACAGCGTATCAGCGAGGCCCGCCTCCAGGTCGCCGACGCAAACACACCACCCCCGTGGCAGGAGGCCATACAGCGAGTGGAGGCCAACATCGGCCACCTGGTCGCTGAGTTACGGCGCAACACTTCCCGAACGGAAGAGAGGATTGAACCCCGGCCATCAACACATCGACCGGATACGTCACCAGCGCGTGAGTCCCGAGGCGACATGTGCTGGTACCACGCCACCTTTGGTCGACAGGCCAAAAGATGCCGGCCCCCCTGCACCTTCCAGCGGGCGGGAAACGCCTCAGGCGGGCGCTAACAGAGGCACGCTGCCCGCCGTCTCGGCCACCTCGTTTGTTCATAACGGAGCGGCGCACAAAGCTCCCATTCCTGGTGGACACCGGGGCCGACCTCTGCATTTTCCCGAGACGCCGCATGCACCGACGGTGTGCTCAGTCTTCACTCCAATTATACGCCGCTAACAATACTAAGATCCCCACGTTCGGTACCGTCACGTTGGCATTAGATCTAGGATTACAATGCGATTTCCCATGGCGTTTTATAATCGCGGACGTAGAGAAGCCCATCCTGGGGGCCGACTTCCTGTCCTACTACGACTTGATGGTGGACGTACGAGGACGCCGCTTGTTGGACAAGGTCACGTCACGTACGAGTGTTGGAACACGAACCGGGCCCACACCGTCCGAGGGAATCTCGCTCATAGGCGCCTCACCAGAGCACACCCAGCTATTGGGGGCATATCCTGACCTACTCAACCCCACTGGCGTGCCTCGAGTGACGCAGCACTCGACGGAGCACCACATCAGCACCACACCAGGTCCGCCAATAGCGTACCGCCCACGCCGATTGGCTCCCGATAAGTATCGCACGGCCAAAAGCGAGTTTGACGCCCTGTTGCGATTGGGCATCGCCAGACCATCGAAAAGTGCCTGGGCTGCGCCACTACACCTCGTTGAGAAGAAGAACAACGAGTGGAGGCCGTGCGGTGACTACCGGGGGCTGAATAGCCGCACTATCCCGGATCATTACCCGGTACCACACCTAGAGGACTTCTCCCACCAGTTACACGGCAAGACCGTCTTCTCCTCAATCGACCTCGTCCGGGCCTACCACCAGATCCCTGTCGCTGCAGAAGATGTACACAAAACAGCCATAACTACTCCTTTTGGCTTATACGAGTTCCGTTTTATGACTTTCGGGCTACGAAACGCCGCCCAAACATTCCAGCGATTCATGGACGGAATCTTAAGGGATCTGGATTTCGTGTACGTCTACATCGACGACATACTGGTGGCACCAGCTACGGATACCGAACACACGGTCCATTTACGTATGTTATTCGAACGATTGAAGGAATATGGACTCATCATCAACCCCGCAAAATGCGTGTTTGGTGCCAAGGAAATACAGTTCTTAGGATACTGGGTGTCCAGCAAGGGAGTTAGTCCCTTGCCAGAGAAGGTGGCCGCGGTGCAGGCATTTCCCAAACCACGCACGGCGAAGCAATTGCGGCGGTTCTTAGGCATGGTAAATTATTACCGAAGGTGCCTGCCAGGGATCGCCGAAACCCAGGCCCCCTTGAACGACCTGCTGAAGGGTAAAAGCAAAGGAAACGCCATCGTGGAGTGGACCGCCAAGGCCAGTGCGGCGTTCGAAGAGGCGAAAAACCAGCTAGCGGCTGCTACCCGCCTCAGGCACCCAGACCCTGCCGCGGCTCTGGCAATTTTCACCGATGCGTCAGATACCGCCCTCGGTGGCGCTCTCCAGCAACGGGTTGGCGACCACGATTGGGAACCCCTGGCTTTCTTTTCCCGGAAACTGTCAGACACGGAACAGTGATACGCGGCGTACGACAAAGAACTCCTCGCCATCTACGCTACAATTCAGAAGTTTAGGCACCATGTGGAGGGTCGCGAGTTTGTCGTTTACACCGACCATAAACCCATCACTTACGCCTTCCGACAAAAGCCGGAGAAATGTACTCCCCGACAGTTCCGGCATCTGAGCTATATCGGGCAGTTTACTACCCGGATCCAGCACATCGCCGGGCAAGACAACGTGGTCGCTGACGCCCTCTCGCGCATCGACGAGGTGAAGTCCCCCACTGACTACCAGGGTTTAGCTGGCGACCAGGCCTCCGACGGCGAGCTTGGGAGATTATTGGCGGCGGGGACAACTAACCTAGCGCTCAAGAGAGTGCCTATGCCGGGGAACAACACAGCGGTGTTCTGTGATACGTCGACCGGTCACGTGCGGCCGTATCTTCCTCCAGCCTACAGGAGGGCAGCATTTGACCAGATTCACAACCTTGCCCATCCTGGCAGTAAAGCCACCGTCAAGATGATGACACGCCGATTCATATGGCCAGGCATCAAGCGGGATTGCCAAACATGGGCGCAACAGTGCCAGGCATGTCAGCGGAACAAGATCACCAGGCACGTGGTCTCGCCAAGGGGGACGTTCGCACCACCCTCAGCGCGGTTCGAGCATATCCATGTGGATATTGTGGGCCCGCTACCGGTGTCAGAGGGGCAACGGTACCTGCTGACCTGCATCGACCGGTTCACTCGGTGGCCAGAAGCATTCCCCATGGACAACATCGAAGCGGAGACGGTTGCACGGGCCTTGTACGACGGGTGGATCTGCCGTTTTGGGGTACCATTGCGGATAACCACGGATCAAGGTCGGCAGTTTGAGTCACGCTTGTTCAAACGATTGGAAGAGTTCCTTGGGTTTTCCCGGATCCGCACAACGGCGTATAACCCGGCGGCCAACGGGATGGTGGAGCGATTCCACCGCCAGCTCAAGGCCGCGCTCAAGTGCCACCGCACAGAACAATGGACAAGGGCGTTGCCAACTGTCCTTCTGGGAATCCGCAACGGGTGGAAGGATTCCCTCGGCACGACCGCCGCCGAGTTAACATTTGGGGAGAATCTGCGATTACCTGGAGAATTCTTGAGTGAGTCCAACAAGCGCCGAGCTGAGCCAGCCGACCTCGTCACAACTCCGAGAGCATTGCCAGCGCCTCAGGCCCACAGGCCGAGATACGCACGGGATGGGGCCAAGCACCTTCGTATTCAAGGAGTTGGCCGACACGACTCACGTGTTCGTCCGCCACGACGGTCACCGGAAGCCCCTCCAGAGCCCGTACGACGGGCCCTTCCTGGTTCTCCGTCGAGAGGAAAAACACTTCACCATCCGGAGAAAAGGCCAGGATGTGGTGATTTCGATCAACCGTTTGAAGCCGGCCTACCAAAGCTCCGCGGCGAACGACCCCACGGGCGCCTTAGTCATGGACGCGGGGATTCCCGCCTCGACCTCCACCCAAACGACTCCGGCGGTGACGACCACCAGAAGCGGAAGGGTAATACGCGCTCTAACTCGCTATATGCCGTGACCGGCGACGCGGTCACTAGGGGGGGGGGGGTACTGTTGGGAACGCGCAAATGATAGCGGACCGAGCGAGCAACCTGGATACGGCCGCTTGCCCAAAGCGCTCGTGGCTCAAGCAGTGGTGACGTCACACTACCTCAGAGCGAGCGAGGGTACAGCCACTCGGGGTGACTGCGCACCCGCTAGCCTTACCCCCACCTACGCCAGGGTGGTATATAAGGGGCTGAGATTGGCAGAAGTACCAGTGCATCCATCACTCGTCCCGGCTACTAGTTGGGATTCATACGAGCGACGCACTACTACCACGCTTAGCCGAAGAGGCTCTGCTGTGCACCACGCCCCGCTTAGCCGAAGAGGCTCTGCCGAGCAGCACACCACGCTTAGCCGAAGAGGCTCTGCCGTGCACCACACCACGCTTAGCCGAAGAGGCTCTGCCGTGCACCACGACACGCTTAGCCGAAGAGGCTCTGCCGTGCACCACGACACGCTTAGCCGAAGAGGCTCTGCCGTACACCACACCACGCTTAGCCGAAGAGGCTCTGCCGTGCACCACGACACACTTAGCGAAGAGGCTCTGCCGTGCCCTCCACGCAGTGTGAACGCACGGATGCCGTACTCGCCGTCCGCGCTCGCAGCCCGACAAAGACGACACGCCCGACGCGCCTTCTACGGTTTACGTGCGGTCCCCCGACCGTTGTCACCACTGCCGCCTACGCCTGAGAAGTTGCGGCGTCCCAAAGCTCCGCCGAGTCGACTCGTTCGCGTCACGACACCACCGCTCCGGCCGCTCGCCAGCTTGGGCTATCAGCTCATCAGGTGTGACGTTCAGCTCCAGGACTACAGGACTGTCGACCGCAGTCGCGTCCACGCCCTCACGAAATGTACTTTAATTAATGAATAAATAAATCTAAATAACAAACGCATTCTACCTGACTGTCCCGCTCCTGTCACACTGGTCAAAAGCTTTCGACGCGCGTCGGCCACATTTGGAGTCGTGTGCCGACAATATCCTCTGCCATAAAATATTTGTTACATGAAACACCCTTTTCGATCATTTTTCTACCTTTTCTTGCAATTACTGTTCTTCAAATTTCCAACTGCGCTTTTCAAGCATAGAACAAAGATATTTTCTCAAGATTTAAATCATACCCGCTAATACAATTGAGTGCAATACACTTACGTCCTATTATAAATCAATTATTTATATGTAACACCAAACAAGACTAAATAAGTGATTAAAAATTAATCTGATTCATATAACGTACATAAAGCTGGATTTATAATGAAGTAACGCAAGAAGCAACGCAAAAGTAGTAAGTAAGGCAACAAGTTAAAACTTGTGATTGAAGTAGATTCATTTATATTGAAGTAAAGCAATCAGTAATGTAAAATAAGCAATGCAAGAGATGGTCAACTTTCATCTTTCTACGTTACTTTACCTAACATTTCTTACCGCTGGCCAATCAGAAGTCAGCGTTTTAAACTTCGCATTGTAATCTCTATTAATATCAGCTGTCACTGTCATACATTTTGAATGATCTAAATTTTTTTTAAATCGACAGAGAAGCAATATAGTTTTTAAAGGCCAATAAAATTCTGTAGGACAGTTTTAAGAAAAAACAGCAATTGTAGGAAGAATTAGAAAATCTTCTGAAAACAAACGGCAAGTTTTTGAGGTTATATTAGTATATTAATAAATTTTGGTTTGTATTTATTTTTTAGCTGAATATGTCCAACGTCGTTGGAACATTATAAGGGAAAGGAAAGAAATTGTAACATACCTCTGATTGGCTAACATTATTAAGTTCTGCTTCTCAATATAAATCAGTAATTTGCTTGCGTTACTTTTTACTTTGCTTTACTTTACCTTTTACCTTACTTCATTATAAATCCAGCTTAACAAGTAATATAAATGGGATGGCTAGCTCAGTGGTATGAAGTCGGCCTGTGGATCCTGAGGTCCCTGGTTCGATTCCCACAGGCGACAAATTTTCATAATTTGAAAATGCTATCCCTGTGGCTCCTCCACCACTAACATGTTTGGGGGCCGTGATTTGACGACTGGTAACCGCACTTCACGCGCAAAATATATCACTTACCGAGATCTGTTTCAGCAGAGTGCCACACCCAGTAATGGGTAGAAGGCGTGATGATATATTTATTTTATTTATTTATAAATGTCAGCCTCTCTCTTTCAAAGTCATGTGTGCGAGTGACAAATAGCTGGTTGTTTTCGACTGCGCTTGTTTACGAAATTGCATAGGGTACTGATCCAAGCGATAACGTGAGTTAAGCAACATTGCGCTCGGGGTGTATTTGGATGGATGGCCGACCAGGGACTCCCGCGTTGCTGTTGACGGAATAAGACCTAAAAACTCGGATCAGGGCGTAATGGCAGCATATGACTTTAAAAGTTGGTCAGCCAAGAAGCCACAAAAAACATTATTAAAACATGAAGCAATTATTAAAAATGTATCAGTGTTTATATTCGTATCTTTTATTCATTTTACCGTTATTTTTTTATAATTATAGAGAGTTATAATGAAAAATAGTATTCTATCATATGGAATGTGATCAATGCAAGCTTTTTTTGCATTTAAAAATAAAATTTAGGATTATCCTGCCGTAGAAATTAATATAAACGAGAAAACAGAGGTATTAAAATGGCTTTCATATATCACTACTATATGTATGATAACACATTTATCAGGCCTATTCAGTAAAATATTTTTAAAACAGATCGTTATTGTAACGATTTTCGTTATATTTGATTTGGTTATCACACTGTAACAATATTCGTTATTTTCCGATTCTGTAACATCGTTCGTTATTAGATAATCGTCATAATTATTTCTAACGAATTCGTTATTATTTTTGACACATGAATTGACACGCAATTATTAATAACTCTATGTTATGTTGCAACTAGAACGTTTCAAACTACATTGGGTGACCATATAAATCGACTATTTGCCGGATTATTAGACAAGTCACTAGGAGCATTGCTGCCTTGAGAAGATTTTTCATTCGTATCTGTTCCCAAGCTTCCAATTTATTTGTCGTACCGTCGTTTTTTTTGTTTTCAATTACATTTATAATAAAGTTTTAAATTATTTCCAGCTAAATTTGTCTTTTTTATCCGTATAATTTCAGCTTCTATTCCTTTTACCCATATTTAATTGATTCGTATTTACATTTATTGATAATGACAAGTCAGTGACAATGACAGTTATAGTGATAATACTGTTGCTAGAGAAACATTTCAATAACTAAAGATCTCAATATTTTTTTCATGCAACTGTTTAAATTTTAGCGATTCATTAACTTTGTAGGACCAGTAACTATAGAGTCAATAAACAATTTATTGAATAGTTTTCATGCAACCCAGCATAAATATGATAGAAACAAAAACAGTATTTTAAAATTGATATTATGTATTTAACCAGGCAAACAAAATACACATCTTTAATTTTTATTAGCATTTTTTAAAGTAAAAATTGTAATATTCTCATTAAATAACAGTGTCACAGTACACGATTACTATGTCAAGTCTTCAATTATTGAGGAATTATAGGATCGAGGTTGTACTTGAGTGTGATATATTTATAACAATGACAATCCGAAGCCAGCGTAGTCAAATCCCAGGAACGGCTGAATTTTATCTCTAAAAAATAAAATCTTTAAATTGATTGTATACTAAAAAAATTAAATAATTTAATCTTGTTTAATTTAAAACAAATTAATGTTTTATATAAAACCAACTTCTGAAAGTTTTGTTAAATGGCAGTAATAAATTTTATTTCGTTTCCAAATGATAATCATTTCCAGGTAGAGCTTGAAATGGATAATTTCATTAATCTGAACGCTACTTCAAAATAATAGTACAATTAAAAAAAACTAAAAAATCAAACATTATTTTCGCTGCTTCCTATAGATTTCAACCAATAACTAAAAGACAATAATAATTCTATTATAGATAATTACAAACTTTAAGAATATCTCAAACAACAAAAATATCAATTATTAGCGTGTTGCTAGTATAACATCACCTTTCCTCGACAGTGCAATAACAGTAATGGAGGTAAGTAATAGAGATGGCAAACATATCCGACAGAATATCCAATTCAAAGTTCGGACAAAACATCCGATCTGAAGTTCTTTTTCACAACAAAATTATTAATTTAGTTTTATCTATAACGAATATTTTTCTTTCGAATATACGACATTATAATTGGTTACATAGAAATATAAAAATTCGACGGATTTAATGGTATATCAGGCCGGATTTCGAATTGGTTTTCGGATCGGATGCTGAATCGGACTTCGCATCGGATCTCGAATCGGATTTCGGATCAAATTCGGATCGGAACGGATCGGACCTTGAAAGAAATCAGATCGTATTGGATCGAATATTACAATTTTCGTAAATGCCGATTTAAAGTCGTTATAAAATACCTAGTACATTTTTTAAATATTGTATTATTTTTTTTAATGAACCGGAACGGAAATATCATAATGTTTTTCAGGAACCTGAACTATAATTTTAATAGTTCTACGAGCTGAAATAACATTTACCATCATGAGCGCCCGCAGACTTTTTTTAAGGTGGGTCGAAATAGGTAAATTATAATCGTATACTATATATAGGCTGTTCAGAAAATGGGTGACAAGCTTCAAGTTGAACGATTTGTTGATTAATTCTGAGAGGATAACCCTAATGCAAAAAAATAATTACGATCCTTCGTAAAGTCACACGAAGCCATCAATCTTGTAAATGTATGACTAAATCTAAGTGAAACTTTCAAAATATTTTATGGAATATCATTGCTGTTTACAGTCAAGAAGAATTCTCTATAATTGCACTAATCGTTTAATACAATACTTAAATTTTTTAACTCTTCTTCAGACTTTGAAAGTATTTTCAATAAAATGGTAAGAATTTATTTTTTTCTCTAGTAGCCTAGTACCATATTATTTATTTCGTTTTTAGTCATGAGTTTGTTTTTCACTACCGCTTGCTTAGATACAGCCTTTTACATAAACTCACGCCTCAATTTAGTGTATTGTGTATTTCACTGCATGTAATGTATACGTATGTATACTTGCGCCTCTTTAATTTCTGTAGGAATACAATTTTCTTAATAACTTTAATAAAACATTACAAAATAAATAGTAATTTTTGAATCAAAGGCGATAGATATACGCTTATGTTTCGAGGATGATTGTGTCCAGCTCGAGAATCTCTAGCCCGAGGGATAGATATCGCCTGGGGTCATTATCATCTTATAACGTCCATGATGCATACATGATTTTATATTTTAGAATATGTAGAACTAGTTTTAATTAATAATAATTATGATTTATGTAATGCGTATAATAGTATTAGTCAACTGGCGTTGCGTGACGAAGCAGGCATTATGAGCGGGCGTTATGAACGGATAGAGTATTAAGAATCATAAATCCCGAATATAATTCCCCGGCCGTTGTTTATATACTTCGTATCATAGCAATAAAAAATAAACAATGTTCAAGTGAAAAATAAAATATAATAATATGCTGTCTACTTAAATTTTGTGGGTATTAATAAACTAGTAAGTATTTGTGTCAAAATATTTGTTATTATCAGTAATAATATAACAAGAGAGTGAGAATAAATTGAAAATAATTTGACAGCTATTTCGAAAACTTGTTGCCAGGCAATAGTCACAAAAGCCCATAGGGCTTGAGTGGCTGTTGCCAAATGGCAACAAGTTTGAGAAAGATACTGGAGAATTATTTTCTAATTTATCGAACTCCCGAGTTATATTTAATTAGATTATTTTTTGACTTAGCTGTTGAGATCGATTCATCCAACTTAAAAGATTTTAAACTTGGACCATATCGATTGATTACTTATTAATGTATTCTTGGAAGTTGTTTCCAAAATTTCTTCATGTATTTCTGTATCTGAAATGCAACTAAATCTATTTTTCACACATTTTACTGGACGCGTTGACAGTTTTAAATAATTATTTGACAACTACCTATCATTTGTCACAAGCAAAAAAATCTACAGAGGTCACAAACAAAAGAGCATTATTCTCAGTATAATAATGACTGGATTGATTAAAACGCAGACACGTGACATATAATAAAGCAATTCAATGGTTTTGCGGAACGTCAAAAAACAATCTATATAATAGCTATTTACATACGCAATTTTAAAGAACAAGCTTAGCTTGTCCTTTAATTTGCACGAGATGTGCAAATGTATTATTCGTGCACAAGGTTTGTAAAATATAAGTTTTAAAATAAAATAAATAAATATATCATCACGCCTTCTACCCATTACTGGGTGTGGCACTCTGCTGAAGCAGATCTAGGTAAGTGATATATTTTGCGCGTGAAGTGCGGTTACCAGTCGTCAAATCACGGCCCTCAAACATGTTAGTGGTGGAGGAGCCACAGGGATAGCTTTTTCAAATTATGAAAATTTGTCGCCTGTGGGAATCGAATCAGGGACCTCAGGATCCTCAGGCCGACTTTATACCACTGAGCTAGCCATCCCATAAATATAAGTTTTGCTTATTACAAAAAGCATTGTAGTAAACTCGTGCACGAAAACGTCATTACACCATTCGCGCAAATTGCACGCGTATGCAAAGTACGTTTTCGCGCACTTGTTATGTAAATAGCTATTAAATATGATTTAAATACAAGTAGTGAAAAGAATAATATATCCACTATTTATGATCTGCATCATTGCTGTAAAAAGGAAATCTATCACTTTTTCGGAAAAATTATATTTAAGCTGATGAATAAATGAATAATCAAAAAAGTTCCTACCTTAAACAGAATCCAACAATTCTTAACGCATGCCAGTAGTCATTGTAGTCATCAAGAGCTGTCGGATTCAGATGAAACCACAGCTCAAATAAGTGGTACGGTAGGAAACACATGAAGAACACTGAAAACAAGAAAAAGGATTATGGTTTACTTTTATATATTTTCTTTTTTATTTACATGTGTTAAAAATAAGTTTCATCACATTATTTGTTGCAAAGTAATATAAAAGCTTTTCTGAACATTTATCTGTCAACATAATAAAGAACAAAAAATGAACAAAAAATATTTCTTATTCCCGGTATCAACAGCGTACGACTCCCGGAAATGGTTTCGATGGAATTGGAAAAGCAGAAACTTGAATTACAACTAAGGCAATACAGCGTGAAAAGTATCAAGTGACCCAACAAAAGAGAGGTTAACAGGGAAGAAATATACGATTTACTTCAAGTCCACTGACCTTTCGATACTTTTTTGCCACATTTCCTGAAACTCTGAATTCGTTTTATAAGTTTATATCCCACCAAGTTTGCAGTATTTATATTTACGACCCTTCATGCAAAAGATTTATTTGATTTTATTGAGAATGTTTTTGATATGTTAGGAGTGAACCAAATTATTTCAGACAATCAATTTTCAAATAAAAGATTACAGGCAATCGTAGCTCAGTGGATAAAAACGAGGTAAAACTTGCGTTTCTTAATTAGCAAGCAAGAGGTCGTGCGTTCAAATCTCACTGACTTCTACTTATATCCAAAAAATACGATTGTGTCTGAGTGGTTCGGATTCCACTATAAGCTGTAGGTCCCCTGTACTGTAATTGGGATTTACTTCCTGTTGTGCAGAGTAACAAAATAAATAAATAAATAACAAAATAAGACAATTCAATTTTAATGGGCTTCTCCATATAAAAAATTAGTAGTAATTTACCACTGGTAAAAATATAATTTATACTATATATTGAAGTATAAATATATGAACTACCTACTTTATTATGCGATCAATAATAATTACGAGTAAGTTCAATATCGTAAATCATATAAATTTTAGTTAAAATAATACTAATATGAGCATATAATTTTAACAACAACCGTGAAACGAAAAACATTCAGGACATGTCTTTTCTGTGTAGTATTTCAATAAAAATTGGTATTTTAAGTCTGATGAGGTTTCAGATGATACTTAACATTTTTACTCTTTGCGAACTTGTTTATTTATGTTCCTTATGTGAATAGAATAACAGATAAAATCCGCTGTAAAAAAACAAGACCAGAATTGTATAGATTTTATTTTATAAGTTCCTCTATAAAATATTTTGTATTATTAATTTAATTGAAAAAAAAAACACAAATAAAATAAAATTAGCAATAATATTTTATAAACGTGATTTTCGGAACTAGAAACGAAATAGTTATTTATATCATATGGTCTGAAACTGTACTTTGATAGGCCGAGCCGAAGGCGAGGGTTGCAAATATCCGCAAAACAGTTTCTAGACATTTGATACAATAATTATTTTAATAACAAGTGTTGAAAAAGGCTTGTTAAGTGCAAGTGCAGAATTTAATTGTGCTGGATAGGTCCCACTATGGTCGTAGCCACATTCAGTCTCATTCAATATTTTATTTTTTACTGATTTGTTTATTTATAATAACTTTCTTTAATGTCAGATATAGAACTCAAATAGAAACTGCATTTATATCACGAAATGGAACAAATTTTACAATTTGTCATGAATATTTATTTATAAATAAAAGGGTTTACAACTATACTATAATTATAATATTAATATAATATAATTTCCTAATTTGTTACTAAGTCCCGCTATGAAGACAATTGAGTATAGCTGTCATGCAAAATATTATAGCGATAGCCACAACTACATCCTGCTATGAATTAAAATAGACCCCCAGGACATTCGTAAACAAGGATATGAGAGTTAAATAAATATAATTAAATCATTTCTTTCTTACAAAAAAAATTCGTAAGTTGAAATTTTATATTGTTATTAATAATTTATTACCAGAAAAATCCGCTACTAGGTACTGGAAGGAATATGAACAACTGCAGAATTTTTCTAATCTTGTAGATTCGTTGTTAGTTTCGTTATTAGATTCGTTGTTGGGAGTAAACGTGAGTAATTTGAGATGTTTTATGCATATGTTATGTACGTTGAAGAAAGAAAATGAATGAGAAGTGAATAGGAATGATGTGATTGAAGGTTTGTTGTGTGATAATGATTTCGAGTGTTATAAATGAATGAGTTTATATGGAGTGATCTATGAATGTGGTTGAAGTGAGGGTGGTTTATTTGGATGAAAATGTTTGACGAGGGCTGATTGTTTGATGAGTGTGATGAGTGAATGTTTTATGAGTGATTTCAGGGTTCGTGCTACCCCATTTGTTGGGATATAGCGTGAAGATATATATGTATGTATGTATGCAAAATTTGATTATAATTACTTACATTTGAGATTACATTGAATAATTTAGCTCTAAAATTGATAACAATCTGTAATCTCCAAGCACTCAGTACATAAAACTGAGATTGACAGCAATTGATGCAAATGCTAACCTTATTAAAGATTCTAGTTTTTGTCGGCCTAGGCCAGAAACAGGCCGTTTCTGGACGAAGGCGCAAGAATAATACATTTATAAGAAATGCTTAATTAAGAATAATAAACAACTTAATCAAATTAATTAAAAATTAAAAGATTGGTCGACAATGTATGTTTTTGAAAACAATTGATTTAAATAATCGAAGAATGCAAAAAATAATAATATTATTCCTTAAATTGAGCACGAATTAGTTACCGGTTACGTTCCAAATTTACTCATTTATTGACGAAAGTACTTCGATACGCTAGCCTTGGAGGTCCATACAATCTATTTCACTCCATTATCACGTATTACATATATTATTTTATAAATGACACTCTAAACATACACACCATATATCATTGTAGGTAATATTTATAAGTACGTGAACACTAAAAATTCTAAAATTATGTACTTTACAGCATTGTTGATGTTTTATTGTGTATCAAAAACGAGAATATCCAACGCGAAATTGATGAAACTACAGATAAAATATATACTGACAATTTAATGTATTTAAGAAATAGCGCTAATGTCTATCTTTACTACATAGACGATGAATTAGCATTAGTGTGTTTAAAATTTATTTTGAATCATGTAATAATTCCTTTTTAAACTGGGTTGTGAATTACATTTCTTAATATTGTTGCATTTTAATTTCTCATCCATGAACTAGTCGACATTAACGTTGCAATGGGGCGTTGTCCAGAACTACAATGAAAAGCGATGCCATTTGATTGTTAGATGCCCTTGTTAGTGATTAAACATTAAACTATTTCCCGCAAATACGAGGAAATACGCCAAGTACATGCATCAAAACAACAAAGTGTTAAAACTACTCGATACTAGCAAACTTATTCGAGTGCATAAACCACACAACCGGCTACACATGTTCAAAGTGTTACATGTAAAGTGGAGAGCGTACATTTAAGGTAATACTAGCGTGAACAAAATATTTGCAGATCTGAATGAAATTTGGCGCACGTAAACATTGGATAGTCATACGCATCCTGTTAAAATATGAAACACATTTATCGCCTGTGAACAAATATATTCGCTTGTAAAGTTGAGTTCTTATACACGGGGCTTATGGCGATCATCACTCAGAATCGCACATATTTGGTTTGTGTACCTCTCAAATTTTGCAGTTTCATTTGAAAAACTAGTATGATGTTCTAGAACTATCCATGTATATTGTATCAGACGGAGAAAGTTTTATATCGTTTAGTAATGAATATATATAACCATGCAAAGCCTTGTTTTTAACGAAAAATTAAGAATCCCAATTTATAATGGCAACACCACACGGTGGTATGGTATTTGAAAATTCACTAGACCAACAACCTGTGATATTCAAATCATAATAGGTATAAAACACTTATTTTATTCAATTTTTATATTTTTTTGAGCGTCAGTTTCGCCACTCGACAACCGATGGCGCTACTGTCACACTAGTACTACCTTAACATAGTTAAGAAATTTATTAGAGATAAATTATCGTTAAGTGTGGTGATGTGAACAATTCTTGTTTTTTAATATACAAAGATAAAAATTATTTATTATTTGAGACCAACAATAAATTTGAATCAGAAAGTTAACTTCTGTTTTATTTCAGGTAAAAAGAAATAAATAGCTACATTCATACTTTACGTCAGCAATAATTCCCAGCGAGAAAATAAATACTAACATTATTGACACCAGACTCTGGATGCCGTTGGGTTTTCTCTTTGCAACAGATGTCAACTTGTTTTTTAATCTCTTAGAGAAACATTTTAGAGCGTGACATTGACAAATGTTTTTTTAACACTTATTGATCCTAAAAAAACTATATTTCAGGAAATTGTATATTCTTTCAGCATAAACGTTTGTTTAACTTTAAACCTCAGAAAAATATACAACATAAAACGTCTTCATTTAAACAGCATATTTATTACATTTTTATAGACAACAAATTATCTTAATTTGATTGAACATACACAATCTTTCCTCAATTTTTTAGAACGAATTTAGTATTTCATTTGCTTTGATTGGATTGAAACTTGATACTGCTCGCTAATTTCTTACGTTACATGTAATTATCAAATTACTTTATGAAATAAGAAGCGCAAAACATGGATGTTGTGTTACTTTTCGCATGGCATCAAGTTTTAATTAATACTAAGAACAGTAATGAAATTATTATCGATGTTTAAAGTTCATGTCGTTTAACTCAGTAATAAATCTTCGTTAAAAGTTTCAAGAGGAAACATGGTAAATTAATATTATTTTGCGCTCTAATTAAGCATAGAAAGACTTAATTATTAAGAAGAAAGATGAATTATTTTACCGTATAGGTATGTACCGTAATTAATTTTAAAGTAAATATTCGAGATGGCTTAATGAGAAAAATTCATCCATGAAATCTTACCTCACAGTTTTCGAGCAAAATTATATACGTACGATTTTGAGAGGTGTAGGTTAATGAAGTAAAGAAAATTTATCTTTTCCGTTATCGAGATTATCATATAATTATTTTTGAGGTAATGGCTCAGTGGTATCAAGTCGGCTTGTGGATCCTAAGAACCCTGGTTCGATCCCCACAGCCGACAAAACATTTTCACCAATTTAAAATTACCCTTGTGGCTGCCCCTCCACTAATATCTTTGGGTGCCGTGATATCACGGCTGGTAACTGCACTTCACGCGATAAATATATCACTTACCGAGATCTGCTTCGGCAGAGAGCCACACCCAGTAATGGGTAGAAGGCGTGATTATACACACTGCTCAAAAAAAAAACATCGGTCACCTAAAGAATCTCAAAAAAATGTCACTTTTCAAACCACTGTCAATTTGTCAGTTTTTAAGCAAATTGGATGAAATTTTTTTGCCGAAGTAGCCCGATCTTTTTTTTGTTTTTTTACGAGGGTAGGTAAAAATCTACCAAAGACATTTAGAAGCCCATACTTAATTATCAATGTGCCGGAAAAAGATCACCAATTTTTTCAGTATGGCGTGTGCGTGAACGTTTGCGTTTACATCTGCGTGTGCGACGTCTGTGTGTGTGTGTGTGTGTGTATATGTGTGCGTGTATGCGTGTTCGTGTACGTGTGTGCGTGTGTGCGTGTGTTTGTGTGCGTGTGCATTTGAATGTCCGTATGTGTTCGGGTGTCTACGTACTACGGACAATTGAATGCCAACCTCTGCAAATGTCTCTTTTTTTCAAAAAATCATAACTTTTTTTAAAATTATCCGATTTTGATTCTGTTTTAAGTTCCAGTAACAAAAATGTCCATATTTTCATTATCTGATGACAGATTTGTCAATTGACGGCTGATGATTCCCATAGAAAGCTTGGAAAATCATCTTTTTTTTAGAAAAAAAGTGGTTCTCGTTTGGGGGTGGCTGGGGGAAGGGAAAGGGAGGTTAGTCAAAATCAATTCACAGCTTTTCAAAGACTAGACTTTGGGCTACTTCGGAAAAAAAAATTCATACAATTTGCTTAAAAACTGACAAATTGACAGTGGTTTGAAAAGTGACATTTTTTTGGGCTTCTTTAGGTGACCGGTTTTTTTTTTGAGCAGTGTATATATGTATTTTTTTTATGTTAATTATGACGACGAATTATAAAATTAATTTATAATGTGATACAATTAGTGATGGCACGAAAAAACCGGACGATTACTTTTGTAATATTAGTAATGGTTTCACTGACTGTCAGTGCCAGTGAGTATGTGAAGATTCGATATTTTAACCAAATTTAGAGCTAATTTGTTTATTGTAAACTTAAATGTAAGTAATTATAATTCAATGCGCAATTGCGGTATACTATCACTTTCATATATATATATATATATATATATATATATATATATATATATATATATATATATATATATATATATATATATATATATATATATATATAATTATTAAATTCCCATATTATATTTGGCTTATTAAAACACTCTACTATTTAATAAATAATATTTATAATGTAGAGATCAAAATTCAGCTGGGTGAGTCTAACTTGTGGAAGTAGCGATGTTACGACGTTATGAGACTGACTGTCAATTTCATGTATTGAGTGCTTGGCGATTGGAGATTTAAATCTGCGCGAAAAATCTTGTGTATCACACGTCCAGAAACTGTTTATCTAGTACTCGTAATTTGCAAGCCTCGCATTCGATTTAGCCTGTCAAAATATGCTCGCACTCGCAAAAGTACAGTTTCGGACCTAGTGATACAAATAACTATGCAATTGGAATGAAAAATACATTTACACATAACCTCACTTACCTATAACAAACGCCAGTACCATCCTCGCCACATGCCTCCTCGCCCGAGCTTGCGCAACGCTCTGCGCGCCATAGAATTCTCCAGGCATTTCCCGCGCAGACGCGTGCAATCTTTGGGCCATCATGACGTAGAAGCACGCGATAACAATCAACGGTAGGATGTAGTATGTCAGCGCCTTGGCCACCACGTTGAATTGCATGTACGTCTTCTGGTAGTCTCCGTGGGGGAATGGGCTGCAGATAAGGATGGTTTTGTTCTTACCGATGTCCACGTCGTGCACGTTGGAGAAGACTGCGGAGGGAAGAGCAAAGATGCAAGCGAGCACCCAGATTAGCACTGCTGAGAGGACGGTCAGTGGTTTTGTCTGTAAAAGAGAGATGATAGAAAAATATATGCAATTGCATGTGTTGCTTTTATTAGGTATATCAACAAGCTCTTTCCATATGTTCAGGTTTCATAAAAAGTTAATGCCAAATAATAATAAAAAATGCATATTTGGCATATTTATTTATTTGTTACTCTGCACAATAGGAATTTAATCCCTATTAGAATTCAGGAGGTCTACAGTTTATAGCGGAATCCGAACAACTCAGATACAATCGTATTTTATATATACAGGGTGTTAATACTAAGTTGGAACACCCGAAAATGGCAAACAAACAAGTTTCCTTAGTTCAAATTTTTTATTTGGAGTCCCAGTTCATAGCGATTGACGTTTTTTTTTTTTGTTTTTCAAAAAGTCGTCATTACTCCCTTATTTTAAGGAATATTTAAAAAATACAACAATTTTCAGCATTTGCTTTCGGTTCTATTATTATTATTTATCAAACCAGCCACCCTCTCGCGTACATTTCAATTTTTGACATAAAAGGTCTCTAATGGGCTCAAAATTTTCCTTGGACTATCTATTTTTTGATGCCGTGTGGTGTTTTTTGAAATTTCAAAATGGCGGCCTAAAAATGAGCCATTTATCAGGAGTAGACATAAAAAATTAACGAATGTCCAAAAAAAAATCGCAAATAAGATGGGTAATTGATTTTAAACTTCTTGCTTAAGAGTTTTTGGGTCACTAATTACGAATCTGATATCAAAATTTCAGAATTTCAAAATGGCGGTTATAAAATGGCGACTACAAATACAAAAATACTTGAAAACTACAGAATTTATCTAAAATTTGTTACTCCGGGGTTTTTGTAGTCGCTGATTATGAATATATATATATATAAGAGTAGAATTCAGCGAGATTACAATATTTGTATAAAAACTAATTTGATGCATATTTGTGCATATTTTTATACTTTTCAAAAATAAAAATTAATTTAAGACGAAAAGTACGGCATATTTAGCATATATATTGATATTTTGTAGCACACAAAACAAATTTAATACATATTCGTGCATATTTTTTCAATATGAGAGCTAACAACTAATTATCAAACACAGGTTTTCATATTTATTAAGTAAAACAATTTTTTTCAATAGTCTTTTACATAGCTTATATTACTAGCTTCCTAAATTTAACATTCAGCAAAAAAAAATGACATGTTCAAGTATAACTCATGGTAGAGGTAATACGACTAAACAGCTTTGAAAATCTCAGATAAGCGTCGATTTAAAATTACCAACGAGAATTAATTTATAATGACGCATGAATTTTAAAACAGGATTATTCGAAAAGTAAATAAGCTTGCTAAAAGCAAAAACAACTTCTGTTCTGCCTGGATTCTGGTATACACTGCTATTTTAATTTGGTAATATTTAAAAAACTTTTAAATGTATATATTTAGTATTATAAAGAAGTTAAAGAATTAAATAGATTACTTTTTCATAACAATTTTAAGATAAATTTATGACTGAAAAATTCGAGTGAAAAATATTGTTCTTGTTAGTTATAATATAAATAAATGAATGAATTTCCAATGATGCTAAATAATTCATTTATTATATTATTAAAAATGACGGCCTTCATTATATTACACTGAACGAAAAAACAATAACTACTGTAAAACAGAAACAATTAGTGAAACTCACAGTGGCTGATTATAAAGTTCATTACCTTTGGCAGTATTACAAAATTTGTTTTTGCAGTGCCTACTATATCATATGTGACAAAATCCAAAAGCCATTTTTAATATTGCAATATGATTGTGAAACAAATATGATGTACTTTTCAAATTTGTAAAAAAAAAAAATAATAATATATTTATTCCTTTGATATCATTTACTCACAGTACAAGTCATATTATGTTACTAAAATCGTTAAATCTATAAATAAGTGAGATATTTTCTGGTTTATATACAATTAAACAGATAAAATAAATAAATATATCATCACGCCTTCTATCCATTACTGGGTTTGGCACTCTGCCGAAGCAGATCTCGATAAGTGATATATTTATGCGCATGAAGTGCGGTTACCAGCCGTCAACTCACGGCCTCCAAATATGTTAGCGGTGGAGGAGCCAAAGGGGTAATTATAAAATAAATATATCATCACGCCTTCTACCCATTACTGGGTGTGGCACTCTGCTAAAGCAGATCTCGGTAAGTGATATATTTTGCGCGTGAAGTGCGGTTACCAGTCGTCAACTCACGGCCCCCAAACATGTTAGTGGTGGAGGAGCCACAGGGATAGCTTTTTCAAATTATGAAAATTTGTCGCCTGTGGGAATCGAACCAGGGACCTCAGGATCCACAGGCCGACTTCATACCACTGTGCTAGGGGTAATTATAAATTGGTGAAAATGTTTTGTCGGCTGTGGGGATCGAACCAGGATCCACAGACCGACTCGGATACCACTGAGCCATTACCCCATAAATAATTAAACATATACTCGAAAAATATGCAAGACGAAGACATCAGACGAAGACTTTGGTTTCAACATGATGGAGCACCGGCTCACACAATCCTAGAAGTCATAGCACTACTAAATAGAGAATATCCGAATAAGTGGATTGGGAGAGGAGGTTCTGTTGCGTGGCGAGCCTGGAGCCCCTACATATCTTTTTCTGGGATCAGATGAAGACCTCTGTATATAGCTGCTTTCTTTCGGTCAGAAAAAATCGGATTGAGCAATCCAAAAGTGATCGTACATGTTCTTTTGGTTTTCGATCACATGCCCCCATCACAATATTCTTGATTACAATCTGATTTTCCGAATCGCTTCAAAACAGAGATCACGTCGATCGGATTGCGGCATTGCGGGGATTCCCAGACCAAATATCTAAAGAAGGGATTGTTGTTCCTTTTTTGACTGACTTCGTTTGTGTATATTTAAGTAAATAAAAATAAATATGAATCAAGTAGAATATATTAGATTGTATTCTTACAAATAAAACATTTTTTTAAATCATGTTGGTAGAGTAATCTTATATTGAGGTTACGGCAGCAAATTTTTATAGATTGCAATCATACAAAACGTAATTCTTTTGAATTACGGTTTCAATCAGTTGTGACATTATACAACATTCGAATCTGTTCAATCAGATTGGAATGCATCGCTTACCGAAAGAAAACAGCTTATGAGACACCAGTAAACACCGAATTAGAAATATTGGCTAGAATAGTAGCTGCAGCAGAAGATATAAAAGACAAGCAGGCAGCTTTTGCAAGTGTCTTAAAACACGCTGCCTGACTTGAAAATTTGGAAAATCAAATTTAATCCCTCCCTTGTTCATTGTTTAATTTTTCTTGTTTGTTTATTAGTTTCTTGTTTTTCTTGTTTAATATTCTTGTTTAATGGCAGCAAGCCTACTTTGTTTTAAATGATTGTTGCAGTTTCTTAAAAGTTATCTTGTAATTCAATTTGAATAGAAACTTCTTTTGGACAGATCGAAAAAAAATGTTGCAGACAAATGTTATAGTAGATAGTTTAAGGATTTTATAAATGTTTTATTTTCGAAAATCGAACTAGTGGTTTTCAAAATATCTTGTTTTTGGTTGGTCGCCATTTTGTTATTTGGTAAAATATAAAATAATTGTAAATACAAATGTTTTTCAGAACCGAAAGCAAATGCTGAAAGTTTTTTTTTTAAATATTCCTTAAAATAAGAGAGTAATGACGTTTTTTCGAAAAACAAAAAAAAGCGCAAATAACTGTGAACTGGGGCTCCAAATTAAAAATTTGCACTAAGAAAAATATATATACGTATATATATATATATATATATATATATATATATATATATATATATATATATATATATATATATATATATATATATATATATATCTATATATATATATATATATATTACAGCGATAATTGCGCAATAGAAACATGAGATTTAATCTCTCTGTTTGAACTAAGATTATTCCGTGAATGCAAACAAAGTCTGGAACGTGTCCAGCATAAATTCCTCAGATAAGGTAAGTAGTACAATACAGATGCACGTAAAATGTTAAGACGCGTGGATGTACAATATATGTACATATGTAAACGATGTCAAATAGATTTGCAAGTAAGTCCTCTTTTTAAATCATGACAACGTAACAAGAAGCGAAACACGTTATTTATAATTAAAAATACAAATAAGTTAATTATAGAAACAAAATAGGTTACGTATATATTATGATTCGATCGGGGAGCGATTACAGTATGATTGTATAGGACGTGTTTGATCTTGTTTCTGATTCTCTGACCAAAATTTCAAAATGAAGATTTGTTTACATTGCATAAAATACGTTTATCACTGCCAGAGCTGAACCAATTTTATTGTTTTATGTTTTTATAATCATAGTTACATTAATTAATTTAAATTTTCCTCTAAAATATTTAAAATAAATACATATAAACAATATTGACACAGTAGCGTCCCATGTAAAAGCATACAAAATTATAGAAAGTGCTCCTTTATCTTAGTTACAAATTTCGTCACTAGGTTCACATTCTTGTTGAGATATTCCAATACTTTATGAAATATTATCAGACAATTATAAAAATATAAATCAATAAAATTAACGTAGCAATGTCACTGTTACAAATTTTGAAAATTATGTAAACATTTTGACATTTTGATCAGTCAGTCTCTCACTGAACGGACTATAGATATATTATACCACAAACAAATTCAATGGCATACGAGTAATTTCGATGCTAGTTGCTATATGACAAAGTCTACAATCGTTTGATTTGTATTTCCGATCAATAAGCAATACTATGTGATTGACTATATTTCTTTATTATTAATTCATTTACCGAATTACTTTGTCGATGGTTGTTTACAAAAAACCAGAGCAAGTTTCCAGATCTTGCATTCTGCAGTCTCTGATATTCTGATGTCATACTATTACGATTTCACATACATTTTTTAGTGATACTGTTCTACATTACGCTATTTGCTTATCTTGAAACTAGAATAACAGCACTATTATGTACTTTACTGCAGGCTTCTAAGCATTGTTAGCTTCGATTTTCGATTGTTATGCATGCGCTATGTAAATATGTAATGAAATTGCTATTTCGTACTTTACTATAAAACGTCACTCATATAATATTAGTAGGAAACTTCAACGTCAATTGCTAACTTAATATTTAAAATAACATGACGAATATAACACGAACTTATACTTGAATGGGAGATGCAGGGTAAAGCTCCTTGTAAATGGCAGCAATAAAGGAAGGCATTTTAAATGTGTAGAATTTGGAAATGTATGAAGACTTTTTTAAAATATTGCAAACGCAAAATTGTATTTTTAAGTACTTACTGGCTTTTTAGTTATCATTTATCAAATAAACACGGTACACAAACATAACTACAATAATGACGTTTTATACAATTCGAATATTTCGGTTGCCATCTAGTGAGTAAAATATAATTTAATAATTTGTTATGTAGCGAACATATTCATTAACCAAACGTTAAACGTCAAACATCCAAACATAATGTTGACTGCACAACAAATGATGATATCTGCGAGGTGAAATCAGAGAAATAGAGTATTGGGAGAAGACTCTTGGACGAGTGCGCATCCAATTTTCAAGGAACGCTATGGGTTCGGCCATTTTTAAGGTTGTCATGCCAAAAGTGAATATCTCGAGAAACTGTTTGCGACTTAGTTCATTTAAATCAGTTCAGATAAATTTGACACATGGCATAATGAACTGAATTATGCACACTGATGCACTTATTAGGATGAATTACTTCAAAGTAAATTAGAATCTGTAATTCTAGTACTGAAAATAAAGTGAGCAAAGTAATGCAGCGAAATAAATAAATGATTTGGTTCAGTAAATGTAAATTAGATCTGATCCAAATGGCAAATGGAATACGCCTATTAGGTACTGTAAACTTTATTTTGTTTTGTTCGTTGCAAAATGTCATGTTCAGTGACAGGGTGTACAATGTTTTTTTTATACGTGTCTTATTCCATAATAAAATATAGCTATAATATTAGGGTTATTAATTAAAATCATTTATAATTTTGGGTTTTTTATTTTATATAATATATTAAAATATACTATTTTTGTTTGACACATTTATATTATAATAACATTACTTTTCAAACTAGTGGAACCGATTAATTTCAAATTGCCAACCAGTGCTTGAAGCGCTATCAAAAATTGATAAAATAAATGTACAACAAGATCGTTAAAATTACAAACTATTTATAATCAAAAACAAAGTATAATTATTTTTGCAAATAATAGTTTTTATAAATAAAATAATGATATTTTGTTGCATAAAAGTTATTTATTATTTCATTATCTACAGCTTTTTTTTCTACAACCTCTAACTTCAGAGATACGAAGAACCACCTTTAAAGTGAAATATTTTCCAATATTGGCATGGTTATAAAGTAAAATTTGATATTTGATGTATATTTTAATAATATATTACGCAATAACTTTAGAAAAGTTATTTGTTATTTAGTTAGAATATTTTTCGCGGCTCATGGAGCTTAGCCGTGCTGAATTTTTAAATTTTCCGCATCAACCAACCTTAAAAATGGCGGTCTTTAATTTTACAAGGTTCACGCAGCTTCAAGCGTCTTCTCCCACTACTCTATTTCTCTGGGTGAAATGCTGAAGGAGAAAGTAGTTGATCGACTCGGCCATGGTGTCAATTTTGGAAAGGTACCTTGGTCGTGTAGCTTCACAGTTGCTATAAGTCGCCGTCACCCGCCAGCATCTCCTATTCAAGTAAAGTCGGCGTTTGAATCGCACAAACTCCAACACAAATAGCCGCCGCATAAAAGTAAACAACAACGATACCAATAAATGGATATCTGGTATGACCGAGTACAACACCTTCAACACTGAACTAACATTAACATTATTCAAATTCAATATTAATATCAAATTTGGTGTATTTTATTACGAAAATATGAGCATATATGAATTTCTGTTAATAAAATGTATGGCAACACAGTTTTTATTTATAACAATAGATTAGAATAAAATATTGTTTTATAACTTTAAAAAATAAAAAAAATATATTATCACGCCTTCTACCCATTACTGGGTGTGGCACTCTGCTGAAGCAGATCTCAGTAAGTGATATATTTTTGCGCGTGAAGTGCGGTTACCAGTCGTCAAATCACGGCCCCCAAACATGTTAGTGGTGGAGGAACCACAGGGATAGCTTTTTCAAATTATGAAAATTTGTCGCCTGTGGGAATCGAACCAGGGATCTCAGGATCCACAGGCCGACTTCATACCACTGAGCTAGCCATCCCATAACTTTCATCTTTTTAAATGTAACACGAGGTGGTATGAACATCGCGAGCGCGAATTATTAGATGTGAATGAAACGTTTCGCGGTTACTATTAATTAACTAAATAATAACGCACCATAAAACACAGATTACTTTATTTAACTTAATGGACTATATGACGAGTAAAATTATAACAAAATAAAACTAGAAATATATAAGAATAATTAAATGCTAATTAAATACGCGCGGAGCGCAAAACGGATTCGACGTCGGTCACATCTTGACCGGCCGACGGAGCAAATCTGGCTTGACTCTGGCTACAGTTCAAAAACAGACGCTAAGTTTTCCAGCGGTGGTGAAGAGTGGTATTTTGGGGATGCAACACATGGCTGACGACTGCAGATGAGCACATATATTCGTTGCCACGATAAGATTTTTCTCAGAATCTTATCGCACAAAAAGGGAAAGCAAACCAACCAAACATCTACAGCCAACGCAAAACCACCTTGTTACATAAATATATAAAACAATATAGTGTCATTCCTTAAAACAGTGGTTCTTAATCTAGGGGTCGCGTAAAGATATTCTGGGGTCACAAAAATATTAATATGTGAATGTAAATAAATTTACAATTTAAAAAAAATATATTAAACATCATTTGTCTTTTAGACTGAAGTATAATACAAATATCCAACATTCACTGAATTGGCAATGATAGTTCTATTAGGTACATTATGCAATCACATATTTATGTGAATCGGCATATTCTACACTAGTGTTAATAAAAACGTATTGATCCCGTCTAACAATGTAGAAATTGCTATGAGATCTGCGCTGTCAAAAATTAAAACAAGATTATATCTATAAATAAATAAATACATCATCACGCCTTTCACACATTACTGGGTGTTATATTCTGCTGTTACAGATCTCAGTAAGTGATACATTTATGCTTGTGAAATGCGGTTACCGTCAATTATTATGTGAATATCATTAAATTTTTGTATTTATATTTGTTTTTTTAATTCTTTCATTTTTTGTTTAATATATAGTATGTTTAATTTTACACATAAAATAAACATGTACATTAGGATGGGGCTTTGGGGATTTGGGTAAAAAAATAGATTTAGTTTGACTCCCCCTAAAATGCTTCTAAATATTTTTAAAATGGCCGGCAGAATACTTTTGGGCGTTTATTTTAACGTTAAACCGTGCCCCACTTCACTTTTGTGTTATTTAATTGTCATTTGTCATATCAACGCTGCTAGTTTGAATTTACTACGTTTGATATGATCCAAAATCATTCAGAATGATCGAAAAATATTTGTTATACCATTATAAGAACTTTACTTCACCGTAAAACCGTAACCCACTTCACTTTTCTGCCATTTAATTGCCTTTGTTTCCTAAAAATCGAAAAAATTCATTCAAACTAGGTTAATTCGTATTTACTGGGTTTGATTTGATCTAAAATCACTTATAATGATTCACAAATGTTTGCTATAACATTTTATGACCTTTACTTTACGTTAAAACATGCCCCACTTTAGTATTATTCCATTTAATAGCCTTCTTCTTTGAAAATTTGAATAAATTCATTTCGACTCGGTTTCTTTGTATTTATTGAAATTGATTTAATTCAAAACGACTCAAAATGATTTACGAATGTCTACTATAACATTATAAGGCCTTTACTTCGAGAATAAACTTTGCCCCAAAACACGTACTCTGAAAGAATAAAAAAGCCTTGGAAGTTCAATATATTCAGACTGTCTTAGCCTAGAAAATCATGACCAAAAATATAAGTCTAGTTAAGTAACTTTACGCGATGAAATCAAACATACGCCGGAATTCAACTATATTTTGGATTTAGAATATAGTTTGGTGTATTTAAATAGAGCATATGCTTGAATTTACCGCCGGTAATGACGCCACTGCAGGAGGTCTTACGAAGTAACTTCCAAAAATCCTTCTCCTATTTATAGTTCGAATAATGTATTTGTAATACCGATTTTGTGTCATATATTAAGCAAATTCCTTAACAAATCCTTCACAGAAATGGTATTCAAATTATGAATTGTTGGAGCAAAGACCTTATAATATTATAGCGGACATTTACTAATCACTTAAAGTGGTTTTAGATCAAATAAAATTTAATAAATACAAATTAGGCGCCTTTAAGTGAATTCCCTTTGATTAAAAAAAAAGTCAATGACATTTATTGTTGAAGTAATGGACTTATAACAGACATTTGTAAATCATTTTGCATCCTTTTGGATTGAATCAAACCCAATAAATACAAAACAACCTAGTTTAATGAATTTTTTCAAATTTTTTAAAAAAGAGGCTCTTAAATGGATCAAAAAGTAAAATAAACGTCGTAAAATGTTATAGTAAACATTTGTGAATCATTCTAAGTAATTTTAGACCAAATCAAACCCAGTAAATAAGAAGCAACCGAGTTTAAATGAAGTTTCCGATTTTTAGGAAAAAAAGGTAATCAAATACTCGTAGCAAAAAAGTGAAGTGCGGTACAGTTTTACGGTGAAATTAAAATCTTATAATGGTATAAAAAACATTTGTGCATCATTTTGAATTATTTTGGATAAAATCAAACCCAGTAAATACAAACCAGCCGCGTTGAAATGAATTTCTCCCAATTTACAGGAAAAAGGGCAATTAACCCTTTAACTGCGCATTTGTTTTATACAGCCCTTCGCTGTGTGCGCAATTTTCTACTGTGTTCCGTATATATACGTTCATAGCAGTTCACCGTACGTAATGTACAACAAATAAAATAATAAAAAATTTGTGCTGTTTTCTTCTTTTTTGTGGGTGCATTAAGAGATATAAAATCACGAAATAGACCAGCCATTTTTTCTCGAAAATATACACATAAGATTTATATTACAATGTATAGTTCCATACGAAACAACACACAAAGTCCGACTGAATCTATGCTCAATTAGTTAGTGAGAACCTAGTCATTATTCGCATAAATACGGCTGCAGAAGTTTGTCGATATAAATATTTTTATTTATTGAAACGTACATGTACGTTCATAGCAGGCAAACGATAAACGTAAATATACGTCCAGAGTAGCGAAAGGGTTAAATAACACAAAAGTGAAGTGGAGCACGGTTTCACGTTTAAATAAATGCCCGAGAGTATTTTTCCGGCCATTTTAAAAATATTTAGAAGCTTTTTAAGGGACGTCAAATAAAAGCTATTTTTTGACCCAAATAAGAGGCACCTTAATGTATATTATTTATTAGTTTATTAGTTTTATTAAAACTGCTTTTGTACTGAATTGTATCTTCATAACTTAATGCAGGGATCACAAAAAAGGGGTAAAGTGTAAAAAAGTTCAAGAACATCTGCCCTAAAGACCTGAATTGGAGCAGAAATACAATTAGAATGTTTTAAATGTCAGCCTTAAATTAAAGATTTTAAAAAGTAATTAGGTATCTAATAGAGTTTTAGTGACTTACTTGTAGTTTTCTTAGAGGGTTGACAATAGCGCAGTAGCGTTCTGCAGATAAAGCTGTCAACGTAAAAACTGATACGCCGATAGAGACATCTTTTGTAGTTTCTGATAACTTGCAGACTATTGTACCCCATGGCCAATATTCCACTGTATATATGATGGAAATAAATGGAACGCAGGTGACTATCACTAGAAGATCTGCAAGGGCCAGTGACAGGATGTATCTGAAAATAAAAATTATAATTATAACTACATTCTAACATTGCTTGCTCTATTGATGGCCATTTAACTAAGATAAATTTACTAGAAGCTAGAGATAAATGCTGTTTTTCAGTCGATCATTTTAAGTTTCTTGAACACGACATACGATCTTAGCAGTTCCGAAACGCCTACATAAGCACTTTATGAAGTATCAACTACTGTACAGGCTGTTCTTGTGAATGTAAATTTGTACCATTTTTTTATAACAAATTTATTTGTAAGTTAAATGTTTCTTTTTCTTTCGCCATTATTTACAAAATATAAAAAAAATAAATAAATATATCATCACGCCTTCTACCCATTACTGGGTGTGGCACTCTACTGAAGCAGATCTCGGTAAGTGATATATTTTGCGCGTGAAGTGCGGTTACCAGTCGTCATATCACGGCCCCCAAACATGTTAGTGGTGGGGGAGCCACAGGGATAGCTTTTTCAAATTATGAAAATTTGTCGCCTGTGGGAATCGAACCAGGGACCTCAGGATCCACAGGCCGACTTCATACCACTGAGCTAGCCATCCCATCAAAAAATCTTGTTTAGATTATAAGATATTTAAAAATTCTTTTTCAACAGTAACTACTTAATCTTTCTTGAATCATTGTATTATGAGCATAATTTTTAATTCTAATGTAGAAAATGATCTCTTAGCTAAAGCTGTTGATAAAGAAATAATACATATTATAGTTCGCTCTCAAAACAACTTTCTTTTGACAGTAACGTAACGAAGCATTTTCCGCACTAGTGTTTCTTTGCTTACAGAAACGCACTTGGTCTGCATTCATCTACTTTCCATACGTAACCAAGACAATACTAGTTACGTAATAACAAAGAAATCGCACAGTTGTAGGAAAAATTTATTATTTATATATATGTGGCGAAATATTTATATTTTGGAAATATTCTGGGCGATAAATAATACAGACTTCGTTTGTAAATCTTACAATAATCTAACTATAACACAGATATTCTTGCTAAAATCAAAGCAAGTGCATGAATTCATAATGCACGCGGAGTCAAGAGTACGAGCGATGCGTTTTACTAATATTTTATCTATCTCTCTCTAGCCAGGCAGATAGTTATAGATCAGCGTGCATGACTGATGTATGCACCTCGTCTATGCACAGACAGTTAACTAGCGTGATAAACGCTCGACGTGCTCGTATTCATTGGTTGCATAAATACCCATTTTCCAAATAAGATATACGTAAAAACTCATCTCTTAACATACTGTGACGTCACCCGAACCAAGGTTCGTCAGTTCGAATCCGCCTGTCGACAAAGTATGATTTGTCGTTAAATAAAAAATACAGTTAGTTGTATTAATTATACTCGGGCGCTATAAGCTGGTCACTTATACATATGCCTTAAAGTAACATCGACTACGGAAACCGGCAGTAAAGCCCCATTCACAACACGAAAATAGTGGTTAGTGTTAGTAGTTATGGTTAGCGTTAGAAGTTTGACATATGTATACCTCTAGTAGCGTTCACAACAACGAACTTAGCTCAGCGCAGGTCTACGCTAATCGTGGTTAGCGTAGAAGTTTGTAAACTTCAAACTTTTAGTTAGTGGTTAACGGCACAGCCAATCAAAAACGAGGAGTAAAGTGACAGTTGATTTTCTCAGTTTGAATTTTATGTAACGAAAATGAATCGAAGCACAATAAAAAAGTTGTTACTTGCAACTTTAATTGTGCAAATGAAAAGAAATAAAAAAACAAATAAAAAAACAAATACAAGATGGTTGGTTCGCATCAACAAAAATGTTCGGTTTTGGTTGATTCAGGGAGACTGGGATAATTTGATCCAAGAAATGAGGTCATATGATGAAGACATGTTCTTTAATTACACCAGAATGACCATAGCTCAATTTGATTTGTTGTTAGCACTTGTAGGACCAATTTTAAAGAAAAATAGAAAAAAACCAGTTCTACCAAATCAGAACTACGGACAAAATATCAGAACTCAAACAAACAAAACTCTAACTATTTGTCAAAATTTTAAGTTGACAACTGTGACATCTATTATAATTTCTTGTAATATCTATAATTTTCAAAAATGTGCACTACATTACCGGCAGAAATATAAATTCGAAAGCATTAATTTGGGACATTGTGAACGATGTATTTTAATCTGTAACTACTAAATACAACCAGTAACTATAACCACTAACACTAACTACTAATTTCGTGTTATGAATGAGGCAGCGTAAGAACTGTGGCTCGGTGTGCCCGGTAGGCCCAGGCCCGATTCGGGATGTAGCGCCATTGAAGAAGATATTATTAATTTTAATCATGTACATATGGACTGCATGCCACTGATATCATATGATATACTGATCATAGAACAAATATTTTTCTTAATAATTTAACAAAATTATTCTTGAAGTGTTCATTTTAGTGTCATTGAACAACACTACAAATAACTGATGTTGTATAATGAAACAATTGACTATTAAAGTGGTTATTATTTATTTATTAATATATTTTAAATTCTGGCTACACTGTAAAAAAATTGTGTAAAATTTACACAATGGGTCAGTGGCAATTTTGTGACCACAATGGGTCAGTGTAAATTTACATAGCAGTGATTATTTACAGAACCTAGTAATACAATATACATAATAATGTAGAATTACATTATAGAATGTAATATTACATACCAATGGAAAATTATACAATTTCAAAATGTAATCCTTAAAAAGTTATGTAATCGCTACTGGCACATGTAAAATCAATACAAATTCATATGTGAATTCTTACATATGAAATGTAACATATTTCAATCCACTCTGTAATTTTTACATATGTCATGTTTCTCATCATTTGTTGTCTGTAGAATTTACATCTTTGTAATGTAATTATTACACAACCCATTTTTGAGTTTACTTTTCACATGTAAAATTTACACGTTTAAACAGTACTTTCTACGTTAATATTGTAATTATTATCTATTATATTACGTACAATCTGTATAATTTACATATTTGTAATGTAATTAATACAAAATCTATGCGCTGCCGTTACTTTAAAAATGTAACAAACTACTATAAAATTGCATTTATACAACCGTATTGTAATTATTACTAAATAAATATAATATACAGAGAATTTTTACATAATTACCGTTTCAGTGTACTGAACGATTGAAAGATTTTATTTAGACAATAGACATTGGAATACTGTAATAAATAAAACTGGAAAATGTAGTAAGAAATACAAGTACTGAAATTGTAAAAGAAGCATTTATTGTATATAAAAGTATAAAAAATAAATTAAACAGACATATAGAATTGATAAATAAATAAACAACATATGTTTTTGTAAAGTAAATATTTTGACAAATTTAATATAATTTCAGTTTATTAAAAAAATTCATTACTTTAAATTTTGTAGCACTTTCCCGTTTACTTTTACTTGCAGAATCTGGATGTATCTTCAATTTACCTCTATAAAATTCCAATGAAGCACTTATTTCTTCGGATAAACCATGTTAAAAATATAGTACAGGACAAACGTTTGTTTTAAAGCATCGTAAAATGATTTTGTTCCAATTATCAAGATGAATTATTTCCACAAAAATATAATATGTTGGTTCTCCTTGTGTATCTAAATAAAATTAATATACATAAGGTTAAAAAAAATAAATAAATAAATTTGATAGAACAGTTATTTATGTAATCTGTTAGAAAATGATTCATTTTGTGTAAAGAGTGGAATCACGCAAAATCACACAAGTTACATAAAATTGCATTTCTTAACGTGTTCCATACAAAACTTTTTCTAATTTTTATTTAGAAAAGATTTTTTTAACTTTAAAACGATGAAATGATTCATTTTATGAAAAATATTGAAAATCGAATAAGTACGCTTATTGCAGTTATTAATTTTAAATTTTATTTTATTTTACACTACTTTGGCACATCTCCGATATTTTTCATATCTCGAATATGTCTGACTGAAGTGAGGTAACAAGTCATAATATAGAATAAGCGACAGAAAATGCATCATTATATGTAATATCAAAAAAAAAAATCTGCCGCAAAATGTGATTTGGCGTATACAAAATTTGAATAGTGATATGATGAAAAAAGTAAAGTATATCAACGATAAATTCATATCATCTGTCAGTTTTTGATTGATACTTTAAACGCTAGAATTAAAGAAATATATATTTACCAAAACTTAAATTACATATGGGCTACCACATGATGGATCGATATCATCTAATGATTTTCCCTCCTAAAATAAAAAAACAACTTAAATTTAGTCACAGAACTTTTCTTTTATTTATTATTTATGTATGTAGTAGTATGCGATTTTGAGGTAGTGCCACAGGATTTATAAATATTTTTAAAAAACGTAAAGTACTAACCACGTAAAAATTTATAATATATTTCAGATCTTCTTGAAAATATTTTACTATCATTCTAATTGCTTCAGTTGACATTTTTCCAAAATCTTCTTCCTCCAATGACATTTTAGACATTTTTTTTAATGTTTGTGGACTCATTACAATTTATAGCAACACAGCTAAATGTATCAACATTAGAAGAACTACATTGCATGCCACAATTAGCGTATAAACAGAAAAAAACTAATGTTTAGATAATTATTTCAATGATAATATAGATGCCGATTATAATCTGTTATTAAACAGCTTCGAAAACGGCATTAAGTACAATTAAACATGTTTAAATGAAATCGTTTACATATAAATATTTTATTATTTGTTTTACTTTAGTACGTACTAGATACATATTCATGTAAATAATAAAAGTAAATATTACAATATTGCCATAAATTGCTTCTGTCCAAAATCTAAAAAGTATATCCTTGATTAAGCTACTATTAATTTTATTATAAACATTAATTACCAATATAATGCTGCACTACACATATATTTAGCAAAATTAATTGAAACTAATAGACCTACTAACGTTCTGCACTGCCAAACCAAGTGTGGACAAGAGAGAACATGTCCATAATGCGCATGACCTTGCATCACTTAGATCAACTTAACCAATGGGAAGACATAAAATTCACGGAAAAATGTAATGTGATACTATTGTCCTATAAATATTACATAATTATGGAAATATTACATAAATTAGTATAAAACTTAAATGAAACTGTATAATTACACATATAAAATACAAAATAATACAGTAACTATGTAATGTTTAAATTTTCTATTATATTTAACATATCAAACTAAATTTATACGAAAAGAGATGTAAATATTAAACGCGTTATGTAATAATTACTGAAAAATGAAATATTATTACATTGTTTATTGAATGTTACATAAAAATATACTATTTTATATTTATATGTAAATATATTACATAATCAATGTATTTTATGCGAAAAATATGTAATATTACACTTTCATATAAAATATATACATATTTATTATAATAAAACAGAAACTCTGTAAATATTTAATTATATATGTATATATTTTACTATATATGTAATATTTTTATAATTTTTGTAATATTTCGTAAATTTACGTAAAATCTGTAAATATTTCGTTAAATATTTAAAAAAATAAATATTTATGTAATAATTCGTAAATATACATTATATTGTAATTTTACATAGACAGTCATGAATTATTTACATTGACAGATAATGTAAAATTACATGAATTTTTTACAGTGTAGTGTATATACCTACATACGTTGTGTTAAGAAGCAGAAATAGATAATTAATATTACCTATATTTTGTTTCTATGATTCGGTTTATATTTTTGAGATTTAATCATCAAACCACATCACGTGTTGAATTACGAAATACAGCAATTTAATACGACTAATATTGAGGAATTAGGGAGATTTCGTAAGTGGTCTGGGCCCTTTGGCCAGAATGATAGACAAGAATTCACGAGTGTAATTATCCCTTGACACGTGTCAGATTTCCCGACAACCGAACGGAAACAACGAATAGCAGTATCAGCAAGCACCAGCATAACTGAGTACTAGTAATTTCAGACCAAGATTCCTTATCAAAGTCGATACTCGTGAATATTTGCCAGTGGTCTGGGGACGGCTTCATATCATCAATCTCTAATTAGTTATATAAATCAAACAGTTCCTAGATAAACGCATCTAAAAAAAGCAATTACGAGTCGTAAAATAATGTAAAGTCAAGTTTTCTGCGAGAATCGAACTCAGGTTCTCAAATCCACAAGCCAACATGATTCAACTATTATAATAAACTTTTATTAATATTCTTTTAAAAATTTATAACATAATTCTAAATTAATTCTTCTGTTATTTCAAACATTTTTAGCAATAAGTTGGCAATTTGATTATAAAATAAATAAATTCTTACAAAAATCTTCTTCATGAAACAGATATTAAAAATATATTTAAGGAAACAAGTTAAAATTGAAAATGGACGTGTAAATTTCACACTTTATAATAAATAAAAAAATAAAACTTGTATATAATTAAATTTCACCATTTTATTGAATACTGGATAAATACTCCTATACGCATTAGCGCATTACTAAAATCATAATTATTATAAATTAAAACTAAGTCTATATATTCTAAGGAAAAATAAAGTGATGTATGCACCATTCTAAATGGTGAAGTGTTAGTTATCTACCCACGGCCTTAAGGATATTAATAGGATGCGGGCAATCACGTGACAATGTGACGTTTTGTGACGTAAAAAACAGCTATTTGGGCTTGCGATCACTGCGCCACCATCAAAATGAGCTTTTTTTTTGGGACGAGATTTGAAAAGAATCGTTCTTTTCAAATCTCGGCACAGAAAAGAAATTCAATTTTAGGTGGCGCAGTGATCGCAGCCCAACAAGATTTGAAAAGAACCGTTCTTTTCAAATCTCGTCCCAAAAAATAGTTCATTTTGTAGGTGGCGCAGTGATCGCAAACCCAAACAGCTTTTTTTACGTCACAAAACGTCACATTGTCACGTGAGTGCCCGCATCCTATGGGAAAGGGGCGACAGATGTAATTTGAATGAAAAAATAGTAGCCGATGCACTATAATAATTGTTAAAACGGCAAACATTTATTTATAATAATAAAATTTAATTGTTTTCGTAACTTCTCGTATTAATTAAATTTTCCTTATATTCTAATGATTTCACTACTTTAATAATATTTTTTTAGCACCGTCTTACTATTTTTACCTACAAACTGCTATATTTGAAATGGCAGCCGAAATATTGCATTTTTAACTTAAATTTTGCCCATATCACTTTGTACCAAGTTTTTATGTAAATTCGATTATATAAAAAACTTAATATCTCTACTCTATAAAAAACGGAAATATTGGTTGGTATAATTATCCGAGAACACTCTATATAGGGTGTTTCAATACTTCAGGAAAAAAATTAAATGATGATACTACATGATATACTAACCTCGGATCAAATGAAATTTTTAAAAATTTGTAAAATTATTTGCACTTTACATGCAGTACACATTTTTAATGCTACTTGTTTGAGAGTTATTTCTAATTTATCAATCATTAAATTAAAATTGTAAACACAACGAATAATCATTTACCTGATGTTGTATAATGAATAAATTGACTATCGTGGTGTTGTAATTTAAATATTAATGTATTAGAAATAACTATCAAACCAGGAACACTAAAAATATTTACTTCACGTATATTGCACTAACTTTCGCGAATTAAATTTTTTATCCGAGATCAGCATTTTATGAAGTATTTGCGTGTTAATGATTTTCCTGGAGTAATATTGAAACATTCTGTATACGAGAGCAGGGTGAAAAGTCCCTGAAAAATAAAACAGATGGTGCCACAATCGCAAATCTCATGTGACATTTGTGATGTACCATCTTTAACTAGAACGCATTAAAATTTTCAGACTGATATGTAATTCAATTCTGTTTTGACACCCATCGAAAGCAAGCAACCTTGAAGATTTTTGAAAACATGAAAAAAAGTGAATTTCGCGCATTACGCAAACCAAAGCATCGCTTGTTAAACATTATGGGGACTCCTCACCATCGATTGGAACGATTCACAAGTGGTCCAATTGAGGTTACAACGCCAGAAATCGTCAATAAAATCCATGGTATGATATTGAACGATCGGCGAGTTAAAGTGCACGAGGCTGCTGAAGCTATGAGCATCTCAACCGAACGGGTATGCAACATTTTGCATAAATTTTTGGATATGAGAAAGCTATCTGCCAGATGGGTGCCACATTTGCTCTCTGTTGACAACAAGTGCGACCGTGTAACAACTTCAAAGGAGTGTTTGGCGATGTTCAATTGGTTCGTCGTTCACCATATTCTCCAGATTTGGCCCCCAGCGATTTTTATCTATTTCCAAACTTGAAGAAATGGCTCGGCGGAAAGAGATTTGGCTCCAACGATGAGGTCATCGCTGAGACAAACGCCTATTTTGAAGGATTGCCAAAATCGTATTATTTGGAAGGGATCGAAAAATTAGAAAAACGTTGGACGAAGTGTATCGAGCTACAAGGAGATTATGTTGAGAAATAAAATATGTTTTGACCAAATAAATCATTTCTTGTTTCATTTTTCAGGGATTTTTCACCCTGCCCTCGTATATCATCCTATCCCTTGTCTCCTTCTAAAATCTGCAATGACCAAATAATATATGTAATATGGTGGTTAGAAAATAAGTATTTTTATTTTTATAAAATCATAATTGAAATAAAATCAATTTATATTTAATTAAATGAAAATATAGATTTCTCGGAAAACCAATTTCAATATTATAAGGATCACGCAAACAATAACTGCCAAATAAAATGAAGAAATAAAATGCCAACTTTTAAATAGATGTGTGCCAAAGTTCCACAAAAAAAACTATGCATTCATTATGAGATGTCAACCCAATACATTACGTTGTATGCTAAAACTACACGAATATACAGTGTTTTACAAACAAGCTACTAGATGGCTAGAGTACATAAATCATAACAAGTTTATTCGCTGTGTTCTCTTTATGAATGTGACAGAATTTGACGCACCAGTTAGCAGTTTACACTGTAGCCCTTGCTTTAAAATATAATAATAAATCATCAAAATGTAACATTTTGTACTTTACATCCGTTCTAAACTGGAAAGTTTGTATGCGTACAGAACGAAATTTTATAATATCATGTTGCGTTAATTTCTATTTAACTTTGTTGACATTCCAAATAAAAATACGAATATGTAACGTGGAATGTAATATAAAAATCAAAGTCTATATTTCTTCTATTTCAGTGCTGGCCCTATCATTAAACTAGATAAATTGGTAGGGGTAATATTTAGACGAGGTTCTTTTTAATAAAGATCAAGTTAAATTTGAAGAATTTAAGTTATATGAATGACTTTGAAGTTTGATAAATTTAAAGTTTATGACAGAAAATTTCCGGGCGTCTCTCGAATTTTTCTGTCATAAACTTTAAAAAAGATCAAGATATTTAAAATTATTAATATTGTTTTTTTACGAAAATTACTATCTACATCCGCTTTCAATCGTTAAAATAATTGTTTATATTTGTCAACAATCGGCTGGAACAAACTATTTTATCAAAAGGGCATTAGTATTTAAAAAAATTATTTCAAAATCTGTATACATCATTATTTAAGAATTAAAATTATTTGAAAAATATCGCAAATTTGGCATTAATGCTCGTACCTAGATAATAACCTATGCATTTTATTGAAAAAAAACAAAACAAAAGCAATGTTAAAACGACCTATCAATGTGTCCTTGAACCAGAAAACAAAATCCTTTATTATTAACTTTCTTGAGATTAATTATTTTCTTGTTATTGAAATTATATGGTAGCATGATTTTAGAAAATTAGTTTCTTTTTGTAAAGCCATATGAAGCATGAGACCTTCTAAAAATTATAAAACTTTGGGGATTTTTTCTACAGCATTTAATTTGCGTATCTTAACTAACTTCAAAGTTAATTACTGCTGTTTAATAACAAAAAGTATAGGTTCCTTTCACACTCAATGAAAACGTAATTGTTTTATTGAACATATAACCTCTTATTAATGACACATTAAATATTAAACACTTTTTCGTATCTGAACTTTAATAGATGAATTGAATTAAATTTTTTATTATACCTGCACAGTAAAGCTTGTTTAACCAACTAAAAAACGTGCGAAAACACATTATTAAATCACGCCATGTTTTAAAGTTGCTATGCAATAACAAAATTATTCTGCGCTTAAATCCATTCATATTTATCACAATAAATAGCAAAACAACGAATTCACATAGAAACGTAAACAAAAAATGCTAATCTGTCCTTCATGTGAACGATATTACATCAAATTTCACACGCACACAATTATGAAATAAATCAAAATGAAAATACTACTTTCTAGCTCTATTTTCCATATCCTGTTACAGTGTATGATATACGTGCATAAGTGCCTTTAAAGCACTAATGCTGTTAAGAATACTCCGCTTCACACATGCTCTAAAGACTTATTTATACATTAGTGTCATAATATACTATTTTTCTATTCCGGTTATTCAAATGTTTTATAGTGAACTGGTTTCCATTGCGATAAATAACATCATAATCACATGTTAACAAATCAAGGCTTCGAATGTTTTAGAAACGGCGTGAAGTTAACAACTACCGTTTTAAGCACGGGATGAAGTTAGTTTTACTTAACCTCACTTTTCAAATAATTAATAAATCGTTATGTTTTACCGTTGTCTCAATTTGCGGTTATAGAGAAAGTATATTATAATCTCTTTAGACAATCGTTTTTAATTCACTCGTAACTAAAGAGACGTTTGTAAAACTTCTTACAGTAAATATGTTATGAATTTTGACTGCACATATTTATTATAATTTTACAAGGCTTCTCAGTTTAGATCTTAGTCGATATTTTGAAATTTTATTACATTTGGCGCATAAATAAATAAATATATCATCACGCATTCTACCTATTACTGGATGTGGCACTGTGCCGAAGCAGATCTCGGATATATTTTGCGCGTGAAGTCCAGTTACCAGTCGCCAAATCACGGCCCCCAAAGATTTTAGTGTTGGAGGAGCCACAGGGGTAGTTTTTGAAATTATGAAAATTGTTTGTCACCTGTGTGAATCGAACCAGGGTTCTCAGGGTCCACAGGCCGACTTCATACCACTGTGCTAGCCACCCCATTATATTTGGCTCATGAATTATCAAAATCAATTCATAGTAAATAAAATCTCTTTAAAGATGTACGACATGAAAAACATGTCCGAAATACCAGTGTCACTGTGTTTGTATAGGATTTAAAACTAGTTTTTATCACAGAAGAATAAAAAATTACGAACAAACTAATAATAGTAATATGGGATGGCTAGCTCAGTGGTATGAAGTCGGCCTGTGGATCCTGAGGTCCCTGGTTCGATTCCCACAGGCGACAAATTTTCATAATTTGAAAAAGCTATCCCTGTGGCTCCTCCACCACTAACATGTTTGGGGGCCGTGATTTGACGACTGGTAACCGCACTTCACGCGCAAAATACATCACTTACCGAGATTTGCTTCAGCAGAGTGCCACACCCAGTAATGGGTAGAAGTCGTGATGATATATTTATATTTATTTATATATCAATAAAAAAATAAAAAACCGGTTAAAATTGTCAATAATTATTTGTACAAAACGAAATATAAACAACAAATGAAAATGAAGCACACTACATGAATAATTTTCATTTCTATGATTCTTATCTTCTTTGATGGTAAAGAAGATCATGCACGTGCAATGTTTGTACGCTCATATTTATTTAAAAATTCAGTATTTCAGCATAGCGTACATTCATGTTTATATACATAGTTTCTACTCTGTTACATGTTAATAAAATGAAGCAAATGCAAGTCAGGTGCAGGATTTCTTGAGCTTGAAGTGGGATCTTATTGCGTCCTAGCGAAAGACCATTTATTACTGTTGCAGTATACTGCCATATAAATTGAAAAACAAAATCCTTGCCTTTATAGTAGATAAAATGTAAATATAACACCAGTGTGGAGTGAAACTAATGTAATAATTTTGGAATTTTCGATCATTTTTTCATAGCAAGTTTATATTATTTAATTATTTTAAATATATGTTCAAACTTGTAATTGTAAACATTATACTATTAGCTTTCATGGGGTAATGGCTCAGTGGTATCGAGTCGGCCTGTGGATCCTAAGAACCCTAGTTCGATCCATACAGCCGACAAACATTTTCATCAATTTAAAATTACCCCTGTCGCTCCCCCTACACTAACATCTTTTGGGGCCGTGATTTAACAGTTGGTAGCCGCACTTCACGCGCATAAATATATCACTTACCGAGATCTGCTTCGGCAGAGTGCCACACTCAGTAATGGGTAAAAGGCGTGATGACATATTTATATTTTTATTTATTTATTTATATTCTCATTTCATTTATGGATCATACGTATGCTATTAATAATAAATTTGACTGCTTAGGTCAAGAAATTTATGAAAAATTTCTGGCTAAACAAATATTATTCATTTATCAAGAATTTCAGTCATATGAATGACTTTGAAGTTTCTTGGGAATCATTTTATATAAAACACATTTAAATTGGGTATTTTATCACAGCGCAAAAATTAATTAAATATTTGTATTCGAAAAATATAGACGTCCATGAAAAATAAAACAATTGTATAATGTCAAAATATTGACGTTAATATTAAATCAAAGACAAACAATGCTGAAAAATTTTGAATGTGTCAAAAAATTCAGAAAAAAATTTCACATATTCTTTGATAAATCCTAATAACTTTTTGTTACATAAAATTTTTTCGTAGGATGCCTTGTTTTAGAGTAAAATAATTATAAATTTCAAATATTAATTATTTTTATCACTTTATCACTTTTGCTATAGAAACGTAACTTTTTAGATAAATTGAAACGAGACAAATTTTTTCAGTTTTTTGATAGGAAACGAGATGCCGCCGCCAAAATGTACAATAAACTAAATCACAGCATTTTTTCAACTTAAAAATTTTGTTTCTTAAATCTGTGACCAAAAAAGTGACTAAAACACTCTAAAATCATGAAGATTATCAATTTCGCCACTCATATTTGAAAACTAGACACTTTTTTATATATATATTTAAAGTTTAGTTATAATTTTAAGGATGTAACTGTTTAAAAAGTAAATTTTGTAAATAAAGTTCATTATACGAATCGTAATTTAAAATAACACCTATAACATATATCACATAAAAACCCATAATATTAGTAAATTAGTTCAGGATCCTTTATTTATTTATACCTAGTGTATATTGTATGAATTTTATTATTTTCAAATCCTGAAAAGAAAAGTTATTTACGTACTTAGGGCGCTAGCCACATTTCGCGTACAAGGTGCATACAATAACGATAAAAATGTCCTACATTCTTAAAATAAATAAATAAATAAATATATCATCACGCCTTCTACCCATTACTGGGTGTGGCACTCTGGCGAAGCAGATCTCGGTAAGTGATATATTTTGCGCGTGAAGTGCAGTTACCAGTCGTCAAATCACGACCCCCAAAGGTGTTAGTGGTGGAGGAGCCACAGGGGTAGTTTTTAAAATTATGAAAATTGTTTTTCGCTTGTGGGAAACGAACCAGGGTTCTCAGGATCCACAGGCCGACTTCATACCACTGTGCTAGCCACCCCATTCTTCATAGTTGTATAATATTTATTTATTGAAATAATGTCACTTTATTGCACGAGTGGGAGGCTTGTGCAATAAAGCCACTTTTAATAAAAATTGCATACTAATTAATTATATTAATGTTACTTATTACATTTTAAATTTCTGAAGCATTTATTTTATAGGTTCACTTTTTTATTAGTTAACTCTGCAACGTTTTTCTGTACGTGGCAAAAAAAGTTTCATTGCACGCTGTGAATCAGTTTTTGATTGAACCTAATAACTTTCTTTTCGCATGATCGTAAAGAAATATTTCCTGATGTTAAAATAAGTCTATCATTTTTATTTGGTACTTTTTCAGATTAGAAATGTGATAATTAAAATAGCGAACTTTTCTCAAAATTTCTACCTCTTGTGAAAAGGGAATATAAGGTCTTAATTTGACAGGCGTGCATTCAATTATTAATAGAGAGTTTTTCATATAAAAGGAGCGACTGACGCGAGGTTTACAAAAATATCATTTATAATTCCAGAATCACAACGAATTTGTGCGTCTAAGGCTTTATTTTGAATTTTTGTTTTACTCTGCACAACAGGAACTTAATCCCTATTATAGTACAGGGAGCCAATATTTTTTTAAATAAACACACAATCTTTTGTTTGAGATCCAAATTTTACCTTAGTTTTATCCAGAGGTGTGTTCAGCCGAAGTAAGGAGTTGAAGTTGTAGAGTCGGCTATTTTTAGTGGCGTTGGAATCGGAGTCGAAGTCGAGAAATTTATGCAGACTCCGACTCCGAATATTAACTTGTTTACTGCGCGACATTGTATATGCTACGAATTTAGTTTTTTTTTTTTACTTATTAATAGAATATATTTTATTACTGTTGTTATTGGACGATGAAAAGAAAAAGGAAAAAATAAATATTATCAATAATAATATAATAAGAGAATGCGAATAAATTGAAAATAATTCGACCGATCTTTAGAAAAGTTGTTGCTAGGCAATAGTCACGAAAGCCCGTAGGGCTTGAGTGGCTATTGCCAAATGACAACAAGTTTGAGAAAGATACTGGGGTTCTAATTTATCGAACTGTCGAGTTATATTTAATTAGATTATTTTTTGACTTGGCTGTTGAGATCGATTCATCCAACTTAAAATATTTTGAACTGGGTCCATATCGGTTGATTACTTATTAATGTGGAAGTTGTTTCCAAAATTTGTTTGTGCATTTCTGTATCTGAAATGAAACTAAATCGATTATTTTCACTCATTTTACATGACGTGTTGACTGTTTTAAATAATTATTTGACAACTACCTATAATTTGTTACAAACAAAAAAGCACCTCAGTATAATAATAGTAGCGTTCGATTTGCAAACAATCTCACCTCAGTTCATTTCAACTGAGTTGAGATTGTCTGAAATGAGATGATATTTTTTCGATGACAAATCGAATGGGTTTTTACTGGTCTGAACTGAGTCGGGTACGTGACGAACGTTGTAGTATCATTTCGCGGACAACATGATTTGCTTGATGTTTTTGTTGGCAGTTAGCTGTGAAACATGATTTATAATAACATGTACAATTTAAAAAAAATATTAAATAACTTCCAAATATTCAAACTACAAACAAAACATAACGAATTCTACCCCCACTCTAACTGAGTAGAAAATCTCAGTACGCACCAGTGAAATAGGTAGTGAAGCATCGGCAAGGGGGGAAGTGAGTGTCTCACTTGATCTCAGTTATGTCAGTGCAAATAGAACAGCACAAAAAAGCTGTCAAACTGAGGTGAGGTGAGATTAACTGAGATTTGGTGCAAATCGAACGCTACTATTGACAGGATTGGTTCAAACGCAGACACGTGACTTACAATAGAGCATTTCATTGGTTTTGGGAAACGTGAAAAAATAATCATTTAAAAATAAAATTTCCGAGAACAATCCTTTTATCCACACGTAAACTATTTAAATTATAACTTATGGTTATTTGAATTTGAATTAGTAATTATTAATTGAAGTTAGAGTCTGATTCGGAGCCGGAGTTGAACGTCTACAATTTTTTGGAATCGGAGTTTTTTTGCCAATTCCACAATCCTAGTTTTATCTAGGGTTAAGCATTACAGATTTTTAAACTTGATGCGTTACTGTGGGACAGAATGTGTAATCGCTTCTATAACGCATATTGATTCGCTAGAGACATCAAGCAAAGACGAGGTAATACTACACTAATTTAACTATTTTGACAAAAGAAGGATTACGATCATAGTGATTTATTATATTTCGCGCCTTCGTCCAAAATTGACAGTTTTACATATCTGATAAAAGTTCGTAAACTATGTGTTTATCGAACACCTTTCGGGAAAACTTGCAACTTTTTGTCAATTTCATGCGTTGAGTGTTTGGAGGTTAGAGAAATATTTAGCACTTTTAAATCAATTATTTCTTTAAAAATTTTCAAAGGGACATTTATTTTGAAATAATTCCTATGATTACCTTGTAGCACCCTGGATATTTCGTGGAGGGTATCAAACCCTTCATTCTTTCGTAAAACATATTCGAACTTTTGATTAATTATATCTCCAATTTGTCCTCTAACATCTTTTACCTTTTTTGAAAATCTAATATTACTTGGTCACAGTGGAGTACCTAGGGGGAGGGGGGGGGGTGCGGTCCGAACCGGGCGGCACATATTTTGGGGCGGCATTTTTTATATTTAGTTTTAGTTGTAAAAAACAACTTGTTCACTTCATAAGTTCGATTTCTACGAATTATGAATTACTATATGATTTCGAATATTTTTCTTCATTGTCAAGTCAATGTAGGGTTGAAAATATTATCTCGAAAAATTCCTTTATTACTGTCTAATTTAAATATGCCAGCCAATGGTAAAAAAGATCCCCACCTATTACAATTATTTATTTATGTTTATTAATTTAATAGGGTAATGGCTCAGTGGTTTCGAGTTGGCCTGTGAATCCTGAGGACCCCAGTTCGGTTTCCACAGCCGACAAACAATTTTCACCAAATTAAAATTACTCCTGTGGCTCCCCCACCACTAATATCTTTGGGGGCCGTGATTTGACGACTGGTAACTGCACTTCACGTACATAAATATATCACTTACCGAGATCTGCTTCGGCAGAGTGCCACACCCAATGATGGGTAAAAGTCGTGATGATATATTTATTTTATATTTATTTTTTTAATTTATAAAAACCACCATTTTATTGACTTAGAAAGGGCGGCAAATTGGAGACCGCCCTGGGCAGCAAAAGTTCTAGGTACGCCATTGCTTTGATAGAATCTATAAGCGTTATATTTTGTTGTTCTAATTTTTCTATTTAGTAGCTGACAAAGGCATAATTTGATTGTAGATAAGCTAAATTTGTTTCTAGAGTATTACTTTTTAAAATACGACGACATTCTTTAATTGATTCTTCTAAATACAAATTAATATATAAACAAAATTTAAAAATATGCATTAAATTATTAAAAAATTGAGCAGTAGCACAATAAACTTCAAATAAGCACTAATAAGCAAAAATAAGCTTAAATTTGCGAAAAAAATCAAAATAAGTAAAATATAAGTGATATCAAACTGCAGTATTTATCGCGAAACGTTCCGATCTCAAAGAAAATATGTTCTGCTTAGAGTACAACCAGTAAGCAAAATACTTAAAATCCGCGCTCTACTCATTATTATTGGTCGAATTTGGCATATTTTAGAGAGATTCAGATAAAATTATACTTTAGTTCACATACTTTCCGGACTTCATTTTATGTTGATTGCGCTATATGAATTCAGAGATGAATTCCATTGTTCTGCAATAAAGAGGCTACAAGAAATATAAAAATAATTTGTAGCGACATAAAATGTTATAACGCTACATGTATCTAATTTTAGTAATTAAAAAAAAATAATAATTTCATATTACCTTTGCATTACAATGTTCGTTATCATTGCACAAACTGTGCATATTATCAAAAGTTTGCATGAATACGGAAGTATAATTTATCTTTACATCGCACATAGGGGTATTTGGGTCGAAAACCTGGACAAAAATAATCCCGGCGAATTTCTCATTTCTTTGGGTTTATTTATGTTTAAAAATGAGTTTTAAGTATAATATGACGTATATTAGCTGCTAATAAACGTATGATTTGGTATTATTACACTCCGCGTCAAAAGGGGAAAAGCTGAAACAATTGATCATTTTCAAACGGTGATAACTTTGCGTAGGAAGGGTCTAGGCCCTTAAAAATTTAGTGAAATGAAGCTTGAAAATTGTAGTTTAAATTTAAGGGTATTTGTTTTCATTTTAGTGTAAACAAAGGGTGTGAAATTCCTCCCTGAACGAAGTCAGGGAGGAATGTCAAAATCGTAAAAATTGACCAATTTCAAAGATGGATACGGGGCGATGACCCCATGAGAAAAATTTGCGAATGACGCCATTGCATAGAGTGTTCATTTTTGTCTAGGAAACCAAAAAAAATCGTCCAAAAAGAGTGATTTTTGACTGAGTTATCACATTTTAAAAAAAGATATGCATTTCATAAGATTTACATTGATACCTCGAAACTTGAAATGCAGAGGATGTTTAGACATCGGGTTTGGAAGCTAATGTGAATAAATACAGTGTATATAAGTTAATTTTTATTGTCAAAAATTAATTAAGCAAAAACAATGTTAACCGGTTTTTCCTTGCCGTCACAGATATTAAATACACTGAAAAAAGGTACGTGTTTGAACGTATTTTGTTCGTATTATTTTAAATTATTGAACACGGACAATTAATTGTTTGCGCAGTTAATTGTAGATTTTTTGACGCGGAGTGTAATAATACCAAATCATACGTTTATTAGCAGCTAATATACGTCATATTATACTTAAAACTCATTTTTAAACATAAATAAACCCAAAGAAATAAGAAATTCGTCGGGATTATTTTTGTCCAGGTTTTCGACCCAAATACCCCTATGTGCGTCGGCTCTGAAAAAAATGGGGCGACGAGATGAAAAATATATCGGCAGCGGTGGTGCACAGGTTTAATTGGAATAGGTAGTTAAATTAACAGACTTAGAACACAGTTTACATAACTTATACTCGTACACATTGAAATTAATTTGCCTAATTTAATATTTCCTCAACAATTACCGCATACATCCTGAAAACTACGTCACTTGTTCTAGAACTGAACATTAAACAATAAACATAAACCTTCACTCCTGAATACAAACTAACATCTTCTCTCACTCGCACACCTACAGATATTTCCATTTCAAATGCACTTACACGCTACACACGTGCGTATAACAAATGATAAACGGCACTCACGTGTTGGGAACATTGCGCATGCTTCGGTCCCTCAGGAACATGATGACGAGGGTTCCATTTCCAAGGACTCCTACTATGAAGATGATGGCGAAAAGCACCGGGACTAAATATGTCTCCAGTCGTTGGTTGTATGGAGTGTACGCGGTTTCAGGGTCGCCGGAAGAGAAATCAAATGATGTCGTGTTGTAAGAAGACATCTTGATTCTGGAAACAATATTTAAAATCAGTTAAAGATAGAGGATACTTTATGACAACTAAAATTAATAGACGGAGCATTATTTCTAAGATATTCCGAGAAATGATATCGTGCATATTTTCGTTTGAACGCAATACGAGTATATTCTTTAAATGAATGGAGTATAATTAGGCCTGAGAACAAGGATAGATCTAGGATTTTTTAACTAGGATCAAATATAAACAAATATAAAATAATAAAAACAATGTATAATATGTTTTTATAATAAAATAAATAAACAGAAACAATGTAAGTGTAAGTACAAGAAAAAAGGAGATCTACATGAAACAAAAAAATAAAGATAAATATATAATTTACGCTTTTCACCCATTCCAGAATGTCGTAGCAGGAGACCGATTCTAATTCGTAGCAACCAGTTGTAGCGACTGGCTTGAGATCATTTATTGTCGCTACCGGTAGTGTAGCCACCTTGCGGGATAAAATGTAACTTATGTGTGACGTCATTATTGGCGACTAGACATTTTCAAGCGACTTACTGCTAGCAACTGCTTTGAACCAATCGGTAATTTAGTCGCTACGTCCTATTCGTATGTTTTGCAGTGCCGTGTTTTGAAAAGCTTGGTTATTTTAATAAATAATACTAAATATAGAAACATAGTTACGATTTTAATCAACAAAGTGGACTTGTTAACAATAAACAATCACAAAAAGCGGCAACAAGTTTTTAAGAAATACCACATCAAAATATATAGTCTGATCTTTGTTACCAACAGTACAAAATAAATTCCCTAGAAACAGCAGCAACAAGTTTTTAAGAAATACCACATCAAAATATATAGTCTGATCTTTGTTACCAACAGTACAAAATAAATTCCCTAGAAACAGCAGCAACAAGTTTATAAGAAATACCACATCAAAATATATAGTCTGATCTTTGTTACCAACAGTATAAAATAAATTCCCTAGAAATTTAACTAAATCGCCTGACGTCATCAAAAATACGTCATTCAACTAAATATTTGGTTGCTACGAATTAGAATCGGTGTCCAGATCTCGGTAAAAGTAATATTTATGCGCGGGAAGTGCGATTACCAGTCGTCAAATCATGGCCTTCAAAGATGTTAGTAGAAGGGAAGCCACAGGAATAATTTTATAAAAAAATAAAAAATAAATATATCATCACGTCTTCTTACTAGGTGTGGCACTCTGCCGAAGCAGATCTCTGTAAGTGATATATTTTTCGCGTGAAGTGCGGTTACCAGTCGTCAAATCACGGCCTTCAAAGATTTTAGTGGAGGGGGAGCCACAGGGGTAGTTTTAAAATGGTGAAAATTGTTTGTCGCCTGTGGAAATCGAACCAAGGTTCTCAGGATCCACAGGCCGACTTCATACCACTGTGCTAGCCACCCCATAGGGATAATTTTAATATTGTGAAAATTGTTTTTCGGTTGTAAAATATAACATAAAAGCTTTCATTAAAGTAGCTGTTAAATTTTAAAGCTACTTTTTTCAATTATTGTGAATTATTAAATTTGCCATTGTCATATGATCAGTTGATCAGTCTTTTGTTATAATGACTGTTAATAAATATAAAAAATCGCAAATGGACAAATGTACTGTTAATTTGTAATGCTATAATTCTTATTTATATCGGAATAAATTAACAGTCACATTAACAGAAGACTCCTAAACAGTCAATGTTTAGTTCATCTAATATTTAATATAACAGTAGGATAGGTTAAGAACAAGTGAAAAATAAAATATGTTAATAGATTTTACACTATATAATAACTAGTTATCCTACAGATATAGAAAACAATAAATAAGGTACACTTCAAATACAAAACAAACATTAATAGGTATTTCTTAATGAACAGTGGTAGCTTTAAGCTACAAAAAGTAGCTTTAAGCTATAAAAAGTAGCTTTAAGATACAAAAAGTAGCATTAAAAGTAGCTTCAGTTGTTATAACAATATTTTGTTACAGCTAACTTTTTTCACATTTAGCTTAGCTACAGCTATAGCTAAGGTAAACATAGCTAAGCTAGTAGCAAAGCTACAAAAGTAGCTTGCTACTGCCCAGCTCTGATACAGCTCACAAGCTGTATTCCATTTGCCATTTGGTTCACAGAAATTAGTTCAGATAAATTCGATACATGACTAAATGACCTGAATTAAGCAAACTGATGCACTTATTGGAGTGACTTACTTCAAAGTAAATTAGAATCTGTAATTTTAGTACTGAAAATAACAGCGAAGTAATCCAGCGAAATAAATAAATGATCTGATTCAGTAAATGTAATAGATCTGATCCAAATGGAAAATGGAATACGCCTCATGATTAAATAATAATGGTTAGCATTAATCGAGAGTAAATTGGCAATTGAAAAACTGACCCTAAGAAAATTATACCTGCTCTCTTCACTGTTCCTTTTTTTCTAACTTCTTTTAAATGACTAAATCAAATTCGACTGAAAGCCATCATCAGGCGAAGTGAATACTTGACCTGATGATGGCCTAGGCGACCGAAATACGTATCGTAAATAAATATTGTTTGAAGCTAACCGAATATTTTTCTTTTTAGGTAAATATAATTTAGTTTTAATAATTTTGCAGTAACTTTATGAGATGCCGTATGGTTCTGGTTCAGTTGTGTTAATTATATTATGAATTATAATTCATTTAATATTATTCTACCTTTTAATTATTTGTTTCCTTGCTTTGTTGTGTTTGTTGTTGTTATAATATGTATGTTTATTTATAAAGTCTATCTTGGTCACAAACTGATTGACATAGGCATATATGCCAGACAATACGAGTAATATTTTCTCTGAAGTTAAATATTGGCTAGATATATTGAAAATTTAATCTTTAAATATACTACAAATGGAAACCTAGTGAATTTGTCACCGGGGGAATGGATCCACATACTGTGCATACACAATGTACGATAATATGTCAAAATCAGTAATGTATTTACGTACCGATATGTAAGTACAAGTATATATTTCAACAAGATGGATAGCAATTCCTTTGGCTTTTATGTGCAGCGAGTGCAATCATAAATTTAGACGAAATGGTATCCGGGTCTATATATATATAATCCCACTATCGATATCACAGATATTTGCTGTTGACAGCTTACACATTCATATTGGATTTTTCTAAAATTTATTGGTCATCATTTCATCATTTTGATTTTCATTACAGAGAGAAAAATTCGATTGAAGCAGAGATTTGATTTCAGTTAAGCATTTTAATCAACTAAACTACGCAGGTATTACCATATTGATGTCATTTGAAATTCTCTTTAGGAAGTGAAAACAGTTCTGAACGAAGGTTTGTTTAAAAAAAATTAAAAACCCGATAATGCATGGTTTAATAGAAACGTTCGCGACTTGTGCAAAATAATAGAAAATCCGAACGTGGAATCGTTGCTGGAAAATTGAAATTTCAGACTAAATTTGTTTGCCAGTCCCAGCAGAGTTCATTGTATACGATGTTTGTTTTCGTGGTACTGTGTTCTCGTGCTCTACATTGTGAGGTCCATGACGTGTATTTTTGTAGCCTGCAATGACTTAACGATAGTAAATTTATTGTTTGTATTTTAGATTTTATACAGAATGTCTCACTAAAACTATACCGTATATTATTAATTTGGTACATACTTTTTCCATTCATTACTGTTGCTTCCCTACTCACTTTACCAGAAAAAAAGTTTCAAATAAAAATTGTAGAGAATTAAATCTTAATCAATTACATAAATTATTTTTTCCATGGTCGTGTTAAAAATTCAACACATTAACTTTCATAATGAATGTGGCATGATTTTTTGCAGCACTCGGCGCTGTAAGAAACCGTTTATTGTTTCTAAGACAACCATTGTGGAAAAATTATTTTGAAAAAAATGAATATGAAATATTATAATAAATAACAGATGTCAAATATCGATTCAAATGTCGACTTTAAGAAATAAAAGTTCACGACCGTAAAAAAATAGTATGTAACATATGTGTGGCAACAGTAACTGCAAAACTCGTATGATTGGAAAGACTCGTTAACACTCGTATCCCAATTTTTATTTTCTTATACACAGTATAAGGAAGTATTGGAATCATGAAAAAAATCGTTGACGAGATTTTCGCGGAAATACGTGTTTTGTGTGTGTGTGTTTTGTATGCGTGTGTGTTTTCTGTGTGTGTGTATGTTTGTGCGTGCGTGTGCGTGTGCCTGTGCCTATGCCTGTGCCCGTGCCTGTGCGTGTGCCTGTGCCTGTGCCTGTGCCTGTGCCTGTGCCTTTTTTTTTTTTTTTTTTTTTTTTTAATAAAATTTATTCAGCATGCTCCATACAAATATTACATGCATTATGTTACTTATTCAACTATTTTTATCTCATAAATATCTTATAATTATCTACAAATTTGTAATATCACCGCCTAACTGTTAATCATTTTAAAAAAATATTCTCTTATAACTAACTAACTAACGTGACATAATGTTCATCCTTACTTCTAAATATATGTTACATTCATCATACACATCTCAAATGTCTTAATTGTAATACCAATCAAATTATTCTAAACTATCAAAATCTATCTTATTAATGAATTCAACAAAGTACAATAAATAGTGTTCTACTAATTCTTGTTCTGTTACTGGCCACAGTCCGTTTTTATGAATAATTTTATTTTTCAGCTCTGTTCTTTCATTGTCTACTATTTCACAATGAAATATAATGTGTTCCACAGTTTGATTGTCTGTACCGCACCTGCACTCCGCACTATCTTTTATTTTAAATCTGTAAAAGTAGCTATTTAGTTTTCCATGTCCACTCAATATTGTTGTTAACTTTGGGGAATTCGGTAGTTCAATTTTCAGTCTTGTATTCACTTCTGGGAAAAACTTTCTTGTGATGCCACCTTTTTCGCTGCCTGTCCACTCACTTTGCCATTTATGAAGACTTATTTCACTTTCCACTTTATTTAATTCCCGTTTCCTTATGTTTCTGTCTTCTTTGCTTTCTTCACATCGGTGCTCTATTTTTAGTTTGTTATATGTTCTTGTTATTTCTTCTAACTTTAATACTACTGGCATATTACCAGTTAGTATGCATGACGCTTCATATGATATTGTTTTATATCCTTTCAATATTTTTATGTTCATTAACCTTTGCACCCTTTTTATTTTCCTCTGATTTTCTTTCTTCTTTAATGCACCTTGCCATGCTGGAATCCCGTATGATAAGATAGGTAGAATTGCTCCTTTATAAATTGTATTCAGAGCCTCTTGTCTTATTCCCCATGTTATTTTTGCCGATTTTGCAAGAGTGTGTATTAGTATGCCGCATTTATCTGTTATATATTTTATGTGCTCATCAAATTTTAGTTGATTGTCTATTTTTATACCTAAGTATTTAATTGTATTAACTTGTTCGAGTTTCTCGTTATTTAAATATATGTTAATTTCACTCTTTAGTATCGATCGTTTTTTTGTGATCAGCATTACTTGTGATTTATTTTCGTTGAAACAGATTTTATTATTTTTTGCCCATGTCATAACCTTCTGCATCTCTATGTTCATTGTATTCTCAACCTCAAGTGCGCTTTTTCCCTTGGTTAAGAATATCACGTCATCTGCAAATGCGATTACTTTAGTGTTTATTCCATAATTCAAATTTAAAAGTGAATTATATTGTATATTCCAAAATCCGGGGCCACTGCATGAACCCTGCGGGCATCCTCTGTTGACTGTTTGCTCTACATGTTCACCGTTTACTTCTAAAATTGCTGTTCTGTTGCTGAAATAATTTTTTGCCAAATTGTACAAATTTTTTGGGCATTTGCATTCTTTCAAGGATATTATTATTGCCGGCCACCAAGCTGCATTGAATGCACCTTTGACATCTAAGCTAGTCATCGCGACCACTTTCTTTTCATTGAGGCTGTCGTTTGCAAATTGTTTTAATTCCATTATTGCTTCTGTTGTTCCTTTATTCTCGACAAATCCAAATTGATTTTCATTCATTATATTTTTAGAGTACATAAATTTCATAATTTTATTAATCATTAGTTTTTCCAAAACTTTTCCTGCCACATTGATTAAACTTATGGGACGGTATTTATTTACTTGATTTGAATTTTCTTTCCCTGGTTTTATTATTGGCACAATGATGGCTGTTTTCCACTCTTTAGGAAAACATGCTCTTTTGAGGCATTCTTTATATACTTCCGTAACAAATAATGGAAACATACCGAAGATTCGTAGTAAAATGTCACTTGTGATTCCATCTTTTCCGGGCGCCTTCTTTGAATTCATATTTACCAAAATATGTTTTATTTCATCTTGTGTGAATGGAGTATTATCCTCTGTATTGACCGATTCTTCGATTTCGTTTCTTTTTCGCTTGTGATGTTCGTTGTCTTCATTTTTATCGTCTGTAGGATTAAATTCTTGCATCATTCGTTTTAATGTGCTCTCCGTGTCAGTTGTATAGTCGCCATTTTCCTCCTTTATCGTTGTGAGAGTTAGATTATGTTTAACTTTGCCCGCTGCTAATTTGTAGACTGTATTCCACGGATTATTTTTGTTTGAAAGATTGCAAAATTCTTTCCACGACTGAATTCTTTCTTTTTTCATTTTTATTATATAGTTTGTTTTACCTTCTATATATAATTTCTTTCTATATTCTCTTAATTCTTCATTGTTCTTGGTTCTTTGAAATCTTCTTCTCAACGCATTCACTTGTTTTCGCATCACTGTAAGTTCTTGTGTCCACCACGGGACTGTTCTTCTTTGTTTCTGATATTTCTTTGCTCTTGTGTAGTAAAACGACTTTAAGCAAGCCGTGTTCAAAGATTCATTATATCTTCTCATGAATGATTCGTAGTCTGTTTCTTCTTTTACTTTTCCACTAAGTACTTCATCTATTTCTTCTTTTTTTCTCTCTCCGTTTTCAATATTCATAAGTTTCAGTATTTCCACCTTGATATTCCGGTCAAATTTCTCCCAGTTATCTGGTTTAACTATAAATTTAGGTCGGGAATGAATTACTTGTGCGTAATCTGATTTCTTCAAATTTATGTTATACCTCAGTATTCTATGGTCTGAACAGCTCTCTTCCTCTTCTATATTCCAATTTGTAATTGCATTTACAAGATGGTGACTGGTTAAAGTTAAATCTATATTACTTTTACCTCTTCCGTTATCAAATGTAGTTAATTCTTTTTGTTCATTTATTATGTATATGTCTTGTGTGGTTATAAATTCTTCCATTTCTCTTCCTCTTGCATTAGTTATTGCATCATGCCACATAATCGATCTACAGTTACTATCTGCAGCTATCCAATATGCTTTATTTGCAGTGAATTCGATTACTTTTCTCATATGATTTAAGTTCGTGTGTATGTCTTGAGTTCTGTCGAAGTAAGCAGATACAACATAACATTTCAAGCTTTTATAATTGATTGACACCACCACCATATCTTCGTTTGACATCTGAGTTAGTACTATTGTATTTATTTTTAAATTTCTTATTATTACTGCAGCTCTTTTATGGCCCTCTCCTTGTGCAAGAATTTGGTAAGTATTTGGTATACACCTTAGTTTTCTATCTGTTTCATATGGTTCTTGAATACATGCCATGTCAATTTCACCTTCTTCCATAAGTTGGATTAGATTTATTGTTGCTGCCCTAGAATGCTGTAAATTTATTTGAATTACTTTAATTGTAGTTTCATCTGTTTCTTTACTAACTGTTTTGTTACTCACTTTAATAGTTTATGTTTTGAATATATCTTTTCACAGCGTTTTGGTAGCAAGGGCAACTTTTGTCAAGTGCAGAGTGATTGTCTGTTACTTTTCCATCTTTGCTATACTTATTCCTGTGCCTGTGCCTGTGCCTGTGCCTGTGCCTGTGCCTGTGCCTGTGCCTGTGCCTGTGCCTGTGCCTGTGCCTGTGCCTGTGCCTGTGCCTGTGCCTGTGCCTGTGCCTGTGCCTGTGCCTGTGCCTGTGCCTGTGCCTGTGCCTGTGCCTGTGCCTGTGCCTGTGCCTGTGCCTGTGCCTGTGCCTGTGCCTGTGCCTGTGCCTGTGCCTGTGCCTGTGCCTGTGCCTGTGCCTGTGCCTGTGCCTGTGCCTGTGCCTGTGCCTGTGCCTGTGCCTGTGCCTGTGCCTGTGCCTGTGCCTGTGCCTGTGCCTGTGCCTGTGCCTGTGCCTGTGCCTGTGCCTGTGCCTGTGCCTGTGCGTGTGGGGGTGTGTGTGTGTATGGATGGATGGATGGATGGATCTGTCCGAGTGTGCAATACCTCATGAACGAGATAAAATTTGTTAACGAAACTTGGTAATTACAAGTTTCATGAAAATACAAAGAGCTGAGTAGATTTTGAATGAAATTGAAAAACCGGAAGAGGAAGTTTACTGGACACACCAAACAATAAATTCCATTAATTTGAAAAATGGAATCAGTTACGAAAAAAGTTTCAGATAAAAGATGTTAGCAAAAATATTTGGAACATAAAATGTTATTTGCAATTTTTCTGTATATGCATCTAATTTTGAGAAAAACTCATTTTTATATTTAATAATATATTTCAATAATCAAAGTAGCAATAGAAGCAAAAAACATAAATTTTAATTTTCGCTTTATCTAGTTATCCTTGTCTTTTCTCGGAAAAACAAATACATAATTAAAATGGTCAACTAATTTGGCAACTTTTCCTCAACTTAGTCGATTTTGTATCTCACAGTTCTTGAGATACCAAGGATTAGGCTCGAAAAACTGACATCCTTTATATGCCTCATCAGTAAAGTTAGACATAAAGTAGTCAACATTACTACAAAATTATACGTAAACAAATTTGATATTTTATATGTTTCAAATAGATAAATGCTGCATTACTGAAAAACTAAATTACATGTTTAATAATATTATATAACATTCATATATTCTAAATATTAAATATGCTGTGTATAAGAAAGTCGTGTGGTGACCACACCAGATTTTTTTTCTCTTGTAACCCAGAATTAGAGGATCGGACTTTATAAATGAAATAAATATGTTTTTTTTCCTTAATTTAATTCAGTCACTGGTTATAAGTGGTTATACATAGTGCAGATATCTATCTTTTTTATATGAAATATTTTTCTCTATATACGAGATTGTTCAGAAATTCGACTGAAATCAGTTTTTCGCGTTATACATTTCTCCTAGAACATTAATCATCATTAAATTGATCTATTATACTGCGGAATTTTTGTCTGATTCAGCCGAAGTCGTAGCATTCACAGTTCTTGAGTTCGTAACGGCGAGAATCTGAAATCTGAGCACGCTGTAGGTACAAGTATATCAAACATGGGCGTCCGCAGGGGGAAGCAAGGGGAGGCGCGCGCCCCCCCTTGGATATTAAATAGGATGGTGACCAAGACTCTCGAAGATAGGACTTTAACATGTAAAACTATAATTTTTTAATTTCCTGCTTCCTTAAATATTTGAAGTAAAAAAGCTTGAAATAAAAGTTTTAGGACATTACATTCTGCATCTGAGCCAATAAACAAAATTAATTTTGCATACTTTGTAAAGACACAAATTAGATTTGAAAATGACGAAAATTGCCTCAAAACTATCGATAGGCATGAAATTGAAACAAAATTAAACAAATGTTTGACGTTTTATTTGTCAAAATAAATGAAATAATAAATAAGGAATTTATTCTGATAGTTTTGACAGATTGAACGACAAACATTTGTTTAATTTTGTGTCAATTTATAACTATCGATAGTTTTGAGACAATTTTAGTCATTTTCAGATCTAATTTGTGCCGATACAAAGCATTCAAAATTAATTTCATATTTTATGCCCTAAAAATTTTATTTGAAGCTTTTTGCTTTTAAATAATTAGGAAGCAGGAAATTTGAAACAGTGTGATTTTACATGTTGAAGTCCGATGTTCGAAAGTCGTGGCCACCACACTGTATATGTATATGTATAAATTAAATAAAAATTAAATTATAAGTTTAAAGATAATAAATTCAAGCTGAAACTGAATTTCCAGCAGTATTCTTATGGCCAGCTAGCGACATGTTCCCTATCGTAACGATTGAGTAATCTAAGTTTAAGTATACACAGACAAAAAATATTAAAAAATAAAAACTGTAAAACTGCTAAATCGGAATTTATTGAAGATATTGTGTCAATTTATGGAAGAGTTATTCGAAAATTGTCCTACCTCTTCAATTCAAACCTAAACGACAATGACTAGTAATTTATTTCACAAATTTAAATATTTTTGTATTCATTTGTTATGTGTATTTGTATTTATGTTATGTAAAAAAAAATATTTTAGAAATTTATGTATATCTAAGAGTTTTTTGCGACTCGCCCCCCTTGGAAAAATGTCTGTGGACGCCCATGATATCAAAGAGATAGCTTCGATCGTATAATTCCTCATAATTTAAAAAGTTGACATAGGAGTCGTTTGCGGTGTACCTATTTACTTAAACAAATAAAATTAAATTTGTATTGCTTCTTAATTATTTATTTATGCTACACTGTACAACAGGAACTTAATCCCATTTACAGTACCGGGTCTGAACTCACCGAGTCGCAGTGTGGTAGTTTTTATCTTGAATGGGATTTGAACTCGAGATCTCCGGATTTGAATTTCATAACGGTATCCACACTACCGGACAAAGGTGCGATAAAGAAATGTTTATTATTAAACTCAAGTTAAAGTTACATGACATAGTTTGAAATTAGACAAGTTCCGTCGCACAAACAAAACAAAACAATGGCAAGTTTTGTATGTGAAGGAAACTTTGTTAAAACATATCGAATTATGCAGAAGTTTAAATGTACCTTGAGACATTTTACCATAATTCTTTTATGAACAAGTCGTTAAAGATTTTGTTATTACCCTTATATTTGCGATGCAATAACATTTATAGAATTTTTATTTGTGATAATAAGTGAAGTGTTACATGTATTCACAGTGGCATATCTTTTTTAAAGCCTTCTAGTTCCTCCTATTTTAATATAAAGAAAAATATATCAAAAATATCGGAACACGCTTTTATTTAAATAAAAACGACAAGAAAATAATATAAAAAATACAGATGTTCCAAATACCTTATTATAAAGTCGTGTGGTCACCACACGACTTTCTTATACACAGTATATTTAATATTTAGAATATATGAATGTTATTTAATTAACTTATGGGATGGCTAGCTCAGTGGTATGAAGTCGGCCTGTGGATCCTGAGGTCCCTGGTTCGATTCCCACAGGCGACAAATTTTCATAATTTGAAAAAGCTATCTCTGTGGCTCCTCCACCACTAACATGTTTGGGGGCCGTGATTTGACGACTGGTAACCGCACTTTACGCGCAAAATATATCACTTACCGAGATCTGCTTCAGCAGAGTGCCACACCCAGTAATGGGTAGAAGGCGTGATGATATATTTATTTTTTTATTTAATTTAATTAACTTGTAATTTACTTTTTCAGTAATTCAGCATTTATCTGAATTTATTAAAATTGTGGGATTTTACAGATTTCTTTTTAATTTTCATTACAGATAATCAACTTCCTAACAAAATTTTATATAAATGAACATATATTAATAGAAATAGATATATAAAATTACTTACTATTTGATCAATGAAATTAATATAGCATCAAAAACGCTGAATTGAACACTTATGACTTGCTTTTTGCGTTTGGGAATTATTATTGGACATATAAATGTTAAAAAAGTTTTTATTTTTTGTTTCTATTGCTACTATGATTATTGGAATATATTATTAAATAAATAAATTAGTTTTTCTCAAAATGAGACGCATATACAGGAAAATTGCAAATAACATTTTATGTTCCAAATATTTTTGCTAACATCTTTTATTTGAAACTTTTTTTCATAACTGATTCCATTTTTTAAATAAATGGAATTTATTGTTTTGTGTGTCGAGTAAACTTCCTCTTCCGGTTTTTCAATTTCATTCAAAATCAACTCAGCTCTTCGTATTTCATGAAACTTATAATTACCAAGTTTTGTTAACAAATCTTACCTCGTTCATGAGATATTGCACACTCGGACACACATCCATCCATCCATCCATCCACACACACATCCACACACACACACACACACACACACACACACATATATATATATATATATATATATATATATATATATATATATATATATATATATATATATACACACACACACACGCGCGCGCGCACACATTCACACACACACACACACACACACACACACAGACAGACAGACAGACATCATTGAGAAAATGATCAAAACGGATTCAGTGGATCTCAAAACACGTATTTCCGCAAAAATCTCGTCAACGATTTTTTTCGCGATAACAATACTTATACTGCGTATAAGAAAGTAAAAATGAAAAAAGTAATACGTAATTAAAGAAGATATGGATGAAAATTTAAATTCGTTGTGAATTTGATTGGAAAAATAAAAACAGGGTTAAAGACATCCATTAATGTGATAACTTTAGTCTAATATAATTACTTTTATATCTCGCTTTCGACATCGCTTTGCTTAACGATGTACTTGGGATAGGTGTAAACAGAGTTCCATTATTTTATTTTTTATTACATAGTAAATTTTTTCTTGCTTTTTATTTGCGAAATAATTTATCATATATGTTAAACACATTTCACAGGCACTATCGCGTTCATTTACCACATCTAATACTATTCAATAGGAATAACTAAAGAGCGGATTCTAGGCAATTGCATGTTTTATTTTTATTAGGCATATCAACAAGTTCTTTTTATAAGTTCTTGTTCCATACAAAGTTTACGCAAAATATTAAAAAAATGCCTATTTGGCAAATATTGATATTTTATTGCATTTGTTTTAAATATTTGTATAAAAACAAATTTGATACAAATTCGTGCATATTTTAATATTTCTCAAAAATTAATTTAAAATGAAAAATACTGGACTGCACTGTTCCTATAAATTAAATATTTCTGATTAAGAGCCGGTTGTTCCAACCTTAGATAACTGAGAACTAAATAATTTTTTATGCAAATGGACGCAAAATAAACATTTTGCAGATGCCATAGAGACCGCGAAATTTAATTTTACGGCCGTTGCTGTAGTAACGGTCGTAAAACTAAGAGTCACTTTGCTATGACAGTTAATAATATGACAATGACAGCAACGCACACACTTCAACTTAGAATATATGCCCCATAAACTTAAACAAAAAATAGATTCTTCCATTAAATAAGCAAATAAAATGCTTCTTGCACACTTTTTAACTCTGGAGCAGGACGAGAAATAGAAATATCGCTATTACTGCCAGTATTTTTAGACATTTCTACGATTTTTTACACACAATTGTTTTGTTTATCAAATGTCAATTCCATAGTGACATAAAAGCCGCCTTTCTGTTTAACACAATAAAATTTGAAATTAAATATTTCTTGCGGTTGTATATTGTGTACACCTTTTCCGCGAAATCCTTTAGCGTACCGAGAGAAAAATTGTCGCCGAGGCGGCTTGCAGCCGAGGCAGGACAATCTCGAGATAAGCAAATAACTATTTGGAATACATGAAAAATTTTTTATTAGCTATTATATGAAGTTGGAACAAACTGCCATAAAAGAATTTGTTACTAGGTGTTTCATACGAGATATTTTTATTTAAAAACTTTATGTATTTTTAAATTTTTGTTATTAAAATAATAATCATTATATGTAGTAATTATATTTATACGACTTAAATACTTCATATTCTGAATAAAACACTGCATGTAAAATGGAAATTAGAAAAATATTTTAGTAAAAACCATCTTCAAAGACAAACATTTTTTGCATATATTTTTATAGAGTGCATATTTATTGGTTTCTGCATATATCTTGCATATTTTGATGAGTTTTTAATGCATATTGCACTCATTTTTTTTACTTTATTTAATCCATTCTTTAGGAAAAATAGTTATTTGGTAAAAGTTCAAAATTAATAAACTAATTAATTTATCTATTATTATTTATGTATTATTAAATATAATTCTGTTATATCTAAAAAAAATTATAATAATTTATCAGTATTAAGAAATATGTATCACTAGAATGTTGGTAGTTTAGTAAAATCGGTGCCACCTTCCATCGCATTGCTGAGCTGTTAGCAGAGCTGGGCAAGCTACTTAAAAAAAGTAGCTAAGCTACAGCTACAGCTATTCTTTAAAAAAGTAGCTGAGCTACAGCTATAAGCTATATTTTGTAAAATATAGCTAAGCTACAGCTAAAAGCTTTCGTTAAAGTAGCTGTTCAATTTTAAAGCTACTTTTTTAAATTATTGTGAAATAATTAAATTTGCCATTGTCATATGATCAGTCTTTTGTTATAATGACTGTTAATTGACTATTATATACATAAATATCAAAAATAGCAAATACCATCTTGCACCTACTGTGTATTTTTGCGTATTAGAGCCAGTTAGAACCGGCAACAAATAATTATTTTGTATGGGTTTACCTTGTACGCATGCGTACTTTGTTGACCTTCTGCTTAAAAAGTAGCTTGAAGCTACAAAAAGTAGGTTTAAAAGTAGCTTCAGTTGTTATTTTTAAGCTAATAGAAAATAAAGTAGCTAGCTACAAGTTACAGCTATATTTTATAATAAGGTAAATGTAGCTAAGCTAGTAGCTAAGCTACAAATGTAGCTAGCTACTGCCCAGCTCTGTCTGTTACGCAACTGTATGATATATCGTAGGTATTCGGTTACATGCATTTTATTGGCTAAGTTTGTATTATTCCATTGTCCTATGCATTGCTTATGAACTACTTTACCCTTTTTATAAAAGTGGAGTCACAAGAGTAACACTACTTGCTCTTTAAAATTATATCAATTATCAAATTATCCAGCGACGATTTCGGTAAAATTACAGAACAGTATTCGACTACTGAACACCTATTACCATATTTTTCCATAATGCCTTAAAAAAATAAAAGATTACTAATGTTTTAAAAGTTCTTTGAAAGTTAGCTACGCATTTTTCGTTTTGTAATCAAAATAAATCAGTTCAAGTAAATGCCATAAAAAAAGTTTGAGAATTCATGTATACAGTATACAACATCAGCTTCGATATTTCCACAAGCTTCCGAAGTCAACATCCGTCCGAGAATGCGTTTTAAGCTCTGCATTCAGAGGACAAAACCACTAAAATCGATCGAAAGCTCTGATTCCTATTCACCACTAGAACAAATATTTGCGTTAAAGCACTGATTTTATCTTTAAATGAGGATAACCACATAAAGCTCTGTTTTTAAGGAATAGAAATTTATTTCTTTTTAAATATGTATCTCTTTAAAAGTATCACTAAATCCTGAATCGTATTCAATTTATTTTTTAACATGAAAGAGTGAGTACTCTTCGGAACTAATCAATTAACTTGGTTTAATTTTGTGGGCGAGCAGAATTTGACAAATTAAAAAGTATTGATTTTGGTTTGTAGTCCAGTAATTACAAAAACAAGATTTTACATTTGGGTATCATCAATTACGAAGAGATATATATATTTTTTAAATGTTACGGCATAATGATTTCGAAATGAAATAATAATTCATTTTTTTTTTCTGGCTTCTTTGGCGGACCAACTACTCAGGTCATATGCCGCCATTACGCCCTGATCTGCGTTTTAGTTGTTATTGTCAACAGCAACGCGAGTTTTCTCTGGACGGTCACCCATCCAAATACTACCCGCGCGCAACGTTACTTAACTCGCGTTATCGCTTAGATCAGTACCAACGAGCGCAATGGCCGTTGACAATAATTCATTTATATTTGTCACTATTAAATAGACACTTGTTTAAATAAATTACAACAAAGCAATAGTTCTATTATTGTATTAAACCAATTTGTATAATCCACAACTATCAAAAACTTTCAAAAGTTTTTATCGTTTAAACCAACGCAAAATCCGTGACTTCGATAAGTAGTCAGTTGTTCATGCATGTACAAAAATTAGTTGGAAACTTTTCAGTCAGTGAGATGTGCATTAGTGTTTCATTTAATATTTCAAATTTGTTGTTCACTGTAGCTTCTGAAAAATTATTGTTATAAGTTTTGTCTCGTATATACGAGGGCAGGGTGAAAAGTCCCTGAAAAATGAAACAAGAAATGATTTATATGGTCAAAACATATTTTATTTCTCAACATAATCTCCTTGTAGCTCGATACACTTCGTCCAACGTTTTTCTAATTTTGCGATCCCTTCCAAATAATACGATTTTGGCAATCCTTCAAAATAAGCGTTTGTCTCAGCGATGACCTCATCGTTGGAGCCAAATCTCTTTCCGCCGAGCCATTTCTTCAAGTTTAGAAATAGATAAAAATGGTGGTTGACGAATCAATTCGTAGCGCAATTCATACAATTTTGCCATTGCGATTGCGGACCTATGCGCCGGTGCGTTGTCCAAATGCGGCACCCGTCTGGCAGATAGCTTTCTCATATCCAAAAATTTATGCAAAATGTTCCGTACCCGTTCGGTTGAGATGCTTATAGCCTCAGCAGTCTCGTGCACTTTAACTTGCCGATCGTCCAATATCATACCATGAATTTTATCGACGATTTCTGGCGTTGTAGCCTCAATTGGACGACCAGAAAGTTCGGCGTCCTTTGTGGTCATACTACCACAACTAAAATCAGTAAACCACTTGTGAATCGTTCCAATCGATGGTGAGGAGTCCCCATAATGTTTAACAAGCGATGTTTTGGTTACGCAAGAAATAATGTTTAATCAAGACGCGAAATTCACTTTTTTCCATGTTTTCAAAAATCTTCAAGGTTGCTTGCTTTCGATGGGTGTCAAAACAGAACTGAATGACATATCAGTCTGAAAATTTTAATGCGTTCTAGTTAAAGATGGTACATCACAAATGTCACATGAGATTTGCGATTGTGGCGCCATCTGTTTTATTTTCCAGGGACTTTTCACCCTGCCCTCGTATTTGTAAACGCAGTATTTTTGTACTGTATTCACGAGCATACGAGTCACCTTTCCATACTATGAATGTTAATAAACTTTGGTGAGAGTATCAACTAAAGAAATAAATATTCAGTAAAAAATGTCTTATATAGATTCAAAATATTACGGTACTCATCAAGCAGCACAATAAAACAATCACAAACTATTTAAACAAATTATAATCCCAAGCCTGCGCAGATAAAAAGTAAATCAAACTAATTTCTGATTGCTTGCTCGAACAAAGCTACTAATACATTTTTAGTCACATTTATATTAAAAAAAACAATTATTTTAATTTCCATTATTGTGCGAATGAATCTATCATGCATTTAGCCGATTCGGTGGTTGAACGCGATAGAAGATAGATTACGAGTACTGTTTGTTGTGACGTAAGATATCCGAGCAGTTCCGAGTTCGAGTCTACCGACCGGCAAATACTCGTATACCTAACATTTAATCACTCAGACTGTAATAAGAGGAAAGTTCCTGTTGTGCATAGTAGCAAATAAAATAAAACATTTAATTTAGATACTAACTAAACAGATTTGAAGTATAAATATAATTAAGTCAACTCTTTAAAATTAAGTCTTCCAAAGTTTTGGCGAAAGACAGTAAACAAAGTAAATAATAAATTAAGCGAAATTATAAATGATGGCTTCATTCTTTAATTACTTGAGTCTGGAAGAAAAACAAAATGAACCCAATTAACGATATTTAAATTTAAACATAAACTTTGTCGAGAGACAAAAAATTATAGAACACTTTACAAACATGAGAACATTTAAAATTTTGGGTTCTTAGCTGATAAAAACTTAATTAACTTTCATGCAAAGAATTTTAATTTCTTTTCATTTTTATTAGTCACTTAAATCCTTGTTACCAAGAAATTTGGTATTATTACTTGACACAAGAAAATTAAGAAATTAAAATACTAATCGGAAGAGATTTGAAAAGGAGGCTGTTAAAAATGATAACCTACCATTTCACTAAAATTTTAAAAACATGAGAGAAAATATAATGAAATTGATAAAAAAAAAGGCATTAATTCAAATCGAATCTAAATTAACTACAAAATTAAGCAAAATTATCGTCAAACCTATAAACGCTTACATGGTAAATGGATTGGAGGAATATTAAACAATTTTTTGTATACTCTATTCCCTGTATGAAAACGATGACGTCACATTCGGTATCCATGTGATTCAAGATTTTGTGCTTAAAACGTTTACATTGGTATTGGATTGACATTTTAAAAACATAACCTAAAAATTAAATGTCAGATTAAAATATTTATTACTTAATAAAATTTAATTAGTTTATAAAAGAAACCAAATAAAATTTATCTTAACTCACTAAAAATATTACCTACCTTATTGAAATATGTAATTTTGTAAAATAAAACTCAAAAGAATATACATTTTTATATGCATTATTATTATATATAAATAAATAATATATGAAAATACAAAATACAATGCACATTACCTCTTGTACTACAGTTAAATTAATTAAAGATGCTCGATTCTCTCTAACTCCAACGCAAAATAATCATGAAGATGACAAACGCATTTCTGCATTTGATTACCCAAAATTTTTCAAGCCATTTCTTATTTCTCAGTCTGTATTTATGTATCAAAAATGTCACAAACTTAGAAATGACAGGCGAGAAAATAACAAAATCATGGCCATAGGTCTCTATTTTTATTTTATAAACAAATGTGAACAAAGTAAATATAAATTTTCGTATTTGTAAGAACTGTCATACGTTTTCATTCAAATAATAAATTTGAAACAACGTGAAAAAACATGAAACGTGTGTCTTTACTTATTAAGACATACGTTATGTCATTCGCATAGGTACGAATAATATTATTAAAAAAAGATAGCTATATTTCATCGTATCTATGATAACCTCGTCCATATATGACATCATCATTTTGATACAGAGAATGGAGTATATCTTCCCTTATCTCGCAAAAAAGATGTTAAATGACAAAAAACCGCAGCTCATTGTTAAAATTCATTAAAAAAAATAAATCAAGTAGTGAATGCTTTATTTTCAGTACAATTGTCAATGTCAATTGTGACTTTTCTATACAGTAGCGTCCAATGTGTCAAAGTTTGTCATAATTTTGAAAGAATCAACACAGAAAGATCATTACAGTATCGTACGAGATCATATCTGCATCAAAACGGTGATCGATTGGAACATCTGTTGTAACTTCGTGTGATTTTTTTATAATAAATTTGTATTTGCCACTGAACTAAACTTCAAATTTGACAAGTAATACAATGGTGAATAAACATGTAACTTGATTCTTGATTTTTTCTTAAATAAAAGTTGTGATTTAATTGGATGAATAGAAAGACCTCCGGTAATTGAATGAAAGACTGCATAAAAGAAACAACGGTGAATTACTGCTTATTTTGCTCTTCTCACTTAGCAGTTAAGCGTTGATAGTAAATTTACATAACACCCTGTAGACTACTGAAAAGTGCAAATCAAATTTGGTTCAAATAAAAATTTAAAATTAAAGAAAATTATATGATAACGTAGACTGCAGACTTCAGAGCTTATGATTAGATAATTAATAATTTCACATTAAAAAAAGTTGAATACAATTATTATTAAAACAGCAAGCAGCCTCGAGTATTATTTTGAATTGATCAATAATTGTAACCAAACTGTCGCAATATTATAATATAAAATAATCTAGTCCACTTCTGATAATTGTCGCATATATACGATGTAAGTTTTTTTGGATTGATGCTGCTCTTTCTGCACTTCTCTATTTATGTATTTGTCAGGATAATAATAGACGAAGAACAGTGAATTTGTACATCAGATTTATTTAAACATTTATTATAATAACGTTCAACCTTTCTCGTCTCTCGCCGGATTCACACTATCTTAAAACTATTTACAAAGTCACCATGCACCCTTAACCATTCACACACGTCTCTTCATCCCTCACCTTTTCCAACATGTGCTCACATCTGGCGTCATTCAGACGGACCCAGACGCACTTGACCATAATTTATTGGTTTTACAAACATAAACACAACCCCAAACTTTACATTTTCACAATACTTAATATTTTCTAAAACCAATAACTATAAATTAACTGAAACTAAACAAACACATAATTTAAACAAAAATAGCCTAACTAAGAAATATTGCTACAAAACAAATAACTATTCATATTTTTTAAATCAACTGATAAATCAAAATTAGATATCATCATGGGCGTCCGCAGGGGGGGGGGGAGCAAGGAGGGGCCTCCCCCTGGATTTTAACTAGGGTGATGACCACGACTCTCGAACATAGGACTTTAACATATAAAACTATAATTTAAAAGTTTTAGTGCATAAAATTCTGCATCTGACCCAATAAACAAAATTAATTTTGCATACTTTGTAACGACACAAATTAGATTTGAAAATGAGGAAAATTGCCTCAAAACTATCGATAGGCATGAAATTGAAACCAAATTAAACAAATGTTTAACGTTTTATTTGTCAAAATAAATGAAATAATAAATAAAGAATTTATTCTGACAGTTTTGTCAGATTGAACGTCAAACATTTGTTTAATTTTGTTTCAATTTCATATCTATCGATAGTTTTGAGACAATTTCAGTCATTTTTCTTTTAAATAATTAGGAAGCAGGAAATTTAAAACAATATGATTTTATATGTTAAAGTCCTGTGTTCGAGAGTCGTGGTCACCACACTGTGTATGTATATATAAATAAAATAAAAATTAAATTAAGTTTGAAGATAATAAATTCAAGCTGAAAATTAATTTTCAGCAGTATTCTTATGGCCAGCTAACGACATGTTTCCTATCGTAACGATTGAGTAATCTAAGTTTAAGTTTACACACACACGAAATATTAGAAAATAAAAACGATAAAACTGCTAAATCGGAATTTATTGAAGAAATTGTGTCAATTTAAGGTAGAGTATTCGAAAATTGTCTTTCCTCTTCAATTCAAACCCAGACGACAAAGACTAGTAATTTATTTCACAAATTTAAATATTTTTTTATCCATTTGTTATGTGTATTTGTATTTATGTTATGTAAAAAAAATATTTTAGAAATTTATGTATATCTATTTGAGAGTTTTTTGCGACTCGCCCTCCCCCCCCTGGAAAAATGTCTGTGGACGCCCATGGATATCATATGAATTAATTTACATTGCTGTCAAAATTTATTTACGTAAAATCTACCACTACAAACATTTGACTTTTTGACATATTTCGGAAAACTTAATGTTACTGTTGCACATTGGTTTAAGTTTATAATTAATTTAGTTAGAAAATGAATTGACTACTCCAGTGACGTTTTCATGTGGGCGAGTGGTTACCGAGATTAGGAAACAATTATTTAGAGCTGACCTTTGTCTTAGTCCCCGGCTGCTATATTAGTACTGTTGTCAAAGAGAAATCTGTGCTTGTGCTGCCATATGAGATTTTAGCATACAAAGCATTAGCATAGTAACATGAGATATCCAGAATTTTAAGTTCTCTTATTTCCTATACCATGACTCCATTTAAAATACAAATGTTTGACGTTAGTTTTATTGTTAAGTTGTTATCTTGTTTTAGATTTAAATTTCAATGGGTCTTCCGATGCATACCTGGAGGATACTACAGACTTGTTTTTGATTTTCAAAATAACTTTTATTGATCACTAGAAATGGCAAAAAAATCAATTTGACAAATCAAACATGAAACATTTAAATAATACAAAGACAAAATGTCAATTGCGATGTGGAACTGAGTCATGATATCGGTTTAGATATTCTTAACATCCGTCAGTTCAGCCTAAACAGTATCACAGTTCACTAGCCCATAGTTGGTCTAGCTGGATAGTTGATCGCACCATACTGATGAGCTCCCACAGAGCGAAACGCGACTATGGTTAAAGTTGAACTGACCAGCCGTTTAATGATGACCTAATAATTGATTCAAATGTGCTGTAATTTTTGTGGAATTTTGACAAGTGTTGGAATTTTTGTTCCTATTTTTCTTATTTAAAGACTCAGGTCCACATCGCAATTGACATTTTGTCTTTGTATTATTTAATTGCTGTCAAGCAGATTGCGATTTTTGTCGGTAGATAGCACTACATGGTGCTTCGTAGCTCTCATGTCATGATATCGGTTTAGATATTCTTAACATCCGTCAGTTCAGCCTAAACAGTATCACAGTTCACTAGTCTTTAGTTGGTCTAGCTGGATAGTTGATCGCACCATACTGATGAGCTCTCACAGAGCGAACCGCGTCTATGGTTAAAGCTGAACTGACTAGCCGTTTGATAAAATAAATAAATAAATATATCATCACGCCTTCTACCCATTACTGGGTGTGGCACTCTGCTGAAGCAGATCTCGGTAAGTGATATATTTTTGCGCGTGAAGTGCGGTTACCAGCCGTCAAATCGCGTCCCCCAAAGATGTTAGTGGAGGGGGAGCCACAGAAGTAGTATTAATGTGGTGAAAATGTTTGTCGCCAGTGGGAATCGAACCAGGGTTCTCAGGATCCACAGGCCGACACGATAACCACTGTGCCACCTACTCCGTTTGATGATGACCTAATAAGTTGATTCAAATGTGCTGGAATTTTTGTGGAAGTTTGACAAGTGTATTTTTCTTATTCATGAAACACTTGTTTATCTCTTGTTTCAGATCTGTGAGAATTACTATTTTTGAGGTAATCTTCAAACATAATTTCTGCTGTTTTAAAACATATAAAATTAGTTTTGATTGCTGATTTAGATGCATAATTTTATATGGTCTGCGAGCTTTATTTGAAGTTTTTTTTTGTTAAAAAGAATTAGGGAAGCAGGAAATTACAAAAGTATTATTTAACATATTAAAGCCGTGTGATCGAGAGCTACGATTATCACAGCGTATTTCCTTCCACTCCATCGACCCCTTTCTCTTAAAACAGGATAACAACGCTCCTGATTATAATGAACAAATAATTAATTAATAATATGTATAAATAAATAATAAGGAGTAGGTGGTACAGTTGTATCGTGTCGGCCAGCGAATCCTGTGAACCCTGGTTCGATTCTCACTGCCGACAAACATTTTTACCACATTAATACTACTTCTGTGGCTTCCCCTCCACTACAATCTTTGGGGGCCGCGATTTGACGGCTGGTAACCGCATTTCACATGCAAAAATATATCAGTTACCAAGATCTGCTCCGGCAGAATGCCACACTCAGTAATGGATAGAAGGTGTGATGATATATTTATTTATATTTTTTTTATGTATAAATAAATGTTAATATTGTTAACAGCGGCTATTACGAATCTTCCTCTCTCCTTTTCTAATTCAACTTGTAATATAATATTAATTTAAACTTTTTTTTTTTTAATGAATATACGTTATAATATGAGGTAATATTGTATTCGTAGATACATTTTTTTATATCTGGTAATATGAGGTTATTCTTCTTCAATGGCACTACAGCCCTAATCGGGCCTGGGCCTACCGAGCACACCGAGCCGCAGTTTTTAAGCTGTCGTACTACCGGTTTCCGTAGTCCATGTTACTTTTTTTTTAAGGCTTATGTATAAGTGACTAGCTTATAGCGCCCGAGTAGATTACAACAAGTAACTGTCACAGTATGTTAAGAGATGTGCATTAACACGCTCGGACATCGCGCCTGTAGCAGAGCTGGGCAGTAGCTAGCTACTTTTGTAGCTTAGCTACTAGCTTAGCTACATTTACCTTAGCTGTAGCTGTAGCTTAGCTAACTGTGAAAAAATATAGCTGTAGCTTGTAGCTAGCTACTTTTTTTTCTATTAGCTTAAAAATAACAACTGAAGCTACTTTTAAAGTTACTTTTTAAGCAGAAGGTCAACAAAGTACGCATGCGTACAAGCTAAACCCACACAAAATAATTATTTGTTGCCGGTTCTAACTGGCTCTAATACGTAAAAATACACAGTAGGTGCCAGATGGTATTTGCTATTTTTGATATTTATGTACATAATAGTAAATTAACAGTCATTATAACAAAAGACTGATCATATGACAATGGCAAATTTAATTATTTCACAATAATTTAAAAAAGTAGCTTTAAAATTTAACAGCTACTTTAACGAAAGCTTTTAGCTGTAGCTTAGCTATATTTTACAAAATATAGCTTATAGCTGTAGCTTAGCTACTTTTTTAAAGACTAGCTGCAGCTGTAGCTTAGCTACTTTTTTTAAGTAGCTTGCCCAGCTCTGGCCTGTAGTATGAGATTATTATGAAAATTAATATGAAAGTATTTGTCAAATTTCAATAATAATTGATCGTATATATTTTTTTTTATTTGAGATATATTTAAGAGGTATTTCGGCTGCTATGGCCACTGATACCCCGGTATAGTGTTTTACATAAGTATATAGATGAGTATTATACAAGTGCATTATATTTTGTTTATGAGGTTTGTGTGTTTTAGGAAGTTAATAATATTGTCTATTCTTTCAGTGTTGTTTGCTAGTGCTAGTTTTAGTGTTGAGAGTATGTTGTGTTGTTGTCTGTGTGTAGTGTATTTGTTACATTCATTTATGATGTGTTTAACTGTTATTTGTGTGTTACATATGGTGCACATATTTGGTGGTGTTTTCTGCATTAGGTGACTGTATGTAAGGTGTGTGTGTCCGATTCTCAGTCTTGTTATTACCACTTGGGTTCTTCTTTCTTCTGGTATTATCCATTCCTGTATTTCTTTTTTTATTTCTCTGAGTTTGTTGTTCGTCATTTGTGTCCAGTTCTTTTCTCATTCTTCTTTTACCATGATTTTTACGGTGCTTTTTAAATCATTGTGTGGGACTGGGATGTTTTTAATTCTTCTGTGGTTGCCTCTTTTGCATGTATGTAATGAATTATATGTTACGATAGTAAAAAACTGTTTAAAAATTGAATTAAAAGCTGAAAAATTGCAAATTTGTAGCATTGAATAAACAACGTGTATACAGTTTTACAAACATGTTTTGAAACTGCAGCGTGTGTATATTTTTGTTTCTGTTTGTGATTAAAAGTACAACATTAAACAAAATCCTATCAACTCCTGTCAGTGTTGTTCAATAACGTTTGACACACAGCACACATCACACCAGCGCTCATTTGGTTGCGGCAAAGTGTTTAGATTTCACAAAACGACCAAGAAAAACAAATTCAACAGTTATTCACGCAAAGAGGACCATGCCTGTAAATAATTGAACATCCGGTGTTGTGCGTTAATTAAAACGATCTGGAAAGCGGTGATAATCGACAACGAAAAACAGTTGCCTGCGGCCATAGCAACATAACAATGGCTGCACAATTAAAACAATGTTACAAAGGATTTGGTTGGGAGAGTGATGGGACAAATAAAGGATCACGTGATTAACGTGTTGAGATAAGCGAGTACAGAGGAGGATTAAGGTAATTTTGACCGAGGTTGGAAGACGTTGCGGTTGTGAGATGCGGGTTTAATAGTTAAGTGGTCTTGGACATCCCAAGAACGATGGAATGCAAGGACTAGACTTTGATTAGCCATGCTTCACATAATTCAATCTACAGATACTAGTAACTGGTCTTTAGTTTTAAAGTTGTTTCAGGTTCAAGAGATTAATGTATTCTTAACTGAAATTTAATTTCTTGGTGTGGCATTCTGCCGTAGCAGATCTCGGTAAATGATATATTTATGTGCATGAAGTGCGATTACAGCTGTCAAGTCACGGCCCCCGATGTTAGTGGAGTAATTTGAATGTGGTGAAAATTGTTTGTTGGCTGTGAGAATCGAACCAAATTTCACAAATTCACAGGCTGACTTCCATTGAGCCACCTGCCCCATACGAGAGTTGAAATTCGCAAAATCATTTAAAAATAAATTATTTGTGTTTTTCATATACAGGATGATGAACGCAACTTTCGAACATAGGGAATTAACATGTAAAATTACAATTTTGTAATTTCCTGCTTCCCTAGTTATTTTATGCAAAAAGCTGCGAATACAAGTTTTAGGGCATAAAATTCTGCATCTAAGCCAATAAACAAAATTAACTTTGCATACTTCGTAACGGCACAAATTAGATCTGAAAATGACAAAAATAGCCTCAAAACTATCGATAGTCATGGAATTGAAACAAAATAAAACAAATGTTTGACGTTTAATCTGTCAAAATAATTTCTTTATTTATTATGTCATTTATTTTGATATATAAAACGACAAACATTTGTTTTATTTTGTTTCAATTCCATGACTATCGATAGTTTTGAGGCTATTTTTGTCATTTTCAGATCTAATTTGTACCGTTACGAAACATGAAAAGTTAATTTTGTTGATTGGCTTAGATGTAGAATTTTATGCCCTAAAACTTTTATTCGAAGTTTTTTTGCTTAAAATAATTAGGGAAGCATGAAATTACAAAATTGAAACTTTACATGTTAAATCCCTATGTTCGAGAGTTGCGTTCACCATCCTGTATGTATAAGATATGTAATTAAATGTTAATATTTATTCCGTTCATGTTTGTTTATTCTTTGGTAGGAACCGTTTTTATTGTAATTTATATTTTCATTGTAATTTTAAGTTATATATATATATATATATATATATATATATATATATATATATATATATATATATATATATATATATATAATAATTGTGACTTCGTGATGTAAATTGCATATTTTAAATAATTAAATAAATTTGTCAGAAATAATTAAATAGAAAAGAATATTCGCAAATTCATTTCATCATATTTCCTTTATCGATCTCTAGGCGCTTGCCTCTTACAAGGAACCGATGCTAACTTCAAAACATTGTATGGTACATTGTAGAAGGGTATTGTTGTCTATAGATAGATGGTTTGGTAAAAACAATAAAAAAATCACGATAAAAAAGTTTATTTTGAGAAAACGTGTCCTATACAATACGGAACACGACTGATGCCTTGAAAATAAAATACTCGTATAGATGAATAACACATTTTATACAAAATGAAATGTGTATATTAAATACGTGTGATATACTACCTACTTAAAAAGAAATAAAGATTTATTGATGTCAATTATTATTTTGAAATAAAAGAAATTTTTTTCAGCTATTCAGACTACGTGTCCCAAGTAAATAGAGCCACAAGCGTTCATTATAGAAATATCTAAAATTATCAGAAACATTATCCGAAGATGGAAAAAGCGACCCTTAGTTACGTAGTATAGTAGAAATATTTATAGAATGGATTGGCGTCATCAAAAAAGTAATTAAATGAATGACACAGGGTGCTGCTATGTGTACATCGTATATTTGTATCAGATGTTAAATTATATTGCATTGTTATAGTTTAGCCTTTAACATTGCTAAAAAATAAAAACGATACTTTTTTTTGTAAAAGTTACAAAAAGGCTAGAGATTAAAAAAATCAATATAGCGCAATCAGGAATTAACTAACAGATTAATGACAAATATATAAAAAAATGTGTTATATAAACACACACCAGAATCGCCAACATCGACATTAGAATCTGTACTGCTTTTTTTTCTCAAAAATCAAATAATCATTAGATATGTTCAATGATCAACGCATGAATTAATAGCAAATTTAGTTATTATTCATAAATAATAAAATAGCAAAAAAAAATCCAACACTTGTCAAAGTTCCACAAAAAAATCAACTTATTAGGTCATCATCAAAAAGCTGGTCAGTTCAGCTTTAACCATACACGGGTTTCGCTCTTTGGGAGCTCATCAGTATGGTGCGAGCAACTATCCTGATAGACCAACTAGAGGCTAATAAACTGTGGTACTGTTTAGGCTGAAATGACGGAGTTTAAGAATATATAAACCGATATCATGATATGAGAGCTACGGAGCACCATGCGGTGTCATCTACAGACAAAAATCGCAATCTGCTTGACAGCGATAAATAATACAAAGACAAAATATTCATTGCGATGTGGAACTAACATGTTGTCTTTGTATTAGTTATTATTCAATATTTATTTAAAAGATTCCTTCCTATTTAATTTGGCAGTAGTTTTTTACGTTTTATCACATTTTTTCACGATTATTGTCAATACAATTTGGTACGATATTATAATATTTTTTAGACTATTTTTATTTGGATATTTCGTCAAAAAGTTCTATTTATTTTGGATATCTACATACCGGTGTGGTATAGCATTACGGCATTCGAATCCGGAGATCTCGAATTCGAATCCCACTCAAGCTAAATATATATGAACTACCATATAACGGCTTAGTATGTCCGTATCCTGTTCTGTAATTGAAATTAGGTTCCTGTTGTATAGAGTACCATAAATAAAATGGAAATTACAGTATAATTATAATGTATATGTTATCGTTAAAGTCCGAAATACAATATTAAAACATGCAAATTTTACCAAAAGCAAATAAAAAAGCTTACGTTTGTAGAGCGTGCGTTCCACGGGCTGGTTTGTTTAAAATAAGAGCGAAGCGAGCCTTGCCAAAAACAAGTTCAATATTTAAATAAATGTCTAAAATTAAGAATAATTCACGCTCAAATTTAATATAACGGCTTGAGTTATATGGGCTACAGGTTTGTTTGTCAGAAGGGCGAATGAAACGAACCTCTGCAGGAATGCTTACTAATATAAAAATACCTGGTAAACAGAGCTGGGCAGTAGCTAGCATTGGAATTTATATTTTGAGGAATATTTATTTGTACTATTCTGCACAACAGGAAATTAATCCCAATTACAGTCAGAGCTAGGCAGTAGCTAGCTACTTTTGTAGCTTAGCTACTGGCTTAGCTACGTTTACCTTAGCTGTAGCTGTAGCTTAGCTAAATGTGAAAAAACATAGCCGTAGCTTGTAGCGAACTATGTTTTTTTTCTATTAGCTTAAAAATATTGTTATAATAACTGAAGCTACTTTTAAAGCTACTTTTTGTAGCTTAAAGCTACTTTTTATAGCCCAAATCTACTTTTTGTTGCTTAAAACTACAACTGTTCATTAAGAAATACCTATTTATTTTTGTTTTGTATTTGAATTGTACCTTCTTTATTGTTTTCTATAAGTGTTGGATAACAAGTTATTATATAGTTTAAAATCTATTAACATATTCTATTTTTCACTTGTTCTTAACCTATCTTACTTTTGTATTAAATATTAGATGATCTAAACATTGTCCATTTGCGATTTTTTATATTTATGTACATAATAGTAAATTAACAGTCATTATAACAAAAGACTGACCAACTGATCATTTGACAATGGCAAATTTAATTAATTCACAATAATTGAAAAAAGTAGCTTTAAAATTTAACAGCTACTTTAACGAAAGCTTTTAGCTATAGCTTAACTATATTTTACAAAATGTTGCTTATAGCTGTAGCTCAGCTACTTTTTTAAAGAATAGCTGTAGCTATAGCTTAGCTACTTTTTACTTTCTTATACGCAGTATAAGGAAGTATTGGAATCGTGAAAAAAATCGTTGACGAGATTTTCGCGGAAATACGTGTTTTGAGGTCCATTGAATCCGTATTGATCATTTTCTCAATGATGTCTGTGTGTGTGTGTGTGTATGTGTGGATGGATGGATGGATGTGTGTCCGAGTGCGCAATATCTCATGAACGAGATAAGATTTGTTAACGAAACTTGGTCATTATAAGTTTCATGGAAAATACGAAGAGCTGAGTTGCTTTTGAATGAAATTGAAAAACCGGAAGAGGAAGTTTACTGGACACACAAAACAATAAATTCCATTTATTTTAAAAATGGAATCAGTTACGAAAAAAAGTTTCAAATAAAAGATGGAACATAAAATATTATTTGCAATTTTTCTGTATATGCGTCTAATTTTGAGAAAAACTAATTTTTATATTTAATAATATATTTCAATAATCATAGTAGCAATAGAAACAAAAAACATAGATTTTAATTTTCGCTTTATCTAGTTATCTATGTCTATGTCTTTTTCTGTATATGCCTCATCAATCAAGTTAGACATAAAGTAGTCAACATTACTAAAAAATTATACGTAAACAAATTTGATATTTTATATGTTTCAAACAGATAAATGCTGAATTACTGAAAATCTAAATTACATGTTTAATAATATTATATAACATTCATATATTCTAAATATTAAATATGCTGTGTATAAGAAAGTCGTGTGGTGCCACAACAGATTTTTTTAAGTAGCTTGCCCAGCTCTTGTTTTAAATAATATAATGTTTACAATTGGAATTATTTACATTCGGCTAGATATTTCACTTTAGCAGTAGATAATACTCGTATATATACAACATACAATAAATTTTTAATTATAAGAATAAAACATGAAATTGAAAATTTAATCTTGGGTAATTGGAAATACCGATCATGCTCGTGGTATTCGTACCTGGGGGAAAATCGTACGAATTGGTACAGTAGGTTGTCAGGAATTTTCTGATAAAAATTGTTTTTGTTGGGAACGCACAACGCACACATTGGAACACTTAAGGTAATATTGAATTGGACTTACCACAAGAGAAATTAAATAAATATTTTATAAATTGCAGACATTTTCGAAGTAGCTGAACAGAAATATAAATTTTTATGAAATGCGACTCCTTTTACGAGTTTTATTCGCTTAATTAAATTGCTTTGTACTGTACACTAAATTTAATTTTGAAATTCAAAGTTTTAATATGTTTTCTATTTTGTTTGCAGAGTCTGCTTAAATATAAAGAACTTTTTATTACATGCAAAATTTAATTAATTCAAATTTGTAGCTTTATTATAACTTTAATGTTAATGAATTATTACTTTTTTCCTTGAATTTTATGAGCTCTTGATGTTTTTAGTTTATTCCATCTTTTTTAAGCATGTGCTGATTAGATATGACACCAACACCAAGCACGGAAGAATGCTAAAACATACACAAGTTTATCTACATCCTAAGGTCTCAAGAGAATGTAATTTTCTATTTGGTCGCTTTGCTGTATTCTTATGTCTGGCTAATACTTGATAAGAAGCTTATATTTAACTATATCATATTGTTCGTTGAGCAAGTTTTATTAACTTTATTTAGAAAAGATACTTATAAATTATTAAACAATTTTCAAATAAATTTTAAATTAATAATTTAGCTTCATATTCTTATATGTCTAGCGTATTATAAAATGATAAAAAATACGTTTTGCATCATTCAAAATTACGTTTTCATTATCCTGGAAACAAAGTGATTGAAAAAACACCCATTTTTATAGTTCTAAATTTTGACTATTAAAACTGTAATTGTACTTATTTACACAAATTTTGAGGTAATTATAAAAGAAATAGAGATATTAGGTTATAACGCCATCACAAGCTTTAAGAGAAAATTAAACTATTTATTTTCATATAACAAATGTCAATTAATAACATACTAAACTGTCATTAATGTAAATTCATGCTTAAAATTTAATAAAATTTCTATTGTTGGTTATATTGTGAAAGAATTGAAAGTTGCAATTCAATTAGTTTTCAAATTAATACACACGTTTAAATAAAACGAAATAAGACGAAACATAAAATGAAATAATAAATATATCATCACGCCTTCTACCCATTCCTGAGTGTGGCACTCTGCCGAAGCAGATCCCGGTAAGTGATATATTTTGCGCGTGAAGTGCGGTTACCAGTCGTCAAATCACGGCCCCCAAAGATGTTAGTGGTGGAGGAGCCACAGGGGTAGTTTTTTTTGAAATTATGAAAATTGTTTGTCGCCTGTGGGAATCGAACCAGGGTTCTCAGGATCCACAGACCGACTTCATACCACTGAGCTAGCCACCCCATATAAAATGAAATAATGCATAAAAATACAAATGGTAAAATTTTACAGAAGTTATAATTAATATTTAAATTAAGCGAATTAGCCGAGAATGGAATCAACAACAACGTATGAATAAAACTATTATTAATATTACTAAGTTACATGGCAAGACATCTTGCACAGACGACGAGAGCCAAACTTGTCTCGTCAGAAGCCAATCTACCACTAACTAATTATTGTTGTTTCCATGGGCTGTTCGGACAAAGGGAAAGGGGGTGGTATCGTTGCGTTGGTCTAGATAAGCGTTCTCATGCATGTGTTTACATAAAAACTTAGACGGGGTGAGTTACAAAGGTTAACTCTATCCGACCAGATGCTTAGCTATCAATTTACCCAGATATGTCATCACATCCCGTATAACCAGACGCGACAATTCAGAAAAGCTGTAAACTTGATAAATAATTATCTACGGAATACTGACGTTACTATAACATATGCACTAATAAATTTGATAAACAAAATAAACTCTGTCAAGTCAACTTTAGAAAGATACTTAAGATAACACTTAATTAGTCTGTATCTCTCGAAGCTGAGTTGATAGTGAAATATTATAATTTATAAACAAAACCAAATTCTGAATTGTCCATTTTGTTACAATATAATTCTTGCTCGTTACATTGTACAAATTTCATGCACGAAAACGTCATTTATACCATTCGCGCAAATTAAAGCACTCGCTTCGTTCTTGATTTAAAATTTCACTAATGTGAAAAGTATGACTTCGCGCACTTGTTCTATAAATAGCTATACTAAAATTTAAATACTTAAATATTCAATGTTTTGAAGCACTGACGCACATATATTTTTTTTAATACGACTGTGTAAAAAAGTGACATTATTTGATTGTGATATCTATACAAAAAGTTAACTTTTTCAGTGAAGTATTAATGTTTCTAGTGGTTGCTGAGTGATTGTTCTATTACCATCCGTAAAATATTTTTGACCGCTAAAATAACATATGCATAAAAGATTATTTACTATTGAATAGTGTATGACACGCCGACGAAAACACTTTGCGTACTCTTACGTTTGCTTGCATTTGTACGAAAAACTGTATTTTTAACCCTCGTGTCTAAAATATATATTGATATTTGTTAATTTTCTTTCTCAACATTTTATTCCTGCACAACAAGACGCGATAATGTCTTGAGCTCAGTATTGTCTTGGTTGCGAGCTAGTTTTGTTGCAGAAGTGGACGCGTGAGTAAATTTGCTATTACGCCCGCTCAAAACTAACATTATTTATAAAACATAATAATAATTTAATTTGATTAATTACTAAGTATTCACTTAGAAAATAATAATAAAATTACAATTGATTATTATTTTCCTTAAATAACAGTATCACCGGAGACGATTCTCGTGTTAAGTATTTCAGTTTATGAAAGAGTCACGGAATCGAGGCTGCTTATGACACATAACAAAAATAGAGAGAAAAATTGGAATAAAATAAGATTTAAATCCAGAGAAACCGTAGCTTAGTTGGTTAAAGGATACGACTGGAGTTCATAAGGTCCAGGTTCATTTCCTAGTAGTATCCCAAGTTTTGGTTATAATTTAATCTTATTAATTAAAAGTACTTAAAATAATAATTAAATTATAAATTATTAAATTTCCTATTACTCCATTTTTACAATAGAATAATTTTTTAATTATTATTTGCATAAAACATAGAAAAAAAAACATAAAAATGTTTAAATTAAAAAAATAAAGGCTAAAAATAATATTTACCACATTTTTCGAACTTGAATATTTGTATACAGTGTGTTCATCCAAAACCCGAACATAGGCTTATAACATGTGATATCAGTTTTTTGATGCGCATTGCTTCCCAATTATTTTTACAGGAAAATACTTCAAATAAAAGTTGTAGAGAATAAAATTACGAATTTTTTAATGTAAAACACATTTTATTTGTGTATTTCATCAAAGCGCAAAACTTAATTAAATATTTGTATTATTCGTAAAAATAAAGCTATCCATGAAAAAATTGTCTACTGCCAAAAAAATTGACGTTAACATTAAGTAACAGACAAAGAAGGTAACAAACGTAAAAATGAACCTTCTTTATCTGTGACTCAATGTTAACGTAAAAAATTTTAACAGTAGATACACAATAGTACACAAATGAAACGTATTTTATATAAAAAAAATTGTAATTCTATTCTCTACAACTTTCATTTGAAGTATTTTCCTGTGAAATTAATTGGGAAGCAATACGCATCAAAAAACTGATATCACATGTTATATGCCTATGTTCGGGTTTTGGATGAACACCCTGTATATTCGATATACATTTGATGTAGAGTAACTGATTTGAAATATAAGTCGCAAAAAAATGATTAAAAATGAATCATTTTGAGTAAAAGAGTGAAATGTTTGTCAGATAACATGAATTTGCACAGAAATAAAATAATTTTCGGCTTAAGGAAAAATATTTACGTAACTTGGATTATATTTAGAAATAAAATTAAACTCGAATGGAATTTTGAGTTTGATGGATTTAAATATCTGTTAGGTAAATAAATATATTTTAGTTTATGTATTTATATATTCAAGCCATTATTCATATGACTTACTTGCAAGCCACGAATGATGTATAAATTTCAAATAGTTTGCTTTGAGTATTATTTTTATACGAAATATTTATTATACATATAAATATAGAACTTAAGATTTATATGCCACATGCAACCTAATTATGTCAGATAATTATAGACTATGGGGTAGGTGGCTCAGTAGTATCGAGTCAGCCTGTGGAATTGAGAATCCGGGTTCGATTCTCACAGCTGATAAACAATTTTCACCACATTAAAACTACCATTGTGGCTCTCTGTGGCGCCACTAAAATTATTCAGAGGGCGTGATTTGACGGCTGGTAACCACACTTCACGCGCAAAATATATCACTTACCGAGACCTGCTACGGCAGAGTGCCACACTAAAAGGTTTTATGATACATTTACTCGTATTATATATATTTTTAAGTACCTATAAGCTATGGATCTCTAAGGTTTACAATGTAGAGATTGGCATTTTAAAATATTTTAACATCCGATCCAATCCGATTGGACTCGATATAAGTTCCGATTCGACTCAATCCGAGATCCGATCTGATTCGATCTGAAATTCGATCGGACACCCGATCCAAGATCCAATCTGAAATCCGATCCGACAATTACAAGCATTGATAAAATGAAACAAAATATTTTCAGTTATCCTGATTACTGAAAAAAAATCATACAATTTGAGTACATTATTCTTAATTTTGTAGTTTTGTAATATTGATATATTTGCATGTATTTATAAAATTATTTTTCAAAGTCTCTTAAAGTTCCCAATTAAATTAAAATAATAAATAAAGTTGTTTTCATATATTAACCCATTTGAAATTCTAATAAATTTTTAATAAACAATTTTTCTCTTTTGTATACCTTGTAATTACTCATTTAAGTGGTACTGCAGCTAAATTGGATAAGAAAACATATGAAGAAAATTTATAAATCGCAAATCTTAATTATTTAAATATATATTGGGGAATAAATAAATAAAGCAAACAAAAAATATTATATATATGTGCGTCAAAAATGAATTATTGTAATATATAAATTCAGAAAATATATGAATATGATGTGATATTATAATTATTTGATGAAGCAAATGGATGAAAAATAAATATTAGTTCTTTATTTACAATAAATATCATCTAATTAGATAATATATGTCAAATAGATAAAGATAATTTGTATTTTTATTTAGATACAATATAGGTACCTAACAACGAAAAACTATCTAAATATTAGATAAAATTACATTATCTAAAAAATTACGATAGTGTACGTAAATAAATTAATTAATTTGAATCACTTCTCAGGTGCAGACATATTAAAATGAATTTATTACTCCGAGTGCATTTATTTCCCTGCTGGGCATGAACACTGTAAGCAGGCAAGCAGACACTTTGTTTCGCGTCACGCTGCCGTTAATTCTATAGATTCGATCCCCGAGGAAATGAGCTTGTTACTGAGAAGCACGAGAACCGATGTTACCTACGTGCGAATCTAAACCCGCCATGTCGTACATCGCCCGTATATCGGATATGTGAGATGAAAATCTCTTTTTCTTATATCGCGTTTTCAAAGTAAATTTTGTGCAATTGTTTTTGAGGATATTTTTTGTGAAGTTATTTAGTTGTCTAGTTTTAAAAATGTCAAACATAAATCTATCACTCAACTCATGTAAAATTATTGCATTTTTTTCTAACATATGATAAAATTATAACAGGCGCGGTGGCTGAGCGTGTTAATGCACATCTCTTAACATACTGTGACGTCACTCGAACCAAGGTTCGTCATTTCGAATCCGCCTGTCGACAAAGTATGATTTGTCGTTAAATAAAAAAAAACAGTTACTTGTATTAATCATACTCGGGCGCTATAAGCTAGTCACTTACATATGCCTTAAAGTAACATCGACTACGGAAACCGGAAGTACGACAGCGTAAAGACTGTGACTCGGTGTGCCCGGTAGGCCCAGGACCGATTCGGGCTGAAGCGCCATTGAAGAAGAAGAATAAAATTATTATATTAAACTGCAAAACACTTCTTTATTAAAAATTATAGATATTTTGTTTCATAACATAACCTTGATAATTAACTCAAACCTAACTAATAAATGTCTAAATAAATTAAATTTCAAATGTTTATTAAATCTTTCTGTACTGCTACCTTGATATTTTATTATTATTTTTAATAAAATAATGAACAAAAGGCTTAAAGTTGTATTTAATATATATATAGTATATAAATTTAAATACAATTTTAAGCCTTTTGTCCATTACTACCTTACAATATTACTATTGGCTTACTAAAATTATCTACTAGAATTTTTAATAAAACTTTTAAAAGGAAAGGAAATGAATGCGATATAGGAGAAATAGTATGAAAAACACATATTACAATGACCAATGATAATATTCGTACTTTGCGTAACGGCTACGGCTCATTCGCTCGTTACACAAACTCATGGGCGTCCGCAGGGGGAGGCAAGGGGGGCGCCCCCCTGGATATTAACTAGAGTGGTGACCAAGACTCTCGAAAATAGGACTTTAACATGTAAAACTATAATTTTTTAATTTCCTGCCTCCTTAAATATTTGAAGCAAAAAAGCTTGAAATAAAAGTTTTAGGGCTTCACATTCTGCATCTGTACCAATAAACAAAATTAATTTTACATACTTTATAACGACACAAATTAGATTTGAAAAGGACGAAAATTGCCTCAAAACTATAGAAAGACATGAAATTGAAACAAAATTAAACATATGTTTGACGTTTTATTTGTCAAAATAAATGATATAATAAATAAGGAATTTATTTTGACAGTTTTGACAGATTGAACGACAAACATTTGTTTAATTTTGTGTCAATTTCATAGCTATCGATAGTTTTGAGACAATTTTAGTCATTTTCAGATCTATTTTGTGCCGATACAAAGCATGCAAAATTAATTTCATATTTTATGACCCAAAAATTTTTTTTTAAGCTTTTTTGCTTCAAATATTTAAGGAAGCAGGAAATTAAAAAATTATAGTTTTACATGTTAAAGTTGAAGTCCGATGTTCGAGAGTCGTGGCCACCACACTGTATATGTATATATAAATTAAATAAAAATGAAATTATAAGTTTAAAGATAATAAATTCAAGCTGAAACTGAACTTCCAGCAGTATTCTTATGGCCAGCTAGCGACATGTTCCCTAACGTAACGATTGAGTAATCTAAGTTTAAGTATACACAGACACAAAATATTAGAAAATAGAAACTGTAAAACTGCTAAATCGGAATTTATTGAAGAAATGGTGTCAATTTATGAAAGAGTTATTAGAAAATTGTCCTTCCTGTTCAATTCAACCCAGACGATGAAGACTAGTAATTTATTTCACAAATTTAAATATTTTTTATCCATTTGTTATGTGTATTTGTATTTATGTTATGTAAAAAAAAATATTTTAGAAATTTATGTACATCTGAGAGTTTTTTGAGACTCGCCCCCGCCGCCCTGGAAAAATGTCTGTGGACGCCCATGCACAAACTGTTCTCATACTACAATAAGGGTCATTATAACATTTGTTTTTCAATATAGTATTAGGTAATATGGAAGTAGAGGTTATTCTTTTCCTGGAAAAGTGTTGTAGGATTACGTAAATTAAATATGACAAACAATTTTTATAATTTAAAAAAGCTACCCCTGTGGCTCCTCCACCACTAACATCTTTGGGGGCCGTGATTTGACGACTGGTAACCGCACTTCACGCGTAAAATATATCACTTACCGAGATCTGCTTCAGCAGAGTGCCGCACCCAGTAATGGGTAGAAAGCGTGATAATATATTTATTTATTTATTTATTTATTAAGAGTAAAATTAGAATTCAAGGTTTTATAACATATGATTGGCTTAAATGTGTTGAATATTAGTTCATTATTTAGCTATTTTCATTGTTATGCACTTTTAAATAATAAACTATCTTATATATCTAGAAACGTACATGTAATGAATATGTTAATTAATGATCGTGGAAAAACATATTAAAACATAAAGTAAACAAACTGACCGAAGATGGCAAACAACAATGTATGAACAAACATATTTAAGACTATATCATGCACCAGTGGCATACCTAGAACTTTAGGCGCCCAGGGCGGTCTCCAATTTGTCAATCAAATGCTGGTTTTTATAAATTAAAAAAATAAATATAAAATAAATATATCATCACTACTTTTACCCATTACTGGGTGTGGCACTATGCCAAAGCAGATTTTGGTAAGTGATATATTTATGTACGTGAAGTGCAGTTATCAGCCGTCAAATCACGGCCCTCAAAGATGTTAGTGGTGGGGGAGCCACAGGGGTAATTTTAATTTGGTGAAAATTGCTTGTCGGCTGTGGGAATCGAACCGGGGTTCCCAGGATCCACAGGCCAACTAAAAACCACTGAGCCATTACCCCATTAAATTACTTACTTACTTACTTAATCCTGAAGCCTTTCTACCTCTCGGTGTAAGGCTGTAGTTATACTCAGTTTCTATGCGCTTCTTCTGTGGGTTTTCGTTTCCACACGTCTCTCCAGGCTTTTCTGTCTAGCATTAATTTTGTCGATTCGTGGCACTTTATTCCTCTACTCTCTATTGACGTCATCATTCCATGTTTTTGCCGGTCTGCCTCTTTTCCTTTTTCCTATTGGTCTAGCTTCGTACACTTGTTTGGCTATTCTCTCTTCCGGCATTCGCTGTAGGTGTCCTCGCCATCGTAATTGTCCTTCTTCTATAAATTCCTTTAAAGGTCTTACATTTAACTTTTTCCTGTAAGTTTCATTCGTAATGCGGTCATATTTAGTCTTTCCGTCAATTTTCCTGAGGAACCTCATTTCCACGTTTCTTCCCATTAAATTAATAAACATAAATATATAATTGTAATTGAGACAAACTATAGGTGGGGAACTTTTTTACCATTGGATGGCATATTTAAATTAGGCAGGAATTTTTCGAGATAAAATTTCAACCCTACATTGACTTGACGATGAAGAAAAATATGAGAAAGCATATAGTTATTCATAATTCGTAGAAATAGAATAGTAAACTTATGAAGTGAACAAGTACCACCCTCCTCTAGGTACGCCACTGTCTTGCACATCAAGAGACAACTTGTCTCGATCAGTGCTAAATAACCACTAACTAATTGTTATTGTTTTCCATGGAAAGTGTTGACAAGGAATAAGAGGTTGATATTGTTGCGTTGGTTCAAGGATAACCGTTGGCACTCATGAGTTTACATAAAAAGCGTAGACGCTTGCCAGGGATGAAGTGCAAAGATCAAATCCATCCTAGATCAACGCACAGTTACTAATTTACCCAGATGTGTCAATACATACCGTCTAAGTAAAGCGCAACAATTTAGAGGAGCCACAAACTCGATAGGTAATCACTCAAATTATTGTTAATTATTTTTTCAGTGAGTTTTCTTGAACAAAACAGAGTAAAATAGTGGCTAACAAATTATTAATTACATGCCTTAAGAAAATAAGTAAGTGGCACAGAGTTTTGGAAAAATATGAATATTTTTAGATATTATTACCAACTTGTTTGTATCTTGTATTAGAGACAATTTTAAATAATTTTGCCAATGTAAATATAAATAGTAATATACATAATGGTAATTATAATAAATAACTAAATATATCATCACGCCTTTTTCCCATTACTGAGTGTGGCACTCTGCTGTAGCAGATCTCGGTAAGTGATATATTTATGCGCATGAAGAGCAGTTACCAACCGTGAAATCACGGCATCCAAAGTTGTTAGTAGAATACTACTATAGCCACAGGGGAAATTTTAATGTGAAAATTGTTTGTTGAACCGGGGTTCGCAAATCCATATTATGACTTGATACCACTGAGCCACCTCACGTGAAGTGCGGTTACCGGTCGTCAAATCACTACCCCCAAAGATGTTATTTGTGGGAGAGCCACAGGGGTGAAAATGTCTTTTGGTTGTAGAAATCAAATCAAGGTTCACAGGATTCACAGGTCGACTCGATACCACTGAGCCACCTACCCCATAATTAGTTAATTATAATCAGATATTTAAACCATGAGATGCCCCTGGCACTTGAGGGTTCAGCCCTATTAACCTCTATGTAAATTCCCAACTGTAATGAAACAATATTCAAATAAGTATTTTACATACTTTGTATTACTGAATTGCAAAGCTACTACGTATATACATGTTACAAAAATGTAACGTACATATGCTAGACAATGTATGCGCATAGTAATTTAAGGAACTTATTTTAATCGTACATTGCGCTGTGTAGCATATTTGATATGTCCAATATTTTTCAATTTATAATTTGCTGACTTATGCGAATTATCCTATGCATCAATGCAGACAGTATGCTACATCCTTCTGAGCTTGAGCATAAGCCTATTTATCGTGTGATGACAACTCAAGGAGACTAGAATTTGCATGTGCGAAAAATAGGTTGACGATCTGGCGTTGGAGATTTTTTAACATATTTTTTCCGTCAATTACGGTGCTTATTCCATCATAACATTTTTTTTAAATAACATTTAAAAATTTTCAAAGTTTAGGATTAAAAGCTGTTTGACACGACGAAAAAAACTATCAGATATACTTAAATTTCTAAAAAAAAAAATACATAACATAAATACAAATACATATAACAAATAGACGAAAAATAATTAAATTTGTGAATTAAATTACTAGTCTTTATCGTCTGGATTTGAAGTGAAGAGGAAGGACAATCTTCGAATAACTCTTCCATAAATTGACACCATTTCTTCAATAAATTTCGATTTAGCAGTTTTACCGTTTATATTTTCTAATATTTTCTGTCTGTGAATACTTAATAAACTTAGATTACTCAATCGTTACAATAGGGAACAAGTCACTAGCTGGCCATCAGAATACTGCTGAAAATTTAGTTTCAGCTTAAATTTATTATCTTTAAACTTATAATTTCATTTTTATTTTATTTAACATGTGAAATCTCATTGTTTTAATTTCCTGCTTCCCTAATTATTTAAAACAAAAAAGCTTCAATAAAAGTTTTAGGGCATAAAATTAAAAATTAATTTTGCATGCTTTGTAATAGCACAAATTAGATGATTAAAATTGTTTTAAAACTATCGATAGCTATGAAATTGAAACAAAATTAAACAAATATTTGACGTTCAGTCTGTCAAAACTATCAAAATAAATGAAGTAATAAATAATGGATTTATTTTGACAGACAACACGTCAAACATTTGTTTAATTTTGCTTAAATTTCATGGCTACCGATAGTTTTGAGGCAATTTTCCGCATTTTCAAATATAATTTGTATCATTACAAAGTATGCAAAATTAATTTTGTTTATTGGTTCAGATGCAGAATTTCATGCCCTAATACTTTTATACTAAGCTTTTTTGCTTAAAATATTTAGGGAAGCAGGAAATTACAAAATTATAATTTTACATGTTAAAGTCTTATGTTCGAGAGTCGTGATCACCACCCTAGTTAATAAACGAGTGGGGGGGAGGGGGCTGTGCCCCTCCCTGCGGACGCCTGTAGCGTGATGTTATATATGTATATTTTTATTTATGTTTCACCAAACGTCCATTTAAATTTCTCAGAGTAGTAATCACCCAATAACATTTCGAATTCAATGTATCGACAACTCGAAGCTAATGTGCGGTTTCCAACCAAATACAATACGAATACGTTACTCTTCAAGCGAAGGACAAGCCTAGCTGTTCGTTGTAAAAATGCGCGTACAATATATTTCAGACACTTTTGTCATGTTTGAAATTCAAATTTAAGGCCTTCGCAATTTTGCCGGAAAGATATTTTATGGTAATAGTACACACCTGCCAAGAGATATTAAATCGAGCTAGCTAAATGGTGTTCCTACAAGATGCTTCAGTAATCTTATTTATCAAACGAGTTTTCCTTGTTTCAAATACATGGAGAAATGATTCTCAATGCAAGGATTATAATAATTCCGTATTCAGTGTCTCCATTTTAAAGCATTATCGAGTTTAACGCTATATATTTGCTGCAGGATATGTTTCATACTACTCATTATAAATAGAAATATACGTACAACTTCATGCATCCTGTATATTGGAATAATCCTTTGTAGAGACTGTATCAAAGTAGAAGTACCGACACGTGTGTAAACTGATTTGTATTTAGCTTAACGATGTTATTCTCAAATAAAATAAAACAAGATTATCTAACACAGAACACGCAAATACCTCCAATATACGGGATTCAACGCTTATAGTTAGAGAGCTAGGGTGCAAAATGATGTCTCATTTCCTCCAGTGATAGAAATGATTTTATTAATAGATTAGGTCATGATAAACATCGAAAAAGAAAATTAGATTTGGGAACGGGTGGAAATTATAGATGGCGCCGATGTGAATGCGCCGATTTTAAGGGTAGTTGTTGACATATTTTTTACAGGCTAATTTTAAGTTTAAATTATAGACTTTGGTATAGTTAAGTAATAAAAATGGTAGATAGAAGTTTTGGCCGGTGACGCATGCGCGACAAAACCGGTCAAAGTAGGAAATTTTTATGGTGTCGTGTGATATATTACTACTTGTTCACGATGAATGCATGACAAAAAAATTATTGACAAAAATGATTGCTGGTTGCTCATTAGTGACAGGAGCTCTGAAAGTGGACTGGTGTAGGGATCAACAAGCACCCTTAAAATCAGCGCATTCACATCGGCGCCATCTATAGTTACCACCCGTTCTCAAATCTAATTTTCTTTTTTTCATGTTTATCATGACATAATCTATTAAAGAATCCATTTCTGTCACTGGAAAAAATGAGACATCATTTTGCACCCTAGCTCTCTAACTATTATAGTATAATTTAATTTAAATATAGTGATGTTTCGTAATTAATGATAATGGGCCTTTCAAGACTTTTTTGAATTTTTTATATATTAATCTACGTAATAAAATAATTATACCCAAATTTTTTATTTTTTAAAAAAACTTGTATTAAGCATGATAAAAATATTTAAACTTTCGAAACAAATGAATATGACGTAGTTGCATCTTAGCTTAAAGAGAGACAGATAAGACAGAGATAAATAACACGTAACTTGTCGTTGTCAGTAGAATCCTCAGACAAAACATAACTAGACGGATAACATCGGCGTTTGTTGTGAGTCAGAAAGGGATAGAATAACTGGTTGGTGAGGCGGCTGTGCGGCAAGGAGCAACTTGCATAACATCAAAGTGTACTCGCTCCTTGCCGCGCATCCGGCGGACCATCAAGTTATTCCATTCCTCTCTGCTTCACAACACTGCATTGACTTGAATACGGCATAATTCGTCTAGTATTATACGTCATTGGTAGAATCGTAGAATGCTGAATGCTTATTTCTTCTTCGTCTTCTTGAGCACCGACAAACGTTTCAGACAAAGCTCTGTGATTGGCTTAATGCAACTACGTCATTGCAATATGGCAGTGCGAACGTTTTAAATTATTCAACTTTAACTTTCATATTTCAGCAATAAAGATATCATTTACGGTATGATTTTATATTGTATTAAATATGATGTACGGCCAAGAATTTATTTTAATAAATATATATTAAAAAGCTCTACCACTTGAATCCCCCATCGTACGAATTAAATTAAGAGTAGTAGGAGTGTGGGAAGATTTAAGTCATCTACGTTTTTTTTTCACAAATAGTTGTATTTGCATGTAATAATGAATCAAACAAACAAAAATATTATAAGTTGTTTATTTTTTTCCGGCATAGCTCACAGATTTCTATGCGATTTTAATTAATTTAATGTGAATATAGTATGAATTTTCGTCAAAAATTTTGTAATGTGAGGGTACCGAACTTTATAGTTATTGAATTCAGAAAAAAATACCGAATCGAATAAGCAAATAAAAAAAATAGGTTCCCATTTAAAATAAGAAAGTTGCACCGCATATTTTGAGAACTACTGGTCGAGAAAATTGTTAATAATTTTGAAATACACTTTGAAAATGATGTTTCTTTGCTAATTTAACCAACCTTCTAGCTCTTATAGTTCTGGAAATAGTAATGGTGACACAACTAAATCAAACAGCCTGTAATGTATTTACTTACTATTTCGTGATTCAGAAAGTAATGACGTGAACATCCACACTAGTGGCGACCAGTGAAATTTTTAAGTAAAGGCGCTGTTTAATATATGAGTATGAAATTTGTATTAACAAAAAAAAAAGAAGAAATATGCAAATTATGATTAAGATAATTTAAGTATAAAAATCGGCTAATAAAAACATCTCATTTAAAAGTACACTAGGTTTGCCACCTCTCCGGGTTTGATCCGGAGACTCCGGGTTCAGTGAGTTATCTCCGGGCTCCATGTTTAATTAATATTTCGCCGGGTTGTATAAGTAAAATTGAATATTTACAAAATTATGTGCAGTCTGTCGCGTGTATCTCTTGTACTGTGTACGGAATAGCTAGCGCGGTGGTTGGTGATCGAACGTATACAACTGGTGAAGGCGCAGTGTTGGCTGCGTGCACAGTGCCGGTTTTACAAATTTGGAGGCCTATGGCGGAAGGAAATTAGAGGCCAGTGGCGGGGGGCGGGATCATATGCCATACAAAGGTATCCAGAAGAAAAAATTAGTACATAAATGTAAATATAATGTATATTTATATTTAAAAAATCATAAAATGCAAATAGTCACGTGAAGGAAAATTTAAAAAATTGTATCTGCAGAGGATTAAAAAAAAATATTATTCAGTCAGTACCTACATGAAGCTAAAATCACAGTCTCATATAATATAAAATTAAAAATTAATTATAAAATGCGAAATTTACATTAATACAATTTCTTTTTTCTTGATTTTTCTTCAGCGACCTTTGAAATTATATCATTACAATCAAGGGATTTCAAAATCTCTGCCTCTCTATTAATATGGCTAGTGATTGCAATCGCTCTTGGGACATGGTCGAGCGTAGATAATTTTTTACCCTCTTGTAGATCCTTCAGTAGACGCATTTGATAAAGAATGCGTTAAATATTTTTGTAAAAGAGTCATTATATTTGGAAATGTTGCTTGTAATCTATTTTTAATACTCAATATATATTTTTCCTGAATTTCGCTGGTACTGAGGGATTGTGTGGAGGCCGGTGCACTTTGCGCTATGCGACGACGCTACGTACTATTGCTATTGCCACAACGCGACTACACAGTACTGCCACATGTAGTTAGGTATAATATATACCTAAAATACAAAGCAATTCGTTGAGGAAAACAGTATTTATTAAATTAAATTTTTATTTTGCATAGTAATTGCCGGTAAAAATCGGAGGCCTGAGGCGGTCGCCTCACCCGCCTTATGGCAAAACCGGCCCTGTGCGTGCAGCGTGCTATGTAGTTGTCCGGGACAAATCTGTCTCACCATCGGAATCTTCTACGCCGCTAAATTAATTTTTTTTATGATGATCTTGTATATCTTACTGTTATCTAGTTTTATTTCTGTCACTAAGTCCTCCAATTTCTTGATTCTGTCCTCATGATTATTTAAGAAAGAATTTATACAATTAATTTCGGTTCTAATATTACATTTATCATATTGTATCAGATCAATTTTTTTTAGAATTGTATCAAGTTTTCAGAAATAGACATAATTTTAGGTGAGGTTATGTCTTCTGTTGCATGTGATTATCTTCAATTTTGTCAATATTGTTACTGTTTTTGGTATATATGACGTTGAGTACACTAATTTTATTGTTACAGTAGATTTATCACTTCCAATCTTGTTTTACTTTATTTTATAAGTAATTATATTACTATGATAACAAAAACACTTATCTTTAACAAAACAATGTAACTCTTTTTTATCAAATATGGTAATAATAATAAAATTGCAAATCTTCTTTAAAAAAAATAGTCATCGTCTCCGGGCGAGACTTAGTTCTGAGGTGGTAACCCTAAGTACACCCCATCTGTCTACTTTTGCTTTAGCAAAATAATAATAATTCCGTATCTTACTGAAATAATTAACAAATTTTAAATAAACAACGTAACTTAGGCACGACATCGTACATTCAAGCATTTGATATACGACTATGTGCTGCTGCTAAGCACGGTTCATTAGGCAGTGTCAGTGATTCCTATACTTGCCGGAGACGAATATAGGCGAATCTAGCCAAAACTAACAGAATATGATAAAAGCTGTAAGACACTGCCTTAGTATCAGTACCCCGTGCATTTATTTTGTAAGTTAGAGTGTTTAATTGTTTAGTTACGATGATCAAATGTAATTCATATCTTTGAAATGTTATATTGTTATTATTTTTAAATAAAAACAAATTTCAATTTTTCATTTTTCTTCAGTGGATGGGGTTGCTGCAGCGCTCAGTGCCTATGCACGAGCCGCCACTGATCACCACATTCAAAATAAACTGAAGTAATAATATTATTCAGCCTGGCGTTATTAGCTGTTGCTTACATTATCTATGTGTAGGGCCGGATTAAGTCCAAAAGAGATCTAAGAAAATATATTCTATAAATATATAAGGAAAACAGGCCAATTTTTTCTTCTTACCTTCTTTAATATTTTGTCTTACAATTTATATACTAATTGTACCAATTTGGCATCAAGTTGCTAAGCTTGCTCCACCCTTAAAACAGCATTGTTTAAGAGGGCTTTAGTTAGACTTATATCTTTCGTTTTCATTTTTTAATTAAATATACTTAGAGATTTCATATTTTGGTAAACCAAAAACGCCATTTAAAATCATCTATCTTACAAAATTCAGATTTATAGTTTCAAATAATACATCATCTTAAAAATCCCACACTCAGTTTTACTTTAAATAAATATAATACATAAATAATAATTTTTACCTCGACCGGAAGTTAAATTAAATTTCTTTGACATCAAAAACATGCAGAAATAGTATATTTCAACCCGCTGTGTCTAGACTAAAATGAGCTTTTCCTCCCGTTACCAGTAACGACGGAAAAAAGGGTATTTTAGCCTCATCCCTCAGAATATTATCCTGTTACTAAGGGAAAAATAATATACAAATCTTTCCTTTATTAATTACAATTTTGGTGGTATTCGTAAAAACAAATATTCGTTTTAAAACTGGGATACTGGAAAAACCACATTCTTTTTTTCTGTTATAAAATTGAAACAGAAGGTGAAGTCGAGTACTACAATACACTTCTCTCCCTTGGTATACAGAGTGTGTCTATACTTGTGAATCAATCTTTAAGAGTATATAGTATAGTATATGAAGTACAGATCATAGAATAAAAAATTCAAACTTGGCAAAGTGTTGTTTACTTTAAGTAAACATTATAGTACCACTGGTTTGATAATAATTTCTAATATATTAGTACTTAAATTATAATTACTAACACTAAATAGTTAATTTATACCTACATCAGATGAATGATTACTTGCAGCGTTCATTATTTAAATACAAAATAAATAAATTCATCATCACGCTTTCTACACATTACTGGGTGTGGCATTCTGCCGTAGCAGTTCTTGGTAAGTGATATATTTTGCGCGTGAAATGCAGTCACTAGCCGTCAAATCACGGTCCCCAAACATGTTAGTTGTGGGGGAGCCACAAAGGTAATTTTAATGTGGTGAAAATTGTTTTTCGACTGTTCTCAAATCCAGAGGCCGACTCGATACCACCAAGCCACCTACCTCATATTTTATTTTATTATTGTTTTATTAAGAATAGCTAGCAAACCAGTGGGACAAAAAATGTTTTCCCCAAAAACAATGAAATGAAATGAAAAATAATTTTTGTTTCGTAATCAATATATCAAATCATAACAACCCTTAAAGTTTGATCCACAAGTGTAGAAACATCTAGTTTAATACTCGTATACATGATTTATTTCATCGATCTCTGACTCAAGAGTAAATATATCATCACGCCTTCTACTCATTATTGGGTGTGGCACTCTGCCGAAGCAGATCTCGGTAAGTGATATATTTTCACGGCCCCCAAAGATGTTAGTGGTGGAGGAGCCAAAGGGGTAGTTTTTGAAATTATGAAAATTGTTTGTCGCCTATGGGAATCGAATCAGGGTTCTCAGGATCCACAGGCCGACTTCATACCACTCAAGAGTGGTTACTTTTTTTAGCTAACTATCTTTTAATATGAAAAGATTTGATTGTCTAATTTTATTTTGTAAAAAATATGTATTCGACTTGATAATGGACTAAATGTAGTCCAAAACGTCGTCATTTTTCTATAATTGACTCAACAATAAAGCCATGTTATCCCAGAATTCAAGAAATATTTTACTATAACGTATAACATAATAATTTGTTATGTCGCGAACATGGTATAGCTATACAGTTTGACGTTTATCACGTGATCACAACAACTATTCCTCTGAATGTTATACAAAATATGCAAACATGTCTGAGACTGACACATAAGAACAGAAATATATTTAGTTAAATATCATTTCTATACTTAAAATAGACCATAAAAAGGTAGAATACATATTATTCATTACCCAAAAACAATTACGATATCTGTTTGTTATTTGACACAAAATTATGTGTAGAGGGGGGGGGGGTCTGGTGCATGTGACGTCAAAATTATAAGACGTCATTAAATAAAAAAATTACTTTGAACAGATGCACGACAACTTTTAATTAATTTCACGTAGGGTGCTAGTGTTCCAACGTATCCTTAATCATGATATGTGCCGGGGCTTCCCCGTATCTAGTATTGTATTTAAGAGATAAACGCAGCATAGAGAATATTAAAAACTGCAGTCAGTAGTCGCAGTCCCGAAGTAGCTAGTAATGTTCGAAGTGCTTCGGTGAACTGATCGCTTTACAGCAGAACATTTATTTACATACACTACCTCATCAATTTCTGTACAGGTAAGCTTATATTTATTTAATTTGTATGTTGCTAAAGCATTATACAATTAGTACAATTTAAAATATGTTATTTGATCCGTTTATGGATACTTAGATCACTTTAATCCACTTTCAAATGTAATACTTTTTAAACGAAAAAATATTTTAATAAATGAAATATTTTATTTTATGGAGTAGATAATTAAGTATCGCATCGGCTTGTAGTTTTAAAAACCTGAGTTTAATTCTTATAGCTAACAAACTTTTCTTCACATTAAAATTACTAGAATCACTAATATCTTTGTGGGCAGTGAGTTGGCGGCTGGTAACAACACGCAGTGCCACACTCAGTAATGGGTAAAAAGCGTGATGATACATTTATTTATTATACCTACATGGTTTTAGGTTAATAATTTAATAAAAAATAGATAGTGTTTAAATAGTAAATTACATACGGAAATACACTTAAGGATGTGACTACAAAACACTAATAAGAAAATGTGTTGCAATTTTGTTTAAATTTTCTTCCTTTCATTGCTGAACAGAAACTTAATCCGAATTCCATTACAGAGTGTGATTAGATAGATAGATAGAAAGATAGGCAGATAGATAGAATTTATTTTGTTTTTAGATTTATAGAAATCTTGTACAAAAGACTGGCAAAATGAGTAATTACTTACATATAATATAAAATACAGATCATTCATACATAAAGGCAAAGTATACCAGTTATATACAAATTTCTCCCTAACTAGCTTATTTGAAATTATTTAAAATTAAGAAAAGATTGAAGCTGTTATACAATAACATCACGCAATTATAAGTACCTATCGATTTCTTAATAATTAACAGTACAAATGCATTAATGCATTCTAGATTAATAGACCATAGATTAATCGTTTATATAAAGCCTCTAGAGTCTGCAGTTATACATGGGCGTCCGCAGGAGGGGCAAAGAGGGGCGCACACCCCCCCTCCCGGTTATTAACTAGGGTGGTGACCACGACTCTCGAACATAAGACTTTAACATGTAAAATTATAATTTTGTAATTTCCTGCTTCCCTAAATATTTTAAGCAAAAAAGCTTGAAATAAAAGTTTTAGGGCATGCAATTCTGCATCTGAACCAATAAACAAAATTAATTTTGCATACTTTGTAACGACTCAAATTATATTTGAAAATATCGATAATTACCTCAAAACTACCGATAGCCATGAAATTTAAACAAAATTAAACAAATGTTTGACGTTTTGTGTGTCAAAATAAATTCTTTATTTATTATTTCATTTATTTTGATAGTTTTGACAGATTGAACGTCAAACATTTGTTTAATTTGGTTTCAATTTCATAGCAATCTATAGTTTTGAGACAATTTTAGTAATTTTCAGATCTAATTTGTGCCGTTACAAAGCATGCAAAATTAATTTCGTATTTTATGTCCTGAAACTTTGATATGAAGCTTTTTTGTTTTAAATAATTACAAAGCAGGAAATTAAAACAATATGATTTTACCTGATAAAGTCCTACAGGTTTTGTTTCATTTCTGCTAGTGTGTGAAGCAGTATTCTGATGGCCAGCTAGCATAACTATTCACTTATCTAAGCTTATTAAGTATACACAAACACAAAATATTAGAAAATAAAAACGGTAAAAGTACTAAATCGAAATTTATTGAAGAAATGGTGTGAATTTATGGAATAGTTATTCGAAGATTGTCCTTCGACTTCAATTCAAATCCAAACGATAAAGGCTAGTAATTTAATCCACAAATTTAAATATTTTTGTGTGTATTTGTATTTGTTGAATTTTAAGTTATTTAGCCGAAAATATTGTTTAAATAAGGAATCAAATAAATGATCCAGGAATATTGGATATAATGGCTTTATTAATGATGTTAAATTATTAATTTAATAATAAAGACGACGTTTCAAACATAAATCCATGTTCATTTTCAAGTCTACTAATAACCACATGTGGTTATTCACAAGAAGAAATAAAATTTAAAAAAAATTAATTTACCTTAAGTTACATGTTGAACAAAAATTATAAAATTTATACAAAGAGTATGCAGTCAGCATTACTCTGAGTCAAAACAGTCAGATTTGTATTTATGTTATGTAAATATTATTTTTTTTAGATATTTATGTATATCTGAGAGTTTCTTACGAAAACATATATCACTTACTGAAATCTTCTACAACAGTAATGGGTAGAAGGCGTGATAATATATTTATTTTTTTCAATTGTAATTAGATTTTTTGTAAAGAGATAGTATGAGATAAAATGCCAGGAATTCTGGCATATTAACGATATAATTATCCGTTGATTTAATGACCTGGGGAACCGAGCAATTTGAAATAAATTTCAATTTTCAGCTTGTTAATAAGTTGTGTTTTTATTGCCAACGTTGCGTTAGTCAAGACTGACCTCTTCAGGGCTAATAAAATTATTGCACACAAGTTGCATTGTATTACATGATGACAAGACGTAAAGAATTTTTTTGTGAGGCATGTTCCCATTATTTTCATAATGGACGTCAATCAAACATAGATAATCATGTTCACAGTATTTTGAACCAAAAATAAATAAAATCATCATAGAAATCTCAAGGTTTACAGTGTTTCATAGTTTAAAGATCACATAGTCAAACTAACTGTTATTTGTTATCAAATCGTGAAAAGGAATCAGTCAAATCTTAAAATATCACGTCCCATCATTTTTGACATTTGGAGGTGGAAAATAATTAACGATATACACACTTGTAGGCCGAATCGAACTTGGTACTTACGTCAAAATAAGCAATGGTCAGCCTAAACTCAAACGCACTTGACTACTTCACGCAAGAAACTACAACTCAAATTTTAAATATAACAATATTCGTACATTTAAAAGCAATTAACATAATCATTTCTGGGTGATAAGGTGGTATCTTGAAATGTTTGCTAAATTTGATTACAACGGTTTGAGCTCCAAAATAAAAAAATTGGACATACATAGACCTACACCACTACATAAATTACAAACACTCTGAACCAAGAACAGCGTTGCCAACCTCATAAAGCAAATACTACCTTGAAAACTCTCAAAATATCCCTTTAGAAACAGAAAAATCTCTTATTATTATTTGTAAATAAAATAAAATAAATAAATATATCATCACGCCTTCTACCCATTACTGGGTGTGACACTGCTGAAGCAGATCTCGGTAAGTGATATATTTTGCGCGTGAAGTGCGGTTACCAGTCGTCAAATCACGGCCCCCAAAGATGTTAGTGGTGGAGGAGCCACAGGGGTAGCTTTTTGAAATTATGAAAATTGTTCGTCGCCTGTGGGAATAGAACCAGGGTTCTCAGGATCCACAGGCCGACTTCATACCACTGAGCTAGCCACCCCATATTTATTATTTGTATTGTTATTTTTATGTCATAATACGAAAATGAAATGTATATTTTAAGCCAATATGGCATAAATAAAATTCTTTTGTAAAATCTCTAAATGGAGATTTAGTTTTATTAAGCTGTAAATTTTTTGTGAAAAAATGAGGAGTAGAAAGGTAAAAAATAAATAACTCCTCAATTGATTGGATAACTTGGCTTAGTGTAATGAAAATTTTACAACCGTAAAATGATTGACGACGTTTAGAGGCTTAGGTTTGTCTCCTTTACAAGTCAAAGAAAACAAAAAAATGTAATTTTTGAATTAACAGTTTACAATCAAAAAACAAACTTTTCTAAAAAGAAAAGACGATCAAAATTAAAATAATTATTTTTAACAGAAACAACATGTTAAAACTATAGGTGATGACGACACCAGAGTCAAAAAACAATTTGAATTATTGTAAACTTTTCATTACACAAAGCCAAGTTATCCAATCAATTGAAGAGTTATTTATTTTTTACCTTTCTACTTCTCATTTTCTCAAATAAATAAAATTCTATATCTACTTATTACCATAAAAATACGCATTTTTCCGGGAAGGAATTATTTATTAAACAAGAATAAATAATTTAAATTGCCATATATCAGTCGAACAAATACACATTTATGTTTTTTTTTATAATACGAGTAAAATATAAAAGTTACTTGATACCCTTATTCTTAAAAAAAAAACTCTTAATTTTGATGCAAAATCTCTTTGCCCCTGTTCACTTAAGACAAACCCTTAAAAAAAGATATATATCCCTAAGTTGGCACCACCAAGAAGTGTATTCAAAATAAATCACCTCTTTAATGTTATGAGTCTATTAGCTGCTGATAAGTGCGTATCTCGGCTGCCGGCGCTGACTCATATTATAGCGCTAGAATTCAACAAATACCAGGAAATGTGTTATCAATCTTAATTCTTATATACAAAAATATGATTATGAACAGAGCTGGGCAGTAGCTACCTACTTTTGTAGCTTAGCTACGTTTATCTTAGCTGTAGCTGTAGCTTAGCTAAATGTGAAAAAATATAGCTGTAGCTTGTAGCGAGCTACATTTTTTTTCTATTAGCTTAAACATATTGTTATTACAACTGAAGCTACTTTTAAAAGCTACCATTGTTCATTAAGAAATACCTATTAATTTTGTTTTGTATTTGAATTATACCTTCTTTATTGTTTATGGGATTGTTTATGGGATGGCTAGCACAGTGATATGAAGTCGGCCTGTGGATCTTGAGGTCCCTGGTTCGATTCCCACAGGCGACAAATTTTCATAATTTGAAAAAGTTATCCCTGTGGCTCCTCCACCACTAACATGTTTGGGGGCCGTGATTTGACGACTGGTAACCGCACTTCACGAGCAAAATATATCACTTACCGAGATCTGCTTTAGCAGAGTGCCACACCCAGTAATGGGTAGAAGGCGTGATGATATATTTTATTTTTATTTATTTTTTTTATTGTTTTCTATAACTGTAGGATAACAAGTTATTATATAGTGTAAAATCTATTAACATATTTTTTCACTTGTTCTTAACGTATCCTACTTTTGTATTAAATATTAGATGAACTAAACATTGACAGTTTAGGAGTCTTCTGTTAATGTGACTGTTAATTTATTCCGATATAAATAAGATTTATAGCATAACAAATTAAAAGTACATTTGGGATTTTTTTATATTTATTAACAGTCATTATAACAAAAGACTGATCAACTGATCATTTGACAATGGCAAATTTAATAATTCACAATAATTGAGAAATAAGCTTTAAAATTTAACAGCTACTTTAATGAAAGCTTTTAGCTGTAGCTTAGCTATACTTTACAAAATGTAGCTTATAACTGTAGCTCAGCTACTTTTTTAAAGAATAGCTGTAGCTGTAGCTTAGCTACTTTTTTAAATAGCTTGCCCAGCTCTGATTATGAATAGCGGATTCTATGCAATTGTTTGAATTGTTTTTATTAGGCATATCAATATACTCTTTTCAATATTCACGTTTCATAAAAAGTTAATGCTAAATATTAAAAAGGTATATTTAGCATATATTGATATATTAGTGCATATTTTTTAAATATATGAATAAAAATAATACTTCAAAAATAAATAAAAATTAATTTAAGAGGAAAAATATTGCATTGTTCATATACAATAAATATTTGTGGTTAAGGGCTCGCTGTTCTAACTAAAATAAAACTGAGAACTAATTTATTTCTGGAGTAAATGAAAAATATTGCTGCCATGTTCTGATCTTCATGCAATATAGAAAATTGCAACAACCTGCCCTAAAATAATTTACAAGTCACACACGTCTCTTCATCCCTCACCTATTACAACATATTCTCGTACTTGGCGTCACTCAGACGGACCCAGGCACACTTGACCATAATTTATTGGTTTAAAAACACAAACACAACCCCAAACATATCATTATGTTCACGAAAAAATATAAAATGGTTCTGTAATGTATGTGAATCTACAGTTAATTTTACGTCGGAATTATCTGAGCTAAAACAAATTATATTAACACTACAAAAAGAGATATTGGATGTAAAAAGCAAACTAGAAGAAAATGCCTACCCTGCAAATAAATCTAATCTTGAGCATAATACAGACTTTGAAAACATAATTCAAGAAATAGCGGAACGTGATAAACGATCGCGAAACCTTATGATTTTTGGTTTAAAAGAAAACAAATCACTTTCGAAACAACAACAATTAGAAGTTGATACCTCACTTGCTGTTGATCTCCTGAAAGATTTAAGCCCAAATACAAACATAGTAAAGCTCTTTCGTCTGGGTCGCTTTGATGCGTCAACAAATAATTCTCGTCCTGTTAAGTTGATACTTCCTTCGAATGTTGATGTTACTAATGTCTTTAAAAATATTAATAAATTAAAATCTAATGATAAATTTAAAAATATTTCTATTTCAGGTGATAAGACTCCGAGACAAATAGAGTTTTATAAATTAGTTAAGAGTGAGATGAACAGCCGTTTGGCAAATGGTGAAAGTAACCTTATAATAAAACATGTTCATGGTATTCCAAAAATTATGAATTCGGAAAACTAAATCAGCCCAACAATAATCCAGTTTCATGTTTACATTTAAATATATATTATCAAAATACACGGGGACTTAATTCTAAATCGCATTTGTTTTATATTAATTGTTGTTCTGTTTCTGTTGATATAATTTTATTGTCTGAAACCTGGCTTAATATGTCTGTTAATAATGCTGAACTGTTCCCTCCTAATTATAATATCACACGTTGTGATAGAGAATTTTCTCTTATTGATCGTTGCAAAGGAGGTGGTGTTCTCATAGCTTTGCTTGAAAATATCCCATACAACATTTTAGACACATCACATTTAAAATCACTTGCTCCTCTAATAGATATTGCTGCATGTAAATGTTACGTAGGCTATTTAACATTCATTACTTGTGTAGTCTATATTCCACCTGATATAACTACCAATGATCTTGAAATATTTATTGATGCTCTAGAAGTTTTTTTAGTGAATGAAAATATTCTTTTAGCAGGAGATTTTAATGTTCCGAATTTTGATAACCCTTCAGTCAGCTGTTCTAAATCTTTTATTATCCGTAATCTTCTGAATACATTAGATCTTAAACAAGTTAATAATATTTTGAATATTAAAGGTAACAAACTAGATCTAATTTTCTCTAATTTGAATGCAATAATTAATATTCAGAAATCAGATATACCAATGGTTCCTGAAGATGTTTATCACCCTGCGCTTACTATGAATTTCCAATTATTGTCTTCTGTCAAACCAGCAAGATTTCCTTCAGTGAATAACCCTTGCTTTAATTTTCGGAAAGCTAATTTTAATCAGCTGTATGAGAGTATTCTTAATATAGATTGGTCATGTTTAGATTCATATAACAATGTTAATGACTCTCTTGTAACGTTTTATGAACTTTTATACAATACTTTCGAAATATCTGTACCAAAATTTAAATGTATTAAAACGAATTATCCACCATGGTTTACAAAGGAGATCAAGTACAACTTAAAAACCAAAGAATATTTTAGGAAGAAATGGGTGAAATATAAAAAACAATTTTATTTAGACCAATTTAAAAGATTGCGACACCTTACTAAGCTACAAATCCAAGTAGCCTATAAAACATACCAACTTTCAGTTGAAGCCAATGTTAAGTCAAATCCTTCTGACTTATGGAAATATGTCCATTTAAAGCAAGGTACTACGCGTATTCCAGGTAAACTACACGATGATACAAATGAATATGATTCCCCTCAAGAAATTATCAATGCTTTTGCTAATTATTTTTCCAGCTTTTTCACCGTAACTTCGTTGCCCACTTCCTCTAATGATATTTGTTTTCATCCGACTTTTTTTCTCAATAAAATTAGTGAAGATGAACTTATTTCTATCATGGCGTCTTTTTCAAATAAGTTTACAGCTGGAGATGATCAAATACCAAGTTTCTTGGTCAGGGATACAAGGTTTGTTCTTGCCAAACCTCTTTCTATTATTATAAACCTAGCTATTCATACCTGCACATTTCCAACTCTCTGGAAAAAAACAAGAATTATTCCCGTTTTTAAGAAGGGTGATAAATTTCATGTTAAAAACTACCGTCCCATATCTATATTGAATAACTTTGGCAAACTATTAGAAATAATAATCTATAAATCCATCTTCAATAATACTCAATCTCTAATTTCACCTTTGCAGCATGGCTTTATGAAAGGGCGATCTACCACTACTAATCTTGCTTGTTTTTCGCAATATGTCTCTCAAATCATTGACACTCGTGGTCAAGTGGATACCATTTATACAGATTTCTCACGGGCATTCGATTCCATTGATCATAGACTTTTATTACATAAAGTTAGTGTATTTGGTGCATCTCCCTGTCTCTTAAGAATCTTAAGTTCTTATCTGGATGGTCGTATGTGTTACGTTTCTTATAATGGCTTTACATCCACAGATTTTGCTGCTACATCTGGCGTCCCGCAAGGTTCAAACCTGGGTCCTCTCTTATTTCTATTATTTATCAATGATCTCTTGGAATCTTTTACTTGTCCCATTTTAGCCTATGCTGATGATATCAAGCTGTACTTAAACATATCAACTCGTCAGGATGCATTGCTTCTCCAGTCTAACATTGACATTTTGGTTCATTGGTGTGACGCAAATGAGCTTTTTCTAAATGTTGACAAATGTTACTTCATTTCCTACACACGACGAATCAATCGATTTGATCACATGTATTCAATTTCAGGTACATCACTTATTCGAAAATTATCTATCAAGGACCTAGGAATCCTATTTAATTCGAATTTCAGCTTTTTGGAACATACAAACAACGTATGCAGCTCGGCCAGTAGAACCTTGGGTTTTTTAATGCGTATTTCTAATATGTTTACTGATATCACAGTACTTAAATCCTTATACTCTGCTTTTATATTAAGTAAATTTGAATATGCTATTCTTATTTGGTTTCCTTATTACTCATCTCAGGTTATGGCTCTTGAACGTGTTCAACGTAGATTTTTAAAATTCTTATCTTATAAACAGGATAACATCTACCCAATTAGAGGTGTTGATCATGATTCCCTTCTACAACGTCATTCTATGGTCTCACTATCATCTAGAAGAGAGATCCTTGTTGTTAAATTTATGTGGTTGCTACTGCATAATAAAATTGATTCGTCTTATTTGTTGTCATGTGTGCCTTTCCATGTACCCAGATTAGCTTCAAGAAATGTTCGTTCCTTCAACCTTCCACCGGCAAGAACTGATGTACAACTCCGATCACCGATTCACATTCTGTGCCGTTATGCTGAGTTGAACTGCAAGGATATATTTTTGTAAACTAACTTTTAATTGTATACTTTTTTTTGTTTATAATTTATTAACTTAATATGTATTTTATATTTTTTTATTTGTATTTATCTATTTTTAGCCCTTTTACTGGATTTTCTGTTGGGCAATAAAGTATTATTATTATTATTATTATTATTATTATTATTATCACAATACTTAACATTTCTTAAACCAATAACTATCAATTAACTGACATTAAACTAAACACATAATTTAAACAATAACAGCCAAAAATATTAATATTGCCACAGGTGTTTCATATGGGATATATTTATTTACAAACTTCATATATGGTTTCTTTTTACTTTTTGTTATTCAAATAATTATAATTACATGAAATTATATTTATACGACTCATATACAACATATGTGTGTTAGGTTTGTGCTTGGTTTGAAGAAATACGACCCAGTTAGCTCTCTTATTTCTGATTTGGGATGGTTAAATATGGAACAACGGCGTATGCATCACTTTGCTTGCATGGTACATCGTATACTGTCATCGGGCAATCCACCGTACCTCTTCAACAAAATTTTATTCCGTGCTGATTTACACAAGCGTCACTTGAGAAACCAATCTCTTGTACACATTCCGGTCCACCGCACGTCTCTTTTCAAACGCAGTTTTACTTATAATTGTTCTTTCATCTATAATCAGGTTCCTAATAATCTAAAATCACTAAAAAATGACCTATTTGCTTCATACTATAAAAAATATCTATTGAAGTATTAATTATTGTTATAATTAGAGTATTTTGTTATTTCTTGTTCTTAAAATAACGTTTCCATGTAATAAATACAAATAATTTTTTTTATTGCTTATTGTACTATACTGTATATATATTCATATATTTTTGTTGTAAAGGCTAAGTGTAAGAACAGCGTAAGCTGAACTTTGACCAAATAAAATAATAAATAAATAAATAAATAAATAAATATACTGTTCTGAATAAAACAATAAATATGAAATGAAAATTAAAAACGATTTTAGTAAACACCACCACCTGACATTGTTTTTTGCATATATTTTTTAAATGCATATTTACATTTTTTGCATGGACATATTTTGATGGTTTTTTAAATGCATATTACATGCATTTTTTTCACTTTTTTACTGAATATATTCTGCCTTTAATTATGAATAAATGAATATAGAGTTGTACCGTCACATAATTAATAAATTAATTATGTTTTAATTTTAGGAAAGATGGCATATTTTGACGAAAATCTTAACCCAGTTAAAAACTCTGATAAACAAGAAGTCAGCTACACTTCACCGCTGCACCAAGCGGCGTCAGAGGACGGCATGAACCAAATTAAAAACCTGCTAGCCTCTCGCATAGATATTAATCTACAAGATGGCGACGGAAATACTCCCCTGTCGATTGCAGCTTCGTGTGGTCATACAGATATCGTCAAACTCTTGTTGGACATCAAAGCAGACGTCAACAGAAAGAATAACTCTGGTCTCACGGCGTTCCATGCAGCTTCATTGTTTCAAGTAAAGTAGCGACACTTTTAGTTTAAAATATATTTACAACCGGGCTGAAATTCATGTGTTTTAGTCACGAAAAGCGGGCTTAAACACTCCTTTTTAGCCCTAGGGCCATAATAAAATAATTTCTTATGGATTCATAAGAAAAATGACAATTTTTGTTTATTGCGAATTTGCAAAATGTCATTTTGACTTATAAATATGTACCTGTTTTAATCTTTTAAAATAAATAAATAAAATATATCACGCCTTCTACCCATTGCTGGGTGTGGCACTCTGCCGAAGCAGATCTCGGTAAGTTATATATTTTGCACGTGAAGTGCGGTTAGCAGTCGTCAAATCACGGCCCCAAAGATGTTACTGGTGGAGGAGCCACAGGGGTAGTTTTTAAAATTATGAAAATTGTTTGTCGCCTGTGGGAATCGAACCAGGGTTCTCAGGATCCACAGGCCAACTTCATACCACTGAGCTAGCCACCCCATAATTTAATGTTTTGAATATAAAATTAAATGTTCTTTTGTTGTGCGTAAAATATGTCATGTATTACGGGTGAAATTAGTGTCTCTGGCCCGTGGCATGATTCTTAGCACGAGGCGCTAAGCGCCGATGGCTAATAACGTGCTCAGGGCCTGTTTTCACTGTTGTTACATAAATAATAATTATTTTAAACATTTCTAAATTGTTTTGGAAACAAAAAGTCTATAAAACTAAATTTTCTATCAGTATTATTTGAACCACGTTTCTTTTACGGGCAGATTCATAAAGTGGATTAAATTTGAAAGTACATTTTTATTCTAGATTGAAATTATTTTTATTAGATCTATGCACAAATCAGAATAAGATTTTTAACAAATTTAGAATTATTATTAGTACCTGGTAACAAAATTATGAGCTTTTCTTTTTTAATTAGAAAAAAAAATGTAATAGCAGCTGTTTTATGAATCTGTCTGTAAATAATTTAGGAACGGTTGACAGCGAAAACTATATGACTATATTTAATGTTGGGGTTTACATTTTCTAAGTAATAACTACAAACTTAAACCTAAGAAAACAAGTGTTTGTATACAAAATGTATACTTTTAGTTTTAAGATTTCTCTATTAACGTAGGCAAGTAAATTTTTCTGGGGCACATTGTCGAGATGTAACAAACTTATAATTTTTTTACGCACAACCGGGTCGAAATTCATGAGTTTTAGCCATAAAAGGCGGGCTTAAACACTTTTTTTTGGCCCAAGGGCCATAAAAAAATAATTCTAATGTTACTATGCTCTATTTGCCATCACAAACATCGAACTTGGATTCATCACTCCAAATTATAGTATGCCATTGTCGATTAGTCCTGTTCTTATGTTCTGTAAAAGCTTTTCTTTCGCATAATGACAAATAGAGCATAATTAGTTGTTAAATGAAATAACATTTAAAAAAAAACCTTATAAAACTTGAAACCCAGTTTTTTTATTTCTCTTCTTGTTGTCGAGACATGTGGTAGTTTACTTATCATTTCCCGCCACAAAGTTGTAATATCTCGAGCAATTGCTTGACGATTTACTTTCATAATTCTTCTTAAACCTCGTAGATCAGCACGGGAAATGGCTGAAGAACGGCCATTTTTCAAACTTTCATACATTCCACCAATTCTTTTATATAAGTTTATTATAATAAAAAAAAAATACCGGCAAACGACAATGACAATTTTGGATTGATTTTTTTCCATTTGTGTTTTGTTTTAACAACTATATAATTTAAAACACGCAAATACATAAATGCCTTCTTAGACATATATTTTTTGTTGGCTGAACTTTTATGAATCTGTTGTCGTCATATTTATTTGATAATAGTTTTGTAAATGTTTGTATTATTTCAAATATCTTTTCAGTAATAGACAATTAAAGATTGATATAATAACGTAGATATAGATTTGTTGTAAGAATAAAACATTTTATAGTATATTTTTACATTTTATATTATATTTTTACATTTTTGTAAAGCATAAAGTTTGAAATTTATACCGGCCGAACTATTATGGAGTTGGGCTCGTATATGTTTAGTGTGAGTGTAATTCGAACTCGAATTCTTCGGATTCGAATGCCTTAATGTTAACCACACCACCGTACTGTCGGACGAGATTTGCAGGCCATTTGTTCAGTTGTTTTGTACAGCCATTTAAAATATTGTCCTTCGATTCGTCATAGAATATTTTGTTAAATGCTTGGACTTTCTTTCAGGACCGTGAAGTAGTCATGGACCTTCTCCTCAACTGCGGAGCGCACGTAGACAGCGTGAATCACAAGAACTACACACCTCTGTTGGACGCGGCAAGTCGAGGCGAAATCGACATGGTTCAGTTCCTAGTTAACAGAGGCGCTAACATCAATTATAAAACTAACGAAGGTGTGACAGCTCTACACACAGCTTGCTGGAAAAACAGTGTAGATGTTGTCGAGTATCTAGCAAAATCAGGAGCTGATCTAAATACCGAAAATGACACGGGGTACACGCCACTCATAGATGCTGTCTTTGACGGATATTTTGATGTGGTTAAATGTCTCATTAATAATCATGCAAATATTAATTTTAAGAGTGAGAAACGTTACATGGCATTACATGCAGCTTGCATCCAGAATAATTTTGATATTGCGGCATATTTGATTGAAAATGGCGCTGAAGTTAATAAAGTAAATAAACAGCACTGTAGTCCGTTATTGTTTGCTGCACAACACAATAATTTTGGTTTAGTTAAATATCTGGTTGACAAAGGAGCCAATGTGAATTGTACGTCTCTAAGACGTGATTCTCCGTTACACGACGCGGTATTAAATGATAATACTGAAATTGTTGAGTTTTTGTTAAGTAACGGCGCCGATGTAAATATTAAAGATAATAATCATAGTACTGTACTCTGCACTGCTGCAAATCGTAGTTCTATTGAAATGATAAAGTTGTTAGTTGATTTTGGAGCAGATATAAACCACTGTGACTTGTATGGGGTGTCACCACTCTTAAATGCACTGAAAACTAACGAAATAGAAGTTATTAAATACTTTGTTGAAAACGGAGCCGACATATTTCATACATATTCTAATGGGAAATCAGTTCTGCATTTAGTAGCTAAACATAATAACATCGAGGGTGCAGCATTTTTAGTTAATCTAGGGGTGAACGTAAATATTACTGATAATGGTGGTTTCACACCACTGCACGCCGCTGTTATCAGTGGCCATTTCGACATGGTGCGATTTTTAGTGAAGAAAGGCGCCAATATTCATAAGACAACTATTAAACTACGTAAGTCCGCATTACACTTTGCAATGAACCGAAAATATTACGAAATTATCAACTATCTTAATCATTTTTAAACAAAACAAAATAAGTTAATAGTAAGATATCATTCAGTGCACATCAACTATGTATTTTTGTGTGATTTTTACAGTGTGTTCATCCAAAACCCGAACATAAACTTATAACATGTGATATCAGTTCCTCAAAATTTTTAACAGTAGATAATTGTTTTTAATTTTTTCATGGATTTTATTTTTACGAATATTACAAATATTTAATTAATTTTTGCGCTTTGATGAAATACACAAGTGAATCGTATCATATCAAAAAATTTATAATTTTATTCTCTATAACTTTTATTTGAAGTATTTTCCTGTAAATTTAATTGGGAAGCAATGCGCATCATAAAACACATGTTATATTCCTATGTTCAGATTTTGGATGAACACACTGTATATATATATATATATACATATATTCTCAATTTTTTTTTTGAAATGTTCGATTGTAAACAAATTTTATGTATTTTGTATAAATTATTTTGAATAATTATGAAGGAAAATTAAATATTACATCACTCTAATTACTTTGAAAATGATCGACATATTGCATAAAACACATTTATGATTCAATATGCTAAATTGAAATTAAATTTAAAATAACACTTCACATGTACTTTAAAATACGGTATTGTAGATTTAAAGGATAATAATTATGGACAGAAAAACAAAAATTTTAAATAATTAGTTCTTACTTTTGTTTTATGTTGTATCGATATTCGTAATTTCCCAGTTCCAGTAAATAATGGAATGGGGGCTATGAGTTAGGTTTTTTTAGGAATATGTGTCGTCATTGTGACGTACTAGTGTCAAGTGACTAGGGAAAGATTCAATGTTGCATTTGTAAGTTTTGTTCTCATAATTAAGCTAAACAAGGAACGAAGTTGTATTCTGTGACTTGAACCTGACCTACTTCAACTTAGCTGAACCATTCCTGCTACACGTGGAATGCATAATTGAATTTCAAATTCAAAATACAATTTAATTATAAAATTATATGTACATTTTATTTTTATTATAAGACAACTTAATGTTTAATTTACATATTTTATTTGTTCAATGGGTAAATGGACTTCCTCCCTTTGATATCTGGTGTACCTAAATTTTAATCAAACGAAAATTTATTTGTTTTTGTTTTGTTTAACAATTTATTATATATTGTATTATAAAAATATTTTAAAAATATATTTCAGAATACTAACAATATATGGGGATATTTAACTACGATTACTAAGAGATGGCGTCGATCACGATATGTCATACTTGAGACAAAGGCAAAGTTTCAGCAGATCTCCATAAGCTTAAAAACTTTCTCTCACTTGTATTTTTTGTTTATTCTTTTATTTTGTGTTTGTTAGTAGTGTTTTTTTTTAATTTATTTAGAATAAAGTTCTCTATTTTCGTTAGTTGTAGTTTTAATATTAATTAATTAAAGTTTTATGACCTTCTTTATTGTAAATATATTAGTTCTATTTAGGGATGGCAATTGACCGGTTAAATACTCTTCGTTCAATTGACCTAGTATATGTCAAATTGCTCGCGTCAAATACTTATGTAGTGAGGAGCGTACCGGTAGCATAATTCTTTATGTAGCTTCTGTAGACAGGTCAAAGCGTGTTCCGTTTTCGGCGAGATGCAGAAATTGCAATATGCATTTCACACTTTTTGAGGGTTAGTGTGTTAATAATACAGCTGTTGTAGTCGAGCTCATGTTAATTAGACTGGAATTATCAATGATATACCTCTTCCAGAGGCAAGATACGAACTCGGGCTAACAGATAGGCAGTTGGGTTCACCGACACAGCTCACTACCAACTGTAGTGAACACCGATGGGTTGGTTACACCTATCACTGTCTAACCGACAGGATATTGTAGCACCGTTGCCACCAGCCTTCCCCATATATGGGAAGCCAGCGGATCAACTCGTATAGAGTTCGGCAACACCTATCACCACCAGAAGGCATGATATTGTCACACTGTTGCCACCAGCCTTCCCCAGGTACAGGAAGCCACGTTAACTCACGTAGGGCGTCACCTATGATAGTACCAGTATCATAATGACGCACCGTTGCCCCCCGAAAGGGTTGGTTCCGCGTCGCTCACTAAGAACACCGTTTCCCACAGACGCAAGATAGCGAATTGAGTTCACATGAGCCCCTCCAGGGCTCTATGTACCGGTGGCACTGAATTCTCTAGGTAGTATTTTAAATAGTCCCAGTACATACACATATCACGCACAAAGCGTGAGGCCACCTCAAGTGACGCTCACATTACAATTCAAGCATGATACGTAAAATCCTTGAATGACAAACTCAAGATAGATAGAAGCTCTCAGGTAATCCAGAATACACTAATTGATTAATCAGACACTTAATCACAAGTTTATAACAAAGCTAATACAGCACTGCACTGTAAAAAACAAGGCTAATACTTCGAATGAGCCAGGGGAAGCTGGAGGGCGTCATTACAGCCCTTAGGAATGTTTACATAAACACATGTGTGCAGTTATCGCTTGAGTTGCATGTGGCTGTCCCTAAGTCAAGTGGTTTTATGGCTTAGGTCAGATTTCAGACGCTACAGCCCACACAAACTTTCGTGAGAAAGTTTGGTATTTGTAACGAAACTAAATAACCAGAAAACTAAAAACTAGAAGAATATAATTAAATAAAAAGCGTCTTGTAACACTTATATTCTTATTATTTATCTATTTACATTAGCATTAGTTTTGTTTTTCTTTTTACCAAAGAAATATTCTTTATTTTGCTTTTTCGAGAAAGATTTGTCTTTTTAAATAATAAACTATTTTTGCAGTTCATTTTTTTTTTAAATGTTAAAATTGATTAGGTCAAATATACCAACATCGGTCAAATTGACCAATCAATTAATAACTTTTGACCGGTCAATTGACCTAGCTGCCATTCCTAGTTCTATTATCATTAATTTTTATTCATTTTCTAAATACTTAGTTATAAGGTTAGTAGCAAAAAGGAACCTTTATCGTTGTTCCAATTTTCGCCAGTGTGGGCGCATTCTTTTTTAAAAATCCTAGTAGTGTATAATTTACCTACTCAAAATCTGCGGGCGCCCATGGTCACAGACCTCCTTATGGGATTCTCAATTCTTGCAAGAAAAACATAAATTAGGCATTTGCCTATTGAGTTCATGCTTTTTTTTACACTTGTTTCGAATTTTACACGCTATTATCATTTTCCAAATTAGTAATTTGTTTTTCAATTTTTGTTAGGGTACTAAGCACGCATATGGATCATGCCTTCGCCCGATAATGTTTTCGTCATTTTGTGATTCTGTAATGGGTAGATCAAAACGAGTCGTGGTTTAAATTATATTTTAATAACTGAAGTCAAGAATCAAGAATCTAGTTCCTTTATATGAAATTTTAGAATATATATATATATATATATATATATATATATATATATATATATATATATATATATATATATATATATATATATATATACACAAAACTTATCAAAAATACAACAGTAGCGGAATGGGGGTAGCTTATCCGTGACGTTGTCCTCTTAGTTATCTGGGAAAAGTACTCAGCAATTGGAAATATAAACAAGCTAACATAGATAACAACAATATCAAAGTTCGACAGTTCGAGGGTGTTTTGGTTTACGTAGCTAAATAATTATACAACAAGATAATCAGAATTTGTTCGGGGATGATTCAGTTTACAATTTGACAAATAATTACAGAGACAGAATAATAATCAATAATACACAAGATATTATATCTAACTTAACTAAATAAAAAAAAAACATATTTATTATAATATGTTATAACTAATTAATTATAAAGGTATCAGGTACATTACAATTCATATATTATTATGACAGTTAACTTCATCTAATCTTTTCTAACGACAGAGCACATATTAATTGTATAAAATGACAATATCGCAGAATAGCAATAACATCTTCAAATTAAAAAATATGTAACATATTTTTTATATTTATTCTCATCCAAATTAAGAAACAAGTAGTTATATATCTTTGAATATTCTACTTTTTGATAAATAAATAAATAAAATAAATAAATATATAATCACGCCTTCTACCCATTACTGGGTGTGGCACTCTGCTGAAGCAGATCTCGGTAAGTGATATATTTTGCGCGTGAAGTGCGGTTACCAGTCGTCAAATCACGGCCCCCAAATATGTTAGTGGTGGAGGAGCCACAGGGATAGCTTTTTCAAATTATGAAAATTTGTCGCCTGTGGGAATCGAACCAGGGACCTCAGGATCCACAGACCGACTTCATACCACTGAGCTAGCCATCCCATAAATGTAGATATAAAAATAGTTTAATCTTTAAAGTACAAATAAATTGGAATTGAGGCGTAGAAGATCATACACAAATTTTGAGTCTATTTTTTTTAAATGCTACCTACGGTTTTATTTTTTTTAAATTGTACATATAAGAATATGGTTTTCTCTAATACAATAAATTTTTATCCAATTTGATTATGTAACCATGTGAGAGAAATCAAATAATATACGAAAAAAAATTTTCGCATATTTTATTGTTTTCTCGAATGTACCACAATCAAATTGGATACAAATTTGATATATTATGGAAAGAGGATTAGATTCTTAAATATAGACATTTTTGAGAATTTAAACTTTATCTTTGATTGTAATTTCTTTCAACATTTGTACATAATACTTATGGACTTCTTATGGTAAACACCCTGTGCGTGTGTATTATAATCTCTGATAAAACTGAGCGACTAATATTTCAAAATTGTAAATCCTCCCCTCCAATTATAAATTTTTGGCTACGCCGCTGACTTCATGATTCACCTTCCGCCTTCTTTGTGATCTGTTCCGGGGCTTCCCCGTTCTTGCGGCATACAGATAAAAACTGCAGTCGCAGTTTGGCAGTCTAGAAGTAGTAATGTGCTAAGTGTTTCACTGTACTGATTATTATACCAAAAGAACGTAAGTTTCATTTGTAGTAATATTTATATAAATATTTATAATTTAGGCTATTAATATTCAAATTATGTATATTTCGTTTAGTGTTAGCTAATTTGTAGTTATTAGTTTAGGAAATATTAAGTATGTTAAACCAATAAATTATTGACAACTCTAGCGCTCGAATACGCCAACTAGCGGTAAAAAAATAACTACTCGTGGTGGGACTGTTTCATTTATTGTGCATGTTTGTACGGTAAACATACGTATTGTAACAAAACGGGTAATTCAGAATTTGGTTTTGTTTATAAATTATGATATTTCACTATCAACTCAGCTTCGAAAGATACAGACTAATTAAGCGTTATCTTAAGTATCTTTCTAAAGTTGACTTGACAGAGTTTATTTTGTTTATCAAATTTATTAGTGCAACTTCAGTATTCTGTAGATGATTATTTATCAAGTTTATAGCTTTTCTGAATTGTCGCGTCTGGTTACACGGGATGTGATGACATATCTGGGTAAATTATAGCTAAGCGAGGGGTCGGAAAGATTTAACCTCGTCTGGGTTTTTTATGTAAACGCATATGTGCGACCATCGCGACGATACCACCCTCTTACTCTTTGTCAGAAGATCCCATGGTAAACAACAACGGATTAGTTAGTGGTAGTTTGGCTTCTGATGAGACGAGTTGTCTCGTCTGTGCAAGATGTAGATCTTGCCATGTATTTTAGTATTTTGTAACTTAAAGATTAGTTTATTCATACGTTGTCGTTGTTGTTTCCATTGCCGGATTTGCTTATATTAATTTAAATATTAGTTTAAACTTCTGTAAATTTTACTATTTATGTTTTTATATATCTCATTTTTATGTTTTATTAAATATATATTTTTGCAAGAAGTCTTCGTCTTATTTTGTCTTATTTTATAATGAATTAGATCGCGACGCTATCTCTTCTTTTACAGTATTTCTATAACGTAAATTTTAAATTTTTTCTATGAAAAACCGAAAAGAAGAAAATCTAATACGAGCTGTTGCTTTTAAGGATCCAAATCGCTCTGAACTATTGCAAGTTATGATAAAGGAATCATCCTCAGTTAATAATTTTTAATACATGTTCCGGCAGCAATTTTTTAACTCAAACATTATACTGCTAATTTCATGCATTAATAAATTATCGTAGCACTGTTCAATAAGTAATTTAAATTTAAATTTTAATTCGTCAGTTAAATCATGTTCTTGTAATTTTATATGCCGGCCTGTAGAACATAAATGCAATTCAAAATCTTCAGAACATGAAATTAGTATAATTTTGTATTGAGTATATATTCGATGTTTACATTTTTTAAGTTTAAATTTTTGATAGTTGCATACTTATCCCCATATTTAGTATGTATTTTGTAATCACAAATCATTTATCTATCCGAAAATAAAATTATTCAAGCAAAAAGTAAATGATCATGAGAAAAAAATCTGTTTTTATTTTCTAATATTACGCGAGTTATTCAGAATTAAAAAATTATACACAATTTTCCCACAAATGTGTAAACGTCCAAGACTTTAAACAAATTCATAATACTTAATTTCATCGTCAAAATTGGCGAAATGAGCTCTACATTAACATATGTATTCTAATGTAAACAAACCATTTATCGTACCGAAGTTAGGCGAACGCAGCGCCTCTATAGTTGATTTGAATTGTTAATAGTTCAAGTGTGCTTGGGTCAGTCTGACACCAAAATGAGATTATTTTGGAATATGCGAGGGATGAGGAGACATGTGAGGATCAGGGTAGCTAGTTGTAAATAAGAGCAAATCGTGATATTTTCGTTAAAAAATCGAGAGATATCGTGGGATTTCGGAATTACAGTTTTTATATTTTCTATACTTTCAGTTTCAACAAAATACATACTGTATACTATTACCATATATATATATTAAATATATTTCAATTTAGAGGTTCAACATTGGGATCTCAAGAACTACTCGTACTTTGATTAAATTAAACTAAAGTTGCCACACTTGTAAATAAATAAAAATAAATATATCATCACGCCTTTTACCCATTACTGGGTGTGGCACTCTGCCGAAGCAGATCTCGGTAAGTGATATATTTTTGCGCGTGAAATGCGGTTACCAGCCGTCAAATCACGGCCCCCAAAGATAAATAAATAATTAATAGCACCCCACTCCACAGCAAAAATACTAAACAAGACACTAGAGACAGTATTTAGTATTAGACTTAAAGCAGTTCTGAGCTGCTTTGCTAACTAATTGTAGTAGGTACTAATAGATCAAAATAATGTTATTCGCAGAGTTATTACAGTTGACCGCCAGTAGGCAATAAAGTAAATTACTACAAGTTAAAAAACACTGTTATTAGATATGTAAAAGTAAGGACACTGAAAAAAATCGTGATATTTAATGACATTTTAGTTAGATCGTGTGATTCTCTTTCAAATTGTGAGATCTCATGAAAAAAAATTGATCGAGTGATTACAGCAAAAATGTACGATTTTAAATCGGAATAGAAAGATTTTCTCTCGTATTTATTTAACTTTGTGTAAGTATTTATTTTTTTTGTATTTTCTGTAACTAAATATAAACACACTGAACAAAGAAGTATATTCAAAACAAACCATCTCTTTTATGCTTCTATCAGCCGATAAGTGCGTATAACGGCTATTGGCGCTGACTCACGTAATAATAATAATAACAATAAATGATTTATTACATAAGTAAAAACAAATTTTACTTCACAAACGTCACATAACAATTTATACATTCGAAAAGTCCGTATTTAAAATTTCCTTAATATTATAGAAAACACTACTTAGAAATATTTTTTTTAGTTTAGTTTTAAATTCAGAAAATATCACACATATCTTACAAGAATTAGGTAAATGATTATAAATTCTCAGTCCTGGCACGTTAGGAGAATTTTTGGTCTTATTAAGTCTTACAAACGGAATTCTAAAGTGTTTATGATTTCTAGTTTGCATATAATAACCAAGCTGGGAATCTGTAGCGAACTTATCGATATTTTCATAGACTTCATTTCCTGTACGAAAACTATTACGTCACATTCGGTATCCATGTGATTCAAGATTTTGTACTTAAAACGTTTACATTGGTTTGACATTTTTAAAACATTAACCTAAAATTTAAATGTTAGATTAAAATATTTATTACTTTATAAAATTTAAATAGTTTGTAAATGAAACCAAATTCTGCATATATTAAATAAAAACGAAATATAAATTTATCTTAACGCACGAAAAATATTACATACCTTATTGAAATATGTAATTTTGTAAAATAAAACTCAAAGTAATGAACATTTTTATATGTATTATATTTATATATAAATAAATAATATATGAAAATACAAAATACAATACACAATACCTCTTGTACTACAGTTAAATTAATTAAAGATCCTCGATTCTCTAACTCCAGCGCAAAATAATCATGAAGATGACAGACGCATTTCTGCATTTGATTACTCAAAATTTTTCTAGCCATTTCTTATTTCTCAATCTGTATTTATGTATCAAGAATTTCACAAACTTAAAAATGACAGGTGAGAAAAAAACAAAACAAAACAAGATAAATATAAATTTTCGTATTAGTAAGAACTGGCATACGTTTCCATTAAAATAATAAATGTGATAGAACGTGAAAAAAACATGAAACGTGTGTCTTTACATATTAAGACATACGTTAATGCCATTCACATAGCTACGTATAATAATATTAAAAAAGTCTTGCGGGTAAAGCATCCACAGAAATGAAGCAGAAAGAGAGCGACAAAAAAGTGAGTGCGATAGGAACAAGAGTCTGGCAAATGCATGGGTGCTTACGAGTCTATTCATGTTTTTTTTTTACTTTATAGAACTAATTACTTAAAAAATGTTATTTGCAATTATATAAAATTAAAGACAAATTTTTCTATAATTATATCAGGTTTAGCTTGACAAATATAAATATGTAATACCATAGATAAGCACATTTTTCTTGTAGTACATTTTTGTTGTTTAATTACACCATGACAAGTTACACAAATGTAAAATTGACATATATATTTAAATATTAAAATACAAAATGGTAAAAAATATACAATGTAACTAGGACATTTTATTAAAAAAATAATAAAGAAAATAGATAGAACCGAATATTTAAATTTTTTCTTAATTAATATATTTTTTTTTAATACATTTTATAATTTTATAATAATAAAAATAGATCGAACTGAATATTTCAATTCTTTCTTAATTTAGATTTTTCGATCTTCCTTACACTGAGATTTGACGTTATTTTGATTCTTGCTTCAAGCGCATTAAAATAAATTCATGGACAAAAACAGATATTATTTCTTTCTTTCTCTACAAGAGAAAGAGAATGCATAATTTTCAAATACAGAATACACTGTTTCTTCATATATACGAGGGTTATCTATATATGTAATATTAATTTATCTTAAATATATTTGGATAATCTAAATATTTTTATATTTGGGTGGATTAAAAAACCACGACTTTTAACATTTGTTAATTCCGCTTCTTTTATGTGACATACATTTTCTTTGTTTACAAGGAATATATATATATATATATGTATATATATATATATATATATATATATATATATATATATATATATATATATATATATATATATATATATATATATATATATATATATATATATCTGCTCATATTACTACTTTTTTCCAAATTTACAACTGCTCTTTCGGAGCACGAAACAAAGATATTTTGTCATGATTTGAGTCGTACCCGCTGGTACAATGGGGCGCAAAACACTTACAACCCATGGCAAACTAATTGTTTATAACTATTTACACCAAACTACACTAATGATTGAAAAAAGTAACCTGCGTTCATATGGCGTTGAGTAAATGCCAGCCTCTTTAAGCTATCTCTCTCTTTCAAAGTCATGCGCGCGAATGACATAAAGCTGGACGTTTACCAACTGCGCTTATATACGATGTTGCATAGGGCTGGTAACAACATACATCAAATATAAACAACTCCGCCAGGGTCATTATTTTAAAATTTTTAAAGTATTCGTGATCGTTCTATGCCAGCAATGCACCTAATGATACGCTTTTGCACAAAAAAAACCTGTTTGGCATGCGCAGAACTACCCCAAAGTCTAACACCATAGCGTAGCCTTGAGCCAATAGTTGCATGAAAAATAGCAATATTTGGTTTCAATTCAACACACTCTTCAGATGCCTGACCTGAAAAATGACTTAAGTTTAAATTCTAACTAAGTTCATCACAATGACACTTCCATGAACCACAGTCGTCCAGCCAAATATCTAAGAATTTAGTCCTTGTACTATTACTGATAGGTTTATCATTGATATACAGTTCAATATCAACGTCCTTTAAATTACTATTCTTGAATCTAGTGAAACAAGTTTTCGATTGATTCAAGAAAAGTGAATTTATCTTACACCACTCATTCAATGTTTCAAGTTTGTTATTGCATCTGTTAGCAAGCGTTTGAGAATCTTTATTAGTTAGTAAAATTGATACGTCATCAGCAAAAAGGCGAGAATACAATCCATTTCAAGTTTATCATTTAAATCATTTAAAAGATTAAATAATAAGGGAGAGGGAGCACCCCCTCCCCCTAGAGGCACGCTCATAGAAACTTGGGCGAGTTCAGATCTGCTATCGATACTCCCATTTACAAGGGTATATTGACAACGATTTACAAGGTAGCTTTTCATCTAATTCAGAGCAAGCCCTCTAATACCATATTGCTCCAGCTTGGCGCACAAATGATGATGATCCACTAGGTCAAAAGCCTTACTTAAATCACTAAAAAGGCACACCGGGTACTCGCTGGCTTCGAGGTTATTATAAATGTTATTTGGATCGTTTATTTTGAAAGTGGTGTAAGTCTATTTTCTCTCATTTCGATAAAATTAAAGGTTAGCATATTTGTCAATTAAAAAATATAGGTTAAATATATAAAGTCTGGCAATGTTCCTATACTGATTTAATTATATAAATTTGTTATAGGCGAATTTAACTAAAATAATGTATATTTACGGGCTGCAAATGGACTTACACCACTTTCAAAATAAACGGTCCATTTATTAAGTGTTGTACAGCATCAATCGTCGACCTATTTGTTCTAAAACCATACTGATTATAATTAATTATTTTATTTTTAGTAACGAAGGCTTATAAACGCTCTAAGTAGCAATATTCAAAGATTTTTGCGAACATCTATGATAGGACAACAGGCCGGTAGTTCTGCACAGCTATTGTACTATCTTTTTTGTGAATTGGTATTACTTTATTGGTTTTTAATAAATCTGGAAAAAGTTCCTTCTCGAACGAAAGATTTACAAGATATAACAATGGACACAGAATAAATTCTAAGATAAGTTTGATTAAGAAGCTTGGAATGTCGTCAGGACCAGCCGAGCGTTTGTTTTTAATTTTTAAATAAGCTGTGGCTAGGGCCCCTGGAGAAGACTGGACCTTCACCACAAAATCCCATGCTATTTTTAATTTTTAAGGGTTGTTTATGAAGTAGTCGTTAAAAATATCAGCAGTCAGTGTAATATTTTTTATAACAATCTCTTCATGCTTAATTTCAATTTTATTGTTACCATTTATACCACGGCTGGACTTGATGACCTTCCAAACAGATTTACTCAAGTTGTCAGACTGAAAAATCTTATTTTGATAGTAGCCACGTATTGCGCCAAAATTCAATACAGCAGGAAATGTATTATCAATCCTAATTTTTGTATCAACATTTTTAACATTATTATAGCCATAACATAATATGTAATAATAATATTTATTTATTTAAGATAGCTGCTAATATATAAAAATAATTACTTAAATTAAATAAATATCTAGAAAGTTAATAATTAAAATTCTAGACATTTAGAAGTACAATATTGCACAATAATAAATAAATAAATAAATATATCATCACGCCTTCTACCCATTATTGGGTGTGGCACTCTGCCGAAGCAGATCTCGGTAAGTGATATATTTTAGCGCGTGAAGTGCAGTTACCACCAGTCAAATCACGGCCCTCAAAGATGTTAGTGGTGGGGGAGCCACAGGAGTAGTATTAATGTGGTGAAAATGTTTGTCGCCAGTGGGAATCGAACCAGGGTTCTCAGGATCCACAGGCCGACACGATAACCACTGTGTCACCTACTCCACAATAATAAATAAATAGATTGAAATAAATATAGACGTGAAGGATGTGTACTATCATAGAAGTAATAAATTAATTATGTATGAATTATAGGAAAGATGTCATTGTCTGAAGAAAATGAAAATCCAGTTAAGAAACCAGAAAACCAAGAAGCCAACAGCAACACTACACCGCTGCACCAAGCAGCAGTAGAGGACGACATGAACCAAATTCAACAACTGCTGGCCTCTGGTACAGATATTAATGTACAAGATGCCGACGGAAATTCTCCTCTGTCAATTGCAGCTTCGTGTGGTCACGAGGACATCACCAAACTCCTGCTGGAGAACAAGGCAGACGTCAACAGAAAGAACAACTCTGGTCTTACTGCATTCCATGCAGCTTCGCTACTCCAGGTAAAGTATCGACACATTCAGCATCAAAAATAGTGTTTGTTTTTGTGCTGTTAAACGTTCCTAAGTTATTTTGGATAAAAGGAGTTAATAAAATTAAATTTTATGTCACTTTTATTTGAAGTACTTTTCTCTAATAGGCAGATAAAGAAATTAAATTTGTAATGAAATAATTCTATACTCCATTTCCTGTAGGAAACTATAACGTCACATTCGGTATCCATGTGATTCAAGATTTTGTACTTAAAACGGTTACATTGGTATTGGATTGACATTTTTAAAGCATAATCTAAAATTTAAATGTCAGATTAAAATATTTATTACTTTATAAAATTTAATTAGTTTATAATGAAACCAAATTCTGCATATATTAAATAAAATCAAATATAAATTTTTCTTAACGCACGAAAAATATTACCTACCTTATTGAAATATGTAGTTTTGTAAAATAAAACTCAAAGGAATATACATTTTTATTTATATTATTATTATTTATAAATAAATACTATTTGAAAATACAAAATACAATGCACATTACCTCTTGTACTACAGTTAAATTAATTAAAGATCCTCGATTCTCTAACTCCAGCGCAAAATAATCATGAAGATGACAAACGCATTTCTGCATTTGAGTACCCAAAATTTTTCTAGCCATTTCTCATTTCTCAGTCTGTATTTATGTATAAAAAATGTCACAAACTTAGAATTGAAAGGCGAGAAAATAACAAAATAGGTCTCTATTTTTATTTTATAAACAAATGTGAACAAAGTAAATATAAATTTTCGTATTAGTAAGAATTGTCATACGTTTTCATTAAAATAATAACTGTGATTGAACGTGAAAAAACATGAAACGTGTGTCTTAACTTTTTAAGACATACGTTATGTAATTCGCATAGGTACGAATAATATTATTAAAAAAAGATAGCTATATTTCATCGTATCTATGATAACCTCGTCCACATATGACGTCATCGTTTTCATACAGGGAATGGAGTATACATTTAGTCTGGAATGAACTTATTGATATTAGGCAAATAAAAAAAAGGTTGTCCATAAATTTACAATTATTATTAGTGTTTGGTGCCATAATGATGAGCTATTTTTGTGAATTAAAAACGGAGATAAAATTGGATTTAAAATTGATATTACGGACTAATTTGTCTGTAAATAATTTAGAAACAGTTGATAGCGAAAAATATACGACTATATTTTTGATATTGGCTGTTACCAATTAATTTTTTAAATAAAAATTACTAAATAAAATTTACGAAAACTGAAAACAAATGTATAAGGTAGCCACATTTTTTAGGGTTATGACATAACCTTATGCTTTTTGAAATACTTGGAAAAAGCTTTCAGCATATATATTTAATTAATTAAATAAATAATTACTTTAAATGTAAAATTGTTTTAATTATTTATAAATACTGTCTTTTCGTGTGCATTTTTTTTCTGGTTTTAACAATGTGCTTTTTATGATTTTTTTTTTATAGTAATATTTGTTATATACGTTGTCAATTTTTTTTTGTCAGCACAAGTATACATTTTAGTGTCCGGTACTAAAAAAAAAAAGAAAACATAAAACAGAAATACAAGAAATATATCGTGTGTAAATGTTGGTATAGGCAGTTAACATGTAAAATCAGTTTTTTGAAAATAAAGTGTCCGGCGAAAAATTATGGGATCAATATCACATCTTATTCAGATTATTTAATTTTGATAGCGTAATTTAATGATATTAATCAAAATAATTTCTAATTTTTCGACTACTCTTTTATTGCTATGACGTAAAAGCTTGCAATTTGTTTTAAATATTTTAATCTGTCACTCTCATTTGTCAGTGTCATTATGAATATTTAAATTTTTCTAACTGTTCTAACCCTGGTTTGATTTCCAAGGCAGACAAACATTTTTACCAAATTAAAAATTACCCCTGTGGCTCTCCCACCACTAACATCTTTGGGAGTCATGATTTACCGAGATCTACTTCGGCAGAGTGCCACACCCAGTAATGGGTAAAAGGCGTGATGATATATTTATATTTATTTATTTTATGAATTCTTTGATGCCGAGCACAACCATTTGATTCTATATATGGTGCTTAAGCACGTGGGCACCACGGTTGGTGCCGGCCATGATGATATGGATGAGGAGACAATTGTAGCTAAAGCCCGTCTGACACTATCAATTTCATTGAAGACAAAAATTCCTGTACTGTATACAATTTTCTGCTAGTTGCGCATGCGCATTTCAATCCGTTTTGAAAATATGTTGGTATTGAATTAGGATCTTTGTGTCAGATTTAAAATTATAATTTATATATGGCAGTTTTAGTGGCATACAAGCAAGGCTTATTTTTGAACTTCTCTATTAAAACGAACACCCGTTGCCGAGACTACGACATTTTGATTAAATAATGAGACAAATAGAAAAAATGAGGTTCATGGTTTCAACAGATTCAACACAGTTTGACGTTACACTATGCCATGCGCTGCGCGTAGCTTATTTGCGCATTTAATTGAAGGAAACATTGAAGAAAATAGGACCGGTTCTATTTTTTCATTGGCATTAAAATTGAAGGAAACATTGAAGTGTCGAGTATGTATGATAAAAATTGATCGTGTTAGACGGGTTTTAGTGGACAAAATCGTGCTTCCAGTCTCGCTAAAAAATAAATACGATTGTCCCTGAATTGTTCGGATTTCACTTTAAGCAAAGGGCCTTCTTTATTGTAATTACGATTAAGTTTTTGTGCAAAATAACAAATGTGTTTATTTTTCAAAAATGTATAGGTGACTTAATAAAATTAGAAAAATATGAAATAGTGTTAATTTTATTTCCAAAATAGTTAGAGACAAGAAAAACGTTTCAAACAAAAAAAAAAAAAACTTTCGGACGTGATGTAAATATTTTAAATTTTAAAATAGCACGAGATAAAGAAAATAAGTTTCGAATATAAAAAGTTTTTTTCATTAGCGTACGTAATTCTTCTTCTGGGGCACATTATCTTTATTTTTCGATGAAAAAAGTTCCTTTTCGTCCGGACTATAGCGACTTAAACATTTAATAATTTGCGGCCGAAATCATTTCAACCGTCATTTTTTGATATTATTTTGAAAAACTTCTTGTGACCAAAAAAAAAATGTAAAAATTAAAAAAAAACTATTTTTTTACTCCTAAATTTGGAATAAATAAACCTGAAAAATTTCAAAACGATATCTTCATTCCTTCTGTAAAAAAGATGTTTAATTTTTTTTTGTTTTTTAATTATCAAGATAGTAGGAATCCTTAAGTTTGTATATACATTGTTAATACAACTCTGTTATTTTGTTTGTGATTAGAAAATGGTCTATAGGTCATTTTTATAGTCAGCTTGACTCAGACTATATTTTTCGTATTTTCCTTTGATTCGCCATGTAATACTTTGTTAAATACTTAAATTACTTTCAGGGACGCGAAGTAATCATGGATCTTCTCCTCAACTGTGAAGCGCACGTAGACAGTGTGAATCACAAACACTACACACCTCTGCTGGATGCGGCAAGTCGAGGCGATATCGATATGGTTCAGTTCCTAGTTAACAGAGGCGCTAACATCAACTATAAAACTAACGAAGGAGTGACAGCTCTACACGCAGCTTGCTGGAAAAACAGTGTAGATGTTGTCGAGTATTTAGCAAAATCAGGAGCTGAACTAAATACCGAAAATGAAGTGGGGTACACGCCACTCGTAGATGCAGTGTTTGACGGATATTTTGATGTGGTTAAATGTCTCATTAATAATCATGCAGATGTTAATTTTTATAGTGATAAATGTTACACTGCATTACATACAGCTTGCATCCAGAATAATTTAGATATAGCTGAATATTTGATTGAAAATGGCGCTGATGTTAATAAAGTAAATGAACAGCACTGTAGTCCGTTATTGTTTGCTGCGCAACACAATAATTTTGATTTAGTTAAATATCTTGTTGACAAAGGAGCCAATGTTAATTGTAAATCTCTAAGCGGTGATGCTCCGCTGCTCGCGTTAGTAAAGAATAACAATAAAATGGTAGAGTTTTTATTATGTAACGGTGCAGACAGCAAAGATGAAAAAAAAATTACTCCAATGTCCAATTCCGCAAATCACTGTTGCATTGACATAGTAAAGTTGTTAGTTGATTATGGGGCAGATATACACCACTGTGACTTATATGGAATGTCACCACTCTTATATGCATTGAAAATTAACGAAATAGAAGTTGTTAAATTTTTTGCTGAGAAAGGAGTCGACATTTTTCATAAATATTCTAATGAAAAATCAGCTCTGCATTTAGTAGCTAAACATAATAACATTGAGGGTGCAGAATTTTTACTTAATCTAGGGATGGACGTAAACATCAAAGATGGTTCTGGTTCCACTCCTCTGCATATCGCTGTTATCTATAATCACTTAGACATTGTGCAGTTTTTATTATGTAACGGTGCAGAAGTAAATATCAAAGATGAAAAAAATTGTACTCCGATATGCACTGCTGCAAATCACTGTTGCATTGACATAGTAAAGTTGTTAGTTGATTATGGGGCAGATATACACCACTGTGAGTTGCATGGGGTGTCACCACTCTTAAATGCACTGAAAACTAACGAAATAGAAGTTATTAAATACTTTGTAGAGAATGGAGCCAACATTTTTCAGAAACACATTAATGGGAAATCAGCTCTGCATGTAGTAGCTCAACACAATAACATTGAGGGTGCAGAATTTTTAGTTAATTTAGGGATGGACGTAAACATTATGGATAATGATGATGTGACACCTCTGCACATAGCTGTTATCAACGGACATTTAAAAGTAGTTCAATGTCTTATAAATAACGGGGCTCACGTAAATTATGTGTGTGAGACAAAGCAGAGCTCCCCACTACACGCGGCAGTTGTAACGAATAACAGAGAAATCGTACAGTTCTTATTAAATAGCAAAGCGCATGTAAATATAAAAAATAAATTTAATTATACCCCAATCAATTGTGCTGCAAAAAAAAGTTACATTGAAATAATAAAGTTACTAATTGAACATGGGGCAAGTATAAATACTTGTGACGTTTATGGAGTGTCACCGGCTCTGAACGCTGTGGTGTATAACCATCTAAATGTGGTTAAATATATTATTAGTGAAGGAGGTGATATTTTTCATAAATACGGAAATGGAAAATCAGCACTGCATTTAGTAGCCAAGCATAATAACATTGAGAGTGCAGAATTTTTAGTTAATCTAGGTATGAATGTAAATATTTCTGATGATGGTGGTTTCACACCTCTGCACACCGCTGTTATCAGTGGTCACTTCGACATGGTGCGCTTTTTAGTGGAAAAAGGCGCCGATATTCATAAGACAACTATTAAACTACGTAAGTCCGCATTAAACTTTGCTATGGACCGAAAATATCACGAAATTATTAGCTACTTTAATAATTTGTAAACAAAACAAAACAAGTTAATAGCATGAAATTATCCATTTCACATCAAATATGTATTTATTTACATGTATATTATAGTATTTTATTAATATGTTATTCTTTTTATGTAGTTATATTTTCTTTATATACTTATAAACAGAAACTGTAATCTTACGAGTGTTTGTAAATCTCTCTAAAATAAAAAAAAATTGTATTTCACTATAATTCAAAACTATAAGTTAGTTTACCTCTTAAATGACTATGAGATCTCACATTCTCAACCTAATAATATATTTTTATAAAGTATCCGATTTTAAACTAATTTGATTACCCATGAAAGAAAGTTAAATACTTAGTACATTACTCTAATTATTTTCAAAATGTTCGAAAAATTGCATAACAGTATATAGTAATACTAGTGAGAAAAGGGTTCCATTGTAAAACGAATACGAAAGTACGAGTTTTGCACTGAACCTTTCCACGTGTGTTACATACTATTTTTTTCCAATATTAAATGTGAAAATTATATTGTTACGTTTGCATTAATCAGTGTAAGAAGTTTTATAATTATTTAATATAAATTAAAAGAGTTGTATTTGTGAATGCATATCACACTTCGTTGATCACCACAAAGAAAATATTAAGGTACGTGTCAATTTTTTTTTATCCATGGCTGAGTGTGACACAGCCTAGAAAATTGCAGTTAGTGATATATTTGTAAATTGTTGGGTTACCAGCTGTGAAGTCACGGCCTCTAAAGATGACATGGGTAGTTTTAAATTAAGGTTCATTTTAGTTGTTTGTATTTTGTGATAAACACAATCGTTTACAAATTTTTTTTTTTTAAACAATAAAGTTATAGTACCACTAGTTATATACAGCCCATTAGCGAACTTTACCTCAGTTTATGACTGAACATCGCCACATTTAATATAAACTGTAGTACATTCAGTGCCGGTTTGAACTTTAAATATTGTTGAAGCAGAAAAATTGAGATTTTTTTCTTTTTATTATAATTTTTATACATACATACATATCTTCACGCTATATCCCATCAAATGGGGTAGCACGAACCCTAAAATCACTCACAAAACATTCACTCATAACATAATCAAATAATCAGCCCCCGTCAAACATTATCATTCAAATACACCACCCTCACTTCAACCACTTTCATAGATCTCTCCATATAATCTCATTTATTTATCACACACGAAATCATTCCTTACATAAAAAAACCCTCAATCACATTCATCCAATCATTTGTCAATCTTTCACTCATGAATTATTCACTTATCATTTATCTTCTTTCTTCGACGTGCATAAAACATCTCAAATTACCCACGCTTACTCCTAACAACGAATCTAATAACGAATCTAACAACAAATCTACAAAGATTAGAAAAGATGAAAGTGATAGCCGGCAATTGCATATTATATATATTATATTTTTATAATATGCTATTAATGGGGTAGGTGGATTTGGGAACCCAAATTCGATTCGCACAGCCGACAAACAATTTTCACTACGTTAAAACTACCCCCATGGCTCTCTCTTCACTAACATCTTTGGGAGCCATAATTTGTAGACTGGTTCAAGCGCAAAATATATCACTTACTGAAATCTGCCACGGCAGAGTACTACACCCAGTAATACGTATAAGGCGTGGTGATATATTTATTTTGTTTTACTTATTATATTATAAGTATATAAAAAAAACTAGTATACCTTTCAAAATGCAACAAAAATACGATTGTAAATATGTAAATCTAGCACAACAAAAGATAAGAATAGAGATGCAACGAGCCTTCCGTGGCGCATCTTTCGCTCTTCTTGAGGCTTTGAGATCTCTCTGTCTGGCACACAGTTCCACCCGAATGCTATATCGAAATTTAAAAAGCGTACGGTGTTATACTATGCACTGCGAATATTTAACGAGGCATGCCTCATACCTAAAGCCTCATTCACAACACGAAATTAGTAGTTAGTGTTAGTGGTTATGGTTAGTGGTTATAGTTAGTAGTTATAGATCAAAATACATCGTTCACAATGTCCCAAATTAATGATTTCGAATTTATGTTTCTGCCGGTAATGTCGTGCACATTTTTGAAAATTATAGATATTACAAGAAATTATAATAGATGTCACAGTTGTCAACTTAAAGTTTTGACAAATAGTTACAGTTTTGTTTGTTTGAGTTCTGATATTTTGTCTGTAGTTCTGATTTGATAGAACTGGTTTCTTCTACTATTTTATTTAAAAATTGGTCCTACAAGTTATAACAATAAATCAAATTGAGCTATGGTCATTCTGGTGTAATTAAAGAACATGTCTTCATCATATGACCTCATTTCTTGAATCAAATTAGCCCAGTCTCCCTGATTTGTTCGGTTTTGGTTGATTGGGCGAACTCTTGTATTTGTTTTTTCTTTCTTTTAATTTGCACAATTAAAGTTGCAAGTAACAACTTTTTTATTGTGCTTCGATTCATTTTCGTTATATAAAATTCAAACTGAGAAAACCAACTGTCACTTTACTCCCCGTTTTTGATTGGCTGTGCCGTTAACCACTAACTAAAAGTTTGAAGTTTACAAACTTCTACGCTAACCACGATTAGCGTAGACCTGCGCCGAGCTAAGTTCGTTGTTGTGAACGCTACTAGAGGAATACATATGTCAAACTTCTAACGCTAACCATAACTACTAACACTAACCACTAATTTCGTGTTGTGAATGGGGCTTGAGTAGATCTCCACCGCAAGTAGTACCGCATACTGGGCATGGTGGTGGCTTAGATGTTGTTTTTTCTATTATAAATAAATAAATCAGGAAGAAAAATATGTACTTTTTATCATAGGGAGAGAATAGCCAACTTTTGGATCCGCATATGAGGAAAGAATGCTCTTTCACTTAAGTTCGTAAAAAATACCTATATTTATTAATTTGGCGCCTAGTGCAAGTTTCCGAACTCGCCCTACGCTTATTGTGCCACTACTTAGTACTGTGTATTATCGAATTCATATTATTACATTAGAGACACTATTTAACACCATAAAATGCGAGTTTGAATTTCTAAAATCAAAACCACACATTCAACTTTACATATCTCAAATGAGTATTATGTATACATTATATTTTTGATTGATGTGAATAACAAATTTTGTTTTAAATAGATGCAGAACGACTTTAAATTAATTCACGCTATCAATATTTTTTTTTAAACTTCGCCTAATTTGTGGTCTGTTCCGGAGTTTTTTTGTGTTGTATCAACAATATATTTAAGAGATAAATGTGACATGTAGATAAAAACTGCAGTCAGCAGCCGCAATCTCGAAGTAGTTAGTAATATTCGAGGTGTTTCACTGTATTAATCGCTATACAATAAGCAGAACATATCCTTTGATATTATTATACCTATTTTAAAATAAATTTAGGCCTACAATTTCCTGTACTGGTAAGTAAATATTTATTTAATTTATAATTAGTTAAAGCATTACAAAATTAGCACAATTTAAAGTAAAATATTTAGTCTATTTATGGACAAAAATGTAATAATAGACTTTAAAATATGTGACTTTTAAACAAAAACAATAATTAGACAAATGAAAAATTCTACTGATATAATAAATATATACATTACACTACTTTGAAAACTATCCACAATATCACAAGCACTCATAACCATTCACATACATCTCCTCTTTCCTCGCCCATTTCAACATGACTAAGGATGTTGTGATACTACTGATATGATACCGGTATCGATTCTCTCGTTTCGATACCGGTTATTTTGGTATTCGATACTTTGCTTTCGATGTTTTACCCATATCAGTACTTTTTTTTATTTCGATACTAAAGTATCGCAAACTATTTTTAATCTAATATCATTTAGCAATAAATTTATGAAAAGTTCATATTATGCTGGTATTTTTTTTAAATCTTAATAAAACACGGCTATGTGTTCGACGAACGGTAGAACTAGTAGAATGAGACAGTGAGAGTTAAATAAAGATAGTAGATAAACATTAGGTATTATTTTAATATTTACTGTTGAAAAAACTGATTTTTTTTGTAGAATAAAAGTTTATTTTGGTATTTTTTACTTTTATCTAATATCAAACCAATAATTATTAGCCAAACTGTTGAAAGAGTGATAAAAATCATACCATTGAATAAGAAATGGAAATTTGTTACCTATATAATTTTTATAGTATAAATTCAACATTTCATATAAAAAGCTAATGTATTTCGAAAATTACAAGATTTTATAAAAATAATCATTTGATACCAATACTAGTATCGATCATGGGCGTCCGCAGGGGGAGCAAGGAGGGGCGCGGGCCCCTCCCCCGGATTTTAACTAGGGTGATGACCACGACTCTCGAACATAGGACTTTAACATGTAAAACAATAATTTTGTAATTTCCTGCTTCCTTAATTTTTTTAAGCATAAAGCTTGAAATAAAACTTTTAGGGCATAAAATTCTGCATCTGAACCAATAAACAAATTTAATTTTGCATACTTTGTAACGACACAAATCAGATTTGAAAATTAGGAAAATTGCCTCAAAACTATCGATAGGCATGAAATTGAAACAAAATTAAAAAAATGTTTGACGTTTTATTTGTCAAAATAAATGAAATAATAAATAAAGAATTTATTCTGACAGTTTTGACAGATTGAACCATTTGTTTAATTTTGTTTCAATTTCGTAGCTATCGATAGTTTTGAGACAATTTTAGTCATTTTTAGATCTAATTTGTGCCGATACAAAGCATTTTATTTGAAACTTTTTCTTTTAAATAATTAGGAAGCAGGAAATTTAAAACAATATGATTTTACATGTTAAAGTCCTATGTTCGAGAGTCGTGGCCACCACACTGTGTATGTATATATAAATAAAATAAAAATTAAATTATAAGTTTGAAGATAATAAATTCAAGCTGAAACTGAATTTCCAGCTGTATTCTTATGGCCAGCTAGTGACATGTTCCCTATCGTAACGATTGAGTAATCTCTAAATTTAAGTACACACAGACACAAAATATTAGAAAATAAAAACTGTAAAACTGCTAAATCGGAATTTATTGAAGAAATGGTGTCAATTTAAGGTAGAGTTATTCGAAAATTGTCTTTCCTCTTCAATTCAAACCCAGACGACAGACTAGTAATTTATTTCACAAATTTAATCATTTTTTTATCCATTTGTTATGTGTATTTGTATTTATGTTATGTAAAAAAAATATTTTAGAAATTTATGTATATCTGAAAGTTTTTTGCGACTCGCCCCCCACCCTGGAAAAATGTCTGTGGACGCCCATGGTATCGATACTTTCATTTGATACCGATTCCGATACTAGTATCGATACTTTACTTTTCAATACTCGTTCGATACTGGTATCGATATTTTAGAGGTATCGCAACATCCCTAGGCACAACCCCAAACATACATAATATTTCCTAAACCAATAATTATAAATTAGCTGACTCTAAATAAAGCATACATAATTTGAACAATAATACCCTAAATTATAAATATTTACACAAGTATTGCCATAATTCAGCTATCCTGATGGAATGAAGTCAATTATCTTTCTCGAGTCTCAACTAATTTGCAATAAAATGGCTCAAACATTAACTTTTTCTGCCTCATATTTATTAGCAATTTTTATTCTATTAAGATCGCGCATCTCATTACACTTATCGCATACCACATCAACTTTGTCAAACATTTTATTCAGTAATTTAACCGTTCTATACTTCACATCTACCGTAGTACTCGTTAGGGTGTCCGTTATTTTTGCCGGAAATTTGATGCTCGCACCTTCTAAAACTACTCAAAATAAATTAAAAAAAATTGAGCCTAAATCCCAGGCCTGTCAAATGACGTTAAAATGTGCCATCAGAGGGCTAAATATTTGCACGTAGTTTAGATGAGGAAATTGCTTTTCACGGTACTTTTATGTCTAACTTTTTACGATTTAGACCTAAAAATATTTCAAGGTAATTGTCAGAAAGCTTATAAAATAAGCTTTCAGGTAGACTAAAATTCAAGTTATTTGGATAAAAAACAACGGCGTAGCGTCAATTTGAATAATAAGAAGTTTGTAGCAAAAAAACGGCAAAGATGTTAATATATGTTTGACGATCTCAAACTTGGTAGTCATATGGTTTTGACATTGCTCAATCAGAATCTGATATCAGAATTTACATTTTTATTATTGACAGTTGTCAATAAAGCTGTCAACAAATGAGTCTAAATGGTTTTCCTTCATTTTACCGGTTTTTAGAGATTTTACTTAGTTTTTCAGGGCTACATTCTTATTTTTTGTTAAAAACAATATATTTTGACATTTGACAACTGTCAATTAGCTCAATTTAAAAAAAAATATTTCGAGTAGTTTTAGAGGGTACGAGCATCAAATTTCCGACTTTGCAAAAATAACGGACAGCCTAGTACTCGTATCTCTGTCTGATACATAGCCTTGCTCGTGAGCTGCACCACACTCATTGTCAATCTTGTTCATCATTTTGCTGACTGCATCGTCCATGGCAACGTTGTCCATGTCAGTCATTGTACATGCTTTCGACGTAATCACAAGCATTTTGCGACGCGATATCACGTCACTACTTTCGTTAAATTTATCCGTAATGACGACATCCACCTCATCAATTGCGACCTCCATGTCATCATTTTCAGGCGTACCATTCAGATCTACGGACACGACGTTCTGGTAACGACGCCAGTGGACTCTGTCCTCGCCACAAAATCCTAGGAATTTGTTCCGCTCGATTTCTTCACAAATACCAAAATTGTGACTCATAGTCTCCGCAGATGCGATCGGCATCATTGGACTCTGTGCCCTCAGCGCAAAACCGGAACTTGTTCCACTCAACTTCACCGAACACGGCGCCCTACTAATCTCACACGTAGCGCTAATTTCACTGCAGGTAACATTCTCCTTGACACTTGGAACTCTATCCTCTTCTGTTGACGATGTTACTAATTTTGTATCAATCATTATCTCCTCGTACTCAGCAAAGTGGTGATTCTTATACACACCAATTTCGGACAGCCTCCTCACCGGCGACTTGCTTAGCGGAACTTCCACGAGCCCTATGTTCTGCGACGTCTTCGTGAAATGCAATTTTACACCACGACATTGACACGGAGTTTACATTTTTTAATTGTAATTTGTTGATCGAGATACATAAATTATTCTTGCTTTGTCTAATTTATTGGTTAAAAAACGCAAATAGTAAAACAAATAAAAGATATTTTTGTTCCGAGATTTGACTCTATATTAAAATTCACCCCAATCTGTAACAAAACGGACAATTCAGAATTTGGTTTTGTTTATAAATTATGATATTTCACTATCAACGCAGGTTCGAGAGATACAGACTAATTAAGTGTTATGTTAAGTATCTTTCTAAAATTGACTTGACAGAGTTTATTTAATTTAACAAATTGATTTGTACAAATGTTCGTTCATTATTTATCAAGTTTATAGTTTTTCTGAATTATCGCGTCTGGTTATACGGAATGTGATGACATAACTGGGTAAATTAATAGCTATGCATGGGTCGGATAGATTTAACCTTTGTAACTCACCCCGTCTGGGTTTTTATGTAAACTCATGCGTGGAAACGCTTATCTAGACCAACGCAATAATACCAGCCTCTTACCCTTTGTCAGAACATCCCATGGACTACAACAACAATTAATGTGTGGTAGATTGACTTTCGTCGAGACAAGTCTGGCTCTCGTCTTCGCGTGCAAAATGTAGTCTTGCCGTGTAATTTTGTAACTTAACTAAGATTAGTTTTATTCATACGTTGTTGTTGTTTCCATTCTCAGCTAATTTATCTAATTTGAAATACCTAATTTTGAACTTTGTAATTTTAATCCTTTATTTATATTTTGAATCAGTTCAATTTTAGTTGTACGTAAGTGTACGCGCTGTTGTCATAAAATAAAAGCGCGATCGTTGATTCAATAGTTTTACAATCCCCACATATATTCACAGGCGGACTTTGGCCTAGGCTAAACAGGCAATAGCCTAGGGCCCAAATATGTTAGGGCCCGGATTCCAACTTTCAGTTTAAATAATAGAAATATATATACAGGATGGTGACCGCGACTCTTGAACATAGGGATTAACATGTAAAATCATTATTTTATAATTTCCTGCTTCCCTAATTATTTTAAGCAAGACAGCTTCAAATAAAAGTTTTAGGACATAAAATTCTACATCTAAGCCAATAAATAAAGTTAATTTTGCATGCTTCGTAACGCCATAAATTAGATATGAAAATAACGAAAATAGCCTCAAAACTATCAATAGCTATGTTATTGAAACAAAATTAAACAAATGTTTGACGTTTAATCTGTTAAAATAATTTCTTTATTTATTATGTCATTTATTTTGACACATAAAACGTCAAACATTTGTTAATTTTGTTTAAATTTCATGGCTATCGATAATTTCCTTATTTTCAGATCTAAGTTGTGCCGTTACGAAGCATTTAAAATTATTTCTGTTTATTGGATTAGATGCAGAATCTTAGGTCCTAAAACTTTTATTTGAAGTTTCTTGCTTAAAATAACTACGGAAGCAGGATATTACAAAATTATGATTTTATATATTAAATCCCTATATTCGAGAGTCGGGGTCACCAACCTATTTGTATGTATATATATATATATATATATATATATATATATATATATATATATATTTAAAGGGCCCGAAATAAGTATTTTGCCTTTGGCCCGAAATATTTTCAATCCGCTTCTGCATATATAATTCTCACAGTGCTTAATATTCTCTAAACCGATAACTATAAAATAGCACATATTAAATGACACATACATAATTTGAACAATAATAGTCTAAATAATAATATTATGGGGTAGGTGGCTCAGTGGTATCAAGTCATAATGTGGATTTGCGAACCCCGGTTCAACAAACAATTTTCACATTAAAATTTTCCCTGTGGCTATAGTAGTATTCCACTAACAATTTTGGATGCCGTGCTTTCACGGTTGGTAACTGCACTTCACGCACATAAATATATCACTTACCGAGATCTGCTACAGCAGAGTGCCACACTCAGTAATGGTTGAAAGGTTGATGATATATTTATTTATATTTGTAGTCCAATTTAAATATTATATTGGAGATATATATGGCCACAATTGGTTTTAATATTAATAACTTCTAAAATACGAGTAAATAATATGAAAGTAATAGTTCCAATCGTAAATTATAGAACTAGGTTGAAAATAAAATAATTTATTCATATTGTTTTTATGTTGCGAAAACTAAATAAAAATGTCTTAAATATTTTGAAATATATCTGTCAAGTATAATGATTAATGTATTGTTTTTGGTAACAATACATTAATAACAATAATGACAAATTATTATTATTTACGATGATTAATGTATTGCTAATATAACAATAATGTTTATTTATTTACTTTACTTATTTCATTCAACAGTCTGTATATATTTCCTAAACCAATAACAACAAATTGCTCTAAATTAAAAATATTTACACAAATATTGCCACGCCAGTAGTATGTATTAAAATAAAATGATTATTTATGATGAAACATCCTGTATTTTAATAGAACGATTGTTATTCTTTCTATTGTTATTACTATTACTATTATTATTATTTTTATCGACTAAAAAATTTAATATTAAATATACCAAGACCAAACATTGGTAAAAATATTTCATTTTATTATGGAATTATAAGCTTGTTTATTAGCCTTTAAAAGCGGGAGTAATTTAGCTACTATAGCCCTACTGCGTATAATGCTACCACGAAACAGCTACTCAAACAAATCAACATCGTGATTTATGGATAAATGTCAGACAACACAATAAATTTGTATTGTTTTTCGTAAAGTTGTTTCGACTTCTATGGTACTAATTTTCCTTGTTCAGACTCAAATTCATCCAATAATCCTTTGGAATAGTTACTGATATCATGCATTTTTATTAGACGATAAATTACAATTTTTTTGCTCGTAAACAAACAACATAGCAAAACTAACAATCTATGTATATTCATAGAAAGCACCGCATACTTAAAATTAACAACGCCAGCAAAACGATAACGAATACCTACTGACTGACTCCTTTAATTTAGAAAACAAAAATAAAACATTGTACCACAAGCATAATCAAGATTTTAGCACTCAGGAAATTTAAAGCATTTAGGGCCGGTTTCTGAAAAAATATTTAACGGGCATGTTAACTAACTGTCGCTTAAATTTATTGAAAGGTTAAAATTGCATCGGGTTTCTGAAAACAAATGTCAGTTAATTTATATGTTCGATAACTAACTCATGGTTCTATCCTGAACTAACATTATTCTTGAGTCTATTTTTCTCAAAATAATAGATTTTGGTAATAACTGTGTATTTAAACCTTTTTTCAATCACCAACAAAGCCAAACGAAACTAACACAGCGGCTTAACGAATTGGTTTTTAAAACAAGGTTAGGAAAGATGAGAACTGTCACTGTCAGTCTTTTTCAATTTATGAAACAACTGCGCATGCGTCATATAATTTAACTGGACCAATTTTCCGTGTTAACTTAACGGGGCAGTTAAATGCCAACATGATGTTTCAGAAACCCATTTGATAGTTTATCGTAGAGTTAAACTAACTGACCAGTTAAATTTGTTTTCAGAAACCGGCCCTTAATCTTTTAATTATGCCCTTAGTACATAAACTATTATATGTACTTAGTTTATTAATACCATGGATACCAAGTATATTATTTAGTTCATAATGCACTACGGCATTAGGCGTATTCCACTTGCCATTTGGATCAGATCTAACTTACATTTACTGAACCAGATCACTTATTTATTTAACTGAATTACTTTACTAACTTTATTTCCAGTACTAGAATTACTGATCATAATTTACTTTAAAGTAATTCACCCCAATAAGTACATCAGTTTTCTTGATTCAGTTAATTTAGTCATGTTGTCTAATTTATTTGAAATGATTTAAGTGAGCCAAGTGGCAAATGGAATACAGCTATTAAGTGTCTCTAATAGGCCGTAGGATATTAAAAGTAACGTTACTATGGTAATACTGCCAAAAACTGACATTTTTTCTTACCTCAGGCGACTAACAAACCCTCGGGCCTTCGGCCTTGTAAGTAACTTTCTCGGAGGGCATAAACATCTTGATCACACCCTAGGTACAGCAATATCTATCCAGTTATTATACATAATAAAACTACCGCTCGAAATAAATAATAATAATAATAAAAGAATCAATGACAGCTTTTATAATAATATCTGCGTGTTGAGGTGACATTTTGTTAATGTTTGCTAAAGCTAAGAAAAACGAGTTTTCAGTTCTAGAACGAAAATTAGCAACACAGATGCACCTATACTACTGTACTAATTATTAATTAGACACACTGAACAAAGAAGTATAATCAGATCATCTTTATAATATTATGCTTCTATCAGTTGATAACTGCGTATCAGTTATCGGTACTGACTCACATCTGTTATCAATCTTAATTTTAATATCAAAATTAACACGAAATTTTTAAACTTGATTTTGTATGAATGAATATATATATATGTAGCGTCACAAAATTCATAAATTAATTATGTACGTATTATAGGGAAAATGTCGTTTCCTGAAGAAAATCAGAATCCAGTTAAAAAAACTGACAACCAGGAAGTCGACGTTAGCAACACTACACCGCTGCACCAAGCAGTGTTAGAGGATAACGTGAACCAACTTCAACAACTGCTGGCCTCTGCTCCAGATATTAATGTACAAGATGCCGACGGAAATTCTCCTCTGTCAATTGCAGTCTCGTGTGGTCACGTGGCTATCGTCAAACTCCTGCTGGACAACAATGCAGACGTCAACAGAAAGAATAACTCTGGTCTCACGGCATTCCATGTAGCTTCACTGCTCCAGGTAAATCATCAGAAATATTGTATATTTTTATGCTTTTTTTTCTTTTCTTATACGCAGTATGAAGAAGTATTGTAATCGCGAAAAAAATAGTTGACGAGATTTTCGCGGAAATACGTGTTTTGAGGTCCACTGAATCCGTTTTGATCATTTTCTCAATGATGTCGGGGTGTGTGTGTTTGTGTGTGGATGGATGGATGGATGGATGGATGGATGTGTGTCCGAGTGTGCAATATCTCATGAACGAGATAAGATTTGTTAACGAAACTTGGTAATTATAAGTTTCATGAAAATACGAAGAGCTGAGTTGATTTTGATGAGATTGAAAAACCGGAAGAGGAAGTTTACTCGACACACAAAACAATAAATTCCATTTATTTCAAAAATGGAATCAGTTATAAAAAAAAGTTTCAAATAAAAGATGTTAGCAAAAATATTTGGAACATAAAATGTTATTTGCGATTTTCCTGTATATGCGTCTAATTTTGAGAAAAACTAATTTTTATGTTTAATAATATATTTTAATAATCATAGTAGCAATAAAAACAAAAAACATAAATTTTAATTTTCGCTTTATCTAGTTATCTATGTCTTTTTTTGGAAAAACAAAAATGGTCAACTAATTTGGTAACTTTGCCTCAATTTAATCGACTTTGTATCTGACGATTTTAAGAAAAATTTATTTATATATTTAATAATATATTCCAATAATCATAGTAGCAATAGAAACAAAAAACAAAAACATGTTTAACATTTATATGTCAAATAATAATTGTTAAACGCAAGGAGCAAGTCATAAGTGTTCAATTCAGCGTTTTTGATGCTATATTAATTTCATTGATCCAATAGTAAGTAATTTTATATATCTATTTCTATTAATATAAGTTCATTTATATAAAATTTTGTTAGGAAGTTGATTATCTGTAATGCAAATTACAAAGAAATCTGTAAAATCCCAAAATTTTAATAAATTCAGATAAATGCTGAATTACTGAAAAAGAAAATTACAAGTTAATTAATATTAAATAACATTCATATATTCTAAATATTAAATATGCTGTGTATAAGAAAGTCGTGTGGTGACCACACCAGATTTTTTATATATGTCTTGCCAAAGCAAATTGTTTATCAATAACTTACTGCGAACCCGTTTTTGCATATTTTCTTAAATTGTTTTGATAAATTCATTGTCTCTATATGTTCTTGGACATATTTTTTATATATCTATAGGTTATTTTTAAAGTTAGTTTGCCACAGGCAATATTTTTCTTTAATTCGTCATGTAATATTTTATTAAATGCTTGAACTCTTTTTCAGGGATGCGAAGCAGTCATGGATCTTCTCCTCAACTGCGGAGCGCACGTAGACAACGTGAATCACAAGCACTATACACCCCTTTTGGACGCGGCAAGTCGAGGCGACATCGATATGGTTCAGTTCCTAGTTAACAGAGGCGCTAACATCAACTATAAAACTAACGAAGGTGTGACAGCTCTACACACAGCTTGCTTGAAAAACAGTGTAGATGTTGTCGAGTATTTAGCAAAATCAGGAGCTGATCTAAATACCGAAAATGACGTGGGATTCACGCCATTGATGGATGCTGTGTATGGTGGATATTTTGATGTTGTTAAATGTCTCATTAATAATTATGCAGATGTTCATTTTAATAGTAAGAAATGTTACACGGCATTACATTCAGCTTGCATCCAGAATAATTTAGATATAGTGGAATATTTGATTGAAAATGGCGCTGATGTTAATCAAGTAAATAAACAGCACCGTAGTCCGTTATTTTTTGCTGCACAATACAATCATTTTGATTTAGTTAAATATCTTGTTGACAAAGGAGCCAATGTTAATTGTACGTCTTTATGGCGTGACACTCCGTTACACGAAGCGGTATTAAATAATAATACAGAAATGGTGGAGTTTTTATTAAGTAACGGCGCAGATATAAATATTAAAGATAATAATAATTGTACTGTACTCTGCATTGCTGCAAAACGTAGTTGCTTTGAGATAGTTAAGTTGTTAGTTGATTTTGGAGCAGATATAAACCACTGTGACTTATACGGGATGTCACCATTCTTAAATGCACTGAAAACCAACAAAATAAAAGTAGTTCAATATTTTGTAGATAAAGGAGCTGATATTTTTCGGAAATATTCTCATGGAAAATCAGCTTTGCATCTAGTAGCTAAACATAACAAAATTGAGGGTGCAGAATTTTTAGTTTATCTGGGGATGGACGTAAATATTAAGGATAGTTTGGGTTCCACTCCTTTGCATACCGCTGTTGTTAATGATCACTTGGACATTGTGCAGATTTTATTATGTAACGGTGCAGACATACATAGCAAAGATGTTAACAATCTTACGCCGCTATGCACTGCTACGCATCACATTTCCGTTGAAATAGTAAAGTTGTTAGTTGATTATGGAGCAGATATGCACCACTGTGACTTCTATGGAGTGTCACCTCTCTTAAGTGCACTGACAACCAACGACATAGAAGTAGTAAAATATTTTGTTGATAACGGAGCTGATATTTCTCGGAAATATTCTAATGGTAAATCAGCTTTGCATGTAGTAGCTAAATATAATCATATTGTGTGTGCAGAATATTTAGTTAATCTAGGGACGGACGTAAACATTAAGGATCACTGTGGTTCATCTCCTTTACATACCGCTGTTATCAATAATCACTTAGACATCGTGCAGTTTTTATTATGTAACGGTGCAGAAGTACATAGTAAAGATGAAAAAAATTGTACTCCGATATGCAATGCCGCAAGTTACAGTTGCATTGAAATAGTAAAGTTATTAGTTAATTATGGGGCAGATATAAACCACTGTGACTTATATGGGATGTCACCACTCTTAAATGCACTGAAAAATAACGAAATAGAAGTTATTAAATACTTTGTTGAGAATGGAGCCGACATGTTTCATAAATATTCTAATGGGAAATCAGCTTTGCATTTAGTAGCTCAACATAATAACATTGAGGGTGCAGAATTTTTAGTTAATTTAGGGATGGACGTAAACATTATGGATAATGATGATGTGACACCTCTGCACATAGCTGTTATCAACGAACATTTAAAAGTAGTCCAATATCTTGTAAATAACGGGGCTCACGTAAATTACGTGTGTGATACAAAACAGAGCTCCCCACTACACGCGGCAGTTGTAACGAATAACACAGAAATCGTACAGTTCTTATTAAATAGCAAAGCGCATGCATATATCAAAAATAAATTTAATTATACTCCACTCAATAGTGCTGCAAAAAAAAGTTGCATTGAAATAATAAAGTTACTAATTGAACATGGGGCAAGTATAAATAAGTGTGACGTTTATGGAGTGTCACCGGCTCTGAACGCTGTAGTTTATAACAATCTAAATGTAGTTAAATATATTATTAGTGAGGGAGGTGATATTTTTCATAAATATGGAAATGGAAAATCAGCATTGCATTTAGTAGCCAAGCATAATAACATTGAGGGTGCAGAATTTTTAGTTAATCTAGGTATGAATGTAAATATTTCTGATAATGGTGGTTTTACACCTCTGCACACCGCTGTTAACAATGATCACTTCGACATGGTGCGCTTTTTAGTGGGAAAAGGCGCCGATATTCATAAGACAACTATTAAACTACGTAAGTCTGCATTAAACTTGGCAATTGACCGAAAATCGCAGGAAATTATCAACTATCTTAATAATTTGTAAACAAAATAAACTAAGTACTTAAATAATTGGGGCTTATAAAGAGCAGATTGTTGGCAAGCAATCTGTCGAATTTTATTTTTAAATACATGCAGTGATTACAAAAAAATCCCTGCCACAAAAAGCTATAACCTGTTAAAATTTGCAATATCAAATTCAAAAATTAAATGTGCGTATGAAATGTGTAACATAATATGAGGAGTAGAAATTCAAAACGTAGTTTTCGCATATTTTGAATAAAACTCTATAAACTGTTTCTCGTTAATTAAACTGAATACTTGTATGTGTAATTTATATTATTATTAATCACATGGTATAAGAAAACTCGTCTAATTAAAACAAATATTGTTTAATCCATTTGGCCATTATACCCTAATTAATTTCAAAAAAATTGCGGTTTGAACATAAATTAAAGGATAGCTTCGTTTTGGAAAACATAAATGAGATTAAAACTACATGTTGTTAATCAAGAATACACTTTATTTATTTATTCATGTTATTAAACACTTAAATAACAATGTAATTATAACAGAAGTACTCGTGTTCGATTCATTATTGTTTAATATTTGATTGTAATATTTGTATGCTTTATCTTGATTCTAATTGGAATAATAATTGTTAACAAATTTATAACATCAATACGCTTGTTCTCATTTATTTTAGTTCTACTTCGGATATTATTATGACCACATTTTAACAGCGACACATTGTTTCATATCATTATCAGTCCGGTAAAAATTTCCATCTTTGCCTTTTACATTGTCAATATTTTTTCGTAACATGATTCGCTTAATACCATCAGGTTTTTTTAAAAAATAATATAATAAATCTTTTATATTGAATAATAATCTTTCGCTAATATTTTTACCTCGCCCATTTAAAAAAAATATATTCCAACATTCACTTCTGTGTATTATAAGACTGTTTTCTTAAAATCCTCTTCACTCTTCAAAAAACGCGACTAGCCGGTAAATAAGAATGTCCTGTTACTAGGAATATCAAAAAAATATTTAAAAATTTTTCTAGTATCAAGGTACGTTTTGACTTTTTAATGGACAGTAGATGACTATTTTTTTCATTAACTTTATTGGTTCGCGGCGGATTAAAACTGTTTTTCTTAAACCAATAATATCCTCAATAGTAATTTTCTTACACTCAAATACACCTCCATGATATGGACGTGGAGTTTCAAAATCTTCGGAATTGGGAAAGTGATTAAAATATCTAAAATTATTTACGAAAACCGTAAGATATAACTTTAATTCAATCTCTCTTAGTTGGCTTTTAACATCTTTTTCGTCCATTATTATTAATTAAAATAAAATGCTAATACAGCAAACTGACATAAAATAGCAACCTGTTTAACGTAAACAGAAAAAAGTTACGTTATGAATTTCATATATTTATTTAGTTATTTGGGAAGCCGATAGTTACCCAATAATTGGGCTTCCACATATTTACAGAACAAAATTAGATTAAACAAACAAAAACAATATACCAAGAAAAAATAGTATCTAATAATTTAAACAAAGAATTTGGTCTTATACCTTATTTTACAGTACAAAGTTCGTTTTTGAATTGCTTCAAATTTAAACAAAAAAGATCTAATTGTGAAATGTGTTGTTGTAAGATGACATTATTCTATTGACAGGTGAATTTTTGTAAACGTTACTATTAATTTTAGGGATATAAAATAAATTATAATTTCTTGTATTTGCAGGCGATATGTAAAAATTTAATTTATCGATAATGCCAAGATTATCTACTAAGTTATTAATTAATTTATATAAATATACCATATCAGCGTTTGTTCTTCTTTGTTCAAGAGACAATAATTTTATATCCTTAGAGATACTTTCATACGACACATTGTTCATTTTGAACTTATATTTTAAAAGAGATACAAATTTCTTTTGTACAGACTCAATAAGAATAATATTTTTGTTATACATGGGATTCCAAATTTGTGTAGCATATTCCACAATTGGGCGTACAAAAGCGTTATATAACAAAACTAACGTTTCCTTTTTGTCAAATGATTTAGACATCCTGTATACAAAGCCTAGAGTTTTATATGCTTTTTTAACAATGAAATCAACATGCTCATTTAAAAGTAGTTTAGAGTCAAATATGATTCCAAGATCACGAATAGATGTTTTACGTGCAATGTTGATTCCATTTAGGTTGAAAGGATATGTTATTATATTTTTATTTCTAGAATAACTTACTGTATAACATTTATTTAATTTTATGTCATTTGCAGAACAATAATTACATAATCTTATATATATGGTTGTAAATACTGCGTTTTGATATTCCATCCAACATTAAACATCTTATAACTTGGCAAAAACAAATTTTTGAAAATAACACATTTCATCACTAGACAGAAACAGATTTAAGCATATACTGCCATCTATAACTTTTTAGGATACACAGGCCGACTTGATACCACTGAGCCATTATCCCATGTGGATCCTAAGAACCCTGGTTCGATCCCCGCAGACGATAAAACATTGTCACCAATTTAAAATTACCCCTGTGGCTCTCCCACCACTAACATCTTTAGGGGCCGTGATTTGACGGCTGGTAACCGCACTTCACACGTATAAATATATCACTTACTGAGATCTGCTTCGGCAGAGTGCCACACTCAGTAATGGGTAAAAAGGCGTGATTTATATTTATTTATTTATAACTTTATTTTCGAACTTTTGGTCAAAACTGCATTTTGAATTTCTGCTCCTCATATATAATAATAATAGTATTCAATTTGTCTCAGGTATATCTTCGGCCGATGGACTCATATCTAAAGATTAAAAATTGCACAAAACTACTATTCCCAAATAAACGTCAAATTGACAGTTCTCGGAATATGGCGCGTTAGTTATTATTTTATAGCATATTACGTACTTGTAAATATATGATTTATACACAGTTCGTGCATCTATTTTGTTATGTGTCATAGACAGCCTCGATCCTATGGCACTTTCATGTAGTGAAAGATTTGACACGAGAGTGGTATGCAGTAATACTGTAATTTATGGAGAATAATAATAGAATTCAAAAGAACAGGAATACCGCCAATATTTTAATCTGGAATCTATGAGCTCCGAATATAGACGACTCTCGTTACAAAAACGAAAAATTGAAATACAATCAAATTTGAATTACATGGCGACCGTAGCTTATTTGGTAAGCATAATGACCGATGTTCATACGTCTCAGGTTCAAATCCTGCCGGAATACCAATTTTTCTCTTTATAATTAATTTATTAAGAAATTGTACAGTTCATATTAAATATATTTCTGTAAAGTTTTTTTTTTATGTATATTATTTCATTGTCATATTTTGTTCTTTTTTTGTTATATTTTTTATGTATCTATTTGATAACAGATATTGTACTTTTATTTATTTGTACGTTTCTCTAAAAAAATAAAAAATAAAATGTTCCTCATGTAAGGCTGTCCAGTGAAACTGTTTCGGATCTCGAGAACTATGTAAGAGATACGAAATTAGTTAAATTAGAGAAAAATTATATCAGTTCCTAATGTTGGCCAGTTAAGACATATTTTTGTTTTCCTATAAAAATGCATAGGTGGTCAAATAAAAGCAAAAATGTAAATTTTGCTAATTTTGTTTTTTTCTATACCTTCATTGATTGGATATATGCAAAATTTTAATTTGTATGTTATTGAGACCCTTTTCAATAAGAAATTCATATAGCAGTCCTAACATTTTTATATATCGTATACTTATTTTCCGAGAAATTCACATCAAATTTTAATTTTCATATGGAGAACATAATAGTCTTTTAATTAAAGATACTTTTGCTCTTTTAACGATATAAAATGCATACGTAAGTTAAAATTTAAATAACTTGTCAAATTATATAATTATTATTTTTCTGTTGATTTTATTTACGAAAATTGACAACGTTAAAGTTTTTATAATTTTAATCAATATTTGTTATTAAAATATAAATAATTTAAATTAATTTCTACGTTTTATGTTTTCTCTCTTTTCTTCCTTTATGCTAGAGATGGGAATTCTAGTTCATTTGACTGAACTAGTTAATTCGTTCTCGTTCACCAAAAAGATTAGTTCACTGAACTAGTTCATTAGTTCACTTTCGTTCACGAACTTTTTAAGACTATGATGAACGGAAATCGTATTGTATTGCGATTCAAGAGCGAGAACAAGTGAACTTTTAGGATCTGGTTCTAGTATAATTTGACAGCAAGTATGAAAGAAGAAAAAAATAAAGGCAAAATTTTTAAATAAATAAAAATACACAAAATAAAATTATAAAAAAAAAACGAGATACGAAGATATCTAAAATAAGAGCAAATGAAAGAAATTAAAAATTACTATTTAAAAATTATATTTGTGCCACGAACGAACGAAGTATGAAGTATGAGTCTCGTTCACTCGTTCACTTGTTCTCCGTTCTCCGCTTTCGTTCGACCTCATCGGCCGTGCCGCCATGGTGGTGAATCATATCCGAATAGTTCGCAGTGAACTAGTCTTTAATAAACTCACGAACTAGTTCATGTCGTTCACTATAAGGAATAGTTCATATGAACTAGTTCGTTCACGAACCACACACCTCCACTATACGCGGCCCGCGACAATTTTGAAGTTTCATTATATAGAAAAAGATTGCCCATCCCTAGTTTAGGCAGTCCTCTGGAAAAATGAATCTTTTGATCATTTTTCCGAACTAAATATTATATTTTTATGTACATTAAAGGAATAGGTGTGTATTCAGCTGAATTATAAATTTTATTTGATGTTTCGGAAAAGTTAAATGATGTTTTTAAAGGAAGTCAATCAGTAACATCACACAAGGGAATAAATTATGATGAAATATTACAACAACTGAAACAACAAATACTTATTTCCTGTGCCTTGCCAGCTTTCGCGTGGGTACTACTTAATTCAAGTATCTACCTAAGTTTCTTATCAATTGTCAGTAGAAATTACTCTCCTCATGTTATAAAATCTCAGAAGACTTTTCGACTTCTGTAACAAGCGCACAAAACAAAGTAAAAAAAACTTGTTGTTTTAACGAAACATTGATGAAATAAAGCTGTAAACAACATAAAAGACATTTAAAGGACTTCAAAACAAGGATTATATTCAAAACAATGACACTCTAATGAAATTACAAAAAATAATTAATTATTTTGTAACTTTAGCTAAAAAGATGAAAACAATGACATACCACTTCTGAAAGTTTGCAGTGACAAGTCTTTTCAGAAAAAGAATAATAAAAGCAACAATTGGCGAGAATATAAAATAAATCACATATAAGATTGTTTCGTTCCGAGATTTTTTGATAAATTACTTTCAGGTATTGCGATATTTCAGAAAAAGGCACCAAATTTATAGACCATTTCTCACATCAGTATCAATTTTATTATTTTCTGACATTCGTATAACTCATAAGTTACTATTTACGGTCTTACAGATTTTATGTTCCATAAAATTTTATTATAGCTTAAAGCTTTATATTACATTTACCTTTTTAACGCCAGATATATTTGTTGATTGTAAAAGGAACTTTACATGTATTTTACATTCAAAATTCACATCGTTACATATACAAAGAATCATGTTAGATGATACATGTCCTACTTCGAAATGGAAGTTGTAATAATATTTGAGTAGGTAATTATTAAATAGCAGAGATGAAAATGTTAATTTTAGTTTTTAAATCGATTAACTACGATTAAAATTAAATCTTGTATAATTGTTGATTAAAATTAATCATATAATTTATTACGAACAATATGCAAATTGGATACAACTCTTAACCGCACTTATGCGATAATAGTCTTGAAGATATAAATATTTATATATTTTTAATTTTGAAATAGATGTTTATGTCTGTTTCGTTAATGAATAGACGAACTTCGTTGAGAAAACAGTAATAATTTTATGATTAATTTAATAATGAGACGTAGATTTTATGGTAACTTAAAAAATTAACTGAAATATATCTTTTTCTTTTAAAATTTTAATCGATTCAATAATTTGATTTATTTTAATCGATTTCTTTATAGATCTGTAAAATAGTAATAACACATTTATTAGATATATTTAACCCGTAAATGGTAACATCTTCCTGACACACACTCCCAGTAACATCCGTTCATGAGATTTTAAAAATAGAAAATGGAAACAACATCTCCAAATGGAGGTTTGAACAGAACTACTCCAACTTCCATTTAGAGATGTTGTTTCCATTTTATATTCTGACATGTTTTGGTTGGCTTATGTTTTAATGAGTTTTACTCATATTACAATGATATCTACGTTGAGCTTAGTTTTTAAATTGAATATGCTGATGATGACTCACGTGGTGAGTTGAAACGTGTAAGTATATTTTATTATTTTATTTTATTTTAAGAAATTTGGCCACTCGACAGGACAAGGTCCCAATAAAGGAGTGGCACTTACAAATATATAACAAAATATAACATATATGTAGAAGAAAAAAAATAAACAAAAATTACCTTAACAAATAATAAAAAGACCAATTGTAATAAAGTGTAGTAAGTAATACCAGATTTCATAAGGACGCAGTAATTGATTGTTTGAAATGTTTGAAATTGACGGTAAATATATCAGGTAGTGTACTGTCACTCATAAGGTTATTAAATAGAAGTGAAATTCTATTAACCGGAGAATTTGCAGCAGAATTAGTGCTAGTAATAGGCACATTCAATAAATTTGGAGATCTAGTTGTATAATATGGGACTCTGAACGACAAGCGACTGAGAATTGCAGGTGCATCAATTAAGTAATTAACGAGCTTATATAGGAATATGAAATCTGCTAATACTCTTCGTTTCCTTAAGGGTAACAGACTTATATTGTATGTCGGAAATTTTAAAACAAAAAACTTTAAAAATCTATTCTGAATTCTTTCTATTCGGTTTATATAAACATCATAATTAAGCGACCACGTGACGACAGAAAATTCAAGATGACTTTTTTTGGATGTACGTATCATAAATCCTAACATCTTATAAGCCTATTTTGTAACATAGTTCACATGTGAGTCAAATATTAATTTTTGATCAAATATAACGCCAAGGTCTTTTACTTCACTGGCTTGAGTTAGCATTTCTCCATTAATCATATAATTGTACAAAAATTTATTTCTATTGCGAGTGAAGCTAATAACACAACATTTAGATATATTAATACTTAATTTGTTAATAGTACAATAGTTATAAAAATTGTCCAGGTCTAATTGTAATAGGGTAGAGTCATTAACTGACTTTATTGAGTGATACATTTTTAAATCGTCAGCGTATAATATAAAATTAGCGAATAAAAAACATTTTGAAATATCATTAATGAAGATATTAAACAATAAAGGGCCTAGATGAGAACCCTGAGGTAATCCCGACGTCACCGTAACGTAATTTGATAGATATCCATGTGTTACAACACATTGTTTTCTGTCGGTTAAGTAAGATGAGAACCATTTGAGTAGAGTACCATTTACACCAAATTCAGCTAATTTGTTTAACAAAAGAGAATGATTGATTTTATCAAAAGCTTTAGAAAAATCAGTATAAATGGCATCCACCTGAGTTCTCTCATCCATTGTTTGTAAAATATACTCAGTGTACTCAACCAAATTAGTGTCCACGGAGCGTCCCGGAATAAAGCCATGTTGCTGAGGAAGCAAAAATGGTTTGACAGTAGCAAAAAGGGAAGTGAAAATTAAAGACTCAAAAATCTTTTCGAGATCGGTCTGTAATTTTCAACTAAGTTTTTATTTCCTCCTTTAAAGATAGGAACAACATAAACTTCCTTCCATACATCTGGACAGTGGCCTTCTTGAATTGACTTATTGTAAATGAAACTGAGAGGTAAACTAAGAGACGGAGCACATTTTTTTATAAATATAGTGGGTATCTCATCAGGTCCTGCACCTTTGTTCACATCAAGGCGGCACAATGTATCGAAAACTGTATCTTCATTAATGTCAACAGTTGATAAACAGTTAATATACTGTCTTGTATTAGCAGTACGATCAGAGTTTGTGTGATTCACATCAGAAGTATCATTCACATATACTGATTTAAAATAATCAGAAAAGAGATTACAAGTTTCGACACCATTGTTGGACTTAATTCCATTGTACTCCATCAGTAATGGAATATTATTTTTCTTGAATGAAGATACAAATGACCAAAATTTTGATGTTTATATGAAATAAATCTAGTATTTATTCATTTACCAACCATAATTAAGGATCCCGAAGGCCATTTATCAACTTATACGTGATTTCTGGATCCATCCTAACCTCAATATTATTTCCAAATGCTAAATTTGTAGTGAAACAGGAAACTATTGTCAAAGATAAACAAACACAACTAAGGTTATGGATAAACTGAAGCATAGCTGGAAGAAGGATGTTTCAAACCGACAATTAGCGACAATTAGAGTAAAAAGTTTAAAACTATTCGTCCCACATATATTAACCATTTACGGGTTAAGACAATTATCAAAGTGTCATGAGAAATAAAACAATAATTAATGTTTGTTCTTTCTGACATATCTGATAGACTTGCCATTTATTTAGATTTTTTGTTATTGGAATATATGATTAGGAATAGGCAAACCCTTAATATAAAAAAAACAGTTTTTGAATTGGGAAGTAAATAATGTCAAATTCGTCAGAGATAACAAACAAATAATTGTTTTATTTCTCATAGCACTCTGACAATTGCTTTAAATTTTGTTCTTTACAATAGGTATGTTATTTTTCTTACTTTGAAGATACTTAAATAGCTAACTGGTTGCTTTATCTTTATTTACATTAGATGATAAAAATAAAGTTTGTATTTTGTGATTTCCTGTTAATTTGAAATATGTGTAGTTTTTGTAATGCATATTTAGTTCTTAATTAAACTATATAACACAAATTAAGTTTTAAAATTAGTATATTTAGGATGCTACAAATTTTGTGTCTGCTTATATTTATATATACATATAAAAATAAAAAACAAAAAAACTCATAATCGAAAAGGACGCATAATGTTCCGGACTTCGAGCGCTTATATTGCTAAATATGCATCTGCACTTAGCATCTTGTGCTAGACATTGCTACATTCGACTGAACGCCACCATAGTTCTAACTAGAGTACTAGTTACAACAAAGCAAATGCAAGTGTCATATTTTGATATGAATAATTTCGAAATATTTAAAAAAATTTGTCTCATACAAAATATACCTAAGTATTGCTGACATTTAAAATAGAACCGTATTGTGCAACTTTATTAATTATTTACTATTATATATAATACGTATACACTTGTTGGTAAAATAAAATATACGGGTTTCATATTTTTATTTGTACCTACATTACTTTATAAAAATTGAGTCCTCATTATAATGAGACAATGGCTCAGTGGTATCGAATCGGCCTGTGGATCCTGAGAATCCTGATTCGATCCCCACATTCGACAAACATTTTCACCAGTTTAAAATTACCCCCTGTGGCTCCCTCGCCACTAACATTTTTGGGGGCGTTATTTGACGGCTGGTAACCGCACTTCACGCGCATAATTATATCATCTGCTTCGGCAGAGTACCACACTCAGTAAAGGGTAAAAGGCGTGATGATATATTTATTTATTTATTTTATTATAATTGTCTACAATAAATAATAACGTAATGTTAACAATACATCCGTAAGTATACAATAAAAAATCAATATATCAAAATAATTTGAATCAGCAAGTGCGTTACGATGCTTATTGACTTTGTGATTCCAGTTAGATTTATTTCTCCAAACTGGCACAAAGAAAATAATTTTCTGCAGTCTTTGTCTTTTAGATTGAAATTGATTGTCTTTAATACTATCGTTATTTATCATTACATATGTTTTTCGACGTTCTGTTCATTTTAGACAAGCTTTCTTGAATAGAGAAGGGTACTAAATTCAAGTCACTGACAATGTAAAAGCAGAAACTGAAATTTATGTGTGTACTGTGATTTGACATTTGGTAAATTATACGTCATGTCATGTCGTAAACCAGTAGTGAGCGAAACGGTTCATTGGTCACTATCGTAGCAGAGCCGTAACAAGGGACAGACAAGAGAAGCATCTGCCACGGATGTACATATCCGTAGGGTGCAGTTGTTTAAATCCATTTTAACAAATTTTTAAAATATACGTCTTGAGAGAATATTAATTAGGTACAAATCCTGACTGTACCACAGCACATATATTATTCATTTTTTCACTATTATGTAAATAAGGGATGGAAATAGTGCGCTAACTCCAATTTATTAATTTTTCAAGCCTGGAAAATTGTTGTATTGCGTTGAAAAAATCATCTATTTTTGATAATAAATTAACCACAAGAAAAAGTAAAATATTGATATATTAGTAAGATAGCGGCCTGTAGACAATCTTTATTTATAAATATACCAAATATCAAGTATGTTCGTTCATTCTTTTGACTATACAGGCAGTTAAAAAAGTTCCGGGACGGTGAAATATCTCGAGTAAAACACATCGAATCAAGAAACCAAAAAACACGTGTTTCATATTTTGCAAAAAAAGGCTTGTGGCTACTTGTGATTATGTTGATTTTTTTATTTGATTCAATGTTTATTTCTTGTGATATTAGACCGTTTTTACTTTTCTTTCAGAATCATGTCAAAACTTATTTTTGCGTTTAGAGCTCCATCTATTCCGAATTGGAAGAAAAGTTTCAGATAAAATTAACTTATTTTTTTTCGCAGAATACGGATCTGTAATTAAAAATGGGGGTTCCCATTTAAGGTTTCAACGTTGCCCCCCGCCCAACCCCCTGGGGGTGGGGGTTGGGGTTTGTGTTTGGTGTGCTTAGATAGGTTTTATTTAAAAATATATAATACTGGGATCAGTAAAAATCACGATAATACATTAGTTATTGGAGAAAGACAATAATAAATTGAAAAATAATCAGTTACTTCTTTAAATAAAATAGTTTCATTTAGATTAAATGGAACTGATGTGATATAAATAGATTCCCGTTGTGCAGCATCAAATTGAATGGTAAACAATACATAAACTATCGATTACGGGAACATTGCAGGAGGCAAATAAAATATACTAGATTCCTAGATTCTAAGCCTAGAAATTAAATTTAGAATAGTTATGTTACAATTTTGGAATAAATTATCATGTGATAGATTTGTTATTATATTTACATTAACTTTGAAACTCTAAAGTAAATAAATTATTCAGGCAAAACAGTATATTTTAATTAACTCTCTTGAAGTCTAAATCAATTTCCAAACAAAATTTTATCCGGAATTGAGTTATCTATCAAACAGATTTCTGGGATTACTAACTTAATAAAACATGTGTCCAAAAATAAATTTTCACTTTGACGATGTTTATTAATTCAATTAAAATTTAAAAATAACTGAGTTAAGCATATTTGAAACTATAAAAGCTGAAAGCGTTTATTTTAACAATATTCTGATCCTGGAAGATACAAAATTCATTTTCCGAACACCTCATAATTTAGATATTACATTAACAACGTAGCACCTTAAACGATGTGAATTTTATTTGAACCTTCAAAGACTTACAACTTTGTAAACAAAATAAAAGTGTTGAGCTTCTTTGATCTTGAAGAATTTACAAGAAACATAAAACAGCCACACCAAAACAAAAAGAATCTAACACCTGTTTTCGTGTTTAAAAGTTTTAATCTACTTACTTAAAAATTATTTTATTTTTATACCAGCGGTAATTTTTGTACCAAAATCAATATAATTAAATTTGAAAAAATCAACTTGCCTCCGCCATAACAAAAAAAAACAAACAAAAAAAATCAAATAAAATCAATATAATTAATACGTCGCAGGAAATAATTTAACTTTAAAGATTGTAGCATTTATAGTCAGTTAATGATTACCAAGCTGGCGCACAGAAAACACGGCTTGATTTCTCAAACACATAAGTATTGTTCATCTGAGATTTCTTACACATTTACTAAAAAAAAGAGACTCAATTGATTTGAACATACTATCTGAACATGTATGGCAGTGAATGTTGGGTGTGGATGAAGAAACATGAACGTCGTATAACTACTGTGGAAATGAGGTATTTGCGGGGGGAGTCTGTGGTTATACTAGAAGAGATCGTGTCCGGAATACATTGATGTATGACGAGTGTGAAATTGAGAAGAATGTAGTTAGAAAAGTAGGTATGTCAGTTAAGATGGCTTGGGCATGTAGAACGTATGTCGAATGAGAGATTAGTGCAACAGGTATATGTTGGTGTAATTGAGGGTGAAAGATAGTGGGCCGACCTATGAATAAATGGATGAATATGATTGAAGGATTGTTGCGTGAACTAAAGTTTCCGAGTGTGAGGAACAAATATGCTTGTATGAAAGGAATTATAAATATAGTTGAAGCTAAAGTGGTGTGCCAGGCGAACTTTTGGCGATGATTAATCGCAGGATGAATCTAATGATTTAAGAAAAGTGCAGGATTCTTTATTTTAGTTTTTGTTTTTTAGTAATTTCATTAGAGTGTGAAATTCACTTTCAAAAACAAGCGCAGAGACGACACTCCCTTCCTTTTTTTATTCGTTTTCTGATCTTACATTGAGTGTTTAACTGCAATTGTGTGGAATTCATTTTCAAAACAAGCATAGAGCGACACTCCCTTCCTTTCTTATCTTTTAATTCGTTTTCAGTTCTTACGTAGAATGTTTAACTGCAATTGTGTGAAATTCACTTTCAAAAACAAGCGCAGGGCGACGCTCCCTCCCTTTCTTATCTTTTTGTTTCATTTTCAGTTACTGCATTGTGTGGACTTTTCTTTCATATACAAGTGCAGGCTATCGCTTTAATCTTTTCTAATCTTGTAGATTCGTTGTTAGTTTTGTTATTAGATTCGTTGTTAGGAGTAAACGTGAGTAATTTGAGATGTTTTATGCATATGTAGAAAGAAAATGAATGATAAGTGAATAGGAATGATGTGATTGAAGGTTTGTTGTGTGATAATGATTTCGAGTGTAATAAATGAATGAGTTTATATGGAGTGATGTATTAATGTGGTTGAAGTGATGGTGGTTTGTTTGGATGAAAATGTTTAACGAGGGCTGATTGTTTGATAAGTGTGATGAGTGAATGTTTTATGAGTGATTTTGGGGTCGTGCTACCCCATTTGCTGAGATATAGCGTCAAGATATGTATGTAATAATAATAATATAATAATAATAATAATTTATTTGCTAAGAGATACAACTCCGTACAAATAGATTGGAAACTTCGGTAATAAATACATTTTAAATATACAATTTAAACGTTTAATATAAATGCTCTGATTTTTAGTGCAGAGTTACAATAATTGAGGATGTCGATTATCTTGCCTTGGGTTAGGTCCGCGAGTAAGTCCCTGTATGCCTTTTCTAGATTGCTAGGTGTTGTAATGTGTTTCTGTAAAAATTAGTTTCTAATTGGATTGTATATAGGACAATGGAAAAGGAAATGGGCTAGTGTGTCTTCTACGTAAAGATTGCATATACTACATAACTCGTCCTCTTTGAATCTATGGCAAAAGCCGTCTTGGTAAAAATAACAACCTTTAGCATTTGCTGTTCTAAGCTTTCCAAATAACTTTAGGGCTTTAAAAGGTGTATTTAAGGAGAAGTAGTTTTGATTGGTTATATAACTTTGGAAATAAGGATTATAAGAATAGTTTTTAATTTTTCTACTATCTTCCTCGTACAATGTATGTATGTATGTATGTATATATTTATTTTATTACTCTGTACAACAGGAACTTAATCCCAATTACAGTACAAGGGGGCCTACAGCTTATAATGGAATCCGAACCACTCAGACACAGTCGAATTTTTTGGATATAAGTAGAAGTCAGTGAGATTTGAACGCACCACCTCTTACTTTCTAATTAAGAAACGCAAGCTTTACTTCGATTTATCTACTGGACCATGATTGCCTGTTTATATGGTCGAGCAGTAATTTAAAATCATTTGTGTGTCTTGAACCATCTATATATTATCTTATTATGAAACTAATTTAAAAATATGAATATAAAAATGTTATGACATTCGATTCCGAAGATACCTAGTTCGAATCCTACTCAAGCTAAAAATATATGAACGATCACACTGCGGCTCGGTGAGTCCGGAGCCTATACTGTTTTTGGGATTAACTTCCTGTTGTATCATAAATAAATAAATAAATAAAAGTATCGTGAGTCAACGGCCATAGCACAGCTCGTTGATACTGATCCAAGCAATAATGGAGTTAAGCAACATTGCGCACAGGGAGTATTTGAATAGGTGACCGTTTAGGGAAACATGCGTTGCTGTTACTGAAAAAAGACCTAAAAACGCGAATCAGGGCGTAATGATGACATATGACTTTAGTAGTTGGTCCGCCAAAAAGCCACAACAGAAAAAAAACTAATTGTGATTGTGATTTTTCTCGATCTCAAGATTTTAATTAATCCTCACGTTTTACACCCTGAAGAATAAAAAAATCCCTAAACATAATCGGTCTGTCGGTTTATATGTCTGTATATATATGTTTCTGTCTGCAAGCAGGACCCCGACGAGATTTTTAATTGAAACTTTATATTTAAACTTTAAAGACAAAAACTGACGTTAAGTTCGTTAATGGGCTACATACAACCAGTGTAACTGCTTACAACAACTTTATAGATTTTTTTTATTTATTTCGTAAACGGTTATGATTATCACAAAATATATAATAGACCCTAATGATTAATTTTCCTTGTAGCTCCTCCACCACTAACATCTTTTGAAGTAGTGTTTTAATGACTGGTAACCACACATCACGTGTATAAATATATTAATAACTGCGATTTACATTGAGCAAGGGTAACATGCAATTGCAACTTGCAAGTTTTACGGTCAACTAGTTGCACCAAAATGTTGCAGAAGATATTTTTTTTTCTTTTCATTCAGCAACTTGCAACTGCAATATAATATAAACTTAATTACAAATTTTTGGCGTTATTAGCTTCATATTATATCAGCTTAACCTCTTATATCACTTGTATTATTGACATTTGTTTCATATGTTATTTTGCATTGATATAAAAATTTATTCTTATAAGTATTTGCACAATTACTTGCAATGCAATAAATCATTTTAATATTCTTAAACCAACTTTATAGTTTTTGACATTTATAATAAGTTGGTAGCATTCTAATAAACTTAAAATTACTAGAAATAACTATCAATGACCTTGCAACTCTTGCAAAAATTAGAACACGTTCTAATTCATGCAAGAGGTTGCTGCAAGAATGCTTCAACTTGTTGCAAGTTGTACTTGCAATATTGCTCAGTGTAAAACAGGCATTAGTTTCACACCCAGACATGGATAATAGGCTTGATGACAAGGGCGGACCTAAAAAATTGTTAAGGGAAGGGCCATTTTGCTTTTTTTTTAAGGAAAACATGTAATACTGACATACAATTCTGTAATTTTTATGTGGAATATACATTTGTATGTATTTTGTATTCTGTTCTTAGATTTTAAATTTTGAACAGTCTGAAATATCGGATAATCTAAAATTTGAGAGCTTTTCGGAGTTGTTTCAGAGTATTACAAAGTTTTTCAGCGATTTTATTTCTATAAGAGTTATAAAACTCGAATAAAAATAACACCTATTAAAATCTAAATAAAATTAATAAGCACCCATGGCCCCCTACGTGGATACGCCCTTGCTTGATGATAGATTTGAGAAGCATCATTACTATGGCACAATGTTACACACAGTAAAAGGCGTGATGCTGTCAACCGTTTTTATATTATTCTGGAATTTTGGAATACTTACAAATACTGTGGCAACAGCTTTCAGAATACGTATACAAAATATTGTTATAATTTTTACAAATGATATCTTTTACAGTAAGATCATTTTTGTAAATTATTATTATTTGTTATAATTAATAATATTTTAATAATTTTGAAATTCACTGTTATTGTAAAAATTCATAAAAGTAATAATATAAAACCAGAGTCCTTATAACTCATAATTGAGTGATAAAAATTACAGTTAAGCGTTCGACAATTGTTTTATCAAAAGTTATTAAAAACATGTCGTGTTTGGTACCAAATTAAAGCTCTCGGGCAGAAAATTCTAGTGGAAATGATTTGATTCGGAAAGTTCTGAAATGGACTTAGCAAATGGTATGCAGATGTTTGGAAACATGATTTATGTAATAAAAATCACTATTGCAATTTTATAAATTGGTAAGTAAAATATAGTTTTACTTTCCGATTCGCCCTCGTATACGAAATATTACTTTGGCTCCGAGGTTTAGTAACTACCGGTTGTTGAAATCCTCGAGCAAACTTGTAATCAGAGACCAAACGACACAAATCCTCATCATGGTTAGCTTTGAAAATCACTTCGAAATGTATGAGATTCTGAAAGTTACTTAATCAATCTGACCTGCGTGCGGAATCTTCAGATGTTTCATTATAAAGGCGTTGAACAAACATCGTGGGCGACTAGGGTGGAACCGGCGTCACGGCGGTTGCCTTAAGAACGAAGAACAAAAGCAAGAGCCGCATTTTCTGACAGCATATAGAGTTGGCTTCTCACGCATTATTGATTCTGTGTGAGTCAGATTTCCTAAATTAAATTTTTCTCTTAAAGAATTTTAAATAATATGAAAGTATTCTTAATATACAGGACCAGATTACAGTTTAAATTATCCAGAAAATTGAGATGAATTTGAGAAAATATATGTATAAAATATCTAAAATTTCTTGGCATAAATTATGGTGTGTTTAAGAATTATGAAGATTTCACTATACGTAGATGATTTTCGTAACAGATGGTGCAAATTTATATTTATGCGTAATGTGCGTTGTTAGCAAGCACATCACAATGTCTCAGAAATGTAAATTTATTAAGGGAAAGCCAACCATTAGCGAATCGTGAGACGAATACAATTACGTTGTATTCAGATTTGATTCAGTTGCCACCTACGATTTCTACCCTTATGACTAGGCGCTTGGAATTTCAAATTAGCTGTAAATTTATTACTTTAGTTTTTTAACATTTACCCGACAATTATCCTGAATAAATGGACAACATTATTTATACAAATGTACAGTTTTAACATTTTTGCACCATTATAGAAGTACGGATACGAATGATAGGATTTCAATAAAGCGGTAAAAGAGAAATAAGAAGTTTTCTAAACTTAAGCGAAAAAAGATTCAATTTTGGTTGGTTCTATATATAAAGAAATAGGAAATAAATATTATCTTTTCAAGCGGCTGACAAATTAAAATGCTAAATACGCAACAATTTCGTACAAAATTATTTTCATTTACATAAATAAATACCAGCTATAAATTAACGAATATTTTCAGCATGACTAAAAATCTGAAAGTGAAGTTTCAAGTTAACTTTCCTCATAAATTTACTTTATTACATCCCATTACAACCCTGGCGTTCATAATGTACCTTTTAATAGGTATTTAGAGAAGACTGCTACGTTGCGCGCCCTTGTTACGTCACAAGTCTACGCCTTTTCAATTCTGATTATACTTAGTGATAACTACATCGTTTTACTTAAAAAGAAACTTAACTTTTAAAAATATTTCATAGAGTATGCATTTACAATTTTTCTGAGAATTATTTCGGAATTTTATTGTCATTTCCAGTAGAATCAATACTTAACATCTTTGGGGGTCATAATTTGACGGGTGGTAACAGCACTTCATGCGCATAATTATATTACTTACCGAGATCTGCAGAGTGCCACACTCATTAATGGATAAAAGGTATATCATCATGTGAAAAATATGTTTAAACTTAGTTTTGACCAATGTAAATAATTCTTTGTAATTAATTCTTTTAATAATTCTATGTTACATTTTACTAAAATAATGTAAAATACTTATAAATTTGTCGATTTTCTTGTAAATATCTTTTGTATGTCATATCATGTACTATGGTTAGGTGGAAGAGCAGCCATTGGCTGAACCTCGCCTTTGACTTATGTGTCAATAAAGTATTAATTATTATTATTATTATTATTATATATATATATATATATATATATATATATAAATATATTTATTTATGGGGTGGCTAGCTCAGTGGTATGAAGTCGGCCTGTGGATCCTGAGAACCCTGGTTCGATTCCCACAGGCGACAAACAATTTTCATAATTTCAAAAACTACTCCTGTGGCTCCTCCACCACTAATATGTTTGAGGGCCGTGATTTGACGACTGGTAACCGCACTTCACGCGCAAAATATATCACTTACCGAGATCTGTTTCGGCAGAGTGCCACACCCAGTAAAGGGTAGAAGGCGTGATGATATATTTATTTATTTATTTGATTTTTATATATATATATATATATATATATATATATATATATATATAAAGCACATCCATTACTGGGTCTAGTACATTGTTCGATCCCAATAAGTGATATATTTTTGGCCGTGAAAAGTAACCGTAGATATCAAATCCATATTCTCAGTTCCACACTCTGATACATTGCCAGTGTGTCATTTTTCTTTATGTGTAATAAATAGCAATATAATTTTAGATGTAAAATATCTAGGTTGATATTTCCATAATTATTCAGTGATTTGATAAAATAATTTTTATTTAATTAGTGAATCTTTAGCATTGTTTCTAGGTATTGTAATATTTGCGTAGTTTTCATTTTTACAATTTTTTCGCTGTCAGATATTTCTCAATTATTTTAAAATAGTTCATATAAAACATGCGGGGAACTGTTTATCTACAATTAAATTTGAAGTCTGATAATATCTTATCAAATGTATGACAGTAATGTAAATATCTTCATCTGATATTTCAATTCGATTTGCGTTTATTTATTTAAGTAAGTCAATTATAAAATTTAAGTTTGGTTGATTCAAACTACATTTTATTCGTAATTATAATATATTTATTAAATAAAAAATATAAAATCAACTATTGTACATAAGTTAGCATACAACTCAGCATTATAAAATGACTCTACATGTGAACATTAATACAAAAAATAGAAGTAATAATTTAATTCAAAAAAAAATTATTCTGTTGAAACAAGCAGTATAAATATAATAAATTTATGACTTAATAAAAGCGGAACAAAATTATTATGAATCATATCTTTCTTCCATATTATTTATTTAGAAAAAACTAGGTAGCTAAATCAAAAGAAAAATCTAAATAACGATGGATTAAAACTTTGTTGGTAAAAATCTTAGACGCGTTATATATTCTCTATTAGTTAGTTTTTGTAATTTTGCGTATAAAGCTTTAAATATTAATGTAGCGTGAAAGAGCATTAAATAATTTGTAGCGGCCTACGTGCCCTGAAATTAAAATGCCGGTTTTAGCACTGGAATTTACATTTAAAATTTCTGACCCGAAGTACTTAATGGACCATGAAAAGCTACATATATTATTTACACAAAATTTCATATTTGCAGAAACTTAATTGCATATTCACAATAATTTAGAAAGTTATTTAGATTCCTATAATATTGCGTCGCGTAAATGTTCCCCAAAATGTATAATTTCTCTCAAATTGAATAAGTACACCTGAATTAATTAAATTTGATACGAAATTAATCTCTAACTACGCAACTTTTTGTCAATAATTTTCTAAATTAAGTAAAAACTGCAGAACTTCCATTTTAGATTTGATTAATACAGGTTGATATCTTTCGTAATTTCTCATTTTCTCGGCCGAGTAATGTCTTGTAAGTATGAGGTTGGAAATGAAAGTAATTTTACTAATTACATAAGGCTTTTTGTGAAAATTTTAATATCTGCGAAGACAAATAGCTACGATGAATTCGCTGTTTCACTGGAGCGTCTCTTGCGCTATTAATATGGCGTTGTACCCGTACTTGCTCAGTTCTTGCGGCTACCGGAGAATTGTTCTTCTATTTCTACACAGTTGGAATATATAATTTCTCACTTAGGAACACTTTTAACTTCTTAAGCAATTATTTAAAACTGTGATCTTTCAAAAGTTTTTTCCTTTTGAGCAAACAATAATAGTAATTTTCTCATTAATCATCAGTAAATTATGAAGGGAATATTCTTTTCCACATTTGTAAGTCAAGAATATATTAAAAAAATACAAAATAAAAACACTTGGTTGTTTCCAAGAAAATACTTATTTTTACACTTAATACGTATTTCGGCTTTTACACCATTATTATCAGAAGTGACGTAAAATTCAAAATCAATCAACAGGGATAGAAACAGTTTAACACATTTGGAAACAGGTCAGTAGAAGATTTTGAGGAACTGCCATTAAAGGATTAAATAGAATGTAGTAATGGTGATTGAATGAGATCTAGTTGTTCGTTCATAATATTTTTATGCTCCTTCCAGGCTTTGTTTATTTCAATCGCTTCCAAACAATTCATCTTCAATCCTATCTTGACAACATGTAAGACTCTTACAGCCGTATTCATAAAATATCCATTAGTTCTGATTTAAACTCGTATTACGTAGTACCGGTTTAAACTGCGACTAAAACCCCTTATTCATAGACAAACATAATCCTAGATTTGATTCGAACTACGTAAATACGAACTATCTCTGTACTAGTGAAAGCGATACACTAGGCCATGGTTTGCGCGTGCGCATATTGGTATTTTACGAAGTGTTAATGTGGCGTGACATAAACGAATGCTTGATTTGGAATTTTTTTGTATGCTTTGATTTCTTCCTGATGCAAATTGGACGCACGAAGAAAAATGTTTTTTAATTGAAGAGATCAAACCGAAAATACACTTACCTATTAGAAAATAAATCGATTACTTCAAAAATAAATGCAAAGAAATTTTCAATTTGGGTAAAAATAACAAATAATTTTGTGGCCAGTGGTTTCCAACGAGGCAAGAAACTTCTAGTAACTGACTACGAAATAAACAATTACGATAATACTTTTCTAGAAAATCTGCCTATAGCCACTTTCCTTTCTACTTCATAAAATGTTACAACTATTATACCATTAACGATTTAACAATTCCTTCCGTTACAAATAATATTCCTGCCGCATCAACTCCAACAGCTAGTGTATTTAAAAGGGAAAGAAGAATAAATTCGGAGACATGACGATATATGAAGAAAAATTATTGGAATTGCAAACGATAAAAATTAAATTGCAAATGAAGCATACAAAGAAACTTCAAAACAAGAGGAAGCGCTGGGAGGAAAAAGTTTTTAAATTAAGATTTGAATTACTACTTAGACATTCCTGAAGTCGATTCAGATTAGTAATTTTATTTTTTTTTTACTATCAGTTAATACTTTTTTAATTTATTTGATTTTTAAAAATTATTTTACACAATATAATATGAATGAAAATTATTTTTAATAAAATTCGCCCGAAATAAGTTGCAGTCTTCATTTTCTTCATTCGAATCGGAATAGGCTATTGCCGAAATAAATTTAAATAATGATATATTTTATTTTTTATTTTATGTAAGTTTAAATTTGCATTTATAACGTTAATTTCTTGTATTTCCTTGATTGAAATATTATGTAAAATAGCAAGAGCTATAATTGTGATTTTTAATTATACTTAAAATGCTTTTAACACTTGCAAAATTGACTGTCAACTCACTGAAGTCATGAAAATACCAAGATAAACCTATTATCATCTAGGATTAAAATTTAGTACTGGTTTAACTATACTCTAAAGATAGACTGAGACTAAACTGCGCTATGAACAAGGCAATGTTCAGTTACAGCTGTATTAGAGATAATTCGAGTTTAAACCTAGACTATTTTTTCTATGAATACGGCTGTCAGAGATTCTATTGTTATACAGTGGTTATTTGCTGTACGATGTTTCGCGACATTATGTGTAGAATCGGTTTTTTCCTAATCTCCAAGAACTTACATGTTTTTAAATCTGATATTGAAACTACGGCCCGTCAGTCCGATGTAAATATAATCGCAGTCTTGTATGTACTTACAGGTACTCAATGTAACTATATAAATAGATTGATTTTGAATTTTTCGTCACTTCTGATGATGGTGTAAAAGCCGAAATAAGTATTACAGTACAGTTTAGATAAATTAGACAACATAACTAAATGAACTGAATTAAGCAAACTAATGCACTTATTGAAGTGAATTACTTGATAATAAATTAGAATAAGTAATTCTGGTACTGGCAATAAAGTCAGGGAAGTAATTTGGGGAAATAAATAAGTGATCTGGTTCAGTAAATGTAAGTTAGATCTGATCCAAATAGCAAATGGAATACGCCTAAAATATATCTATATACAGTATTTCCATAGCAACAATGATACAATGAGCAGTTTTGATAGTAGTCGTATCGAAAATATATTATATCTATATCATCTTGAGCGTAGGTGTCCATGTTTTCAAGACACAAAGAATATGAACTAAAAATGTCAAAAAAATAGAAAATTGCTGTGCTGAAATAGGTTTCAGTTCCCAGATAAAAAATATAATACGGCTGTCTTAAAAATATAATAAATGCTGTCAACGGAATTGTTACATGTCACATTTCTTAGAAAAAATTCAATATTGTTATCCACACTTTGACATCTTTTAGCTTTTGAGTTACAATTCCATGCATTGTCATTTCTTAAATTGCTGTAGTGAAATAAAAAGGTAATTCTCGAGCAACTAGTGAAAATGCCTTTACTCTTAGGTTTGTTACTAAAATCTCGTAGCTACGAGGATTTCTCGCCTCCCTCGTCTCATGGCGTGAGTAAATCGCTGTACATTTTAATTAAAACTTTAAAATTTATTACAATTTCACGACAGGAAGCATTTTGATAACAAGAATTGTTATTTTTCTTAATAAGGTTTCTTGATTATTTTAATTTCAAGGTGTTTCTATATTTAGGGATCAAACATTAAGGGCAGATATGATATGATTAGGGAATAAAAATAAATGTTTTAAAAAATCGCAAAATTAAGTCCGGTTTATTTTAAGTACTTAAGCATTTTTAGTACCACTGGTTTGATAGCTATTGCTAATATAGTTATAATTAAATTATAATTGTAAGCAACACAATAGTCAATTTATTCATTATAGAATATCAGATAAAAAATTACATGCAGCGTTAATTATTAATTTAATTATTGTATTATTAAGAATAGCCAGCAATCAGGTGGCACATAACAAGATCTCTTAATATATATATTGAAATCTATTTAGCAAATTTTTGTCAAAAGTTCTTTGTGTTCCGTGATCAGTACTCGTATATCATATCATATTATATCTACTCCTAAAACAATCAAGTAAAATACATATCCAAGATTACACAGCAGTCTGGTAAAGTACAAAACAGTCTGGTAAACTGTTTTGCATTTTACCTGACTGTCTATCTCTTTAGCTCTCATTGCTCAGCTCACGTAATATTACTGCAATTTTTTATAATAACTAAACTACAAAACACTTTTTTATTGAAAATTAAAGGTATTTTGTTTTATGTCATAACCTAGATAATTATGAAATTGAACTATAACTTAACTAAAAACTGTGAAAATAAATTAAATTTAAAATATTTATTAAATGTGTATTTGTATTTGTAACATTTGATTTTCGCAAAAAACTCTCGGATATACATAAATTTCTAAAATATTTTTTTACATTACATAAATACAAATACACGTAAGAAATAGATAAAAAAATATTTAGAATTGTGAAATAAAGTTTTCTAATAACTCTTCCATAAATTGGCACCATTTCTTCAACAAATTCCGATTTAGCAGTTTTACAGTTTTCATTTTCTAATATGTTGTGTCTGTGTATAGTTAATAAACTTAGATTACTCAATTGTTACGATAGGGAACATATCGCTAGCTGGCCATAAGAATACTGCTGCAAATTCAGTTTCAGCCTGAATTTATTATCTTTAAACTTATAATTTAATTTTTATTTAATTTATATACGAGTATACATACACATATACAGAGTAGTGACTGCGACTCTCAAACATGGGACTTTAACATGTAAAATTATATTGTTTTAATTTCCTGCTTTCCTAATTATTTAAAACAAAAAAGCTTCAAATAAAAGTTTTAGGGCATAAAATACGAAATTAATTTTGCATGTTTTGTAACGACACAAATTAGATCTGAAAATGACTAAAATTGTCTCAAAACTTTCGATAGCTATGAAATTTAAACAAAATTAAACACGTTAAATCTGTCAAAACTGTTAAAATAAATTCTTTATTTATTATTTCATTTATTTTGGCAGATAAAACGTCAAATATTTGTTTAATTTTGTTTTAATTTCATGCCTATCGATAGTTTTGAGGCAATTTTCGTCATTTTTAAAACTAATTTGTGTCGTTACAAAGTATATAAAATTAATTTTGTTTATTGGTTCAAATGCAGAATTTTATGCCCTAAAACTTTTATTTCAAGCTTTTTCACTTAAAATATTTAGGGAAGCAAGAAATTACAACTTATAATTTTACATGTTAAACCTATGTTCGAGAGTCGTAGTTACCACCATAGTTATTAACCAGGAAGGGGAGGGGGGCGTACGCCCCTGCTTGCACCCACCTGCGGACGCCCATGGTTGTGCGTATCATGGAATATGAAATCAATCGCACTTCGCCTGAGCTACGTAAAGTAGTTGAAAGCGAGATAAATAATCTATTTCCAAAGAGATTTTACGGTTATATTGAAATTTTGATGTTCTCGGCTTGACACACGGTCGCGCTTGTTGTCAACAGAGAGCAAATGCCGCACCCATCTGGCAGATAGCTTTCTCATATCCAAAAATTTATGCAAAATGTTCCGTACCCGTCCGATTGAGATGCTCATCAGCCATATCGTGCACTTTAACTCGCCGATCGTCCAATATCATACCATGGTTTTCATCGACGATTTCTGGCGTAGTAACCTTAATTGGACGACCAGAACGTTCAGCGTCCTTTGTGGTCATACTACCACAACAAAAATTAATAAACCACTTGTGAATCGTTCCAATCAATGGTGAGGAGTCCTCATAATGTTTAACAAGCGATGCTTTGGTTTGCGTAATGTTTTTCCACGCAAGAAATAATGTTTAATCAAGACGCGAAATTCACTTTTTTCCATGTTTTCGAAAAATCTTCAAGGTTCCTTGCTTTCGATGGGTGTCAAAACAGAACTGAATGACATATCAGTCTGAAAATTTTAATACGTTCTAGTTAAAGATGGTACACCATAAATGTCACATGAGATTTGCGATTGTGGCGCCATCTGTTTTATTTTTCAGGGACTTTTCACCCTGCCCTCGTACGATTGTGTCTAAGTGGTTCTGTTTCCATTATAAGCTGTACTATAATTGGGATTAAGTTCCTGTTGTTCAGAGTAACACGACTAAAATTATAACCAAAATATGATGAGCACCTAGAGACATCACTGACAATTGCAACTACAGTCATCGAAAATTTTAATACGTTCTAGTTAAAGATGGTACATCATAAATGTCACATGAGATTTGCGATTGTGACATCATCTGTTTTATTTTTCAGGGACTTTTCACCCTGCCCTCGTAAGTATGACTATTTACCGTAAAGGTTTTCTAATTCAGTTAGAGATGTTGGAATCAAAATATATGCAGTGTAACACAAAATTGCATGTATTGTGGCCTAGCGTCGTGATATTGAACAGTGTATTGGATTTCTTCGGTCCTTTACCCGTCTTCGCCGAATTCAACGCACTTCCCCCGGGACTTGTCTTCCGCTTTACGATTCGGTGTGCACGGTTCGTCGTTCCCGCGGTCGCGGAAAATCAACATAACATAAAATACATGTGCAGACATAATAGGTGTGGCTGCCTGCACTCTACACAGAACGTGCCCGTTTGTCTCACACAACATTTGCCAAATCTCAAATGTAAATTGACAACGTTGTAACGTTGCAACCAATTTTTCTACGAAGAAATGTGATTTCTGATAGTCTTTGAAATTTGTTAATTCATTTTCTTACATGGATGGCTAGCTCAGTGGTATGAAGTCGGCCTGTGGATCCTGAGGTCCCTGGTTCGATTCCCACAGGCGACAAATTTTCATAATTTGAAAAAGCTATCCCTGTGGCTCCTCCACCACTAACATGTTTGGGGGCCGTGATTTGACGACTGGTAACCGCACTTCACGCGCAAAATATATCACTTACCGAGATCTGCTTCAGCAGAGTGCCACACCCAGTAATGGGTAGAAGGCGTGATGATATATTTATATTTATTTTATTTTTATTTTCTTACATAGAAAACTAGTTTTGTAATGCTAAATATTACTTTGTCATCAATTTTTATGATTTGTTTTTGTGGGATAAATGTGGCTCCAGTAATCTTCTTTGAATTAGCGGATGGTAAATCATGCAATCAATAATGAGTAAAATTGAGTTATGAATAATTATACTGAAAAAAACATCCGTTTCAATAGTGATTCAGATTAATTCAAATGTTACTAAAATGATGTTTTTGTTGATTGACATTAAAAGTGGGCATTTGTTGACAATTGATAGGCTGTAAAATATAAAAAATATAATTATAACTGTTCGCCAATTCTTTAATAACGGGTGGGGTTAATATGAGGGCAGGGTGAAAAGTCCCTGAAAAATAAAACAGATGGCGCCACAATCTCATGAGACATTTGTGATGTGCCATCTTTAACTGGAACGCATTAAAATTTTCGAACTGATATGTCATTCAATTCTGTTTTAACACCCATCGAAAGCAAGCAACCTTGAAGATTTTTGAAAACATGGAAAAAAGTGAATTTCGCGTCTTGGTTACACATTATTTCTTGCGTGGAAAAAACATTACGCAAACCAAAGCATCGCTTGTTAAACATTATGGGGACTCCTCACCATCGATTGGAACGATTCACAAGTAGTTTACTGATTTACGTTATGGTAGTATGACCACAAAGGACGCCGAACGTTCTGGTCGTCCAATTGAGGTTATAACGCCAGAAATCGTCGATAAAATCCATGGTATGATATTGGACGATCGGCGAATTAAAGTGCACGCTGCTGAGGCTATGAGCATCTCAACCGAACGAGTACGGAACATTTTGCATAAATTTTTGGATATGAGAAAGCTATCTGCCAGATGGGTACCGCATTTTCTCTCTGTTGACAACAAGCCCGACCGTGTGACAAGTTCAAAAGAGTGTTTGGCGATGTTCAAGCGCAATAAGAAGGACTTTTTGCGTCAGATTTGTCCCCCTGCGATTTTTATCTATTTCCAAACTTGAAGAAATGGCTCGTCGGAAAGAGATTTGGGTCCAACGATGAGCTCATCGCTGAGACAAACGCCTATTTTGAAGGATTGTCAAAATCGTATTATTTGGAAGGGATCGAAAAATTAGAAAAACGTTGGACGAAGTGTATCGAGCTACAAGGAGATTATGTTGAGAAATAAAATATGTTTTGACCAAATAAATCATTTCTTGTTTCATTTTTCAGGGACTTTTCACCCTGCCCTCGTATACCCTCGTCACTTTCCATCAAACATATATACGAGTAGTAAACTGAATTAATACCCATATACGGTAAAGTGATTGATAACATTCACAAAAAGCAGAATGATAAACGTCAAACTTGTTTCTGCATAACAACCGCTGAACAAATGCATAACAATAAAAATATTAAAAATAATGATAAAATTTATATTAATTTTAAAGAATCGGGAGAAAACTGTGTTCAACATGACAATAAAAGCAGATATATTGCGTAGATGCATAGCCGCGGTAGTTATGCTAGGTCGCAAGAAAAAAATAAAGAGCTCTTTAGTTAAAGAATTGTTTATCTAGCAACAGTATCAAGAGCGATTTTCTGAAACTTATTTAACCGTTAGTTGCTAATGAACCAATAGAACTTTTATGCAACCCAGGATCTATCCGCTACTTTCTTTCCTAAACAAATAACTATTATTTCTAATTTTACAAAATATATAAATAGTTTAATATTAAGTAATGAGGACCACGCTAAAAAAATAAAAAAACAAATGACGTGGCTAGCAGGATTAAATTAAAAGATATTTAATGCTGAAATAATCCCATTTTTACTATAGTCAATGAATTGGAAATAAAATCTGAACTTCAAGGGTCTATAGTCAATTACCCTGAACATATTTTGTAATTGAATAAATGAATAGAAACGTATATGAAACTGTTCAGTAAGTAAACCTTATTAGTTATAGTATATTCCGAAAGAGAACCAGAATAACCATGGTTAGTTATTTCAGAAATGGATTGAATAACGGAATATGGTTTCTGAAAGTTGTGGTTAATTTTAGTAACCAAACTAATCGTGTTCGAGCTGCGGTTAGTGTGGTTACTTCAACGATCAAATAATATGACAAGAATTCAAAATCACTTTGTTTTTTATATGTTTGTTACAAACTAACCGAAACCGTGGTTTATTTTTCGGATATACTATTCGTATTGATTGAATATTTTCAGTAAATTTTCAAAAAAAATATCTTTTGCCGAATGACATTACAAGTGGACTTTTGTTGACAATTGGCTAGCTGTAAAGTACTACTTTCATAGCCTAGGCTATATGTGCCCACTTTTACAGCTTAGACTGCTAAAGTGTTGTTAAGAAACGACAAATTTAACATTTATGATGTAATGTAATAAATATAATTACAATCTTATGTCGCTTCTTTAATCTCGACTAGAAGTAACATTCCTTCATCACTTTCCATTATATGTATATTATAAATTTAATTAATATTGTTACAAGACGATTTTTATTTAATTATATTCTTCTAGTTTTAAATTTTCTGGTTATTTAGTTTCGTTAAAAATACCAAACTTTCTAACGAAAGTTTGTGTGGGTCGTAGCGTCTGAAATCTGACCCAAGCCATAAAACCACTTGACTTAGGGACATTCACATGCATCTCGAGCGATAACGGCACACATGTGTTTATGTAAACATTCCTAAGGGCTGCAAAGACGCACCCAGAGTTAGCCTGGCATCATTCGAAGTATTGGCCTTGCTTTGTACAGTGCAGTGCTGTGTTAGCTTTGAGATAAACTTGTGATTAAGTGTCTGACTAATCAATTAGTGTATTTTGGATTACCTGAGAGCTTCTATCTATCGGTGAGTTTGTCAATCATTGAGTTCTACGTATCATGCATGAATTGTAATGTAAGCGTCACTTGAGGTGACGTCACGCTGTGTGCATGATGTGTGTATGTACTGGAGCTCTACTTAAAACACTACCTAGAGAACTCAGTGCCACCGGACATAGAGCCCTGGAGGGGCTCATGTCACCTCAATTCGCTGTCTTGCGTCTGTGAGTCAACGGTGTTCTTAGTGAGCGACACGGAACCAACCCTTTCGGGGCGCCACGGTGCGTCATTATGATACTGGTACTATCATAGGTGTCGCCCTACGTGAGTTAACCCGCTGGCTTCCTGTACTTGGGGAAGGCTGGTGGCAACGGTGTGACAATATCCTGCCTTCTGGTAGCGATAGGTGTTGCCGAACTCTATATGAGTTGATCCGCTGGCTTCCCATATGTGGGGAAGGCTGGTGGCAACGGCGCTACAATATCCTGTCGGTTAGACGGTGATAGGTGTAGCCAACCCATCGGTGTTCACTACAGTTGGTAGTGAGCTGTGTCGGTGAACCCAACGGCCTATCTGTTAGCCCGAGTTCCTATCCTGCCTCTGGAGGAGGTATATCATTGATAATTCCAGTCTAATTAACCTGCAACGCCCCAATGGTGGGGATTGATGTGCGTGACTCTGCGATGACACTTTCACTGAGCTTTATGTCTCAAACTCACCTTTATTTACAGGAGACGGCTGATTAATTTACCTGAGTCACCTGACTCACCTGACACGGCGTGTACACCTACATCTGATTCACGCCATATCATCACACGCCCTGACTATACATATACAGTTTGTATGATTATTGTTTCACCCTCATTTAAATATATCATTTAACTGTACACTCTACCCACCGTTAATATCTCAGTGGGATAAAATAGAGTCGTCTTCATCTATCTTCTATCTATCATCTTATAATAATATATAGTACGTTTTTCTCACTTATTATCGCAGATACATATATTGCTTACACGTCATTATTTTTTATTTTTTTTTTCTGGCTTCTTTGGCGGACCAACTACTCAGGTCATATGCCGCCATTACGCCCTGATCTGCGTTTTAGTTGTTATTGTCAACAGCAACGCGAGTTTTCTCTGGACGGTCACCCATCCAAATACTACCCGCGCGCAACGTTGCTTACCTCGCGTTATCGCTTATATCAGTACCAACGAGCGCAGCCATGGCCGTTGACACGTCATTATTTAATAAGTGCAATATTTCTGATTAAAGTGGGGGGAAAATTTAATTGTAGGACTTCCGGTAAAGCCGCAAGTAACATCAATTTTGTAAATTTAAATATAACCTATGCGATTTTTTATACATTCGGATTGAATTTTCTATTCTATGTTTGGCTATACCAAAATGATTAATATTAATGTTAGTCTTTTGTTAAAAATAATTATTTTCGTTGCTAGATATCTTTCATTGAGGGATGTAATCTAATATGTTATAGGGCTAAGATATTTTCATGGTATAATAATAGAATAATACATTGTTTTATCCTCAACTGTCATTTATCGTTGACTAAAAATTAATTAAGATAAAATAATATTGACAAAACAAGACAAAGTATTATTAGTAGGCGATAATAATAGAAAAATGACAGCTGAAAGTAAAACAATTATTCTATTATTATATCATGTAAACAGTGGTTATCTTAGCCTTCTGACATATTAGATTACATTTCTCAATGATAGAAATCTATGGAAAGAAAAAAAATATTTTTAGCAATTGAATAACTTTAATATTAATAAATTTGGTATAGCCGAAAGGAATAGAAAATGCAATCCGAATGTATGCATACATACATATCATCACGCTATATTCCATCAAGTAGCACGAACCCAAAAATCATTCATAAAACATTCATTCATAAATTCATTAAATAATCAGTCCTCGTTAAACTTTCTCATCCAAACACACCACCCTCACTTTAACCTGATTCATAGATCCCTCCATATCAACTCATTTATTTATTACACTTGAAATCATTTATCACAAACCTTCAATCACACCTACCTAATCACTCCTATTCGCTTACGAGTATCATTCATCTTATTTCTTCAACGTACATAACATTTGCGCAAAACATTTCAAATTACTCACGCTTATTCCTAACAAAGAATCTAATAACGAATCTAACAACGAATCTAATAACGAATCTAACAATGAATCTACAAAGATTAAAAAAGGTGAAAACGATAGCCTGCACTTGTATATGAAAGAAATGTTCACACAATTTGGTATAGTCGAAAGGAATAGAAAATGCAGTCCGAATGTATAAAATAATCTTATAGGTTGTATTAAAATTTACAAAGTTAATGTGACTTTCGTCACTTCCCCCCACTTTAATGAGAAATATTGCACTTATTACATGTCCTATAAGCAATATGTGTATATTCAAGAGAAACGGGTATATCCAATTTTTAATATAAAGTATAGAATAGTGATTGGCAACATTCATATTATGAAATATAACCGTTAAATTTGTTTTAACATAGCAACAGCTCAACAAATGCATAGCAACATGACGACTATGTTGATGATTATAACATTAAAAATATTGAAAATAATCATCAAATTAATATTCATTTAAACAATCGACAAAATAATAGGTGTTCAACGTGATAAAAACGCAGATTAACTGCCTAAGATAGATCTGGCCTTGACAGTAAATTTACTACTTTTTTGCTTAAATAAATAAATAACTATTATAATATATTTGCAATACTCCCTTCCTTTCTTATCTTTTTGTTTCATTTTCAGTTCCGCATTTTCTGGACTTTTCTTTCATATACAAGTGCAGGCTATCGCTTTCATCTTTTCTAATCTTTGTAGATTCGTTATTAGATTCGTTGTTAGAAGTAAGTGTGAGTAATTTGAGATGTTTTATGCATATGTTATGTACGTCGAAGAAAAAAGATGAAATAAGTGAATAGGAATGATTTGATTTAAGGTTTGTAGTGTGATAAATGATTTCAAGTGTATTAAATAAATGAGTTTATATGGAGTGATATATGAACGTGGTTCTAGTGAAGATGGTGTGTTTGGATGATAAAATATGACGAGGGATGATTATTTGATTAATGTAATAAGATAATATTTTATGAGTGATTTTAGGGTTCGTTCTACCCCATTTGTTGGGATATAGCGTGAAGATATGTATGTATGTATGTATGTATGTATGTATGCTCCTAGATATATTGATTTATTACTTTAGGAAAAGGTTTGTCAATTAAATAAACTTGAAAATAATGATGATAACTAAAAATAATTTCTAGTAATCTTTGTGTATTTTAATACAAAAGTATTTTAAAGTGCAATTTAATTTACAAGAAATATTTGGTATAAAGAAGAGAACTTAATTATCTGTTTCAGTGTTGCAATAAAACAAAGACAAATATTGTTACAGATACAGAATCTACTGTGAAATATCTCAATTCTGGATAATTCATCTAAGAGAAAGCAGAATGAATGAAGCCAGCAGATATGCATATTGCATGCAAGTCTCAATGTCTAATTTCATGGTTGGAAAGGTTTCATCTAAATCTCTTCATTTGCATGTTGAATTATTTGACACATATGTTTCTAGCAGAAAGTTCAAAGGAATTAACTAAAAGGAAAGGTTCGTACTAATTTAACTAACGCCCTCAATTGAATGAGATGTAAATTAACACCATTCTTATACGTGTGAAAAACATAAATGAGACGGAAAATGGAAGAGAATTTTATTTAAATTGCTATCATGAATGACAACCTGTTATACTGGAAATGAGAAAATTTATTTTCACCATATTCAAATTATTTTTGTGGCTTCATTTCCACTAATAGATTTGGGAGCATAACTTAACAGCAGATACCAACTAGAGGTGGGCTCGGGCCGTGATTCTGATTGAATCATGATGGATGACGTTGACTCGCGTGATCTTGAGAAAATTAAAATATATATGTGTATATATATATATATATATATATATATATGTATATCTATCGGGGGCGTAAGTAATTTTTTTTTTAAACAGGCGCGGTTGTCGAGCTTGTTAATGCACATCTCTTAACATACTGTGACGTCACCCGAACCAACGTTCGTCAGTTCGAATCCGCCTGTCGACAAAGTATGATTTGTCGTTAAATAAAAAATACAGTTACTTGTATTAATCATACTCGGGCGCTATAAGCTAGTCACTTACACATATGCCTTAAAAAAGTAACATCGACTACGGAAACCGGCAGTACGGCAGCGCAAAAACTGCGGCTCGGTGTGTCCGGTAGGCCCAGGCCCGATTCGGTCTGTAGCGCCATTGAGGAAGTAATTTTTTAAATGTCGTGAGTGAATGGGCGTTAGTATTATTTGATCGTGAGCGAGAGGAAAAATAAATATATAGGTACTCTTAGTTACATAATAATGTAATTTTGATTATGTTAATTATATTGTTATTATTAAAAAAGTAATTTATGGGGGTGGCTAGCTCAGTGGTATGAAGTCGGCCTGTGGATCCTGAGAACCCTGGTTTGATTCCTACAGGCGACAAACAATTTTCATAATTTATAACATTACCCCTGTGGCTCCCCCACCACTAACATCTTTGGGGGCCGTGATTTGACGACTAGTAACCGCACTTCACGCGCAAAATTTATCACAGTGCTACACCCAGTAATGGGTAGAAGGCGTGATGATATATTTATTTAAAAAAGTAATTTATAAAATCTTAAAATTGAAATTTTGTTTTATTAAACCGTAAATTTTATAATTAAATTTGGAGTAGTAAATGTAAAAATAAATATACTACTCACCTGTCTGAATCATTGATCTAATATATTCATGGATGGAGCGTTGCATACACAGTGTATACAGTAAAGTGAAATCAACTCAAGAGAGAGATAGACATATCTGAAGCTATGTAGTGGGAAAAAGAAAGTATACTGAAACCACGTGACGAGTGGCAAAAGAACTCTGTTTAATACGTATTTAAATAGTAGTTTGAAGAAAAAAAATTAATTAATTGTAAATAATAACTATAAAAAGTATTAAAAAAAATATTTTTAAGTATTACACATCTAAATAAGAGATGGATGATAGATGAAAAAAATAATTGTTGTTAATATGCATATTTTATTTAGCGAACATAAATAGTATAAAACTAATTTCTAAAGAATAAAACAAAAGAGATAAAAACTAAAATATTTGTGTGACAAAATTTTACACATCCATAAGAAATACGTGATATTAAAAAAAAAAGTGAGCCATAGTGAAATATATGTGAGTGCGTGATCGCTACTAATTTTTACTAACGCGCCCATCTTTAATACAAGCTAATCACGAGAAAGTTATTAAATTGATTGATTTTATTTGAATGAAATAAATACACCGTAACGAACGGAAAGTGGCTCGGAAAATGTATAAACTAAAGTGTAATTTCATTTGAATCTGTATAAAATATCATTAGGAAATATATCTAATTTGACCAATGATGATAAGCAACCTAAGTTAGGTAACAGTAAACTATTGATATATTTTGTGTCTTAAACTATCATTTAAATTGTGAAAACATGATTTCTTTTGCTTGCTAAACAGAAATGAGATAAGATAATTGTACTGTTTCTTAATATTGGAAATCTTTTAGAGAGTTTCTTACTCTGGTATGCATAGTCGTTCGCCCAGCGACGCGCTGAGGAAGCGCCCATAAGCGATACACTTGGCGAAACGCTGGCGAACGACTATGAATACTAGTGTTAGATTTGTTCATTTTGCAAATTAAGTAGGAACAAAAAAACAATCTCTATTCGATCAAAATGTTGTCCTAGCGGTTTATCTGAAGGAAAAATATTGCGAATAGTTTCAAAATTATATATCTCATTTCAAAACCTTTCCTATACTATTAAAAAAATTATATCCCTCCACTCTTCTACATCAATAATTTGCAACATTTCAAATAGTTGACAGAATAATTTAAAAACAATTTTCAGCTCTCCGAAACACCATTAAACAGGAAATATTTTACAAGTCACTGAACATAAATTTGAAATTTATTGGCGGAAGAATTTATCGGTAAATTTCAGATAAAACTTTTATATTCTTACAAGAATTTTCTACAATATAAAGATTTAAAAACAATTTAAATTATTTGCTTCTTTTTAATTATTCCCGCAATATTCTTTCCTCGTCTTTTTTTGTATTATTCTCATTCTTGATTACATTGAAAATGTAATTGACAGAAATTAGTCTTGTACAACAGGGAAGGCCAACAGGTCGATCGCGGTTATGATTTCAGTCGATCCCGACGACTTAGTAAATTCTGTGTTCAACGTTTTGAGAAAACAAGATCTAACTTCGATGTGCTCTATCGAATGAGACCAAATTTGAAACCCCCTCTCCCCCCTGGAAGAGAGGACGGGGGTAACTTCAAAATCTTAAATGGAAACCCCCAATTTTTTTTGCTGATTCGGATTTCGCTTAAAAAATATGTCAGTTTTATTCTAAATTTTAATTTTCTACAGATGGCGCTGTAATCGCAAAAAACAAGTTATATATTTATTATTGCTATAAAAATTTATTATTATTCCTTGAACTTATTTTTGTATAATATTATAGCATAATTAGCTTATAATGTCGTACGCAGATACATTGTAGTTGCGGCAGAGTACGGTGTTTGTGGCGAATTTTTATCTTGTTAATACTTTGACGGTGCTTTAATAAAAATATCATTGTTTAAACTTGTACCAATAACAACAGATGGAGCTAATTCAATGATGAGGCATCTTAAGGTAGTACTAGCGTGAAATGAAATTTGGCGCACGTAAACATTGGATAGTCATACACATCCTGTTAAAATATGAAACACATTCATCGTCTGTGAACAAATATATTCGCTTGTAAAGTTGAGTTCTTATACACGGGGTTTATGGCGAACATCACTCAGAATCGCACATATTTGGCTTGTGTACCTCTAAAATTTTGCGGTTTCATTTGAAAAACTAGTATGATGTTCTAAAATTATCCATGTATATTGTATCAGAAGGAGACAGTTTTTTATCGATTAGTAATGGATATATAGCCATGCAAAGCCTTGTTTTTAACGAAAAATTAAGAATTTCAATTTATAATGGCAACACCACACGGTGGTATGGTATTTGAAAATTCACCAGACCAACAACCTGTTAACAATTCATGATAATCAAATCATAATAGGTATAAAACACTTATTTTATTAAATTTTTATATTTTTTTGAGCATCAGTTTCGTCACTCGACAACCGATGGCACCACCATTACACTAGTACTACCTTAAAAGTTTTATCGCATTGTGCCGGAAAGATGATGAATTCACAGATTTTTTGAGTTACCACTGTATTATTCATCAACAACTGTTAACCAGCAAAAGATTAAACACTAATGGCTTTCAAAATTGCAAATTCCATTAGAGGAAAATTCTGTAATGTGAGGTGGCTGAGCCGAAGTCAGTTCTTACAGAGATTTCGATATTTATTGAATGAAATAAAAAAAATTGTTGAACAAAAGGGAGATCATTGCCAACAGCTACAAGATCCGGAGTCGTTGTGTGCTTTTTTGGTAAATTAAGTCCGAATTTGGAATTACAAGGAAAAACTGAAAATGTCTGTGACATGATTAGTAGTATTTCCGCATAAAATATCAATTTTTGGCATTGACTGAGGATCTTAAAGAAAAAAATTTAGATCATTTTGTAAATTCAAAGCAAATCTCAAGTAAAATCGCTGAAATTTTTCACATGGAAAAGATATTACTTGAAAATGAAATAATTACTTTGCGAAATAATATCTTTCTAAAAGCCAGATCACCAGAAAAAGACTATTGGAAATATGTTTGCCCAGAAAAGTATCCAAATGTAATAAAAACAACGAACTTTTAAATTCTTGTTTCGATTCCACATATCTGTATGAATCGGCCTTTTCGTATTTAAGACAAACAAAAACAAAACATCGTCCTACTCTTACTGACTTGTATACAGAAGATTCTTCAAGTTTGGTACATGACATGAAGGCACAAACTTCACATTGATTCAAATTTGTATTTCATATAAATGTAAAAAAAAAATTCCTTCCGTTGAATTTAATTTCAAAATTAATAAAATATATTTTTCATTATCCGTTGCTTCACTTTTTTAACTATAAAATAAATAAATAAATATATCATCACGCCTTCTACCCATTACTGGATGTAGCACTCTGCCGAAGCAGATCTCGGTAAGTGATATATTTTGCGCGTGAAATTCGGTTACCAGTCGTCAAATCACGGCCCTCAAAGATGTTAGTGGTGGAGGAGCCACAAGGGTAGCTTTTGAAATTATGAAAATTGTTTGTCGCCTGTGGGAATCGAACCAGGGTTCCCAGGAACCACAGACCGACTTCATACCACTGAGCTAGCCACCCCATATTTTTTTTAACTAAGTATATGCAATGAAATTTAGGAAAAGGTAGATCGCGGCATATTTTCAAGAAAAAAAGTCGATCACATACCAAATTAAGTTGGCCATCCCTGTTGCACAACAATGGAGATAGTTTTTTTTGTCAGTATTAATGATGTAACTTATTTGACATGCCGTATAATATAATTTTGGCATGTATTTATTTAAATAACTGATAAAAAAAATCTCTTATAAGAAAATGTGTTTTGATAGTTTACACATAAAAAAGATTTCAGCACGTACGATTTTAAAAATTACGACTATAACTTCCTCAAGCGTCTTCTCGTATTTTGCATTTCTTTGGTATAAAATATTCTTTGTAGTCCATTTCCGCGGGATATTTAGTTCAGATCGAGATTATTCTGAAGATATGCCTTAGTATTTCCATTATTGTTGGGAATTCTGTAGACGTCCGGTTGTTTCATATTCAACGGAGAGCGACGCAGACGCTAGTAACAGCTTTTATCTCGTCTCGTTTGCCGAGAACTCCGAAGTGTGTTGGCTAATGTGGAACATGCTACTGCTGCTGCTGCGCTTGTACAAAGAGGCAAAAAGTATCAGCTTTTAACATTGTGCTTAATGTGCCATGGAATTTGAAATATTATTACTTGAGTGTCGAGAAGAATCCGCCATGTATGAAGATTTGACAAGAGTATTTTTCAGTAAACAGTAATTTCTAAAGTATGTAGTTGTGTTCGGACGAACCTATTTTCTTAAAGATATTTAATTGAATAAACCGAGTTTATAATTTGAAAGTGAAATGGATTACAAGGCTTTTTAAAAATTGTTGTTAATATATTTATTAGTAAGAGCACGACGTTTCGGCCCTGGATTGGGCCATCTTCTGGTTTACAAGTGATACATAATGGTACAATTACTTTAAATTTCTTTTTTAACACTTTAACAATTAAAATTGAAAGCTCATTAACATACCTTAATTACATTGTTAAAATTTACATGTCAGATAGATAGATAGTTTACATTATTGACATAATTGTATGACTTCAAACTGCTATGGCAGCCAGTAATAGGTGAAAGACGTGATAATATATTATTAATAAAAGCATTTCGATAACAGGCACTAATTGCTAAATAGTTTTTCTTCTAATCTATGACTGAACTAAGGTATATTCCAAAAATATATATTTTGGTATTATAACACGGTGGTATCAAGTCGGCCTACGGATCCTAAGAATATTGGTTGGATCCCCACAGCCTACAAAAATTTTCACCAATTTAAAAATTACCCCTGTGGCTCCCCTACCACTAACATCTTTGGGGGCCGTGAGTTGACGGATGGTAACAGCACTTCACGCGCATAAATATATGACTTCTCGAGATCTGCTTCGGCAGAGTGCCACATCCATTAATAGGTAAAAGGCATGATGATATGGGACAATCCGCGTCAACTGGATCAGAGCTACGACCAAAATTAGAAGCAACCAAAAAAATCGACCAAGGGCTCATTTTAAAGCTTAGAGCGTCTACTTTCAAATGCCGGGTGCGCCTTAAAAAAATCCAATATGACGGCCGGAATCCGGTAAAAAATCGAGTGTCCAGAACGAAAAGCTTGTAAAAACAAAAATTCACAACCGATCGGGTCATTTTTTAGCTCAAATTGTAGCTGATGGACGCCACTAAAAAGCTGGTGTAGTAGATGGACAAAATCCAACATGTCGGTCAAAAATTCAATATGGTGGCCGAATTAAAAAAAATCTACCAATTTACACCAAATTTGGTATACGGGGCTTCTGATCACGAATTCGAGTTAAGATTTGCAAATTTTAAGATAGTGGATCCAATATAGCGACCGCAAAACACCGTTACATAAAATTTGGTGTCAATCTGTAGATTTTCGAAAATTTCGTACGTCACCTTGGATCCGCCTTATATATATATATATATATATATATATATATATATATATATATATATATATATATATATATATATTAATTAATTTTGCTAAGTCTAAATATATCAAAGAATATCAAACTTCTTGTATGTACTAATTTTATTAAAAAGAAATAAATGCAGGTCTTACAATTTTTGTGTTCATGTTAAATTATTTCTGAACTTTAACCAAGTTTACTTGACATATTTAAGCTTCGACGAGAAATGAACAAACCGCCAACTTATGAGGTAAGAAAATGCGAATTTATGACGTAGAAAATGAACATTTATCTTAGACAAGGTGTCAGTGGAAACTAGTAACCTAGTTATGAATGCGATAATACAGCTTTATTTGACAACCTTTTAAAATAAGTTTGCAAAACTGAATTGATTTAAAATTCAAAGCAATGAAGCTTGAAACGTTGTAAGGTTGCCAACAAATTCAACAGCTTTGCATTCCTAAGCTAGGTTTTGTTATGTAATAAATTATATGGAATGTAGATAAGGCAGGGCACACAGAAAGCATTGCTGCAGATTTGCCTGGTCAGCGTTTTGTTCCTTCCGGTTCATTGTTTTACATGCAGCAGGCAGCACCAGTAACATCTGTTACGAATACATTATATTTGCATTTTCTCTTAAACACCATAATTTTGCAAAATAGTGCTTTAGTTTGTGCTTATACAGTAGTTTATAAAACGTAAAAGTCATATTTCAATCCCATTACAAACAAAACAGTGTATGAAGTACATCATTTTGAAGTTATAATAGTTTCGAATATGAAATTGAATTTACGGAGTTTACTTTCTATGCTGCATATTACAAATGTGTTTCTTGTTACTTGTAAATGTATATTTTATTTGTAATACGTTTTATTTAATTAAAAGTTTGAAAATTAGTTGCTCTAAATTCAATTTATAAGTTTGCAACAAGGTGATGTATCACATTTTTAACATTTTCATTAAAGTTGTAGTAAAGTAAGACTATTATCAGAGACGTACATACTAAAAATGAACTTTAATGTAAAATTGTGTATGCACTACCTAAAAAAGTTAACTTTCAACGAATTTTAGTCAACATATTATATAGATTTGTGTGAAAATTATAATAAAATTCTATTCTAATTATATGTTAGGTTACATATTTTTTTTAACATTTATAATATGCGACAGTGGTACTTCATAACATCTTTTTATTGAGGATATGGATGCATCGCAACGGTGAGTGATTTAGAAATACACAAACCAAAAAAATAATATTTCTGATTATAGATAACTATGAAATAGTTATTTGTATTGTCTAAAGCCTCATTCACAATGCGAAATCAGTAGTTTAGTTAACAGCGCAGAAGCGTTCACAACAGCAAAATTAGCTTCACACTGCCTAGCGTTAATTTCAGTTAACGCAAGAGTTTGCAAGCTCCAAACTTATAGTTAGTAGTTAGCGCAATCTTGTCTAAACTACCAATCAGAAACGCGAATGAATTTTAACGTTTGAAATCCATGCTTTTGTTATAAAAAATTTTACTTATGTTCGATAATTACAATTATTACATTACCTGTTGTATTAAATGTTTTTCCAATTATTTGCCATTGTTCATCCCGCTGTTCAATATTTTGAACTCGGGATCAGCTTTATCATATAGACATTTAATATTTTCAATCTTGTTAAGAAATAATTCTTCACCCATTTTTATAAATAATAACAAATATCGAAATAACCAATCTTTAGATATGTCTGTGATAAGCAACAATACAATACAATTTTTCAAAAATATGTAAAGATTCAACTGACATCTAGCGTGTCTTTCAAAACTAGTATTTATTTGATTAAAATCAGTATTCTACGTTACCGACAATATCACTAACTACACCCTTAATTTTGGTACTGTGCACGACCATATATACAACACAAATGCTAACTATAAATACTAACTATAACTACTAACCATAACCACTAATTTCGTATTGTGAATAAGGCTTTAGGGTTAAAAGCAGCAGTTTGCTAAAGTTTCTAACACGAGCGTAGCGAGGCCTGCGATTCATCGAGGCCTGCAATAGGAGATTCAATTACCCGGCGTATATTACTACCAGGTTTTTTGAGTAGCTAGAAACTTATTACTTGGATACCCGCGTTCCCTTTAAAAGGAAAAAAATATTTTCTTACTATTTTAAATAAAATTATTGTTTTAGATTATTTTTTTTTAAATAACATGAAAATTAAATATACATTTATATAAAAAACAACAATAATTTTTGGATAAAAACTCCAAACGGATGATCTTTTTGCAATTATATTGTACGTATTTAATACATTAATTACATTTTAATCATACAAAAACACAACATATGTTTTTGGTATTTATTTAGCTTCAACTAATTAATATTTGCAAATGCGAATGTGAATGTAATTTCTGAAAATATAATTAAAAATGTTATTTATTTTTGAATTTGTACCGTATTATTATAAGATAAACATAGACTGGTTACCCGTCAGGACAATTCAGATATATGGAACTGTAGGTACCTGTACTCTTGACGGAAAGGTTATAAAAAAATGGTATACAAATGAAACAGATGTTCGCTTATGTTAATGTTTTGTAACAGTTTAATTTTAATTTTCAAAATATTTGGGTAACCGATATGAATTACCCGGGTATATAAATTTCCTCCATTACCCGGGTACCCGGTTTCGGGTAGAACTGGGTTGAATCCCCTAGTCTGCACAGAACCAGTGGTGTACACAATATTTTTTTTACGATCAGAAATGAAGATTAATCAATTTCTAATTATAATTATAAAAAATAGAATGTAAGTATCTAGGAAAACAATCCAAATAGAACAAATATATTAAGAAAAATGATAGTTGTGGTTTTCAAAGTGCATCCTTTTAAACAGCAACGTTCTGCAAAAAACCTTAGTCTAAAAATGTTCACTTTCTGTCACCAAATGATGTTCGAAAATCTTACTTTTTTATCGATCGTAGAATATAGTTATTTTTGTATTAAGTGCGTGAAATGAGTGTTTTTTTTGTTGTACGGAAGAATGTCAATTTTAGTCGAGATCGCCAAGTTGAGACAAAAAAGTCATTCGAACGCGCCAAAAAATACGAATTTCGCCTACGAAATACAAAGAACATTTTTTCTACAACTGTCAAAAATGAATAATCCAATAATTAGTGATTTATTTGAGAAAATTAAAGTAAAACAATTAAAAATGATATGAATTTGATGTGTTGTAAAAAAAAGAAAGGTGAAAATGTTTGATAAATAAATTTAAAAAACTGAGAACAAGTTTTAAATTTGAAATATCACGAAACAAAAAAGTATTTTATTCATGTATGACAAGAAATATTAGCAGTTGTAGAAAAAATTAATTTTATCATTATTTAACTTAAATATTTTTTAATATGGGGTGGCTAGCTCAGTGGTATGAAGTCGGCCTATGGATCTTGAGAACCCTGGTTCGATTCCCACAGGCGACAAACAGTTCTCATAATTTAAAAAACTACCCCTGTGGCTCCTTCACCACTAACAACTTTGGGGGCCGTGATTTGACGACTTGTAACCGCACTTTACGCGCAAAATATATCACTTACCGAGATCTGCTTCGGCAGAGTGCCACACCCAGTAATGGGTAGAAGGCGTGATGATATATTTCTTTATTTTATTTATTTTTTCATTTTTTAATGTCCTGTAGTGTAAATATATTTCTAGTAAGGTCGTAATTGTCCCTATTTTCTAAAATTGTAAATTTGAGTATTTTATTCATCACATTCTATCATTATTGTTAAATTCTAAACTTTCAACGAATATTTATTTGTTATTACTTTTTATATCTACCCAAGTTTTGAATTTATACGCCGAAACTATTTTTAGCAACAGACCAATGATCAGCAAATTTGGAAATACATTTTTTTGCTGATAGTTGTATTTTGTACCAATAATATTTCAGTCAGGAATAAAATAAAACAATGCAGTTTAAATCTTACATTCTGATCATCATACTTAGAAAAGAAATATTTAATTTTTATATCATTTACTTTCAATTTTCTCCATCTGCTCGACGACAAATACCAGATAACGAAGTTATTTGTTAATAGAAAAGTAAAGACAAAATTGTACAAATTGGAAATGTTAAATAAACTATATCAGCAAAAAATTCTATCGTCTGCTGTTATAACTAAATTTTAGGAAATCTTTGCCGCGGGAAATTCTCGAGGGAATAGAACAATTTACGCACACAGCATCGAAAATCCTTTATAAAAGAATAAAGGTAATATGTGGAGTTCTATAGCGCTTTATTATATTTGACCATAAATTCCCTTTATCTTTTTTTTTGTATTTAGATTAACAAAATAGATAACAGAAATACTGTTACGTACAAATTTTCTTTATTTCCATGCATTTTAAAGTAAATTTAGTTTAGAAAACGTTTTATAATTTCGTACAAATTTTTACGCATTTGCAAAGAATATAGAAAGTTAAAAAGAAAATTGGCAATTCTGAAGATGAATGATATACCTGGAAAAAACTTACTTCAGAGAAATTGAGAATTATGATTCTATACCTTCGTGACATAAAAGAATTAATGTCTTAAAATTTATTGAAAGTATTTTTCCTCGTCATTAATACATATTACTTCTCTTCTACACCAGTCAGAAATAATTTTTTGTCAGAACAGATTTCATTTGAAATACATAGCAGTTGAAATGAAACAAAATTAATTTAAAGTTTACCAGTTTGATACTAGTATTTATTCATTTAGGATTTTTTTAAATTACATCAATTACAATAGTATTTAAATTAAAAGACAAGTGTTACAATGACCCTTATTGTAATATACGTATAATTGGATATTGCAACATTTGTTTTCCATACTATTTCTTCTATATTATATTCATTTACTTTTATTCCAAAATATAATTTATTTGACATTTATTAGTTAGGTTATAGTTCAAATTTATAATATCTTTAATTTTTAATAAAATGCATATTGTAGTTTAATGTAATTATTATATTATAATAAAATTTAATTGCAATCTAAACTGATAGTTCAATGTTTGACATTTTTATAACTAGACAACTTTATATAATATATTTCTAAAAACAGTTGCATAAAGTTGTATTTTGTAGCACTCTTTTTAACAAAAATAGTTGTACAACATTCACTTTATAAACAGGTTATGGGTAAGTGTTATTATATAGTTAATCAGGTAATCGTAGTTCAGTGGATAAAAGCGAGGTAAAACTAGCGTTTCTTAATGGGGGATTCAAGTGGTAGAGCTTTTTAATATATATTTATTAAAATAAATTCTTGACCGTATATCATATTTAATACAATATAAAATCATACCATAAATGATATCTTTATTGCTGAAATATGAAAGTTAAAGTTGAATAATTCAAATCGCTCATTTGTATTTCGCACTGCCATATTGCAATTACGTAGTTGCATTAAGCCAATCACAGAGCTTTATCTGAAACGTTTGTCGGTGCTCAATTTTACTGAGAGGAAGACGAAGAAGAAATAAGCATTCAGCATTCTACGATTCTACCAATGACGTATAATACTAGACAAATTATGCCGTATTCAAGTCAATGCAGTGTTGTGGAGCAGAAAGGGATGGAATAACTTTTGGGTCCGCCGGGTGCGCGGCAAGGAGCGAGTACACTTTGATGTTATGCAAGTTGATCTTTGCCGCGCATTCGCCTCACCAACCAGTTATTCTATCCCTTTCTGCTTTACAACAAACGCCGTTGTTATCCGTCTAGTTATGTTTTGTCTGAGGATTCTATGACAACGACACACGTTACGTGAAGTTACGTGTTATTTATCTCTGTCTTATCTGTCTCTCTTTAAGCTAAGATGCAACTACGTCATATTCGTTTGTTTTGAAAGTTTAAATATTTTTATCATGCTTAATACAAATTTAAAAAGAAATAAAAATTTTGGGTATAATTATTTTATTACGTAGATTATTATATAAAAAATTCAAAAAAGTCTTGAAAGGCCCATTAGCAAGCTAGAGTTCGTGCGTTCAAATCTCACTGACTTCTACTTATATAAAAAAAATACGATTGTGTCTGAGTGGTTCGGATTCCACTATAAGCTGTAGGCCCTCTGTACTGTAATTGGGATTTACTTCCTATTGTGCAGTGTAACTAAATAATTAAATAATAATAATAATAGTTTTCTAGTGCTATAATAACAAAAGGCGAAACGTATAGAATAACAAAATCAAATATTACAAACAGGCAATAATAACATTTTGTCTTTGGGAACATTTTATAGTTTTGAGCTTTAGGACTTATTGCCGACGGGTTTATCCGACTGTAAAATGAAAAGCACTCACATGATATAGAATTATTCTTCATATTTATTTGAGTTCTTTTAGTGTTGTTGCCAGTGGCTCTAACTAGAGTTTTGAGTTTTCTTCGCAAAATTTAATTTGTCTTCCTAATTCATTATTGTTAATTAATACCATGGATACAAGGTACGTTATTTAGTCAATAATATCCTAGAGCATTATATGATTTTAATAGGCCATATAGCATTAACGTTAATATGGCAATACTGTTAAAAAAATTTACATTTCTTCTATTTTTATCTTCAGGTAATCCATTATTTATTGTTTAGGTTATTAAAAAAATACTAGTACAACAAAAAAATATTGTACGCAGTACTTGATGTTTATACCCCTAGGGCGACCTTATAAACTCTCGGGCAAGAGGGCTTCGGTCTTGTAAGCATCGCCCTCGGAGGGCATAAACATCTTCATAATACCCTAAGAAAAACTATTAGGTCCTAGCTTAAATATTTTAATTTAAATATAATTTTGTCATACATAAAAAATAAATAAAAAATCCTGTATGTGCCAAAAATATTAGTTAATAATTTGGATAAAAGTTGGTAGGCTCCTAAACATCGCTGTCCATTGCGGGAATGTACACCACTTAGTTACGCCACTGGTTGTTGCTTAGGGTTTCCTTTGTTAGACCTAGGATATTCTAATTTGTTCTACTCATTTAATTCCATTTCTCTGACCAAAACTTTGTAGAATCCTGAGAAACCTAGTAAGCAGCAACATTTCTATGGATATCTAATTTGTATGAACATATTGTATAAAGTTACAACTTACTTATTATTATGAATACTTGTTTATTTGTTTCGAAAGAGATGCATAACTGCACAATTAAAAACTATTTTTGAAATATGCGAAACAGTATAGACTGTTACATGTGTCCGTTTTTCATCAGTCTAGCTAATGAACATATATTTTCCCTCCAGGGTGTTACACTAACGAAGCCTTTTGTTGTTTTTCTTTTGATGTCTATATGTGTAGAAAATAATGAAATGATATACTAACTAGAGAATATTTCATTTATTTTAACTTAATGCAAATAGAAAATACGAATATGCTCAACTAGAAAAGCAATACTTTTGTAAATATACTACAAGGAATTTCCAATAAATAAAGTTACTATTACGCCTTTTTACTGTTTGCAAGCGAGGATGCTTTGTTTCTTGACAGCAAAACAAATATCGATTGGTGATTTATTTGTTTACATTTTCTTTTGTGGTTCATAGTTTACATCTTTCTAACATTTTGTTTAACATAAACTCCGTGTTGACATGTACGTTATCGAACATGCGCACTAAATTTTGTAATCAAATTGAATCTGTCAATTTTGAGCATTGAAAAGAAGTATATATTAGATAGGATATTTTTTACATAAATTTTAATTAGATAAAAATTTAATATTATCAAATTACCTTATGCATACAAATAAATATACTAATACATTTTTGACGAAATAATAAAGTACAAGCTTAACACCATTAATTTCAGAAAAAAAAGTTTCAGATAGTTATTTAACTAATTAGTGTGTTAATGAGGGCGATTAATAATCGAGACATTGTTGAGATTATTAATTGCCGATTAACACGTGTGTTAATTACAATATCTTTCAGTTGATTGTACTTTTTTAATTTGTAGAAAATCTAATTTTATTCCATGACAAATTTGTTAGGTTAGGAACGTACCTGTAACAAATGTTTTGATAACAGTGGTTGCGTTCACTTCACTTAACGCTAGCTAGCAGCAGTGGTTTTTTAGTTTTTAGAATAATGTTTTTATTTTTGATTAATTTTGCTATGTGAATATTATGTAGCTAGAAGTTTCAAAATCATTTCGTTTAATATTTTACATTACGTGTATTGTACGCCTCCAAAAAAAATAGTTCATTCATAAAAAATCATGCAATAATAGGGGTTATTAATGTATGATTTTTTATACAGTAATGAATCTCATTAGTTTCATTTAAATAATTGAAAGTTTGTGTTGTATCTTCAAAGGTATATCTCAGGAAAAATACTATTTTAGTAATTTGGCCGATTTTTTATTTCTTAAGATTTGTACACTGTAAAGCCGATGGTAATATTGTCTGCATACTAATTTTATCTTTGTGGTTTCCATCTCAACTATCATCTTTGGGACCTCCAGCAAAACGCTTCATAAAGATTTACTTATTTTACATGAAAGTATGTATTTTTATTTTTGTGCGAGATAATTTTTTTCAGAATTCTATGAATACAACGTTCAGTACCCTCACAATACAAAATTTTTGTGAAAATTTATATTAAATTGTCATTCATTTAATTAATATCGCATAGAAATCAGCGTGCTTTGAAAGAAACAAATAAGCATCAACATGTATTTATTTATTTTTTCACAAAATAGTCGTATCGACATTTAATAATTAATCAAATAAATACAAATATAATGAAATATTAATTTTTTCTCCCATTTTGTATTCGTTGAATTAAGATTAAATTATTTTTCCTACAATGTGCGATTTCTTTGTTATTACGTAATTATTACTGCCTTGGTTATGGGTGGAAAGGAGACATATGCAGACCAAGTGTGTTTCTGTAAACGAAGAAACATTAGTGCGGAAACTAATTTGTTTTACGCCGAGTTTTATATTTTAGCCATAGACGTTTATGGAGGAAGAAGATGCGGTGAGTCAGCGCTAGTAAATATGCAGTAGTATATTTTGACATTTATAAACATAACCTTAAATTGCAGTATATCTAATCTGTTACAGTTGCTTATATTGACATAATATGAAGTAGAAACTTTTGTACTGTCTAAAGAATCATTGATTTCTTCCGTATCTGTTCATATTATTAACAGTAATATTATTGACAATAATTTCGGAGGTTTTAGACGTACCAGTAGCAGGTTGATTGTTATTGTCGAAAATATATCCAACATAGCATGATCTGAGGCTTCAATTATCTTTGAAGGTGTATATGATAAGGAAGACTCATTCAGTGTAGTATTTTAATCTAGACGATTTTGAAGAAATTATCTTGAAATTAGTGAAATATTTTGAAATAACGTAGAACAATGTGCAAGCAATCTACAAACAAACCATAGCAACGTCGTAAAACATCGTTCTCGTGTAATATCACTAAAATTTTATAAATTTTAATAATATTTTAGTGATTTTCTGAATCGCAAAGTTGTAGGAAAAATGTTGTTTATAACACGTGCCGAAAAAAGCCTTTTCCGGCACTTGTTATAAAAAAGTATGTCCTCGTTTAAAATAAGAAAGTTGTGTCCCATATTTGGATAATCACAGGTCTAAAACAAAATTTGTTAATAGTTTCATAGTAGTCTTGCAAAATGATATTTCTTTGCTATTTTAACCAACTTCATATATTTAAATTGAAAATTCTGTATTTATAACTCAGGAGATAGTTTAAGACGATAAAAATTCAAATATCTTTTTCTTTCAATTTAATTATAAAGTTAGCAACAGCTACTAGATGATACTATCTATCATCCTGTCCATGGTAAAATCTAATAGGTACGGGTGAGCATTGGCAAAGCTGGTCGAATGTCGGTTCCCTTCAGAAGGCACCTATTAATCAGAGCTTGGCTGAACTACACGTCCTCGAATAGAAACAGCTCCAGCTTTCTACCATTCACAGTAAATGGTGCGCGGTAAACCAGATTTATATAGATGTACGAATACAGTGTGGAAATTTAAGAATTTAATTATACTTGTGAGCTTCTGTAGCACAAATTACATTATATATGATGCATTATTTACTTTCTGTATTTTAAAGGTCCATGATCAGTTTAACAGGCAGGTTAAAAACATATATTTAAAATTTGGCGAAGAATATATATAGCTCTTTTTGAATCCCTACCTGTCACTTGAATGAGTGCCTGATTTCACAGTAAGAAGAATTGAGATCAAATTTGGCAAATTTTTTATTTAGTTTGCAATAAATATGCAGTGCTGTAACTTATCTAGATAAATTATTTTGACAATACGAGGTGTGGCTATTAAATAACGAGACTGATGCTGTTTTAACATTTTATTTTGATTCCATACCTATTTACTTATTATCACTTTCAATATACACCCTTCCTCTATCGCTAACAATGCTCCATGCGAATCTTCCATTGTTCGAAACAGTACTGGAAGTCTTCTTCTGTCAGCTCCTTCAGAATGCGTGCCGATTTCTCTTTTAAATCTCAAATCTTGTTGCTATTAAGGCAAAATTCACCTTAGGAAACAGATAGAAGTCGCACGGTGCAAGATCTGGCGAATAAGGCGGATGGTTCAACACTGGGATGCTGTACTTGGCTAGAAATCTCTTGACAGACATTGCGGAATGAGCCAGTGCATTGTTTTGCTGAAAAAACTATGACTTGTCCTTCTACAATTCGGGTACTTTTTTCAATGAATTATAAGTTTCAGTAGCAGTTTTGCCAAGTTTCATGTGAAATTTCACAACAATTCGTTGCTCTAATGTTGCAAAACAAAAAAAAACTCTAATTAGAACGAATGCTACGGCTATACGGATTTGTTTACAGAAGCGATAGGTCCTGCATTCGAAAGAGAAAGCTTCACGCTAAAAAGCTGACGGTCGCTGATGTTTGACGCATGCGTACTTCGTCTGTACCAGCGTCAGTCTCGTTATTTAATAGCCACACCTCGTATAGTTCTATCTGTTATCTTATTCAATTTCTTTCCTGTTTATCAAAATTTAAAAAAGAAAAATAGAATTGAAGGTTTGACCGTAGACACATCGTGAAACATTTCGAAACATAAAATAATCAAATACTTGATGTACATAGTTTCACAGAATTTATTAAACAAAAATATAACGAATTTGTTTATCGATTTTGGCTTATCATCAGAAGAAATCGTCGACTTAAAAATATGCATAGATGTTTCTGTTTATGTAGTAATATACAGTAACAGTAATTAACGGCAAACTTTATTAACTAGAGTCTTAAAACCAACAGAATGAAACAAACCTACCTGATCACTGAGTTCATTTGCACCGTTTTGAATAGCTTTCTGAAATGCTTCTAAGAATGTCATTTTGAAACCTTTGTTAATGACATGTAAAAGTTCCAAACTATCAATGTTACAAGTGTGCTTTGTTTCATTTAGATGTATTATATAGCTATATTAGAATCTGTTTTATTTCATTTAAAAGATCTCATATGTTCATTAAATCTAATTTTAAATGATCTACCTGTCTGTCTAATATAAATAGCGTCATAATTATTACAATTCAATTTGTAAGTAAAATAAAAAGTATTTTAATGAACAATAAATTATCGTGTAAAGGTAAATTAAATAATATAAAAATATATCATCATGCCTGTTACCCATTACTGGGTGTGGTACTCTGCCAAAGCACATCTCGGTAAGTGATATATTTTTGCGCATGAAGTACAGCTACCAGCCGTCATATCACGGCCCCCAAAGATTTTAATCGAGGGGGAGCCACAGAAGTAGTAATAATGTGGTGAAAATGGTTATCGGCAGTGGGAATCGAACCAGAGTTCTCAGGATTCACAAGCCGACAAGATACGACTGTGCCACCTACTCCATAAATAAATAAGATAATAGTGGTTAAGCAGAAATATCTATGTATATTTTTAAGTCGACGATGGGCCTTTCAAGACTTTTTTGAATTTTTTATATATTAATCTACATAATAAAATTATTATACCCAAAATTTTAATTTTTTTAAACTTGTATTAAGCATGATACAAATATTTAAACTTTCGAAACATACGAATGTGACGTAGTTGCATCTTAGCTTAAAGAGAGACAGATAAGACAGAGATAAATAACATGTAACTTCACGTAACGTGTGTCGTTGTCAGTAGAATTCTCAGACAAAACATAACTAGACGGATAACAACGGCGTTTGCATTGACTTGAATACGGCATAATTCGTCTAGTATTATACGTCATTGGTAGAATCGTAGAATGCTGAATGCTTATTTCTTCTTCGTCTTCCTCTCAGTAAAATTGAGCACCGACAAACGTTTCAGATAAAGCTCTGTGATTGGCTTAATGCAACTACGTAATTGCAATGAGCGTTTTAAATTATTCAACTTTAACTTTCATATTTCAGCAATAAAGATATCATTTATGGTATGATTTTATATTGTATTAAATATGATGTACGGTCAAGAACTTATTTTAATAAATATATATAAAAAACCTCTACCACTTGAATCTCCCATTGCTTCTGATGCTGGTCCTATAAGCCGAAGTTGATAAACAAATTCGTTATATTTCTTGTTTAATGAATTCTGTGAAACTACATGAAATGTTTGACTATTTTGTTTGTAAAAAAAATAACTACATCCATTTTACAACGTAGAGATTTTTTAAAAATTATATAACATAGGATAGTTTATGTTTTTAAAAGGAAGAAAACCTAGATGATTATTCCTGGTAAATTTATTAATCTCAAAAAATATTAGTAGGTATAAATTCGAATAAATCCTTGGATTCTAGTACGCACAAGATAATCATTAATGTGTCGTTGTCAGTGGGGGGCGAAGCTGTTCATAGCAAACAAAAAACATTGTGTTGTAAAAACGGGTTTATAATGAACAAAATTTAATCAGTTTAATGGCCTGTTGCACTAATAACACTTAAATTTTAAACTTAGTTTAATTAAATAAAAGCAATATCACTTATTTCCTATGACATGTAACTCCGATTTGATTTTATTATTTTAAACGAATTTTAAAATTTAAGGTTAGTTGGTGAAACTGGCTAGTAGTGTCTTAATAATATGTAACCGATCGTAGGTAATAAAGAGCTTTTATTTTTCATCTCTACTTACCCCAGAAATTTGTAAAACGAAGTTTTCAATACTATATTAAAGATTTAATACGACATAGATATTGAATTTTTTTTTATTTACTATTTAGATAAATTCTTTTATTGTTTTCTATTACCTTATCGAGACTAAGCAAGAGTAGTTATCCTTATTTAAAGGAAAAATATTGTTGTCTGGAACAACATAAAAACAAGCAGGAAGGTATTGTTGATGTAACAACTAATTTATATATTATTTTATTTCGGTATCTTAAACTTGTTTATTAGCCCTTAAAAACGGGCGTAATTAACAGCTACTCAAACAAATCGTGATTTATGGATAAGTTTCTAGACAATACAATAAATTCGTATTGTTTTTCGTAAAGCTGTTTGACTTCTATAGTACTCATTTTCCCTGTGCAGATTCCAATTCATCCAATATTTCTTTGGAATAGTTAATGATATCTTATATTTTAATTTGAAACAATATAGTAATACCAACAATCCATGTATATGCGTAGAAACCGCAGCATACTAAAATTAACAAAGCCAGCAAAATGATAACGAATACCTACTGACTAAATAATTAGATTTCTAGGATCAAATTAAAGTAAAACGTTGTACATACAAAATTATAGTACTTGGGTAATTTAAAGCTCACCACTAAGCGTCGAATTTTAAACATTTCTTCAGTGTTATAATCTTTTTATTATGCCCTTCATACATAAATAACTGAAAAAGTCTATATCCATAATAAAATGTGATCACGACAAATGAAATTAGATATACATAATTTGTTTCCTCGTTACTGACGTATTCAATGAAAAAACTAATAACTTTCCAGTTTATCCAGTTTGTGCGAAAAACATTGTTGAACTATGTTGAACAATGCCTGTCTTTTGTACTTCTTGAAAGTAAAAAAATAAAATCTAGGATACATGTTAAGGCCGCAACACCGAGATATCCATGTAGGTTACATTTTAATAGGTAATCCAGTCGTAATCCGGGTATGTTCATGTTCACTCTATCGGAAAATGTAGGTTATAGTAAAAATACATAATTATAACAACCATTTCAATACATTCTACAAGCAAAAAATTTACAAATATATATATATATATATATATCTCATCACACCTTCTACCCATTACTAGGGGTGGCACTCTGCCGAAGCAGATCTCGGTAAGTGATATATTTTGCGCGTGAAGTGCGGTTACCAGTCGTCAAATCACGGCCCCCAAAGATGTTAGTGGTGGAGGAGCCACAGGGGTCGCTTTTGAAATTATGAAAATTGTTTGTCTCCTGTGGGAATCGAACCAGGGTTCTCAGGATCCACAGGCTGACTTCATACCACTGAGCTAGCCACCCCATATAAAACATGGGACATGTATATATATAAAACATGGGACATGTGAAATATCTATTGATGAGTTAATATTAGTTTATATTTAGTACAAAATATCATATTTAATGTTTTTTGGTAACAATTTTCTTAGAATTCAAAGAAAAATTATAGTTTGTTTTAGATTGTTATATTTGCTTTGTTGTTTTGTGTGAATATTCCAAATTTCTTGCAATGTTTGCCACATTTACTAAAGCTCACAAGATAAAAAATTTATCCAATAAAGAAAACAATATTTCGTTGCTTTGAAGTACTACAAATTATTTTTTTCTTTGAAAATATCTTCTTGGAATAGGTCTAAGAAGATCAGGCCAGGGCCAGTAAAAAATACGAAACTATTAGGGCCGTATTTCAAAGATATGTATAAAGAGATGGGGAAAAATGCTTGGGATAAATCAAAAGATCTGTGAAGTGCGCGAGCGAACACACACTCGAGACTCGATGCTTGGGGGCATTCCGACTCGGCACGTACATTGCGTGAGTTCTTGCTGCGTTCGTGGCAGCACTGCGGCCGACAAGCTATTGGAGAAGACTTACTATGGTATATTTATGTAATCTAAGAAGGAAATTTATGATTTCTGATATTCTTATGATTATTTAGTGTAGTACGAACATATCTGGAGAATATGCAGAATATTATTTGTGAGAGATGTGACTGAAAGTTTATTTATTTTAGACAGGTTTTTATGTAAGATTTTGATAATAAGGTTTATTGTAATTGAAAGAACCGAATCTTCTACAAAAATGAGAATAGTATACAGTTGAACTGCAGCACCCCCATCCACCAAAGAAAAAATGAAACATCCAAAATGATTTTTGTTTAAAAGTAATAACAATACTTTCAAACATTATATAAAATCAATATAAAATTTCAAAGGTATAAATTACGTTTGAACATCGTAACTGAACAATTAAATGCTATAAATTACAAAATAAATGCAAGGAAAAGTGATACCAGACATCCTTTACCATATTCGGTTAGCCTCGACTAGAATCGCAGATATTCGTTTCTGGCTAGTACGAGTATAATGTCTGTTTTACACTAAGCAATATTGAACGAGTGTAATACAGAAATTGCAAGTGCAAGAGACAGAAGCAATCTTGCAGCAATCTCTTGCATGAATTAGAACGTATTCTAATTTTTGTAAGAGTTTCAAGGTCATTGATAGTTATTTCTAGTAATTTTAAGTTAGAATATTAGAATGCTACCAACTTATTATAAATGTCAAAAACGATAAAGTTTGGTTGAGGATATTAAAATGATTTACTGTATTGCAAATAATTGTGCAAATACTTATAAGAATAAATTTTATATTAATGCAATAACATATAAAAACAAATGTCTATAATACAAGTGATATAAGAGATTAAGATGATGCTTAGTTACGTTGTTTATTTAAGGGTAGTTAATTATTTCAGTGAGATACGGAATTAATAGAAGGATGGAGTCTCTTTTTTAAATGAGATATTTTTATTAGCCCATTTTTAATACATAAATTTTCTAAATTGGGGTAATAGCTCAGTGGTATCCAAGTCGGCCTGTGGATTCTAAGAACCCCGGTGTCGATCCCCCATAGCCGACAAAACATTTTCACCAATTTAAAATTACCCTTGTGTTCCTCCACCACTAACATCTTTGGGGGCCGTGATTTGACGGCTGGTAACCGCACTTCACGCGCATAAATATATCATTTACCGAGATCTGCTTCGGCAGAGTGCCACACCCAGTAATGGGTAAAAAGGCATGATGATATATTTATATTTTATTTTATTTTAAATTTTCTTAATCATATTTTGTATATTTCTTCTTTTTTTTGTTAACATGAATTTATTTTATACTCATATATTTTATATGTATACACTTATTAAAAAATTGGTTACTTTGTATTCTTGTATATAATTAAGCAAGGGTACTTAAAATTTCACCAGCGTCCACTGGTACTACATAATATTTATAGAGTGTATGAATTCATAATGGTATATGGACATAATTTTCATCGCAAACTTTAAAACTAAATGACAAATGAAACCTACATTTTAGACTATTTTTTCAGATAAGTAGAAGTAATATCTTTAGAAAAAGTATTCGTTGAGGCGGTTATATTTAATTGTTTTTTTTTTACTCTTTTAAGTAGACAAATTTGCTTGATGTTGGACGGTATGTTGGACGGTATAAAAAAGTATGTAATCGGATTAACGAATTTTCAATATTTGAACTTCAATATAACTAACGCTTAAATGAAAATAAATTAAACAACAATAAAAATGCATAAAATCTTTGTTGTGATTAAAAATTATATTTTGAAGAAAGCAGTGATTGGGTCGGCCTTGCCGACGTTCACACTGAACTTTTTGGATTGGGATATAGGATTCACATTCCTGAGATAATTATTAATAAAATAAATATTTAAAAAATAGTTGTTATTTTCCAAATTGTTTATAATAACTTATTAATATTACATTTTTTGAGAAATTTCTTACCATCTAATTATAAATAAAACATTATGGAAAGAATATAAAAAAATATTTATTGATAAAAAGACGCAAAACTAAATTATAATTTATTAAATTTTAATTTGTTTGTACATATTTTAGTTCAGAAAAATTAATATTGATCACGACCGGCGTTACTTAACAACATCTAATCTATTGGCCCTTTGTTGCATTATGTTTACGACCGCTGATCTATACAATAATTTTGATTTGTAAAAAAAAATGGTACAAATTGGTTGAAAACTGGAGCAAGAATTTGATGGACAAATAAAGTAATCGACCACATAAACTAAAGTCGGATATTTGTCATCAATGGAGTCTGTTCAGGATGTATATGTATAAGTCGTACGGTAAGAACTGGTGGCTGAATTCTCCACTGATCTTAATTTATTGCCACTCTAGTATGACTCACACTTTTTAAGCTTCAAGAGTACACTCGGTGTAGAAACGAATAAAATAATACTTTATTGGGTGTAGACAATTTGTAACAAGTCAAAGTCTGCACATTCTTAGTGAATACGATTTAGTAAATTAGGTTATGTTGTGTCAGGTATTCAAAATAATATTGTTTGACGTAAGTAGCTAACTATTTGCTGACTTAGTACATTGTAATTACATATAATAGCGTAAGGTTAGTATTCACTCATTCAGAGTAGAGTAGAGTAGAGTAAGAGTAGAGTAGACGGTAGGGTTCAGCATGAACTCAACGACATCAACCATGTAGTAAATATGAAGTTAAATAAATCATTTGCTGTTTGTTATATCAAATTGTAAGTACATACTTCTTTCCAACAAACCCTAGTACTAGTGCTTTCTCCGGTCTGACAAGAACCCATTCAAATTATTTGTTAATTCTCCTTTGAATAAGGGAGGGTTACAAATTTATAGAATAAAACGTTTTACACGTATTTGCAACGCAATGTTGATTCGATACTGTAATCCCTTTTGTAATATTTCCAAATTGCATTTTTCTAATAAACTTGAACCTCGGACTATAGGTACTTGCGTAATTTCGCCCGACCAGCCGCCTGTTCTCATCGTACAGCCTATACGTTTTTTTTTTTAATTATTGCCGATGTTACAGACCGCACCTATAATTTAAATTCGTCTCTTTGAAAGTCAACGAACTAAAAATTAATATAAATTTCTAAGGGAGATTTGCTTCAGGAAATGATTAGAGCTTTAAGTATTTTAAAGAGCAAATTATAGCATACAAGTTTTATTATTAACTTCTATATTTTTTAGGACGAATGAATACTAATCTCTTCAACAAATTCCATTCGACTTCACTGACACTGAGGAGTTCTGAAAACTTCCCTGTGTTTTCACAGACAGAAGCTGCTGTTGGCAGCCACAGCGACATAGAGAGGACGCGTGAATGCGTGAGCTGAACGTGAGCTGTTTGTTCTACGATGTGTGAATGATGCGTGGGGTTTAAATCGATGTACAATGGCTCTATGCTCTTAATCATGTGACATCATCACTCATAAACTGAATTCGATGGGTGAAATGAGGCTTTTATATGAGATATCCAATTCAATTTAGGTATATTTATAATCATTTAGTCACGAGATTGACAAAGTGAATAAATAAAATAAAATAAGTAAGTACCAACTTATTAAAAAGGTAAAATTTTATAATTTTATTGAAAGTTGCAATATTCGTCAACATATGAGTAAAATTACAATCAAAAATAATTTAGTCGAAGATAATTCTTTGGATTTTTTTATGTTCTACTAAATAAATGTGAGTTAACTAAAGGATGAAATTAACTTGCGATTAAAAGCTAATTCGTGAATATTTTCGAGTTACTTTTTACAATTTTGAATTTTATTTACAATAACTATGATCAATATTTAAATTGTGTTGTAATGTGAGGCAAATTTGACACAAATTAACATTCTAATACTCGTAAGTTTAGATGTCTAGGTGATAATATACTAGGTATTTTAAGTATCAGGAAAGTAGTAGGTTACTAAGTATATATGTATTTGTTAGCACCAGTACCTGAATTTGGCCAACTCATGACAAAAAAGGAAAAAATACTCACAATTACTAATGGAACAAGGGCTGGTATTTTACCGATTGCATTCAAGAAATGAGTTTCAAATATCTGAATCTAACTTTATTGCACCAAATACAGTTAAGACGATATCCAAATCTCAATAAGGGCGGCATCGGATCATGCTAGTGGTTAGTGGTATAACAATTTTCGTATTGTGGTCGCAAGAAGGCTTCCTGTACTAAAGAATGTTATTAGTTAAAACAAAATCTTTAGTGCAATTCGAAGTGCCATAACAGTTTTTTTCTGATCTAATAAATAGCTGATTATATTTTTTTAATACGCAATATTTTGTTTAAAATAATAACAATAAATCTTTATTCTCACTATGTAATTATTTGCATTTATATAACTAATTCAGATCAATTAATAATTTATAAAACTAGTATTATTATTTTCAAAATACTTTGAATTAGTTTTGATCATGCTTTACTTGCATCAGAATAAAAAAACAATTCCGGGTTTTTAACATTTATTTTGTTCATTACGAGTTTTGAGTATTTTTTTCACATATCATCTGAGTTCGAATACTGGTGTTAATAACATACCTGTATTTACGGTAACCATATTTTTCGGGATGAAGATAAAGTATAAATCTGAAGAAAACTTATAAAAGTAGAAAAACAGTTTTTATTTATTGTTTTATTTTATAATCGAAGCCGCAAGATTAAAACTATTTTCTTTTTTTCCGAATGACATTAAAAGAGGTCTTTTGTTACGTTTTTAATGTTGGCTGGGGTTAAATTTCTTGGGTTATTTTGCATTATATATTGTAAATTTAATAAATGTATAGTGATTGAAAACATTCTCAAAAAGCACTTATAAACAACAAATTTGTTTTTACATAACTACCGCTTAATACGTAACAACATTATGGTATCGATAACATCACAAAGTTAATATTAATTTTAACCAATCGGTAAAACAATATTTGTTCAGCACGGCAAAAAAGCAAATGCAGAAACAACTGCTTTGGATGGATGAAACTCTAGACGCGGCAGTAAATCTAGTACTTTTTTGTTTTTCAACAAATAACTATTTTTCTTTTAAATGTTTATCACAATGATCTTTTTGCTAAAAATAACAAATGTTATAGCTATTGTAAATGGCAAAAATAAATCTATAATAAATGACATATGGTCACAATATCTATATCGTGTCTAATTTACCTGTATGAAATTTCAAATGTATTTATAATGCCTTATAAATTTGATGATAACGTAATTTTATTTTTCGAATATCTAGTGCTACAAACATGATGTAAAATTTTAATATAAACTTCTTTTTATTCTCGTACTTATACTATAATATATGCAGGAAAACCTATTTTTGCACATATTTAATATTCCGTATTAAACTAATATTTTTTGTTGTTGACATATGGATTATGTCTTATTTTGTTAATTATGCTACAGTTTTTAGTTTTCATCCTAATTCTTATTAGCATTGGTATAATATCCCTACATATAATCTGTCCTCAAACTTTACAAACGCATTTACAAAATTGAATAATCTCAAGTAAAGTTTTAATCGCACTGTGGTTTCTACATTACAATTTAATTTGCACTGCATTATGCTAATCAGCTTAACTAGAAAGAGCATTGATGATATTAAAAATGGTATTAATAATTACACGTTTTTAATACTTAATATAGACTAAATATGTTAATATGTATATTAACAACTACAATTAACAAATTGCTTACATGTAATAACAAAATAATCTGGAACTATGAAAGTATGAAATAGGGAATAAGAAACAAGATTTTAAAATTTGGCCAAAGACTTCTAATTCCAGACTATTAGATAAATTAAATAAATATCACGTCATTCTAATCATTAGTGCCAAGCGTCAAATCACGATTCTGAAATTTGTAAGTTATTACAAGAGCAAATTCAGGTTTTCATATCCACAGTCTGAAATGGTAATAAAAATAGTTTATAAAATGAAAAAATATATATTGGAGAGCTCCAAAATTGCTAACTAATTAAACCGCAGATGTTCAACTTTTGAACTGCCAAACCAGTGTGCCATCTCCGTTCAATGCCAGACACCAGTAAAATGTGTTAGTCACTAATTAAAAAACTTAACTTATAATATTTTCTCTAATTCATTTTATTAATAGGTTCAATATCAAATAAAATTCATAATAATATAAATAAATATATATAAAATATATTGTAACACGACGGAGATCTGTACATCGCGAGCGCGAATTGATCTAGTTTGCGGTTATTACGTAATTAAAACGGAAGCGCGATTATTAAGACGATTGTTTGATTGTTATTAATAATACGCACAATAAAACACATAACTTTATTAACTTAATAGAATAATAAGTAGTAAAACAAAATACAAGCTAAAGCGTAAACTAAGATAAAATACTAAATATCCGCGCGGAAAGCGGGGACGGATGCGTTTTTGGTCACATCTTGATCAGTCGAGGACGCGAACGTCACATCACTGTGACTACCGCTTAAAAACAGACGCTATGTTTTTGAGCGGGGTGAAGAGTGGTATTTTCAGGGGTGCAACAATGGCTGACGACTGCAGATGCCCACACATATCCGTTGTCACGATAAGATTTTTCCTCAGAATCTTATCGCACAAAACAGGGAAGCAAACTAACAGAATATCTACAATCAACTTAAAACCACTTTGTTACAATATCATCACGACTTTTATCCATTATGAGCGTTATATGCGGTTCCCAGTCGTCCGATCACGGCCCCCAAAGATGTTAGTAGAGAACGAGCCACAGGGATAATTTTAATGTGAGGAAAATGTTTGTCTGCTGAGGGAGCCCCTTATCCCAAAATAATATGAACCTAATAAATATTTTAATCTCCAAAGGGTTGTTATTTCCATAAAACCACACCTACAACTAGGTAAGAGGATACAGGAAATTCAAATACCTACTTGTTTCCCCTAGTGCTGTGTCTCAACCAGAATTTCCATTTAGAATAATATGTTGTTTTAGTAAATATTCATCATCAAATTAATTAACTACTCGTCGAGGAAATGTTCTGCAACAACTGAACTTTAAAATCTAATAAATGTAAATTGATAAATTTGTTAATTTTGGGAACAATTAAACGCAAATGAGCAAGGACGGAAGGTCGATGTTAATAGCAATGGTAATTATTTGAATTAAAGTGGATTCACACTATATCGATTTACATCCGATTGCGGTTGACTGCCATTATAAAGCATCACTGTCTACGGTCAGCTCTCATACAATTTGATGTAGTCCTATTTGTATAATTAGTTTCATTATCATTTCCCACTAGTACAGAAACTAATGTTGATAGACAACGAAAATGTCGACCTTACTTGCTTAAAATGCATAGCGTACTGTTGGTATTATTATAATATTAAGCTGATAAGGACGATTGTGGCGCCCCACACAGTCATTATAGACTTCGACCGGGAAAGTTTTTGTTAGTAATATCAGTAGTGAAAAGCAATTAAATCCCTGACATGTTTTTTCTAGTTATAGATAAATCATTATGTGCAAATTTTATCATATATCTTGCTTATTTTATATTTTTAGATACAAAAGTATATGTATTTCAAAATTAAATTTGTTGATAACAAGCAAGAGGTCGTGCGTTCAAATCCCCTTGATTTCTAATTTTATCAAAAATACGATTCTGTCTGAGTGGTTCGGATACCACTACAAGTTGTAGGTCCTCTGTACAGTAAATGGGATTAAATTTCCGTTGTGCAGAGTAATAAATAAATAAAATAATATTACTTTATACTCAGAATACTTATTTTAAGTAAAATTTGAAGTCAGGGCGACTAGATGTGCGAGTTGTGCTCCGAAAAAAGACGGCCAAAATTAAAAGGCGGCCAAAACTAAAAGGCTTATCATTTCTTGGGAAAGACGTCATTAACAAAGATGTTTGACTTTGAGTAAGGGATAAGCATAATCTAGTGAACCTTAAGAAACTATGAACCATCTCGACCCAAAAAATAGTAAAAAAAGAATAGCAAATAACACTTAAATTGTGTCGGTAAATAAATGTACGATTTTTTACTACTTTTAAAGTGTATTTTTAATACCTACATTTTTGCTCTACTGGCGTAATTTTCACTCTGATTCTGTAACATATCTGTTAAGTTTTAATTGTCCGTTAAACTTTTTAGCCAATCACCACATATGGCACTGAATAAGAAATAAAGATTGCATTTGACATATATTTTATTGCTTAATATTTCTAAGAGGCCGCAGAATTATCAGAACAATTGCAGAATACGCTCGGTATTCAAAATCAGATCTTAATACCGCTTACTAAGAAATAATTTTATCTCCATTTATTCACTATTTTTACGATAGTCCTTAGTTACGCGAATGAGGTTAGACATTGTTCATCATCACATTGATCATGTTTGCATGCGTTTCTTGCGAACATTACATACATTATTATACAAGGCCTGGAATACTGGTTTCCAAGTCTAAATGGTGGAAAAAATGTTGCAAAATTTTACTTGTAAAGACGCTTTTTCCGACGATTCTTCTGATAAGTATAACTTTGATAAAGTTTTCGCATATACAAATTTTAGTTCTACCAGTTATTTTTTTTATAATGATAGTACGTACAATAAATATGTGTACGTATAAAAGTGGACTTCCGCATTTTCTACAAAAAAATATACATTAATTTTTTGTCAGAAAACACGTTCTTACCAGCCTATGTTAGTACTCATTGTTCCTTTGATTTATGAGGTGAATTTTCAGGCCTTTTTTATAATACTGGTGGTAACATTGCAACTATAGCATACACACACACACACTTACACACACATACCCTCACACACACACACACCCACACCCACACACATACCCTCACATACGGTAGTCAAGATGGACGGTGATGTTGACGTGGTGTTTGAAGGTGCGGTTGGAAACCTAGTTGGTGTTACGGAAAAAAGTGGAAATTTACGAAATGACTATAAACAACAAATTCTAAGTGCAGTGTCAAAGTTACGGACTATTTATAATACATTAAAGAAGCAAATAACACATCAAAACGAACAAATTAACAAATTGCAAAGTGAAGCAAGTAAGTCAGTACAAGTGTCGCCATCTGTGATTCAAAAGAAATTATACTCTGATGTTGTTCAAAAGCATGTAAAGGAAGTAGAAAACTGTAAAAAATTCAAGGTTATAGTGAACTCTAAACAAAATAATTCAACAGATTATATTAAAACGCAAATGAAAAGTAAAATCAATCCTATCGATCTAAAAGTTGGCATCAATTCTGTCAAAACACTAAGAAATGGCAAAATATTAATAGAATCAAGCAGTGAAAATGAAGCTCAAATAATAAGTAAGAAAATAAATGAAACATGTGATGATTTAGAAGCAAACTTTGTTAGGTTAAGAGAACCGAGATTGATTATTTACAATGTTCCAGATGATATAAATATAGAAAATGCTGAAACAATAATATGTTCGCAAAACCCTGAATTAAACTTACAACAAGGAGATTTGATACCAAAATTCATTTACAAAACCAAAAGGAAGGTGTCAAATCTGATTATTGAGGTCAAACCACAAGTGAGACTTAAACTTAAGGGTGTTAAATTGAAAATCGGCTGGCATATATGCAACAATGAAGATTACTTAACGGTAAATAAATGTTATAAATGTAGCAAGTTCAATCACAGAGCTGAAAATTGTAGAGGTAAGCTTACCTGTCCAAATTGTGCTGAAGAACATAAATTATCGGAGTGCAGAGCTACAATCGATAAATTCAAGTGTATAAATTGTGTTAGCTGGAATAATTTCAGCAAAGATAATAAATTAAATGAGAACCACTCTTCCCTAGAAAAGAACTGCCCGTGTTACCAGAATGCAATCAAGAAGCTTATTCAAAACATAAATTATTAAGTTCAATCTAGAAGAATCCAATATAAGAAGCATTCCAAATCATTTAGGCAAAACGAGTGATATAAAAATAATCCAAATCAATCTACAGCATTCACGAGCTGCTACACAAAACTTATTACAACTGATGGACCAAAATAAATTAGACATAGCCCTAGTTCAAGAACCGTACGTGACAGACAATAGGCTGAGAGGGATTCCAAATCATATACGAATATTTTGTCAAGGTGATAGCTACAAAAGAGCTGCAATTCTAGTAAGAAACGAGTTAATAAACAGTATACTCTTAAACCAGTTTTCAGATAAAGATACAACAACAGTGGAGGTAAACTATAAAAATCTAACATTCTACGTCGTGTCTGCTTATTTCGACGGAGATCAAGATATAGATATAAATTTACAACAAATAGAAAACGTACTACATTTTGCTCAAAACAAACCAGTTTTGATGGCATTGGACAGTAACGCAAGATCGACGATTTGGTATGATTTTATGACAAACTCAAGAGGCATTAAAATGGCTGAATTTTTAACAACAAATGAAATATACTTACTAAACGAAGAAAGTGATCTAAATACTTTTGATAACGGTAGAGGCAAGAGTAACATAGACCTAACATTATCAACTCATCAGCTGGTAAATGTTATTACAGGCTGGCATATAGATGAAGAAGAAAGCTGCTCAGATCACAGATTAATAAGGTACGACATACAACTCAGAAATCAGAACACAACCATGGTAGAACATGTCAGATCAAGATATATAGTTAGGCCAGAGCACTGGGAAATTTTCGACAATAATATAGTAGAACAATTTTCAAGATTAATTGAGCCAGTTCCGGTAGGAATTCAGAATACAGATTTAGACGAACTAGTTGCATCTTCAGCAAGAACAGAAGAGAACTACCAGCTATTTATGAAGAAGTACACCACTGCTATTGAGAAAGCATGCTCGAGATCATTTATCATTTCGAAGACAAAGAAACAAGTAGTTAAAAAGGGAAAAAGTGTGCCTTGGTGGACTAACGAGCTAACTTTAATGAGGAAACGTATTAATGCACTACGTAGAAGATTTCAAAGAACGCGAAACAATGCCGAACTAAGAGAAGAAAGGAAGAAACAATATGCCGAAGCCAGGAATAACTACACTGCATTGATTAAGAACGAAAAGACAAAATCGTGGAAACAATATTGTAATTTGACAAACAAAAGCAATCCGTGGAATGCAGTGTACAAAATCGCTGCAGGAAAAATGAAACAAAACTGTATACTTACAACAATTAAAAAAGATAATGAAAACTTCACAACAGACACAAAAAGTACTTTAATTAGAATGCTGAATGAATTTATTCCGGAAGACAATGAAGATGATGATAGCGATTATCACCGGCAGATAAGAAATATAGCGCACGAATCAATAAATTCTGAAGATGATGAGCTATTTGAAGAAAGTGAAATAGAAGAAATACTGAAGAATATGAATCCGAAAAAGGCTCCTGGGCTAGATGGAGTTACAAGTGATATAATGTTGAAAATATTTTATTTATTTCCAAAATTTATTACTGAGATTTATAACCAGTGCCTGCAGAGAGCTCACTTTCCAAGTGACTGGAAAATCGCTTTGTTAATTCCAATAACAAAGCCAGGTAAAGAAAATTCAGATTTAGCTTCCAAATTTCGTCCAATCAGTTTAATTAGCGTAAGTGGTAAAGTTTTAGAAAAACTCCTGATAAAAAGGATAATGAAATATGTAAATTCGAAGAATTTAATGAATGAAAATCAATATGGATTTATTCCAAATAAAGGAACTACAGACGCAGTGATGGTGATGAAGGAATTCGTGGAGCAAAGTCTTCAAGAAAAAGAAGTTGTAACGCTTGTAAGTTTAGATGTTAAAGGGGCCTTCAACGCGGCATGGTGGCCTGCCATAATTAAAACTATTAAAGAATTTAATTGCCCGAAGAACTTGTATAATCTAACCAAGAACTACTTTTCTGACAGAAAAGCAGTACTGGAGATAAATGGAGTTAAGGAAGAGAAGACAGTTAACAGAGGTTGTCCGCAAGGCTCATGCAGCGGGCCGGGATTTTGGAACTTGCAATACAATTCATTATTGGAAATAAACTATTCAAACAGAACGAAAGTCATAGCATTTGCTGATGACTTGATAGTTTTGGTTAAAGGTAAAACAGCATTAGAAGCTGAGGTTATTACAAATATGGAGATGAATAAAATAATGAATTGGGCACATAATAACAAAATACAATTTAACGATAGTAAATCACAAGTATTGCTGATAACAAGAAGAAGATCGCAAGAGAAACAAAAAATCAACATCTATTTGAATTATGAGAGATTAAAACAAGTTAATACATTAAAATATCTGGGAGTAATCTTAGATAATAAATTTCAATTTGACGAACACGTCAAATACACTACGGAAAAATGTTGCAAACTGATATACACTTTAGCAAAATCTGCAAAACTGACATGGGGATTAAGAAAAGAAGCCCTAGATGTAATATATAAGGGTGCAATATTACCAATTACATCATATGCAATACCAGTATGGATAAATAGCCTCCAGAAGAAGAAAAATCAACGAAGTATTCAAAAAGTCCAGAGATTAATGAATATAAAAATAATAAGAAGTTACAAAACAATTTCCTATGATGCTTCATGTATTTTGGCAGGGAATACACCAATAATAATAAAACTGGAGGAAATAGCAGAGATCTACAAGAAATTAAAATCAAATCAAGAAAATTACCCGGCTAATAATAAAGAAGATATAGCAAGAAGAAAAAGTGCAGTGATTAAAATGGAGTGTAAAGTCAGTGTAGAAAAATGGCAGAGTTATTGGGACAATAGTGTGAAGGGGGCATTAACAAAAGAGTTCTTTCCTAGTGTTAATAAAAGATTAAGTACAAAATTAAAATCCTCAGCGACAATGACAACAGTGTTGTGTGGCCACGGTAAACTTAAAAGCTATCTTTATAGATTCAAAATAATAGACAGTGATGTATGCTTGTGTGAAGAAGAAGAACAAACAATAGATCATGTAATTTATAGATGTAAACTACTAGAGACCGAAAGAATAAATCTCAAGAATAAAATTATAAGTTCAAACGGACAATGGCCGGTTGAAAAACACGAATTAGTTGATAAATATTTAATAGATTTTACTGAATTTGTCAATAAAATAAATTTTGAAAATATGATATAAGTTATAATAAATATAATTAGTATTTACCAATTGATTAAGACTACATGCAAAGTTATGTATATCCAATAATGATAAGCAATATGTAAACTAAAATTGTAAATATGTATATATAATAAGCATGTAATATTTTGTAATGGTGCATGCTTGAATAAAAATTATATAAAAAAAAAAAAAAAAAAAAAAAACACACATACCCTCACACACACACACACACACACACACACACACACATAGGCACCCGAAGAGTATTTTTCAAGGGAAGACGAAATCGGTAATTTACATATTTTTTTTTTTTTTTTCTGGCTTCTTTGGCGGACCAACTACTCAGGTCATATGCCGCCATTACGCCCTGATCTGCGTTTTAGATGTTATTGTCAACAGCAACGCGAGTTTTCTCTGGACGGTTACCCATCCAAATACTACCCGCGCGCAACGTTGCTTAACTCGTGTTATCGCTTAGATCAGTACCAACGAGCGCAGCCATGGCCGTTGACAATTTACATATTATTTTGAAATATATATTTTTTAAAATAGTATAATAATATAATTGTCAAACATGAATAACAGAAGCATGTAAAACAAAACATTAAAAAAAAGAAATTTAATGTAATTACCCGTATACTTATACCTATTGAAGAAAATATAAACAAAGCTTTATTTATTAGCAAAAGTAAATTAAAAATAAAATGCACAGCATTCAGAACATAATACCTCATTTAATGAAAAATTTGATAAAAAAATAAACTAAACTCCAAGAATGAAAGGAGGGTGCATTGACCCACTAGACTCCTGAAGGCATCCATGTAAGTTCCAAAAAAAAGACGTATATTTTTATTTTTTATTATATTGACTAAATACCAGTAGGAGAAATGATTCAATTATTATCCATTATGGCTTTCTTCACTGTTAAAAAATTCATGTACTTAAAAGCTTTAGATATTAAGCTTGAATTCACTTATTGAATTACTTCTACTGCTTTAAACACAACACTGTGGCATTACGAAACAACAAAAAAAAACATAAGAGATCAAAGCCACGAATTAGGAGTGCTCTATCACTTACTGTTACAGGAATGATGTATGTTAGCAAACATTATTAAATTATTTCTCTTTACAAGCATCACAGACGCACATATATTTTATTCGCTTACAATATTGATTTGAGAAGTTATTAATAATATTATATACCGTTATCCAAAGTTAAATTTAACATGTAATCAAAACTGGTGTTATTTCAAAATAATTAATAAACATGTAACACACATGTGCTTCCATTTCCTTAGGCTATAGCTTTTAATTACAAATGACGATGAATATAAATAATAATGCCTACGTTTACGAATATAAATTCAGACGTTGAGTATTGAATATATACATATCCATAGCTGCCGAAATATGTTTTTTTTTTACGCTTTTATATTAGTTAGGCAAACCTCAGGTAACGGTATAACTGAATTCCTTTTAAAATTAATCATATAATTCTCCCACAGAGATATCCATGAAGAAAATATTTTTTCCTACGATAATGTTAAAAGGATTATTTTCTGCATTCATCTGTAAACAAACGTGCTTGTATGAACGGAATTATGACTGTGGATCTTCTAAAGTGGTGTGTCAGGATGACAACGTTTGACGAAGATTAATTGCGGAATGAATCTGATGATTTAAGAAAAGTGCAAGAGTTTTTAATTTAATTTTGTTGTTTAGTAACTTCATTAGAGTATTTACCTGCAATTGTGTGAAATTTACTTTCAAAAAAACAAGCGCAGAGACGACACTCCCTTCGTTTCTTACCTTTTTTATTCGTTTTCCGATCTTACATTGAGTGTTTAACTGCAAATGTGTGGAATTCACTTTCAAAAACAAGCATAGAGCGACACTCCCTTCCTTTATTATAGTTTAATTCGTTTTCAGTTCTTACGTTGAGTGTTTAACTGCAATTGTATGGAATTCACTTTCAAAAACAAATGCAGGGCGACACTGCCTTCCTTTCTTAGCTTTTTATTTCATTTTCAGTTACTGCATTGTGCGGACTTTTCTTTCATATACAAGTGCAGGCTATCGCTTTCATCTTTTCTAATCTTTGTAGATTCGTTTTTAGTTTCGTTATTAGATTCGTTGTTAGGAGTAAGCGTGAGTAATGTTTTATGTATAAGTTATGTACGTCGAAGAAAGAAGATGAATGATAAGTGAATAGAAATGATTGGATATATGCGATTGAAGGTTTGTTGTGTGATAAATGATTTCGAGTGTAATAAATAAATGAGTTTATATAGAGTGATCTATGCATATAGTTAAAGTGAGGGTGGTGTGTTTGGATGATAATGTTTGATGAGGGCTGATTATTTGATGAATATAATGAGTGAATATTTTATGAGTGATTTTAGGGTTCGTGCTACCCCATTTGATGGAATATAGCGTGAAAATATGTATGTTTGTATGTATCTGTCAACAAAATAACATTAATTTTTTCGATTGGCTTAAATATAAAAAAATGTCAAAGATACTATGAATTAGCAACAATATTTGATATTATTAAAGAAAATAAAAACAGAACTAAAATTCAATAATTTTTTTTTTAGTGTAAAATATTAAATTGTCGTAGGCAAAATAGTATGTAATACAAGTGGGAATGGTCATTAGGAAACTTGTGTGAATGGAACACTCGCTTCTGCTCGTTTTCCATTTTACACACACATGCCTTCCAAGATTTGTTTGTATATACTATTGGTTTGAACATCTCTCCGTCGAAGATTGTTTTTCTTTTTCTGTGGCCAAATTCTGAAAAATGTTTTGACTGCTCGTTTTCTTTGCAGTGATACACACATTCCTATTCGACAAAGAGAATTTATCAATTTAATAAATAATAGTTAATTCTTCGGGCCCGGGCCTTCCGGGCACACCGAGCCGCAGTTTTTACGCTGCCGTACTGCGCCGGTTTCGTAGTCGATGTTACTTTTTAAGGCATATGTATTAGAGATGAGAATTCTAGTTCATTTGAGTGAACTAGTTCATTCGTTCTCGTTCACCAAAAAGATTAGTTCACTGAACTAGTTCATTAGTTCACTTTCGTTCATGAAATTTTTAAGACTATGATGAACGGAAATCGTATTGTTTTGCGATTCACGAACGAGAACAAGTGAACTTTTAGGATCTGATTCTAGTATAATTTGACAGCAGACAGCAAAAGCAGAGCGCTGATCATAGCAATGACCACAAACGAATGAAGTATGAGTCTGTCTCGTTCACTCGTTCACTTGTTCTCCATTCGTCGCTTTCGATTCGACCTCCTCGGCCGTGCCGCCGTAGTAGTGAATCATATCCGAATAGTTCGCAGTGAACTAGTCTTTAATAAACTTACGAACTAGTTCGTGTCGTTCACTAGAAATAATAGATCATATGAACTAGTTCTTTCACGAACTACACACCTCTAATATGTATAAGTGACTAGCTTATAGCGCTCGAGTATGATTAATACAAGTAACTGTATTTTTATTTAACGACAAATCATACTTTGTCGACAGGCGGATTCGAACTGACGAACCTTGGTTCGGGTGACCTCACAGTATGTTAAGAGATGTGCATTAACACGCTCAGCCACCGCGCCCGTTAAACTTTTTTTTTGTATCTGCGGCGTTCATATTTTGTAATATATTGTGACGAGTTCTTTACCAACTCGGCGACAAATGTTGGCGCTGGTTGCTCGGGCGCCAACGATTCCGGATAGCAGGTGTGGAGATTGAGGTTTGGGTGCGAAGAAAGAATAAAACATACAATAATGGTAAAATACGTGCTGTTGCGTTTTATTTGATAAAAAAACAATTTGTTGGTATACTGGAGAATGGTGCGGACGGTGGTTGTATTGCGGGTGATGATAGCTGCCACCACGAGGGTCGGTGTACCCGGGAGAATCGTTTCTACCTGGTTTCCGTGGTCGACGCTGATATGATCCGGGGAGTGGTTGCAATCGTCTGCTTGGGTGTCCGCGAGTACGAGGAGCGCAAAACCGGATTTTCGAATATCGACGCTGATATGACCTGGGGAACGGTCGTAATCGTCTGCTGAGGTGTCCGCGAGCACGTAGAGCGCGAAACCGGAGTTTGTTGAAAAACCGACGCCGGGCGTCGCGACGGCGGGGTCCACTAAGTAGCGGCTGGTTAGTAGTGTCGGATGGCGAAGAATGGTTTTCCAACTTTTTTGGAAACCGATGCCTGGCGTCGCGACGCTGGGTGCTCGGAGATGACGGACGGTGTGCTGACGATAGAAGTGAAAACCGTTTTTAAGATTTCGGCGGGGTACCCGAGTTACGGCTGATAACGTACGGAGTATCGCGACTGAGGGCGTACCCAAATTGACGGTAACAGGTGCCGGACGCGGTCGACTTCGGCGACGGCGCGACGGTAGCCTCTGCGGACGTCGGGGATTTCTCGCTCTGACGCCGTTGGAGTGAGATCCGGTAATTTCGCAAAGTTACCAAAAAATGGAAGTGGCACGAGACGGATGGTGGTAGCTCGGAGGAAAACGCAAGTGTTACGACCGCAGACGCCGGGGATTGCTCTCTCTGGCGTGGCGGAAGTAATCTTGGCTGTCTTCGTACGAGTACCAAAAACGGAGGGTGACACGGGACGGACGCTGGTAGCCTGGAGAGAAACACAAACGTTACGACTGGGACGCCTAGGATTTCTCGCTTGGGCGTGGCAGAAGTAATATTTTATGCCTTTCAACAAGTACCAGAAAACGGAGGTAACACAGGACAGGTTGGACGGAACTTGGGGAAAACGCGACGTTCCCCTCGGCGGATGTCTTGGATTGCTCGCTCGGACACCGTCGAAGTGAGACCTGGTGAACTCACCAAGTTTCCCGAAAACGGAAGTAACAATAAAACAAAAACAACCTCTAGGAAGTGCACGACACGGTACGGAAAACAAACGGAGTGCGGTTGCTTACCTAGAAGACGGAGAAGACGATTTCTTCTTTGACGGCTGGTGATCGCTCAGGTGACTCGCTATCTTCGAGGTTCGCACACTCGAAGACGGATGAACTGACTGTATTTAGATGGCCCGATTTATATACTGTTTTGCTAATTAATCCGGTCTTAGGATGTTGTCGGTGGCTCGCACAATGCTAAAGGATAGGGAGGTTTGGTTGAATTTGGAAACTGGATCACGGGAATTTGGATTTGGTTCAAAAGTAGGAAATCGGGTGAGATGGATAGCATTGTGTCCGCGGCGAACACGGCGGGCGAGTACGGTCCTGCGTTCGCGCGCTATTCGCGATTCCGTGACTCGCGCAAGAAAACCGCGGATTAGGAGCCGAAATTCAGTGTGACAAGTACGCTTCGTCACAATATTAAATTATCCTGCAGGCGCATATAAACATTCTTCTAGATTTAATACTAATAATAATAATAATAATGAAGCAATTCGTCTTTAAATAGAAATGTTATAAAATTTATGGCAATTAAACTATAATAATAATGATGACCTTTAAATATAGTACAGAGGAAAATTATTTGTATTTTTAAAATTCCCGCAGAATTTAAATAAAAAACAAAATAGAGAAATGTACGTTCAGTAAAGCAGAATGTTAGAATTTCCAGCAGTACTAAAACAAACACAAATTGTTTTGAAATCTAATTGAATGTAACATGAACGATACTGCACAGATACAGTTCGTTTTCTCTATGGTTGATTTCATTTCAACAGTAAAGTTCCAAACTATTTCACTGCGTGTTGGCTTCACGATCATGAACTCCGCACGCTCAACTCGGTTTTAGTGTAGAGAGCATTTTAGTTTTATTTTACGAGTGTCAAAAACGTAGTGCTAAACATTGTACAAAATATCTGGAAACTTTTATTACTTCCATGAAACTGCAACGCGTATTTCTATTTCGAATCGAATTTAAAAGCGAGAAATCGAACAAATAAAACTGTATTTGTTTGCATTGTTTACTTTGAATACGTTAATATTTACATATTAATTGCTATGATAGTTATTTGGTTTAAAAATAATGACATTTTGTAAAATATTCGCTTTTGCTACAAAAACATATAAATTTATTATTGATAGTGTCAATTGCGTTTCACAAATAAACTCAAATATAATATTGGATGTATCGTAGCTAACTCATCAGTTTTTTATCGGATTATTCTGTGTACACTAATTACTAGAAAAATATAAATTTATTCATGAATATAACATGTACCTATTTGAATTATTTATTTTTATTTGTAACTATTTTCGCACCTAATTTGCTTTCATTTTATATTAAATAAGTACCGGATGTCCAGAGCTGGGCAGTAGCTAGCTACTTTTGTAGCTTAGCTACTAGCTTAGCTACATTTACCTTAGCTGTAGCTGTAGCTTAGCTAACTGTGATAAAATATAGCTGTAGCTTATAGCTAGCTACTTTTTTTTCTATTAGCTTAAAAATAACAACTGAAGCTACTTTTAAAGCTACTTTTTGTAGCTTAAAGCTACTTTTTGTAGCTTAAAGCTACTTTTTATAGCTTAAAGCTACTTTTTATAGCTTAAAGCTTCTTTTTTAGCAGAAGGTCAACAAAGTACGCATGCGTACGAGCTAAACCCACACAAAATAATAATTTCCTGCCGGTTCTAACTGGCTCTAATACGCAAAAATACACAGTAGGTGCCAGATGGTATTTGCTATTTTTGATATTTATGTACATAATAGTAAATTAACAGTCATTATAACAAAAGACTGATCATATGACAATGGAAAATTATAATTATTTCACAATAATTTAAAAAAGTAGCTTTAAAATTTAACAGCTACTTTAACGAAAGCTTTTAGCTGTAGCTTAGCTATATTTTACAAAATATAGCTTATAGCTGTAGCTTAGCTACTTTTTTAAAGAATAGCTGTAGCTGTAGCTTAACTACTTTTTTTAAGTAGCTTGTCCAGCTCTGCGGATGTCTACTTTCTTTTATTATATAGGCAGTTTCGTCTTTAACATAAGGGTACATGAGGCACGAGCCCAGGGCCCTCGGCTTGATGGGAGCCTGAATATGCCGAGGTCGTGGTTTACACGGAAAATAGAGGAGTTCAGTTTATAGTGCAATTTTGCTAAGAATTACCGTTAAAATTTTTAAATTTAATTGTAAATCGAAAACCAGATGAGATATTTAAATAATTTTTTATATACTGAACAATATTTTAATAAATCTTTAAAAAAAATGAGAAAAATACGTAACGTAAAGTTTCTTAATTAATCCTATAAAACGTATACGAATATTAAAATAAGTTTAAAATATTTAAAAGATCTTTGTGAACATAATAGAAGATTTTGCACAACAGAAATTTCGGAAAAAACTTAAGTCCAATTTTCAAAATACGAGAAGTAATCACTTCACTTATATTTGATTTATATAAAGCAAACCAGAATAACAAATAAACTCACTAAATAAAAGTACCGTATTTTTCGGACTATAAGACGCACCTTTTTACTTAGAAAAATGGACTCATATTTTGGGTGCGTCTTATGATCCGAAGGTAACATTAAAATATTTTTTTCAATAAATCGTCTCTAAATTCATTTAAAAATTGTATGCGAGAAGAGTGGAATAAATGGATGGCAAAGGCAAATCATGATGTCACCGCAACAGAACGTATAAAACGACCAACAATTTCAGAACTTTGTACCTGGGTGAAAAATTCATGGGAAGCTGTGAAAGAAGAGACGATTATAAAGTCATTTAAAAATGCGGAATAAGTAATGCTGGAGATGGTACTGAAGATGACGCAGTATTTGAAAGAAGTGACAACAATAGTTCAGACGAAAGTAATACGAACGGTAACATTAACGAGACGAATGATAGTAACGAGAGTGAAGATGAACTGAATATTGCTAGTACTAGTTATGTTAACAATAAATCAAAATTATGATCCGAAAGTAACATTAAAATATATTTTTCTAAAAATCATCTTATAAATTTCAGGTGCGTCTTATCGTCCGAAAAATACGGTACATACTGATGTTTTCATTATTTATTTTTTTTTACTTTCTGAATTGACCCCAAACTATGTGTGTCCAAGGGCCTCTGCATGGGCTAAGACGGCCCTGTATATAGAGAATACTATGGTAAAATTTTCAATTTTTCTCTATTAATTTTAGATAAAAAGTATAAAAACAAATGATGTTCAGAATTTAAAACTGTTTCATTGAGCCTAAATTAATACACTGCTCAAAAAAAAAAAACCGGTCACCTAAAGAATCCCAAAAAAACGTCACTTTTAAAACCCCTGTCAATTTGTCAGTTTTGAAGCAAATTGGATGAAATTTTTTTTCCGAAGTAGCCCAAAGTCTCTAGTCTTTTAAAAGCTATGAATTGATTTTGATTAACCTCCCTTTGCCTTCCTCCAGCCACCCCCAAACGAGAACACCTTTTTTTCTAAAAAAGGTGATTTTTAAAGCTTTCTATGGGAATCACCAGCCGTCAATTGACAAAACTGTTTACAGGTAATGAAAATATGGACTTTTTGTTACTCGAATGTAAAACGGCATCAAAATCGGATGATTTAAAAAAAAGTTATGATTTTTTGAAAAAAAGAGACATTTGCAGAGGTTGGCATTCAATTGTCCGTAGTACGTAGACACTCGAACACATACGGACACTCAAACGCTCGCCCAAAGTCTAGTCTTTGAAAAGCTGTGAATTGATTTTGATTAACCACCCTTTCCCTTCCCCCAGCCAACCCCAAACGAGAACCACTTTTTTCTAAAAAGTGATTTTCCAAGCTTTCTATGGGAATCACCAGCCGTCAATTGATAAATCTGTTTACAGATAATGAAAATATGGACCTTTTGTTACTCGAATGTAAAACGGCATCAAAATCGGATGATTTGAAAAAAAGTTATGATTTTTTGAAAAAAAAGTTTATTTCACCAATTGTTTCAGTATGGCGTGTGCGTGAACGTTTGCGTTTACATCTGCGTGTGCGTCGTCTGTGTGGGTCTGTGTATTTGCGTGTGAGCCTGTGCGTGTGTGTCTGTGTGCGTGTGTGTGTGTGTGTGCGTGTGCGTTTGAGTGTCCGTATGGACAATTGAATTCCAACCTCTGCAAATGTCTCTTTTTTTTTCAAAAAATCATAAATTTTTTAAAAATCATCCGATTTTGATGTTCTTTTGCATTCCAGTAACAAAAATGTCCATATTTTCATTATCTTATGACAGATTTGTCAATTGACGGCTGATGATTCCCATAGAAAGCTTTTAAAATCACCTTTTTTTAGAAAAAAAGGTGTTCTCGTTTGGGGGTGGCTGGGGGAAGGGAAAGGGAGGTTAGTCAAAATAAATTCACAGCTTTTCAAAGACTAGACTTTGGGCTACTTCGGAAAAAAATTCATCCAATTTGCTTCAAAACTGACAAATTGACAGAGGTTTGAAAAAGTGACGTTTTTTTGGGATTCTTTAGGTGACCGGTTTTTTTTTTTTTTGAGCAGTGTATAATATTATATTGGTAGTGTATTAATTTGCTGTTCGGGATAGATCAGGTGTCAATTTAGTTAGTGGTCTTCTACAATTCATCTTAACGTGTCCTAAATGGTAGTCAATTTGGTAGAAATAAAGTTTTCCGTGGCAGGGATGGTTGTTAACAGGGTTTATATTTGGCTACTTTCGGCATTTTATGAACCGTCTCTCAAGGTCAGGTCATGCAGGACAACGTTGTTCAGGCCGAGCAAACCGCGAGATTTAAAGTTATCTCCTGCTAAATTTACAACCAAGGGTCGAAGTGAACCCTGGCACTGATAACGCTAGCCAGTGCCAGCGACGATTTTAAATATCTACAAAGTAGAGGAACTGTGTAATTTAAGATGAGGTGTAAAAAATTTATGTACTGTAACTACTTGCATTTTATATTCTTAGATATATGAAACCAGGGATTCTAAATTAGGGATTTATGGTCCCCATTGAGGTACGTGAAGTGTCTACAGAGACAACGTAAATTATTTTTCCTACAACTGTGCGATTTCTTTGTTATTACGTAACTATAATTGCCTTGGTTACGTATGGAAAGTAGATGAATGCAGACCAAGTGCGTTTCCGAAAGCAAAGAAACACTAGTGCAGAAAGTGCTTCATTACGTAACTGTCAAAACAATATTGTTTTGACAGCGATTTAAATTTCGCGCCGAGCGCGGAATTCATATTTTGACCACAGACGCTTATGGAAGAAGAAGATACGGTGAACCAGCGCTAGTAAATATGCAGTAGTATATTTTGACGTTTATAAACGTAACCTTAATTTGTAGTATATCTAATCTGTAGACAATTAATAAAAAGAACCGAACAAAGTAAAATATATCGATAAATGGTTTTATTTAAAGAGTAAGTGAAATACTTCATATTTATTGTTTGTGTATATTATTAATACAGTTGTTACAGTTGCTCATATTGACATAATGTAAAGTGGAAACTTTTGTGTTTAAAGAAACATTGATTTCTTCCGTACCTGTTCATATTATTACCAGTAATATTATTGGTAACAATTTCGGAAGCTTCAGAAGTACCAGCAGCAGATTGATTGTCATTGTCGAAAATAGATCCAACATAGTATGATCCGGAGCTTCAATTATCTTTGGAGGTGTTAATGATAAAGAAGAATCACTCACTGTACTATTCCAATCAAGATGATTTTGAAGAAATTATTTTGACGTTAGTGAAATATTTTTAAATAACGTAGAACAATGTGCAAGCAATCAACAAACAAACCATAGCAACGCCGTAAAACATCGTTCTCATGTAATACGATATCATTAAAATTTTATAAATTTTCATAATATTTTAGTGATTTACTAAATCGCACAGTTGTAGGAAAAATGTTGTTTATAACACGTGCCGAAAAAGGTTACATGCTCGTGCACGTAACGAGCCTTTTTCGGCACTTGTTATAAAAATAACTATTTCATAATATTCGTGTTTTTTAAGTTTACCATAATTTGCAATATTAGTTTAAATTGTAGATAATTTTTATTTGAAGTATCCCGCTCAGTTGTTTTTCGTATGCATAAATAAAGTTTGTTTTTCATAATATTCGTGCTTTTTATGTTAATCATAATTCGCAATATTAGTTTAAATTGTGGATAATTTTTATTTGAAGTATCCCGCTCAGTTGTTTTTCGTATGCATAAATAAAGTTTGTTTTTCATAATATTCGTGCTTTTTATGTTAATCATAATTCGCAATATTAGTTTAAATTGTGGATAATTTTTATTTGAAGTATCCCGCTCAGTTGTTTTTCGTATGGCATACATAAAGTTCGTTTGTTGTTTAATTTACCAAGAAAAAAATTGGCATTACCCAATTGACAAGGGATGTAACACTTCACAATGAGGCCAAGTGGTATATTGATTGAAAAGGGTTCAGCATCGATGTATTAAATTTTGAAATTTCTCATTTTGATAATTTTTCTTGATATACAAATTCAAAATAATAAATAGAAAATCTATAAAATATTAGTAGATTTATTTATTTATTTATTTATTTATTTACTTACTTATGATACTCTGTACAACAGGAATTGAATTCCAATTACAGTACAGAGTCCGAACTCACCGAGCCGTAGAGTGTTGTTCATATAATTTCTAGTTTGAGTGGGATTCGAACTCGAGATCTTCGGATTCGAATTCAGTAACACTACCCACCCTACCGTACTGCCGGATGAAATGAAATGAGAGGTGAGCGATTGCGTCGTCATCTTAATATATTAATTGTTTATTGCGTGAATGGCAGTTTATAATTGACACTGTATCAAATTTGTGGTATTTTTTTTTAATATTACAATAATTTATGGGGTAGGTGGGTCAGTGGTATCAAATCAGCCTGTGGATTCTGAGAAACCTGGTTCGATTCCCACAGCCGGATAATATTTTCGCCACATTAAAATTACCCCTGTGGCTCCCCTACCCACTAACATCTTTGGGGACCGTGATTTGACGAGTGGTAAACGCACTTCACGCGCATAAATATATCACTTACCGATACCTGCTTCGGCAGAGTGTCACACCCAGTAATGGGTGAAAGGCATGATGATATATTTATTTATTTTATTTTACAATAATTTTTTCATAATTCTGTATACCCATTAAATTCAGTAATATATATTACATATAATATAGGTAAAGCTATTTTCAACTAACATAAATATAGAAAATGCTTTTAGAACTCAGGTATAATAAATAAAATAATTATTACTTTAAGGGCCGGTTTCTGAAAAAATATTTACCGGGCATGTTAACTAACTGTCGCTTAAATTTATTGAAAGGTTAAAATTACATCGGGTTTCTGGAAACAAACGTCAGTTAATTTATATGTTCGATAACTAACTCATGGTTCTATCCTGGACTAACATTTGTTCTTGAATCTAATAGATGGCGTTACTATCGTTGTCGGTAAATGTCGGTAATTTTTGACGTCAATTTCAAACTTCAAAATAATTAATTTGTTGTCAATTATTGTACTTCGTATTTGTGGTTTGAAATTGTAACAAAATTATGGAAGAAAAGCGAATTCGTGGAAAGAACTTCACAGAAACTGAAAAGAATGTTCTTTTTGAGTTGGTGACAGGGAAATATAAAGCTATAATAGAAAATAAAGAAAGTGATGCCGTCACAATCATAAAAAAAAGTTTAGCATGGCAACAAATTGCTAAAGAATTTAATTCGCAAAAGCAGACAGGGGCACAGAACTTGTTATTCTTGTAGAAATGATATCTGTCTCTAAATTCCGCATCACTATAGATCACAAAGGGATTACGTCTTTCTCTAAAAACTCTGACTTTCTGCACAGCCTCCACAATGTCAAATAGTTCTTCATATGACGATGAACTAGAATTCGAGTATTCTTGAAGCTGCATACTAACAAGTTTTGATAAATAGGTAAAAGCACTGGAGTTAAAAGTATATTCGAAGAAATTTTTAAAGCTCTCAAAATAATAGATTTTAGTAATAACTGTGTTTTTAAACCTTTTTTCAATCACCAACAAAGCCAAACGAAACTAATACAGCGGTTTAACGAATTGGTTTTTAACACAAGGTTAGGAAAGATGAGCACTGTCACTGTCAGCCGTTATTATTATTTTCAACTGCGCATGCGTCATATAATTTAACTGGACCAATTTGCCGCGTTAACTTAACGGCCAGTTAAATACCAATATGTTGTTTCAGAAACCCATTTGACAGTTTATCGAAGAGTTAAACTAACTGACCAGTTAAATTTGTTTTCAGAAACCGGCCCTTAGACCTGCAATTATTTAATTCGAAGTTTTGATTTCAAATATATTTTAAAATAAATAAATAAACAAAATATAACAATAAATACAAGTATCTAATAATTTGTAATCATTGGCAGTCATGTTTTCTTCAATTTACTGGCATCACACTGATTTATGTTGTTTTTATATGTACTTGAATATTTCATTATCGTCTCTGATTATGAATTTACATTAGACAAAGAAGCTACTGACAGTCCTTTTATTATATTTTTACTGTATTTTTCAATAGCTTTTCTCAGTTTTTATGGTAAAAATAATAAAAAAAAAAGGTTTCTTTAAATTATTTAAAGCTACATTCCATAATCTCTAAAATCAATTATGTAGTTCCTTGAGGGTCTAGTAATTACAATTATAAACTGCTTACTGTGATCTATTGTGATACTATGAATGAAATACTCGTATGAAAACTAATAGGTTGATTTTAATATTGATATTATTGTATCTATTCTTATATGTATATTCATAGTATTGGACTAATTTTAATTTTAATTTTTAATCGATAATTTGTATATTTATTGCGAATACGTTAGAGCTTTCTACCAAGTTTTTCAACTGTATAGTGGATACTGAGCAACAACAAAGATTTAAAAGTTATTATATCTTAAATTTTTAGTTTGTAGATTTGAGGAGAATATGAAGTAGAATCCCGCAAACAACAAACTTCATTCCACATTAAAATTAGCCCAGTGGATTCCCCTTCCTTAACATCTTCAAGGACCATGATTTGACGACTGGTAACCGCACTTCACGCACAAAATATATAATTACCGAGATTACTACGGTAGAGTGCCACACCCAGATAAAAGACGTAATGATAATTGTATTATGCTTACATTTTGAAAACCAAAACCGAGACCTATTACTACATAAAGTAAAAAATATCCTCTCTTCATGAAATATTTCGTCATTCTACGGCACTGTCTCCGGTAAAAGATACCACAGTGCGTTCACGCAACATTAGCGCGGAGGAAGTGACGTGGTTCGTGCTCCCAGACAACGCTTTCCTGAAAAACGGCATTTTACAGCATCACAAAGGAAAGCCGGGCCAACTCTTCTACTCCCACCACGCTTTGTACGCCGAACAAAACCGTCAAATTGTAACGTCTGATGGAGCTGAGAGCCCATCAAAGAACACCGCCTTTATCTTTATTATGATTGATCTGCAATCACGTGATCGGCTAAACTTGCACGTGCAATTTGATGCGAAACACGAGATCATAGATTTAAAAATCACGATTTTTGTGTAATGGTGGATAACACGATAAGAGAAAACCTGGTTGAAATGCAGGAATCTGTGTAGTTTACAGAAAAATTGACTTGCAAATTTAAAAGAGAAGATTGTTTTTTTGTTGTGTGTAGAAAAAGAAATTTATAGGATTCTTTAAATGTTTTTCTGGTACTATCGTTTCTTTGCAGGATGTTTTGGTTTTTTTGTATTCGTGAAAAACTTTAAGGTTTCTGCCTGAAGCTTATTTATTGACATTGTTTTGATCTTTGTGTCAATAATTCTTTAGATAACATTTTTGCTCCTTTATTTATTTACAATTTAAGCTGTCTGTATCAGAACCTGAACAGCGCACAATATTTTCTTGAACAGTAATCTGAAAGATGCCGATTTTATTTGATACGAGTACTTACGTACCTATATATTCTAAACGTATTCCATTAATTTTAATCGGATCACTTATTTTGACAGTGTATTTGCAACATATAAAAGAAATACAACATATATATATATATATATATATATATATAATGCATCTCAGAAATATTTATCATTAGATATATTTTGTATATATTTGTGAAAAATCAATTTAAAAACGAAATCGTTGTTAGGTCTAAATTCATGAATGGAAGCTTGATCAAATAAGTGATTCAACAAGAACAACATGAACTAGTGTGATGACAATGAACTGAATCAAACTTGGCAACCAATCATTAACAAATTAAAAGTGTTTGGTTTCCTCGTGATATGTTTATATAGCACAACCAATAGGAAACGAAACCTGAAAAATATATAAACTTAAGTGTAGTTTCGTCTTGATTTCTATAAAATAGGACCAATGATAATGAGCAATCTAGATAGTGTAGGAAACAGCAGAATGTTGACAGGTTTTCTATGAACTGTCATTTTAAATTAAGAAAAACATGTCATTACTTTTGAATCAGTTACAAATAGATAGTAATTACTTAATTTTATGTTATGCTGCTTATTAATATTATATATCTTTTAGAGGTTTTTCTATTTTTATTCATTTTGCACATAATGTACAAACAAAAAAGCAATTAGCTTAGAGCATTCAACGTTTCGTTTATTTTGTTGATTTATTTTTTATAATTTTTCTTCCTGAATATATCCGCTGTAGTTTCGAAGCGGCGAATTATAAGTTCAAATAAAAATCATAGAATTTAATTAAAAAAATGGTTAACAATGACAAGAAATGTCAATTGCGAATTGGAACAAATCTTTAAATAAGAAAAAATAATAGGAAAAAATATCTTAACATTTGTCTAAGTTCCACAATAATACAGCAACTAAGTCAACCTATTAAGTCATCGTCAGTTCAACTCTTAACCATAGACGCGTTTCACTCTATTGGAGCTCACCCACTATTCAGCTAGATCAACTAGGGACTAGGTTCTTTTTCCTATTATTTTTTCTTCTTTAAAGATTTGTTCCATTTCGCAATTGAATTTTTTTATCGTTGTTAATTAATTATAGCTGTTAATCAGCTTGCGTTTTTACTCGGTAGATGCCACTGCATGGTTCTCCGTACCTTTCAGGCAGGTCTATATGTAGAGGCCTGGAACAGCGAAGCGCAAGCGGCTGTGACGTCACAGCGTGTGGCCCACGAACGCGTCAGTCTTCCATATAGTACTATGTTAAAATTCTGTTCCTAAAGTTTAAACTAGCTTCTATCTCGTTAAATATCAATGATATTGAAATTAAGTACATAACATAAAATGTGCTCCTCATAAAGACGAATCAATTGGATTTTTTTAATTTTCAAAATCTAGTTTGGCTCACGGAGAAACATGACTTGTTTCTTCTTTTGTACTTTCTAACATGTATTTTAAAAACTATATAAGGCTTTACCTTGACGGTTCACTTCATTGCCAAAATGTACGGACTGTCAGAAGTTTCTTGTACACAATCGTGAAATGATAACAGAATATGGTAGCTCCACAAATGAGTACTTAAAAATAATTGATAGAGGTGAACTTAAATGGCCTAAAGATTTTCTAGTTAATATAGTTTCAAATGTATATCAAATATTTAAAATAATAATTAGCAATAGCGATTATAAAAAAATGTTGTTATCAGTTAAAAATCAGAGGCAATTTTTGAAAGAAATATGTATAGAAAAATTAGGAAAGTATACTTCAATAGAAATTTTTATTTACAAATGTGGTAAAAGTAATGATAACTTCAGTAATGAAGCAATAGTACCTATGTGCAATATTTTACTAAATAATTATACAAAAATAAAAAATAATACTATGGAAAATACTACCAAAAGAAACCGTAAGTTAGAATGTCTCAGTCAAAATAAGTGATTGTGTTAATTTTTTTAAATATACATAATTATTATTAATTAAAAAGTTTATATTTTTTCTTTTTTCTTATTTTAAGAGTGACTTTTTATTTTGTACCTGATTGTGTGCTGTGTAAAATAAATATATCAAATATTTAATTATAGAATACTGCTTGTTTTTATTTCATTATTTTGTACTAATTTATGGCTACTGTATATATAATTGGTGAAAATTTTCTAGTACGAGTTATATACTTTTAAAAATGTATATTACAAAGTACAAAAGAGGAAACAGTAATGTTTCTCCGCAAGCTAGGCTAGACTTTGAAAATTAAAATAGCCATTTGATTCGTCTTTACAAGAAGCACATTTTATGTCATGTACATAATTTCAATATCTTTGATAGTTAACGAGATAGAAGCTAGTTTATATATTACGAACAGTATTTTTACACGAGAGCTAATGTCAGACAGACGCGTTTGTCGGCCTCACGCAGTAACGTCACAGAAACGCTGTTCCCGGCCTCTACATATAGACGGCAATGTCTCAGGCCATCATACCATGTTTAAAAGTTTTTAACTTTGTCAGTTCAACTCTGTCGTTACCACTTTTCACTAGTCCCTAGTTGCACCATACTGATGAGCTCCAGTAGAGCGAAACGCGTCTATGATTAAGGGTTAAACTGACCAGTAACTGACGATGCCTTAGTAGGTTGACTCAGTAGCTGTATTATTGTGGAACTTAGACAAATGTTAGGATATATCTTCCTATTATTTTTTCTTATGTAAAAAAAGTAGTTATAAGTATTGATGTTATGTCGGTAGTTGTTTTAATTTTTGTTTGTAACTCCTTCGTATTTCATTAAATATGTGATGTGATGCAAGTATTTTCTCTTAAATCTTTTATATTTCAGATATTATTGAACAAAATTCTAAATTTACTACCGTACATCTTTTATTTGTTCGTGATACCGTTTCCTAATGATCTTAACAATTTCTTGGGAATTTTGCTTTCATATTTTTTGTTTCAAAGGCCTTTGAAAATCAATATCTCACAGACGTGAAAAGAGTTCTTTAAATTGTGGAGATCGGAGAGATTTATAGAATTTTTTAATACATCTGTAATAAAAGCAAACAATGTATTTTGTCTTTGTTTTTGTACGAAGAGTGCGAACATATGAGACAATATTTTTCTGGAAATAAAAACAAAAATTGCCTTTTTGCTGTCTGATATATTATATTTTCTGAAAACCTGTAAGGAAGTAAGCTTTTCAAGACTGAAGAGCTTTTTAGATAGCGAGAACATACTCACGCAGTACAAAAACTTGCGATTTCAAACCTGAGAATTAGTGAAATTGTTCAAAAGTGTTTAGAATTGCAATCTAAATTCCTCTGTGATCAGAGTTCAGTTGCGAAACTTGACATTCCAGAGACGTGTGATTAGATTATTGCACACCTGCTGTGCGGTACATCAATTAACATTCTGATCCAGTATTTGAGTATTGCTTTTCCATTTCTAAGTACTTTGGAATTCAATCATTTATTGAAACTATTTCAATTAATGTATGTGCAGGTTTCAATTAACTTTACAGTTACATTTTAATATTAAGAATTAATGAACTTATATTATATAATGGATTTTATTTGCTTATTCCTGGTTAACTATAAAAATAATAGCTATGAATGCATTTAAAAGCTATATATATATAAAGTGGAATCAATAAAAAACATGCAAGTGGACTTAAAGTGCCGAATTTTCTATATTTGTAGTATTTTTTGGCAGTTTAAAACTAAATACAAATAGTGATGCAGTTATTAAATATTTTGTACTACATTTGCCGTTATTAAAAGAATAGAAATTATTATTATATTAAAACATAAACTAGAAATCAAAATAATAGGTATACTCTATTCCCTGTATGAAAACGATTACGTCACATTCAATATCCATGTGATTCAAGATTTTGTGCTTAAAACGTTTACATTGGTATTGGATTGACATTTGAAAAACATAATCTAAAAATTAAATGTCAGATTAAAATAATTATTACTTTATAAAATTTAATTAGTTTATAAAAGAAACCAAATAAAATTTATCTTAACTCACGAAAAATATTACCTACCTTATTGAAATATGTAATTTTGTAAAATAAAACTCAAAATAATATACATTTTTATATGCAAAATACAATGCATATTACCTCTTGTACTACAGTTAAATTAATTAAAGATGCTCGATTCTCTCTAACTCCAGCGCAAAATAATCATGAAGATGACAAACGCATTTCTGCATTTGATTACCCAAAATTTTTCAAGCCATTTCTTATTTCTCAGTCTGTATTTATGTATCAAAAATGTCACAAACTTATAAATGACAGGCGAGAAAATAACAAAATCATGACCATAGATCTCTATTTTTATTTTATAAACAAATGTGAACAAAGTAAATATAAATTTTCGTATTTGTAAGAACTGTCATACGTTTTTATTCAAGTAATAAATTTGATAGAACGTGAAAAAACATGAAACGTGTGTCTTTACTTATTAAGACATACGTTATGTCATTCGCATAGGTACGAATAATATTATTAAAAAAAGATAGCTATATTTCATCGTATCTATGATAACCTCGTTCACATATGACGTCATCGTTTTGATACAGGGAATGGAGTATACCTACTTCAATTTTCACTAATAATATAACAAGAGAGTGGGAATAAATTGAAAATAATTTGACAGATCTTTCGAAAACTTGTTGTCAGGCAATAGTCATGAAAGCCCGTAGGGCTTGATTGGCTATTGCCAAATGGCAACAAGTTTGAGAAAGATACTGGAGAATTAGTTTCTAATTTATTGAACTCTCGAGTTATATTTATTTAGATTATTTTTTGACTCTTTGTTGTGATCGATTCTTTTAACTAATAATATTTTGAACTGGGTCCATATCGGTTGATTATTTATTAATGTATTCTTGGAAGTTGTTTCCAAAATTTGTTTGTGTATTTCTGTATCTGAAAAGAAACTAAATCGAATTTTTCACTCTTTTACTTGACGTGTTGACAGTTTTAAATAATTATATGACAACTACCTATCATTTGTTACAAACAAAAAAGCATCTACAAAGAATATTCCCGGGAATAATCAAAAGAGCTTTATTCTCGGTATAATAATGACAGGATTGGTTCACGCAGACACGTGACATACAATAGAGCATTTCATTGGTTTTGAGAAACGTCAAAAAATAATCAATTAAATTAATATTTCCGGAGTTATTAGTATTATTTCCTAAGTATTTAATATCAACACATATTATACTTATTAATAAACTCAATATTCCGTTGGATTAAACGAGAATATAAATTCAATCAATTTTTTTTAAGCATTTCATAAACAAAATGATATAATAGCTAAAAAATAAATGTAAATGTTATTGTTTTCAGATATCACTTCAAATTTTTAACTCCGATGTCGGTACTCGATCCAATTGGGCTTATTTTACTTTTTGTAATGTTCTTCTAATATGTTATCATGTGAATCATATAATTACATATTATAATAAAAAGAAGGTAATAGTATCGACGCTGCCTCACGTTATGAATGTTGTATCTATCATGTTCATTATATCGTTGGACGCCATTTTGTTAAATGCATACATTTTTTATTTTTCTTTTGACTTTTTTTATTATGCATTTTCTTATGTTATAACATAATATTTCAAACAACGCAAAAATTATAGATGTAATATAAAAAAAATACTCTGCAAAGTAAGTAAATCGACAATAAAATCCCTAATCCGAAAATTTCATATCTTACCCGACAATGATATCGATTTTATTATTAAGCCTAAAACGTATTTCCAATATCATACCGGGTGTTTCTTATAAGAGTATTGCACACTAAAACTTCCCCTGTGGCTTACCCACCACTATCATCTTTGGGGGGTGGGGCGGGGGGGCTTGATTGGACGGTTTGTAACCGCACTTCACGCGCATCGATATATCACTTACCGTTATCTGCTTCGGCAGAGTGCCACACCCAGTAATGGATAAAAAGGCGTGACGATATATTTATTTATTATTTACTAAAAAAAATAATATTGCAGACTCAAATTCAAAATCTTTCAAATCGTCTAAATAAGTTCAAAACTTTAAAAAGACACGGCAATTCTGATAGTAGCACTTTAATTGATTTTTAATTATTATAAAGTGGAGTTTTTAATAAAATATTCCCGAGAATTTTACATAGTTTTCCAGCGAATGTAAACTATAAAAATCAAAATAAATATTTAATTGATAAATATTTAGTTATTAACATTTTATATGATTAATTATTACATCAATCTGAGTAAACCTGGCAGTGTAAAATGAAATATGATATTTTTGATACTCGAGCACTTAAACGTGACGTAGAAATTACATCAAAGAACTCTCATTCATAACTAGTTTTCCCAATTTCACGAAAAAGCAACGGCACGTAATACGTCACAACCAGATTCCTCTAATCAAAATAATCCTTTTGCCGTAAAGGAAAGGAGCTAAAATTATTATCCTGTTTAATACCAATCCGACCTCATAAAACTCACCCCTGGCGGCAATAAAACCTTTTCGATTTAAAGGTAATCCAATTGTCAGTACTGACCACATCAGGAGAAATATAGTTCTGGCAATGAATTGGGATTTAAAAAGAAAATAAAATTTTTCGGTAGCGTATATCAATCATTTTCAAAGAGACCACGCGTGAAGAGAAAAAGAAAGGCAGAATGCGAATTATTCTCGCGCGCACATGTCTGTGGATCATCCATCTTCCGTATGTCGAGAGGCTTCGATAAATTATCGGACGGCGGTTATAATGCGATATTTATTGGCGCTGCTTATACAATAACTGGTGCGTGCAGTTCTATTCCCTTCTGTCAAAAGCTGACTCGTCGCCGTTTTTGTGTCATCTGATAAAATACTGCTGACTGCCAGTTCATTTATAATGGCAGAGAATTGGTTCGTGTTTTCAGACTTTTTATAAGCTCACCAACCTATTATTAATGGTATTAGGCTTTGTAAATGATTTAAATTGCCTCAAGTTTATCTATTTATTTTTTTGTCTGACAGTATTTGAAGAGTTCAGATATTTTAGGATATTTATAAAAATAAATAAAGCCTGTATGCAAAATTAGATTTTTTTCATTTATCATTCATATTTACTTTTGTTATTATGATTATTATTATTATTATTAATATTATTGACACTGTCTGACGACTTGTTTGGGCATAATATACTTTAATTTACATATATATATATCGAAGTTTACCCCCTCTCCGACCCCTTGGGGGGTGGGGGGCAAAAAATGTTAACAAGATCGGATGGCCCCTTCAAAATGGTTGAACTTTTGTTTATGAAAGTTTGTTGTTAAGGGCATAATTTGCAAGATATTTGAACAAGTCAAGTTAAATGAACCACCCGGTTTACAGCGCCATCTATCAAGAATATGAAAAAAATTCTCAAATTAAACCTTCATATTTATTTATGGAGATTCTGAATCTGTAATAAAAAAATAGGGTTCCTATTTAAGATATCTAAGTTCACCCCCTCTCCGACTCCCTGGGGGATGAGGGAGCGAAAAATGTTAACAAGATCGAATGGCCCCCTCAAAATGGTTAAACTTTTGTTCATAAAAGGTTTTTGTTAAGGGCTTAATTTGCAAGATATTTGAACAAGTCAAGTTAATTGGACCACCCTGTATATATATATATATATATATATATATATATATATATATATATATATATATATATATATATATATATATATAAGTGAGTCACAGCGTTCGCTTCATACTGGTTATAATGTTCCACTTTGCGTTCAGTCATGTTTTGCTGTTATAAATTTGTATTATTATTTAGATATTTGCTTCTCTTTTTGATAATTTACTTTATTTTTACACAATGTATATACTAATTATAGAAATAAATAAAATGATACTTATTATTGTCATTATTATTGCTAAAAATGCTAGCCTTACTCAATATACGCTTTATTTTTCTCAAAAAACCACAACGTACATGTACGTCTCCAGTGTCACATCAGAATAACGTACATGTACGGCACTCGTCTATTGCTAGGGAAGTTGGCGACGTACATATACGGCCCTAGTTCATTAATTGTGCTGTCGTACATGTACGATAATCGGCTCACAAGATTATGTTTTTAGAAAAATGTATACGTCGATCGGTAAAGCATCGTATGACCCTTAATGACATTGTACGGCGCTAGGCCGCCAAAGTAGAAAATGAAAAACATACATCTACGGCGATCGTCCCGAAAGGGTTAATTCTGTTTATCGCTTATCATTATACAAATAAAATATTTTTGTGAGTTTTTAATTTATAGAACTTCAGCAATGCAATTATAATAGTGCAACTAATTAATCTAAATATATAAATTGTTATTGAAAATAAAATAAAAACATCATCATTAAATGTATTTAAAAGACATTTTATTATTTTATTTTGTTCCAAATTTGTTTTGAAAATAATTATTTTATTTTTGTTTTCTTTTTTTATGAAATGTACAAGATGCTTTAGAATTTTTTCAATTTTACTTTAATTAGAATCATTTAATGATGATTTTGTTTTTGTATAAATCTAAGTAATTACATGTATGACTGATTTTTATTAACTGAAATATGTGTTTTAAATCAGACAAAATTTTTTTTTTTTTTGCATTTTTAAGTAAAATAAAAAAAAAATGTATACTTCTTCAAATTCTACATTTAATTCATGTGTATTCATAATATTATGTATAAGTATACTTTTACAGTTGTAATATAGTTTAAAGTTAACTCTAATTTAATAATTAAAAATAAATTTAAGCCTTAATCAATTTAAAAATAAATCTATATATCATCAGTGAAAAAGAAAGGGATTAGCCAAGATTCAATTTCGATTTTATCTTTCGAATTACCTAATACAGTGTTTTAAGGGTTTTGCTAGATACGTAAGTAATTTTTATATCGAAATGATTAAAAACTTTCTTAAAATCTCGCGAGACTGTATCGTATGGTATGGAAATAAATTTAAGTTTATTATTTTTAGATGAACTTAATGTGCTATTGATTGAATTTGCCATTGTCATATGATCAGTTGATTAGTCTTTTGTTGTAATGATTGTTAATTTACTATTATGTACATAAATATAAAAAATCGTAAATGGACAAATGTACTGTTAATTTTTGATGCTATAATTTTTATTTATATCGGAATAAATTAACAATCACATCAAAAGAAGACTCCTAAACAGTCAATATTTAGTTCATCTAATATTTAATACAAAAGTAGGATAGGTTAAGAACAAGTGAAAAATATAATAAATTAATAGATTTTACACTATATAATAACTTCTTATCCTACAGTTATAGAAAACAATAAAGAAGGTACAATTCAAATACAAAACAAAAATTAATAGGTATTTCTTAATGTACAGTTGTAGCTTTAAGCTACAAAAAGTAGCTTTGGGCTACAAAAAATAGCTTTAAGCTACAAAAAGTAGCTTTAAAAGTAGCTTCAGTTGTTGTAACAATATTTTTAAGCTAATAGAAAAAAACATAGCTCGCTACCAGCTACAGCTATATTTTTCACATTTAGCTAAGCTACAGCTACAGCTAAGGTAAACGTAGCTAAGCTAGCAACTAAGCTAGTAGCTAAGCTACAAAAGTAGCTAGCTATTGCCCAGCTCTGCCCTGGACACGGCTGTTTGCTTCGTCTTAGTATAAATAGATATGTACCCTTTGGTATGCGGATTCAATCTTCACCACAAGCTTGGTTTAAAAGTCGTGTAATCTTGTTTAATTTCTTTCTTTTCTCATCATCATGAAAGCTTAATTCTTGAAATACGTATAAATATTTATTTTTGTACTGATTAAGGCTTAGGAGTTACATTTATTTTTCTTCTTAGTCTTAGATTTTTACATTTACTCTAATTTAATATAAAAAAAAAATGTATTATCTTACAAACACGTTGTGAAGGATAATTGTTAATTTTCTAATATATCCATTTAATTCATAATAAAAGTGTGTCAAGTTAACCATCTTCATTATACGATTATTTCATTATTTGCAGATGGCGAATTTCGAATCTGTGATCTTGATTTGAAATTCCATTATCTGATAAAGAAATTTATTTCGTTCGAATCTGTCACAATTTTCTACGTTTATGACGTTTCATAAAACCATTTATTGATTTTCTTCTTATCATGTAAGGAACGTAGCATTTATCTACTGATAAGCGAATGTTGACAGGTTCATTTTGCAACTTCAATATGCCTCATATTTTCAAGTTTTATGAAGTGTGACAGCAAATCAAAAGTAATAATTCACAACTTTTATTACTCCAAAACGAATAAAATGTTACTCCCGAAAATAGAAAAGTTATTTTAATGTTAACATGTCATCATGAATTTCTTATTTTGATATGAAAGAATGATAAAAAGTATTTGTTCTTAATTTTGCTTGTTTTTCGTCTTTACTATTGTAATATTGACAGCATATCCATTAAGTTTAATTTTCCGGTGAAAAAACATTATCTTTCCACTGATTGAGAAGAAAGAGCAAAATTTACACAACATTAAGCAGTCTGTAAACAACAAAGTAATTTTCTTTTCTTGCAAGCAATGATCTAGGTTCTGGTCGAGCGACATAAGACGGACGGGATAGCGTAAATTTCTTTTATGTTCGACTTGATAAGCTCCTGTTTCCTTCAATCTTTTCTTCTGCAATTTCCTTTGCACCTGCTCCCACTATGCCTTCATTTACTTATGAAAAACTGTAATATTGAAGGAGTTTATATTAGAACATTAAATTTTGAAACTATACTGTCTTATTAGTCATTAGAAAATATTATAATGAATATGTAGTTTAGAGCTGTGTGGAGATAAATGTTTATAAACAACACAATATTCTTTTCTTCACAAGGGAAGTTTTATTATACGAGGGTCGTTCAATAAGTCCTTAGAAAAAAGTAGAAAAAACAATTTTTTTGGGTAGATTTTTTTTTATTTTTCTACATAATCACCTTTTAGCTCTATACACTTCTCTAATCGTTTTCCCAAATTTTTTAAACCGTCCAAAAAGTAGGATTTCGGATGCTCCTCAAAATATGCCTCCGTTTGGGCGATGACCTCTTCATTGGTCGTAAACCTTCGTCCGCCAAGCCATTTCTTTAAGTTTGGAAATAATAAAAAGTCACTGGGGGCCAAATCTGGTGAATACGGTGGATGTTGCAATAATTGGAACTTTAATTCCGTAATTTTGGCCATCGCAACTGCGCAGGTGTGCACATGTGCATTGTCTTGATGAAAAAGGACCTTTTTGCGTTTCAAATGAGGACGTTTTTCTTTTATTTCTTCGCTCAGCCGGTCCAATAACGACGCATAATACGCTCCTGTTATCGTTTTTCCCTTTTCCAAATATTCGATGAAGATGATTCCGCGTGCATCCCAAAAGACCGTTGCCATAACCTTGCCAGCCGATTTCGCCGTCTTCGCCTTCTTCGGAGCCCGTTCGCCTTCAAAAATCCACTGTTTTGACTGTTCTTTTGTCTCTGGAGTGTAGTAATGTATCCAAGTCTCATCCACAGTTATGTATCGACGCAGAAAATCTTCAGGATTACGACGGAAAAGCTCCAAAACAGCCTCAGAGTCCACCACACGATTGCGTTTATTCTCAACTGTGAGCAAACGCGGCACCCATCTTGCCGAGATTTTTTTCACACCTAATTTTTCTTGCAAAATTAAAGCGACTGTGCCTTGTGATATGCCTGTAGCCTTAACTATTTCGCGCACTTTGATTCGTCGGTCACTTAAAACCATATCGTGGATTTGGTCAATCATTTCGGGGGTAGACACTTCTACAGGGCGTCCGGAACGATGTTCATCTTTTGTGGATGTACGGCCACGTTTAAACTCATTCACCCAATTGTAAACAGTTGCAAACACAGGAGCAGATGTGCCATGAACTTCATCCAACTCAGCTTTAATTTCTTTCGGCGTTAAGCCTTTTAAATACAAATGTTTAATCACCGCTCGAAACTCACTTTTATCCATTATTATAAACTATCAAAAGTTTTTTACTACAATTGACAACAACAATGAAACTACGTGACGGCTAAAGCTAAAACTCTAACAGTTGACTAGTTAGGAGTGCTGCTTACTGGAAAAAATTCATTTTCGATACTAAGAGCACCATCTCTTAGATTTTATAAGGACTTATTGAACGACCCTCTATCATAATTACAGATGTTTTCAAGATATATACTCAAATTTAATACGTACCACCAGAAAATATTTTGTTTTAAAACGATCATTAACATAAATCAAATCATAAATATTTAATCAATCGATTAAATTCATTTTTTCAAATTTGTATTAAGTAATTATCGTTTAAACTTATTTTATTTTAAAATTTTTATTCATTTACATATCTGTGCAGATAAATGGAAATTAGGTCTTAAAAATAATCTTCTCTGTTTCGGCATTTATTCCAGTAACAGAAATGGATTTTTAAATAGAATATGTCATGATAAACATGAAAAAAAGAAAATTAGATTTGGGAACGGGTGGCAACTATAGATGGCGCCGATGTGAATGTGCCGGTTTTAAGGGTGGTTGTTGATCTCTACACCAGTCCACTTTTAGAAATTCTGTCACCAATGAGCAACCAGCAATAATTTCTGTCAATAATTTTTTTGTCATTTATTCGTCGTGAATAAGTAGTAATATGTCACACGACTCCATAAAAATTGCCTACTTTGACCGATTTTGTCGCGCATTTTGTCTACCATTTTTATTACTTAATTGTACCAAACTGAAAATTAGCTTGTAAAAAATATGTCAACAATCACCCTTAAAATCGGCGCATTCATATCGGCGCCATTGATAGTTTCCACTCGTTCAAAAAACTTATTTTCTTTTTTTCATATTTATGATGACATAATCTATTAAAAAATCCATTTCTGTCGCTAGAATAAATGAGACATCATTTTACACCCTAGCTCTCAAACTATAACGTATTCTAGCACGCTTACTGATGCTAGCAAGAGCTTAATTCTTAAACGATTTGTTGATATCATGTTATAAATGCATAAAGGTACGAACACATACATGGGCGTTTACAGACATTTTTCCAGGGGGAAGGGGGGGCGAGTCGCAAAAAACTCTCAGATGTACATAAATTTCTAAAATATTTTTTTTTACATAACTTAAATACAAATACACATAAAAAATGGATAAAAAATATTTAAATTTGTGAAATAAATTACTATTCTTCATCGTCTGGGTTGAATTGAACAGGAAGGGCAATTTTCTAATAACTCTTCCATAAATTGACACCATTTCTTCAATAAATTCCGATTTAGCAGTTTTACAGTTTTTATTTTCTAATATTTTGTGTCTGTGTATACTTAAACTTTGTGACGAGTTCTTTACCAACTCGGCGACAAATGTTGGCGCTGGTTGCTCGGGCGCCAACGGTTCCGGATAGCAGGTATGGAGATTGAGGTTTGGGTACGAAGAAGGAATAAAACATACAATAATGGTAAAATAGTGCTGTTTCGTTTTATTTGCTAAAAAAAACAATTCGTTGGTATACTGGAAAATGGTCCGGACGGTGGTTGTGTTGCGGGTGATGATAGCTGCCACCACTAGGGTCGGTGTACCCGGGAGAATCGTTTCTACCTGGTTTCCGTGGTCAACGCTGGGCGTCGCGACGCTGATATGACCCGGGGAGTGGTCGCAATCGACTGCTGGGGTGCCCGCGAGCACGTAGAGCGCGAAACCGGAGTTTGTAAAAATAACGACGCCGAGCGTCCCGACGGCGGGGTCCACTAAGTAGCGGCTGGTTAGTAGTGTCGGATGGCGAAGAGTGGTTTTCCAACTTTTTTGGAAATCGACGCCTGGCGTCGCGACGGTGGGTGCTCGGAGATGACGGACGGTGTGCTGACGGTAGAAGTGAAAACCGTTTTTAAGATTTCGGCGGGGTACCCGAGTTACGGCTGATAATGTACGGAGTATCGCGACTGAGGGCGTACCCCAAAATGACGGTAACAGGTGCCGGACGCGGTCGACTTCGGCGACGGCGCGACGGTAGCCGCGGCGGACGTCGGGGATTTCTCGCTCTGACGTTGTTGGAGTGAGATCCGGCAATCTCGTGAAGTTACCAAAAACGGAGGGTGACACGGGACGGACGCTGGTAGCCCGGAGAGAAACACAAACGTTACGACTGGGACGCCTAGGATTTCTCGCTCTGCGTGACAGAAGTAATATTTTGTGCCTCTGCACAAGTACCAGAAAACGGAGGGGGGACACGGGACGGACGCTGGTAGCCCGGAGAGAAACACAAACGTTACGACTGGGACACCTAGGATTTCTCGCTCTGCGTGACAGAAGTAATATTTTGTGCCTCTGCACAAGTACCAGAAAACGGAGGGGGACACGGGACGGACGCTGGTAGCCCGGAGAGAAACACAAACGTTACGACTGGGACGCCTAGGATTTCTCGCTCTGCGTGACAGAAGTAATATTTTGTGCCTCTGCACAAGTACCAGTAAACGGGGGTAACACAGGACAGGTTGGGCGGAACTTGGGGAAAACGCGACGTTCCCCTCGGCGGATGTCTTAGATTGCTCGCTCGGACACCGTCGAAGTGAGACCTGGTGAACTCACCAAGTTTCCCGAAAACGGAAGTAACAAAAAAAAACAAAAACAACCTCTAGGAAGCGCACGACACGGTACGGAAAACAAACGGAGTGCGGTTGCTTACCTAGAAGACGGAGAAGACGACTTCTTCTTTGACGGCTGGTGATCTCTCAGGTGACTCGCTATCTTCGAGGTTCGCACACTCGAAGACGGATGAACTGACTGTCTCTCGATGGCTGAGGGCCCGGTTTATATACAGTTTTGCTAATTAATCCGGTCCTAGGATGTTGTCGGTGGCTCGCACAATGCTAAAGGATAGGGAGATTTGGTTGAAGTTGGAAACTGGATCACGGGAGTTTGGATTTGGTTCAAAAGTAGGAAATCGGGTGAGATGGATAGCATTGTGTCCGCGGTGAACACGGCGCGCGAGTCCGGTCCTGCGTTCGCGCGCTATTCGCGATTCCGTGACTCGCGCATTAAAAACCGCGGATTCTGAGCCGAAAATCATTGTGACAATTGCGCTTCGTCACAACTTAGATTACTCAATCGTTACGTTAGGGAACATGTCGCTAGCTGGCCATAAGAATACTGCTGGAAATTCAGTTTCAGCTTGAATTTATTATCTTTAAACTTATAATTTCATTTTTATTTAATTTATATATACATATACAGTGTGGTGGCCACGAGTCTCGAACATCGGACTTCAACTTTAACATGTAAAACTATAATTTTTTAATTTCCTGCTTCCTTAAATATTTGCAGCAAAAAAGCTTAAAAAAAAATTTTTGGGGCATAAAATATGAAATTAATTTGGCATGCTTTGTATCGGCACAAATTAGATCTGAAAATGACTAAAATTGTCTCAAAACTATCGATAGCTATGAAATTGACACAAAATTAAACAAATGTTTGTCGTTCAATCTATCAAAACTGTCAGAATAAATTCCTTATTTATTATTTCATTTATTTTGACAAATAAAACGTCAAACATATGTTTAATTTTGTTTCAATTTCATGTCTCTATAGTTTTGAGGCAATTTTCGTCATTTTCAAATCTAATTTGTGTCGTTATAAAGTATGTAAAATTAATTTTGTTTATTGGTACAGATGCAGAATGTTAAGCCCTAAAACTTTTATTTCAAGCTTTTTTGCTTCAAATATTTAAGGAAGCAGGAAATTAAAAAATTATAGTTATACATGTTAAAGTCCTATTTTCGAGAGTCTTGGTCACCACTCTAGTTAATATCCAGGGGGAGGGCGCGCGGCCTCCCTTGCCTCCCCCTGCGGGCGCCCATGAACACATAGCTTATGTTATGTTGTGACTGTGTCATGTCACTATGTTGAATATAAGGAAAATTTTTTATTTAGTTCATATAGGTTATGTCGCGTATGTTATTTCTTTTAATATAACAGTTGATTGGGTCTTAACTTTTTGTTATATGTCATGTATCAGCGCCGGCATAGTACTGTCTGTCAGTCCTGTTAATGTTTTGTATTTTCTAACAAGATGCGTTTGGATGATAATTTGTTAAATGCGCAGCTCGTGCTAGTATAAGTTGCCTTCTGTAACTTGTGTTTTAATATACTATTCTCACATTTCTCGATTTTAATGAAATCTCCAGTAATTTATAAACAACACTTTATATTTACAATCACTAATAACATGAAGCACATTTTCGTTAAGAGATAATAGTACTAACATTTTATATAAATTATGTTTCTTTTAATAAACTAAAAGCTCTACAAGAAATAATTTAATTTAGTTTCCAAATTCAGACAAAGTCTTATTAAAATTTTAATTATATTTTCAGTAAATTTGCGTAGGATAGAAATGCGGAATACAAAAATAAGGATATAAAAACAAACGAAGCTTCCGCTACTTGATCTAGCTCAGCCGCTCTGAATGAATATTTCATTGTTCGTCACTAACCGGTATAAATTGTTTGAATCTCTTTTTCCGCGAACTGTGAACCGCACGCATATTATGACCGAAGTGTGGAAAATTTTCTGCTTTTTTTTAGGCTTTATGAATTGGTATCTCTGATGAGAATATGTGAATACTTTTTTCTTCCGGAAAATATGCGCAAAATTTATAAGACTGAATATTACATACTTTTTTTTTAGAATTTGAGGTTGAATTTGAAAATAGACTTACCAATTTTGCCACTGGAACGATTTGTTATGAATCTGAAAAGAAAAAAATTATAGATTTTATATAACTCTTATTAATTCAGAGGTAGTAATAGTGTAAAACTAATTAACTTCTTGTTAGAAGAATAATTATTGAAAATTCTAGCTTTTGGCACGAAACACAATCATTTTAAACTTAGAGCCGTAATTTCCATCTCTTAATAAAGCTTCTAATAAATTTACGTAGCTATTAAATAAATGTTGAGTAGTTTCATTTCCTCCGACTCAAGAAAAGAACAAATTATCCTAACAAGACTACGCATAGGCCACACAAACATAATACATAAATATCTATTCGAAAAAACCCAACCACCGAGATGCGATATATTCAATAAAACACTAACGATAAAACACGTCATAACCGAATGCACCAAATACCAGCAAAGCAGAACCACCCATACCTGGGAACCTGCACGAAGCCCTAAGAAACTACAAGCGAGAAAAACAATAGAATACCTTAGTCAATTAATATGGACTTACAGATATAAATTCATATATCAAATTATGTAAATCAAATGTACCATCAACGTCAATGACCACGATGTTAAGACGTAAAATGAAATAAAAAAAAAAACTCTAAAAAATATACATTTTTAAAATACTATTTCTTCTGCATGGGAATTTAAATCAAAAATAAAATATAGTTTGTTGAATTTCAGGCTTTATTGAATTGAATTTATAAATACGGCTTAGGATTTACCATAACCCAATATAAAGTAATAATAACATGAATTCATGTTAAATTTTTAAACATAGTGATCACTACGAAACGTCTAATTTAAGAATACAATTCAATAAAGTCAGAAATTCAACAAACTACAAATAATATTTTGTCAATTTCCCAAACAATTTTCATTCGAGTAACTAAATTTTCAACTAATGGTTCTATACATATATATTTTTTAAGGTATCAAGCTAAGAAGCTACAGCATTCTGTATTATGTATATATCATGTTAAAATATGTTTTTAATAAAATATAGAGACATATTCTGTAACACAAATTGCTAGATATAGCAATTACTAATATAAGCTTTTGACAGTAACCTTCCTAGCAACTATTGTTGATTATAGTCCTAGTAATTGTTATACTTAGCAATTTGTGTTCCTCAATAGGTTTCATTATCAGTATTGTATGGTTAATCATAGTATTGCTGTAAGTAAAACAAAAATCATGTCAGGGTTGACCGGTTAATCAATGCGTGTGAATGGGAACAGCAGACAAAAAATAACGAAAAAAATTTAAATGTCAAAGTGTCAAATGTAGTACCTACATCACCGAATCGAAATAATGTCAGAATCATAAATTACATGAAAACCAATGTATTGTTCTGTTGACACATTGTATTTTTGTATGACAATTGTGAACTGTTGACCGTAAATTATACCACTTTTTTTATACAGGGTGTATTTTATTAAGGAGATAATAACAATAATCCGTGAACAATGAAAAACATGTTATTAAATTATGGATAATTTTTAAAATGTCACATATTCCGTGGTGAGTAACAATTTCGCTGTGACGATGGGAGAACCCCAGTTCGAATTTCACAGTGTAATTTTCACAACAAAAATTACACGCATGGCTCTCACACCTCTAATATTTTTGTGGATCATGATATGAGCTTTTGTTCTCATACATTGTACATTTTTATCAAATGATCGTTAAGTTTCGATTCTTCAGTGGACGCAATATCTAAAGGTTAGGTACTAGTCAAGGATACGACCTCACAATTTGTATTGTTTTATTCCGTTTAAAAAAATAATATTCAGTATTCATATTTGTTGTTTCGTCAATTGTTTCGTTTTATTCTGCTTCAGTTTACGTTTAATAACTTCCATAGTATCAGTAAGTACAGGAACTTTGTTTATATTTATATTTTATATTCACAAAAAATATTCACACAAATAACCGCAAAAACTATTTTATAACTCAGTTCGGCACATAAGTTTGTAGAATTATATTATTTCATTACAACATTGACTGTAAATTACTACATATAAACCACAAAAGTAGATCAACAATTTATTGTACTTACATACAAAAATTATTATTTAAAAAATAAAAACTTGAGTTATGCCGTTGTTTCCAAATTTTAGAATAATATCTAAAGTTTAATTACAATTTTCTATAATACACTTACACTTTGATATTGAGTGTTGAATATTTTCTACGATGCTGAAATCTAGCCATACGTGAAGCGTTGCAGCCTGCACAAATTATTATGGAAAAACTAAAAATCGAATCACATCAGTCATTAACCCCTAAAAACTGTATTAATTTAATCTAATATTCCTGATATTTGTCTATCTTAACAGTGGCGATAAATTGATAAAAAATTGTACTAATCTGTACTTATCGCTTATATTGGGTATTTTTATTTCAATAGCTTGTTTCATTAATTATTGTGTTCTATACCTCACTAGGTTAAGAAACTGTAGCTACTTTTGTCACATTAATCGAAAAAGAAAGAGGTTTACGTTGCAGATACAGATACATGATTATCAAGTATCATAGTAAGCAGTGTTTTTTTTAGACAGGTTTTTATACTAGTTGATCTGGAACAGTAACCGAGTAATAAAAATATTTTATTTTTAAAAAAGTATTAATTTTTTTCTAATTAAAATATCGTAGTTCTTTGCAAAATAATTATATTACTTTTGTAGCATAGAAGTATAAAAGTTTATTTCGAAATATATACGAGATTTTTAATAGCAATATTTTGTCTACTTAGGGCCAGTTTTTCAATCATCGATTAATGGTTTCCAATATTATTTAATCATGATTAACATTAATCGAGGGTAAACCGGTGATTGAGAAACTAGCCCTTAATTGAAAACATCCATTTTCTTAGTTACAAATCAATGTAAGACGAATTCTATTAGCCATTTGGATCAGATCTAACTTATATTTACTGAACCAGATTACTTATTTATTTCGCTGAGTTTATTTCCAGTACTAGAATTAAAGATTATAATTTACTTTGAAGTAATTCACCCCAATAAGTGCATCAGTTTGCTTAATTCAGTTAATTTTGTCATGTGTCGAATTTATCAGAACTGATTTAAGTGAACTAAGTGGCAAATAGACTACAGCTGTAGTAACATGCGGTTTTATTTGTTACCAACACATTACTCATTAGCAACCAACACTTTATTCATTAGTATAATACGAATAATTTGTTTGTTTACTTGTAACTATGCATATTGAAGTTTCTATGTTTCCGCAAAGAAAAACTTTTATGAAATGAAAAAACATGTGCAGAAATTTTTCTTAAATGACTTTAATTGAAACTTTTCCATTATTTACATAAAAAATAGCATGTTCAACGCGTAAAAAAGGTAGATTTTCAAGCACATGTAAAATTAATATACTCGCTACGCTCGTTCATTAAATTTTTACACTCGCTAGGAAACTACCACTTTTCTTTACTTGTTTAACAATTTATTATTATTTACTTCTTTAATTTATTACAATTTTTTTACCCTAATTTCAGTGTTTCCCAAACTTTCTAAATTGATATGTTTTTTACAGATATACTAGCATTTAAATTTATTAATGCATGTGTAAAGTAAGTTTATTATAATTAAATAATTTCAAAAAAATTTAAAAACTAGATAGCAAATGACGTTTAACAAAAAAATGTTTTAATTACTTATTTATATATTCTTTCATTTTCAAATCTTACTACAACAATATTTGAAGTGTTGCTAAAATAAATAGACAGAACAATTTGAAAATTGTAAATTTTTATAAATTATCAACTTCATATTTCCTCTCATTATTTCAGAAAAATGAAGTAAATATCACATAATAACATTTATTTAATCTTATAAATAAAATAAATAAATATGTCATCACGCCTTCTACCATAATTACTGGGTGTGGGGCACTCTGCTGAAGCAGATCTCGGTAAGTGATATATTTTGCGCGTGAAGTGCGGTTACCAGTCGTCAAATCACGGCCCCCAAACATATTAGTGGTGGAGGAGCCACAGGGATAGCTTTTTTAAAATTATGAAAATTTGTCGCCTGTGGGAATCTAACCAGGGACCTCAGGATCCACAGGCCGACTTCATACCACTGAGCTAGCCATCCCATTTTTAATAATATGATTATATGTGATAAATTTTACATAAAATGTAAAAACAATTGAAACAGAGAAAAATTTCTATAAAAATAATAATTACACGCCTTTGGGAGTCTATAGACCCCCAATATTCCTAGAAGAAATTTGGCGGGCCGAGCGCACCGAGCCGCAGATTTTACTCTGCCGTACTGCCGGTTTCCGAAGTCAGTTGTTTAAGGCGAATATGTGACCAGCATAGAGCGCCCGAGTGTGGCAAATACAGAAAGCTGTATTTTTTTATTTTAACGACAAGCCACACGTTGTCGGCCGGTGAATAAATTGATAAATTTCTATGTATTTGCTATACATCGTATAACGCTGAGACAGCCACTGACGTCACAACTTTCCGTGTCCCCTTAAATAGGAACATATACAATTCAAATTTTTCGGTTGCCATTCAGTAAGTAAGGTAGAAATTAATAATTTGTTATGTAGCGAACATAGTACAGCGTTACAGTTTGACGTTTATCAAGTGAATATCAAACAAAATATGCTAACATGCCTGATACAATACGTAAGAATAGAAATATCTTGTGTTACATTCATTTTTATATTTAAAATAGACCATAAAAAAGATAAGATATATTCAATAACCAAACGTCAAATATCAAAGATCCAAACATGAGATGACTGAAAAACAAATGATGATATCTACGGGGAGAAGTGCTGAAGGAGAAAGCAGTTGATCGACTCGGTCATGGTCTATCACTACGCTCTTTCTATAAATTTATTGTTCCCATTCGCAGCGCCACAAACGTTATTGAATAATCCTTCCATATCTGCTATTCTAGGGTACTGGTTATATATCGTCGGTCCAATGCCAAATCCATGAATGTGTAAAATCAGTCATTTTCAACAATATAAACCAACACTACAACATGCCAAAATCAGAAATCTGATAAATAGGTTTTAAACACTAGGGGAATGGCGATGCAAATTGGATGTTCTATGATTCTCAATGAAACTGTCAGAAACGCTTGGCAATGCTGCATGCGTAGAGATGGTCGCACGAATGATAAAACAAGAACTATAAAAGTTATTTAGATTGGTAAAAAATATTAATTGTAATACTGATGAAACAATTAATATCTAGTGAATTAATTTTAAATTATTGTACCAACAGAAATAAATGAACAAAATAAATCCTACAAAGAATTTAAATATAATATTTATTTGTATAATTTTATTTATTGCAAAAAAAATTATTATAGCATTTCATATTTATTGGTATGCAGTCGGCCTGTGGATCCTGAGAACTCTGGTTCGATTCCCACAGGCGACAAACAATTTTCATAATTTCAAAAAACTACCCCTGTGGCTCCTCCACCACTAATATCTTTGGGGGCCGTGATTTGATGACCCAGTAATGGGTAGAAGGCGTGATGATATATTTATATTTATTTATTTATTTATATTTTTTATTTTTTGTTACAGTTGATAATAATTGCTAAAGGGCCAGTTTGTCAATCACCGATTAATGTTAATCATGATTAAATAATAATAAAAACTATGGTTTCCATTATTATCATAAAAAAAATAAAATAAAATATACCATCACGCCTTTTACCCATTATTGGGTGTGGCACTCTGCCGAAGCAGATCTCGGTCAATTATATATTTTTGCGCGAGAAGTTACCAGCCATCAAATCACGGCTCCCAAAGATGTTAGTGGTGGGGGATACACACGGATAATTTTTAATTTGGTGAAAATGTTTATCTGCTGTGGGGATCGAACCAGGGTTCTCAGGATCCACAGGCCGACTTGATACCACTGAGTTACTTAATCATGATTAACATTAATCGAAAGTAAACCAGTGATTGAATAAAATTAGCCCTCAGTGCATTGTTGTCATTTTTATTATGAACTGTCAACAGAATGTATCGATAATATAGTTAGGTTATGTAACGACTGGTAATGTCATGCTGCTTGTGATTCTTGCAATGCAGCTGTAGCTTATATGGTATAAAATCTTACACTTCTATTGGTTGGTATGAAACATGCATTCGTTCCAAAAGTTTCGTTATGTTAATGAATTTAATAAACTAGTTAAATAGTTAAATTGAATATATTTAATGTTATATTTAATTATATGACTTTAGAGCAAAATGTTAAATTTGTTAATAACCTACACCATACATAAAATTAAATACTTTTTATAAACTTTTTCGGTTACCTATACTTTTGTATAAGACTGTTATGATAGAACCACCTTAAAAGTATTATCACTTTTAAAACTCGATTATTTCAAAACCTCATCTCTGCACATTTTTGGTTTTGGCTTTATTTTTTCATTTAATAATAATTTTACTTTCATTCTACATGCCATAGACTTTTGATATGATCGAAATAAAGAAACATTTTTCATAAAACTACGTATAATAATTTACTATTAAATTACGAAATCAGTTTTAACAAAATCACAATTTTAGTTTTTCATATAATTTTATATTTACACTGTATAAAAGTACGTTGTCACGCCATAAAAGTCAAATAACAGTTATAGTAGTAGTCGTAAATGCAAATCAAATATGAGTAGTAAACCAGGTGTCATGAAATCAAGTTTAGTAGTAAACAAACCATAAGAATCAGATTACATGCACCATGAGTGTGGGTTCACCTAACTACAATTGCAAGCATCGAATTTATATTATTGTGGTCAGTGGTTGAATCTATTCTGTCCATTCGTATTTGACTTCAAATTTATGTGTGTGCATTCATGTTTAGTACTGTTTACCTGTTGCAAATGTTCCATCTCTATGTGTGCAGCTAACACGAAAACTGAATTGTTAAATGACTTTGTTCTTCCCTTAAATTAATTTGAGCTGAATTTATTTCTCAGGAAAAGTTTAAATGGAACTATTTAAAAAAGTAGTACGTAAAGTTTCACTGATTTTAATTTGATACTGAGAATATCTCAGTTTAATGTTAAAAGAATGTACTCGTATAAGTATCTCTATAAGGATGCAAGTTTCTAGTTTTAAATTAATTTATACTTAAAGTTTTAATTTATTCAGTTTGGTGCTTAATGTAATTTTAAGTCTCTTTGATTTTAATCCTAATCATGTAAATTAATTATCTTGGTTAAAATGTAAAATTAAAAAAGATGATAAAAAAGTCATCTACCCGAGTATTCTGTATTTAAATCTTTTTTGTTCAGAATAAATGCGTGTTCATTAAAAATAATTTTTCATAAATTACGAATAGGTAATCAATAATAGCATGCAACAAGTTTGTACATGCGTTGCATATACTATTTTTTCAACGACAAAATCCAATATCCAAAATTATTAATAAAAATATCATCCTTGAATGTCAAAAGAAAAAAAATCTTTTATTTTACTGAGCAAAATATGGAAGCCATGGAAACAGTAAATGGTGTGCTGTTTTTGGTTAATAATCTGCATCATAATGAGAATATAATTCATATGTCACGTAACATGTTTTCCGCCAATTACCTACAAATGATAATTTTCCTTAGTTACTTGGCTATCACAGCGATGATAAAAAACAAATGAAATTATCACCTTGTTTTGGCCCGTTGCTAAGGATAATTTTTCTTAATTGGCAGTTCATTTTTTAACTTAAAGTATATAAATGTCCATTTTAATACATCAAAATTTAGGTTAGTACATTCGATGTGTCGCGCTCTGTAAATTTAAGGTGCGTTTCTTTTCTCAATCGGCCTCATAACAAATAATTATTTATTCGGTTCCACTCGAAAATATTATTAAAGATATCAGTTATTATATTGCCTTTGAAAATGTATGTCTTATTGATTGTCATTAAAGTGCAGATAATATATATTTAATAAGTAAATTAATGGGTCCGTGAAGTTGGAGGTACGACATTGCAGTGCCACAAAATTATTAATGTAATAATTATTTGCTAATTATTTGCTAATTTTTGCTGTATAGCAGCAATTTTTTGCTAATGTCATTTCAGAGTAATAAACAAATAAAAAATGTAACTCCAACTTCACGCCTGCGGTACCACATGAATGAATTAAAAAATTTATGGTATAATAATTTTTTGCTCATTTTTTGCTAATTATTGCTATATTTTTTAAATTTTTTGCTAATATAATTTCAGAGTTATAAACAATTAAAAAATGTTACTCCAGATTCACGTCTGCAGTACCACATAACAGGATTCAAAAGTTTTTAGTATAATAATTTTTTGCTCATTTTTTGCTAATTATTGCTATATTTTTCAAATTTATTACTAATATAATTTCAGAGTAACAAACAAATAAAAGAATGTAACTCTGTAACTTCTAGTTGTATATATATATTATCTACGTTCGATTTATAATTAAATATTCTGAGATATTTTAATAAATTATTATTATAATATTAGGTTATTTGTAAATAAAATGTTGTAACTTACAAATACAAAATAAAAATTAAGATATGCAACATGTATATCTTCCATGCCAAGCGCACAAATCAACATTAAGGGTACATGGATAATTCATATTTTCTTATCATTTATATTCCATGATATCTGTTAGTAATACATCACATTTTATTAAAATCGGTAACGCATCTCATAAATTGATATTTAAATAATATTAATACCTACCTACATGTCATGAAAAAACGAAAATATAAGATTTATTAAAATCAATAATTATAACCTTTTTTATTTATATATATATATATATATATATATATATATATATATACAAATAGAAGTTACAGAGTTACATTCTTTTATTTGTCTATAACTCTGAAATTATATTAGCAATAAATTTTAAAAATATAGCAATAATTAGCAAAAAATGAGCAAAAAAATATTATACCACAATTTTTTTAATTCATTCATGTGGTACCGCAGGCGTGAAGTTGGAGTTACATTTTTTATTTGTTTATAACTTTGAAATGACATTAGCAAAAAATTGCTGCTATACAGCAAAAATTAGCAAATAATTAGCAAATAATTATTACATTAATAATTTTGTGGCACTGCAATGTCGTACCTCCAACTTCACGGACCCTAAATTAATGCATCTTTGAACAAACGAGTAAAATTCATAGTTTAGTGAGCGAAATAATTTTTTTAATCAAAACGTAAGGCCATAGAATGCATGAGATACAAACTAAAGATATTTAATTGATCAAATAGGAGTAGATAGGATAAAATTAATTACTCCTCTGGGCTTGGATTACTTGTTTTTTTTTGTAATTTTAAATTTACAAAATTGTGGAAACAGACGACATTTCGGGACTAAGGGTTGGTCCCATTTTCAAGTCTACAATGATGTTTTTTTAAATTAAAATAAGTTACAAAGATAACAGAATAAATTAATAAACTTACCAAACAATAAATGGAATTATTATAAAAAACAGTTTACAATAATTTAAAACATTTCAACAAAGAAAAGAAAGTCAAAAATGATTAAAAAAATACAACATTTTAAAAATAAATGTGGTGAAGACACCAGAGTCAAAACAATAATAAATATTAAAAAAAAAAATTAATAATATTAATCAACAAAATCCAAGCTACAAATGGCATCTAGCGGTCAGAACGAGAAGTAAAAAACTATCACTCTGAAGAAGAGAAAACAAACAAAACTAAACTCAGACAATGTCAAGATTCATTATGTCAAATGATGTAAAATATTTTTGAATTGATTACTAGAGAACATGCTGTCCTAGTTTTTATTCTACCTGCTCCTATTTGTTCAATTAAATATCAAAGGCTTAATACATAAAACGGAGTCTCCATTTTGAGATTCTACAAATTATCAAGATATTTAACTCTATTATAGCATATTATATTAGTAGAATGTATTATTTAATAACAATATTACATCTATTTAAAAATTATATTAGTGATTTGCCTTTTTACCCATAAAAGTACAACAAATGAACAAGAAAATTATAATTTTTTGTACTCAAAACAAGATGTTCTAAAAATGATGTACCGAAAAACTGAGGTCAGGTAAGAATCCGAAACAAGAAGAACCTTTCTTCTTCTCTTGAAAAATTAAAACAAGAAATATATATATTTTTCTTATAGAAAATTATGCATTTATTTTAAAACTTTAATATTTACATAGTGAATTGTGGTTAATGTTTGAAAATTTGTATAAAAGATTAATAAGCATATTTTTGCTAATTCTGAGTAAACATCCTGGAACTTTTTAAGGATGATAAAATTCTGAAATTAACTTTCTCATATTCTAAAATGTAAACAAAATTTTCCAGCAGAAAATTTTCGTTAAGTAGATTAAAATTAAAGTCCTGTCTTTCTCGAAGAAAACTCGAAGTATATTACTAGCTTTTTGCTTTCTTATGAACCAAACATTAATTGCAGATATGTTTCATTGAGTATTATTTTGTAATTGTAATTTACAATTACCAAGTTAAAATAAGAGTAAACGTATTGTGAAAATTTATGTGTTAAACAAAAGAAGTTTAGTGAGACTGAGAAATGAGGAATTTAAAAAAGTGTACTCCAGTTTTCTACGCTCATATAAATCACAAGTTTTTGCGGATGCTAAAATTCTCTGTGAAAACATACACCTTTGCCTTGAAAAATTTCAACAGTTTTTGTTCTATTTTTATGTAATTTTCCTGAACTACGGTACGTCCGTAAAAAAGTGTAAGTAGAATTTCTAATTTTATATTTTTAGCTGCTCCACACTTCAACTGCTATTAATACTGATTAAATTTTTAAATAATTATTCACATATGTTTCCACAAACAATATAAAAACAGCTGTTTAAGATCTTAATTAATGTTGTTTGTCATATACTGAATTATACATTATAATAACTTTATGTTCCTGAATCCTATTATATGCAGTTAGACATTATTGAACTACGAACTCATAAATTAATTAAATATTGATATATGTCAAAAGCTACGAGTATATTCAAGATTTTCTACCCAACAGTTCTATTACTAGAAAATTCACTGTTCGTTATTAAACTGCAAAAAAATAAATTCGAAGATTAGTTTGTCAATAAGCAGACCCCAAATTAGAACAAATATTAATTATGTTTCTCTGCGAGTATTTAAAGACCTTTCATTTCAGACCAACAATGTGTTTGAATTACATGTATAGTTTTGATCACGATCAATATAGTTATTAATAAATAAGAAAAAATAGGAAAAAACTAATTTTCCATCACTTGTCTCATAATTCCACAAAGGTTTTACAGCACGTTTGCATCAACTTATCAGGTCATCAACAAACGGCCGGTCAGTTCAGCTTTAACCATAGACGCGTTTCGTCCTTACGGACTCATCAGTATGGTGCGATCATTTATCCAACTAGACCAACTAGGGAATAGTGAATTGTGATACTGTCTTAGCTGAACTGACTGATGTTAACCTATACACGCCGGTAACATGACATGAGAGCTATGGAGCAACTCGTGGTGCCATCACAATCCACTATTCCCTAGTTGGTCTAGTTGGATAAATGATCGCACCATACTGATGAGTCCGTAAGGACGAAACGCGTCTATGGTTAAAGCTGAACTGACCGGCCGTTTGTTGATGACCTGATAAGTTGATGCAAACGTGCTGTAAAACCTTTGTGGAATTATGAGACAAGTGATAGAAAATTAGTTTTTTTCCTATATTTTCTTATTTATTAAGACTCAGTTCCACATCGCAATAGACATTTTGTCTTTTGTTTTATTTAAATATAGTTATTTTTGACACAAGGACAAAAAATGCATTCGAATGCGGTTACTTTAATTGTACGAAAAGATTTTTCGTACGCGTGGTATACAACATTATTTATTCGATTGTATGGAATAGTTATAAAATATTTTTTTTCATTCAAATATTATTTTAGTGGGCGCAAAGTATTTTATGGCTAAAACAACAATAGCAAATACCTTTTTGAAGAGGTTAACTTTTCGGAGAAATATTCTATTTAAAAAAGGTCACATTCCGACACAATCGGAAAAGGTTGAAATATTTATTTAGGTACTTATTACGTGGATAAAGTACAATTTTTTTATATGGTCTTCAAAAAGAATTTTAAAATAAATTTAGGCACTGTTGTTGCTGTGATATTTGCTTGAAATTGCGAACAGTACTTGATATGTATTTTTCATGCCCAATTAGTAAATGATACTTTTATGAACGCTTTTATGAAAAGTGACTGTAAACTGTAAACAATGTGTAAAATATGTACTTTATGTACAGTCGTATAAATAGTTATTTGTATTATTAGGCCAGAAATTGTACTTTTACGAGTGCGAGGATATTTTAACAGGCCAAGCCGAATGTAAGGCTTGCAAATTGCGAATTGTAGAACAGTTTCTAGATGTGTGATACAAAAGATTTTTCGAACCGATGTAGGTAAATGAAATTGTAGATTTATTTGTCAAATATTAAATACTAGAAATTTTTATGTTGAGAACATCAGGACATTTGTAAACAAGGATACAAGAGTTTAATAAATATAAATAATTCAGTTGTTTTCTTACAAAAAATTGCGACATTCGTAAGTTTATATTTTATAATGTCTGCTTCAGCACATATTAAAGAAGTTGCCGAGAATTCTATTAATAATTTATTGACAGAAAAATCCTCTACTCGGCACTGGAAGAAATATGAAATTTTTATGAAATGGTGTAATGAAAATGTAAATTCAATTATAATTACTTATATTTGAGTTTAAAATGAACAATTTAGTTTTAAATTTTGGTAAAAATATCTAACCTCCAAGCACTTATCTCATAAAACTATCGCTGACAGCCAATTGGTGCCAGTGCTGACCTTACCAAAGTTCCTAGTTTTTGCAGGATTAAACCGGAAACAGGCTGTTTCTGGATGATTCTGAGTTATGCATAACTAATGTTTCTGAACGAAGGCGCGAAATAGATATTTTTATAACAAGTGCGATTTGGGAGGTGTATAAGATAAAGAAGAATCACTCCAATTTCCAGTCCAAAGTATTCCAATCTAGACGATTTTCAAGAAATGATCTTGAAATTAGTGAAATATTTTTAAATAACGTAGAACATCTGCAAGCAATCAACAAACAAACCATAGCAACGCCGTAAAACATCTTTCTCGTGTAATATCATTAAAATTTTATAAATTTTGATAATATTTTAGTGATTTTCTGAATCTCACAGTTGTAGGAAAAATATTGTTATAACACGTGCCGAAAAAGGTTAAGTGCTCATGCAGATTTCCGCATTCGGCAAGCTTCGTGCGTTAAATTCTGCACTTGCACGTAACAAGCCATTTCGGCACTTGTTATAAAAATAACTATTACGTACGATAAAATAATATATCCTGCATCCACAGAAAATATTATTACTACACTGAAAAGGTTAGATTTTCGTATAAATAATATATAAAAAAAGTCACTTTGAATAAAATTTATTTGTCTATACAAATAAAATAAAATAAACATATCATCACGCCTTCTACCCATTACATAAAACTTAAATAATTAGCCAAATTAGACTTTCTGGCAAATGCGGTCTTAGAATATGCTACAAAACGTAAATTATGAGCTCATGGCAACAGAACTCTGTTCCATATGCCACTTAAACAAAAATGATAGTTTGTTTAACTTTTTAATAGAATGTCCAATATATCAGGGCTTACGATCTCTCTACCTAAACAAATTAAATATTAAAAATTTAAACATAACAAACTTTCACCAAATATTGCTTAACTTAGATGTGGAAAGAATTAACTCAATATTTTATTATACAATTAATGCAATGAGACTCCGCAGCTTTGCAAATAAATGAATAAACAAAACCGAAGAATATCTCTAATTATTATAATAACTAAAATTTTTAAGCCAAATCACAATTATCTCACATTTTGTTCATAACTTGGTTATTTAATGTCTTCTTGTAGGATTTTTAGTTAAGTACGAGTATATATTTATGAATTTATAATTTGGTAATTTTGTAAACATTCTATCTATGTATTCTCAGTGTATTTGGTCAACGAGTTTTTGCATGTAATTTGTTTCATCTGTTGAGGTAACATGAAGATTGTACCGATAATTAGAAGGGAATAATTAAGATATACTTATTTTTGAGAAATAAATGTGTTGTCATTCTATTTGTATGGATATGTATCCGATAGCAAATAAATTATTGAATTAAGTTTAATTGAGTATTAAATCTACCTAATACTTAATTGCAAATTTCGAATATGATTTAATAACAAGGCGCAGAACTATAAATTTGACGACAAAATTATGTTCTGAATATAAAATTTAATTTGATTGAAATTTTGAAGTTTTAACTAGATACTGAATGTTACATAGAAATTTGATATCAAGATGCTAAAATATCATACTTGTCCAAGAACATATGGAGTTTTTGACGCTGCAATTTTAAAGTTTGTATCAATTGTCTAATGTTAAACTGTTCATTATTATCATTATATTGTAACACGAACTCGTTGAGCGTACAGAGCGAATAAGTTAAAATATGATATAATAATTAATCTGATGTGACTGTTACTTACTTGTTCTGTGAATTCCTTTCTTGTTGTGAAATACTTTTATGGACTGGCAAATCGTTTCCAGTTATAACACACAAATCACTTAATTGAGAACTGATGAACACTTAGTTAATTGAAAGGGTTAATAAAATGAGCTTTGATATTTAGACATATAAGATATTATAAAATATTGAATGTATTGTAACACGAAGATACACTGGTAAAACGTTATAAATGATGAAATGGTGAAAACAGATTTAATTTGAAGTTACGTTAATTATAAAAACACTAAGTAAATTCGCGCACGTCGCGTCTCATATGAGGATGACCGCCCATCCTCACGCTTCGAGTCGGTGGTTCTGACTGACTTGGCTATCCCAAACACTTGACATCCTCTGGGTAAAACTACCCACATCTGGAATCCATTTCCACAGATGCCTCAAGTGTTTGGGGCTGTGTAATCTGACACAAAGGCACTGCCGATATTGGTGAACACGGAAAGTTTCTAGAATTCTTAGTAAATCAACTAATAACTGTCACTTTTATAAGTTAAATGTCCTGTATTTGAAAACCTAAAGTTTTCGCATTCACACGAAAGGCCATGTGTCCACGAGTGTCAAATTACACGAAGCCAAGCTTTTATCTAAAGCAACATACAATAATGAGATACCATATCAATTATCTGTTATTTTAAGGAATACTAAATTGAAAAGTTTGAAAATAGAACAGAGTGGAATAATTTGAAAACTACGTGTGAAATTCAACTGCAATCTATTCTGCAAAGAGAGATTAAAATTCAAATCACGAACTGTCGCTAATCCTTTGCGAGGACAAATAAAAAAGTAGGATTATGACTCATATTGACAAAACTTATTACCATTTCAGTTTCATGAAGGATGAAACTTTACAAAGCTCACCAAAATTTTCATGTAACACTAGAATATAATTGCGAAAATTCATTGGGAATAATTTTTGTACAAGAACGTAAATGGTTCATTCTGAATGTAAGAGTCTTTTTAAAGCGAAGAAGTTGCCATCTGCTTTCAATCTTGCTCAATGCTCAGCTCACGAAGTTGGCGGTAAACGCGTCAAAAAGTCATTAAGCCAGAGTAAATAAATGCACTCGGCTCGTTCGTATTACAGCTGCGAACCGCTCAAATTACAATTGTGAACTTACGAGTAGTTTACAGAGTCCGACACCACATGGCTTTACGAGTGACAACAAATAAATATATCGTGTATTCAAAATAAGCTTTCTTGTTTACCGTCGTATATTGCGATGAAATATTGCGACAAACTATTAATAATACTCTGATGATACTCATATAAAAAAAATAATGATATTTCGATACTTTCCGTATCAGTTAGATATCAACAAAGCCTTTCAAGATTTTTTTGAATTTTTTATATATTAATCTACGTAATAAAATTATTATACCCAAAAAATTATTTTTTTTTAAACTTGTATTAAGCATGATAAAAATATTTAAACTTTCGAAACAAACGAATGTGACGTAGTTGCATCTTAGCTTAAAGAGAGACAGATAAGACAGAGATAAATAACACGTAACTTCACGTAACATGTGTCGTTGTTATAGAATCCTCAGACAAAACATTTGCGTTTGCATTGACTTGAATACGGCATAATTCGTCTAGTATTATACGTCATTGGTAGAATCGTAGAATGCTGAATGCTTATTTCTTCTTCGTCTTCCTCTCAGCAAAATTGAGCACCGACAAAGCTCTGTGATTGGCTTAATGCAACTACGTAATTGCAATGAGCGTTTTAAATTATTCAACTTTAACTTTCATATTTCAGCAATAAAGATATCATTTATGGTATGATTTTATATTGTATTAAATATGATGTACGGTCAAGAACTTATTTTAATAAATATATATTAAAAACCTCTACCACTTGAATCCCCCATTGAAAAAAATTTAAAATTTCATGAGTCTCATTGCCTATTACAAAAAGATACAAAAGAAAAAATATATTAAAACTTTATTATTAACAAGTTTGTTTATTTTCTATAAAGCCGTTATTATTATTATTACATATTGATTCAATATTTATGTCTTTAATAATTAGATAATAAACGAAAATACGAAACGTCATTCCAAAATTAATACGCAATTAGGAGTTATTTTTGTTACATAACAAATCTACTGGCTGGCTTTATTAAACCCGGTGATTTCAGTTTTTTATTATAAGAAAATTATGAATAAGCTCAATATCAATAATCTTTATTATAATGAAGAAACTGAGAAATATATCAATATAATTTTCTTTTTAAGATCGTGCGAAAAGTGAGTCCTTATGTGTTAATTGTGATTGATTATCGCACGGTGTACGATAATAATATATTATGTAACGAACGTGTTATGATGACATAGCAATTATGCCTACGACTCGTGCTGCAAATTTGATTAGTATATTTTTCCACGACCAATCAACAAGAACTTCAACTTTTAAGTCGTAGGTTGAGGAAAATAATAAATTTTTGAGTTTAAATAATAAACATCAAAATTTAATAGTTACGTTGCCTCTCACTAGATGGCAATACCTACTACACAACTCAGTACGCCGCGATACTATAGTAGCCACAATCGGATTGGCTTAAAAACTGCTGAATAATGGCATTATAATAACCGCAATCTGATTAGCTTAAAAAAGTGTTGAATCATGGTTCATTATTCACCACATTTTTTATTATTCTGCACTTTCATTTTTGAATCTATCTAGAAACATACATAAAATGAACGTATTAATTAATGGCCGTGGAAAAAAACGTATTATCGCACGTTACTAACGGCAACATGTAATAAAATAGTTGCTCGTAATCCAAAATAAAATAATTACGTTTAAAACGTAATTAGTGAAATTAATATAATTAGTATGGGATGGCTAGCTCAGTGGTATGAAGTCGGCCTGTGGATCCTGAGAACCCTGGTTCGATTCCCACAGGCGACAAACAATTTTCATAATTTCAAAAACTGCCCTTGTGGCTCCTCCACCACTAACATCTTTGGAGGCCGTGATTTGACGACTGGTAACCGCACTTCACTCGCAAAATATATCACTTACCGAGATCTGCTTCGGCAGCGTGCCACACCCAGTAATGGGTAGAAGGCGTGATTTATTTATTTTATTTTAATATAATTAGTTAAAACTCGACCGTAGAAAAATTAGTGTATGCAATTTATGTTAAAAATGTGTTGTATGGTTTTCCACTCGTATAATAAAATAATACTATTTACACTAGTTACATAAATAACTATTAATAGTTTACCTGTCTAGTAATATAAATACCTAATATTTATTTTTATTAGAAACTATTTCTTCTTTTGCTAATTGCAATTAATTTTAAGTTAATTTTATAAACAAATTGACAGTTGAGTAGCACTCAGGCTCATGTAACGAACCATTAATGAATGTGTTTACTTTCATATTGATGTAAACCTACCGTTAAATTTTAGTATTACTTGATATGCATATTTATAAACTTAGATATTGTTTCTTACTGCTCGAAGAAAGGATATTTTAAATTTTCTTCTACGTAACTGTCAATTTATTTTAGACTGAAAAGAGAAGTCAGGTGTCATAACATTTATTAATTATTTAATAAGACAGGTGTAGCTAAATTTATCAGTTTTGCGTAACATAATTAATTACACGGTAATAGTTAATTACCTCATGTTAAATTAGTAAAAATAAATAAACTTGACTTACTTGCCAATAACCAAACTGTCAAAATAATATATTTTATATTTAAGAAAATGTTATTTTAATGTCAAGATGTTGCCTTAACAAAATTTATTATATTAGTACGTTATTTGTTTATTCAAAAAACTTCTTAGATTATTTTATGATATCAAAGAAAATATATTAAGGACAGGTAGGTTACCTACACAATATACTTATTCTTTATTCACGGTAGTAAACGTCGGCGGAACGACAGAAAAATGAGAAATTCTTGTCTTCATATTACAGACAAGAGTTAATTATCTTCTTAAAGCTAGGAACAGGATATCCGAATAATAGGATAATATTTCCTGACCGGAATATTTTACGCAAAAAAATACTACTTGTACTAAATAGGATTTATTATAATCTGATAATTCATTGTTATATTAAACATTAAATTTATTGGAAAAGATTTATTATTTAGCCTTTATACATTTTAGGAAAAGTAAAATTTTGTTTGATAGTGTCGATCAACGAGAAACACATTTTCCATTAGGGAAATATTATTTTATATTTGATAGAAAATTGTGCTATTATATTCGTATATTGTTTGGAGAACAGCTTTATTATAAACCTAACAGAAAATGTTACTCTGCGTAAAAGCTTGTTCCAAAAAATTTTTAAAATGTCGCATAAATACAGAATTGTTTATCAATACTTTAGTAAAATGACAGCTATATTTAGTTGTCAGATGAGTAGAATTTTAGAAAAGATTTCTGTTTCCATTTTCATGTAAGTTTTGTAATTATAAACTAATAAAAATATCTTTAGTGATTAGTGAGGTTAAAATGAACAATTTGATTATTAGCAGTTGTATACTTACTGTACTGTTGGACAAGATTTCTCATTTTGCCGCCATTGGACAACAATTTCATAAATACATAAATGGTGACAAATTAAAAATATCTTTTTCTGAAACCAGCAAGAAAGTGCCTACTTTCCTGACCAATAGCTATTTACATAACAAGTGCGCGAAGACATACTTTGCGCATGACCCCAATTTTAAAGCACTCGCTTCGCTCGTGCTTTAATTTGCGCGAACGGTGCAAATGACGTCTTCGTGCACGAGTTTTGTACAATGCTTTTTGTAATGAGCAAAAATTATATAACCGACAATGAGGAAAATTATTAAATTTGAAGTGTGAATTTATATTGACAGTTAAGTTGCCATGAATTGACATTTGTTATTTGAAAACAAATTGGGATTTTTGGATTCTCGTAAAGCTTGTTAAAATATGTCTGTTTGATGGCGTTATAACCTAACGTCTCTATTTCTTTTATAAATTTCTTCAAATATATGTATATACGTAAGTACAATTAGCGTTTTAATAGTCAAAATTTAGAATAATAAAAAATGGGTGTTTTTTTCAATTACTTTGCGAACTAATGCACAAAATCAAACTTTCCATCGGTTTCCTAGGTAATATAACATTATTTTGAATGCTGCGAGTACAAAAAGTACGTTTTTACAAAAACAGTCAAGTAAAGTATGTATCCAAGGCTACAACACAAATAACAGTCTGGCAAAAAAATACTGTCTGGTAAAGATTTTACCTGACTGTTATTTTTGTTGTAACATTTTGAATTATTTATGATTAAATATTGATTAAATTAGACGGTGTCAGAAAAACTAGTATACAGAAAAGTGTTTTTACTTGACTTATTATGTAATATACTATTACTCGATAATTTTAATATAGGATTTTAAATGCGCATTTTTAATGGATCATTAAATATTTGCTATTTTAATCTCTTAACATATTTATCTGTCTAAGAAACAAAAAAGTAATACTTAAAAAATGACAGTTAATAGAATTTCCATAATTTGAACTATGATTTGGATGCGGTATTTTTTATTTTTTTGACTTATATTTATTAGGAATTTTGTTAGGAGATTGATATATCGGCCCTTAAAATTAGACTATGTATTCTTTTAATTGTAAAGCAATAGAATATGAAACCAGTAGGCTGTAAAATGATGTAAGGTTACATGTTAAATGACAATACAATTAATTTGTATTTGAAGGTACAAAACTAAGATTAAAATGTTAATCCCTCATGACACTATATAAATTACACTCGAGGCTTAACAAACGAAATGACACGTCAATTAAGAAAAACTAAATGTCATAACAATAGTCTCCAATAAATGTAATTTAGGAAGACTTTTAATAAATAAAAAAGATAAACCAAATAAACATAATCTTTCGGGAGTTTACGAAATTAAATGAAACGATTGTGATACAATTTATTTATATAGGTTAGAGTGGTAAGTGTTTTGAAAGAAGAAGTAAAGAACATGTACAATTCATTGGAAAAATACAGAAAACAACTGGGTTTTCACACCACTGTATTGTAATAAGCACTGATTTGATAGTAATTTCCAAATATTACATGTTGCTAACAAGGGATTAAGATTGAACCTTTTACAAAATATATCAATTAGGAAAATAGTAAATGCCGATAAATTTATTATGAATGATCAGAGAAATTTAAGTGATTCACCGTTACGTATCATACAAATAGTGTAATAATGTCTTCTATAATTAGCTGCATGAAGATATCTGAAAGGACGAATCAATCAACTTTTTACAAATTGTGAGACAACAAAGTGTTTTATTATTATCCATTAAGTGCCGACTACGAACTCCCTTACATTTATAAATATAAATACTTACGCTTGAGTAACGTATTCACCCAATTCCCTTTTACGGTTCATTTTAAACAGTACCAGTAATGACGTGATTTCACCACATTTAAAATTAACTGTACATATAAATTACTTGTAATAATATATCGGTGTTTCATTGTCATTGCGTATAATGTAAATCTACATTTAGTGGGCTTAGACTTCAGAGTTTGGTTGTTAAAATTACGAGCAAAACAAGTCTTGCCATAACATTTCACATTTTGTAATCATAGGTACTCGTACTATGTTAAGAATGTAGTATAGTTGGTTAGTTTACAAAACAAGGAGATAGTTTATAAAATAGCTCTTTAAGCCGTTGTTTGAAGATAATAAATTAACGTCATGTATCTTTCAAAAATGAAAAGTGTCTAGCAGAGCTGGGCAGTAGCTAGCTACTTTTGTAGCTTAGCTACATTTACCTTAGCTGTAGCTTAGCTAACTGTGAAAAAATATAGCTGTAGCTTGTAGCTAGCTACTTTTTTTTCTATTAGCTTAAAAATAACAACTGAAGCTACTTTTAAAGCTACTTTTTGTAGCTTGAAGCTACTTTTTGTAGCTTAAATCTACTTTTTGTAGCTTCAAGCTACTTTTTGTAGTTTAAAGCTACTTTTTAAGCGGAAGGTCAACAAAGTACGCATGCGTACAAGCTGAATCCACACAAAATAATTATTTTTTGCCGGTTCTAACTGGCTCTAATATGCAAAAATACACAGTAGGTGCCAGATGATATTTGCTATTTTTGATATTTATGTATATAATAGTAAATTAACAGTCATTATAACAAAAGACTGATCATATGACAATGGCAAATTTAAATATTTCACAATAATTAAAAAAAGTAGCTTTAAAATTTAACAGCTACTTTAACGAACGCTTTTAGCTGTAGCTTAGCTATATTTTACCAAATATAGCTTATAGCTGTAGCTTAGCTACTTTTTTAAAGAATAGCTGTAGCTGTAGCTTAGCTACTTTTTTTAGTAGCTTGCCCAGCTCTGGTGTCTAGAAAATCAGTTAGTTCTTTGTGGCCATAATTTTTTAAATGAAGTCTCAATTGATAATTTTATATTTATTTAGTCATAAAAAGTCAGATCAAATTGAATTTATTCCGAGTAGAAAAGGACAATTTACGAGTCTCCAATTTTGCACGAATTTCAGACTCCCACTTCATCGTAAAATGTGGAATATTCAAAAGAGACATAATATTTAGATTACATTTTGTGCTATAAAATATAAATATAGGTGGCTCAGTGATATCGAATAGGCCTGTGGATTTGACAATCTCAGTGCGATTCCCACAGTGGACAAGCAATTTTCACTACATTAAAATTACCCCTAAAGTTCCCTCTCCGCTATTATTTTTAGGGGGCGTGATTTGACAGCTAATAACAGCACTTTACGCCCATAAATATATCACTTACCGAGATCTGCTATGGCAGAGTGCTACACTCAGAATGGGTAAAATGCGTGATGATATTATTTGTTTTTTTTTTTTTTAATATAAATTATAAAGCTTTAAATCCAAGCACGCAATATCATAAGTACAGCATGGAGTACAGGACAGCACAAAATTTAATATTAAATGTATAGGGAATTTATTTCATTTTGTGCTGTAAAATTTTATGCAATAGGGACTTACAATTTTGACGTCACATGCAGCAGACCCACCCTCCACACAATTTTGTGCGAAACAACAAATTTGTAGAAAGAGCGACGTGACACCATTCCGAGTCGAACAACTGCCTTCTCCTTTCAACACTACTCCCCGCAGATCCCCACATTTGTTCACATGATAAACGTCAAACTGTAAAGCTATACCATGTTCGCTACATAACAAAGTATTAAATTCTATTTTGCTCACTAGATGGCAACCGAAAAATTTGAATTGTATAAATCCCTATTGAATATTGGAAGAATTTCTCATGATAGAAGATATATGATTTTTAAAAGAAGTAATATGAAAATTTGAATATTAAAATATTTGTTTTTGTGATTTTTATCAATTATATTTTAAGAATTTAGAACTAGGTTTACAGTTTCATTATAATATCTTTTTAAAATTAACAAGTTTATAATTCTTTCTGCATCCTGAAGATTTTAGTTTTATATCATTTTTCTTTTGGAGTTCTTTATTCTTAATTTATGTGTTAGTTATCTCTAGTTTTTTATGTGCTCATTTTCCATTTTAAGTTTCTGAAGGAATGTGCACTTATTTTTTATTGTATTTTTTGTTGTTGTTTGCAAGCTAATTACATTCCTTGATAATGTTTCATGTTTTATTCTTCTGTGAAGTAGTGTTTAAGTCGCTGTGTAAAAATTTAAAATATTTCTCATGTCACTTCAGTTTTTCTTAAGCAGTCACTTTTTAATTAAATCTATACAACATTTTATATTTAACAATACTATTCATAAGTAAATTGCTACGAAGTCTGGTATTCAGAAAAGTGGTTTCCAGGAATTAAATCATCCAGTTTATGGTCCCCATCTATTTACCCCAAACGACTACTTTTTTTCTTATCCGACTATACGATATATTAGGGCAAGTATTCTGTAGGTAATTTGAAAAAATCTTCACGTTTTTTTGATAAAAAAACGTAGTCCTAAAAAAAGTCGGTCTGTGGATTTGTCATTCTGTCGAACTATCGGTCTGTCTTGAAGCACGATAACTTAAAAAAGGCGGTGAAATTTTGCATTGAAACTTTATATTTAAGCTGATAAGCGAATGGACTATATACTACCAGTGGTACCACCACTTTATTGATGGGTCATATTTTATTTAAAATAACTGTTGCTTGAAATATTTATAGAAATTATTATTTGTTCATTTGTTCTAAGTAGTAATATTTTGATAATTTTGTAAACCATGTAATATTTGAAAACATGGGAAAAAAGAAATTATAGTTTATTTAACTAGGGAGTAAATTCTGTAAATATTTTTTGACTTAGCTGTTGAGATCGATTCATCCAACTTAAAAGATTTTGAACTGGGTTCATATCGATTGATTATTTATTAATATATTCTTGGAAGTTGTTTCCAAAATTTCTTGGAGTATTTCTGTATCAGAAATACAACTAAATCGATTTTTTTCACACATTTTACTTGACGTGTTGACAGTTTTAAATAATTATTTGACAACTACCTATCATTTGTCACAAACAAAAAATAATCTACAGAGATAATTCTCGGGAATAATCACAAGAGCTTAATTCTCAGTATAATATTGATAGAATTGGTTAAAACGCAGGCACGTGACATACAATGAAGCATTTTATTGGTTTTGTGAAACGTTAAAAAATAATCATGTGAATAACTTCACAGAGAAGTTCGTAGGTCGCTCTCTGATACGTACACAATAGCAATGAAGAAGTTCTATTGAATACTACGAAAATATTTTATATGTAGGTGGCATTGCTAACGACCTTGAATCATTTTATTTCCCTAAGGAGTACTTGTCATTTTTATTTCCCTTGGTAAATGATGAGGCACATTAACTAATGATTTTGATAAGAATAAAGCTATCATTATTTACTGATTGTATATAAAAATGATTAAAGTCATAATATAAAATTAGAATCCTCATGACTCATAGTTGACTGTCAAAAATTACATTTAAACGTTCGTCGATTGTTTTCTTTTTCAAAAGATATTTAAATTAGCTCTCAGACAGGAAATTCTAATAAAATTGTCAATAATTATTTTCAAGTAATTATCATTTGTTTTCCCAATTTTTTTTTAAATTACTTTAATTAACGGGTAAAAAATTCAGATAAAAATATAAAAATTAACATTTAATCAATCATCAATTTTTTTTTTAATTATACAAATTATACCCTGTTTTCTAATCTTATGGTTGTGATTGGGGAATTATTGTAATGACCACAGCAGATATTTGTTTCAAAAATTGAATACAAATCTTCCGAGGAACTAAGGTGTGCAATAGCGCATTGTTTTAGCATTTAAAAATATTGGGCAACAGCACTCGCTAGGGACTCAACATTTTAATTGAAATGTAACAAATTCTAGAATGGGAGAGTTAGATTTGAAAATTTTGATTCTAATATGATTGGACTTTACTACGTAAGTATACTCAGATTTAAAAAAAATAAATATATCATCACGCCTTCTACCCATTACTGAATGTGGCACTCTGCCGAAGCAGATTTCGGTAAGTGATATATTTTTGCGCGCGAAGTGCGGTTATCAGTCGTTAAATCACGGCCCCCAAAGATGTTAGAGGTGGAGGAGCCGCAGGGGTAGCTTTTGAAATTATGAAAATTGTTTGTCGTCTGTGGGAATCGAACCAGGGTTCTCAGGATCCACAGGCCGACTTCATACCACTGAGCTAGCCACCCCATCAGATTTTTTTCATATGAAATAATGTGATTCTTTTCCAGAGCTCCATTATACGTATATATTATAACGTCAAGTAGAATATTTGCATAGTGCCTCACTTTTTAAACTTTTCCGACTTTGAATGACAGTATGCATTTACAGAATGCAGGGTTGAGAACCCATTTTCATGGAAACTTCAACTTATAACTACATTTCGACGAAGTCTAAGATTTTAAGTAGATAATAATTTCAAGTAAAAGTTTTATTCAATATTCAAGTTTGGTTCCCTTTAGTTTGAAAGTACCCATGTACGACATCCGTACTGCAGAAGTACAAATAGAAAAAGACATTTCTATCTTGGAATTCTATTATTTGTGGAAACATTAAAATATTTCCTAAGACTGGTTATTTATTTAAAATATATTTTGAAAAACGTAAAATGCTGAATGATCTGTATGTCAGTTGACTGATGCGTGAAAATATATTTTAAAAGTGTAGATTCTATAATTAGATCAGAGATGTAAAGAATGTTTGATAGCTACGCCAAGATAAATTTTAAGAAGGTAGACTGCTGAATGACATATTTCTTTAAAAATATATTAGATTGTATAGGTACCGTATGACCGTATGTGAACTTGGCATTTAACATGAGAAATCAGTATTTTGCTAATAAAACAATCGGCTAAATAGTAATAATATAGAATTACACATGACGATAATACAGCTATCTCGACAACCTAGATAAATATCTACGTTTTTGTATTCAGCTTTATTTGTATTAAGTCCGCAATTAGATGAAATTAATAAATAAATCAATTACGACTCACATGATTACAACTTACAGTAGATGAAGCCTCAATTCACAGACAAAAGCCAGCAGTCGCTATTTACATAGGATATTCTCTGCATTCCACAACACTCACATAAGTGAAGCGTCAAAACTCAATCCGTGTTGCCACCAAAGTGTCATAAATACAACTGACTGAAAGGCATGTAAATATACATAAATTCATTCACAACGAAACAGAGATTGTGTAATAAACACAGCATTAGATAGCAATGAAAAACGTTCATTAATTAATAAAATATAATTTTTATAAGCTTTGTTCGAGCATTAATACATAATTATCACCAGTGGCGCCCGGTGAAATTTTTAAGTAGGAGTGCTGTTTAATATACAAGTATACAATAGCTGTATTCCATTTGCCATTTATATTTGATCTAACTTACATTTACTGAACCAGATCACTTATTTATTTCGCTGTATTACTTCGCTGACCTTATTTCTAGTACTAGAATTAGTAATTCTAATTTACATTGAAGTAATTCACCCTAGGAAGTGCATCAGTTTGCTTAATTCAATTCATTAAGTCATGTTGTTTAATTTATCCGAACTGATTTAAGTGAACCAAGTGGCAAATGGAATACAGCTTATGTAACGAATTTATTAATAAGTATATAGGAAATAAATTTGTATTAATCAAAAAAAGGAGATATATGTATACAAAGTATGATTAGGAAAATTTACGTATACAAAATTGGTTAACATAAATATTACATTTAAAAATAAACTCTATCCTTCTATTTTTGTCTTGGCAAAATAATCACAATTTTATATTTCACTGAAATAATTAACTAGCCTTAAATACACAACGTAACTTAGTCACGACTCCGTACACGCAAGCATTTACTGTATGATCTGCTTCTAAGCACTGTTCATCAAGCAGTGCCAGTGATTTCTATATTAGCTGGAGACCAATATCACCGAATCTAGCTGAGGCTACCTTAATATGGTAAAAGCTGTAAGGTACTGCCTTAGTATCATATATATATATACGTGTATGTATCTTTAAAGCACTAGTTCCGTAAAAAAATACAGAATTTATTTATTTGAAACATTTTTGTCTAAAATAATTTGGCAAGCAATGTACACGAAACAACAGTTTTCCCATAAACGCCTGTGGCCAACTTTTTGTGATATACGTATAAAGTACCACACCGCGACTCAGTGAATTTGAACCCTGTGCAGTAATTAGGATTAAGTTTCAGTGTAAGCACTTGATACGGTTGAGGAGAATGCAGCGGGCAGCTTTGAGCTGTATTTAATATAGACACTGGCAAGCTAATATACGCATAGAAGTGAGGCAAGTAGTGGGGGTATGCCGCCATTTGCAGTAAAGGCAAAGCATGCCTTGTTTTATTGTACATGTGCCATTTTTTTATGTTTGTATTGAATAAATATTATCAAGTGTGAAATTATAGGTTGAGTCAAATAGATTATTGAATATGTAATACAGACTTGAAACAATTGCCGTTCTTTTGTTGCTTATAGGTGTAATTTTGGTGATAATGTATTTGCAGTTACAAGAACAATTTTAAAGAATTGAAGAAAGTTGATTAAAACTAATAAATAAAATTATGACTTAGTGTTTAAAAAAAATATGTTTGGATAATCTCATATTTCAAAATTTAGATACAAATATGTGAATTAAAAATAGGCTACAAATTATTTTTAATATTTGCTGTCACTCAGTAATATTTTATAATTAGATTAGTATTTTCTCATGTTTTTAATTCCGAATATATTTTGTATTTACGAATAACTACAAATTAAAACCTATATATTCAATAATAATTTATGTTATATACCATTTGTTTATATTATTACTACTTATTATACTTTCATATATCACGCATTTGTTTTAAACAATTTCAAGCAGTTTGTGATAGCACTAAGAAAAAATCCATTTTAAATAGCTGAAGGTCTTTTGTAGGTATCTAGGTGCCTTTAAAATTATTCAACTAATTTAATATCTATTAACAAATTAATTAGTAAAACAATTGCTTTCTGATGCTTTTTAAAATTATCGACAAAATGAGTGAACCTTTTACAGCGAAATTTTGTTGACGAACCAACATCAATTTCGTGTATAAAACACTTTTTGTTTGGGCTATTCCACCCAGACGTACTCAATTTAAAACTGTCATGTGACATGTGACCTGTTTTATCAGTAGCCTGGCGGACATTGTCGCACCAGGATACTGCCAAATGCAATACCCGAATTCTGGCGACTTTCGCAGACAACAGACACGTACATCTATTCTTTTTAAATCTTATTTGGTTTTCTTAAAAATTGTAGCGAAACAATATTCATGGAAAATATTACAGCAAGATTCTTGCCATTATTCTCATTTACATTCAATTGATAAATATGGGTAACCGAATGTAGCCATACATGCACCATTCTCCATAGTTTATATACATCATCATTTTAGGAAAAACTTGACAAAATAATATTTTCGAACTCATTTTATAAAGCGACTATAATAGCAATATATCTTCTTAATGTAAATATTTGTGTATTTACCATTTGCATTATATTAAGAAATAATAAATTATAACAAAAACTGTTTTTTTGACGTGTTATATCATTAAATGTATGTTATAATTTTTACACGGAAAAGTGAATCTACAATTATTTATTATTCACAAATAGCGTTTTTTGACATTTTCATTCGTGAATCAATATTGTAAATGCCGAAGGCTTTTGATGGGCAAAGTCGAAAGCTCATTGCAAATTTAATTGAATTTTAAGGAGACAGAGAAAATCAGTCATTATATGATTATGGTACCTACAAAAGAAGTATTAAGATATGATGTCATCGTTCTTAGTTATTTTTAATTATGACGTCTATAAACAAATTCATTGTTATTTCAGATGTAAGCTAATACATTTTTATCTTTTAAATGTAAATAAAAGTGCATTGCGCATGTGTAGAGTAAAGACAACATGCTTTGGAAATTTGTTTACAGTCCATCTATCAATGAACCACATAAAATGCACTTTAACGACTGCAATTTAGAGATGTTAATAAGGTGTTATACATCTCGTAAGATAAAGTTCAATATTGTAAAATTGACAATATTTCGACTAGCGTATGCGTTCAATTTACATTTATTTTATGTTCGTATTTTATTATATAAAAAAGGTAAATGTAAATATAAAAAAAGAATTAAATTGTGAATGGCTGCATGAAAACTCGTCAATGGATTTTCATATTTGATCTACCATTGGAGAACCTTCTTCATCAACAGTGTGTGAAATTGAGAAAAGCATCGCTAGAAGCTCAAAGGGTAAATCATATTGGGTTTGTTTCCTTTCCAGGAAAATTTGAGAATTGTATTTTTTTCGGAATAGGTTATAATAAGTGTTACAAGACGATTTTTATTTAATTATATTCTTCTAGTTTTTAGTTTTCTGATTATTTAGTTTCGTTAAAAATACCAAACTTTCTCACGAAAGTTTGTGTGGGCCGTAGCGTCTGAAATCTGACCCAAGCCATAAAACCACTTGACTTACGGACATTCACATATAACTCAAGCGATAACTGCAGACATGTGTTTATGTAAACATTCCTAAGGGCTGCAAAGACGCACCCTGAACTAGCCTGTCATTATTCGAAGTATTGGCCTTGTTTTGTACAGTTCAGTTGTGCAGTGCTGTGTTAGCTTTGATATAAACTTGTGACTAAGTGTCTGACTAATCAATTAGTGTATTTTGGATAATCTGAGAGCTTCTATCTATCGGTGAGTTTGTCATTCATTGAGTTCTACGTATCATGCATGAATTGTAATGTGAGCGTCACTTGAGGTGGCGTCACGCTGTGTGCATGATGTGTGTATGTACTGGGGCTCTACTTAAAACACTACCTAGAGAACTCAGTGCCACCGGACATAGAGCCCTGGAGGGGTTCATGTCACCTCAATTCGCTGTCTTGCGTCTGTGAGTCAACGGTGTTCTTAGTGAGCGACACGGAACCAACCCTTTCGGGGGGCACCGGTGCGTCATTATGATACTGGTACTATCATAGGTGACGCCCTACGTGAGTTAACCCGCTGGCTTCCTGTACTTGGGGAAGGCTGGTGGCAACGGTGTGACAATATCCTGCCTTCTGGTAGGGATAGGTGTTGCCGAAATCTATATGAGTTGATCCGCTGGCTTCCCATATGTGGGGAAGGCTGGTGGCAACGGCGCTACAATATCCTGTCGGTTAGACGGTGATAGGTGTAGCCAACCCATCGGTGTTCACTACAGTTGGTAGTGAGCTGTGTCGGTGAACCCAACGGCCTATCTGTTAGCCCGAGTTCCTATCCTGCCTCTGGAGGAGGTATATCATTGATAATTCCAGTCTAATTAACCTGCAGCGCCCCAATGGTGGGGATTGATGTGCGTGACTCTGCGATGACACTCTCACTGAGCTTTATGTCTCAAACTCACCTTTATTTACAGGAGACGGCTGATTAATTTACCTGAGTCACCTGACTCACCTGACGCGGCGTGTTCACCTACATCTGGTTTACGCCATATCATCACACGCCCTGACTATATATATATATACAGTTTGTATAATTATTGTTTCACCCTCATTTAAATATATCATTTAACTGTACATTCTACCCGTCATATAATATAAGTAATGTTGTTTACGTATATTTATTTTGTTTTACATTTAAGTTTAAATTAGAATTTGTCCTAATAATATCTAATTATCTTTTAAAAGTACGAAACACAGGACATTGATAATTTTTACATTCTGTGTTTTATAGAATAATTTAAAATACTCAAAAACTGCATTAAATGCCATCCTGGTTTTGATAATATTTTTGCACTACTTTAAAAAACAGTGATTTCTTTTTAACTTTCCTGCTTTTTTTAAGCTCATCATCTGCAAGGTTTGTACAGTACTAACACTATTATTCTTCTTCTTCTTTACTGGCGCTACAGCCCGAGTCGGGCCTGGGCCTACCGGGCACACCGAGCCGCAGTTTTTACGCTGCCGTACTGCCGGTTTTCTGAGTCGATGTTACTTACTTTTTAAGGCATATGTATAAGTGACTAGCTTATAGCGCCCGAGTATGATTGATACAAGTAACTGTATTTTTTATTTTAACGACAAATCATACTTTGTCGACAGGCGGATTCGAACTGACGAACTTTGGTTCGGATGACGTCACAGTATGTTAAGAGATGTGCATTAACACGCTCGGCCATCGCGCCTGTCAGTAACACTATTATTATGAAATAATAATAACGTAATATTAATTAACAATCTTAAAAACATCAATAATACAATTTGACAGTTCAGAAGCTCATTTTCAGAATCACTAAATAAGATCGAGTGCAATGTTATCAATTGTGTTAAATTAAAAAAATTAAAAAATAAATATATCATCACGCCTTGTACCCATTACTGGGTGTGGCACTCTGCCGAAGCAGATCTCGGTAAGTGATATATTTATGCGCGTGAAGTGCGGTATATTGATTGCTATTGATGCTACGGCGTTGATTTTTATCCAAATAACTTGAATATAAGTCTGCCCGAAGTTATCTTGAAATATTTTTAGGTCTAAATCATAAAAAGTTATGTATAAAGGTATCGGAAAAAGCAATTTTCCCATTTAAACTACGTGCAAATATCGAGCCCTCTTGCGGCACGTTTTAACGTCATTTGACAAATCTGGGAATTGGGCTCAATTTAAAATAGTTATTTTTATAACAAGTGCCGAAAAAGGCTCGTTACGTGCAAGTGCAGAATTTAACGCACGAGGCTTGCCGAGTACGGAAATCTGCACGAGCATGTAACTTTTTTCGGCACGTGTTATAAACAACATTTTTCCTACAACTGTGCGATTTAGTAAATCACTAAAATATTATTAAAATTTATAAAATTTATAAAATTTTAATGATATTACATGACAACGATGTTTTACGGCGTTTTACGGTTTGTTTGTTGATTGCTTGCACATTGTTCTACGTTATTTAAAAATATTTCACTAACGTCAAAATAATTTCTTCAAAATCATCTTGATTGGAATAGTACAGTGAGTGATTCTTCTTTATCATTAACACCTCCAAAGATAATTGAAGCTCCGGATCATACTATGTTGGTTCTATTTTCGACAATGACAATCAACCTGCTGCTGGTACTTCTGAAGCTTCCGAAATTGTTATCAATAATATTACTGGTAATAATATGAACAGGTACGGAAGAAATCAATGTTTCTTTAGACACAAAAGTTTCCACTTTACATTATGTCAATATAAGCAACTGTAACAACTGTATTAATAATATACACAAACAATAAATATGAAGTATTTCACTTACTCTTTAAATAAAACCATTTATCGATATATTTTACTTTGTTCGGTTCTTTTTATTAATTGTCTACAGATTAGATATATTGCAAATTAAGGTTACGTTTATAAACGTCAAAATATACTACTGCATATTTACTAGCGCTGGTTCACCGTATCTTCTTCTTCCATAAGCGTCTGTGGTCAAAATATGAATTCCGCGCTCGGCGCGAAATTTAAATCGCTGTCAAAACAATATTCTTTTGACAGTTACGTAATGAAGCACTTTCCGCACTAGTGTTTCTTTGCTTTCGGAAACGCACTTGGTCTGCATTCATCTACTTTCCATACGTAACCAAGGCAATTATAGTTACGTAATAACAAAGAAATCGCACAGTTGTAGGAAAAAAATTATTATGAGTAGTTTTAGAGGGTGACAGCATCAAATTTCCGACTTTACCAAAATAACGGACACCCTAGTAAACATATACGTCATCTATTTTGTTTGGAAAGAGTATCATGTATCTATTGTTAAATCTGATGTTTCCATCGCTTCAAAAAAATATGTGAATATGATCTAGAATTTTATTTTATTTCATATTCTTAGAAAAATAAAATATAATCTTTCGTTCAGTCTAAGAATCCATTTTGATGCGCCGATAATCTAAAAGGTTGTTAAAAATATAATTTTGTATTAACCTAGGTATATCCTTTGGGTCTAGGTTTATAAGAAAACAAAACAAAATAAAAACTTTTGTAAGTTTTTGTATGCAATATGGTAGACATGTTTTTAGTATGTCATTAATTTTTTTTTTATATATTTAAGTAATACTAAATATTTTCCCCATCATATCGAAAAGCTGATTGTCAATGAGTCAATGGAATCATATTTCATGGAAGAGTTTGAAAAAATAATATTTGTCGAATAAAAATGTTTTACTACAAACTAAAATAATATAATAAATAAATATATTATCACGCCATTTTATTCAATACTGAATGTAACATTTTGCTATAGCAGACATATTGTAATGGATGTAGTACCTTTACATTTTCAAATAACAAATATTGCAAGCCTACTATCGTATGAACAATCATTTTGTATTAAATAATTCTCAACAATATTATGAACTGCAAACTTATTTCACTACTTCACTTCTCTTTAGAATAATAAGTCGATAATGAAATTTATAAAACTGCAGCGTTCACGACATAAAAAATGAAAATTGCCGGAATAAAAAGGAAGAAAATATATTCAAAATTTATTAGAGTCAAGTGAAGCTGCTACATAAATTCAATTTTCAAACAAGGACAAAAATTCACTACGAGGAAACAACTGGTACTGTCATATAAATAGAAAAATATCGCGTCGAACAAAAAATAGTCGTTTAAAAATTGACAAAATAGAATGAAATATTCTTGTGAGAAATGTCACTACATTTATTAAATCCGAAAAGAATAGCTAAAAATACGTAAAAAAGGAAGCGTTTAATTCAAACAACGAAATGAGAACTCTTGTAGAAATTACAGCTGAATATTCATGTAATGGTAAGAGAGCAGTCTAAATGAATAAAATTCTTTCGTTTCAAAGCGCATAACGCGAGAATAACGAGGTTTCAAGGATTCAGATAATTTAATATTATTATTCATAATAATTTTGTTCTTAATTAAAGTAAAACATCCGCCTAATTGGGTCGGAAGTTGACATCTGACCAATGATCTTTTGAAACAAGATATTATTGTTATTATAAATTAAAGGTACTGTACATATTTTTAAAGTTTAAGATTAAAAGCATTGTACGAAATTGAAAGTAAAAACAGCATCTGTCAACGGCCGTGGCAGCACTCGTTGGAACTGATCTACAGAGCTGGGCAAGTACTAGGACAAAAGTACTTAAGTATAAGTACCAGGACTAACCATGGTCAGTACTTGTTATGCAGTACTTTTTCAAGCACAGCTTGAAAATACTTAAGTAAAGTATCAGTTTTTTTAGACCAAAGTACTTAAAAAATAAGTATTTTGCAAGTACCAGTATTGGCTATATTCGTATGAAATAGTTTTTCTGTTATTGTTATTTATTTTAATAACAACATATTCTAAATATACATTTTGAAAACATGATTAAAAAATGAAAAGATTTTTTAATTTAAAAATAAATAGGTACATGCAAAATTTAGTATGTAGCCGGAAATTACAAAAAAAAAACAGTCTTATATATAAAAATAAATAAATAAATAAATATGTATATATATATATATATATATATATATATATATATATATATATATATATATATATATACAACAAAAAACAAAAATATACATGTCAGTGCTCCTCACATTCACGTCACAGTTCAGCTCAATAACAAAAACTGCATTAACCGCAAAATCAAAGTACTTCAATGTTTCGAAATATTTAAGTACTTTTCGTGACTTCAGTAATATTGACGTACTTAATTATTTGAAAAGTACTTCAATACTTTTTACATTTACTATCCAAAAATGTAAGTCTTAAGTACAAGCTGAAATTTAGTACTTAAAAATTTCAAGTATTAAGTAACACAAAAATAAATATACTTCAGTATAAGTATTAAGTACCAGAAGATACAAAAAATTAGTACTTAAGTACTAAAGTACTTAAGTATTGCCCAGCTCTGCTGATCTAAGCGATAACGCGAGTTAAATAACGTTGCGCGCGGGTAGTACTTGGATGGGTGACCGTCCAGAGAAAACCCGCGTTGCTGTTGACCATAATACCTAAAACGCAGATCAGGGCGTAATGGCGGCATATGACCTAAGAAGTTGGTCCGCCAAAGAAGCCACAAAAAAAAACCAGCATCTATATATATATATATATATATATATATATATATATATATTTTTAAAATGTTCTTAAATTTTTGAAAAACGCTTAGGAGAAAGGTAAAAAGCCTATACAATGTTTTTTTTAAATAGTGAATTTATATAGTCTGTCTCACGAATATTGTACCATAGGATTTCAACATGGGTAAACAGTCTCTTACAAATCATACCTGTCTGGCATACAATTAAGAGATACAAAATTATCATCATACGATTAATTTTAATACTCAGTAAGGGAGTGAGAATAAATTGAAAATTATTTGACAGATCTTCCAAACACTTGTTACCAGGCAATAGTCACAAAAGCCCGTAGGGCTTGAGTGGCTATTGCCGAATGGCCACAGTTTGAAAAAGATACTGGAGAATCATTTTCTAATTTATCGAACTCTCGAGTTATATTTAATTAGGTGATTTTTTGACTTAGCTGTTGAGATCGATTCATCCAACTTAAAAGATTTTGAACTGGGTTCATATCAATTGATTACTTATTAATATATTATTGGAAGTTGTTTCCAAAATGTTGGTGTATTTCTGTATCTGAAATGGAACTACATTTTACTTGACGCGTTAACAGTTTCAAATAATTATTTGACAAATACCTATCATTTGTCAATAAAAACAAAAGCTACAGAGATTATGCTCTGGAATAATCACAAGAGCTTTATTCTCAGTATAATAATGCTAGGATTGGTTAAAACGCAGACACGTGACATACAATGGAACAATTCATTGGTTCTGAGAAAAAAAAAATCAATAACAATTTATTTTATAGTAAATATGCACAACTTTTAAATTAAAATTGACATTATAATGTACCTTAATATTAGACGATGTATAAATGTACACATTTTTTAAGTGCTTAAAACTAATTCATATTTTGCCAAACAAGCATTAAGTTAAACAATAGAATTAAGCATAAATAGTCAAACTTTTGGAAATTAAGCAAATACTTTTTATTAAAGATGTTTTTAAATAAATACAGAAACAGTAAGCCAAACTTAAATTAATATATAAAACTTCAAAATATTTCCAAAATATAGTATATGATACTCATACGGTTGACTAACTCAATTTCTTCTCGTCCGCTAATTTTCTACATTGGAACGAATAATTACATTTTTCCGTCCTTGTGTAATAAATATCTACTGAAGCATTAGTTTTGTTTTTATGAAAACAAAATAAAATATTAATGTTCGGTAGGGAAAGGAAGCAACGATCATTCGTTTACGAGCAGAGTTGTTACCACAAAATATTAATTAATACCGAATTGTTATCAAGTGAGTACATTTTTAACAGATGTCAGCCATGATAAACAGAATTATTGATAACTCCAGCGCTCGAATACGCCAACTAGCGGTAACAAAATTAACTTCTTGTGGTGGAACTGTTTCATTTATTGTACATGTGTGTACGGTAAAAGTACTTGTTTCTATAACGTTAATTTTAAATTTTTTCTATGAAAAACCTACAAAAAAAGTAAATCTAATACGAACTGTTACTTTTACGGATGTAAATCGCTTTAAACTATTACAACATATGACAAAAGAATCGGCCTCAGTTAGCAATTTGTAATACATACTCCAGCAGCAGTTTTTTAACTCAAACCTAATAAACTAACTAAAAATTTGATACATTAATAAATTATCGTAACAGTGATGAATAAGTAATTTAAATTTTAATTTTAATTCGTCAGTTAAATTATGTTCTTGTATTTTTGTATGTCAGCCTATAGAAAATAAATGTAATTCGGAACCTTCAGAACATGCAATTAATATATTTTTGTATTGTGGAAATATTCGATGTTTACATTTTTTAAGTTTAATTTTTTTAAAGTTGAATACGTACCCCTATATTTAATATGTATTTTGTAACCACATATCATATATCTACGTGAAAATAATATTATTCATGCAAAGAATAAATGATCATGAGAAAAAAATCTACTTTTATTTTCTAATATTACGCGAGTTATTCAGAATTTAAAAAATATATGTAATTTTCCTACGAATGTGAAGCAAACCAATAATTCAAACAATTGCACATCTCATTTCATCATCAAAATTGGGGAAACGAGCTCTACATTAACATATGTATTCTAATGTAAACAAACCATTTATCCTACCAAAGCTAGGCGAACGCAGCGCCTCTATAGTTGATTTAAGTTGTCAATAAGGTTCGTGACAATGTTAAAATTAATTTGATTAATTATTACAAATTTTCTATGTTATAAATATTGCTGGACAGGTATGATTTGCAAAAAAACTGTTTTTCGATATTAAATCCAAAAATTATATTGTTTCATTTACTGATACAATATTTTTCATTTATCTGAGTTACCCATCATTTTATCTTAGCATTTTTATTCTTTCTATTGATACTGCTTTTAATTATGCTTCTGGTAATTAGGTATCATGTATTATAGTTTAAGTTAATTTGAATTTACTAGGTATTATATTGCTAATAGATGGATACTAGTGTAACAACATTTATGCTTATCTCTCAAGATCTAATATCATCTAATAATAGCTTTATGCAAACATGAATACAAATTAAATGCTAATATTCCAGGTGCAATATTCAGATAAGATATTTATAGGTAAACAAACAGTTCATATGTATATTGAAAAATTATTCTATTTCAGTTTTCGTGCTATGTAAATTATAGTTATTTTCAATAAATAAATGATCTCGTTACAACTTTTCTTTTTTAACAGCATTACGTTATTATGGGGTAATGGCTCAGTGGTTTCGAGTCGGCCTGTGAATCCTAAGAATCCTGGTTCGATCGCCACAGCGGACAAATATCTTCACCAAATTTAAATTACCCCTGTGGCTCCTCCACCACTAACATCTTTGGGGGCCGTGATTTGATGGCTGGTAACCGCATATGCTTTCATTACAAAGATATATTTTTTTTTCACTGACGTCAAAAGCCTAATATCTTGTTAGAATATTTTAAGTGATCTCCAAGGAGGTAAATAAATATAAAATAAATAAATATATCATCACGCCTTCTACCCATTACTGGGTGTGGCTCTCTGCCGAAGCAGATCTCGGTAAGTGATATATTTTGCGCGTGAAGTACGGTTACCAGCCGACAAATCACGGCCCTCAAAGCTATTAGTGATGAGGGAGCCAGAGGGGTAATTTTAAAATGGTGAAAATTGTTTGTCGCCTGTGGGAATCGAACCAGGTAAATAAAAAACAGTGAAAAAAGGAAAATTAAACCATTGAAATTGTACTATTTATATTTTTTTAGTATTTCTACTTACTTAATTTTTTTTAACTGTTTTACACGAATAGACGAAAAATGTATCACTTTTTTAATGTATTTTCTTGTTAAGAAAGGACGATTTTCATGATCAATATGCAAAAATTAAGTACAAGTTAAATAGTATTTAATATCACTTGAAATGTTGCTCAAAACATTAAAATGATTACTTAATATTTCGCGTATTTTTTTTATATTACTCTTATAAAAAGGCAAAAGTGATAGTCAAAGGTGACTTCCACGGCTTTTTGTTATATTTTTGTTGCGCTGCTGTTGCTGCTGGCTGAATTATCGGTTCTAGCCACACCGTATCCCGGGAAGTCTCAGACTATCGGACATAAACGAGTTTACGTCAGTATATAAACGTACGCTCGCTGCGTGTAATTGAGACAGGAGAACTAATATTTGATCTATTTTATTTCAGATATCATTATTATGTTTACATTAAATTTAACATATTTTGAAACTATTATTGCAAATTTTTAATGTTGTAGATTTTATATTAAAAATTATAAAGTTAATTAAATTACCAAAGTTGTGTCATTTTAAGAGACTATTTGAATGGTGTGCATTTTTTAATTATCATATTAACTATACATAGGCCGTATTTGTTTGGGAAATTTTTATCCAACCCTGAACTGACCTAGAACTAACTCGTGTTACTTCCAAATAAATGATGCATCTAGTGTCAGTTGTAAACACTGGCGGTAAATTTAAAATCTGAATGCATGTTCGAAGCGTTATCTGCTTAGTTTTGTTTGTGTGTTAAATTGCGCTTTTAATTGGATGTTTTGAGTCATCTTTATATTTTTTATATGTAATCAAAAAGCAAATAACGTCAGGGTCTGTTTTTTTTTATAATTTTGTCATCAGCACTATCAAAATAATGAATTTCGGAGTCGCAATTATGTGTCGTAATATTATCCTCTGTGACTTATATTGCAAGAAGCACATAATGCATATTGCTCTTCCATCATCTGCATAAATAATAGTTTAGTATATTTTTTCAAAATATTATTATAAAATTACTTACGTTTTTCATAAAAATAACTCCTAACCTCTCTATACTATTACAAATCGCGATGCCGCCACGAATAACAAGGAACACAAGTTGATTAGAAAGAGATAGTAAACGGGTTGAATCTACCAACCCGCTAAAATAGCTGGGCCAGTAGGCTTAGTTTAAGGTAAGTTCCAGGTTACTTAAAGTGTGCCAAGTAACCTCCCAGGTTACTTTAAAAATCCCAAATAAATACGGCCATAGTTGTTCCTGTGAAAACTGCCGTGTCAAGTTCAAAACGCAGATGCGCTGTTGCCATAATACACAAGAGTGTCATTATTAGTTTAATATCAATCTATCATCTATTGAATCTAGAGAACATTACCAATAAAGATTTCCAAGGTTACGGCAATTAAGAACGTATACACATATCAATTTTAGACACAAATGTATTATAATAATGCTAAAATAACGACGAAATATAACGCACTTATAAATGCAAAATAAAAATAAAAAGTGCATCTGTTCAAAATAATCGCCAAATATCTGATGTAAGTAAACGAACTCGGCAACATGCGCATCTAGCGTTCTTTGTCGCTATTACTTCTCACTCCGACGAAAGTGTTCTTTGTCACCTTTCGTCTATACCAGGGCTGGCCAACTTAATTTGGTATGCGATCGACTTTTTTTTCTTAAAAATGTTCCGCGATTTACCATTTCCTAAATTAAAAAAATTAAGCAACGTATGAATTTTTTAATTAAATACAACTGAAAGTATTTTTTTTACATTTATATGAAATACAAATTTTAATCAATGTGAAATTTGTACCTTCATATCATCTACCAACTTTGTGTTTATGCGCTGCGACAAAGATACAGACTAAGACTAAAACTGTAGCTGGAAAGGCCCAGCTGTATTCACATGTGGCAAACTCTCAAGGTTATGTCGAAAAACTAAAACTATGACTCCGTTAAGATGTGGAAACAAGGCTTAAGTCGCATCGTTAATTGTGAATGTGTTATTATCTAGAAAAGGGAGACACAATTTGTATAAGATGAGTGAGTAGACATATTACAGCTTTTAGACATATGCTTATCATCTATATTAAATAATATAACAGGTAACTGTACAATAATGTTGCCTTTTTTTTAGGTATAGAATTGACATTTTCGCTAGTTCTATAGATTTAATTTGGTAAGTGGCGAATAGAGGTAGCGGGGTGGATTTGCGCAAGCTTATACATAACTTATGATATTACAAATAACATTTTTATTAAATTTTAAATAAATTAAGAATAAAAAATATGTTTTTGAATATTTTTTGTTATTAATTATTTATGGCTTAATAAGTTAATATTAATGATGAAAAGTGAAATTAATCAAAAAAGCGACTGAATTACTTTACTTTACTTATAGTCTATTAGTGACGCTATAAACTGCTAAAGGGTGTCGACACAATTTGAAAAAAATAAAACAGACATCCGATTATTAGTAAAACGTCCAGGATTATGACAAATTTAAATATCTATCAAATATCAAATCTCATAAAGATGGGTTTGCTTAACATATTTGTTTTTTAATAAAAACGTGGTTAATACATCTACATTAATAATAAGTTTTGTAATCTTTAATATTATATTTATCATATGACTTATAAACTAGCATAAAGGGATAAAGGGCAAGGGTTCTAGCCATAAAAACTGATTCCCAGTATAATGTATTTTTTTTATGGATGCAATGGGAACGTACGAGTACATATTCTGAATTAACTTCCATACATTTCATAATCTGCGTGTAAATTGCAGGCTTTCATGTATCTGCCTCATCCTTTTTCTCTTGTAAAATTTTAATTCAAAATGTGATGATAAAAACAAAACAGATTTATAATGAAGAGCAATTATTGTTCAAATGAACAATTTTTGAGTTAATTACAATCTAAATAAGGACATAATTTGCCTTGTCTGGTAATTTATTCATAACTATTGCGAAAAATTGTTGATATTTCTGTTGGAGCACATATTTTAATCTATATTAATATAAGCTGCAGAGTTTAATATGAGCTTTGAATTTGATTTACTGCGTTACTTAATACTACAAGCATATTTGTAAGTCGAAAAACAAAATTTCATAAATTTATTGTTTGCTATTTTCCAATAATGCACAAAAAATCCGCATTAATCCGCTCCATTTAAGTGACTGTAGCTCTCTTAGAAACAATTTTTCGATATGTTTATAGGAACTTTTATTGTATTTTGATTGGTAATACATGACCTTAAAATTTCGGTCTCTTTTCCATAAACACCTTGTATAATACTGAAACTATCAACATTTTGAAACAAATAATAGCCGTAAATTCCTGAAAACACATTAAATATTAGTTTCTTTAGTATAGCATATATTATTTGTTCTGATTTCATTCGAATAAGTATAAAAGTGCATTTGAATTTTTATATATATATATTTTCACTACACTTATAAATTTCACAAATTTTAAAAACAAAAATACACATTCGAATTATTGCCAGTTGCACCGCCAAATATAAACAAACTTGGATTAAACAAATAAAAACAAATCGAAAGTATCGCAGCAATAGCTGTATTCCATTTGCCACTTGGTTCACTGAAATCAGTTCAAATAAATTCGACACATGACTAAATGAACTGAATTAAGCAAACTGATGCACTTATTGGGGTGAATTACTTCAAACTAAATTAGAATCTATAATTCTAGTACTAGAAATAAAGTCAGTGAAGTAATCCAGTGAAATAAATAAATGATCTTGTTCAGTAAATGTAAGTTAGATCTGATCCAAATGGCAAATGGAATACGCCTAATGTCAGATGTTTCACGTGACAGTTAAATTCGTTTTGCTTTTATTTATATATACCTTTTTAACAATTTAACTTTTGGCGTTCCAACTGGCTACTATACAGTCAAGGAATTTTTAATTGTTGTATATTATTGTACATACATACAGACATATCTTCATGCTATATCCCAACAAATGGGATAGCATGAACCCCAAAATCACTCACAAAACATTCACTCATCACACTCATCAAACAAACAGCCCTCGTCAAACATCTAAACAACTTTATTATCAATATTTATAACAGAGTTTAACTGTAATTAAAATTCGAGTAAAAACAAAAACGTTTTTGGTGTCATTTATTGCTCAACGAAAAAAGAGTAGGTAGAGCAAATTCGTTATAAATAGCAATAAATACGTCGCAAAAAATTTAATATCGAATCAAATTGGTTCCATTTACACATAGCTTAGTCAAAAAAGTTGGATAGTCCTATATTAATTAAAAATAACTGTTTACAGTCTTTCTTTTATTAAAAAAAAGAATACAGTGGAGTCGTGATATTGTGAACCGCAATAAACTCCAATTCGGTGAACTGGGGTACTTTTCTATTGGATTCTCCTAAATACGTGCGTAACAGTTTATTGACAAATGTCGACAGAGACAAGAAGAATTTTTTTCTTAGTCAAATGTTGAGTATAGTGGACGCAAAGATATAAGGAATCGAGTTGACTTCTTAATAGGTGGGTTTTACAGGCCTCAGCGGGGAGTCTGGCTACAGTTAACAAAGGGGTGCATTAAGTAGATTTGTCACAAAGTTAATAAAATTCTAGGAAAAAATTAAAAGACCCGTTTGATTGTCGCAGATGTTTAATTCAGAGGGGTATATATTGCCGAAAAATTGCTTAAAGATTATCATTGTTACTTTGTCCCTGTTACTGTGTTTATTTAAAAGCTGCACCGATGGCAAATTTGTGGAGACCTTTTGATGAAGAAAGTCATAATGATATCGAAAGTGTTGTACCTAAATTAGCGCGAGTACATTTACCACGTGAATCCAAAGAACTAATTTTAAATGTTTATAAAACTTTGGAAGAAGAAGGTCACGAGTTTCCTGTGAAAAGAACAGAAATAAAATAATTATTATAATACGGCTCTGTTTCTTTTCACTTTTCTACCAGTTTAATCCTGGGATAAGCCTGTACTAATTACATGCTGTGAGGGGCGTCTAAAAGCCATTTTCTTATATCTTTGCGTCCAGTATAAAGATGAATGTGTGAGCGTTCTTGCTAACAGGTACATTTTTAATGTCCCTGTTTCAAATTAATCATTAATATGACTTTAATGTTAAACATTTTATTATGGCACTAAAAATGTGTACTTTATGTGAAATGCAATTAATTTATCGAATTGTTTTAAAATTTCTTTTGAATCAGTATATTATGTAGAGTTTCCATTTGATTTTTTTCTGAAGTACCTATTGAAATTCGCTGTATATGTTGTACATAAATAATTTTGTTGATTTACTTAAAGATAAACATTATATCACAAAATAAGTCTTATCTATTCATAATCTCAGAATAGTGAACACCCTTAAATAGTGAATTGGCTGCAGTACAAACAAAAAAATATTTTGATAAATTCTGTTCAAATGTAATACGTGTATATACAGAGTGATCAAAAGGAATTGTTACAGTTGGCAATAAAAAAAACTACTTGAAATTGGTAAGCCTGATACATAAATTCATTTCCTGTTGTTGACAGTGACATTTAAAATAAAGTATTTCTATTACTTAAAAAGTCAAAATTCTATTAGCTGTCAGACTTCTGACACAACATATTTGTATTTATTAGAAATGTCAAATAACATTTCCGCCTTTACCTGACGTTGTGCCAACTGTGGAATAAAAAGATCTCTGGAATTGTATTGCCAACTATAACAATTCCTTTTGATCACCCTGTACTTACCAATATACACATAGTCTACTAGGGCCGTTGATTTCCAGCAAAGTTTGAATTTATAAACATTAGAACATTCGAATGTTTTGAACTTCGTCAGAAAAACTTCGATGTTTCGAACTTTCGAATTTGTTGAAGCTTCGAATTTACGAATTTTCGAACTTTTTGCCACTAAATTAACGCCATTTGTCATCTCCAAACATGCTCATAATTCGCGATAAGTTGGCCACGAATTAAATAATAAACTCGGCGAAGTACCCCACAAAAACTGCAATGTAAGGCGTCTTAATTAAGTCATCCACTTTGTTACCGCCCATCTAAATGCTATGGACTATTAGTAAGATGTTTTAAAATGACAATGAAAAGGATACAAAGACGTCTTCATTCAAACGTTTTTGACAGTGTAGCGAAATTTTAAGTCTAAATTGAATTACTTTAGCAAATAATAATAATTAATAATAATTACTTACGAATTAATACAAAACTCTGCACATGAGTTTATTCTGACAATAAGTCATATCAACAAGCCGTGCTCACGTTAGGATCCAGATTCCAAATTCGAAATATTCTAAAATTCGAAAGTTCGAATCCAGATTTGAAGGTTCAATAAATCCAAACAATCGAGTCTAGAATATTCGTAAAATCAACAACCCTATAGTCTACTACTTTTAACTTCTCTAACAAACGTCAAACTAGTTCTGCTTATAAAAGAGAATAAAGGAATTTCACTGACAGATATAGAAACGTCTCTATTTACATATTTCGGTCAAACTCATGCTTGTGACGTCATAAAATTGAGTTTGACATTTGGCATTCAAAACGTTGACAGTTTGATGGAAAAAGTGACCGTCAGAAACGGGCTTAATGTACATATGAGCTATGAAGATTTTACTGTTCCGGAATATTAATTTTTGACAGTACAGTTTTGTTTGCCTGGGAAATGACAACAAAGCTTCGTATTGTCACCATTTTCAGAAGCCATTAAGCCATCTTCTACTATATTATATTGATTTTTACGACTGATACGCAGATGATATTTAATATATTTTTCTATACGTCCATTGAAGCAAAAGCTTCTCAAGTTTCGAGGTCGGAGACCTTCGAACTTCAACTGTCAAACATGTCGTAGTGGCGCAGTGTAGCACAAATCTACTTTCAAGCCCACACCGCACGGCCATATGCCTCAGGCTCATACGAGGAGCTTCTGGACTTGACTTTAGGGGAGAGAGTATTTACTTTTATCAAAACTTACTAGATACAGCAAATGGATATAATATTTTAATGCTACAAGTAGTACAAGTTTTAGTATAGCTTAAACAAACTTAACATATGTGTAATATATCACGTTTACTTCATTTAGAATTGGAGTTAATATTGTTATTTAAGGGGTTACACCACTGTAACAGTCGGAAAAGAAGCGTTTTTTTACATTTTTTTTATACAAGGAAAGGTTGTAAGAAAATTCTATTGAAGTATGTTATTAGGCATATATTGAAGTATAAGAAAAAAATTTTTTTCATTACAAATATTACAAAATGGCGGTGTCCGAGCCATTCTCCCAAGTCATGTTGAATTTGAGGCGCTCCACGGCATGCAGTGTACGTGGTGCAAATTTTAATTTGGAACAAAATAAAAGATATTCTCTTAATCTACATGACTTATAGCTAGTGAAGTACGTACGGAATTTTCAAAATATTGATTTTGTGGCGAGTACTTGAATTTAAGTCTCGATTTTCGACCAAGGGTCAATCATTTGTTTATAAAAAATGTTAGAATTAACATATCGAAAATCCCATACGTATTTCACTTCAAAATATTGTTTTAATGATATGGTTAAAATTTCAAATGAAAATATTGAAAACCGTTGGAGTTATGCTGCATGCCGTTTTGAAAAATCGTGTTTCGGGAAAAACGCGTTTAAAGTTTTGATATGAGTATAGACATGAAAAAATGGGAAATAATTACTGTTTAAATTTTTGTATCACTAATCTGCAATCCCAGGACAATAAAGCTGCCTTTCCAAGTTCAAATACTCCTCCTCAATTTCTCTCAGCGACGATTTAATGCTAGAGCGCGCCTTTTTTACATGTAAGGCATTATGCTGTACCTTCCGAGCAGGTATTTACTTAACACAAATCCCCAAAGATGTTAGAGAAAGGAGAGCCACAGGGGAGATTTTAATGTGTTAAAAAATGTTTGTCGGCTTTGTGAATCGACCTCGGATTCCAGAATCCAAAATCCGACTCAATACCACTGAGCTGTCTACCCCATACGCAAATCTATGATTATAGGAAAGTTTACATAAGCCATCTATTTTAATAGATGAATACTTCGAAACCAGTGGATTTTATCCAAATATTAAAATATAATTTCAATTACATTTATGCCTTCCAGTGACGGCATGCTCAGTTGAGCGCTCCTTATCGATAACCGCTTTCGAAATATCTCCGAGGGGCTGGGTTTTGAAAATTAATGTGGGAAGGAGGAAGGGTTGTATTAAGTGCATTTTTCTATAATAATGAATGAACACAAATGTTTTCTGTTTTAAATCTTTAATAGTGAAAGTAATGATGAAAAAAGTAAGAAGTAATACATTTTATATATACATATGTGTATTAAATTAGATTATACTTTTTAATTTTTGTGAATTAGGGCCTAATTATCAGTAATACCTAACTATCTAACTACTGAGAGAAAAATAAAATTACCGAAGATTTCTGTAAACTGAACTTCGACATATTAATATTTGTTTCAAAAGTAACTAAAATTGTAAATAAAATAATATTAGTCAGCTAACTATTGATTGAAAAACTGGGTTTCAATAGAAGAATACAAATTATAAATATTTCTTACCTTGAATTAATTATTAAAAATAATTATACATTATGTATATATATATATATATATATATATATATATATATATATATAAATATATATAGATATATATATATAAATATATAAATAAATATATATATATATATATATATATATATATATATATATATATATATATATATATATATATATAATATATATATATATATATATATATATATATATATATATATATATATGTATATATATATATATATATATATATATATATATATATATATATATATATATATATATATATGTATATATATATATATACGGGATGTTTCATTTAAATAATAATAATTAATAATAATAATAATAATTTATTTATCGCCCAACAGTTCTACACCAATAACAGGACAATATGCAAAAATAAATATGAATATAATAATAATAAAAAAAAAACATATACAAAAATGAGAATAATATCAGTTCAACAATTAGAATCTTAATAAATAAATACGGAGCAAAGATGTTCAAGTAGTTATAATATATTATATCATAAATAGTTATTTAAAGCTATACTATACAATACATTTTTTAAATGAGAAAAATTTATACTAAATAAATCTACAAATTTAGAGATTTCATTAGCATTAGAACTCATGATAGATACAGGTGACCTACTTAGCAAATTAGTTCTAGAGAATTTTGTATGAAATGTTACGGACGATCGAGCTGATAATCGAGGAACATAGAAATTTATCTCACATAAAATTTCAGGACAATCAATAACATTATTAATTATTTTATACAAAAAGAGAATTGATATATTTTTCCTGCGTTGAAATAATGACTGAAAACCAAATCTATTCAACAAAGAATCATGGTCAATCCCTCTAGGTGGGTACTGATTATCATGCTTGTAACACATATATTTAAGAAACCTTCTTTGTACTGATTCTAAGTCATGAATATAACGATTGTATATTGGATACCATATAATTGAACAATATTCGAGTTTTGACAACACATAGCTTGAATACAAGTTGTGAAATGTAGCTCCATCATTAAAACATTTACTATTCCTTATTATGAAACCTAACATTCTATTAGAGGAATTAACGACATGAGTATATTGTACAGAGAATGATAAATTTGGCTCAAAGTACACTCCCAGATCTTTGAAAACGATACATCGTTCTAACAGACAGCTTTCAATATGGTAGTCATATTTAATACTATTTTTCTTACGATGAAAGGACATAATTTTACATTTGGAAGGATTGAGTTGAAGCTTGTTGACCTTACACCACTCATTCACTTGATTTATTGCATATTGTAGCATTTGACAATCATTAGGATCGGATATAGAAACATACAACTTTAAATCATCAGCAAATAATAAATTCCTGCATTTAACTTCGTTACAAATATCATTAATATATATAGAGAACAATAGCGGACCTAAATTGGAGCCTTGAGGTACTCCTGATGTAGCACAAAACGTATGTGATTTACAACCATTATACTGTATAAATTGTTTTCTATTAAACAGGTAAGAACTGAATAGAATTAAAAGAGAATTACTACAACCAAAATTATTTAATTTCTGTAACAGAACACTATGGTCAACATGGTCGAATGCTTTTTGAATATCAGTGTACACTATATCAACTTGACCACCCTGATCGACAACTTCAGTTAGGTATTGCGTGAGTACGGTAAGATTTGTTACAGTAGATCTTTGTTCTCTGAAGCCATGCTGTGCATCAGAGATTTTATGCTGAACACTATTGCGAAAGCAGGAATGCAGCAGCATTTCGAATACTTTAGCGAAGTTACATAAAATAGAGATAGGTCTGTAGTTTTTAATGTTGGTCGTATCGCCGGACTTGTGCACAGGACAAACTTTAGAAATTTTCCAAAAATCCGGAAACTGATTATTACTAAGAATCAAGTTGTAAATAAAACTGAGTGGTGCAGATAAAGGCGACGCACAATCTTTGATAAGAAAAGATGGAACTTGATCGATGCCCGAAGTCATTTTGTTTTTCATTTTCTTCATTGCGGCTGTCACTTCTTCAGGAGATATGGCTGTCAAGGTAACGGTGTCAGAGTCAGAATCGGGATAAGCGTTAGTGATATCGGTGTTATTAGATGGAATTTGGTAAACACTCGAGAAATAGGTCGCAAAAGCATTAACTATGGACTGTGGATCACTGTGCTGTGTATCGCCTAAATACATTACTCCAGGAATACGTGATTGACATCTTTTTGATTTAATGAAAGACCAGAAATTATTTGTGTTTTCCTTAATCGATGACTCAATTTTCAAAAGGTAAGTTTTATAGGCTATAGCTACATCTTGTTTTATTTTTTTTTCTCAGCAGCTTGAAGTGTTCGAATTGTATCGGGTTCTTACTTTTTATATACTTTCCATGAATTTTATTTTTCATTCTTATATCTTTAATAATTTCTTTGGTGTACCAGTGTGGATAGTTATAGTGATGTTTATTTTGTTTGTAGCAGGGAACATGCTGGTCGAAAGCATTGTAAACAATTTTGTACAGTTCATTGCATGCTTGATCCACTGTATGACATTTGTAGATGGATTCCCAATTACAACTTAACAGTGCGTCATAAAGAGCAGGGTCGTTTGCCTTTTTAAAATTGTAGATTTTTTCCTGTTTAACAGTTGGAAAGATGTGGTATTTCTCAATGCTAATTACAGCTTTAACTTCGAGAGAAGGATGGTGCGAGTCTTCGCGAACATACACCAACTCAGATCTGGTCACAGAACATTCGAGATTTGACATAATGAGATCTAATATTGTGCCATTTGTATTTAAAACATTGTTCAATTGATTCAGATTTAAGAATGCACAAAAGTTATTAAATATACTGACTTTTTTATCGCCAATATTAGAGTGCACTAGATTAGTAACGTTGAAGTCACCAGTTATTATTATATCACTGTCAGATATATAATGGAGCGTAATAAATGTATCAAAGAAAAATTCAAACTCTGTAATAGATATTTGCGGCGGGATATAAACTACGAAAACAAGTACTTTGGAGTGATTATTATTGATTCTGCAGCCGACAATATCAATCGAGTCAAACACATCAGTTAGAGTTTTCAAGTCTAATTCAACAGCAGACATATTGTTTTCGATTGCAAGTAACACACCACCACCCTTACTGAGACCCATTTTATCGAAGCGTCTGTCACAACGAAACAAACTGTAATTATCAGAAAAAAGTTCCGCACTATTTATACTTTCGCTTAACCATGTCTCTGTGATACAAACAACATCGAATAGATTAGCAGCAGATGACGAATAAAAAAGATCAGTTTTTGTATTAAGACCACGCACATTTTGGTAGAAAATGTTGACACTATTACGATGATTAGATAATGAACTGTTGGGCATTACTTCATCTATACCAATAAACAAAATTAATTTTTTTAAAGTCCTATGTTCGACAGTCGCGGTTAGCACCCTCTATATATAAACTTTGAATTTAAAATATCTATAAGTTTTTAATTAGAATTAAAATGATCCAGAATGCTAAATTAGCCTGCAACGTCTCTATATTTAAATAATTAATTTTAATGTAACTTTCCATTCGAACAATGTTCTGTGCTCAAAATTTATATAGTAATAAGTAACATTGATTTATACATGTTAGCTAATAGCAGCTTTCCCGTTGAATGCTAAGTATAATAACTGGTAATGAAAAACTGAAAAATTCTTAGGCGCGTTTGATTTTACGATTATCTATTGGTTGTTTATTACAATGAAAGTTTAAGAATTAAGAAACAGATGACGCTAATGAGTGATATGATTAGATAATGAACTGTTGGGCATTACTTGTTTAAAGAAACTATCTTGGGAATACCTTGAACATACTTTATGGTGAGATCTTTAAATGTATAACCATTGCCATCTCGAGAACTATAAGATCTACGAGATTGGTTATTCTTATTTTAAATGGAAACATGATTTTTTTCAGGTTATTCGATAAAGTATTTTTTTCTTAATTCAATGATATACACATATCATATTCTAATATAACAAAATATTTGAGAAAAATGCATGTTAAATTTATATGTATTTTATTTATATCTGGCTGAAACAAGAGTGCTTTGTATAGAAAATAATTGAATTTATTATTGTGTATAACATTGTTTCATTGTTTGTTGTTAAATGTTAAGTTCTCAAACTGTTAATTTTAATATTATGTACATCTTTTTATATAAATTATTTCCTACGGACAAGGGAAGTGTGTTAATATTTCAACCTCTTTCAGTAGTTTATGGCGAGGCTTCATGTAACAGCGTAGCCCAGGTTCGGTGTGAAAGAAGGCCCTAAAGAAAGGTTAACAGGACTAGCTTTATTGTACGCTTTATCGCGATATATTTCTAGACCCTACAAATTATAAATAATCTTGTTAAATCAACAAAGAATTCCATTACTATATATTAAGATGTGGATGCGTGATGCGTGTAGCTTTTTTCAAACAGCAAAATAATTTTTTATGCTTAATGTACATCTCCTTTTTTTCTTAATGGTATAGTTGTATCATTTCTGTTCATTAATTTTATTGTAAATACTTAATATAAATTGCAATCATTATCTTACACTTGTTTATATTTAAGCCACCTCCGTACAAAATTCTTAATGAGCCTTTGCACATTTCGCAAACAAGATGGATACAATATTTTTTATACAACTGAATTTAAGAAACGCAAAATAATTATAGAGTAGGTGGCACAGTGGTATCGTGTCAGTCTGTGTATCTTGAGTACCCTGGTCTGATTCTCACTACCGACAAACATTTTGACCACATTAATACTTCTCCTGTGGCTTCCCCTCCACTAACTTCTTTGAGGGGCGTAATTTGACGGTGGGTAACCGCATTTCACGCGCAAAAATATTTTACTCACCGAGATCTGCTTCGGCAGAGTGCCACACCCAGTAATGGGTAGAAGGCCTGATTTATTTTATTTGTTTATTTTAAAATAATTATTTTTTTATACCACTGTCAAAAAATATCAATTAAACACGATGTCTATAACTAGTATTTACTTAATTTTTATTGTAAACATACATACATACATACATACATAGATACATATCTTCACGCTATATCCCAACAAATGGGGTAGCACGAACCCTAAAATCACTCATAAAATATTCACTCATCACACTCATCAAACAATCAGTCATCGTCAAACATTTTCATCCAAACATACCACCCTCACTTCAATCACATTCATAAACATTGAAAAAGTTACATAGGTACTTCACATACTGACAAAAAAAAAAAAAAAAATAGTTATATAAAAAAAATTAGCTATTTAAGCCGGGATGTTCTTGCATAATTACGTATTCGAAAAGTAAAATGGAATATTATTTCAGAAGAATTTATTGAATGAAAACTGTCATATCTGTTCATATTTTTGCGATATAATCCACAATTTCAGATTTGGCTTTAATTCCGTTTATTGATCTAATAATGTATAATACCTAATATTGTTTATTTCTTATTATGTATTTGTTAAAAACCTTAAAAACAGGATATTTTCTATAAAATTTTACTTTCGGCTTCGGTTAATCAATAATTATAATTTTCCAATTTCCAACAGTAAGTTATAAGTAGGTGATGCTACAGCAAACTACTAGAAATGGAATAATTTAATTATTCAAAATTACGCGAATTTTCTTTCTAATTTAATTTTACACTAGCTCTTTGAATAATTTGCATATGAATATCATCACAGGGAATATTCTTGTTCCATTTTTCCTTTCTGGCATATTTTTCAGATCTCAAATTCAACCTTGCTCTAAAATATGTAGAAACTGTGATAAAAATTCTAAAACGAAACTTAAAAGGATTCATGAAACAAAGTATTCTTTAGTATGAGTATTTTCTCCAAAACAAATTTAAATTAAACTTTTTTTTAATGAAACAAATTATAATTATTATACTTTGATTCCTGTTGATGCTATTTATATTCATAGAAATATTATTTGCGATGGTTTGAAATAAATTTTCTGTTTTTTTTTTAAATTCGCAAACTCAAGATATATAAATATTTAAGGTGGATCCAAAAATTATTCAAATAATATAAAATCAAGGCTTAAGGAATCCAATATATTTTTATTTTAAAATATTTAACGTTTCGAACTAAAAGAACTAGTTCATCATCAGAAAATCTAAAATACAATACAATAATAAAGTAAAACTAATAAATAATACAAAATGTCAAACAAACCTCAATAAAACGTAAAATATAACATAAATAAAATATCATAAAATAAATTCAAATATAAGTCAAAACAACAAAATAGATGCATATGAATAACAAAAATAGAAAAAATGAAAACTTGAAAATAAAAAATAAATAAAATTAAATTTCTAAATTCCCTAAAAAATTTTGAGCATATTTTAAATTATTATAGGCATCAGTTTTATAGTTAACAGAAATATCCAAATGTAAATTTATATGTAAGGTTTCTAAAATTAATCTGTGAAATTTATTTTCATCATCAATAATTTTAGTTTCAGAGAAATGAAAAATGTGTCCAGTTTCTTGATGGTGATGAGTTAATATATTGGATTCTTTAAGCCTTGATTTTATATTATTTCAAACTCAAGATACTTAAATTAACAATTTTTGTTTTGCATTAATAACTGAATCTAAAAATAAAAAAAAAGTTCAAATATTTATATGCAGTGCATTTATTTTCGTTTTAATTATACTAATATTTGATATTTTATTTAAAATTATTATTGTGACAAAATAAATTAATTTATGAAACATTATTTGAAGTAATTTTATAAGCAATTTTTTTTTTACTTTATAAATAAAAATGCAAACTCGAAGGAGGAAAAATTGGTATTTGCGGAAATGTGCAATATAAACATAATTTCATTAAATTTGTTCTCATTTCAGAGCGCAGTGCTTTTATTTAAAACGGATGTTCGTTGCATTGCGTAGAACGAGTAAAGTGAATACAAATCTCAATATGCCAAAGACACGTTCAGAAATATTCTGCCTGGGTGAAAAATTCTCTTTACGCTTTTCGGTTTGTATATACGATATTTGTTATTTTTATTAATTTTTTTAACTTTGTGTTTAGCCGAAAGCTGCTAACAACAAGCTTGAAAGCAATTATTCGGATTATTAACTGGCGTTGGAGTTTACAGAGCATCATAAATCACTTTCATCATTTAATATGCAAATTACACATTTGACAAGATACAAGATAGGTATCTGGTCTATTAATTAAATTGTGTTTACTATAATTGAAGCTAATATTGTCTGCAAGTTTATATTATCGCAGTTCACTAGCTTTACAAGTACCTGTATTAAATAATTTATGATTAATTGAAAAATTATTTGAATAAAATACATATTTTTCTTAATTATTCTGTTATTCAGGTGCGGCGAGTTTAAATTTTTGCATAGGTGCAAGAAATGCAAGTCCAGAATTTATAAAACATTAAACACGACAATTTTTATTATGAAAGGAATAGATACATTTTACAACTAAAATTGCAAAAAAGCGTATTTATTATCATTATTTAAACAGGAAACTAAATAAATACGTATCAACACAGAGCAAGGACGTTGAAATGAGGGGATACATCATTAAAGTCAAGATTGTGAGGCTCGGCAGATTGACAGAGACAGAAGTATTATTTTTTGTACCTTGCTTAGCCTGCTATAGCGCATGTGTCATAAAGAGATTTGAAATTTAAACAGAACAGAACAGTATCATTCTCCATAAAAGATTATAAATTTTTACAAGGAAACTGATATTATCCACGTTTATTATTAGTGTGATCTATCAATTAAAATAAATATTTGTGATTGTAATTGTTGAAGAAAATTTACTATTAATAATAAATATAAAACCTGTTAATATGAAAAGGAAGTTTGAGAATAAATATAAAATTTATTTTTTTAAACAAATCAAAACTATAATTACTTCAACAAATAAAAGTGTAAGGTGATAAAAAAAACATACATACATAAAAAATAATTTATTCATTTCTAAAACGAGTTAGTTTATTTATTATTATTATTATTTTTCTTTTGTTATTTTAAAATATGTCCAATTCCACACACCGCAACGATTGAAACACAAATGAACGCCTCGTGGTTATGTTCACATACAACAACGCCCCCTGACCACGCCTGAACGCCACTTTTCTTACACAAAAATTCAAAATATTTGTAAGAAGGAGAGATTTGGCTAATCACGATGCAGAAAAACTATTGTTGTCTCTTTCCCTTGTCCACGCCTCACTTCAAGCAATGTTACATTATCGTAAAGGCATATCCCCTCTTTCACCGTCCTTGACATAGCGCAATGAAAGTTAGTAATATTGAAAAGTCTTCCTTACGCCTAACTTTCTTCCTGTTAATAAATTTATATTCAGTCTTTATGACAGTTGACGATATAACATTTTTGCATCTTAATTGATGGCAAGTGTATTTTATTGCCGTAAATTTGACAAAAAAATATGAGATGAGCTAGTATAGGCGATTTCAGCACATTTTTGCCAGTTTTAAAAGTAAATATAAGTTGAAACAAGTAGGTATGTCATAACATTGCATTTCACTTTTGTGGTTAACTGTATGCCATTTTGTATTTGTATTATTTACGGTTTTCTCAGCAGTCTTAAACTTATTGTTTTTTGTAATCTGCTTTTATACCTTTAAATCAGGCATTATATAACATAGTAAATAGTAACTTTCATGTCATTGAAGCGTATAAACATGTGACATCAGAAAATTGGAAGAAACATGTTATAGAAATTGAAGACAAAATGTGGCTTGTATATTTATAAGACGATATAGAACAGATCCCATTATTGTTAAATTATAAGAAGACGAGAGTGATTGAAACGGCTATAGTGTCACTGATTCAGGTTCACAGGAATTGTATTCGTTGCGAATGGCCAAAACACTACCCAAGTCCTTATTTTAATTTCTTTTTTGTATGATTTCTATTTCAAACAATACATTTAACTTCATACATAATATTAATTAATTTTATTATTATCTTAATTGTTGAAATTTATTAATATTAACTTATATTTTAATAATATTTTAAAATTGAACTGGTGTAAGTATATTGGGCCGAATTCAGTCTTTAGTGACCATGGGAACATACTATTTATATATAGGCTGGTGGCCGCGACTTTCGAACATAGGATTTTAACATGTAAAAACATAGTTTCGTAATTTCCTGCTTTCCTAATTGTTTTAAGCAAAAAAGCTTAAAATAAAAGTTATAGGGCATAAAATTCTTCATCTATACCAATAAACAAAATTAATTTTTTTAAAGTCCTATGTTCGACAGTCGCGGTTAGCACCCTCTATATATAAACTTTGAATTTAAAATATCTATAAGTTTTTAATTAGAATTAAAATGATCCAGAATGCTAAATTAGCCTGCAACGTCTCTATATTTAAATAATTAATTTTAATGTAACTTTCCATTCGAACAATGTTCTGTGCTCAAAATTTATATAGTAATAAGTAACATTGATTTATACATGTTAGCTAATAGCAGCTTTCCCGTTGAATGCTAAGTATAATAACTGGTAATGAAAAACTGAAAAATTCTTAGGCGCGTTTGATTTTACGATTATCTATTGGTTGTTTATTACAATGAAAGTTTAAGAATTAAGAAACAGATGACGCTAATGAGTGTCAGAAAATTAATACGATAGTTGCTAATAATCCCATTAAAATATGTAGTTATATATTTATACAATGATAGTAGGCATATTATTTTACTCTATTTACTTATTTAGGGAGACAAATGCCCATGGGCGTCCGCAGGGGGAGGCAAGGGGGGGGGGCCCTTTGATATTAACTAGTGTGGTGACCACGACTCTCTAAAATTGGACTTTAACATAGTAATTTTTTTAATTTCCTGCTTCCTTAAATATTTGAAGCAAAAAAGCTTGTAATAAAAGTTTTAGGGCATAGCATTCTGCATCTGAACCAATAAACAAAATTAATTTTGCATACTTTGTAACGACACAAATTAGATTTGAAAATGACGAAAATTGCCTCAATACTATCGATAGGCATGAAATTGAAACAAAATTAAACATATGTTTGACGTTTTATTTGTCAAAATAAATGAAATAATAAATAATGAATTTATTCTGACAGTTTTGACAGATTGAACGACAAACATTTGTTTAATTTTGTGTCAATTTCATAGCTATCGATAGTTTTGAGACAATTTTAGTGATTTTCAGATCTAATTTGTGCCGAAACCAAGCATGCAAAATTAATTTCATATTTTATGCCCTAAAAATTTTATTTGAAGCTTTTTTCTTTTAAATAATTAGGAATTAGGAAATTTAATATAATGTGATTTTACATGTTAAAGTCCTATGTTCGACTATCGTGGCCACCACATTGTATATGTATATATAAATTAAATAAAAATTAAATTATAAGTTTAAAGATAATAAATTCAAGCTGAAACTGAATTTCCAGCAGTATTCTTAAGGCCAGCTAGCGACATGTTCTCCATCGTAACGATTGAGTAATCTATGTTTAAGTATACACAGACACAAAATATTAGAAAATAAAAACTGTAAAACTGCTAAATCGGAATTTATTGAAGAAATGGTGTCAATTTATGGAAGAGTTATTCAAAAATTGTCCTACCTCTTCAATTCAAACCCAGACGTCAAAGACTAGTAATTTATTTCACAAATTTAAATATTTTTTTATCAATTTGTTATGTGTAAAAAAAATATTTTAGAAATTTATGTATATCTGAGAGTTTTTTGCGACTCGCCCCTCCACCCCCCTGGAAAAATGTCTGTGGACGCCCATGCAAATGCCTATTTTCAATTTAAATTAACAAAAAGTTATTTTGAAATTGTCCAACAAAGAAAATTTTCGTAACATTAAATTTCCGTCGTTAACATGAAACAGCATTTGAAATAGCTGCTGTCGGATGTGTTAATATCCTGATATAGCTTATCTAAACCAGAATATTACGTACTCATTCTCGCTAATTAGTACGTCGTATCACTTAATTTAACTTACCGTAACATTCATACACGGAAATTAAGTTACATCAACACACAAATCCTGAACGAGCGCTGATAGCAGCTCGTGAACAACTACATGGGGATGCTCCGATTTCGGAAGGATTTCAGCTAATTTACTCAACCCAAACTGATTTACGTCTCTTTATGTTGTACATTTTGAAGCGTAAAGGGTTTAGGTATTTAATTATGATGGAAAATGTGGTATTATAAGGACAAAATGCTTGAGCAAGTCATCACTTTTAATATAGGCTTGAAAAGAGAAATCATCCAAGCGAAGGTAATTAAGAAAACAATTTACATCAACTGCTTCGACAAAGATTTAAACCCACAGCCAATTTGGCTGAAATAAATGATAGCCAATACAAATTTCTTTGTTAAGCGACAATAATTAAGACTGAATTTGTTATTGAGTTAATAGATACATATTTTAATGAAAACAATAATTGTGTGACTTCTTCAAATGATAAAAATAATTTCTTGAAAAGGCGAAATAAATACACATTTCAAATTATTTATTTGTACTAGTACACTTACAAAATTCATGTAAACTACAACTAGTGATAATAGTTTTTGTTTTAAAACGTAACAAAGAAGAAGTAATTTTATTGATATTTATATTCCAAAATTTAATTAATAAGTAAGATCTAGAATAATAAAGATAAACTTTTCAACTACGTATTGAAGATACTATAGCCATATTTAAACTAGATAATTCTCATAAAAATGAAACAAAGAGGTAGTTGAAAATTAATAGAATTCATGGGCTACTTACTTGATTAACGTTAAATAATTTAAATTTATTGATTATTTTAATTAAATTAAGGCATAGTAAAAAGAACAAAAAAGTATGTCATTTTCAATTTCGTTTCAAAATAGAAGAATAGACATTGCAATTCTGTATTCCATAAGTACCCATATTGTACGTAGAGTGTGAAATCGAGAATATAAATAACTTTTTACTACAGGTTTATTCCAGCTCCAAATCCTGACTGATTATAATTTCGAACTAGTAGTGTGGATCTGTTATGATGTTACAACTGTTTAGCTGGAACACAATTTTCTAAAATAGTTCGCGATGTTCTCAAGAGATGTAACTACTATAATGCATCATCATGGCCAACTTCATTGAATTGCGCTACGCTTATTATGGCCGTTTCAAATGTCATTAAAGTTCCTAGTTTCAAATTTACAGAGCGGGCATGTCAACTAGCGCCGCTAACGAGATACGTCGTAATTAAATTTGAAAATATTGCCGATTGCAGTAATTGAAAAATCCTTAAAACCAGCCTAGTCATTGTATATTTATTATCATACGATCTTTACAGTAAAATACTAACCGTTGGCACCAGTAATTCAATAATACTTCCTTCTTTTGACCTAAAAACACTTCAAAAACTTTAAATAGGTAGACAATATGGCGGAATTATTTACATGAAGTGACAGATAATGCTACGTTGCCAAATGAAATTCACTTAGTCTAGACTAGCTAGTCACTTTAGTCGAAAGCCCAGAATATTATTTAGTCTTATGCTGGGTTGCATGAAAGTTTTATCGGTTCATTAGCAACTACCGGTTCAATAAATTACAGAAAATCGGCATTGATCTGTTGCTAGATAAACAATTCTTTAACTAAAGAGCTCTTTATTTTTTGCTTACAGCATTAATTTTAAATAATATTGAATGTATAAATAAAATACCCAGTTCCATTAAATGTATTTTGTTTGATCACGTAAACTTCAGTTTTCAAATATTTTAATGTTGTTCTTGTAACTTGACAGCGTTGTCACTTATTTAATTGAAATAAAAAGCACTAGATGGCATTACTTGACTTACCAAAACTATAAAATACTCACGACAAATTTGTATATGGCAAAATGATGAAATGAAACGGTCATAATAAGCGTAGCGCAATTCATTGAAGTTGGCCATGGCATCATTCATATTATTGTCATCTAATATAAAATAGTCTTATCTGCTTATTTTAAAAAAGATACCATTCTTCTTATAACTCGAAATAACCTACTGATAATAATATCAAATCTGTCAGCAACATTCAGACAACTGGCTGTCTGATGATCACATCTTTGCTTGATTCTAAAATGCTATTTAAATTTTCGGTCACTATAAAAATGCACCGTCTCCTTCATGTAATTGTATATATACATATATATATATATATATATATATATATATATATATATATATATATATATATATATATATATATATATATATATATATATACATATATATATATATATATATATATACATATATATATATACATATATATATATATATATGGGCTATTCTCTGGGAAACGGACACACCATCTTCTCCAAAATTTGGAGCATGAAAAAAATTTTTGAAGGGCATGACGATATCGAAAAAAGTGTGTAGTTTTCAAATATGAGTGGCGAAATTGATAACTTTTATTATTTTTAGGTGTTTTGCCCATTTTTTTTGGCCAAAGATTTAAGCAAAAAATTTTAAAGTTGAATAAAATGCTTAGGTTTGCTTTTTTTCTTATTTTGACGGTGGCAACTCGTTTCTTGTTAAAAAACTGAAATATTTTGTCTCTAATCAATTTTTCTAAAAAGATACCTTTTTTTAGTAAACGTGGGTCAAAATAAATATTATTACTTGAAATCTATCAATTTTTTACTCAAAAACAAAGCATCCTACAAAAAAAAATATGTTACAATAAATGCTTAGAATTCATCAAAAAATACGTGTGATTTTTTTCAGAATTTTTTAAGCCTTTTTTAATTTGTATTTTAGACGAGAATTTTTGAAAATTTTTTAAATGTTTCAAAATTCTGATAAATTCCATGATAGTACCACCTTAACGCTAATGCTATATTGAAAGATGAAAAACCAAGAAACAAGAAATTTTAAAAATGTTCCTTCGCGACAATTGAGTTTAAATTGCAAAGAGTATGAAAATTGGAATATAAAATTTAAATGATTTTTTTTACTCAAAAAGGATCACAATTACAGAAAAATTTTAATAACAGAAAATGCTTCAAATTTCCAGTAGAATATGTGTGATTTTTTTTTCGAAATTTTCTGAAACATTTTTATATTTCTCCAAAATTCTGTAGTTAAAAAAAAAACAAAAAAATTCAAAATGTCTCTGCAAAAATCACACGTATTCTCTAATGAATTCTAAGCATTTTATGTTACACAATTTTTGTTGTAGGATGCCTTGTTTTTGAGTAAAAAATTGATAGATTTCAAATAATAATAATTTTTTTGACCCACTTTTAATAAAAAAGGGCAACCTTTTAGAAAAATTGACAAGAGATAAAATATTTCAATTTTTCAAGAAGAAACAAGATGCCACCGTCAAAATAAGAAAAAAATTAAACCCAAGCATTTTATTCAACTTTAAAATTTTTCGCTTAAATCTTTGGTCAAAAAAAATGGGCAAAACACCCAAAAATAATAAAAATTATCAATTTCGCCACTCATATTTGCAAACTAGATACTTTTTTCGATATCCTCATGCCCTTCAAAAAATTTTTTGATGCTCCAAATTTTGGAGAAGATGGGGTGTCCGTTTCCCAGAGAATAGCCCATATATATATATATATATATATATGTATATATATATATACATATATACATATATATATATATATATATATATATATATATATATATATATACATATATATATACATATATATATATATATATACATATATATATACATATATATATATATATATATATATATATATATATATATATATATATGTATATATATATATATACATATATATATATATATATATATATATATATATATATATATAAATAAATAAATAAATATATCATCACGCCTTCTACCCATTGCTGGGTGTGGCACTCTGCTAAAGCAGATCTCGGTAAGTGATATATTTTTGCGCGTGAAGTGCGGTTACCAGTCGTCAAATCACGGCCCCCAAACGTGTTAGTGGTGGAGGAGCCACAGGGATAGCTTTTTCAAATTATATATATATATATATATATATATATATATATATATATATATATATATATATATATATATATATATATATATGTATATATACAATTACATGAAGGAGACGGTGCATTTTTATAGTGACCGAAAATTTAAATAGCATTTTAGAATCAAGCAAAGATGTGATATATATACATATATATATATATATATATATATATATATATATATATATATATATATATATATATACATATATATATATATATATATATATATATATATATATATATATATATACATATATATATATATATATATATATATATATATATATATATATATATATATATATATATATATATATATATATATATATATACAGGCTGGTGAACGCAACTCTCGAACATAGGGATTTAACATGTAAAATCACAATTTTGTAATTTCCTGCTTCCCTAATTATTTTAAACAAAAAAGCTTCGAATAAAAGTTTTAGGGCATACAATTCTACATCTAAGCCAATAAACAAAATTAACTTTGCATGCTTCGTAACGGCACAAATTAGATATATATATATATATATATATATATATATATATATATATATATATATATATATATATATATATATATATATATATATATATATATATATATATATATAAAACAGTAGCAAGTAAAGGTTATTTTTCTACGAATTTATATGTAGTAGCAGTCCGATCGTATTTCAGAGGGACAAGGGGATAACAGATTGCAATTCAAAATTCGGTAGTGGAAGAACTTGATTTATGATTTTGTTGGGAACTTTTAAATCTGATTTCAGTGATATTTCGCTTATAGAAAATCCTTCGGTTAGCAATCAATTTAATAAATATTTAATACTGACACTTGCATGACAATTTCTTTAATAAATTTTCATAAAGAAGATTAAAAATTACACAAAATATGAAGTATCGCCAATTATGTTTGCACTGCAGGAATACGAGAAGAAGAATTAATTTGCCAATTTCATGAAACATGTATTGTGATACTAATCCGAAGAGAAGCTTTATGGAAATGTATCACGATAAATAAACCATCAAAGCCAGTTTTCCTCCGAATCTGCCAAAAATATTCCACAAAGAGAAACGCAAATGCAGTCTGAAAAAATCCGATAACAGGAGATCTCTGAGGAAATCGATAGAGTAATGAAAGGTGAAGAAGGGCAGAAAGGTTTCTAAGAAATATCATATCCGATAACAATTTATTTCGAGTGATGTTCCACAGTATAAACATTGGGAGCTGTCGCAAACACTCGGCCAAAGTCGGCTGCAATTGGCAACTTGTCATTATCTTTTCCTACTTCGCATTTTATTAATGTTGTTCCATTAATTCTGTCATGCCCGATTAATCCTAATAAATAATTATCTGTCAGTTTCTCTTCTTATCTATCTAATGGTCTGGAAATTGTTAAGATCGATCGTAAATTTTTACTTGATATTTATTGAACTCTAAGAAACGTAAACTGCTTTAGCGGAGCTAGAATTTTAGGCTGGTAAATATTTTATTAAATTTCAGCAACTTTGAAGAATGCGAAACCCTACATGTGGATAGAAAACGAATTACAAACCTCAAGACGAAATATATTGCCGGCATACATTTTTTATTACTAGGTCCATTTGGAACTATATTTTACACAGGAAACTCTACGGGTATCGTCGAGAAGGTTATTTTCATTATAGGCAGAGAACCTTAAAGTAAATGAGAAGAGAAATTTAATGCTAACAAACAGAAATGCGATTGTGCTGCCTCCCGTGTCCTCCTGGCAAATTAAAATTACACACATGCGCGCGCACGCATGCACACATATTTTATTAATTGGTTTTTCTTAATGACAGGATTATTTGAAAAAAATGAAACAAATATATAATAACTGCTCATTTTATTTATAATATGTATATCCACTGCATTATGCAAATGTTTGAATAACTGAGTTATTTTCTGCTTCGTTTTCTTCGGACTGGGCTCGTATTCTTCAAATCATGCGAATTATGATTGAAACCGTAGCAATTGTGTTACATTTTGACATAAATACAAAGATTTTAACACTGTTGCTACGCTTTTAATCATAATTCATATATGAATTTGTTCGCATGACTTCAGGAATAGGGCTCTTGGATTGAATTAGTTTCTAAAATAATATTATCATTACTTAAATCAATATTTATTTTTTCGTAATAGGTACTTGTCTATGTGTGAGAGACATCAACAATTCTTTAAAATTGTCAAACAATACAGCATAGTCTTGTTCATTTATTTCCAAGAAGTGCAGTAAACCACTTAAAATTAATGTTTCGAGTGCACTGACGAACACAGTGTTTTCGTATTAAGCTGATATACAACAAAAAATCACTATTTCACTGTTCACACACACACTTCTATCGTTTCCATCTGCTTCTGTCAACTGTTTGTTTACGTTGTGGGAAACGGTTAAAATTTGAAATTCGCCAACAGAGCCATCTATCGTCCGATTTTTCTATTACTACTTTCCTACGGGTGATTATAGGTACTAAAGAATTATTTTTTCTGGAGAACCTGGACCGGTATAATCAAATATCAGTTTTAATACATTTCACAAATTGAATTTCTGTTATTCTTTTATAATGTATTGCAATAAATTAAGAAGTTTAGTAAATATATATGTTTATAGTGATATAAAATAGCTAATGCTATTTAAAACTAGTTCCTACGATTAGCGTAGGAAATAATTTTACATTTTGCGAATTAAAAATTCATTCAATAAAGATATAATTCTGTTTTGAACAAACCTTACCAGGTTCGTTCGTTTGTTCTACCGAACAAAACACAAAGATGTAGATCGAATAATACGCACACATTTAAGGGGTTATACCAGGCGCACTGAAAAGTGAACGTTTATTTGGGATTTTTTTTCTCGGTTACTAATGAATGGATTAAAATGAAATTTTAAGACTTTATAAAACATGTATTAAGGTATATAATAGTTATTTGTGTATCAAGAGCGTAAAGTATCTTTATTGCTCTCGCTCTATTGCAGCGCTCGCTTCGCTCGCGCTTCAATTACCGAGCACGAGCAATAAAGATACTTTACGCTTTAGGCACACACATAGTTTTTTCTTCCACTTTACTTACTAAAAAATTTAAAAAAATTATAATCACGTTCCACCAATTTCAGTATTGTATGTAATCATGACGATATCAGTATCCAAGTAAATAATTAAAAAATTCTGTTATCAACAATCATTGTTTGTGATAAATTTTCACACATAAATAAAAAATGTGCTCAAAATCTCAGAAAATAGTAATTGGCGTACTAACTAAAATTCTAATGAGAATATCACAGAATCAAATTTATCTTCAAATTTATCAAACATCATTTCAAGTTACATAATAAATATACAAAACTGTCAAAACTGCATTTTCAATTTTAACATCTCTCATCTTCATTAAGTTGGCACTACTGCCTAGTAGCGTTCAGGTTCAACTTCAAATCATAGCGCAACAAACTTCATGTATACTATCTATAAAAGTGTAAAAATTAATCTAACCTATATTTAGATTTTGTAAGTATTGTTTCATTAAATTAAGATTTCAGCAACAATTTATATTTTTCTAAGCGAGCGGTAAAATACTTTACCGCTTGCTGCTATAGGAGACGCGCAGTAAAATATTTTATTGTTTGTTACTCAGTAACCGTCAACTTTACGATGATAACTGAAAACATAAATGTCAACTTTTCATAGCAGTCGTAGAAATAAATATTTTTTATTTAAATTTACGATACAAAATGATGTCCTGGCATTAGGTAACTTGAACAAATGTTTTTTAGGAAGAAATCGGCGTGCACTGTATCAGTCTCCGTACACCACTTAGAGCAAAAAAAATAATTTTTCCTTAATCTACATTAGTTTTTCTTTGAAAGTAACCAAGATTTTAATTTTTTTTTGATAATTCATAAATTGCCAGCAATTTTAATTTTTTTTAAATTTTTTGTCAAATAACGAATTTAAATTGTTTATTGCAAATGTAATTATTTATCATTTTTTAAAATCGTGTGTACTTCGAAAGATACTCTAGCTAAGAAGCTACACTCAAAATTTCAAGTAAATCCGATAAAAATTGAGCGAACTACGCTGCACGCCAATTTGAAAAACATAGTTTCGAGAAAAACGCGTTACTATATGAAATATTCAAAATATAGGCATGCCATTTTGTTTACCTTTACTCTGCTATCCCAGCACCATACTGCCTTAAAAAGCATGCATTCCGCTCTTCAGCCTCTTTTCTAAGTGACGTAAGGTTTTCCCGAGCGCTTTTCTGATGATTCGATACTGAGCGGCCTTTTCAAACGCTTCAGAACGCTTAAAGGCGTCTCAAAAAATAAGCTACAAAAATAGTTTTTCTTAGTTTGTCTCCCAAAATAGTTTTTGAATATCATTTTCAAATAATTTATCTATCATTTAAAGCAATTAAAAAAAAACTGAAAAAAAAATTTACTTGGTAATATAACCCCTTAACAGAACGACTACCCAATAAGCACTCAGATAGATATTACGTAAGTGGAATTTATTTTTGGGAACATTACTAGCTGGAGAACTTGTCCGTTGTTCAGAATGTTTCTACAATTTACATCAAAGCAGATATTTCCAAAATGAGATTTATATGAATGTAACTCCATATCTTATTATAAACAATTTTGTAAGAATATTCGAAAAAAAAATTGTAATGTAAATGATAAATATTGTATAAAAAATTAAGAAAAATTATGTTTCTGTTATTGACTGCAGTTGATTGAGATATAAATTCAATGCCAATTTAAATTTAATTCGGCGAGAGATTACACTGAAATAAAATAAAATAATCCAGATTGGTTGATTACAATGTCAAAATGAAAACATGTTTACATAAAATGAAAAGCTTGTGACAGTGACAGCGCTATGTTATTTTATTGTGTAACATTTTATAAATATTAATAGATTATATTTAAAATATTCATAAAAGAAATATATAAGGAATTTTAGAATATGTAACCAAATTATATACCATGTTTATATGGAAGATAATAGCACAGATAGATAAATAATTTTGGTATGCTGTGTAAATTTGTTTGCATTTTGCCAATCTGAATAAAATATGTTCTAAACAACACTGTAATTTCTCACCGAACGAACTTCATTAGGTCATTACCTTTGTCAGCTAGTTATGTTAATACAAAAAAATTGTAGTGTAACAAAAAATTACATCTAATAAACAACAAAATTTTAGATAATTCAAAGCCAGTTGCACCTCTATCACTTAAATTTTAAGGATTGTTTAAATGAAAAACATTGAATCGAAAGTTTGACAGCAAAGGTAAGTTAATTACTTAATAGTTTATCTAGATACGATATTATTCATTTATAGAAAAACTTAAAATTTAAGTAACAGTGGTGCACAGTGGCGTACCTAGAGGGGGGGCAGTGTGTGCGGTCCGCACCGGGCAGCACATATTTTGGGGCGGCATTTTTATATTTAGTTTTAGTTGTAAAAACTTTATAAGTTTACTATTCGATTTCTACGAATTATGAATTTCTATACGATTTCTAATATTTTTCTTCATCGACAAGTCAATGTAGGGTTGAAAATATCTTATATATATTCCTTTATTACTGAATAATTTAAATATGCCATCCAATAGTAAAAAAGTTCCCCACCTATAGTTTGTCTCAATTACAATTATTTATTTATGTTTATTAATTTAATGGGGTAATGGCTCAGTGGTTTCGAGTTCGCCTGTGGATCCTGGGGACCTCGGTCCGATTCCCATAGCCGACAAACAAATTTCACCAAATTAAAATTACCTCTGTGGATCGCCCACCACTAACATCTTTGGGAGCCGTTATTTGGCGGCTGGTAACCGCACTTCACGTACATAAATATATCACTTACCGAGATCTGCTTCAGCAGAGTGCCACACCCAGTAATGGGTAAAAGTCGTGATGACATATTTATTTTATATTTATTTTTTTAATTTATAAAAACCACCATTTCATTAATTTAGAAAGGGCGGCAAATTAGAGACCGCCTTGAGCGGCAAAAGTTCTAGGTACGCCACTGGTGGTGCATTAAAAGTTTAAATTTCTATACATACTATTTAACTCTATAAATAATAATTTACACATTACAAAAATAATAATAACATGATATCATTCATCTTGGCTATTACTAACTTTTAATATGCCCTTTTGCTGCTAGTTAATAACATCATTAACGTCTTTATAGATTCGAGTCTATGTATAAGAACAAAAAAGTTTGACTTGTAAATAATAACTAAAAAATAATTGATAATACTTTTATTGATATTGTAATAGTTATTTTTATAACATACATACATAAATACATACATACATACATATCTTCACGCCATATCCCAACAAATGGGGTAGCACGAACCCTAAAATCACTCATCACACCCATCAAACAACCAATCATCGTCAAACACTCTCATCCAAACACAACACCCTCACTTCAACCACCCTCAAAGATCACTCCATATAAACTCATTCATTTATACACTCGAAACTACTATCACACAACAAACCTTCAATCACATCACTCCCCCTCACCTACCACTCACTTTCCTTCTTCAACGCACACAACGCATGCATAAAAAATCTCAAATTACTCACGTTCACTCCCAACAACGAAAAAATAACGAAACTAACAACGAATCTACAAGATTAGGAAAGATGAAAGCGATAGTCTACACTTATATATGAAAGAAAAGACCACACAATGCAGTAACTGAAAATAAAACAAAAAGATAAGAAAGGGAGGGAGCGTCGCCCTGCGCTTGTTTTTGAAAGTGAATTTCACACAATTGCAGTTAAACTCTACGTAAAAACTGAAAATGAATTAAAAGATAAGAAAGGAAAGGAGTGTCGATCTACGCTTGTTTTTGGAAGTGAATTCCACACAATTGCAGTTAAACACTCAATGTAAGATCAGAAAAGAATAAAAAAGATAAGAAACGAAGGGAGTGTCGTCCCTGCGCTTGTTTTTGAAAGTGAATTTCACACAATTACAGGTAAACACTCTAATGAAATTACTAAACAACGAAACTAAAATCTAAAACCCTGCGCATTTCTGAAATCATCAGATTCATTCCGCAATTAATCTTCGCCAAACGTTCCTATCCTGACACACCACTTTTGCTTCATCCACATTCATAATTCCTTTCATACAAGCACGTTTGTTCCTCGTACTCGGAAACTTTCGTTCACGCAACAATCCTTCTATCATATTCATCCATTTATTCATAGGTCGCCCACGCAATCTTTCACCCTCAATTTCACCAACATATACCTGTTTCACTAATCTCTCATTCGACATACGTTCAACATGCCCAAACCATCTCAACTGACTTATACCTACTTTTCTAACTACATTCTTCTCAATTTCACACTCATCATACACCAATGTATTCCGGACACGATCTCTTCTAGTATAACCACACACACCCCGCAAATACCTCATTTCCACAGTAGTTATACGACGTTCATGTTTCTTCATCCACACCCAACATTCACTACCATACATCAATGTAGGCACTAAAACACCATTATACACACTCAATCGAGCATCTCTGGATACATTCACATTTCGAGCAAAGGTTCCCAGAGCACCCAATACCTTGCGTCCCGCAGATACTCTTCTTTCAATCTCACAATCAATACGTCCATCCCTTGAAAACATACTACCCAAATATAAAAACTCATTCACTTGACCCAATCTCACACCATTCACCGAAACATTACAATCAGTCACCAAATCGCTCTTTTCAAACACTAACACTTTACATTTATCGACATTTAATAATAAATTTAAATCTTTTCCTACTTCATTTATATTTAGAATCATTCGTCTCAATTGCTCTTCAGATTCACCCATAACAACCACATCATCCGCATATGCTAACGCAGGCACAACACTACCACCAATATGTACACCATCCACCCCATTCAACGCCGTTCGTAACAATACATCCATGTACAAATTAAAGAGCCACGGAGACATCCCACAACCTTGTTTCACGCCAATGTCTATACAAAACCAATCACTCAATCTACCATTAACTCTCACCGCAGCCTCACTACCTTCATACAGCGCACGAATTGCCCCCAACAAATTACCATTTATACCGTACTGTAACAAGTGCCGAAAAAGGCTTGTTACGTGCAAGTGCAGAAATCTGCACGAGCACGTAACCTTATTCGGCACGTGTTATAAACAACATTTTTTCTACAACTGTGCGATTTAGAAAATCACTCAAATATTGTCAAAATTTATAAAATCTTAATGATATTACACGAGAACGATGTTTTACGGCGTTGCTATGGTTTGTTTGTTGATTACTTGCACATTGTTCTACGTTATTTAAAAATATTTCACTAATTTCAAGACAATTTCTTCAAAATCGTCTAGATTGGAATACTACAGTGAGTGATTCCTCTTTATCGTAAACACCTTCAAAGATAATTGAAGCTCCAGATCATGCTATGTTGGATCTATTTTCGACAATGAAAATCAACCTACTGTTAGTACTTCTAAAGCCTCCGAAATTGTTCTCAATAATATTACTGTTAATAATATGAACAGGTACGGAAGAAATTAATGTTTCTTTAGACAGTACAAAAGTTTCCACTTCTCATTATGTCAATATAAGCAACTGCAACAACGGTGCTAATAATATACACAAACAATAAATATTAAGTATTTCACTTACTCTTAAAATAAAACCATTTATCGATATATTTTACTTTGTTCGGTTCTTTTTATTAATTGTGTACAGATTAGATATACTGCAATTTAAGGTTATGTTTATAAGCGTCAAAATATACTACTGCATATTTACTAGCGCTGGCTCACAGCATCTTCTTCTTCCATAAGCGTCTGTGGGCAAAATATGAATTACGCGCTCGGCGCGAAATTTAAATCACTCTCAACACAACTTTTTTTTTACAGTTGCGTAATGAATTACTTTTCGCACTAGTGTTTCTTTACTTACAGAAACTCACTAGGTTTGCATTTGTCTACTTTCCATACGTAGCCAAGGCACTAATAGTTACGTAATAATAAAAAAATCGCACAGTTGTAGGAAAAAGTTTTATTTAAAATTAAAAAAGGTAATGGTCGAGAAAAAGCATTTTCAAATGTTTCGCAAAACAAAAACAAGACATTTTTAGGTCCAAAAGCTTTCGGGGCATCAGGGTAGCTTTTTAGAAACTGGAATATGCGAACAACTTTGACACACTGATTGAGACCTACTAATATAAAAGTTTGTGTACGTACTTTTATCCCGTTACGATATACCTACATCGGATTAATTTCCGTTAATTGTGAATAACTAAATTTACATATGGCTTAGATGTTATTTATAAATAGTTTTAGATGTTATATTAGTGTTCCGCAAATGTTCATTAACAATTCAACAATACGCAATTACAAAGGCATAATACTAGCCTACAGCAGTCAGTAATAAATGCAGAATCTAATCGACCTACATACGTAACCACAGGTAATTATTGGTAGGTGTCTTCGAATGTGATGCTTATTTGTTCAGCATAATAGTACTTCCGGCAAGTACTCACATATAGCCTTAGACTTAATTGTGTACTATAAATGATTCAATAATAATTAGTGAGAATTGAAAATGGATACTAAGGCAATTCGGCGTTAAGTCTAATACAACAACGAATTTGCAACACGAATAAGGCACACAATTGGTTCGACACTAATAAACTCACGCTAAACACATCCAAAAATCTAAATTTTCAGTTTGAGAACATGTCCGGATCTTATTCAAAACAGTTCTGTAAAATTATTAGGTATGACTATTGATCCAAAATTACAGATGCATTCCCACATACAAAACACATGTAATAAGCTTTGTAAAACTGTATATATATAATTCGAAATTTAATGTAAACAACGAATATGGACACTGTACGTTTGACTTATTTTGGACTTTTCCAATCAACCATGACCTACTGTATCTTATTATGGGGTCATGTCACGTCAGCGTACAAGGTATTTCTTTTGCAGAAAAAAACTATGGTAGTAATGTTAATGTAAGAGAACAGTGTAAACCTTTATTTATAAAACATAAAATTTTAACCTTTCCCTCCTATTTTATTTCGGAAAACTTATTGTATGCAAAGCGTAATCAGGAACAACTTACAACTTGCACGCAGATCTTCACTATTATAATACACGTAACAAAAATAACATAATCCTGCCCAAAAAAAGACTTTCTAAAGCACAGAATGGCCCTGAATTTTTGTAAAAAAAAATTTTCAATGCACTGTCGCCTGCTGTACGTAGATTACCTTATAAGAAATTTAAGCAAATTGTAACTGATATGCTGTTAGAGCAAGCATACTATAAATACGATGATATGTGTAAATAATAAGTAATTTCTCTTCTTTGACTTGGTTAAACATTTATCTTATTTGTATTTGTGCCTTAATAAATTATTATTATTATTACTATTTATAAATACTGTTAACGAAATGTAGAACAAAAAGATTTTAAAAATCATTTCTTTTCGATAAGCGTAATGCCCTTAATTGTATTTTCATTTCTTTTAAAAACTAAAGTTTTGTTATTATTTCTAGTTGTTTGTGAAGTTTCAGAGCAAAGAGCAACTAAAGAATTTAAAAAAATGTTGAAATTTGACCTTAAAAATGACAAGATGTAGCAAATTACAAAAACTTTAACAAGCATCTACATTTGGGTGTGACGTATGTATTATACAAACGTTCTATACCAGTGGTGGCGAACCTTCTATGCCAAAAATTTTCAGGTAATATTTATCGAGTTTCTAACGTGCCGGGCAGTTTTGATTAAGAACGGAAATTAATAAAAACTGTATATTAAAGTATAAAAATGAACATAGCTTTTATATGCATAACATCACGCTATATTCTATCAAAAGAGGTGACACGAAATCGTGAAACATTCACCGAAACATCCACTCATCAAATTTACCAAAGAATCAATCTTCGTCAAATATTTTCATCCTAACACACCATCCTTGCATCAATCACATATGTGTACATTAAGATAAACTCATAATTCGCCATTTTGCTTAATTAATAATTAATAGTAATAATTTTAATTTTTCTGTTAGTAATCTGTCAAATGGCCATCTTTAAGCTGTTTAAATAGAACCATGAGGAATAAAAGTAATAATTTAATTTTTGAATTGACAAATCCGTCATACTATTTCTTCTATTTATCATTAATTAACAGCTTAAAGATGGCAATTTTAATATACGTCTATCTTGCGACAGAAACTTAAATTTAGACTCATCGGATACAGTTTTTAATTCTGAACATCTTTTGTATATACATTTTTGTTCTAAAATTAATAGGATACAAATTATTGCAAAAATAATATTTTATCATTGTATTTTATATGGAACAGATTTCAAGTAAACACACGGTAGAATTAAATTGAAAATATATTAATTGCATTTTTATATCTTCCAAATTCAATCAATCGAAAATCATTAAACTGGGACTATATGCTGATATTCTGTCTGGATATCGATTGATGGGAGAAAAAATCGTATTAATTGTTAATTCCTTAAGCGTATAAATTGATAAATTGTTCACATGTCAGCAACATTTTCGTAAGTGCCATCTCTGGCACGCGTGCCATAGGTTCGCCATAACTGTTCTATACTATTTTCATATCTACACAAAATGCCTGATTTTCTTGTAGATCTGTTAAATAATCTAAGAGATTACGTGACGTCAAATAATACGGAGAGATAGACCAATAGATTGACGGATTTTTTATTACTAACTTCTTCGTGTTCTACAAGTGAAATGAATGAAACGTAAATTTTGTTAGGAGGCGAAATACATTTTTTATCGTAATTATAATATTTCTTTCTTGAGTTACAAATGTGAAAAGTCAAATAAAAAAATCTAATTGGTAAGTAGATCTTTTTGTAAAATAGTGCAGAGAAAGATTATAAATACAACAGTTCATAATCTCCTGCACATTTTTACATAATTAAGAAATATGTATACTCACTAATCTTAACTAATAACCTTGTTCAGCGTATGAAGCAAATCCTAATGGACTTGAAAAAAAATATTTTAATGGCAGTAAACTGTATGTAGACAAGATATGTAATGTAAGTCAAGAGCAGATCGCCATATTTCTCCCGACAAGTTAATATTAACTACGGAAGCAATTATGTAACCCAAACATCCATATTTGCACTAATGATCAAGATTTATTCAGTTCCGGTCAATTTGCATATAATAGACAACCTAATATGTTAAACAAAAATATGTTCTAGGAAAAAAATATTAACTTTAAAACAGGGCTGGGATAACATTAACAAATTGTTACGTTATTTTGTAACGCTACAAAAAAATTAATTCGTTACAGGAGGTTATAAATAACTTGGAAAGAAACAAAATAACGTGGTATAACGTTATAACAACATTTGTTTGATTTCGTTAGTATAACATTAGAATAAATTTATTGTTCTCTAATATGCAATAAATGAATTAGAAATGAGAAATAATATACATACATACATATATATCTTCACGCAATATCCCAACAAATGGGGTAGCACAAACCCTAAAATCACTCAAAAAAAACATTCACTCATCACACCCATCAAACAACCAGCCATCACCAAACATTTTCATCCAAACACACCACCCTCACTTCAACCACATTTATAGATCACTCCATATAAACTCATTCATTTATTACACTCGAAAACATTATCACACAACAAACCTTCAATCACATCATTCCTATTCTCTTACCATTCATTTTCCTTCCTCAACGTACATAACATATGCATAAAAAAAAATAAAAATCTCAAATTACTCACATTTACTCCTAACAACGAATCTAATAACGAAACAACAACGAATCTACAAGATTAGAAAAGATGAAAGCGATAGTCTACACTTGTATATGAAAGAAAAGACCACACAATGCAGTCACAGATAATGAGACAAAAAGATAAGAAAGGGAGGGAGCGTCGCCCTGCGCATGTTTTGAAAGTGAATTTCACACAATTGCAGTTATATTACTTTATTATATAGGTATTACCTTGTTTTAGAAACTAAAATTACATATTGCCAAATATAAACTAAAGTAAATAAATACAAAATTATAAATAACATCGAAATTTCAAATGAAGTTTTTTTATAAATTTAATCAATTATTTTTGCTATTGTCAATTTGTTATTCATGTAATGACAGTGACATCTATAATACTAAATAAAACAAAAAACTATCGGTAAGTTAGGGAATCATATTCTCAACAGCCAAATATGAAAAATATTAAATTTGTAAACATGAATATGTAAGTGATATATTTATGCGCGTGAAGTGCGACTAACAGCCGTCGAATCACGCCTTAAAATATGTTAGTGGAGGCAGAAGAGTAATTATAATGTGGTGAAAATTGTTTCTCGGATGTGGGAATCAAACCCAGGTTCTCATATTAACAGTCCACCTGATACCGGAAAAAATTAAATAATAAAATATACATGTAGGTTTTGTTAATAGTTATTTTTATAACAAGTGCCGAAAAAGGCTCGTTACGTGCACGAGCATGTAACCTTTTTCGGCACGTGTTATAAACAACATTTTTCCTACAACTGTGCGATTTAGTAAATCACTAAAATATTATTAAAATTTATAAAATTTATAAAATTTTAATGATATTACATGACATCAACCTGCTGCTGGTACTTCTGAAGCTTCCGAAATTGTTACCAATAATATTACTGGTAATAATATGAACAGGTACGGAAGAAATCAATGTTTCTTTAGACACAAAAGTTTCCACTTTACATTATGTCAATATAAGCAACTGTAACAACTGTATTAATAATATACACAAACAATAAATATGAAGTATTTCACTTACTCTTTAAATAAAACCATTTATCGATATATTTTACTTTGTTCGGTTCTTTTTATTAATTGTCTACAGATTAGATATACTGCAAATTAAGGTTACGTTTATAAACGTCAAAATATACTACTGCATATTTACTAGCGCTGGTTCACCGTATCTTCTTCTTCCATAAGCGTCTGTGGTCAAAATATGAATCCCACGCTCGGCGCGAAATTTAAATCGCTGTCAAAACAATATTCTTTTGACAGTTACGTAATGAAGCACTTTCCGCACTAGTGTTTCTTTGCTTTCGGAAACGCACTTGGTCTGCATTCATCTACTTTCCATACGTAACCAAGGCAATTATAGTTACGTAATAACAAAGAAATCGCACAGTTGTAGGAAAAGGTAATTATTTCGGTCCAAAACTTTAATTTTATTGTAAATGCATGGAACCCATGAACCACAGAATTATTGAAAAATATTGGTTCGCAAACCTGGGTTCAGTTTCGGTTCGGGTTTAAGTCGACAAAATTAATGTTTCTGATTCAATTACAGGTTCATTAAAAACATGGGGACAGAACAGTTTTCGATTCGACGTGTGGTCCCTGGTTTTTATTACTGTAGATACGGTTTCTTGTATATTTTGCAATATTTTTTAGTAATTATTATTTGTTTGTAATCGAATGTAGCAAGCAGACTTTTATAGATATTTTTTTTTATTTATATAGAACTTTAAAAGTAAAATTTGACATTAAATTATCTTAAAATTAATCTATTACAATAATTTATTAAAACTATATTTAATAACTGCTCTCTTTAGATTTATTTAATTTTTAGATATTTAGCAACTTCTGGAGTGGTATCAAGTTGGTGTGTGGATCCTGAGAACCTCGGTTTTACCCCTGTGGTTCCCCGTCGACTAACATCTTTGGGGGCCGGTATTTGACGGCTGGTAACCGCACTTCATGCGAAAAAATATATCACTTACCGAGATCTGCTTCGGCAGAGTGTCACATCCACAAAAAGGAGTGATGATATATTTATTTTTTTTTTTTTAATATTAATAATATAGTTACTGGATTCCATATTGTTTTATTTAAGATATTTATTTATTTATTTATTTTCATGGCATTAAACTGGCACTGGTCATTGCACTTCACGCACATAAATCAATGAGTTGCCGAGATCTACTGCAGCATAGTACCGCACGCAGTAATGGATATAAAACGTGATGATATCATTATTTTTTATTTATTTATATTTATTTATATATGTTAATCTCTTCAACAAAAAACTTAATTCCAGTTACAGTACAGGGATCCAGACTCACTGAATCGGTATGTGGTATTTCATATATTTTTAGCCTGAGTGGGATTCGAACTCGTGATATTCGGATACGAATGCCGTAATACTCACCACACTATCGTACTGCCGAACTTAATACATAATATTTGAGGGACAGCAGTGCAACTGGCCATTAATCTTCTTGTGGGTCTATTGCACTGTTTGATGAAAATTAAATAACGGAAATGAATAATAATGGGGTAATGGCACAGTGGTAGCAAGTCGGCCTGTGGATCCTAAGAACACTGGTTCAATCCCCGGAGCCGACAAAACATTTTCACCAATTTAAAATTACTTCTGTGGCTCCCCCACCACTAACATCTTTGGGGGCCGTGACTTGACGGCTGGTAACCGCACTTCACGCGCATAAATATATCACTTACCGAGATCTGCTTCGGCAGAGTGCCACACTCAGTAATGGGTAAAAGGCGTGATGATATATTTATTTTATTTTTATTTAATAATGAAATTATATTTTGTATCAAACATTCGAAAAAAGGTTTAATAAAAAATATTAATGAGATTTTATGTTTTCAAGTTATAATAAGAGCTTGTGTACTCACCTTTTGTCTTTAAATCTAATATACTTAATTAAAATTTACAATTATATTAATATATGTTTGTCGTACTTTTGTTTCAAAAGCAACTGTCTGGAATTTACTTTCAAAAATAAAACACTGCTGCAATTAAACATTTTTTAAAAATCTAGTACACACTATTTAAATATTTAAGTTTATTTCTGTGTAAATATTTGATTGTGTATGTAAGACAAATGTCAGAAATATATTCTTTTTGTTGCGGATTCACGATATTATAAATTATGATAAATATAGGCCATAATTTAGTATAACTTTGTAAAAATAATTGTCTTGACATAAGAATGTATTTATCATTTTCTTAAATAATCTGATGACAGAAGAAAGCACAGAATTATCGAAACGTTGTATTTCTGTAATAATGACCGGAACTTAATCCAAATAATTCGTTTGATTATTTTCGAGTACTCAGCCTGATTTTTTATTTTAAAATATATTTGTGGAATGAAGAATGCTTTATTAACGATAATTTTTGCAAGAAAACACTGAAATATGATTTTTTAAATCTAAGTATATAAATGTAAAAATATTTCTATTGAGAATTCTTGAACAAAGGTATTTACTAAGCTTTGAGAAACAACCTTTTGATTTTTGTAATTTGATATATTGTTAAAAGGCTTTACTGCCGAGACACTTTCCATGACATAAGACAATTCCTGCGGAAAAGATTGTGTTGCAAACTGTCGCGTTGCAAAAGTCATCTTATTTGTCAGTTCAATAGCGATGTTATTTCAAAACAAACCGTCAAATCACTAACGGAAGGGTGGTGTCAGTTTTCATTGCTGTTATGATTATCCATTAATTTTTATGTAATATTTTTATGTTTTATGTTTCTTGAAATTAACTATCATTATCAGGAATGTAGTTTAAAAAATATAGTACCAGGGCTATATACTATCAAAGTAAAGTCTATTCAATTTCAATTTGATCATAGAAAAATGGCTCATGCCATTACATTAATACTCGTGTTATAATTGCTCCTTTTGTACCATCATTTGTATACATACATACATATCGTCAGGCTATATCCCATCAAATGGGGTAGCACGAACCCTAAAATCATTCATAAAATATTTACTCATTACATTCATCAAATAATCAGTCCTCGTCAAACATTCTCATCCAAACACACCATCCTCACTTCAACCAAATTCATAGATCCCTTCATATAAACTCATTTATTTATTACACTCGAAATCACATATCATACAACAAACCTTCAATCACATCTATCCAATCACTCCTACTCTCTTATCATTCATCTTCTTTCTTCGACATACATAACATATGCGTAAAATATCTCAAATCACTCACGCTTACTCCTAACCACGAATCTAATAAGAAATCTAACAACGAATCTACAAAGATTAGAAAAGATGAAAGCAATAGCCTGAACTTGTATATGAAAGTCCACACAATGTAGTAAATGAAAATGAAACGAAAACATAAGAAAGGAAGGGAGTGTCGCCCTGCACTTGTTTTTGAAAGTGAATGCCACACAATTACAGTTAAACACTCTATATAAGAACTGAAAACGAATTAAAAGATAAGAAAGGATGAGGCTGTCGTTCCTGCGCTTGTTTTTAAAAGTGAATTCCACAAAATTGCAGTTAGACACTCAATATAAGATCGGAAAACGAATAAAAAATAAGAAACGAAGGGAGTGTCGTTCCTGCGCTTGTTTTTGAAAGTAAATTTCACACAATTGCTGGTAAATACTCTAATGAAATTACTAAACAACAAAACTAAAATAAAAAATTCTGCACTCTTCTTAAATCATCAGATTCATTCCGCAATTAATCTTCGCCAAACGTTCCTATCCTGACACACCACTTTAGCTTCAACCACATTCATAATTCATTTCATACAAGCTCGTTTATTCCTCATACTCGGAAACTTCCGATCACGCAACAATCCTTCTATCATATTCATCCATTTATTCAAAGGTCGTCGACGCAATATTTCACCCTCAATTTCACCAACATATACTTGCTTCACCAATCTCTCATTCAACATACATCATTTGTATGAATTTAAAATTTAATTATTATGAATTATATCCTATGATTAGTATATTACTATCTAGACTATTTTAAAGTTATCTTACTGGAAACAAAAACACTCAAATAAACAAATCATAAAAAAATAGTTAACAATCTATTAAAATGATCGAGACTCACCAGGATTTTGACGTAAGTCTCGGCAAGACTCGATACTGATCTCATTTTGGTCTCGACTTTTACCTTGAGATTCAAGAATGGTCTCGTCTCTACTTTTCGAGACAAGAAGAAACGTGACCGAGACTGGTCATTATTTATTATATAAAGCAAGAAACATCAACCAACGAAACTATACATTTTACATTATTTATTTAACCTAAATCGGCATTTTCTCAATAAATTAGCATTTCTAGTATCGTAACTATGAAAGTAACTATTTAAACACATCAAATATTTATTTTTGTGGAACTCTAGCAGAGTATAAAACACAAACGTCATAATATTTGTCTCAGTAAATTGCGGTTTACAGTGGCTTTTGAAATTTTAAGTTACAAATTATTCTAATAGCTGTCTCTTGCAATTGAAATATATTAATCACTTTAGGAGAATTTCCCGAACACAAAATGCCGTGAGCAATATGAGAATGATGTCACACGGTTCTATTGACGATTCTAGCATGGCAAACTTCATTGAATTGCGCTACGCTTATTATGGCCGTTTCATTTCATCATTTTGCCATATAAAAATTTGAGTTTTTTACAGTTCTGGTACGTCAAGTAATACCATCTAGTGCTTTTTATTTCTATTAAAGGAAAGTGGAAACGCTGTCAATTTACAAAACAACCTTAAAATAATTGAAAACTGATGTTTATGTGATCAAACAAAATACATTTAATGAAACTGGGTATTTTATTTATACATTAAATATGATTAAATATTATGACTAGTATTCTGATCTTTCGACTAAAGTGACTTGCTAATCTAGACTAAGTGAATTTCATTTGGCAACGTAGCATTATCTGTCACTTCAGGTAAATAATGCCGCCATTATGTCTACCTTTTTAAATATTTTGAACTGTTTATAAGTCAAAAGAAGGAACTATTATTGAGCTATTGGTGCCAACGGTTAGTATTTTACTGTAAAGTTCGTACGATAATAAATATATAATGACTAGGCTTGGTTTTTAGGATATTTTCAATAAATGCAAGAGGCAGTATTTTCAAATTTAGTTACAACGTATCTCGTTAGAGGTGCTAGTTGACGTGCCTGCTCTGTAAATTTATGAAACGGCCATAATAAGCGTAGCGCTATTCAATGAAGTTGGCCATGATTCTAGAGGTGCGATATGACATCTGTTGACAAAAATTTGAAGTAGTGTATGAAGACATCTAAAGTGACTATTACTTGTGATTTATATGTGCTTCAAACAATGGGATGGCTAGCACAGTGGTATGAAGTCGGCCTGTGGATCCTGCGGTCCCTGGTTCGATTCCCACAGGCGACAAATTTTCATAATTTGAAAAAGCTATCCCTGTGGCTCCTCCACCACTAACATGTTTGGGGGCCGTGATTTGACGACTGGTAACCGCACTTCACGCGCAAAAATATATCACTTACCGAGATCTGCTTTAGCAGAGTGCCACACCCAGTAATGGGTAGAAGGCGTGATGATATATTTATTTTTATTTATTTTATTTATCAAACAATTTTAAGTACTTAGTAAAAAGAGCAAAAAACATCATAACGTATAACGTATAGTAGATGCCATTCAAATACGAGACGCGAGGCAAGTTGAAGTTTCCACGTGATAATAACATCGTATGTCAGTATCAAACTTATGTTTGATCATAAAAAAGCATTGAAATTTGTTACTCAATCGGGAAAAAAATCATTCTAAGTATTATGAGAGTATGGTCAGGTCATTTTGCGGATAGGAGCTACAAATTACGAGGTGATTATAAATATTTTCACTTATAATATAACTAGTGCATTAAATATTACCGCTTATTTTTTGACGTTTCTCAAAACCTATAAAATGATTCATTGTATGTCACGTGTCTGCGTTTGAACCAATCCTGTCATTATTATACTGAGAATAAAGTCTTGTGATTATTCCCGGGAACAATCTCTGTAGATGCTTTTTTTGTTTGTGACAAATAATAGGTAGTTATCAAATAATTATTTAAAACTGTCAACACGTCAAGTAAAATGAGTGAAAAAAATCGATTTAGTTTCATTTCAGATACAGAACTACACAAACAAATTTTGGAAACAACTTCCAAGAATACATTAATAAGTAATCAACCGATATGGACCCAGTTCAAAATATTTTAAGTTGGACGAATCGATCTCAACAGCTACGTAAAAAATAATCTAATTAAATATAACTCGAGAGTTCGATAAATAAGAAAATAATTGTCCAGTATCTTTCTCAAACTTGTTGCCCTTTGGCAATAGCCACTCAAGCACTACGGGCTTTCGTGACTATTGCCTAGCAACAAGTTTTCGAAAGATGAGTCAAATTATTTGCAATTTATTCTCACTCTCTTGTTATATTATTACTGATAATTTTTTTGAGTTCACGAGTACTTTTTTTGCTATGAAATATGCATTAGTCCATGACGAGTGCAGATATCATAAGAGCAACAAAAGCCTTAGTAAACAGCGAGAAAACAAAAAATGGAAATATCCAATACACCTTTAGTATTTGGTAAGAATGTTGCCCCACGAAAACAATCAAAATTTTTACAAAATCAATATTTGCAATATATTCATTTGGTAATTATGTGTTAAACAAACTAATTGCAAGGTAATTAAAAAATATTAGAGTAAAACTGTAAATTTTTCATACATAAAATTATCACGATAATTGCATTAGTGCAAATTACCGCTGTAATTGCACTAGTATAAAATATCACTTTTCAATTCACTCATTTCCACGACAACGTGATCAAATAATGAAACGCTATTGGTTGTCGTGGTGCAATATTCAACATTATTTTCAAAATATATATTAAGCACAGTTAGCAAAATATAATAATATACCTTACACTATATTTCTGTAGTGTGGGGTAGCCTGTAAATATTCAACAAGTTGTACTATACTAAATTTAACTCTAAAAACCAGAAAATTTCACGTAACCTTTATACAACTAACTGCTCATATTACTTTGAGTTGACAATTATAGGGTATTATACAACAAGTTTATATTAATAGTCATTATACACGAATGCATGCACTATTTTTTCAATAACCAAAACCAAACACAACATCCAAAATTATTTAAATAAATGTCACCCTTAAATGTCAAAAAATCTTAGGATCGGTATTATTCACCACATTTATTTCTTAAATCTAGATTTAAAAAGGCAACAGCCTATCTCTTATGGGAAATTAACATTGCTGTTAAAATTTAAACTGTAGTTAACGATAAATGCGCATTTAAAAGTTTCATAATTGCGACCATTATTATTTCAATGCTGCGCGGTTGTTGGTCAATAATCTCTATTAGTGTCATTACATGCATACATACATATCTTCACGCTATATCCCAACAAATGGGGTAGTATAAATCCTAAAATCACTCATAAAACATTCACTCATCACACTCATCAAACAATCAGCCCTCGTCAAACATTATCATCCAGACACACCATCCTCACTTCAACCACATTCATAGATCACTCCATATAAACTCATTCATTTATTACACTCGAAATCATTTATCACATAACAAACCTTCAATCACATCATTCATCTTCTTTCTTCAACGTACCTACATAACATATGTATAAAACATCTTAAATTACTCACACTTACTCCTAAAAACAAATCTAATAACGAAACTAACAACGAATCTACAAAGATTAGAAAAGATGAAAGCGACAGTAACTGAAAATGAGACAAAAAGATACGAAAGGAAGGGAGTGTCGCCCTGCGCTTGTTTTTGAAAGTGAATTTCACACAATTGCAGTTAAACATTCTACGTAAGAACTGAAAACGAATTAAAAGATAAGAAAGGAAGGGAGTGTCGCTCTACGCTTGTTTTTGAAAGTGAATTCCACACAATTGCAGGTAAACACGCTAATGAAATTATTAAACAACAAAACTAAAATCTAAAATCCTGCACTTTTCTGAAATCATCAGATTCATTCTGCAATTAATCTTCGCCAAACGTTCCTATCCTGACACACCACTTTAGCTTCATCCACATTCATAATTTCTTTCATACAAGCACGTTCCTTCCTCATACTCGGAAACTTTCGTTCACGCAACAATCCTTCCATCATATTCATCAATTTATTCATAGGTCGCCCACGCAATCTTTCACACTCAATTTCACCAACATATACCAATTTTACCAATCTTTCATTCGACATACGTTCTATATGCACAAACCATCTCAACTGACTTATACCTACTTTTCTAACTACATTCTTCTCAATTTCACACTCATCATACACCAATGTATTCCGGACTTTAAAGTACTGATAATACATATTTAATAAGTAAGTTAAAGTATGGCCGTAGAAAAATAAAACTTCGTTAAAAGATATTGATTATATATTGTAAGTATTGATTGCTTGATTGATACACTATTCTTGGTAGTTGCAGTCATCAAGTTTTTGTCTGAAAGCAATTTGCGCACAGTGTATTATCTGCGCTCGGACAGCGAAGTGCGGGATTGAAAATGGGTGAGCAGGATTGTAAGAACGCGCAACGAATGTAGAGGTGGTGGTGGAAACAACATGTCATCTAATACCCATTTATTATTTAAGTGTAAATTTTTGGTGCTCATTCATCATATTTGCTACTCATTAATATTTTTTGATAACCATTAATTATTTTATTCACAACTCATATATAATGAAGACATTATTACCTACACTGATTTCAGTTGAATTATATGGCTCATAAAACACTGTAAACAGCTTGTTTCTTAGCAACCACTTCATGATCTACCGTATTTAAAGTCGTGATATAACCAGGGAAACCACTGTGCAATAAAACTTGCACTTAGGGCCAGTTTGTCAATAACTGATTTATGTTAATGTTAATCATGATTAAATAATAATGGAAACTATGGTTACTATTATTACTTAATCATAAATAAAAATAAATATAAATAAATATATCATCACGCCTTTTACCCATTATCGGGTGTGGCACACTGTTGAAGCAGATCTCGGTAAGTGATATATTTATGCGCGTAAAATGCGGTTACCAGCCGTCAAGACACGGTTCCCAAAGATGTTAATGGTGGGGGAGCCACAGAGGTAATTTTAAATTGGTGAAAACGTTTGTCGGTTTTTGGGATCGAACCAGGATTCTTAGGATCCACAGGGCGACTTGATACCACTCAGTCATTACCCCATTATTAATTATTATTTAATCATGATTAACGTTTATCGAGAGTAAACCGGTGATTGAAAAACTAGCCTTTACTGTGTTTAAATTTTATCATTAATAGGTAACTTGCAGTACAAGTATTGTAAAAACATATTTTTGATGCTCAGTAAATATATTTCTGAAGCTTAAGGGTCCCGTCTCCACGTAGCTCTACTTTGCGTCCACTTTTCGGTCTCAGAAGTGTACTGCGGTGTGAGAATCTTTAGGCCCACTTGTAGTTGAACATTTATATTGTGCCGGATGTAGATACAGAAGAATAACACCACAGCACGAATATAGCTGCGAATAGCATCTCCACTCCTAAATCTCTCTATTCGTACCCTGCCGCATCTGAATTATGGAAACTGATTTAAGCGTTCATAAAACTATATAAATGCGGTTTAGAAATACCTAAATTACAGACGTATTTTTAAAGATAGAATAAAATATCCAAAATGATCTTGTAGACGAATAATGAAAGTATGTTTATACCCCATTACATTTTCTGATAAAAATCTGTTTTATAAGATATATTTTGCCAATATAGTTCAAAATGGAGTTTCTTTGTGAATATTTAATATCGATTGTAAATATCTTTATTAAAAGTTAACACAGCACAAACATAGATTCAACCTTCAAGACATAATTCTGGGTAACATTGCTTTTTAAATATTAATATGTTATTGATAACAAAGGTACCGACATATCCATTCACGTAAAATTTCTCTGAAGAGACGGGACCTATAAATAACCTTTTGGTAACCGATGCAAGTTTGTGCTTAAAAAATTATTCTGTGCTCAGTTAATTTATTTCTATTAATATTATGCTTAAAGTTTCCCAAGATTGATATTTTTGAAGTAGGTAATACGGAACTGAAACAAATATAAACAAATTTGTAATGTTTGACCGTCAGACTGTTAGACATATTATTTATTATCTGATTTCATTAGTTACGGCCTATATTGTGTACAAAAGTAGAAGCTGAGGTAGAACAATTTAAATCCATGTTAATAGGATGTATTCCATTTCCATATTTTCTAATAAATGACAAATAATTTTAAATCTCTTTGTAATCAACTTATATTTGTATTTCTTTTCAAATTTGTAATTTAATTCTCTTAAATAAGCCAAAAATCATAAATAAAAATTGGCTTTGAAAAGGTTCGAAACGTTTCTCTATTGGCTGATCGCTAACATGACTTCCATTGCTCAGTATTTCGTGGCTAATTTTTACTTTCTTATACATAGTATAAGGAAGTATTGGAATCGTGAAAAAAATCGTTGACGAGATTTTCGCGGAAATACTTGTTTTGAGATCCACTGAATCCGTTTTGATCATTTTCTCAATGATGTCTGTGTGTGTGTGTATGGATGGATGGATGGATGTGTGTCCGAGTGTGCAATATCTCATGAACAAGATAAGATTTGTTAACGAAACTTGGTAATTATAAGTTTCATGAAAATACGAAGAGCTGAGTTGATTTTGTTTGAAATTGAAAAACCGGAAGAGGAAATTTACTGAACACACGAAACAATAAATTCTTTCTCCTTTTTTTAGTGCGCCCGGGGCCGTCGTTTTACTGCACCCATCTTAATCCAGCCCTGGTTCAAGCTGTACTCTCGTCTATATTTCATAATTTTATGATTGTTTTTAACAAAGTTATTTAACTTCAAATTAATTTCTATAGGCAGTTGCAGAAATTTATAGTACCTGGTTTTTGTAAAACACGAAAACAGCGTTCAAATGATGGTCAATAAGGATGAGCATTCTTCAACTGACTAGGCGTTCATAAGGACCAAGGAACTTATCTCATATATTCCATGCCCGCGGGAGTAGTGACCGCTTAAAGTTATTAAATATTATTTTATCGGCATCGGTTTGTTCGATTTCGTTACTGTAGCTACAATAAATTTGCAGTCGTGATCGCACCAAGGTTCAATACAGATAATTTTATTAGAAAATTTTGTTTATAATTTCCTATAAGAGCCAGGGCCGCAGTAAAGTTAGCTTACGCCTACGGCCAAAAATATAATTTACTCCCGTATAAAAACTAAGATACAATTTTTTTATTTGATATTTATTATTTTTTTAACTGTAACAATATGAGCTATCTCATTGTTGTTATTAGTTTCGTTTAAATAAAAGCTTGGTTTCATATAATTTGATACTAGTGATCACATATGCTTTTATGGGTGAATGTGAGACTTTCTGGTTTTCAAATATAGGACATTTACTTATAACAGTGACAATTAGAGTTAATGTTCTAAGAATTCCAAAAAGTTTTCATGTTCGCGTCATCTATGGTGCCATGGTATCAGATTACACAACCCAATCATTTGAGACATCTGTATTCATCCCGAGGTTTAGGGAAGAAATCCATATGTGGGTATTGTATCCAGGATAACAAGTGTTTGGGGTAGGCAAAGTTAGTTCCGAACATCGACTTAAGGAGTAAAGATGTGTGCTCTTCACACGACGCGGCGTTCGCGTATTTATTTAAATAATTATAATTAGTGTAACTTAAATTTAGCAATCAGATCTATATTCATATCATTTAAGTATTTGTATAGTTTTATAGTTTATTTCCATTATTTTATAATATTTTTTAAATCTATTTAAATTTGTTTCGATTTATCTTGTGCTTTAATTATTTTCGAAATGATGTACAATTTTTCATTTATTCGCTGTAACGTTCCTCATCATAGTATAAAACACAAGCAAACTTAACTATTACCAATTAAAAATAATGAAAAAATGGAGGTATAGTATGCGTTAAGATATTTGCAAAATCTATTTGGTGGACCCTCACAGCATGATGTTTCTTAAGTGGGATATAGGGGTTGAAAACTTGAGTCGTATTACAAAATTTTCACTTTGCACTATACACAAATATTAAGCACATTAAACAGTAAAATAAATATGCAAATTTGATTTATTATTTTAGAAGGTAGTTGCCATAATTATAATTATAAAAAAGTACATATATATTTGGTACTCAATAGAAAACTTATATTTATATACATTAAAAAAATGTTCTTGCGGGTCTTATGTTTTATATGTATAGCATTACTTAGATTTAATTTTGAAATTATCTGTAAATAACCGCAAATTGCAATATCCTCACTTACAAATTTGGTAATTCCACCCTGGCAAATAATTATCTATCTTCCTTCTGTTAGGGGCTTGTCAACCCATTAGGAGAGCAGTTAGATTTTACAAATATCTTGACACAAACTATATCTATCTATCAAAGTTTCCCAAATAATATTAACCTGATTCTTTCCTAACCTAACGTCATGAATCAGTCACGCATCTATCATTGATATGGATAAATCTTAAATCAATGATTCACGTGTCCGTATATACATATGTATAACAAATAAACAAACGTTCGTGCTTATACAAAGAGCTAACCAATAGGCATGCAGCGAAACTGATTTTAATTGTCTCCCTCCAAACATAGTAAATGTTGTGGTTTACCAATTGGACATTTATGTGTACTGCGTAGACCCGGTAAATGGAGTATAGTACGAATTATTAAACAAAGGCGTCGATGCACACAAGAATATTGACCGCATTCATCAGAATCATCAGTAACTGCAATAAAGATTACAACTATTTCTTTTAATATAAGCTATAAGGTATAATCATCATTATGGATATTAAGAGTTTTTTTATTTTTCATAAAAATATCGGCGCCCGTTTTCTTAGTGCGCCCGGGGCCGTCGTTTTCCTGCATCCATCTTAGACCAGCCCTGGTAAGAACAACGAGTAGATATCAAACGTTTTTGTTCGATAGACAATAGTTGCAAACTCAAATGTAATAAGGGATCCATAAATTAGATGTATAAAGAAGCGGGCCGTATTCAATTTCTGTTTTTTTCTGAATTAAAATACAATCAAATAAAAATAATTAAGTTTGATTTAAAATTATTCGATGTAATGAATTTTACCTAAAAATAGAATTTTTGTCTGTAACACGACAAGTAAAATAAATATAAATATATCATCACGCCTTCTACCCATTGCTGGGTGTGGCACTCTGCTAAAGCAGATCTCGGTAAGTGATATATTTTGCGCGTGAAGTGCGGTTACCAGTCGTCAAATCACGGCCCCCAAACATGTTAGTGGTGGAGGAGCCACAGGGATAGCTTTTTCAAATTATGAAAATTTGTCGCCTGTGGGAATCGAACCAGGGACCTCAGGATCCACAGGCCGACTTCATACCACTGTGCTAGCCATCCCATATGAAGTATTTAAATGTAAATGAAACAATTGGTGGTTACTATTGTTTAACTAAATAATAACACCCACTAAAACATTTAACTTTATTTAACTTAACGAACTATAATAAAATGAAATTATAACCAAATAAAACTAAAAACATATAAGAATAATTAAATGATAATTAAATGCGCCCAAAGTGTACAAACGGATTCGACGTCGATCACAAATATATCTCAAATATCATTTGAATATTATGTAACAATTGCTGTACGTATATTTATTTGATTGTATTCTATTTTCATTTACCAAAACTTTACAAACCTAGATTAGAGAATGAAACTACACTTTACTTTTACTTTTAATTAAATTGAAACGAAGTGTTCAAATCTAAAGCATTAAGATGAAACAAATTTCCGTATAAATATTATAGTCACCCTCTGAAATGTCAGAAAAAAATATCTTTCTAATAATATAGAAACGAAATTAATAATTTTCATTGCAATTTCGGCTCCTGAACTAATAAAAAATCAAATGTCGTAAGTTAAACTGAAAACCAGGTACTGTCAAAATTTCATAATCATATAGAATTATTCATATGATATTCCTCATTTATTACGTCCAACGCAACAGAGTATCTATATCGTTATTAATATTACTCGTAATAAACTATATTCTATGCGTCATGCCAAATGGCTCTACAATTACGTCATTAAATTTGTAAGGGTTATCTGTATTTGAATCATTTTGTTTCTGTGATATATATCTTAAATCAGGGATGAGCAACCCGCGGCCCGCCGAACAAATTTGTGCGGCCCGCCAAGCATTTGCAAAATTGTTGCAAAATATTATTATTTCTGAAGGATTTAGAAACTGAATATGGTGACGTGATTTTCAATACTGAAATACGGTGGCTTAGTAGAAGTGCAATCCTAAAAAGAGTATACAACTTAAAAAGTGAAATACAATTGTTTGTGGATATGAAGGGATATCCCTTTCCTCAATTTGATGATAAAGATTGGCTGTGCGATTTTGGGTTTCTTATCTATATAACTCAGCATCTCAATAATCTTAATGTGGAACTTCAAGGCAAAGGACAATTTATCCACAATTTGTATGATAAAATTAAAGGCTTTGAAAGCAAATTGAAATTATGGAGAAAACATCTTTTGGAAAATAATATGTCTCATTTCCAATATTTAGGGAAACAAAAGGCGCCTAGTTGTCAAAAATATTGTAACGAATTTAAAGCCAGTTGAGAGCATTCCAGAAACCTTCTCGAGAAACAAGTGCGTAGCAGCGTGACCTCACTTGTGCATAGAGTTCGCTCGCATGTCTGGGCGTGTGGTTTGACGGGATATTCTAGGACGTTCTGGAATATTCGAGAATTGTTCTACGGACGGGAGTATATAAGCCGAGGTCGAGTGGCTGAGTTCAGTTGACAGTAGACTTCGAACGCGTAATATAAATGTGGTGAAATAAATAACAGCTCAAGTGTACGTAATATAAATACTTATTAGTAGTAATAATAATAAATACTTTTATTTTCGTTCAACATAAATAGTTGTGAGTTATTTTTGTGCCTTAAACATTCTACACACTTCCAGAAAGACGAAAAACGTTACAATATGTTGAATATATAGATATCTTAATAAGCCAATTCCAAGCACGATTCAAAATGTTTAAAGTCGAGGGGACAGCGGTTTCCATAAAAATATTTTCAACGCGATTCAACATAGACGTGGATACAGTTCCAGAACAACTGCAAATGGAATTAATAGACATGCAGAACAATACGGATTTTAAAAATAAATTTCTATCGGAGACCATCGATAATTTTTATAAATTTTATGTGAGCCCTAAAAATGTCCACTTTTGGCGGAAAATGCAAAGCAACATACGTCTCTTTTTGGAAGTACATATGTTTGTGAACAACTATTTTCAACAATAAAGATAATTAAGAACGACTACCGATCAAGACTGAGCGATGCCCGATTGGAGAGCTGCGTTCGTGTAGCCGTGTCGGGAATACCGGCTAATATTGACCAACTTGTAGCGAAGAAACAGTGTCATATTTCGCATTGAAATTCATATTAATTCCAATGTTATTTTGGATTTTTTTTTTTTATACTACATTTTATGGAGTGTTTTGTTTTTCTTCAAATTTTCTATTATATGTATTATGTGTATTTTGTGTTATGTTTATTAAATATATAAGGTTTTATAATTTATTAATATGTGTTATTTTGTCTGCGGCCCGCCAATAAATTTCAAAATTTCGATTGGCCCATTGATACAAAAGGTTGCCCACCCTTGTCTTAAATAATACTCAAAAAAAGTACGGGTTTCGTTTTTCTTAAAAAAAAAATAAAAAAAAAAAATTTGTGGCTTTTTTGCGGACCAACTACTCAGGTCATATGCCGCCATTTCACCCTAATTCGCGTTTTAAGTGTTATTAGTCAACAGCAGCGCGGGTTTCTCTGGACGGTCAATTATTGTTATTAACATTATTATATTATGGAGTAGGTGGTTCAGTGGCATCGAGTCGGCGTGTGATTCTGAAAACCCTGGTTCAATTCCCACAGACGACAAAAATTTTCACCAAATTAAAATTACCCCTGTGGCTTCCCCGCCACTAACATCTTTGGATGCCGTGAGTTGACGGTTGATAACCGCATTTCACGCGCATAAATATATCACTTACCGATATCTGCTTCGGCAGAGTGTCACACCCAGTAATGGGTGAAAGGCATGATGATATATTTATTTATTTTATTTTACAATAATTTTTTCAAAATTCTGTGTACCCATTAAATTCAGTAATACATATTACATATAATATTGGTAAAGCTATTTTCGACTAACATAAATATAGAAAATGCTCAGGTATGCCATACCCAGTAATAGGTAAAAGGCGAGATGATGTATTTATATTTATTTATTTTATTATTATTATTATTTAAACCTAGAACAAACTTATAGACATACCTATTTTCTATCTATTTATGTTTTGATACTAGGCGTATTCCACTTGTCTTTTTGATCAGATCTAACTTACATTTACTGAACTACATCACTTATTTATTTCGCTAGATTACTTCATAGACTTTATTTCTAGTACTAGAATTACTTATTCTAATTTACTTTGAAGTAATTCATCGAAATAAGTTTGCTTAACTCAGTTAAATTAATTCATTTATTTATTAATTTATGGAGTGGCTAGCTCAGTGGTATGAAGTCGGCCTGTGGATCCTGAGAACCCTGGTTCGATTCCCACAGGCGACAAACAATTTTCATAATTTCAAAAACTACCCCTGTAGGTTCTCCACCACTAATATCTTTGGGAGCCGTGATTTGACGACTGGTAACCGCACTTCACGCGCAAAATATATCACTTACCGAGATCTGTTTCGGCAGAGTGCCACACCCAGGAATGGGTAGAAAGCGTGATGATATATTTATATTTTCTTTTTTACTTGTGTGTATGATTCATTACACAGTAATAATTATTATCATTTGCAGTATTTAATTAAAGACAAATGTTAGTGCAACAACAACAAGAATAACAAATCCTGTGTATAATGTAAGATAAATATTTAGTAATTTATTCAAATTTACTTCCGATGGTTAAGATTTCCTGAAATTAAATTCGACAAGAGCTGCGGACGAGAAATGTAGACACACTCGGGATGATTAACTTCCTGTTAAGATGGAGATTCCGCAAAAGCTTTCCACTGACACCCTTGGTTTATAATTAATTAGCTAGGATTTAGCTTCGTCGAGGTCGCGGCTTCATCGTTCAAAACTGGAAGACATCTTCAACGGACGTGTAGCAAGTCTTAGCCGACTAGCTTGTTATCAACACGTATCTTGCTGCTTTTAAACGTGACCGCACCGAATGCGCGAGATATTGTATTTATGTGGAGAGCATAGGAATAGGAATGTTTTTACTAGAAATTACTCTGCCGTTACTGAATTAACATGCTATGGTGCAATCATGAAATTTATTCGGAAGATGTTATGTCTGTAGAGCAGTAGTATAAATCAGTTTTATTACTAGCACGTCGGATCTACATAGACTACGCAATTTCATTGCCAGAGGTATGATAGTTGCTATAACATAATTTTATTCCCTTATTAACTAGTCACGTAGATACGTAGACACCTACTAAAATATTCACTCAAAATTACTCATAAAACTTTAAAGTTTCAGATAAGGATTTTTCACATTTATAAAGTTTATAACAATTCAAGAAAATTTGTCGTTTAAAACCACTGAACAAGTAACCATAGAAGAAGGGACAGCTATAACAAAAGATTGTTACGCAGTTACAGGTGACATCTCTTGTTACCCCAAGTAATTATTATTAAAAATACCGATAATATAGAATACATATTTATCATTCTTTGATCGTAATGACTAAAATATTTCAATATAATCAAAATAAAAATATGTTGCAAAACAGTAAAAACAAACAATTAGCAAAAAACTAGTTTTAATTAATATTTAAAATATTAATTAAACACGTACTAGTATGCAATACAAATAAATATGAATAATGTATATTTTTCGCCTTCTTATGCACACTCTCATTTATCATTTCGCTACTTTCTTCAGTATCCGTATTCTTATATATTACTGTTACTGTTGTTATTGATAGAGATATGATATTTTCATCCCGAATTGTTGAAAATGAATTTATATTTACTATAAAAGAATTTTTATAATTATAAAATTTTCAAATATCACAATATGGTATTAATTACTTACATTGGTCAATATGTGGAACATCCCCAATGTTTTATATTAATGTTTTCCAGCAATGTTTTCCGTAATAAATTATTCCGTGATAAAATATGGAAAAACACATTCTTACATTTTTTTTTCTCCTACAATGTGGTACCACACACCTAAAATTATACAATAGTTTAAAATCAAATATATAATTATAAAAGATACCTACACACGATTAAATATAGATTGCAATAATAACGACAGATATGTTTGTTAATTACAAATTTTAACTGTCAAAATATAAAACACCGTTTGTCAAACATTTAAATATGTAATCTGTTTAACAATGTCAACTATTTAAATATTACCTACTATGATTCCCGTTATTAATTTTAAATTGATTTAGTTCATTTGGGGCAGCAAGAGATGGCTTTAAAAATCGCGTAACAGGGTAACTAATGCAGCTGTCCAGGCCCTGTTTAAAACCAAAAGTTACATGTGTTTTTCTCTGCGGTAAAGCAAATTTACAATTCTGTTAGGGTCGGTTTCCACGAGGTGAAATTAACCGTGTTGGGTCGCATCATCTTGTGTGAACAGCATATCCTTCGACCTTTTTTCGCCTTATCTGTAACTTTTCACCTCAATCGGATGCTTCAGGGTTCCATTCTAATTTTGTCCTTATGTTGAAAGTGCCACTAAAATCTCTACGTGGCACTTTCAATAAACCCTTTCATTTCTTAGATATCTATATACGAGTATTTCACTATGAATACGCTCAGATCTTCATAGTTCCTTAACTAAACTCTCTTAAATTAAAGAGAATTACGAAATATCTACGTATCAGTGCTTATTAATTAAGCATGAAAGTGATTTATAATACATGGTATTGTTAAACGTTAAAGCACATAAGGCAGGGTATTAAAACCAACTCCTGTTTACGTTTTCGGATATTATCGTTGTCATTTGTACGGCAAATCTAAAGCAAATATAACTCAATTTTGTAATAGTTTATGTAATAACACAGCCAGATTCAATGTTATCATATTACGAATAGTAATTTAAATGCATGATTTATATCTAAATTTAGATTAGATCTGACTAGGCTTTATTTGTTTAATAAACATTTTCTTAATAACATCATATAATTGCTTTTCATCTTATATTGATTTTATTAATAGTTATACATATAACTTCATTTTTCTACGACTGCTATGAAAAGTTGATATTTATACTTTCAGTTGTCACGTAAAGTTGATGGTTATTGAGTAACGAATAATAAAATACCTTACCGCGCGTCTCCTATAGCAACAAGCGATAATAGTTATTTTTATAAGTGCCGAAAAAGGTTTATTACGTGCAAGTGCAGAATTCTGCACAGTTGTAGGAAAAATACTTTACCGCTCGCTTAGAAAAATATAAATTGTTGCTAAAATCTTAATTTATTGAAACTATACTTACAAAATCTAAAATATAGGTTAGTTTCATTTTTACACTTTTACACATATTATACATGAAGTTTGCTACGCTGTGATTTGAAGTTGAACCTGGATGCAGCTGGGCAGCAGTGCCAACTTAATGAGGATGAGGGATGTTAAAATTGAAAGTACAATTTTGACAGTTTTGTATATTTATTCCGGAACTTGAAATGGTGTTTGATAAATTTGAGGATAAATTAGATTCTATGATATTCTCATTAGAATTTTCAGTTAGTACGCCAATCATTATTTTCTGAGATTTTTGAGCACATTTTTTATTTGTGTGAAAATTTATCACAAACAATGATTGTTGATAACAGATTTTTAAAATTATTTACTTGGATACTGATATCGTCATGGTCACATAGAATACAGAAATTGGTGGAACGTGAATTGAACTAGCCCCATATTATTTTTTTATTTTTTTAGTAAGTAAAGTCGTAGAAAAAATTATGTGTGTGCCTCAAGCGTAAAGTATCTTTATTGCTCTCGCTCTATTGCAGCGCTCGCTTCGCTCGCGCTTCAATTACCGAGCACGAGCAATAAAGATTTACTTTACGCTCTTGATACACAAAAAAAAAATTGCTGAACGAGACGTAAAATAAAATAAATAAATATATCATCACACCTTTTTTTAATTCTGAGTGCGGCACAGAGATGGCAATTGACTGGTCAAATACTCTTCGTTCAATTGACCTAGTATTTGACTGGTCAATTATCAAATGGCTCGCGTCAAATACTAAATAGGGAGGAGCGTGCCGGTAGCATAATTCTTTGTGTAGTCTCTTTGAATAGGTCGAAGCGTGTCCCGTGTTGGCGAGATGCAGTAATTTCAGTATGCAGGACGCACATTTTGAGGATTGGTGTGTTAATAATACAGCTGTGGTAATTGCGCACATGTTTCGTGTTTATTTCTTATATTCTTATTATTTATCTATTTACACTAGCATTAGTTTTGCTTTTCTTTTTACTAAACAAGTATACTTTATTTTGTTTTTTCGAGAAAGATTTTATTTTTTATACAATAAATTATTGTTTTATGCAGTTCATTTTTTTAATTGGTTAAATTGATTAGGTCAAATATTCCAAGATCGGTCAAATTGGCCATCAATTGACAACTTTTGACCGGTCAATTGACCGAGTTGCCATCCCTTGCTTGATATATTTATGCACATGAAGTGCGGTTACGAACCGTAAAGTCACGACCCCAAAAATGTTAATGGAGCAGAGCCACAGGGCTAATTTTAATGTGGTGACAATTGTGTGTCAGTAGAAGGAAACAACCTGGATTCACGAATACAAAGTATGACTCGATACCACTGAGTCACCTAACTCAATTATATTCTATTTATATTGGAACTAAACTGCTAAAGAAAAAAATTACTACTGTAAGGCAGCGGTCTCACTGATGGAGAACCGTCAATCGTGTGCTATCGAGCAAATTTCAAACACGTGTATTGTAATGGCGGATGTCACATTGGACCATCGCTTTGCGTCGAGTGCCGTCGAGTTGTTTGATTTTCAAGTTGGTTTGAATTTTACTCGACGCTCGATGCTGCTCGATGTCAGTTTATGACAGGTTATGTGCATATGTTTATTATTATTTATGTCATCTGGACCTCTATTCTATAACTTATATCACCGGTGATACGCGTCACTGGGTGATATATTTCAGACAGCCTTCTAGCGGATAATCTGCCGAATATGGCCATATGACGTCATATTTGGTGAAGTCATATCACCTTCTAGAGAGGTGGTGTTATATTTGTATCACCGGTGATATTCTGACGTTTGAGTTTAGAGCAGCTGCTAACAAATTGCATTTATGATAGTTGGACAATTTATTTTGTGTGAAATGATTTATTGTGAATTGTATTGAATTATTGAGGTGTTCAAATAATTTTCATTTGTAAAATATATTGTTTTAAAATATATTTGCGTAAAAAATATTACATATTTGAAATGTAATGATGCTAATTATGCATTAAACTAAAAATATTTGAAGTGTTGAACATCAATTAACAAGTTAACTTTCAGTTATCATTTTAATGCATTTATTTGTATTTTATTAGAAATAGCTCTCTTGTACGGTCAGTTGAGAATAGTAGAAACCTTAGACGATGAAGAGGCTGATCTGCCACTAGTTATTCTTCCCTCTGGCCTCAAAAATTTTACCCTGGCGAAATCCATGTGGACGCTCATAAAATCTATTAATACATTTTTCAGCTTGACAGTAAGTTTCTTCGCTCGTTTAACCTCCATTTTCTCAAATTCACATCTGTCAAAGTCGCTCTTTGTGTTTGTAAATAAAATTTAAATATAATACCAACATAAATATACTTACCCGAAAACATAACCAAGCAAAAGTTATTAAAAATATCACCTTCAGATTCTCACTGGTGAAAGGTGATATGATGTCATCAAAATATCACCTAAAATCGGTGTAAAGTTATAGAATAGGGGTCCTGATGACAGTTCATTGTAAAAATGGAATCAACCAAATCAAATGATAAATAGTGGATAAATCTAAGCCAGGGAATTCAAATTTAAATATTATTGACAAATGTTGCCGACACATTTCAGAACGCTTTCCAAAAAGGATGGTAAGTTAAATTTGTATTTTAGGATTACAATTATTTTATTTAACGAAATTGTATTAAAACTGTAATTGATTTTAGCCAAATTATGTAAAAGTAAATGACAAGTGCTAAGGGGCACTTACAGAACAAAGAGTCAAGAAAATTATGTAGCATCTGGTTCTGCCGCTAAAAAGACGAAGAAGTGGGCGTATTTTGATTCAATGTTATTTCTAGAGAAATATTTGACAGAACGAAATATGTGGTTATTATATTTAAATTGTAAATAAATTAATTCTAAATTGTTTAATTTTATATACTGGTCAAAAGAGAAATGTACTTGACACCAAACGATCTATACAACTCGATCAGTGAGACCGGACCATCGGTTTTTAAACGACACTACACGAATCGACACTACACTACACGACACGACTCGTTCAGTGAGACCGCTGCCTAACATTCAGTTTTTACGTTGGTGAAAACTCATAAATCTTTGGAATAACTTTATGAAACAGTTGAATGAAAACAGCAACCTATAATATTTTGATAGCCATCTAGGACGTCACAGTAGTCCATCTTGACAACTCTAATCTCGAAGGTAACTTCAAGTAAATTTGAATTGTGTCTATTTTAATCCCAGTGCAACTATTTTTCAACTGCATTTTACCTTACAAAATATAATAATATCTTGAGACACAGAAATTAAAATTTCCAAAAAGGAATATTCTTATTTGAAAAATGAAACCTACGATATTTGTTTGTCATGTTATTTAGAAATCAATATATTTGCCTTGCTTTCTATATTTATGAATGGATGTAGATACACGCAAGAGTTTGTGATTGAAATATTTGTTGCAGATGAAACTCCTGGTATAGAAAATTGGATTACTTTTTCAAAGAAAAGCAATATAATTTATTCACTCACATCGTACACAAACTTGTATATTCGGTTAGCTGGTATCAAATTGATGGGACAATTCTCTTCTGTGAGAGTGTTGTAAAATGAACAGATGTATTCCTTCAGTATTATGCAAACTTAAAGGTACGTAGGTATATTTAACTATATTATCCTTTTTAGTTCATTTCTTTGTACACAAATACTTTAAATATATTAAATATAAATAGATTATTTTAAATTTATCGAGTCGAACTGTGGATTTCAGAACCCGGGTTCAATTCCGACCGTTGAAAAACAATTTTCAATATACTAAAATTACTTCTGTGTCTCCCCCTCCATTAACATATTTAAGGGCCGTGATTTGACGGCTGGTAACAACACTTCTATCTTCTATTCCAGCGGTTCTGAACAATTACAAATTATAATGTACTAGTTCAAAAAGCAAGAAAATTATGAAATAGTTATTTTTATAACAAGTGCCGAAAAAGGCTTGTTACGTGCAAGTGCAGAATTTAACGCACGAAGCTTGCCGAGTGCGGAAATCTGCACGCGCACGTAACCTTTTTCAGCACGTGTTATAAATAAAAATTTTCTTACAACTGTGCGATTTAGAAAATCATTAAAATATTATCAGAATTTATAAAATTTTAATGATATTACACGATGTTCTACGGCGTTGCTATGGTTTGTTTGTTGATTGCTTGCACATTGTTCTACGTTATTTAAAAATATTTCACTAATTTCAAGATAATTTCTTCTAAATTATCTAGATTGGAATACTACACTGAGTTATTCTTCTTTATCATATACACCTCCAAAGGTAATTGTTGAATCTGTTCTTGACAATGACTATCAACCTGCTGCTGGTATTTCTAAAACCTCCGAAATTGTTGTCAATAATGTTACTGTTAATAATATGAATAGTTACGGAAGAAATCAATGTTCCTTTATATAGTATAACAGTTTCCACTTCAAATTATGTCAATATAAGTAACTCTGTAATAACGTGTTATTAATATAAACAAACAATCAATATTATGTATTTAACCATTTATCGATATATTTTACTTTGATCGGTTATTTTTATTCATTATGATATTTAATAATGATATACTTGAGTTCTTGTCTGCTCAATGTGATGTGTACAGATTAGATATACTGCAGTTTAAGGTTATGTTTATAAACGTCAAAATATATCACTGCATATATCTTCTTCTTCCATAAGCGTCTGTGTCTAACATATGAATTGGTTAGCATTTATCTACTTTCCTTACGTAAACAAGGCAATAATAGTTACGTAATAACAAAGAAATGTCACAGTTGTAGGAAAAATAATTTACGTAGTCCTTCCATGATTCTCTGTTTTATTTGCGTTTAAGAATTTTTCTACTCCACTAATTCATCTAAATCTTGTGTTTTAGGAACACTAAATTATGGTGATCCATTTAAAAATTACTATACAAAATTGACCACAGTTAAATTATTTCTTCACTTTAAATATACCATCTTATCCCACTAGATTGCCTGAACTTATAAATAAATTAAATGATGTGGAAATAGAACTAAGATACATATTAATTAATTAAACTTTGAACTGGATTCAAACACCGCGTGATGTGGGGATCACACATCTTTCCCCCTAGAGTCGATGGACGGGACTGACTTTTTTTACCTAAAACATTTGTTGTTGTGGTACTGATGGAAACAAATACCTGCAATATTTTGGTTGTATAACTTGACACCATGGCACTGCAGATAACTCGAACATGAAATATTGTTGGAATTCTAATGCTGGGTTGCAAGAACAAAATAAAGTGCTCTTTAGTTAAAGAATTGTCTATCTACCTATAGCAACAGTATCAATAGCGATTTTCTGAAACTTATTGAACCGTTCGTTGGTAATAAAACGATAAAACTTTCACGCAACTCAGCATAAGAATATTAACTATAACTGTCACTTCCATAATTTAATGCCTTGTACTTAAAAACCAAAAGATTATTAAAATACGAGATTTGTTCAAAAAAATGTGACTTTTTATTTTTCTCGAAAAATCTTTATTTATTCATCAATATCTATTTTGTCCTCTTTAGAGTAATTCCCCTCAGATATAATACACTTGTGCCAGCGCTTTTTCCAATCCTCGAAGCACTTCTGATATGCGCTTTTTGGTATGGCCTTGAGCTCTTCCAGCGATGCGGTCTTTATCTCCTCAATCGTAGCAAAACGCCGTCCTTTCATGGGTCTTTTCAGTTTTGGGAACATAAAAAAGTCGCAGGGAGCCAAGTCTGGTGAATACGGTGGCTGAGACGTGATTACGGTGTTGTTTTTGGCCAAAAAATCACGAACAAGCAACGATCGTGATGCAAAAGCCATGAATTGTTTTGCCACAAATTGCATGGCATGAGTCAACCGATAGGCCGACATCCTCAGCAACTTCTCTAATAGTGATTCGACGTTTCTCCATAACAATTTTCTTCACTGCTCCAAAGTTTTCATCGGTTGTTGACATGCTGGGGCGTCCAGGGCGGGCATCATCATTAACATCTTCTCGGTCTTCTGTGAAGAGCTTGTATCACTTATAAATAGGTTTTTTGCTCAAAGTAAACTCGCTAAATGCCACAGTTAACATTTCAAGTGCGTTGGAGTACTTAATTTTATCTTTCACACAAAATTTAATGTAGATTCTTTGATCTATTTTTTTTTCGATTGCAAATAATCGCCAAGCACACCAAAATACGTCTAACCTTTATATCTGTCAAAAACAAACTACAAATGCAAAAAGGTTGATCATGGCCGTATTTGTTTGGGAACTTTGGGTTTAACCCTAAACTGACCTAGAACTAACTCGTGTTACTTCCAAATAAATGATGTATCTCAAGTGTCAGTTGTAAACATTAGCGGTAAATTTAAAATCTGAATGCATGTTCGAAGCGACATCTGCTTAGTTTTGTTTGTGTGTTAAATTACGCTTTTAATTGGATGTTTTAAGTCATCTTTATATTTTTTATATGTAGTCAAAAAGCAAATAACGTCCGAGTCTGTCCATTTATTTATAATTTTGTCATCAGCAGTATCAAAATAATTTATTTCGGAGTCGCAATTATCTGTCACAATATTATCCTCTGTGACTAATAATAGTTTTGTATATTTTTTCAGAAAATTATTATAAAATTACTTACGGTTTTCAAAAAAATAGCTTCTAACTTCTCTATACTATTACAAATCGCGATACCGCCACGGATAACAAGGCACATAAGTTGATTAGAAAGGGATAGCAAACGGGTTCAACCTGCCAACCCACTAAAATAGCTGGGGTAGTAGGGTTAGTGCAAGATCATTTCTGGGTTACTTAAAGCGTAGGTACCAATTAAACAAAACTAACCTACCGGGTTACTTTAAAAATCCCAAACAAATACGGCCCATGTTAACATATGTTGGGAACATGTTTACCAACGTAACAAACAAACAAAATCGAGAATCTAATATACGTAGTCCGAGAAATTTGAAAAGTCATCTTTTTTTGAACAAACCTCGTATGCAGTGCCGGCTTCACATTTTAAGTATGATGGGGTAATAACTATTAATGATATAAATAATACCTGTTATTTGTAATAGAAATATAATACATTTTACATTATAATATTTAACGATCAAGCACAATTTGCACAGAAACGTCGTTTACATAATTCTAATACTCTTTACGTGTAAAAATACTACACGAAATTTATTAAAAATTGCTTTCACTTGTAATTTATTTGGAAAACTAATTTAGTTTATTGAGCCTGATTTTCAGTATTTATTTATTCTACTTTGTACAACAAGAACTGAATCATAATTACAGTACAGGGTCCGAATTCACCGAATCGTAGTGTGGTACTTCACATACTTATATGTATTTAGCTTGAGTGGGATTCGAAATCAGGATCTCCGGATTCAAATTCCGTAATGCAGTCCATTTTACCGTACTGGCGGACCTAACGAGCTTTACTAATAATGCTTTTATCTATGCATTAATTAAATTCGTCATAAATTATTTTTGCTTTATTGAGATTCGATTGTCTAAATTTCAAATATAACATACTGACAAAACGAACTTCGTCAGATATGCATTACTTTCACATATTATTAATATTTATCGTAATGACAAGCAGAGATTTTTCCATTGCACAATTATTTGTTAATTAAGTTTTTTTACTTGTCTTTTGCTGTATTCATTGTATTTATTAAATATGAAATTAAAATTATTATTTATTGTTTGTTGGTAATTTTTCGTGGTTTTAAATTAATATAATAATGTATTTACTTTAATTTACATTTTTTTTAACTTATAGTATTCTAATTCTGTATTTTTATTGTAATTTAATTATATAAATTTTATTCGAATATATGATCAATTACTTTAGAGCCCGTTATATATGCGAATCTGCAGTAATCCCTTCATCCGCAATAATAAACTCGACACTGCTGTTATGCGTTTAATTATTATCATTGTTTTCACTTCTTACCCATTACCTTTCAATATCAATAATTTTTCTAAATATGTAATATATCACCAAATTTATGGAATTTATAATGACTACTCTTTGTCTAATTACCTTTATTTGTCTTTTAATTTTTACGAGCTTTCTATCACTTTATTTCTGCTGAGTACAGAACAATTCTTCCTCATTCGTTTAGAGAAAAAACTAATCAATCTTCATTTACTTCACATCTTCCTCTACCATACATCTTTCATTAGCTGAAAAATGGTGGGAAAAGGTCGCACATCCACATCGTTTCATTTATTTTTATATTTCACTGTCAGAATTAAACGAATATTATAAATTTTGAATTTTATACATATGACGCTTTTGTAGACGCGTTTGCTGTGGTTCTTCTTTAACATTTCATGTTGTGTCGCTTCACCGTTTGTGAAATATCTTACTAGGAAACATGCCGACAGACGTTAGTGACAAGCAAATGTAAAAGAGAAACACAAAGAATTTTTTTATTGTGTGAATTTGTGTAGTCACAGGTATTTCACGTCTAACCAAAGTCGTTTAAAACTGATTATTTCTAGGTTTGCTTTTTATTTTATTTAAAAAATAATTAAATAAATAAATAACATCTTTGTGGAACGTGATTTGACGGCTGGTAACCGCATTTCACGCGCAAAATGTATCACTTACCGAGATCTGCTTCGATAGAATGCCACACCCAGCACTGAGTAGAAGGCGTGATGATATATTTATTTATTTATTTTATATATATATATATATATATATATATATATATATATATATATATATATATATATATATATATATATATATATATATGTATATATATATATACATATATACATATGTATCATAAAATAAATAAATATATCACGCCCTTTACTCATTACTGGGCGTGGCACTCTATCGAAGCAGATCTCGGTAAGTGATATATTTTGCGCGTGAAGTGCGGTTACCAGTCGTCAAATCACGGCCCCCAAACATGTTAGTGGTGGAGGAGCCACAGGGATAGCTTTTTCAAATTATGAAAATTTGTCGCCTGTGGGAATCGAACCAGGGACCTCAGGATCCACAGGCCGACTTCATACCACTGAGCTAGCCATCCCATTAACATATTAAATAAATATAATAAATACATCATCACCAAGGTTCGTCAGTTCGAATCCGCCTGTCGACAAAGTGTGATTCGTCATAAAAAAAAATTAAAAACTTTCATGTATTTATCATTCTCGGGCGTTATAAGTTAGTTACTTATACAAACAATATTGTCTTTGAACCAACGTTTTCTCGTTCGACATTCCAATTGTGTTTTACTGCCTTGAACATTTAGTTAGGAACGTTTGACGAAGATTAATTGCGGAATTAAATCTGATGAATTAAGAAAAGTGCAGGATTTTTTATTTTAGTTTTTGTTATTTAGTAAGCTTCTAAAAGTTAGAAAATTCGTAAATTCGTAAATTTGAAGCTTCAAAAAAGTTCGAAGCATCGTAGTTTTTCTAACGAATTTCAAAACATTCGAATGTTCAAACGTTCAGAAATTCAAACGTCGGTGGAAATCAACGATCTTAGTATATATTAACTTGAACTATTTTTTGCTTTGATCTTATCTGTTAACTATATATTTTTTTAAATGTTTGTTCTTTTTTTGTAGTACGTCCTGATGTTGGTTTATATGTAAAAAACCGAAACCAGCCGACAAATGAGAAGAAGTTGGTTCAAAGACAATATCATTTTATTTACCTCAAATCCTGAAAACCAACTGTGAGAAGTTTTCCTGTGTATTATACTTATGGATACTCTTTAAAAATATAACGTAGCATTTGACAACGAGAACCGGCAGTACGGCAGAGTAAAAACTGAGACTCGGTGGGCTGGGTAGATCCCCAGTGGATTGCAGAGCCACCGGAAGAATGTGGAAGCTATAGTCTTCCGCTTATTTTATTATTTAATTATTGTTTTTAACGCAGTTATTTAAAAGTTAAATCACCTACCAGTGTGTAACAAAACGGATAATTCAGAATTTGGTTTTGTTTATAAATTATGATATTTCACTATCAACTCAGCTTCGAGATATATAGACTAATTAAGCGTTATCTTAAGTATCTTTCTAAAGTTGACTTGACAGAGTTTATTTTGTTTATCAAATTTATTAGTGCATATGTTATAACTTCAGTATTCTGTAGATAATTATTTATCAAGTTTACAGTTTTTCTGAATTGTCGCGTCTGGTTATACGGGATGTGATGACATATCTGGGTAAATTATAGCTAAGCGTCTGGTCGGATAGAGTTAACCTTTGTAACTCACCCCGTCTAGGTTTTTTATGTAAACACATATGTGGGAACGGTTCCCCGACCAACGCGACGATACCACCCCCTTGCCCTTTGTCGCAACATCCCATGGAAACAACAATAATTAGTTAGTGGTAGATTGGCTTTCGTCGAGACAAGTTTGGCTCTCGTCGTCTGGGCAAGATGTAGGTCTTGCAATGTTGTTTCCATTCTCGGCTAATTTGTTTAATTTCAATATTAATTATAACTTTTGTATTTTTATAATTTATACTTTCTTTTATGTTATAAATATATATTTTATATTTATTTCGTTTTATTTAGTCGTGTATTAAATCGCGTTATATTTCGTCTTGATTTTAATTTAGTTCGTCTCATTAACAATTGTTTTATACGCGTAACAAGCGACTCTCTCAGCCCTGTTAGAGGTGTCTGTCATGAAATACAGATCTATGATGTTATAAGCTAGCGGCGATCTAGTGACATTTTGCCGAACTTTAAAATTTCTTGTACTAAAATATTTAAAGTTGAAAACAATTTTCCAAAAAGAGATTATTAAACTTACTTATATATAGATCGTTCTGCTATTTAAACCAAAAGTTGTAATGGAATACGAACATTTTATAATAAAATCTCCACATTTGATAGGAAATAGGCTTTAAACAAATTAAGAGAAAGTAAAAAAAAAAAATGTTACATGTTAAAGTAAAAGAAAAATGGTTGTAACGTAGACAAATTAATTTACAAACATGTTACATTTTTTTGTTTTACTTTAATATATAACAATTTAAAAAATATATATTACTCCTGAACCCTGTTCAAGTAGTTTTTTTTGTTTTGTTAATTAGATTTGAAAATATCTCTGATTATAGAGCTGAAACGTTGTCGACGTAATGTAGAATAATTGTATTTGACCTTTCTTAAAATTGTTTAAAGCTAATGAATTTTTTCTATTCTATTTTAAATAAATAAAAATAATAACTATTTCTTGAAAACTATTCCTAATTAAAAAGATAAAAGTAATAGTAAAATCGGAAACATTTTTAAAAAAGATTGTATAATTTTCGTCAAATGCATAGTTTTATTGAACGTAGATAGTTTAAGGAAGTTAATCTGGAATGCACAGTCCATATTCCCGGATGAATTGATGGCAATGAGACAATTTGCGCATGGGATTGTTAACAAGGCTTCTGTATAATAACTAGTGTATTGTTTGCAATGCATTTGTAGTTTACGAATACGAGTACGTAGTAATACTAAACTGAAAAGTTACATTGCGAATTGTTCTGTAATTTACATTAATTGAATAAAATATGTATTGTCATGCAAAAAGTATTTATTACTTCATTAATATTTATTTATACAACTGTCAAAAAGTGTTCATATTTTTCATGTTACCTTGCGCGATGTATTGTATTTTTTAATATTGTAATTAAGTTGTATAAAAAATATTGTAAGCATCTCGTACGCAAATTAACCCAGAGGCTTGCCGAGCTTTTACTTTTGGTGCGCTAAACAGTTATTTCGCGCACTAGATACATAAATAACTATTATAAAGGTTTTATAAACAAGATTTCTAATATATTTTGAAAGTATATCCTAAATTATTAGTAAGAAATCTGAACACTTGATATTTTTAGTAAGCCACAAAAATTGTTTAATGAGGTAGTAATAGGTTGAAAAACTACTGGCAGTTGATTGGATAACTTAGCTTTTTATGGAATAAGCTATATCCCAAGTTCAAAACTTTTCTTTAAGTTCTAATAAGAAATACAAAATTAACCCATTATAATCGTTCAACGTTCATGACCAGTTAAACAATTAAAAGTTTAATTTCAAACTTTGGTTTGAATAAAAAAATTTAATGTTTGCCAGAGCGCCAATTATCATACTTCGCTTTGCGTTTATATGTTTAAACCAAGTTTAATATTTAACTTTTGGCGGAGCAATTGGCCAATAGATATTAAAGTAGGTTCGTTTGACATTAATTCTTCAAAGAAACTTATCTTTGTATGAAATACAAATTATTATTAAAAATAATTATTATTTTTTCCATTACAGTGAAATACACTATTACGTTACCAATCATGGAATTTTAAAAATGTTGGTACTACAGTTACAAGGATTTAAAATATAAATTCACTTTAGGTTTTAAGAATACTATTAAATTCTTATTTGAACTGGATGGACAGTGGTATGTAGGAGAGTATCGGAAACATATAAAGTAACTGCAAAATGTAATTACCAATCAATTAAATGCTAAATCCCTTAAACCGTTTCGGTTCATAAAATTTTATCATGAAATTGAAACGTAGAAAATTGTACAATCAATACAAAAAGATATTGTGACAAGACAAGGCAGTCCAATCTGTGACCCGGACGACTATGAGTGTGGCGCAATTAACTTATTTAAACCTTTTTTTTCAGACGACCACTTATGAAAGTAACCATAACAACAACATAAACTACTACGGAAAGTTGAAATAACATACACTGATATGTTAGTATAACGCACACTTCTAACATATCAGGTGAAGTTCCACTGATTAACAACAGGTGGCGTTACGATGAAAGAAAATAGTAGAATAAATGAAAAGAATTCTTATTATTATTTAAATCGATGTTTTGATAAATTTTTCAACACATTTGCGCAGATAAATCTTATTTTTTTAAATTAATAATTAATTATTTATTAATAGTTTTGCATTATTTAATATTTTGACACTAATGTTTGTGCAGTTGGTATCATAATACCTAACCTCAAACGTTAAACGTCAACACTTAGATACAAAAACGCATCAGCTGTCAAAGTGTAACAACATTGCTCTTGTAAACTTTTTTTAGAAATATTTCGTGATCGTCTAAAATATAGGGTACATAACTCGCTCAAAAGTGTTATAACTGAGCTCGTGTACTTAAATCATTCGGCGTTGCGGACCTCGTTTTTCAATTTGTACACTCGCACGTTATCTTACACTTTCGATGCTTATTATGTAATATACTATTGTGGGTTTTTGTAATCATTTTCAGTCGAAATAAAAATATTCCAACATTCAAATGTAATGCATAGAGTTGCAATCTAACATTTAACTTATAAATAAAATTAATCATATCTATTTATTAAACTTTTATTCGACCTATCTTCCTAAAGGCTCATATCACAGATGATTGTAGCCTATATGATAAAAGCGAGGGAAAACTTTCGTTTTCAATTAACAAGCAAAATGTCGTACGTTCAAATTTCGCTGACTTCTTTATAGCCAAAATACGATTATGTCTAAGTGGTTCGGATTCCATTATAAGCTGCAGGCCTCCTGTACTATAATTGGGATTTAATTCCTGTTGTTCAGAGTAAAAAATAAATAAATAAAAATAATATCCCACACTGCATAGTCACGGTTTTTACATGTCATCTCTTTTTAGTAGCACCTCCATTTGTGAGCAACTATTTTCAAGGATAAGGCGTACGGCGAGTAAAATTAGAACCAAAATATGATGAGCACCTAGAGACATCACTGACAATTGCAACTACTGTCATCGAAACAGATATTGATACTTTCGTTTTACAGAAATAATGTCAAATATGGCAATAGTTGTCCTATTTTATCGTTCTTTTATAATATCAAAAAGAGATTAATAACATTTTATTTATTTTATTACTTAGATATGTATATTTTATATACCAGTGACCTGCTCAATAATTTTAAAGGACTTCCCAAATGAAGAGGCACAATTAGGACTATTATGCGACTTTTTTGCTTATCTGTGGTGGCGAATATTACGAAAATTATGCACGAACCATATTTTTGCTCATCTCCTATCGTTAGTGTTAATCAGCCCTACGCAACTTCGTATATAAGCGCAGCTAGAAAACGTCCAGCTTTATGTCACTTGCGCGCATGACTTTGAAAGAGAGAGATAGCTTAAAGAGGCTGGAATTTACTCAACGCCATATGAACGCAGGTTACTTTTTTCAATCATTTGTGTTGTTTGGTAATAAATAGTTATAAACAATTAGTTTGCAATGGGTCCTAAGTGTTTTGCGCCCAATTGTACCAGCGGGTATGACTCAAATCATGACAAAATATCTTTGTTGCGTGCTCCAAAAGAGCAGTTGGAAATTTGGAAAAAAGTAGTAATATGAACAGATTATATATATATATATATATATATTATATTGCTTGTAAACAAAGAAAATGTATGTCACATAAAAGAAGCGGAATTAACAAATGTTAAAGTCGTGGTTTTTTAATCCACCCAAATATAAACATATTTAGATTATCCAAATATATTCAAGATAAATTAATATTATATATAGATAAACCTCGTGTATATGAAGAAACAGTGTATTCTGTAATTGAAAGTTATGCATTCTCTTTCTCTAGTAGAGATCACAAGAAAGAAATAATATCTATTTTTGTCCATGAATTTATTTTAATGCGCTTGAAGCAATATTTTAAACAGAATCAAAATATTATCAAATCTCAGTGTAAGGAAGATCGAAAAATCTAAATTAAGAAAGAATTGAAATATTCAGTTCGATCTATTTTTATTATTATAAAATTATAAAATGTATTGTATAAAGTACAAAAATATTAATTAAGAAAAAATTGAAATATTCGGTTCTATCTATTTTCTTTATTATTTTTTAAATAAAATGTCCTATTTACATTATATAAATTTTACCATTTTGTATTTTAAAATTAAAATATTTATGCCAATTTTACACTTGTGTAACGTGTCATGGTGTAGTTAAATATAAAAAATGTACTACTAGAAAAATGTGTTTATATATGGTTTTACGTATTTATATTTGTCAAGCTAAACCTGATATAATTAAAGAAAAGTGTGTCTTTAATTTTAAATAATTGCAAATAACATTTTTTAAAGTAATTAGTTCTAAAAGTAAAGAAAACATGAATAGACTCGTAAGCACCCATGCATTCGCCAGACTCTTTTTCCTGTCGCACTCACTTTTTTGTCGCTCTCTTTCACAACATTTCTGCGGATGCTTTACCCGCAAGACTCGCCTGTCCTTCAATATAATAGTTCGTGGTGTTAATATAATAATAATATAATTCTTCTTCTTCCTTCAATATTACCCAGGCAAGCTAAAAGGCTAGATATCATTGATCTAAGGCAGTGTTTTTCCAAATTTTGTTAATCGCGACCCTAACATGACTAAAAACTCTCACAACCCCTGATGCTTCCAACACCGTCTTAATAAATACGAAGTTTATATATTTTATTTATTAATTAAATAATGCACGTAAGTTTTTCTACGCGCAGTAATAGTGACAAATTTTCAGGCCATTACGAGGAAATGAGACGGGTTACGCGTGGGCAGTTAATCGCAGTGACGAACGATGACGACGATCGACGACAATGATCAACAAAGATACAAACAAATGAGTATTTGCCTATCTAATTATGAAGTGCAATAGGAGTACTCGCTATAACTATTAGTAAATCCTTACACTGAACACTCGCGACTAGATCTGGGTGATCCGTAAATTTAAATATTTATCTCTGATCATAAAATGGAATCGATATATCGCGAATGATCAATCTGGTCATTTCTATCGATTTATTGCAAATTTTTAAATCGAATGCGATCAAAAAGATCATGAATGAAAAAAGAAAATCGATTTTGTTAAATGACCGATTTTAATTTTAAAATATGATCAAACGATCAATTTATAGATTTTTTAATATAAAATCGAAACAAAAACATCTATTAATAATAATAATACTTTTATTAGGCAAAGTTCAGCTAACAGCTTCTCTTCCACTTAACCTTAATTAATACATATAAAAAAAATACAAACAAGAATCAACAAGTACAAAGGTATTATAAGATTAAATAACATTACTTATATAACATGTATATAGTTGGATGCAATTTAATTAAAGTGCCCAAAACTGATGATATTTAAATTGAAATACTATCACTTCGGTGCCGAATATGTATTTTTTGGTATTATAAGTTTATTAGGAAACCGCAAGTTAAATGTGTAAATATTAGCAGATGATTTCAATTTATCATATAGATACGTAGGTATTTTAGTCAACAAAATTTTATGTGTGAAGCAAACTAAGTGTAACTGCCTCCGTTTTGCTATATTTAATCAATTTAATTCAGAAAAGGCGTGTGAGATATGATCCTTCTTTCTAATGCCTACAATGAACCTTATACATGAATTTTGTCCTTTGTAATAGAATCCAAACAGGGGCCATATATCACATCCCCATAGTTAAGTGTGGATAGTATAAGAAAGTTAATCAACATTTTCCTTAAGTTAGAGTTAAGCAGACTTTTATTTGCATACATAAATTTTAGACAAAAAAACAGCTTTTTGAATAATGGAACTTACATATTTTTAATATCGTAGATCGGAGTCTAAGTATATGCCGAGAATTTTTATAACATTAGATGAACCAATTTCCACACCTGAAACTCGAAGCTGCCAATTTTCAGTTAAAATTTATCTATCTTTTTTTTGTCCAGTCCTACTCGCTACCCCCACTTGGACTATTTCGCGACCCCCACTTTGAAAAACACTTATCTAAGGTATACCTATTCAAAACCTAGAAAGTACTAGGAAAACATAAATACTTTTTAACTGAAAAATTATTCTTAATGCTTTTTTAGAGGTTTAGTTTATTAAATATTGGTAATAATACGAGTATACGAGTACGAGTATTCTACATATGTAATGTTCTTACATAGTTACTATTAGCTTTAGCTATACAAAATTGAAGAAATAAACTCAGAGAAATGACATGTATGCCAGGAAGTCAAACGTATTCGTAATACTACTAGAAATGCGCAAATTCCTCAAATTGTTTCATCAGAGTGAATGCTATGCACATCAGTTATTATTGTACATATTTGCGATTATGTAAAGATACAAAAATACCTAACTGAATAATTCCTTATTTACATTTTAACACAATAAATGCTATTTTATAATCCGGATGTATTTATTTAGTTTTCAGATTAGGTAATTAAAAATATATTATTATCATAGATTTAATTTTGAACTATTGTTTTTTTTTTAATCTCGCCTCTTGCAAAATTAATTGATGAGCTAAACATCGTTTCATATATTTTCGATTGCTACTTATCCAGTACAGCGATCCATTTTATTAAAAATTGATTCATTTCATAAAGAATCGTATGCAAATCGTGTGCAAAATCAGCTTTATATTTTTAAGCATTCTTTCAAAACTTTTTTTGTACTTCTTAATCATACGCATCTTAGAATAATCACATGATAAGTTATTTTAGTTATGTTTCGTTAAGTTTGTAAAAATATTTCAAACTAAAATATCTGACGATGCAAAACAACTTTTATAAAAATGTGACAGAAATAAGAAATAGTCCTAGTATGAAGATAATATAGACAAAGAAATGGAAAATATAGAAGACAAAGAAACAATATAAAACCTGTATATATTTTTTGTAAATTTTGGGAATCTAACTTATTTGGTTGCCCTTCATTCCTCAATTCTTTACACTTGATTTCATAATAATTATTTTTTATTATTATTGTTTAAAAGAGATTATTTAATTTTATTGTCCATTTTGTAAAAAAAAAAGTTTAAAAGTTTTACTGAAATGTCTCATTTTTGTTAATAATATTTTCACATTACCATCAATGAACACAAATTAAAACTGTCATTAATAAAATGATGGCTAACATATCATTTTATGTATAAAAACAAAAATTTACTCTTAATTGCAATAAAAGCTGAAAACCTTTTGTAAAAAAAGTCCTTAATTGCGTTTGCTAAAATAATAATATTATTCGCAGAATTTTAATTATTTTTTAATCAATTTTAATAAGATATGAAAAATATGTTTTTAATAATAAATAATTTAACTCCAATTGTTTGGAATTCACATTCAAAAACAAGTGCAGGTCGACACACCCTTCCTTTCTTATTTTTTTGTATCATTTTCAATTACTGCTGGAATAAGGGTGGTGTGTTAAGATGACAATAATTGACGAGGACTGATTATTTGATGAATTTAATGAGTAAATATATTATGAATGATTTTAGAGTACGTGATACCCCATTTGATGAGATATAATGTGATGTTTTGTATGTATGTATAAAAACAAAACAACTAAATCATACTCGTATAAGTACCAGTCACTGAACAATTCTGCATGTGAAATAAATCATATTTTGAGTGTTGATTTGTCAATCTTCTACATATTGTTAATACAAAATCTTTATTCCAAATATTTACTTGGATATTACGAGCACAGGTATGATATTTATGTACTATTTCACACATCATTCACAAACCCTTGAGGTGTTCTATGCGCATTTTCTTCACTTCGATGCTTGTATTTTCAATGACAACTTTTGTGAACAACTGAGCACTTGTTCCTAGTATAGAATTCGATACAAGTGGCAAATCCATGGACATGCTGTCACTACGCGTGAAATTTGAAGTGTCGCACAAGAAGCAAATATATAATAATATAGGTAGAAATAACAATACCTAGGAATTTAAATCAGAATATAACAGAATACAAACTTTGCAGAAATAATAAATAAGTCCTGTTAACTAACATATCTTCTGAATAAGTAATATCTATTTTTCTGTTAATTTAGAATTGTTATTACTCTTAATTAACTATTTATGCATTTGTTCAATCAGAAAAGAAGGGCTTATCATTATTTGCTACTTATTTTATAGTGTTTTGCAAAGTAAACAAATTAAGATGCTATGCAGAAGCGGATTTAAAATATTTCGGGCCCTAGACAAAATATTTATTTCTGGCCCTTTATAGATGAAAAAAGAAAGTAAAAATGAGAAGCTGAACAAAACAGTTGTTGAGCCTTTAATACAAGGAGAGAATTGTCACCTAACTAAATAAATCTAATTAAAGTAATGTATATTTTTAACGCAAACATTTTTATCACCAATTAACATTTTTAACGATTATTCCACATTTCAGAAAATTTGCTCTGTTTGATTTATTGTTTGAATGCACCGAGTCATTTTTCTCACTGGGGCTTCCTAAGTCGACGCTGGTCACTAGAATAGTTATATAACATCAATGACTGGTGGTATTTCGGTTTTGTTGAGTATTTAGCCTCTTATTCAAACAAAACAAAGCTAAGGGTTTTCATCCTTTGTCAAGCAATTTCTAAGCTTTAATGCCCTTGGTAGAGTATAAAGGCATTTGTTTTTCGGTTTTATTTTGCAGTTAGTATACAGTTTTTCATGTAATCAAGAAAGTATCATGATAGGAATTTTCTTTAGTTGGAGCATCTTTTAAGGCACTAAGTACCCAGGGTTTTCTCGTATTGGCGACTGGCTTTCTGAAGTAGCGATCGATTTTGCAGAGTTCTACAATGATTATCTCAGGAAAGTGCAATTGACAATGGTAAGCTTTTAGTTAAGTACTGAAACCAATTGATACTATAAAAGTAATATATTACTTTCCTTAACGTTATCGTTACTTAATTCTGCTTCAATAGAAATGAACTAGCAGTCGCAGTCCAGTGGATACAATATGCATCGACCAAGCAAGAGTTCACGAATTCAAATTTCGCTGACAAGTTTATGTATTTAAAGAAATACGATTGTGTCTTAGTGGTTTAAATTCCACTACAAACTGAAGGTTCTCTGTAGGTACTGTAATTGGGATTAAATTCGTGTTGACCAAAGTATGAAATAAAATATATATATTCAATAATTTCATGAATATAAAAACTAACTAATGTATTTGTTATTTAAAGAAATTATCAAGAGACTAAAGGAGTACGCATGTTGTTGTACACTAAAAAAAAAATGGTATAATTAGAAACTCGATAAAGTTATATATAAATTATTATTAGTTTAATTTTTTTCTTTTCATTTTATAATTTAAACGTTTATTTCTTTTTTCTGTTGATCGTTTATTAATGAGTTTCATTAATGTATACAAAATTAAATATTAATTATAAAAATGAATTATTTGTATTAATAAATGGTTTTTGAATGCACGTAAAATAGTATATATGGGTTAGCGCTATCAAAATGCTAAAAAGAATTAAACTAAATGATTTTGTCATTTTTAACTACATAATATTATCGTAGCATTCCTTTAAAATGAATATAAAAATAAAAACTTTAATCTAAAAACAAAACAAAAAAGCTTATGCTAGTTTTGTGAACTGAACATATCCAATGAAAACTGTTGTCAAAATGTTTGTGACAGGTTCAACTTTACTAGTCTAAACTAATTTAAAATTTGTCTGCGATTCTGCACTTCGATATTACATTAACTGCGCTAGAAATGGCAGACAGTACAAATATTATATTTAGTCAATTTTAGTTATATTTAACATACATTATAAAGAAGCCAATAAATATTTAAAATTAGAATTTTTGTCATATAATAAAATTAACACTCCAGTAAATACAATTACAAATTAAAAAGATATTGACAATTAAATAACTAATAAATATTAGATTAGTTCATATTCTGTAGTTAATTTTCGTAAAATATATATAAAATTGAATACATATCCTAAAAAGACATTCTTAGTGATGGCACTACTAAAAATGATTTAAATTCTTTTGAGAATTTTTGGCTATTCGAAAATATAATTTATTGTAAATGAACCAAAAAAAATCAAATTTTATTATTAATATTATTTATAATATTTATTATTATTATTATTATTTATTATTATTTGCGTGAACGAAAGTTTACGAGTATCAGGAACAAACGTGCTTGTATGAAAGGAATTATGAATGTGGATGAAGCTAAAGTGATGTGTCAAGATAGGAACGTTTGGCGAAGATTAATTGCGGAATGAATCTGATGATTTAAGAAAAGTGCAGGATTTTTACTTTCTTATACGTAGTATAAGGAAGTATTGGAATCGTGAAAAAAATCGTTGACGAGATTTTCGCCGAAATACATGTTTTAAGGTCCACTGAATTTGTTTTGATCATTTTCTCAATGATGTCTGTGTGTGTGGATGGATGGATGGATGGATGGATGGATGGATGGATGTGTCCGGTCGTGCAATATCTCATGAACGAGATAAGATTTGTTAATGAAACTTGGTAATTATAAGTTTCATGAAAATACGAAGAGCTGAGTTGATTTTGAATGAAATTGAAAAACCGGAAGAAGAAGTTTACTGGACACACAAAACAATAAATTCCATTTATTTCAAAAATGGAATCTGTTACGAAAAAAAGTTTCAAATAAAAGATGTTAGCAAAAATATTTGGAACATAAAATGATATTTTCAATTTTTCTGTATATGCGTCTAATTTTGAGAAAAAAACTAATTTACATATTTAATAATATATTCCAATAATCATAGTAGCAATAGAAACAAAAAACAAAAACATGTTTAACATTTATATGTCAAATAATAATTGTCAAACGCAAGGAGCAAGTCATAAGTGTTCAATTCAGCGTTTTTAATATGAAATATGCTGTGTATAAGAAAGTCGTGTGGTGACCACACCAGATTTTTTATTTTAGTTTTGTTGTTTACTAATTTCATTAGAGTGTTTATCTGCAATTGTGTGAAATTCACTTTCAAAAACAAGCGCAGGGACGACACTCCCTTCGTTTTTTATCTTTTTTTATTCGTTTTCAGATTTTACATTGAGTGTTTAACTGCAATTGTGTGGAATTCACTTTCAAAAACAAGCGTAGAGCGACACTTCCTTCCTTTCTTATCTTTTAATCCGTTTTCAGTTCTTACGTAGTGTTTAACTGCAATTGTGAGGAATTCACTTTCAAAAACAAGCGCAGGGCGACACTTCCTTTCTTATCTTTTTGTTATATTTTCAGTTACTGCATTGTGTGGACTTTTCTTTCATATACAAGTGCAGGCTATCGCTTTCATCTTTTCTAACCTTTGTAGTCTCGTTAATAGTTTCGGCATTGGATTCGTTGTTAGGAGTAAACGTGAGTAATTTGAGATGTTTTATGCATATGTCATGTACGTCGAAGAAAGAAGATGAATGATAAGAGAATAGGAATGATTGGATAGATGTGATTCAAGGTTTGTTGAATGATAAATGATTTCGAGTGTAATATATAAATGAGTTTATATGGAGTGATCTATGAATGTGGTTAAAGTGAGGGTGGTGTATTTGGATGATAATATTTGACGACGGCTGATTATTTGATGAATGTAATGAGTGATTTTAGGGTTCGTGCTACCGCATTTGATGGGTTATAGCCTGAAGATATGTATGTATGTATTATTTATAAATTCCGTTATACAAAAAAATCACTTTTGAATTTTCCGGTCTAAAAAGTTATCAGAAAAGATTTTAAAAATATTTTAAATTTTATTCTTTATTCTACTTGTTTTCCACTACTATGTATTTTCCCTGCCAAAATTTGAAAACATTTTTCACGATTATCTAAATTGACATGTGTCATATATGATTTACGTATAAGGTATAAGAAAGAGTTTACGTAGGTGAGGAATAAAACAACGTAGCTATATTACGTGCGGCATTCTTCCGGCAATCGGTTGGAAAATATAATCGATAATAAATAGTTCCACACTGTCTGTAACTTTATACTAACTCATTGTTGCATGTCACCATGTCGCAGGGTATTGTGCAGAGTAAATCGACAGTGAAATATAAATGGATAGAAGAGAGCAAACTATCTATTACAAAAAAATTATACTTTACCTGCAGTTGCAGTTCTAAGAAGACCACTTTCAATTAATTATTTAAACACTACTTTTTAAAATCTTTATACTTGTACTGTTACTGTCATCATGTCATGTAAATAAATAATTTTGCTTGTATTGTGTCTGATATATCTAAAATTATCTTTATATCATTATCTCCAAAGTATCATGCTGATATGTACTTCTACATAATCGTAATAAAAATAAAAATTGTAAATCGATCTTTTACATTGCCTGTTTCCTGCATGTAAATTTATTTAAAATTATGTGTTCTTTTCTTAAACCGCCTCATCCTACGTTTCATACGCACCATTAAGTACGATTTGTTTTATGGTTTAGTAAATAAAATAAAAATGTAAATGGCACATGCTAAAAAGAGTATATAATGTCTTGCAGATTTTAATAACGTTCCATTCTTATCTCATAATACAAAAGTATTTGATTTATACTGGCACGTAATATAAAAATTTCCTTAAAATTGGTTTATATTATAAGAAGAACATACTACAAAGTGCAATAAAATTATAACGACGCTTATTTTAATACGAAATATTCCTTTAAACCAGAGCTGCAAACATAACCGGAACTTGAACCGAGGTCGAACCGGCTTTTTTCTTGAAACGAAAACCCGAACACATAAAACCGATAAATTGAACCAAACCTAACCTAAAACCGTTCGCATAAAACTGATAAATTGATCCAAACCGTAAAACTGAATCGGTTTGAACTAGTAAATTTTCATATGTGCGTAGAACAAGTTTTGTTTGGCGTACCTTACAAATTATTTTTGTTCTCATTTATTTAGTTTTAAGAAACTTATGGAATAACTAGTAAGTTGTACAATTTACATTTTTTAAATATTTAAATACGTATGTAATAAGTGTGTATCTGTAAATTTAAATTAAAAAATTAAAATCTACGAACAATATATATATATATATATATATATATATATATATATATATATATATATATATATATATATATATATATATATATATATATATATATATATGTATATATAAAATACTTATCGTAAACAAATTATTGTTTGAAACTCACCTAGTATTTTTCTTGTTACATATTTGTAAAATATTTTTGTGAGAACCGACAGCAAAATCTATCAAATTGAACATAAATATGTATAATTGAAAAGCACCGATCTTTATATATATATATATATATATATATATAGCAATTGAAAACCTTCAGAACTATGTTAATCAAATGACAATATGGTGCTTAACATTAAATTCAGACAAATGCGAAGCCAAACTATTTACCCTCCGAAGACAACGGCCAACAACTAATCTTATTATAGATGAAAAAGAAATTCCGTGGAATCCCGATAATGAAACAATAAGATACTTGGGCATGTATAAACGGCTTAGTTGGAAACATCATATAGAAAAACAACAGGAACTGAATTCCAATTACAGTACAGGATCTGGACTCACCAAGCTGCATTGTGGTAGTTCATATTTTTAACTTGAATGAGATTCTAACTCGGGATCTCCGGATTCGAATGTCGTAACACTAACTACATCACCGTACTGCCGGATATATCATCATCATATATCTTAAGGATGTTGTAAAATGTGAGCTACATAATTTTTAATAGCAAACATTAAACTCCGTAGCTTACTTGCTAATAGTTTCATTAGTTCAAGTCTGCCACAATTTAAGATTTACGTTACGTATCCGTAGGCTTAGCAGCGCTTCTACTCCGGAAAATTAACTAACTGCTAAATAAACATGTAAGATTTCCTACACCTCTTCTGTGTAAACGGAATGAGCTTATATTACGTTAAATTAAGATAAATATTTACTTTACATCTTTCAAGAATTTAAACCACTATTTTTATATTTTAAGGTTATTATATTGCAAATTTTATAAACTGAAAATCTAATAATTATACATAATAATTATTTGAGTCCTCTAGACCTAGGTCATGAAATAATAATTGTTTGACGAATACCAAGTGGTGCTTCATAAGGTTGAACAAAAGGATTTAAGATGGGATATTAGTTTCATGTAATTTCCTGCTGTCTTATTAATTTTACGGAAAAATTTTAGAGTGTAAAGCTATCCAGAATTAAAAGCTACATACAAAACTGTTTTTACATTTTTTATGTCGTGCCTGGTTTTGCCGCAACTAATATTAAATTTCAAAATTTCTGTTGAATAACCATGACTTTTGTTTTTCATGAATTACTTATGAACGTGATTGTTTGAAGGTTATAAACGTCAATCTATTTTATTATTTAAATTATATCAAACAAAACTGAATAATAAGTTTTAGCGGATATTGCCAAAGATAAATTTAAAAAAAATCTAGATAAGCTAATAGATTACCAAGAAAGCAAAACAAATAAGAGATAAGTACATAATAACGATAATAATTAATTCTGTTATATTATTAATATTATAATTGTATATTTTACTTTTTCATTTTCCTTTCCACTTCACTTGTTTTTTGAAAACCAATGTTGATTTGGTACAATACAATAAGTTCGATATTATATCTGCAACTACAAAATAGACTTAAAATTTAAAATAAATATATCATTACGCTTTTTACCTATTACTGGGTGTGGCACTCTGCCGTAGTAGATTTCGGAAAGAGATTTATTTATGCGCAAGAAGTTCGGTTACCAGACGTCAAACCATCTTTTAAGATACTAAGTACCAACTTAGTATCTTAAAAGATGCTTCAACAAAAGAAAATTCCAATCACGTTAGATTCTTGATTATATAAAAAAACTATATACTAAATGCAAAATAAAAGCAAAAAATAAATGCCCTTATAATGCTTCACCAAGGGCATTAAGCTTAGAAATAGCTTGACAAAGGACGAATACCCTTAGCATTGTTTTGTTTAAAAACGGGCTAAATTCTCAACAAAACCGAAATACCATTAGTCATTTATATCATAAGAGTATTTTACTGACGGCTATTATTATGATACACGATTTCTGATTACTGATTACAAACAATGGTACAAAGACATAACGGAAATTGTTATCGTTTTAGGAAATGTTACAGTTAAATTGTTTTTTCAATTAAAATTATTAAATATATAATTATACCCTTTCCCTTTACTGGTTTTGACATACTACTGTAGCAGATCTCGGTATGTGATATATTTATGCGCGTAAAGTGAGGTTACTAGCCGTCATAACACGGCTCCCAAAGATGTTAGCGGAGGGGTAGCCACAGGAGTAATTTTAATATATTGACTCAAAATTGAACCTGGGTTCGACAGTCCGACTCAATATCACTGAGCCATCAACCCCATAATTACTAAATAATACATTAATTATGTAAATACATAAAGCTGCTCGTATTACACTAATGTAATATGAAAGTTCATATTCCACGGTCTATTTTCAATCAGTTGCAATCATGTAATTTCTAATATTGCAAGCACGCGTGTTCATCCATGATAGAATAAGTAAGGTTATGCTTCTCTATTTTTGTTCCGTGTACTTAAACAGTTGTTGATAAATTATAGTATATGACTAACATATAATGGTTATATGTTTATTAAATAATATAGTATTTTCTATAATTACTAAAAGTACTGCAAAATAAGAAGGCAGCCTGGTCAGCAGCCGAAATCTGGAGTTTTCCTGGTGAAACATTGCAAATGGTTTGCTAATAATTACAAAATTATTAAAATCATTTAAGGGCAACAATATACGAAACAAGTTGTTATTTTTTTGAGGTACCTACTTCAGAAATAATATGCTGCATGTTTCTTCGAGCTCTAACGACAGATCTTTGTCATAATTTATAAAAAAAAATTGTAATTAATTTTGATAAAGCCAAAATTAAGAATTATTGTATACACTCGTATTTAAGCAATACAATACTTACTTCTTTTATAATAAAAAAATACGAGAATAAAAATTTTATAAAAAAAGTTAGTTTACTTTTTGGTGGGAGACATTTGTCATGACTCCATATAATTTAAATTAAATTTCATAAGTGTGAATGTAATTAAAATCAATATTAAAATTATTTCAATGTTATTTGGTAGCAACCAACTAGAAATACAATTTCATTGGAACTTCATGTATGTATGTATTCATATTAATTAATAGTATTAAATTTTGCTTGTTAAAGTTAATGATAAAGCACAAATGTAACAAATAAATTGTATATACTTGGAAAATATTAATATGTTCATTATAGGCATTTTTAGACTACCAATAAATTTATATTTAATTCGGAGTTGGTTATATACTTGTTTCTTTTACAAAATTAAACATTAAAATTAATTAACCTCCTTTTTACTTTCTTATACGCAGTATAAGGAAGTATTGGTATCGTGAAAAAAATCGTTGACGAGATTTTCGCGGAAATACGTGTTTTGAGGTCCACTGAATCCGGTTTGATCATTTTCTCAATGATGTCTGTGTGTGTGTGTGTGTGTGTGGATGGATGGATGGATGGATGGATGGATGTGTGTCCGTATGTGCAATATCTCATGAACGTGATAAGATTTGTTAACTAAACTTGGTAATTATAAGTTTCATGAAAATACGAAGAGCTGAGTTGATTTTGAATGAAATTGATAAACCGGAAGAGGAAGTTTACTGGACACACAAAACAATAAATTCCATTTATTTCAAAAATGGAATCAGTTACGAAAAAAAGTTTCAAATAAAAGATGTTAGCAAAAATATTTGGAACATCAAATGTTATTTGCAATTTTCCTGTATATGCGTCTAATTTTGAGAAAAATTCATTTTTATATTTAATAATATATTTCAATAATCATAGTAGCAATAGAAACAAAAAACATAAATTTTAATTTTTGCTTTATCTAGTTATCTATGTCTTCTTTCGGAAAGAAACTAAATTACATGTTTAATAACATATATTCTAAATATTATATATGTTGTGTATAAGAAAGTCGTGTGGTGCCCACACCAGATTTTTTCTGATATGGAATCAGAAATTTTTTACAGAAAGCAATAAAATGTACTATGCGTTTTACATATTTATTTTTTACGCTTCCCAACAGGAGTTTAATCCCAAATATAATTAATAGTGGAATCTGGAACACACAGCACAGTCGTATTTTTTTATTATAGTCAGTCGGCAAAATTTAAGAACATGATTTTTTGCTTGAGATGCAAGTTTTGTCTCAGTTTTATTCACTGAGCTATAACTGTCTTTTCTTATGTACTATAATTATTTATTCTTTAAATTTTGCAAACGTATATTAGTGAATTTATTTTTATTATATTCCAAACAGATTTATCCAAAAAAATAGTTTCATGTTTTAAGGTCTGAAATTTATATAGACAGACAATTATCCGAAAATAATGCTGTTTAATGTTCTTGAAGGTACGTTTCCCAAATTATGATACGTTTTATAGGGATTTTTAAGTATCTACCGATACACATATCTACAGTGTGTTTAATTTGTTTTGCTACGGTCATGTTGAAAAGTCCATATATCAACATTCTAAATAAGTGTGAGAAGTATCTCCTTACAACACTCATTTCGGCATGATTTATTGCCGCAATGATTACGGCATGAAACTGTTTATTATATTGTTTCTAATGCATCCATTCTTGAACACAATCTTATTTTTTAAATTAATATGAAATAAAACGGTAAATGACAGATGACAAATATCGACTCAAATATCAGTAAGATATAATCGTTCACGACCGAAGAAAAAATAGTATGTAACATACGTACGGCAACGGCCATTGTTAGCGCTCTTGTCGCAACTTTCATACTCTTTTTGCAATATACTAATATTTATTTATATATTATATTCGTAACATATGTATATGTTACATGAACTTACATTTTCTATAATTCGAATATCAAGGAACCGCAAAATTAGATCAAGTTATAGAAATTACGAATTAAAGAAAAAAAAAACATACCTATTGCACACATGTTTTATTGCGCAAAAACATACATAATTCTAATACGTTCTAAAATGTGGTGGTGACATTTTACCAACACTGTACACTTTGTACAATGGAACATATACTCTGTACTAACAAAAAATCAGTACAAAGGTAAATCTCGTCGCTCTTCGAGGATTCCCGAAAAAACTACGCAAATTGCAGATATATGTCATACGCGGTGAAATAAAACTTGACGAATCTTGGCGACGGTATATTAATATAATATTGTGACGAAAGAGATCATTTTGACCGTCATAATTTCACTTAACGAGAATATTGTGTTATTGGCTTTGAATTACAGAGATAAAAATACTTAAAAATTATACAAAATATATAGGGAACAACAGTAAATTTCGTCTTATGGAAAATTTAGAGTTGTGAAGGTTCGAATTATAGAGGTTCGACTGTATGTTATAATAGTTATTTTTATAACAAGTGCCAAAAAAGGCTTGTTACGTGCAAGTGCAGAATTTAACGCACGAAGCTTGCCGAGTGCGGAAATCTGCACGAGCATGTAACCTTTTTCGGCACGTGTTAAAAACAACGTTTTTTCTACAACTGTGAGATTTAGAATATCACTAAAATATTGTTTGTTGATTGTTTGCACATTGTTCTATGTTATTTAAAAATATTTCACTAATTTCAAGACAATTTCTTCAAAATCGTCTAGATTGGAATACTATAGTGAGTGATTCTTCTTTATCATAAACACCTCCAAAGATAATTGAATCCCCAGATCATGCTATGTTGGATCTATTTTCGACAATCAGCCTGCTGCTAGTACTTCTAAAGCCTCTGAAATTGTTGTCAATAATATTACTGTTAATGATATAAACAGGTACGGAAGAAATCAATGTTTCTTCAGACAGTACAAAAATTTCCACTTCACATTATGTCAATATAAGCAACAGTAACAATTGTGTAATAATATACACAAACAATAAATGTTATGTATTTCACTTACTCTTAAAATAAAACCATTTATCGATATATTTTACTTTGTTCAGTTCTTTTTATTAATTGTGTACAGATTAGGTATACTGCAATTTAAGGTTATGTTCATACACGTCAAAATATACTACTGCATATTTACTAGCGCTGGGTCACTGCATCTTCTTCTTCCATAAGCGTCTGTGGCCAAAATATGAATTACGCGCTCGGCGCGAAATTTAAATCGCTCCCAATACAACTTTTTTTTACAGTTGAGTAATGAATTACTTTCCGTATTAGTGTTTCTTTGCTTACAGAAACGCACTTAGTCTGCATTTGTCTCCTTTCCACGCGTAACCAAGGTAATAATACGTAATAATAAAGAAATCGCGCAGTTGTAGGAAAAAGTACCTATATTTTGCAGTACTTATAAAATCTATTTGCTCTTTGATTTTGTATTAAAATATTATAAAAAATGCAAAGTTTTTATACATTCCTGCTATGATTATTTAATTCAGGAATATAAACACAAAAAAAAACACTACGGCAATGAACTAAATATTGTACAACTAGACTTAAATGAAAAATCAAACCGAAAGTATATCAACTTCAATAAATACATTACTTTTCTAGTTAATTTGAGTATGTGTTTATAATACAGTAAATTTAACTGATACTTACATTATTGGGTAAAATAACACATAGGAACTTATATAAGAATATTATATAGATAATAAAGCACCACACTAATCAAATGACCTAACAAGAAATGATAAAAGGAAATTACATGGCCTCTTGAACTCGTGCCTGTATATAAATATTGTTATAAGAAATTCATTTTGGGAACGTTCTTTTGCTTTAAAATTAGATTTTAATAATAACATCCCCGTTAGTGAAATCAAATAGTAATTTGTATCCATCTGCTGAATCAAAACCAGCTTCAAATCACAATCATTGATTTGTATTTCATCTTTTCTTCAATAGATTTTTCAAACCCAGAATCTATATCCTTATTCTCTGATGGGAATTTTCAAAAAAGAATTTTATAACAAAAGAAGAAAAAAGTATTTGTGTATAAGGAAATAATTTATTACTCAAATACGTTTGCAAGAGATACGTCTCTTGCCAAATCTTTCTAAATCAAAGTTATATTTATTTATTCGCGTTTAACTTTTCGTTTGCAAATATTTACTTTGTATTTATAATCCTCCGAGTTTAAATGTAATAAAACTCCTCTCACAAATGGCGTAATTAATTTTAGACTTACAAATTACTTAGTTTTGTATAAAACTCAAATGTTTTGGTAAGGAAATTTTTATTTATTTTGTGTTTTAATGACGCACTGTTGCTGAAATTTAACTGATTTAGTTCATAATTTGTTATATTGTTTTGACAGTTCAACGAAATACGCCGAGTAGGAGTAAGTTAATTCACTTTATTTATTTTATATTTCAATCCTCTTTAAGCAGATTTTCTCATTTTTGCGAAATGAGTTACATGTGCATAAATAATTCGAAAACAAATATACGAGTACTGTTAAATTTATATACTTGATTGCTCATGGTAACGTTACAGTTAAATAGAATATTAATTATTACAGATGACTAACAATCATTACATACTATTGCATACAGTCGTACCAACAAAGCAAGATTTTTAAGAATACTTCAAATAAATAACATGTCATATAGAATGCCTAGTTAATATTGTTTTCTCTCACATATTTATTTAGTTAGAGTCAATTTAAAGCACATTTATAATTCGATTTTATTGATATAGTTGGACGATAGTGTAAGAATATAATCTTAAAAAGCAGTACGATGTAGACAGTATGTCCCAAAAATAACAAAACTTTTAATTTAAATCGTAGAACACATAGCGCAATCTATTGAACATACACATTGTTAGAAAGATACATCTTTCCTCTTTCGAACGCACACAACCTCATGCAATCAGGTGACAGTTTAAAAATTTACGCGCATTTTAATGACAGTAGTGTTTGTGTTTATGTTGTAAAAATACTATGGAACAACGAGCAAATATTAAATTTTATGTTAAACTTGAAAAAAAAAATGCTGAGACATACGAATTGATGAAAAAAGTTTATGGTGATGATTGTTTACCTCGTTCACAGGTTTATAAGTGGTTTGCAAAATATAAAAATGGTCGTGAAGATTTAAATAATGATGAAAGATCTGGACGTCCAAAAGCCGGAAATAGTGCTGAATTAGTCGAAAAAGTGCGTGAAATCATTGTGTCGATGCGAATTTTACTGTTAGAATGTTGGGTGAAGAATTAAATACGAGTAAAAATACTATTTGGAGTATTCTAACTGAAGATTTGGGTAAAATAAAGGTTTGTTCACGTTTTGTTCCACATGAATTTAATGAAGACCTCACAAGTCTAAAAAAGTCAAGGAATTTTTGATGAAAAAACATATTTGTGTCATCGACCACCCTCCGTATTCGCCTGATCTATCACCATGTGACTATTATCTTTTTCCAAAACTGAAAATTGCCATGAAAGGAGCGTTTTATGATGATATTCCAGCCATTCAAGCAGTCGTGACAGGTGTTAAAGAACGTTCCTAGAGGTGGCATAAAAAAATCTATGCATGCTCTAGTTAATCGTTCTAAAAACTGTATTGATTCAAATGGAACCTATTTTGAATAAATTTACGAGGTAGGTAGCTCAGTGGTATCAAGTCGATCTGTGGATTTTGAGAACCTGCATTCAATTCCACAATCGACAAACAATTTTCACCACATTTAATGTATGGGGTAGCTAGCTCAGTGGTATCAAGTCGGCCTATGGATTCTGAGAACCCTGGTTCGATTCCCAAAGTCGACAAACAAAATTCACCATTTAAAAAAAAACATTACTCATGTGGCTCCGCCATTACTAACATCTTTGAGGGACGTGATTTGACGACTGATAACCGCACTTCACGTGCAAAATATATCACTTACCGAGATCTGCTTCGGCGGAGTGTCACACCCAGTAATGGGTAGAAGGCTTAATGATATATTTATATATTTATTTTTTATTAATGTATCCTTGTGGAACTTCCATTAACATCTTTGGAAGCCATGGTTTGACGGCTGATAATCGTCGCATTTCACGCGCATAAATATATCATTTATCAAGATCTGCTATGGCAGAGTGCCACGTCCAGTAATGTGTAAAAGTGTATTAGTGTTATTTTCATGTTGCTTAGAAACTATTCAATATTGATGTTTTTCTTGTAACCTTAATATATTTTTTTTGTAAATTACGATCTTAACGTGCAAGATCCTGTTGAGTGGTCGTGGAAAAGTATAATATTCAATCCACGTGTTATAGTAACAATTGCTATCATAATACGCTTGTTGAATAATATATTATTCACTTTCGATCGGTTTTAGCCTATCTTAGGCTATCATCAGAAGTTAATAACAAGTTCAAGAAAAATTACAAGCTAAATTAAAAATACTGACTTATGTGAACAATGAAAAATAATAATAAAATATCTGGTGTGGTCACCGCACGACTTTCTTAAACACAGCATATTTAATATTTAGAATATATGAATGTTATATAATATTATTAAACATGTAATTTAGTTTTTCAGTAATTCAGCATTTATCTGTTTGAAACATATAAAATATCAAATAATATAATTATAAATAGTATAATTTTTTAGTAATATTGACTACTTTATGTCTAACAGAAGTCCGTTTTTCGAACCTAACCCTTGGTATCTCGAGAACTGTGAGAAAACGAAGTCGTTTAAATTGAGGCAAAGTTGCCAAATTACTTGACCATTATAATGATGTATTTGTTTTTCCGAAAAAAGACATAGATAACTAGATAAAGCGACAATTAAAATTTATGTTTGTTGTTCCTATTGCTACTATGATTATTGAAATATATTATTAAATATAAAAATTAGTTTTTTCTCAAAATTAGACGCATATACAGGAGAATTGATAGTAACTTTTTTGTCGGTAGATGGCACCACGAGTTGCTCCTTAGCTCTCATGTCATGTTACCGTCGTAGATAGGTTAACATCAGTCAGTTCAGCTAAGTCGGTACCACAATCCACTATTCCCGAGTTGGTCTAGTTGGATAAATGATCGCACCATACTGATGAGTCTGTAAGGACGAAACGCGTCTATGGTTAAAGCTGAACTGACCAGCCGTTTGTTGATGACCTGATAGTTGATGCAAACGTGCTGTAAAAACCTTGTGGAATTATGAGACAAGTGATGGAAAATTAGTTTTTCCTATTTTTTCTTATTTATTAGTAACTTTTTATGTTCCAAATATTTTTGCTAACATCTTTTATTTGAAACTTTTTTTCGTAATTGATTCCATTTTTGAAATAAATGGAATTTATTGTTTTGTGTGTCCAATAAAATTCAATTTAATTCATGAGATATTGCACACTCGGACACACATTCATCCACACACACACAGGATCATTGAGAAAATGATCAAAACGGACTCAGTGGACCTCAAAACACGTATTTCCGCGAAAATCTCGTCAACGATTTTTTTCACGATTCCAATACTTCCTTTTACTGTGTATAAGAAAGTTAAAATACAATTTATCATTGTTATTATATAATAAATAATTATTAATTAAAAATATTAATATAAAATTTAAAAGCAGTACACACACAAGAGAATCAATTCGTAGCGCAATTCATGCAATTTTGCCATTCCGACTGCGGACCTGTGCGCCGGTGCGTTGTCCACAATGCGGCACCCATCTGGAAGATAGCTTTCTCATATCCAAAAATTTATGCAAAATGTTCCGTACCCATTCGGTTGAGATATTCATAGCCTCAGCCATCTCGTGCACTTTAACTCGCCGATCGTCCAATATCATACCATGGATTTTATCGACAATTTCTGGCGTTGTAACCTCAATTGGACGACCAAAACGTTCGGCGTCCTTTGTGGTCATACTACCACAACGAAAATCAGTAAACCACTTATGAATCGTTTCAATCGATGGTGAGGAGTCCCCATAATGTTTAACAAGCGTTGCTTTGGTTTGCGTAATGTTTTTTCCACGCAAGAAATAATGTTTAATCAAGACGCGAAATTAACTTTTTTCCATGTTTTCAAAAATCTTCAAAGTTGCTTGCTTTCGATGGGTGTCAAAACAGGACTGAATGACATATCAGTCTGAAAATTTTAATGCGTTCTAGTTAAAGATGGTACATCACAAATGTCACATGAGATTTGCGATTGTGGCGCGATTTGTTTTATTTTTCAGGGACTTTTCACCCTTCCCTAGTATACCACGACAACTATTATACTAGTTTACCCTTGGTGACATATTTTGCTAAAGAAGGTATTTATTCTTTGGGAACAGTAAGAAGAAATCACATACCCAACTGTAAGTTACAAACGGAAGCAACAATAAAGAAAGCACTACGTGGAACCTGCCATGAATATACCGCATCGGTTGATGGAATTCGTAGGTAATTTAGAAATATAATCAATACCTTACCCTTCTATCGACATTTGCAGGAAAACAGCACCGAAATAAAGTTAACAGATATGATAGGAAAGAATAAAAATCCATAGAAATAGATTGTCCCAATAATATACGGGAATAAAATCAACAATGGGCGGAGTGGACTTACTAGATAGCAATATGGAAAGGTACAAAATAATTTTAAAAAGTCGTAAGTGGTATTTAAGAATATTTTACCACTTGGTTGATTTGCCTATTGTAAATGCTTGGTTTTTATATAAGAGCTTTCTCATGGAAAAGGGAAAAAAATATTTTATGAATCAAGCAGATTTTTGCACTGAAATTGCAAAAACTTATGTAAGATTGGAAGATGTCCACAAACATGAGGCAGACCAAGTAACTTGGAAGTGAAATTTGACAAAAAACGGAAAAGAGGTCCAACTCAGCATGTATCTCCAAAAGAAGTTAGAAGTGACCAACTAGGGCACTGGCCTGTTCTCCAAGTTGGAAAAATACAGTGCAAGTATCCGAAGTGCACGGGGTTCATTTGACAATATGTGAGAAGTGAGGTGTGGCGTTATGTCTCAATAAGAAGAATAATTTTCATAACAATTAACACTATCTGTGCAATTTGTATCCATTTGGCAACAATGTATTTTTTGTCAATAAATCGTAGATATTTTTGACTAGAATTTTTTCACTAACAAAATGCGTTGAAATACATCATAAATACAAAATTAAAAAATCATGCATTTAAGGGTTAACGCTCGGCGAGTGGCAAACATCAACTTTCTGCATTCAACTGGCAGTGGGTAATATCTATTTTATGCTCGGTCATAGAAAATACAATTTCTGATTAAATATTTTGATGCATTATACAATTTTAATTTAACAAAAATTTATTTAACAAATATTAAATTATTCTAAATATTTAATACATATTAAATTTTGTAACTGTAAAGATTATATATAAAGAGATAATAACGAATGTATTTTTTAGATTTCTAATTAATATTTTAGGAGCAAGGGGTCACAAACCAATTTTGTACTTAGGGGCCCTACAATACCTAAATTGGGCCCTGTGCATGTTTGAATTATAATCTACAATCGTAGGTACTGCTCCATGTAGTCTGTGTATTGTAAAAGTGCCTCTTCTGTTTTGTAGAACATCTTTTGTTGTTTGTTCTCTATACAGATTCATCATTGATCTGGTATATTTCGTGTAGAACTTTGAACTTTGTCGTTTCAAATAAACCTAGATCAAAGTAGTCCATTTACTTTGCTCGTTTTTAGGTAATCGTCACATTAAATAGTTTGACAATAATTAAGTCATTCACATTTTCCACATATACGATTATATATATATATATATATATAAATCATCTAACAAGGTATGTACTTGTAGGTACGGGTAGATATTTTTATAAAATAATATTATATTTTTGAAATATTTTGACTAAAAATTACAAGTTTTTTTATTTTGTCTACATTTTATTGTGTAATTAAATCAAAATAAACATTTCAATAAGAAAACTTCATAATTGTACTTCATTACTTATTAGGCATCATTTAACAAGGCATGTACTTGTAGGTTCGGTATATATTTTTAGAAAATAATATTATATTCCTGAAATATTTAGATTAAAAATTACAAGTTTTTTTATTTTGTCTACAGTTTATTGTGTAATCAAATCAAAATAAACATTTCAATAAGAAAACTTCATAATTGTGTTTCATTACTTATTAGTCATCATTTAACAAGGAATATACTTGTAGGTTCGGTATACATTTTTATAAGATAATATTATTCTCCTGAAATATTTTGATAAAAAATTACAAGTTTGTTTATTTTAATTATATTTTATTGTGTAATCAAATCAAAATATACATTTCAATAAGAAAATTTCATAATTATATTTAATTACTTATTAGGTAGTTAAAAATAAAAGCGATTTATGCAAGAAGTACAAAATTTAGGGTTTTATGGACGAGTTCAGTTTAGGGCCGAGCCTATTATAGACGTTTTACAAACCAGTGGCGAATCGTTCATAAGGTCAATTGGGCAATGACCCTTAAAAAATGCTGCAAGGGGCGTAACAATATTTTTTTTGTAATAAGAAATAAGAATTTCTTAATTGAGCGCTGCGTTTTCCAATCACTGAAGCAAGTGTAAGTGATTAAGATATATACTCGTATGTGGCACGATGGACGAGATAGCAGAAGACATATTGTTATCCCGTGTCATTCGAACTGGCATTTACTTGCTATTATTTTATCAATAAAACCAATATATGGATTTTTATCACAACGATTTTGCAAAAATTTTCACTAAAACATATATTAAATTAACATTAATTTAAATTTTGAGGTTATGTAGGATCCATGAATGTATGTTAAATGTAAAGAAAGGCCTTCAAAATCCAGATATTGGTAAATAATACACAGACAACAATTTTACTATGTATTCATCAATATAAACGTGGACGTTTCGGTTGTGGAACACAGCCATTATCAACACTACAAACAAATGAACCAATCATAATATTTTTTTTTGTTTTATTCATTATTACTCGTATATGTCAACACAACTATTTTGTGAAAAAATAAATAAATAAATTTTATTAGTCATTTGTTTCTTTCCTAGCACGCTGATTCCTATGCGATTTTAATTAAGTTAATGTCAATTTAATACGAATTTTTATCAAAAAATTTATAATGTAATGGTACTAAACTTTTTAGTCGTTGAATGTAAAAGAAAAATACTGAATCGAACAAGCAAATAAAAAATAGGTATTTCTTCGCTAATTCTTGACATAAAATGCTTATTCTGATAGAATAACTCATGTAAAATTTTACCGTCATTAAAAATTACATTTAACAGAATTAAACTATTTCCAAAAGCATAAAAAAATAAAATAAGTATATTGAAAATGAATTTGTTAAGCTGTACAAGATTTTATGATAGGAACGAAACAAAATAAAATTTTCCTTGTTGATTGGATATCTTGGTTTTATATTTAGTAACATTAGATTAAATGACGACGTTTCGACCTTTAATTGGGTTCATTTTCAAGGCGGAAACAGAATTTTTGTCGTTTACAAAAAGTCACAAAACATTATTTTTAAAACTAAGAACTTTTTGTAAACGACAAAAATTCTATTTAAGACTTGAAAATTCATCCAATTAAGGTTTGAAACATCGTCGTGTAATCTAATGTGACTAAATATAGAACCAAGATATCCAATCAACAAGAAAAATTAAATATTTTCTTTTGTCTTAAAAAAATTATATTACCTATATCATATACCAAAATGTAAAAAGATAAGTTAATTAAACAAATTATAGCAAATAGTATTAAACAGAAGCAAATAATAATAATATGGAGTAGGTGGCTCAGTGGTATCGAGTCGAACTGTGGACTTGAAAACCCGGTTCGATTCTCACAGCTGACAAACAATTATCACCACATTAAAATTAGCATTGTGGTTCCCCCTCCACTAAGATCATGATTTGACGGCTGGTATCCGCATTTCATAAATATATCATTTACCGATATCGCTTCGGCAGAGTGCCAATAAAGATGATATATTTGTTCTATTTATTAACAAATAATTTTAAATAATAGCAAATAACATTTAATTAAATAAAATTATGTTAAATAGTAACAATTAAAGCTAGTGAGAATAAAGTGATATCAATTTTGATTTGAATAGTTTTGTTTGAGTACCTAGTATTTATTTAAATTATTCGTTATGTTTGCATATACAGAGTATTCCATTTAAGTGTGCCACCATTGCTATCGCGGGAACTATAAGAGCTTCGAGATTGGTTAAATTAGTAACAAACAATCATTTTAAAAGACTATTGCAATGAAAAAAAATTTTTACCAGCGGTTATCAAAATACAGGTTGCAACTTTCTTATTTTAAATAGGAACCTATTTTTTTATTTATTTATTCGATTCAGTATCTTTTTCTGAATTCAACGGTTATAATGTTTAGTACCCTCACATTACTTTAATTTAATTAAAATAGCATATGAATCAGCGTGCTATGACAGAAAAAATGAAAAAACGTAATATTTTCGTTTGTTTGATTCATTACTATATCAACTCCTGTAGTCAAGTAATGAATTACTTATTAATTATTTGTCTGTCAATTCACATAGGGGTAGATTTTGAAATTATGAAAATTAGTCGCCTGTGGGAATCGAAATCACTGAGCTAGCCATCCCGTATGTATATATATATATATATATATATATATATATATATATATATATATATATATATATATATATTTGCAAAATCGTTGTGATAAAAATCCATATATGTATATATATATATATATATACAGAGTGGTGAACGCAACTCTCGAACATAGGGATTTAACATGTAAAAATACAATTTTGTAATTTCCTGCTTCCCTAATTATTTTAAACAAAAAACTTCGAATAACAGTTTTAGGGCATAAAATTCTGCATCTAAACCAATAAACAAAATTAACTTTGCATGCTTCGTAACGGCACAAATTAGATCTGAAAATGACAAAAATAGCCTCAAAACTTATCATTAACCAGGGAATTGAAACAAAATTAAACAAATGTTTGACGTATAATCTGTCAAAATAATTTCTTTATTTATTATGTCATTTATTTTGGCAGATAAAACGGCAAACATTTGTTTAATTTTGTTTTACTTCCATGGCTATCACTAGTTTTCAGGCTATTTTCGTTATTTTCAGATCAAATTTGTGCCGTTACGAAACATGCAAAATTAATTTTGTTTATTGTATTAGCTGCAGAATTTTATTCCTTAAAACTGTTATTCGAAGTTTTTTTGTTTAAAATAATTAGGGAAGCAGGAAATTACAAAATTGTAATTTTACATGTTAAATCCCTATGTTCGAGAGTTGCGTTCACCATCCTGTATATATATATATATATACATATATGGATTTTTATCACAACGATTTTGCAAATATATATATATATATATATATATATATATATATATATATATATATATATATATATATATATATATATATATAATGGGATGGCTAGCTCAGTGGTATGAAGTCGGCCTGTGAATCCTGAGGTCCCTAGTTCGATTCCCACAGGCGACAAACAATTTTCATAATTTCAAAAACTACCCCGGTGGCTCCTCCACCACTAACATCTTTGGGGGCCGTGATTTGACGACTGGTAACCGCACTTCACGCGCAAAATATATCACTTACCGAGATCTGCTTCAGCAGAGTGCCACACCCAGTAATGGGTAGAAGGCGTGGTGATATATTGATATATATATATATATATATATATATATATAAAGATATTTATTTAAAAATAAATTACATTTTTATATTAGACAAATTTCGTTGGCATGAAAAAATTTGACTCTTTCAATGTGTATTTCTTCTATTGTTATGGCTACCAAGGTGTGTATTGTATAAAGTTTTGTTTTATAGATTTGTCTATAAAAAATACTTTATAGCCATTAAATGGTACTATAAACATGTGTTTATAATACATAAATATTCATTTTTAAAATACATACAATCAGTTCAGTATTAATTTATTATTATTGTTAACAACTGTAAAATTGTATGGAATATCATGTACATAATCTTATTTTTTACTGAACTGTAATAATATTTGACATCCAATTCTAAGAAACAAAGAAAGAGTTACGTTATCGCTTATAAGCTGCTGTCTTCCAAAGCAGCTGGAGGTGAGAATGCAATTTTCATCACTTGAATCCATTTGATATCTGATCCTGTCTGTATGAAACGTTTTTTTTTTATTCTCTAACAATTTCCCGTACTGCGACGTACCACGTGCAGTAAAACCTTCTGATCTTAGCACTTTTCTGATGGATTAAGAAATGCAATTTATGTTACCGACGGGCATTTTTTTTAGATAGAATTTCATTACATCTTCGATTAAAATATGCGTGAAGCTGTAACTAAATTAAATCGACCACTTGCGATAGAAATAAAAGCAAGAGCAAAGTGCAGGCGATAAGACCATCTACAGACAAACTTGCTGCGGAAAATTTATTAAAATATTCACTTTTACATCTTTTTACAATTTTTCTTTCATTACTACGAACTGGCTACTACTTATGATTTTATTCATACCAACTTTTTTTAACATAATAATGGAGCTACATCTATAAAAATTTATATACAAGATACAATAGTAATTTTTTGTAGAACTTTGACAAGTGTTGGAATTTTTTTTTCCTATTTTTTCTTATTTATTAAGACTCAGTTCCACATCGCAATTGACAATTTGTCTTTGTATTTTTAATTGCTGTCATGTAGTTTGCGATTTTTGTCGGTAGATGGCACCACGGCTTAGGTATTTCATGGCCAACTTCATTGAATTGCGCTACGCTTATTATGGCCGTTTCATATGTCATTAAAATTCCTAGTTTCAAATTTACAGAGCGGGTACGTCAACTAGCGCCTCTAACGAGATATGTCGTAACTAAAATACTGCCTCTTGCATTGATTAAAATAATCCTAAAAACAAGCCTAATCATTGTATATTTATTATAATACGATCTTTACAGTAAAATACTAACCGTTGGCACCAATAATTCAATAATATTTCCTTCTTTTGACCTATAAACACTTCAAACATTTTAAATGTGTAGACAATATGGCGGCATTATTTACTTGAAGTGACAGATAATGCTACGTTGCCAAATTAAATTCACTTTAGTCGAAAGCTCAGAATACTAGTCATAATATTTAATAATATTGAATGTATAAAAAAAATACCCAGTTCCATTAAATGTATTTTGTATTTTGATCACATAAACTTTAGTTTTCAAATATTTGAAGGTTGTTTTTGTAATTTGACAGCGTTTGCACTTTCCTGTAATATAAATAAAAAACACTAGATGGCATTACTTGACATACCAAAACTGCAAAAAACTCACGACAACTTTTTATATGGCAAAATGACGAAATGAAACGGCCATAATAAGCGTAGCGCAATTCAATGAAGTTGGCCATGGGTATTTTTTAACATCCGTCAGATCAGCTTAAACAGTATCACAGTTCACTAGTCCCTAGTTGGTCTAGTTGGATAGTTGATCGCACCATACTGATGAGCTCCCACAGAGCGAAACGCGTCTATGGTTAAAACTGAACTGACCAGCCGTTTGATGATGACCTGATAAGTTGATTCAAATGTGCTGTAATTTTTTGTGGAACTTTGACAAGTGTTGGAATTTTTTTTTCCTATTTTTTTCTTATTTACAATAGTTATTCGTATAACAAGGATTGAAAGTAGATATTTATATATGATATATAAAGGTATAGTCTGACTAGGAATCGAAAAATAATGTTTAAATTATTTTTTGGTTGTGGTGTCCTTTCAAAATTTTGGAGGGTTTGTTCCAGGTACCCAGCTAAGTACTAAATTTGGAAATCCCAAAGTAACATTAGCGTGCCTAGCTTAAGATAGATGGACCGCTGTGGGAAATGAGAATAACAGAACAGGAGTGTATTGAAAATTTTAATACCGTTAATTTTTTAGAAATAATCCATTATTTCTTGGAATTGCCATAAAGTTTAGTATAAAAACTAACATGCTACAGAAGAAAATAATTTTGCAAAAGAATATGTAGTAGATAATATGGCAAAATCGTTTGGGCACACAATTTTAAGATTGCCTCCTTATTATTGCGTATTCAATCCGATTGAATTAGTTTGGAGTAATTTAAAAAGTTCACTCCGGGTACATAATTCAAGTGTTGTTACATTATTAAGAAATGAAACAGAAAAAAATAATTCGGATATGTGGAAGAACTGCGTGAATCATGTAAAAAAATTGAATTAGAATATTTAAGTATTAAGAATAGGGAAGTTGAACCACTAATAATAAACTTAAACTTTGACGATTCTGATAGTGATGATTCTGAATAGATGTATAATATATATATATATATATATATATATATATATATATATATATATATATATATATATATATATATATATATATATATATATATATATATATATATATATGTATATATATGTAACATATTGTATTATAAATTACTATTGTCAAAATAAAATAAAACGTATTGAAAACAATGTATGTAAATTTGAAATACAACCCTGTCTTGTTATTTTCTTGTCGCACAGTGATCCATCTATTTTAAGCTAGGCGTGCTAATGTTACTTTCGGATTTTCAAATCCAGTATTTAGCTGGTTACCTGCAAGAAACCCTGAATACTTAGGATATCTTACAATTGTATACCCTATAGCAGAATACATAAAGGTCAGATTTCTTTCACATTTATTTCATAACAGAAACTTATGAAAGGAAACCACAACCATAAAATAATTTAAACGTCATTTTTCGATTCCTAGTCAGATTATATATTTACCTTCAAACAGAGGTATAAACAATATTTTTTTCTCAAAGATAATATAACAAAGAAATAAGTTTAAAAAATATATCATCACGCCTTGTACCCATTACTGGATGTGGCATTCTACCGAAGCAGATCTCGGAAAGTGATATATTTTGAGCGAGAAGTATGGTTAACAGCTGTCAAAACACACTCCAAAAGATATTATTTAATAGGGAGACACATAAAATTGATTGTCGGCTGTGGGAATCGAACCCGGGTTCTCAAACCCACAGACCGACTCGTTACTATTAAGCCATCTACCCCAAGTATCTATCGATGCTCATAGCCAGTTAATTCTTGTTTTTCACTTGTTTAATTGATGGTACTTGTTACTTTTAATCACTGTGTTACATTCTCATGTTTGACTGCGACAACAAGTGTTTTCAAACCGCCGGCTTCGGCGATCAAGGTGGCAGGCACTTAGAACATTTAAACAGACTGTAGTTTTTATTTTGTAAATAATACCCTTTTTATGGGATGGCTAGCTCAGTGGTATGAAGTAGGCCTGTGGATCCTGAGATCCCTGGTTCGATTCCCACAGGCGACAAATTTTCATCATTTGAAAAAGCTATCCCTGTGGCTCCTCCACCACTAGCATGTTTGGGGGTCGTGATTTGACGACTGGTAACCGCACTTCACGCGCAAAATATATCACTTACCGAGATCTGCTTCGGCAGAGTGCCACACCCAGTAATGGGTAGAAGGCGTGATGATATATTTATATTTATTTATTTATATTTATCAAAAAATGTTTTCATTAAAAGTTGTTTGCTTTTAAAAACCAATCCAACGTTACCACAAATGTCTTAAGTTTCCTTTTGAAACTATGAACCCGAGTACAAAATAATAAAAAATTAATTTCAAAAATTAATGTTTAATTTACTTGTGCCACCATTGCTATCTCGAGAACTATAAGAACTACAAGGTTGGTTAAATTAGCAAAGAAATACCATTTTCTAAGTGTATTACAAAACTATTAACACAAAAAAAATACCAGTGGTTCTCAAAATACTGGATATAACTTTCTTATTTTAAAAGGGATCCTATTTTTTTTATTTGCTTGTTCGATTCAGTATTTTTTTTCTGAATTCAACGACTATAAAGTGTAATAACTTCACAATTAATTTACTTTATTTAAATTTAAATCGCATAAGGATCAGTGTGCTTCAACAGAACCAAATGACTATTCACAAAAAGTTATATTGATATATAATTTTGAATTAAACAAACAAAAATATTATGATTTGTTCATTTGTTTCTGTCGTAGCACGCTAATTCCTATCAGTGGTGAAAGTAGGCCGGTACAGTCCGGTACGCCGTACCGGTAAGAAAAATAGAGCCGGTTCGGAGAACAGGTAAGAAAATTTTACAAATAAGTGCGACATCATTTTTAAATTTTTGATAATGGTAACATGAAAACAGAACGAGCTGAATTCCGCAGTTTGTATAACTTACTACCTACAGTTTCGTATATTTCACAATTAATATTTATTTCAACTACTGGTCCTCCGACTACGATGTTTAAACCCAGCCATATATTAAATCGTGGTTAGGAAAAAGACGATTAGCGAACTCGTGAGAAAGGATGACAAGAAAAGGAAAAAAAGGGTTATAATTTAATACTCGAAAGTATTGCACCTGAAGCTACTTGAAATATATATATATATATATATATATATATATATATATATATATATATATATATATATATATATATATATATATATATATATATATATATATTTTAATTATTAAAATAAGTATTGCCTATAGAACGCGACAAACCAAAGTAACACCGTGGCTGGAATGCACTTTATCTCCACCCATTGGGTTTATAACGAATGGCGTGGCTCTACTTCGGCGTAAAAGTGAAATATACATTCTCAGTGAAAACATTTTGCCGCCGCACCATCTACGATATGAGTATTTATGCAAATTTATAAATAATATATTTATTTATTATTAAAACATAATTATTCTTTTGACATACTATTTTCATAAATGGAAAGAATTACATATTACGTCTTATTATTTCATAAATTCAAATAATCCGTCTTTTTTGTAAAACCAACTCTTGACACTGAATGTACCGATGATAGTAGCAACCTCCGATAATACTCCTCTCAGGTTTTATAAATTGCTTTGGCCAATTCTATATATATAATATATAAAACCTTTTTTTTCCTTAGTATACCACTCTCTCCTATCTCTTTAAAAGTAGCGTACCGGTAAGAAAATAAATCTACTTTCACCCCTGATTCCTATGCGATTTTAATTAAATTAATGTCAATTTAATACGCATTTTAGTCAAAAATTTTATAATGTGAGGGTATTAACTTTGTAGCTCTTATTTTCAGAAAAAAATACTGAATCGAACAAGCAAATATAAAAGATAGGTTCTCATTTAAAATAAAAAAGTTGCACCCCGTATTTTTAGAACCACTGGTCGAAAAAAAATTTTGTTCATACTTTTGTAATACAATTAGAAAACGGTATTCCTTTGCTAAATGAACCAACCTTGTAGGTCTTATAGTACTTGAGATAGCAATGGTGCACAACAAAATTGAACATCTGTATATATTTTAAAAGCTAAATAACTTCAAGACTTTCTGAGCGACAAAATAAAATAATTCTCACTTTTTCTTTAAATATAAACTTTGAGTCAAGTAATTCCTTTTATGATATCTACACATGCAATATGCAGAGCTGGAACAAGATTTATCTGCAAATGTGGTAAAAATTCAATTTACTTAATACAGATTTGCATTTACTTCGCTCCATTTAATTTAGCAATCCGATCAAACAAATAGATTAAAAAAAAAAACTATTAAAACATTTAAATAGAAGTGCAATGAGATTTATTCATCAAGTTGGCGATTAAAGAGAATAATTATTGCGCACACATGTTCATCAAGTTGAATAAGTTAAGTTCAATTATAATGACGCTCAAAGAAGTCACACCAATCATTCAGATTATATTTTATATTGAAATCGTCATCAGGCGTGACACGTTTATTCAGTTAAATTTGCATTTAATCGTTATTCGATAAATTTTGAACTAAAGCCTACTTCTTGCAATCGTCAACTTTTGATTGATAATGTAATTGCATTTTAATTTACACGTCTTAATTTTAATAGTCGTGATTGATTCAAACAGATTTATAAATGAAATTTAACCGTATAAACCCTTTGACGTGAAGTATGAGCCTAAAATAACACAAATCTAAATTCTACAATTAATTTCTAACTAAATTTAACATTAAATATACCTTAGTGAGAAAATGTATACAAAAACAGATATAACATATAAACTAACTAGCATGGTATCATCTGGTAGCGAAATCAAAGTGAATTATTATTTAAAATTAACTTTCTGATTATACAGTTTTTGAATAAAACGAATAAGTTTTAATTAATACAGAAATGTTTATTTTTCATTGCAAGATGTATGCAGAAATCGACCAATTTTGCTGCGTCTTAATATAATATTAGTCTCACTAAAATTGTATTAAATTCCAAACCGGAATATACGTATAATGAACTACAAAATATTTTGATTTAAAAATCTATACATCAGTATATCATCACATCTTTTATCCATTACTGCGTGCGGCGCTCTGCCTTAGCAGATCTCGGTAAGTGATATATCTATGCGCGTGAAGTTACCAGTGGTTAAATTACAGCCCTCAAAGATGTTAGTGGTGGGAGCGTCACGGGAGTAATTTTATTATGATGGAAATTATTTGTCGGTTGTGGGAATCGAACTCGAGTTCTCAAATCTACAGTCCGACTCTGTAGTCCGACTGAGCAACCTACCCCATCTAATGTCTAATCTAATACATTTATAAATATCGTATTCGATCCCAATTCAATGATTTGTTATAAAGTTATTTGCGATTTTTTAAAATTATATATTTTCACCACATTAATACTACTCCTGTGACTCCCCCTCCACTTACATCTTTGGGGGCCGTGATTTGGTGGCTGATAACCGCACTTCACGCGCAAAAATATATCACTTACCGAGATCTGCTTCGGCAGAGTGCCGCACCCAATAAATAGGTAAAAAGGCGTGATGATATATATATATATATATATATATATATATATATACATACTTTCAAATGGAACTTATTTAATTTTGTATAATTCCAAAAAAACATGGTTTTATAAATATTAAATTATGTACTTAAAAGTTCAAATATTGTAAATAAAATAAATAAATATATCACCACGCCTTCTACCCATTACTGGGTGTGGCACTCTGCCGAAGCAGATCTCGGTAAGTGATATATTTTGCGCGTGAAGTGCGGTTACCAGTCATCAAATCACGGCCCCCAAAGATGTTAGTGGTGGAGAAGCCACAGGGGTAGTTTTTGAAATTATGAAAATTGTTTGTCGCCTGTGGGAATCGAATCAGGGTTCTCGGGATCCACAGGCCGACTTCATACCACTGAGCTAGCCATCCCATATTGTATTCATTAAATATATTGTACTTCCTATTGCTGTAAAATATTGATTAAACCATTTAGTTAGTATTAAAAAAAAAAAATTAAAAAAAACAAGTTTCCAATTAGGATGCTACAAAAACTAGATTTTTATTATTTCTAGTTCGTTAATTGAACAAATAAAAAAAATTAAAAGTAGAATAAAACGACATTTTATTTGCTAGTAAATCGGGAATCGCGCTAAAACATATTTAATCGGTTTTTGGAATACCCTACAAAAACAAAAGAAAATAACTTGTACTGATCTAAATTGATCCCAATTAAAGATTTTAAAACTTCTAAGGCAAGTTGAGCAATTAATAAAAGAAACTTTTAATAACTTTTATGCGCTTTAATATCATCTATTGACTTATACAAAAAAAGTTTAAACGCAGTTAACAGACGAAAATATGATAATATTATGGTATCGGGAAAATTTTAATATTAAATTTGGGAAGCATAGTGGAGGCAAACTGGATCAAAACTTTTATTATTAAAGTATGCGTTCAGCATTTTCGTTACTAAAAAAATAAAAAGCATGACATTTAATCAAACTTTTAGGAATAGTTAAATACAAAATTAGACAATAATTAAATTGTTCTATCGCACAAAATGTTGACAGGTAATCTCAAACGATATTCTTATCGTTTTAGTAAAATAATTAAACTATTTACTAAGTTTAAAATTGTTTTTCATGAATAATAATTTACTTGATGTAATTAGAAAAGTTTATTAAACTTCTATATATGCACAGAGTGTTGTCAAAGTTTAAAATAAAATTTAGATAAATTTGATATCTCGATATAAAATCGCAACGATATCAAATTTATTAATACGAAATTTATTCAGATCACATAATCAAATAAAAACGACAAAAACTTTAAAAAACACTTTTATTTTTATTCAGACTTCTTGTAATTTAATTTATTTATCTAAATTTAATATTAACTTGAAGAATGTTACTTTATTCGTTACTTACAATAAAAAAAATTAACTATGTGTCATTCAGTTTATTCAAAATATATATTATATCATAAAGTAATATAAATTTTAAATGTTGATTATATTAAAATTTGTTTTAAGTATACAAAGTATTTTAAAATGGAGGTATTAATTATCAGCAATTAATAAGTTTGATATTACAATTCATGTTGTAAAAGACAACAATTCGGTTTTTTATTCTTGCTTCAATATTAGGTGGTATTGTTATTTTTTTGTTTGAAAATAAACATTTACATTGACATGTAATGCATAAATTTGATTGTTCCGTATTTCATTTATTACGAGTATATTAATATAATTTTAAACAATATTTTGTTCGTTTTTATTACATTATGATAAAAATAAAATTGGTACAAAGAAAGTACCAATAAATTTTAGTTATTGCAACTTTAATTTTGTTTTTCAAATTAAAATATACGTATCATATTCATACTTTTTAAATATTAATTAGTTATAAATAATTAATTTATAATATTTTCTAGAACTGCATAACATTTTCGAGGGACGTTCCAACTACAGACAATTAACCGCTAAACAAACTTAAAACTCTAAGAAAAACTTTAAAACTTTTCACATAAACCATGAAAACTCACATTTCTCCTTTAGTTCACTCCACACTTCTTATAAGTCCAAACTCCTGATGCGTCGCGACGCTTCGTGATCGTTTAGGACGCACTCGCAATAGACCACGGTCGTTGGCGGCCGATTGCACGTTGCACAGCGAAGCCGAGCGCGTACTGACGCTAGCGAGCGCGCCAAAGCGCCGCGACGCGCACCTAGAGCATGACGGCGGCGGCGCATAAGCTGTGGAGGATTTGAACCAAGAACTAGAATGGGAAGATGTGATGGATTGGGTGGTGTGTGCGTATTAAATTAGAGGATAGTTTGGGCAGAAGCAGATGGGTGAGCGAAATGATGTTTTTATAGTATTTTTTTTTCTATAAACGATTCTCCAAAAAAAACAATATTTTTTTACTGACAATCAAAATTACGTCGTAAAATGCTGTTCTTTTATATTAAATAGTAAAATAAGTCAACTTTTAGACAAAAGAAAAACTTGTCCTTCAACGAGAAGGTGAACTTGTTTACTTATCTCGGAATTTTTTTATTAGCGTATTGGTTTAGCTATAAAACAAAAAAAAATGTACTAAATTGGTTGACCAAAACATATTTTTTGAATTTTTCAAAACTAATTGTGTTATAATTTTGCTGTAGATAGAAGTACCTACGAAAAAAATCTGACAGCAGCGCGTTAAAGGAATAATCTGCTTGGTTTTCATATTAATGACAATAGAGATGCGGTATGACATCTGGTAACAGATATTTCAACTACAGTATGAACGCACCTAAAGTGGCGGTTACATGTGATTTATACGTTTTTCATACAGTTTTAAGTAATGAAAATTGTAAAAACAAGGAAATGTAACATAACGTATTAAATTTACGGGTACAATGCAAATACGGGACGCGAGAGAAGTTCAGGTTTTCATGTTACGAAAATAACATCAATTGTCGGTGTCAAACTTATATTTGAGGGATGCAAAAATGAGAATTTGTTATTCAATTAGGGTAAAAATAATTCCAAGTATTGTGAGAATTTGTGCAGAACATTTCGCGGATAGTAACTTATATTATGGGATGGCTAGCTCAGTGGTATGAAGTCGGCCTGTGGGTCCTGAGAACCCTGGTTCGATTCCCAAAGGCGACAAACAAAATTCACCATTTAAAAAAAAACACTACTCCTGTGGCTCCCCCATTACTAACATCTTTGAGGGATGTGATTTGACGACTGGTAACCGCACATCACGCGCAAAATATATCACTTACCGAGATCTGCTTCGGCAGAGTGCCAAACCCAGTAATGGGTAGAAGGCGTGATGATATATTTATTTTATTTTATTATGGGATAATTATAAATCTTATCAACTTAATTTCGAAGATATGTATATATAAATAATACATTCTTTCAACTACATTTCTGGTGTGGTATAGGTTGTAAATACTCAAAAAGTTATACTATGCTAGGTTTAACTGTTAAAATTGGCAAATTGACATAATCTAAGGACAATTGTATCGCTTCTGACAGCTTCATATCTTCATACATAAACTGCTCGCAGCGCCGCCACCGGTTAACTTGACAATACTATGTAGTTTAAAGTGTTAGATGGTAGATAGTTTCTGAACTGAAATAGTTGTTTTTGTATTAAGAGAGTAAAGTGATTCTTTGTTACTCGAGCACCAGGGTTGTCTGAGGTAAAATTCGATTGTACTTAAATCAGTGTTGCCAGTGTACTGATTTAAGCTGAAATTGTACTGACACTGACCAATATTCTATAAATTTGGCGGGATTATTTAAAATCATATTTTTTACAACTTACCAGTCCATAATTAATTATAATAAAAAAATATTTTCTGTAATTATATCATCAACCATGTTTTAATTTTGACGTTTGGTAGATGACATCGACCGAACTGACGGACACATTGATGTTGACAAGTAACACGGTAGTGACATCAATAGATACTACATTAAAATTATATCAACGCATCCAAAGCGGGAAATTTGAACATTACGAACAAAAACATCATATAAATTTACATTTTGATGTTTCTGTTAACTATAAAACTGATGCCTATAATAATTTAAAATATGCTCAAAATTTTTTAGGGAATTTAGAAATTTGATTTTATTTATTTTTTACTTTTTGTCTTTTCAGATATATTTTTCTATTTTTATTCATTTGTTTCTATTTGGGTGTTTTGACATATATTTCAATTTATTTATGATATTTTATTTTTGCTATATTAACATTTATTGAGGTTTGTTTGACATTTTGTATTATTTATTAGTTTTATATTATTATTATTGTATTTGTTATATTTTAGATTCCTGATGATGAACTAATTTTTAGTTTGAAACGTTCTTTGAAAATAAATATTTTAAAAAAAAAATCATTGGATCCAAGCCTTTCATTTATTTTATTTTAATAATATATTCCAATAATCATAGTAGCAATAGAAACAAAAAACAAACATGATTAACATTTATATGTCAAATAATAATTGCCAAACGCAAGGAGCAAATCATAAGCGTTCAGTTCAGCGTTTTTGATCTATATTCTAAATATTAAATATGCTCTGTATAAGAAAGTGGTGTAGTAACCACACCAAATTTTTATTTATTGTTAACATAACTAGTACTAGCAATATTCAGTTCATCTTCACTCTCGGTACTATCACTCGTCTCGTTAATGTCACCGTTCGTCTTACTTTCGTCTGAACTATTGTTGTCACTCCTTTCAAAAACAGCGTCATTTTCAGTACCATCTATAGCATTACTTATTCCGCATTTTCTAAATAACTTGCGTCATACCTACCTTCAGTGGCGTGCCATATTTTTCGGACTATAAGACGTACGTCAAATTTAGAGACGATTTATTGAAAAAAATATTTTAATGTTACCTTCGGACCATAAGACGCATCCAAAATTTGAGTCCATTTTTCTATGTAAAAAGGTGCGTCGTATAGTCCGAAAAATAAAGAATGTTTAACTCGCAAACCCTATCTGCCTATATACACTGATCTGAATAGCAATGATTAGTGTCCATCGGGATCTTGGTCGGGCCGAACCTAGCCGAATAAATCTGATACTAATATGCACGCTTTATTTTGTCAGTTTGTAGTTTTATTTTGTATCTGACGTGTCTGAGTTTCACTGCTGACTGTTATGAACAAATATTTATTATATTTTAAACGTGTAATACAAAACTTTTATATAAAACTTGCGCTATGACCACGAAATGAAATATGCCGAACACTACTCGACTAATTGAACTCAGCCGCTAGGTCCAGGTTGTATTCATTTCAGTGATTTGCAATTAGTCCGGACCAGCCCTATGCAACTTCGTATATAAGCGCAGTTAGTAAACGTCCAGCTTTATGTCATTCGCGCGCATGACTTTGAAAGAGAGAGATAACTTAAAGAGGCTGGCATTTACTCAGCGCCATATGAACGCAGGTTACTTTTTTCAATCATTAGTGTTGTTTGGTGATAAATAGTTATAAACAATTAGTTTGCAATGGGTCGTAAGTGTTTTGCGCCCAATTGTACCAGCGGGTATGACTCAAATCATGACCAAATATCTTTGTTTCGTGCTCCAAAAGAGCAGTTGGAAATTTGGAAAAAAGTAGTAATATGAGCAGATATATATATATGTGTATATATACATATATATAGATATTGCTTGTAAACAAAGAAAATGTATGTCAAATAAAAGAAGCGGAATTAACAAATGTTAAAAGTCGTGATTTTTTTATCCACCCAAATATAAACATATTTAGATTATCCAAATATATTCAAAATAAATTAATATTATATATAGATAAACCTCGTATATATGAAGAAACAGTGTATTCTGTAATTGAAAATTATGCATTCTCTTTCTCTTGTAGAGATCACAAGAAATAAACAAATTCTGTTTTTGTCCATGAATTTATTTTAATGCGCTTGAAGCAATATTTTAAACTGAATCAAAATGATGTCAAATCTCAGTGTAAGGAAGATCTAAAAATTTAAATTAAGTAAGAATTGAAACAATCAGTTCGATCTATTTTTATTATTATAAAATTATAAAATGTATTGTATAAAGTGTACAAAAATCTTATTTAAGAAAAAATAAAAAAAATATTCGGTTCTATCTATTTTCTTTATTATTTTTTTAAATAAAATATTCTATTCAAATTGTATAAATTTTACCATTTTGTCTATTAAATTTAAAATGTTTATGTCAATTTTACATTTGTGTAACTTGTCATGGTGTAGTTAAATAGCAAAAATGTACTACTAGAAAAATGTATTTATATATGGTTTTACGTATTTATATTTGTCAAGCTAAACCTGATATAATTAAAGAAAAATGTGTCTTTAATTTTAAATAATTGCAAATAATATTTTTTATAGTAATTAGTTCTAAAAGTGAAAAAAACATGAATAGACTCGTAAGCACCATGCATTCGCCAGACTCTTCTTCCTGTCGCACTCACTTTTTTGTCGCTCTCTTTCTACAACATTTCTGTGGATGCTTTACCCGCAAGACTCGCCTGTCCTTCAGTATAATAGTTCGTGGTCAGTAGTCAATTAGATTTATTACGTATTTATGTCCGGTATTATAAACAACAAATAAATGTTATTAATTTAAATGACAGTCGAATTTTTTACAGTAATGTTATACATATATGCCTTAAAATAAATAAAAAAGATTCTAATTTGTTGACTAAAATAAAATTTACTACGGAAGTAAATATATTCTGTTCTTTATATTTTGTGACAGATACCGAAAATGTACGAATTCAGTAAAACTGCGGAATGCGCAGAAAATCTGTAGTATCCTAAATACAAAAATTATATTATGTACCAATTATTTTAATATTGAATCGCTGTCTTAATGAAACACTGTTAACTGATTGATTATATTTGGTTTTAATAAAATATATGTTAGTTAACAATGCATTCCGCAGTCTGATTTCGAACTTTTCGAATAATATCATTAGATTGTAGCATGGCGGCTCCAGTGGAGGGACACTGGAGGCAATTGCCCCTCCTAAGAATTTTTGTTTTCAACTATAAATTTGTTTTTTTTTGTCTTCTTTAATTCGCTCAATAGTTATTTTTTAACCCATTCTTTGTATTTATAATAAAATATAAATAAACAAACAAATCAAGTAGAAATTTGTTTCAAATTATTTTCACAACAGCAAGTCTTGTCAATGAGTAGGCATACCCATTATAGTGGGATGGTTTGCTCTTTTACATCAGGGTGGAATTATAAAGAAAAATATGGAAGAATTTAGTTATTAACAGTACATTTTATCCGTGCAATATTTAACACTCCTAGGGTGCGAGCATGCAGCCAGATGGGTTCGCGAGCAACTCCTGTAGACATTGAATTATAATTTGAATATTAATATTTCAATTAAATAAAACCAAATTTATTACTTTAAACTAAAATTGATTTTTTTATATATCAGTGATATAACATAATGCCCCTTCCGAAAAATTTGACTGGATCTGCCATTAGATCGTAAGTATGTTAGATTACGTATGTAAACAATTTTTCAGACGACCACGTATGAAAGTAACCTTAATAACATCATAAACTATTACGGAAAGTTGAAAATAACATACACTGATATGTTAGTATAACGCACACTTCTAATATATCAGGTGAAGTTCCCACTGATTGACAACAGATGGCGTTACGATGAAATAAAATAATAAAATAAATGAAAAGAATTTGTATTATTATTTAAATTGAAGTTTTGACAGATTTTTCAACACATTTGCACAAATAAATCTTATTTTTTTACATTAATAATTACTTATTTACTAATATTTTTGCATTATTTAATATTTTGACATTACTGTTAGTACAGTTGGTATCACAATACCTAACTTCAAACGTCAAACGTCAACGCCTACAAAAACGCATAAGCTGTCAAAGTGTAACAACATTGCTCTTGTAAACCTTTTTTTTAGAAATATTTTGTGGTCGTCTGCAAAATAGTGTACATAACTCGCTCGAAAGTGTGGTAACTGTGCTTGTGTAATTAAATCACTCGGCGTTGCGCGCCTCGTTTTTAAATTTGTACACTCGCACATTAACTTACACTTTCGATGCTTGTTATGTAATATGCTATAAACAGAAATTCGTAAAATGTTACAATATAGTAAAATCAGATTTAAATATATCTAATTTGTCTCAAAATGCAACATACAATATCAAAAAAATTTTCATCGTCTAACAATTATAAAACAATCTAAGAATACCTTTTATTGCATTATTAGTTAAAATTATGAATTTGATTATAGTCGTAGTAATGAATTTTCAAGGTCAATTTAATTTAAAATTTAATTTGTATACCAACATTTAAATGGTGCAGCTGTGTGTACACTTATTGTTTAACAGTAAATAATACAATTAGAGCACGAAAGTTGATGTGCCGGTTGATACTTTATGGCCAATATTTATAAAGCTTATAAATTTTTCTTTTTTATTGCGTTTCAGCAGTACATTTGTTAGGTAATCAAAAGTTTAAACAAAATTTAAAATTTGTATTTATAAAATTATTACATAAAAAAAAATTTTACCATCTTTTTTGACAATTTTATTTTTGATCTTGTATTTTGCTCCGATATTTACACTTCTGTTTAGAGTTATAATTATAACATATAATCTTTTATTTTAGGGTCTCAAAATTAATAAAATTATTTATTATAACTATAACCGTATCGCACGCTCAGGGGTTGCGTGCACCCCAGGTTAAGAATCACTACAGTACCTATAATATAACAGATATACCCTGGCAGCTTATTACAGTGCCCTGGAACATAAACATTAGTTTTATAATAATAATATTATAGATATATTTTATATAATCTTCATTCATTTCAGTTCTCTTTAGACTTTCAGATAAACGATCGTTTTGCCATTGCTGAGCAAACTTCTATCGCTTATTATCGATTACAAAAATTGCAAAAAAAAAACTAAAAATTATCTGAAATACTGCAATAATCTCTACTATAAACAGCGTCATATTTACAATTATTTCACTTCTTCTAACTTATTAAAAGACATGAGCCAGTTTTTCTCAATATTATTATAGATCTATACTGCTGTTTTTATCCATAAACAATATTATAAATAAATGTATGTTACAAGTACAGTTTGCGCTACTGCATTCAAATCCGAAAATCCCACTCAATCTAAAAATATATCAACTATTTCACTGTAGCTCGGTGAGTCCGAATTCAAAACTGTAATTGCATGGATTTTTTTTAAACAGCAATAAAATTTCAATTTGTTACATGTTAGACATAGATTTACTTAATCATGTTTCGACACAATCAAAATATATTAACGCGTCATCGGTAAATACTATAATTTCACATTTACTTAGCCAATTTGATCACTCATTAATGTACAAAATAAACAATAGCGACCGATCACAGTTTATTTTAATGACAATTGCATTATTTTAGATAAATATTTACTAACTAACAATTGATGCAATCAATATAGTAAAATAAAGAGTAAAATTCAAATGACATCGGATTGAAATGACTCCATGGTAGAGCGTTTGGATGGAATTCAAAATAGTTATTGTTCAAAGTTTTCTCTCTCACATAAATTTGTGTGATTTTGCATATCTAGATGTATATTTTGACCAACGATTTACTTGGAAAAACCATATTGTGTAAAAATTAAAATAAAGTAAGCCATCGGTTGTCGAGTGGCAAAACTGACGCTCAGAAAAATATAAAAATTGAATAAAATAAGTGTTTTATACCTATTATGATTTGAATATCATGAATTGTTAACAGGTTGTTGGTCTAGTGAATTACCACCATACCACCGTGTGATGTTGCCATTATAAATTGGGATTCTTAATTTTTCGTTAAAAATAAGTCTTTGCATGGCTATATATCCATTACTAAATGATAAAAAACTTTCTCCTTCTGATACAATATACATGCATAGTTCTAGAACATCATACTAGTTTTTCAAATGAAACTGCAAAATTTTAGAGGTACGCAAACCAAATATGTGCAATTCTGAGTGTTGATCGCCATAAGCCCCATGTATAAGAACTCAAATTTACAAGCGAATATATTTATTCACAGACGATGAATGTGTTTCATATTTTAACAGGGTGCGTATGACTATCCAATGTTTACGTGCGCCAAATTTAACTCAGATCGCGCTAGTACTACTTTCATTGAAAATATTTACTGCATAAAAAATATCTACACAATACTTATCCGGTTCATAGTCATCATATATGGGGTAATGGCTCAGTGGTATCAAGTCAGCCTGTGAATCCAAGGAACCCTGGTTCGATCCCCAAAGCCGACAAAACATTTTCATCAATTTAAAATTACCCATGGGACTCCTCCACCACTAACATCTTTGGAGGCCGTGATTTGACGGCTGGTAACTGCACTTCACGCGTTTAAATATATCACTTACCGAGATCTGCTTCAGCAGAGTGCCACACCCAGTAATGAGTAAAAGGTGTGATGATATATTTATATTTATTTATTTCTAATCATCATACAAATACATATAAGCAAAATACAAACAAAAAAAATCTATATAAAATTCTGAGGAAGTTAAAATAGCGAATTACAAATTGAAACGGTATAAGAAGTCATTAAGAAGCAAGCCGTAAACTCACTTACAAATATGCTTAAACGCAAACCACAACAGACTATGACATAAATCAAAGAAGACACTGCGTGGATTAAAATAAAATAACTTTCAATGCAGGAGCGGATTCTAAAGCCCATTCACAAACTTTTCATTTGACTTACTCTCCCCCCACCTCCTTCCTAATTACACCTACATAATTTTTAGGAATTAAAGCCAGATTTTCAAGAACGTTTTTGCGAATCCAGAATTTTGGTTCAGCTAATCTTTATTCTATTCCGATTTTAAAAAGATACTACAAATAATTATCGAAAACAAAATGCTAACAAGATCATGTATTTATTTAAACCTTTTTGAGAACATGGTTTAGGTAAATTTGACTAATTCAAAATTCAAAATTTGATTTGAGAATTTTGATGTAAATGTATTTTCCTACAACTGTGCGATTTCTTTGTTATTACGTAACTATAATTGCCTTGGTTACGTATGGAAAGTAGATGAATGCAGACCAAGTGCGTTTCCGAAAGCAAAGAAACACTAGTGCGGAAAGTGCTTCATTACGTAACTGTCAAAAGAATATTGTTTTGACAGCGATTTAAATTTCGCGCTGAGCGCGGAATTCATATTTTGACCACAGACGCTTATGGAAGAAGAAGATACGGTGAACCAGCGCTAGTAAATATGCAGTAGTATATTTTGACGTTTATAAACGTAACCTTAATTTGCAGTATATCTAATCTGTAGACAATTAATAAAAAGAACCGAACAAAGTAAAATATATCGATAAATGGTTTTATTTAAAGAGTAAGTGAAATACTTCATATTTATTGTTTGTGTATATTATTAATACAGCTGTTACAGTTGCTTATATTGACATAATGTAAAGTGGAAACTTTTGTGTCTAAAGAAACATTGATTTCTTCCGTACCTGTTCATATTATTACCGTAATATTATTGGTAACAATTTCGGAAGCTTCAGAAGTACCAGCAGCAGGTTGATTGTCATTGTCGAAAATAGATCCAACATAGTATGATCCGGAGCTTCAATTATCTTTGGAGGTGTTAATGATAAAGAAGAATCACTCACTGTACTATTCCAATCAAGATGATTTTGAAGAAATTATTTTGACGTTAGTGAAATATTTTTAAATAACGTAGAACAATGTGCAAGCAATCAACAAACAAACCATAGCAACGCCGTAAAACATCGTTCTCATGTAATATCATTAAAATTTTATAAATTTTATAAATTTTAATAATATTTGAGTGATTTACTAAATCGTACAGTTGTAGGAAAAATGTTGTTTATAACACGTGCCGAAAAAGGTTACGTGCTCGTGCAGATTTCCGCACTCGGCAAGCCTCGTGCGTTAAATTCTGCACTTGCACGTAACGAGCCTTTTTCGGCACTTGTTATAAAAATAATTATTTTCTTCGATCGTGCAGAAAATAGATATTTCCAACTGTCAACTGAGTGCAGAAAGTTGACGCTTGCTACTCGCCGAATGACAATAAGATTTTATCGGTCGATGAATCCAGAGGTGTATCCATGGATATATGAAAACTATCAACATGTTCAAACGAATTTTAAATCAGAAAAACTCAAAAATGATTTCAAATTATTTTTCAAGGATTTCTAAATGGTTCTAAAAATATATATTTTGTGCACCACGAGCAGATACGAGGGTAGGGTGAAAAGTGCCCGAAAAATGAAACAAGAAATTATTTATTTGGTCAAAACATATTTTATTTCTCAACATAATCTCCTTGTAGCTCGATACACTTCGTCCAACGTTTTTCTAATTTTTCGATCCCTTCCAAATAATACGATTTTGGCAATCCTTCAAAATAGGCGTTTGTCTCAGCGATGATCTCATCGTTGGAACCAAATCTCGTTCCGCCCGGCCATTTCATCAAGTTTGGAAATAGATAATAAAGCCTCAGAAATCTCGTGCAGTTTAACTCGCCGATCGTTCAATATCATACCATGGATTTTATCGACGATTTCTGGAGTTGTAACCTCAATTGGACGAGCAGAATGTTCGGTGTCTTTTGTGGTCATACTACCACAACAAAAATCAGTAAATCTCTTGTGAATCGATACAATCGATGGTGAGGAGTCCCCATAATGTTTAACAAGCGATGCTTTGGGTTGCGTAAAGTTTTTTCCACGCAAGAAATAATGTTTAATCAAGACGCGAAATTCACTTTTTTTCATGTTTTCAAAAATCTTCAAGGTTGCTTGCTTTAGATTGGTGTAAAACAGAATTGAATAACATATCAGTCTGAAAATTTTAATACGTTCTAGTTAAAGATGGTGCATCACAAATGTCACATGAGATTTGCGATTGTGACGCCATCTGTTTTATTTTTCAGGGACTTTTCACCCTGCTCTCGTAATGTAGACTACTCTCTGCTCCAGGTACACAAATAAATATTTTTTATGTAAAATTTATTTGCAATGATTTTGTTTAAATTTTAAATGTAAATTTTAATAAAATGAGACAAAAAATAATCATAAAAATTTTACTAAAGTACGGGCTTTCTTTTACATAGGATGCTTTCTTTCGCTTAACAAACTCAAAGCACATTTACTCCTAATAACATAATTTGGTATTGTTTGACAATCATGTCGTTCATATTTCATCGAATTTTTATTCTCTTCTAAGGCTAATTGCTGAAAAAATTACGTGTTCTCAAACGATTATAGTTTGCAGAAAGATGACATAAATAAGAATTTGAAGATCTAGGGACCAGATACGTACATATATTTTTATTTGTATAATAGGAACTTAATCCTAATTACAGTTTATAATATTTTTAGTTAGAGTGGGATTAGAATTTGAAGTCTTCGGATTCGATTACAGTAACGCTAACCACACCACCGTACTGTCGGATCATGTAATAAAATTAGGAAGTAAATTATAAAACATAATAGGCATTGAATTCCAAAGTCTTTTGACGATCATCCATCATTCCACGCAGCAAGGAGGCTATCTGGCGTAAAACTCCGCCAGTATTTCCATGAAGTAAATGTACCTTCAATATCATGTACAGCAAATTAATTGTTGATCTAGTATTAATCTGTATAAACAGAAATACATAAATAAATCTACTTTGTACTTGATTCTCTGCGTTCGAAGGTAAATATGAATTCAACCAATTATACGAGTAGTACTATTTGCTGTTTATTCGGAAGTTTATCACTGTTGACAGTAGGGACTATTTTTTAGATCCGATTTATCATTCGATTGTTAAGTAAATGTTAACCAACTGCAATATAATTTATACGTATTCTCCTATATTTAACAGGCAGATAAATATACAGAAACATAACAGTTGAATGAAATACTGAACATTAATCATTTAATTTGTATTCTTAAAACGGTTTTTTGCTTGAAAACAAGTAATAAGACGCTCGAGAAAAATAACCTGTTCCTCTAGAATACAAATTTCGAATTCATTTCTTTTTACAATTCATGTTTTTAATGATTATGAGACTATATGAAATTTATTACTAGTATATTGTTAACATATGTACGTAGTTATAAACTAGATTAAAGAAATAGAGAATGCTGAAATGATATAAAATATCAAACACAAAATAATATCAAGTAAAAAATATATTAATAACTGTTTAACACTTTCAAAATGGGTATATTCAGTTAATGTATTGGGAGAGGCGCATATTAGCTTGCCGAATCGGTCGACTTTGAAAAATATGTATATGAATTTCATTACAAACATTTGTTGGTACAAACAATTTTACTAAGGAACTTTGTGTCTAAACTCTAAATATTTGATTTAGATTTTGGTTTAATTTACATTATATTTATTTTCAATATTTATATTGATTTAATATTAATAATAATAATAATAAATTTTGACAAACATATGTATTAATATTTATTCTGTACGTACTAAGATATATATATATATATATATATATATATATATATATATATATATATATATATATATATATATATATATATATATATATAATATATATATATATATATATATATATATATATATATATATATATATATATATATATATATATATATATATATATATAGGAATGATGTGATTGAAGGTTTGTTGTGTGATAATAATTTCGAGTGTAATAAATGAATGAGTTTATATGGAGTGATCTATGAAAGTGGTTGAAGTGAGGGTGGTATGTTTGAATGAAAATGTTTGACGATGACTGGTTGTTTGATGGGTGTGATGAGTGAATGTTTTATGAGTGATTTTAGGGTTCGTGCTACCCCATTTGTTGGGATATAGCGTGAAGATATGTATGTATGTATGTATATATATATATATGGGATGGCTAGCACAGTGGTATGAAGTCGGCCTGTGGATCCTGAGGTCCCTGGTTCGATTCCCACAGGCGACAAATTTTCATAATTTGAAAAAGCTATCCCTGTGGCTCCTCCACCACTAACATGTTTGGGGGCCGTGATTTGACGACTGGTAACCGCACTTCACGCGCTATATATATATCACTTACCGAGATCTGCTTTAGCAGAGTGCCACACCCAGTAATGGGTAGAAGGCGTGATGATATATTTATGATATATATATATATATATATATATATATGTTTTGAATTAGATGAAAATGTATTTTAAAATTTGATGAGTCCGTGTACAGGTAGGTACGAGCCTGTACTTCACTTATATATTTTGAATGTTTAAAGGATTGACAACATTGATCGAGGAAAAATCTTAATGAACCATAAAAGCTGATACAATATTTAAGTGATGCATTTACAAAATAACAATAAATAAGCCAGGATATATAAAAAAATATATATCATCACGCCTTCTACTCATTATTGGGTGTGGCACTCTGCAGTGATATATTTTGCGCGTGAAGTGCGGTTACCAACCGTCAAATTACGGTCCCCATAGATGTTAGTGGTGGGAAAGCCACAGAGGTAGTTTTTATTTTTAAATGGTGAAAATTATTTGTCACCTGTGGGAATCGAACCAGGATTCTCAGGATTCACAGGCCGATTTGATATAAAAGTCTTAGAAATAAGTAATAGTAACTAAATTTGTTGTCGATCATGCGTTATTAATAATTAATTCTCATTTCTGGTGAATATATCATTTAAAAAAAAAAATTTCTGATGGCGATGTTAGCGATTTTGATGCAGTTTATATGTGACATATTTCTCGCTACAGTTGTCATTGACCAATCTGTTGATTCGTAATCTCGCTACATTGAGTATATATTTGTTTCAAATCACTAGGGTTTTTGTGAATTTTCACAAACAAAAATAGTATTTTTTTGTTGACAGTAGTTTTTAAACGCTACACTGTAACAATCAATATAATTTGAAATCGGATACAAATATATAGTCTATTTGTTGAAAGAAAAATTATCGAACCCCTTTTTATAAAGAAATTACAATTGAAATATTAATACGAGAATATCTTTTTTAAAGTTAATTTTTATGACAGAAAAATATGGGAGACGCCCGGATTCGAACCGGGGACCTTCAGCTGGCCGGGCCGATATCTTAACCACTAGACCACTTCCCACCTGTCCGATGCAGGCGTAAACCATATTCCTCTGTTATAGTGTCTAACACAGCATCGATCCCAAGACTCCTATGAATCATAGGTATTGACAACGGGTTTCGTCTGTAGCGACACATGTCTGATTTTAAAGGAAATCATACCACATTGTAAATTTTTTGTCATATGAATGACATTGAAGTACAGTGACTGATTTTTTTTTTAAGTTAATTTTTATGACAGAAGATATCGGCCCGGCAAGCTGAAGGTCCCCGGTTTGAAACCGGGCATCTCCCATATTTTTCTGTCATAAAAATTAACTTTAAAAAAATATTATCATTGTCACTGTTCTTCAATGTCATTCATATGACAAAAAAATTACGAGTATATCTCTTGATATAAATATTTGTATATATAATAATAAGAATTAAATTGCAATAAAAACTGTTTTGTTAAACTGTTATAGAGATGAACAAACCAAAGTAGAACCGTGGCTGGAATGCAGTTTAACTCAAGCCATTCATTTATATAAGTGAAATATACAGTCTCAGTGAAAAAACTTAGCCGGCGCACCATGTATGATATGACCATTTATTCAAACTTATTAATGATATATTTATTTATCATCAATCAATCCCTTTGACATGCTCAATGCTATCAAGTCGGCCTGTGGATTTGAGAACCCGGGTTCGATTTCCACAGACGATAAACAATTTTCACCACATTGAAACATCTCTTGTGGCTCCTCCTCCACTAACATCTTTGGGGGCGGTAATTTGACGGCTGATAACCGTACTCCACGCGCAAAAATATATCACTTATCGACATCTGCTATGGCAGAGTTCCACACCCAGCAGGAGGTAGAAGGCATATTGATATATTTATATTTATTTTTATAAATGGAAAGAAGTATTATTTATAAATTCAAATAAACTTCTATATTTTTTTTAAATCGAACTTTTTGACAATGAATGTACTGACGATATCGACCTTCGAAAACACTCCTCTCAGGCTTGTAAATTACTTTGTGGAACTCTATCAATAATTTTTTTTTTAATTTACTTTGGCAATATTGCAATGTTTATATGTTTTCTTTAATTTTTGTCAGGCAACTAGTTAATCAGTAATGATTATACCTACATATAAACATAATAAGATATAATGTCATCGTTTTTAGTTACTTTTTTTTATAACGTGTTATAAAATGATTGGGGCAGCCTCAATCTTCTTCTGGCATTGAAACAAATAATAAAAAACTCTCGCCTAAGGGTAAGCTCAACTCTTCTAAATAACCCATACTAAATCACAGGATACGCACATGATCTCAATATTCTCAGCAGGACAAAGACACCAATTAAAAAATCCGGTACTAGTCTAACAACAACGGAAAAAGCAATACTCAAAGTCAATGAGAATAAAACAAAAATAATACTCCAAAGCAGACAACAACAAAATCAACTGGAATAAAACATGATCATACCTTTGAAATCGTAGATAACTCTACCTACTTAGGGTCTAATCTATCCCACAATAACGATGAAACAAATGAAATAAGAAAACAGATAATAGCAGCAAATAAATAATTCTACTCATTGCTACAAATCATAAAATCCAGAAACATACACAAAGAAACGAACATCACAATATATAAATGATCCATGATCCGTATCGTTCTAATGAACCATTTCAGCCAAAAACGCAAATATATTAGACAAATTTAAGAGAAAGATTCTGCGTAAAATCTGCGGATCGATAAAAGACGGCGAATTCTGGAGAACACGAATGAACCATGAGATATACACGCTGCTTGAAGAACTAAAGTTCGCAATAAACATCAAGACTCCGTTGGACAGGACATGTCCAAAAAATGCCGAAAAATCGCATTCTAAAAAGTCTTCCATGAACAACCTGCGAGAGAAAATCTGTCGGTAAACCTAGACTACGATGGGAGGATGGTGTGAAGAGGAACTAATTAAAGCAAGAGGATGGAAGAATGTGTCCCAAAACATGAAAATTGAGGAGGCCAAGGCTCGATATGGGCTGTAGCGCCATCGAAGAAAGAAGATAAACTGATTGATCAAATAAACCATACTTCATATAAATAACAGCACCCTACGTCATTCATTCAGTTACATTTTTTGATGACGTCAGCTAATCCTTTAAACATTTTACAATATAGTATTACGAGGGCAGGGTGAAAAGTCCCTAAAAAATAAAACAGATGGCGCCACAATCGCAAATCTCATGTGACATTTGTGATGTACCATCTTTAACTAGAACGCATTAAAATTTTCAGACTGATATGTCATTCAGTTCTGTTTTGACACCCATCGAAAGCAAGCAACCTTGAAGATTATTGAAAACATAGAAAAAAGTGAATTTCGCGTCTTTATTCAACATTATTTCTTGCGTGGAAAAAACATTACGCAAACCAAAGCACCGCTTGTTAAACATTATGGAGACTCCTCACCATCGATTGGAACGATTCACAAGTGGTTTACTGAGTTTCGTTGTGGTAGTATGACCACAAAGGACGCCGAACATTCTGCTTACAATGCCAGAAATCGTCGATAAAATCCATGGTATGATATTGGACGATCGGTGAGTTAAAGTGCACGAGACTGCTGAGGGTATGAGCATCTCAACCGAACGGGTACGGAACATTTTGCATAAATTTTTGGATATGAGAAAGCTGTCTGCCAGATGCTCTCTGTTGACAAAGTTTACTCCGCAGTCGCAATGGAAAAATTGTATGAATTGCGCTACGAATTGGTTCGTCATCCACCATATTCTCCAGATTTGGTCACCTACGATTTTTATCTATTTCCAAACTTGAAGAAATGGCTCGGTGGAAAGAGATTTCGCTCCAACGATGAGGTCATCGCTGAGACAAACGCCTATTTTGAAGGATTGCCAAAATCGTATTATTTGGAAGGGATCGAAAAATTAGATAAACGTTGGACGAAGTGTATCTAGCTACAAGGAGATTATGTTGAGAAATAAAGTCTGTTTTGACCAAATAAATAATTTCTTGTTTCATTTTTCAGGGACTTTTCACCCTGCCATCTTAAAACAAAATGTTCCTAAGTTTCATTCCACTATCAGTTCATTTGGCATAATTTCTTCAATTGAGAACAAGAACAATACCTTAACCGCTACTATTATCTCTGACACACAACTCTACTCGAAGTGCATTGGGACATGAGAACATTGCATTCATCGATGTGTCGTCGGAGCGTCGCTCAGCGAACACGCGAACATGACCAAAATCACAACAGCGTTATGCTGATACACGCGACAAAGGCTGAGTTTGTGTCTTGTCCGAGGATATTCGGATGACTTGAGGTCAACTTAGTGATTAAATTCGGTTCAAGTTTGATTGCGGCTGAATCAACACCCAACAGGAAGTTGGACTTGTGAACTTGCGGAAATTATGCTATTAGTAGAATTAAGATATTTAGTCACAAGAGATATGTAGGAAGTGGTATCAAGTCGGCCTGTGGATCCTGAGAACCCTGGTTCGATTCCCAGTGGCGACAAACAATTTTCATCAATTAAAAAAAACTACCTCTGTGGCTCCCCCACCACTAACATCTTTGGGGGCCGTGATTTGACGGCTGGTAACCGCATTTCACGCGCAAAATATATCACTTACCCAGATCTGCTTCGGCAGAGTGCCACACCCAGTAATGGGTAGAAGGCGCGATGATACATTTATATTTTATTTTAGAAATGTAGGAAAGTGAGAAATAAAACATTGTTAGATTATTAAATCTCAATAAAATGTTTTAGAATTAGTTTGCAAAAGAATCAATTTAATAAATTGAGTAAGTGAAAGTTGTCATTTATAACTTATTTCACATATAACAATAAAATAATGCAATTAATAGTCGTAAGAACATAATAATAATTTAAAACATGGTCATAGGAAAATTGATTTCCTTGCACAAAAGTTTTCATAACAAAAATAAATGTTGTGCATGTAAGTAATTAAATTCTGGATGTAAATAATTAAACTGATTTTATTTTGCTTGAATAATTAATGTAAAATCATACATTAAATTTGCACATATTGCTGTATTTTTAGAAGCCATCCATAGAATAGTAAAAATCTAAATAATTTTGCAATTAGAACTGTAAAAGAAAGATGTTTTCTTCTTCCATTTGGTAATAAAGAATGCAAACCAGGCGGCAGAAAGTTATATAATATATGGAATCTCAAAATGGAGATCCGTTTTATTAAGCCGTTGAATTTATGAATTGGTTAGGAGCAGAAGGGTTGAAAAAATTACTCCACTATGTTTGGATTGCTTGGCTTTTGTACCAATAATTTATAATAAATAATATTTATAGGTGACTACGTTTCGGGACTATGGGTTGGTCCCATTTTCAAGTCAACAAAAAATAATAAGTTAGTTAAGCATAACAGTTTACAATGAAAATATAAATAATTATTGTTTTGACTACGGTGTTGTTTACCACCGTTTTAGCATGTTATAATCATTGACTATATTTTTCTACACGGAATTATTTATATTTTTATTGTAAACTGTTATGCTTAACTAACTTATTATTTTTTGTTGACTTGAAAATGGGACCAACCCATAGTCCCGAAACGTCGTCACCTATAAATATTATTTATTAAAAATTATTGGTACAAAAGCCAAGCAATCCAAACATAGTGGAGTAATTTTTTCAACCCTTCTGCTCCTAACCAATTCAGAAAGTTATATAGGTAACCATGGGACTGTGTTTATAGTTAGACTTCCAACTAAGGAATGGCGCTAATAGTCTTTATGCACAGACATCCATTTTAGGTGACTACAATATCGGCAATAATTGGCTACTAGATTGTTCCTGTAATTGTCATTTGTATGTATTTTAAATTTTTCAATCTGTCAAATATCCAATTAATTTTTATTTGTGAAATAATTTCATATAAATAATGTCATCAACTAATATCAATTGTTGTGTAATAAACTACACTGCTACTGGTAAGTAAGTGATCATATAATAAATAATATTTAGATGAGGAAGTCATGATGCATTTTCAAGTTCACAAGGATTGGATAAAACTGCGATTGAAACAGTTCAAATTATAAATAAATTGTACACACAAGGATATTTTAATAAATGTTTATATTGTATTTATGAATTTTTATTTTATGTGGTTTAAATAAATATAAAATAATTATAAAAATTACAAGCTACCTAAATATGCATATCGGGTAGCCTATACACACAACTTTAGTTAGACTTCCACTACTCAGATAGCGCAAAATACAGTCCCAGTGCGTAACATGGCAGTTTCTTATCTATAGTAGTATATTATGATCTGTGATGATAACAATAAGTGCATAATATTTTCAGAAAATTATTTTTGTGATATGTTAGATCATTTATTTCTTGTTCACTTAAATCAGCTCAGATAATTATATCACATAAGTAACTGAACTGAACTAAACTAAGTAAACTGATGTCTTGTACTGTAAATAAAACAAGCAAAGTAGGCTAGTTAAAGAAATAAGTGATCTGATTAAATTATAAGTGATTAAAATGGACAATGAAATATGCCATTTATTTCATTCATTTGAGTTTGGTTTTGAACTTAATTATTTCAGTCAGAGAAATTATGGGATCTTAATTTATACTATTACTTTAGTGAAAATAGATATATACAATTACAACATTTATTCAAACATTAACAACTATAATGGAGGGAAAAGTATTTCATATTTTAAATGTTAATATCCAATTACAGATTCCATGATATTTCCGATACGTGTATTTATTATTTTTTTTTATTTTTTCGTCTTTTTAAGAGTGTACCATGAAAATGTAAAAAATATGCAATTTGAAATGCATTTTTGTATTTAATCGAAAAGTGGAAATAGTATATTGAAAAACAAGTGTTGCAATGACCTTTATATGCACTTTGCGTAGCTCGCCTGCGGCTAGCTATGCAAACTGAACTCATATTACAATTGATCATTGTAGTAAATGTTTTACATACCTACTATTTTTCCTATATCGCATTAATGTACTTTAATTTCAAAACTTCAAGGTGATGACACAGACAGATTCAGTGTACATTTGAAATTTAATTAATTTTGACATTTATATGTGAGGTTAGAGTTCAAATTTATAATTATCTAGGTCATTCTATAAAACTAAATACTTATATAAAAAAAATAATAGCAATAATTTTACATGAGCTGAGCAGTAACAGCTAAACTGATAAATTTATGTTTGACATTTTTACAAGTAGACAACTTAACAACTTCACGAAAAATATGGCCAAAAACAGTTGCACAAAGGTATACTGTGTAGCACTGTTTTGGACGAAAAGAGTTACACAAAATTCACATTGTAAAGGTGATGTAGGAACAAAATATAGTATGCAACTCGGTTATTACCTTATTTATATGAATACACTATAAAGAATTCAGCTACTCCTTGTTCTGCAAATTTTACACTCGTAAGGTAACGATCTTCACTTCCTTACTAGTTGCATTAATGGCTTTTATTTCACGATTTCGCATTAAGTATTTAAATAAAATATAGAAATTTTTGTCTACTTGAAAGTATTGAATAATATTTTATTTTTCATTTCACTATATTACTCAAATGATTTAAAATAATGTAACGAATATACCCAAGGCAATTGAGAGTTGACTTCAGAGTCTCGGTTAACATGTCGTGAAAATAAATAATAGTTTTTTGAACTTGATATAAATAATAGTAGTCTATTTATAATTATAATTTGTGTTTAAGTTGTGATACAGAGTTAGTTATAATAAGGGCTAAACTCCGTGATACGATCGGTTCTAAAATAGTGGATAGTCATAGTCCTAGTCCTATAGTAAACTTGTCCAATGGTTGCTGCAAGTTACTATGTTTCTAAATAAGTATGATGTGAGAAGTATGGTGAACAAATTAAATTATGTAAAAGAAGTCGTTGTAGTGATAGTTTTGTGTGGAGTATAGGTCAGGTTCGGTTAGGTTTGATCAGGTTGTTTTAAAGTCACTGGAAACATGAACGTCTCCTATGCAGTGCCATCTTTTGGCAAAATATCAAAATAAGGTATACTGGAGTTTTACCATAATAAGTTTACTTAGGTAATTATTATTTTTCGTTTATAAATACTTTCCATTTTTCTTTACACAATTAGTTGTGCGTTATTTTTAAATTTTAAAATATATACACTTCTCTGAGAAGTAGAAAACTTACAATAAATGAACACAAAAGAGACCTTTCAACAACAACAAAATCAACCGTTATTATAAATTAAAAATTTAGTTTCAGTAGAAAAAAAATATTTCTGTTTTCGTATCGCTCATAATTATATTCCAAGGAAAATAACACCTCTCATGTAACTTAAAAATAATGAAATAATATTATTAATTACCTCGAACAGGTATGAGCTACTGGTCACATTCCATGTTGCCCGCTGACGAAAATGCTTGTATCATACCATACGAAAGAAGTCCTTATACGAGTATTCTATGTCACTTCCACTTATATGTACACAAGTATGTTAATGTTTCATTTATACATGATATGTGAACACACACAATACTACACAATTAAAGCAAATTTACACATTACAATATGGCAAAATATTCACTTAAATGCTCACAGAACGTCGAAAACATTGTATTCACTGTAAGTCTGTATTATAACTAGCTTAGCCTAGCTCAACTCGAGGAAACGGTTTTCAACGATGCCAAGGAATTAATGAGCTAAGCTGTAACTTGTTCGTTAGCGTCAGTATATATTTAAAAATATATTAAATTTTGCTGTACAGATCTCGGCCTCATAACCAATTTCCGATGATAAACGAATGAACCCGATTTCTACAGAATTTGTAAAATTATGACTTTAGAAATGATAATATTTATATTATTTAAAAGAATTAATTAATTTTTTTTGTACGAAAAATGCAAATAAACTGTTTATTTAAAGGACGTCCAAAGCAAGTTTCTGCAATTATTATCAATAATTTACCATTAATATGTAGTATTAGACATATTCCATTTGTCATTTGAATCAGATCACTTATTTATTTTCCTGGATTATTTCTCTCTGTTTGTTTCTAAAACTAGATTTACAAATTCAACTTTAGCTTAAAATAATATACCTTAATAATTATATCAGCATGCTTAGTTCGGTTTATTTATTTATTTATGCTATAAATTTGCTCCGTAGGAACATAAACCAAATTACAGTACAGAGTCATTTAAGGTAGTACTAGTGTGACGGTGGCGCCATCGGTTGTCGAATGGCGAAACTGAGGCTCAAAAAAATATAAAAATTGAATAAAATAAGTGTTTTATACCTTTTATGATTTGAATATCATGAATTGTTAACAGGTTGTTGGTCTAGTGAATTACCACCATACCACCGTATGATGTTGCCATTATAAATTGGGATTCTTAATTTTTCGTTAAAAACAAGGCTTTGCGTGGCTATATATCCATTACAAAACGATAAAAAACTTTCTCCTTCTGATACAATATACATGGATAGTTCTAGAACATCATACTAGTTTTTCAAATAAAACTGCAAAATTTTAGAGGTACGCAAACCAAATATGTGCGATTCTGAATGATGATCGCCATAAGCTCCGTGTATAAGAACTCAATTTTACAAGCGAATATATTTGTTCACAGACGATGAATGTGTTTCATATTTTAACAGGATGCGTATGACTATCCAATGTTTACGTGCGCCAAATTTCATTCAGATCTGCAAAAAAAAATTTCACGCTAGTACTACCTTAAGCATGTTGTCTAATTAAAATGAACCAAATGTCAAATAAAATGCAGTTATTCATGCTGTAAATAACCATGAAAACAAATACAAATCGCAATATAATTTGATTTACCTTCAAGATGAACATTTCATTTGTATTATTGCATAAAAAATTGTAGATAATCAAATACATACTAAACATCACGCTATAACCCATCAAATGAGGTAGCATGAACTCTGCAATCATTCATAAAATATTCATTTAACAAATTTATCAAATAGTCAGTCCTTGTCATACATTCTCATCTTAACTCACCATTCTCGCTTCAACCACGTGTATAATTCCCTCGATACAAGTTTATTTACTCATCACATTCAACATGCAACAAACCTTTAATCTCATCCATCCAAGGTGAAAATCAAAGAAAATGTAATAATATAAATTCGCTATATTTACTTAAAATTTGATGCTGTTCACTGAACGCTTTTATTGTTAATACAAAATAAATACTTATTTTGCTAAAACTTCAATGCATATGCATATGCAATTGATTAAATCGTATTTATTTTCAAATTTGTCTAAAAATCCACAACAATTAATATTAGCTAGATACTAATTTAGGCAGGATAAAGAAACAAAGACTTTAATCAATAGCTAGTAAATTAGATTGCAGAAATTTATTTCGAGCTTAAAATAATTAACTTTTTCGCGTTAAAATAACTAAACACCGTGTCATCTATCAAGATCTTTAAGCCAACTAGTTATAACCACCCGTATGAGAGTAGTATAGAGTAATCGGAAACATATTTTAGAATGCAGGCGGACGATAGATGGCTCTGTTGGCGATTTTAAAATTTTAACCGATTCTCACAACGTAAACAAACAGTTGACAGAAGCAGATAGAAACGATAGAAGTGTGTGCGTGAACAGTGAAATAGTGATTTTTTGTTGTATATCAGCTTAATACGAAGGAACTGTGTTCGTCAGTGCACTCAAAACATTAATTTTAAGTGATTTACTGCACTTCTTGGAAATAAATCAAATTTTGAACAAGACGATGCTGTACTGTTTGACAATTTTAAAGAATTTTTATGGCTCTCACACATAGACAAGTACCTATTACGAAAAATTAAATATTGATTTAAGTAATGATAATATTATTTTAGACACTAATTCGATCCAAGAGCCCTATTCTCGAAGTCATGCGAACAAATTCATATATGGATTATGATTAAAAGCAACAGTGTTAAATAAAATTAAATAAATAAATATATCATCACGCCTTCTACCCATTACTGGGTGTGGCACTCTGCTGAAGCAGATCTCGGTAAGTGATATATTTTGCGCGTGAAGTGCGGTTACCAGTCGTCAAATCACGGCCCCCAAACATGTTAGTAGTGGAGGAGCCACAGGGATAGCTTTTTCAAATTATGAAAATTTGTCGCCTGTGGGAATCGAACCAGGGACCTCAGGATCCACAGGACGACTTCATACCACTGAGCTAGCCATCCCATACAGTGTTAAAATCTTTGCATTTATGTAAAATGTCATAATTGCTACGGTTTCATTCAATTCGCATTAGTTGAAGAATACGAGCCCAGTCCGAAGAAAACGAAGCAGAAAATAACTTAGATATAATATTAATAATATGTTCCTAAGTACTCATATTACCATGTAATTATTTGTCATTAAAATTGCAACAAATAACACTCAGAACTAAATTCAAGATCAAATGTACTCGAATTTCCTTTTTGTTGGCAGTAAAATCAACGGAGAGTAACTATGTTCTACGAAATTAAAATAAGTTAAAAGAGGAGATTTTATGTGGGTCAAATTTATTCAGCAAAAATTCGTCAGCATTTGCAAAACTAACAAATGCAAAAGAACACTTATTCCAAGACCTCGTCTTTTTTCGTTCAACACGCCAATTAAAATTCTAATTTCAAATTTACAACACATGGAATATTCAGCAGAGAATCTACGAAAATAATAAAATGTAAATTGTGCGTGCAATGTTGTAAACGACACAGAGACAGAACCCAGAGATTGCAAAAGGAAAAGTTACTTGTACACCGCGTAGTGGACCGTGGAAACACATGCTCCGCGCTAACATCGCATGGAAAACAGCGGACACTAGAGACATCTGTAGCAACATTCGAAAGCTGCGATTTAATGTGCGCGGATGACTGAAATCTATAGTGAGAAAGGGTTCTACTGTTCCGTTTTACGCACTGATTTTGATCACGTCTCATGGATTTAAGAATGGTTTACTGCACTTTACAAGGATTAAACAACAAACCGATATTTGATTGTTATGGGATTAATTATATTTGATTGTTGTATAAATTAGTTTAGTTATAATCAATGTTTATAGATATGTTTTATTCCAATGATTCCTAACGAGGGACCGTAAATGATATAGATAGATTTGTGAATCTATAAAAAAAGGTATATACTCGTATTATCTATTTTTTTTTTTTTGCATTAATTTTATATGTTGTTCTGATAACGGATTATTAAATAAAATAATTCAATAAGTATAAAAATTAAGGGATTGGGAAATGTGATGTATTTTCAAATTACGCAGGACTTCAGTCAATAACTTATCTTTATTTATACAACCGACATGTCGATGTTGTCGGTTATATAAATAAAGATAAGTTATTGACTAAGTCCAGCGTAATTTGAAAATACATAGTAATTCAATATTGCTTTATTGAATAATCAATTTTTAATATTATAATCTAAACTTTTTACGCATTTTACTTCACGCGTTGACAGTTTTAAATAACTATTTGACAACTACCTATCATTTGATACAAACAACAGCACCTACAGAGATTATACCCGGGAATAATCACAAGAGCTTTATTCGTATGCTGGGTTGCAAGAAAAAAATAAAGAGCTCTTTAGTTAAAGAATTGTTTATCTAGCAACAGTATCAATAGCGATTTTCTGAAATTTATTGAACCGTTAGTTGCTAATGAACCGATAAAACTTTCGTGCAACCCAGCATCAGTATAATAAATACAGGATTGGTCAAAACACAGACACGTGACATACAATGAAACATTTCATTGGTTTTGAGAAACATAAAAAAATAATCACTTAAACTTGTGCATTGATTACTGATACATTTTTTGAGCTCACGAGTGCTTTTGTTGCTATGGAGATAACCTAAGAGCAACAAAAGCAAGAGTGAACAACGAGAAAAAAAATCTGGGAATATTCAATGCACATGTTATATTCGGTAAGAACAATGCCCCACGGAAACAATCAACAAAAGTTTTACTAAATCAATATTTTGACATGCTTATAATAATATATTCATTTCATTGTTATGTTAGAGGACTAAGTTGATAACAACTAAAAAAATTAGAGAAAAAACTAAAATTTGTATATAGAAATTTATCGCGATAATTGCACTAGTGCAAATTACCGCTGCAATTACACTAGTGCAATTATCACTTATTAATTTACTCATTTCCATGACAATGTGGTCAAATAATGAAACGCTATTGTTTGAAGTCGTGAAGCAATATTCTGTAACAAGGTGGTTTTTGAGTTGACTGCAGATATTCTGTTAGTTTGCTTTCTTATTTTGTGCGATAAGATTCTGAGAAGAATCTTATCGTGGCAACGAATGTGTGTGGTCATCTGCAGTCTTCGGCCATGTGTAGCATCCCCAAAATACCACTCTTCACCCCCGCTGAAAACTTAGCGTCTAGTTTTGAGATGTAGCATCAGTCAAGCCAGGTTTGCTCTGTCGGCCGGTCAAGATGTGACCGACGTCGAATCCGTTTTCGCGCTTCGCGCGCATGAAATTATCGTCTAGTTAATTATAAATGTTTCTAGTATTTTGTTATAATTTTACTCATCATATAGTTCATTAAGTTCAATAAAGTTATCTGTGTTTTTTATGGCGCGTTATTAGTTAATTAATTAAAAGAACCGCGAATTGTGTTATTCAATAGAATCAATTCGCGCTCGCAACGCTCAGTATCCGCTTTGTTACAATTCAGCTATAATATTCTAAGAGCATTGATACACAAAATAATTTTATCACTCTCAGAAAACACGTTGCTTGATAATCACCGAACCCCTTATACGAAGAAGTGTTACGTATTAGTTATTTCTGTACATAGAGCAGAAAGTAGTCTATTGCCGCTTGCTCATGAAGATTGTTAATCGAGGCGTACCCAACAACCATGTAAAATCGGCAAGGACACTTTCTGCTCGAGATGCACACAATATTTTTTCTACAGCTATTTAGAAACGCTTGAAACAGAATTTAAAATAAAATTGGACAGTTTTTCTGTTTGAAAATTCGAACGACAGTTTTCATGTATCTATAGATATGATAATATGTTACACTCTTATATTGCCTTTCGGCAAGCGGTAATGTCAACTTTCTGGTTTCAACTGTCTGTTGGAAAAGTCTATTTTCTGCTCAGACGTAGAAAAAGAAATGTACTTATAAAAACTATGATAAAATTATAAATTATTTATCATTGTACAATAAATAATTGTTCAATCTGGTGGTCCGCGATGGCTAAAAGGTTAAAAACCTCTGTTTTATGTTTTATGAAGCCGTAAAATAGAATTTAAAAGACTAAATCATCAAAAAGACAAATCGGCTATACTCTGTTCGGTGAAAGAAAGAATATCGGTTGCTCATATCTGGTATAATCTCGGCGAATCGTATTTTATGTGAACTAAAATCGGGACATTATTTGTTGCGGATTCGGATAAAGAGATATTGTGCTGATTTTCGTTTGTGTGCAATCCGTTCTTTGGTTGAACAGCATATAATGCTAGCGGTTTCCTACAGTCGCATATTCAGCACATCTTCATCGCTCCCCTTCACTCTAAACGTCTTAATGAAAAAGTCGAAGCAAATAGATATAAAATAAATTCAATTATTTAAATACACAAACAGTTCTCTGTCATTATGTCTCCCTTGTCATTCGTTTGAGATCTTACATTGCTGTATATAATTATGTCTAGGTGCTACAAATCTCTATATTCAAAATATTCAAAAGCAGTTTGAAATAAGAATATATTATATGCATTGGCAATTTTTACTTTCTCAATCTATGTATAAATGAAAATCATCAAGTCCTGAGTGTCATATATGACATTTAAGCTTTCGTCAAATGCTTTTCAAAAGTTATTGAAAATTTGCTGAGTTTAGTATCAAATTAAAGCTCTCGAGCAGAAAATGGGGGATTCAAGTGGTAGAGATTTTTAATATATATTTATTAAAATAAGTTCTTGACCGTACACCATATTTAATACAATATAAAATCATACCATAAATGATATCTTTATTGCTGAAATATGAAAGTTAAAGTTGAATAATTTAAAACGCTCATGGCAATTACGTAGTTGCATTAAGCCAATCACAGAGCTTTGTCTGAAACGATTGTCGGTGCTCAATTTTACTGAGAGGAAGACGAAGTAGAAATAAGCATTCAGCATTCTACGATTCTACCAATGACGTATAATAGTAGACGAATTATGCCGTATTCAAGTCAATGCAAACGCCGTTGTTATCCGTCTAGTTATGTTTTATCTGAGGATTCTCCTGACAACGACACACGTTACTTGAAGTTACGTGTTATTTATCTCTGTCTTATCTGCCTCTCTTTAAGCTAAGATGCAACTACGTCACATTCTTTTGTTTCGAAAGTTTAAATATTTTTATCATGCTTAATACAAGTTTAAAATAAAAGCTCTAATACAGGAACGTCCGAAAGCAACATCATTTTTCGCGATTACAGCGTCATCTATCATGCTGACGAAAAAGTGAACTAAATAAATTCTTCTTTTTTTTAACGAGGAATCTGATTCTTTAATAAAAAATAGGGGTTTTCATTTTAAAAAATTGAGTTGACCATGATTTAGCGACAACAGCGCCATCTAGGACAAAACCAATATTTCGTTATTATGGCCCCCTTTTGTACGATTGTTTTTCGTCTAGGTCATTTTTGCGTAAAATTTATAGTTTCCGAGATATATCCTGATAACACTTTAAATGGACCACGCTGTATTTTCATAAGGCAATTATTAAAGTAGAAATGTCGTCGAAAATGCATTTATATAGACAGGAAAATGAAAAAAACATGAAACGACGTGAATAGAAAGCAAGTTAAACATCAAAACAGAAAAATTGGTACAAATTGAAGGAGAAAAACATGGAAGCCCCATGTAATAGCCTCTATTCTTTAAGGTTCATGTTATATGGAAATATAATACCAAACAAATATGTCTTTCTTTGTATATCTGTCGAACAAAACAGCCCACAAGGTCCTCCGTTGTTATTTACATGCGATCATTTGAACTTGTTAAGTGACTTTTTCCTAACTTTTTGCCGTATTCTCACGTTTATGGTGCGTTATTTTATTTGGAAGTTTCTAACAAAGAATTTATATATCCAATATGAAACGAGCAATTTATCCAGTTAAAGTTTCTTTCAGTAAGACGGTAAGCTTTATACGATAGAAAAAGTATGTTTGGTTCAGGATAATAATACCCCAAAATACTTTTCTTTCACGTACTGAATTCGCTTTATTAAGCTTGTTTAGAATGTAGCCAAGGAAACACTAACAAAAAGCAAGCAGAAGTCAAACAGAACTGATGACGATTTACGAATAAAAATTTCGTGAATTCTCTTCCCGAAATTACTTCTGATTGTAATAATACATGTTTTAGTTTAAGAGTTATATCGGCAGTGGCGCCTCTTGACTTTTATAATATTCCGGTTAAAAAGGGAAAAGCACATACGAATATGGCAATTGATTATAATAAAAAATGAAAAAAAATAAAAATATATCATCACGCCTTCTACCCATTACGGGATGTGGCACTCTGCCGAAGCAGATCTCGGTAAGTGATATATTTTGCGTATGAAATGTGGTTACCAGTCGTCAAATCACGGCCCCCAAAGATGTTAGTGGTGGAGGAGCCACAGGGATAGCTTTTTCAAATTTTGAAAATTTGTAGCCTGTGGGAATCGAACTCGGGACCTCAGGATCCACAGGCCGACTTCAAACCACTGATCTATCTATTAAATATTAAATGTAAAATTACACTTTTATGCAGAAATTTGACATCTAAATTACATTTAAATACAAGTCAGAATAAATGTTACTCTGTAAATAAATAAATATATCAAATAAATATATCGTCACGCCTTTTACCCATTACTGAGTGTGGCACTCTGCCGAAGCAGATCTCGTCAAATCACGGCCCCCAAAGATGTTAGCAGTGGAGGAGCCACAGGGGTAGTTTTTGAAATTATGAAAATAATTATTTAATTAATGCAAGGTATGCTGTTAACTAAATTTAAATTTTAAGTTAAAGGAACTAGTACCTATTAGAATTTTCAAAAAATCGATTTTTGTTTTATTACATTTTTCAACTTCTTACACCTTCTAAAGTCACCTCCTAAAAATTTTTTGAGAAATTCGATAGTTTATTAGTATGGAAGAACTATAAAAGTTCGCGCGCTCACTGGTGTAATAATACGAAAAAAACATTAAACGCGATTTTCTCGAAATGACATTTTTTCGAACGGCGGACAGTTGATCTCCAGATATACGGAACCAATGTGAATCAATTTTGGCGCTTTTTTGTTCATTATCTACACAATAATTCACCACAATTTGGCCAAAAAATAAAAAAAATAAATTTTGGCGCAAGAAAAAAGGATGAAAAAAGGGCCGATTTTTCACATTTTTTTTTACCAATTTTTCATTAATGGTGGTGAATTTTTGTGTGAGGCACCTTCCTCTTTAAAATGCATTTTGAATATTTTGTTTATGACTTGCCAATCTTGAGATTAACCGTCCGCCAGGGGACAAGGATTTTTAAAGAACTCAAATTTGGCGCCAAATACTCGTAGGATAAAAAGTCAAAAAAATTTAAATAATTTTTGTTTATACTCTCGAATCATACCAAATAAAGAAGCTGCAAAATAAATTCTTGAAAATTTGTTTTTTTAGTCTTCTAGTCCTTTAATCCATGTCTGATAAAAAATAAAATTCATTATCTATTTGCAGAAAATAAATACTTTACGCCCCGCTTATGACGTATTCACACATGCTCTGATTGGCTAACTCAAGGTCACGCACAACTCACAGCGTTACTCGTGACTCGTGCTTGAGACCATAGATCCTCTAGACTCTAGACCCAATTGAACGGAGAATAATACTGCAAGCTGAATTAAATAATAAAATTTTATAAATTAATAATTACAATTAAAGTCTGGTGCATAAAAATAGTTGTTCATATCTACATATTAGTGATTATTTTCTAATTTAATTTATTTTAAAAAAAAAGGAATCAAAAGATCCAGGGTTCTTGGATAAAAGGCTTTAAGAATTTAGTGCAATAAAAAAAATTATTTATTTTAATTACAAACGACGACGTTTCGAACACATGTTCGTGTTCATCCTCAGGTCAAAAGTTTGCACACTCCTAAAAATATATTTAATTATGATTTTTTTTTTAAATGTAACTTATTTAAAAAAAAAATTTCTTTTTACCTAATAACCACGTCGTGATTAAGTTTTTTGACCTGAGGATGAACACGAACATGTGTTCGAAACGTCGTCGTTTGTAATTAAAATAAATATTTTTTTTATTGTACTAAATTCTTAAAGCCTTTTATCCAAGAACCCTGAAACTTTTTATTCCTTTTTTTAAAAAAAATAAACTTCTACGGCTTAATATCAAAACTTTAACTAATTTAATTTATAGAAGAATAAAAAACATTGTTTGATGAAAAATTGTAGCCGGGACGTGATCTCGGTAGGCCCTTATGTGGAGCAACCACTGCATTTCAGTGTTTTGGGAAATATTGTACAGTTATTATTAAATCTTGATAAATTGAATAAATATATTATTCTGGAATAATGGATATTGATTCTGATTTCAACAAAATATGTTCAATATTCTATAAGTAATATAACTCAATAGCATGGGCAGGAGGGAGGGCAAGGTGGGGGGCAAGGATGGGCACTCGCTTCCCCCCTGGTTATTATCTACCCAAATTCACCGAGGCCACCACCTCTGCTCCACCCGACTCTAGACGTAAAGACACATCGCTTGGCTACCGCACATCGGCGTCTCGGCATTGAGCAACGCGGGAGGATATTGGCAATCCCGAGCACGTCAGACGCACCGACACCGCCAAGTGCCCGTGCAGAAGCGTTGTTGGAAGGGTCTTTTTTCTATATTACACATAGCAGAAACAATGTTAAATTATTAGATGTTAATTTGCCATAAGAGGACTAATGATCGAAGTGGCGAAGGAAAAAAAGAATCAATTTTTATGACAAACTGACTTATTGACGTAAAATTAACATGTACAAATTTAACATTGTTTCTCCTATATTTAATATAAAGAAAGACTTTGTATACATAAAATAAAAAATAAATTATAAGTTTAAAGATAATAAATCCAAACTGACACTAGTTTTCTGTAGTATTCTTGTGGCCAGCTAACGACATGTTCCCTATCGTAACGATTGAGTAATCTAAGTTTATTAAGTATATTAAGTATTCACAAAGACAAAATATTGGAAAATAAGAACGGTAAAACTGCTAAATCTGAATTTATTGGAGAAGTGGTGTCAATTTATGGAAGAGATATTCGAAGATTGTCCTTCCCCTTCAATTCAAACCTCTGACAAGAAAGAATAATAATTTATTGCACAACTTTCAATATTTTTTTGTCCATTTTTTCAAGTGTATTTGTATTTGTGTTATGTAAATAAAAAAATATTTTAGAAATTTATGAAGGTATATGTGTATCTGAGATTTTTTGTGACCCACCCTTCCCCCGAAAAAATGTCTGCTGGCGCCCTTGCTCAAGTCAAATACAAAATATACATATTTAAAATGATTGTTTTAACATGCCAACTACAAACAAATTAAAACCAATAATGACCTACGATCAACAACAATGTCAAAGTATCAAAATAATAATAATTATTGGTAAACAATGGCTTCAGGAATCCAGGTAAATATATATTTAATAAGAAGTAGGATGTTGAAATTTGGAAAACGACTCGCTCTGCGGTGAGCATTACAAAGGCCTAGTGCAATAACAGGCCTTATGAAACGTGTTTTTTATACTATTTTTTCTATTGAGCTAATTTTTTTATTTTGTTAGATTTTAAGAAACTAAAACTTGTCAAAAATATAAATTGGTGTTTTCTATCAGTTTTGTTGGTAGCGCTTCTCATAATACAAACAATTGAAATTTCTATTTTTTTTTAAACAATCAATATTTTTTCTTCTTATGAATATTGGGAATTTTGATTGCGGAGAGCATATTCATTTAGTAATATTTCGACACCGACAATTTACAATTTTGACGTTATATGTTATTCATCAATCAGATTTAAAAATTCATTCCACTTCTACAAAATAAAAAGCGATCTTATAGATCTCCTTAAAGACGTGTTTAGAGCGCGAAAAAGAAAAAGTACAATGAACCGAGTTTGAGGTACGAAACATTCTACTTCTTATTAAATATATATTTGCTTGAATTCTCGAAGCCTTTCTTTACTAATAATAATATTTTTGGAACCTACTTACTCTACAAAAAATAATAATTAATAATATTTAATTTTTAATATCTTTCCATTTATACAGGGAAGATGATTCAAAACTAGATATAAAAAAAAATCACTTAATTTCATATTCACTTGAAATCCAAGTTTATTGGATTATTTATTATTAAATTTCCGTTGATAAAACAAAATAAAATTAGAGAAAAAGAAAGCGTACACTACTACTTGTTACTAGCAATTTAATACCAAATATAACAATTCATATAAAATAAATTAAAACGTCATAAATATTTTTAAATATGTCAAGTGTAATTATTAATGTAATAATAATTACGTACAATTTTTATATTAGCTATGACTAATGTAATGTAATGTAATAAATTTGTGATAATATAAATCAGTGGTATTGTGTCGGTCTGGGGATCCTAAGAACCCTTGTTCGATCCCCACAGACGACAAATATTTTTACCAATTTAAAATTACCCCTGTGGCTCTCCCATCACTAACATCTTTGGGGTCCATGATTTGACGACTGGTAACCGCACTTCACGCTCATAAATATATCACTTACCGAGATCTGCTTTGGCAGAGTGCCACACCCAGTAATGGGTAGAAGGTGTAATGATATATTTATTTATATTTATTTATATTTATTTATATTTATTTATATTTATTTATATTTATTTATATTTATTTTATATTTATTTTTTTTAAAACAGAAAATTATCTAAAATAATATTGCTCTCGAGTGGTATTTGGATGGGTTATTCAACAAGATAATAAGTACGTACGTACGTAAAGCACAAAAAAATATATACACTTTATTATATATTTTTTGTAATAATTTTTAATTCTCGTATATATTTACCTACGTAATTCTTGAAGATGCACTTAAAACTTTCAAAATATACAGCAATTTATTATCTAATGGTATTCACGTTATTTCTTTCAAAAATATAAAAAAAAAATGAATTATTGTTATAATGTCATTGTGGGAACTACCTATGTATTATTCATATATTCTTTATAAATGAAGTATTCGGAGCATAGAAAATATTCGTTAGTGTTGCCACAATATAAATAAATGTATTTTTTACAAGTTATACAGTCAATTTAAAAAAAATATGGCAGTAAATAAGAAAGATAAGAAAAATATATGGTGTACGTAATACTATGGCCAGGGATTGTACAAGTCATACTCATCCGGAAACGTAAAGTCTTGTAAATATTTGACTTCTGTACACATGAGTATTTTTCTCGAGGTCGGTTTGATCACTTTCATTTATTTGCTATTAACATTTCAATTATTGACCCGGTTCTAATCAAAGTCACCCCACTGCAAGTTGGAAGATTAGTACGAGTAAAGATATTTATATTTTTAAAATTGATATGGGATGGCTAGCTCAGTATGAAGTCGGCCTGTGGATCCTGAGGTCCCTGGTTCGATTACCACAGGCGACAAATTTTCATAATTTGAAAAAGCTATCCCTGTGGCTCCTCCACCACTAACATCTTTGAGAGCCGTGATTTGACGACTGGTAACCGCACTTCACGCGCAAAATATATCACTTACCGAGATCTGCGTCAGCAGAGTACCACACCCAGTAATGGATAGAAGGCGTGATGATATATTTATATTTTTATTTATAAAATTGATATTGGTAAATAATATAGATAGAAAAACGCATATGATACTCGTACGATGTTTTCAAAAGCTTTATAAGAAACAAAATAGGTAGACAGGTTCGTTTTTTTTTCTCTTATTTACAGTTCATTTTACAATAAGATATAGATAATACTAATACGTCGTATTTTTTTTAAATTACATTTTTATTAGCTTCTAATTCAATATAGAATAATTTTCCCACCCTTTACTAAAATCCTTACTAATACAAATACGACACAAACATCCATACCCTGGTTGGGATTCAAACCCGCGACCTACGGCATGAATGCCAAGCAACTAGCCGGTTACGTCGTAATTAAGCAAAAAATAATCTATGTTCATAAAATATTTTCTACCCAATATGACACCCACTTTTTTTTATAATACGCTCGCCTTGAATCATCCAATAAAATGTACTTAAAAGGAATGCTCTAGATATTAATAATTTTGAACTGATATGAAAAAAAAAATCTGCAGTCGAGGCAGAGAGATGAAAGAAAAGCACGTCCAGATTTTATTGCAACCATCAAGAGATCACAGAATGCAATAAGAAAAACCTAGAGAGCTTGTTGCATTTTCATTTGTTCATCCACTGGAAAAGTAAAAATAACGATAGAATTCTTCAAAGAAAAAGTGCATCTTTATCTTTCAGCTGTCAAAAAAATTGAGACACAAATTTATCGACAATATTTCAAGATTATTTGAACGTGACTTAAATAAATAAGATTTGTTTCGCACGTACTATTTCACAATAAAAGTAGGCCGTGTAACTTAATTTTATATAGATGAAACGTTTTATTCTGTGGATTTACGGAAAATATTCTGTTCGAAAAATACAAAACGTGATTGCTGAAATTGTCTTTCACGAATACACGACAAACAATATTAAGAAGATTTTGTATATTTTTTGCAATTTGTAGGTTGTCACGCCGAAATTGAAAATTACATTTAAAGTGTAACCGAAATTATTCACAATATGATATGGTGTTTATAATATTTGAAAACTATTTTTAAATCTGTTTTCAACATCTTTCATAATTATTTGTATCATATGTTCCACTCCTCTATCACAACAAACATTTTCATTCTTTAAACAGAGTTTGAAAACTATATATATAAACATCTATTTCCTCTGTCAATATTCTTAAAACAGTTTGTACGAACTGACAGCTTTTTTCTTCGATACGATAAGTAAACGATAGAGTGTTTGTGTATATTTTATAAATGAATTTCAAAATTAAAAAATACTAAAATATTAAAAATAAATATATCTTACCTTAGAAGATTATTCTTTTGATATACTTGTAATTCGTATTCAATTTCAGATACTCACTATTCACAAACTATTAAAACACTAATCATTTAACATATAAAAATTACTTTGTAAATATGTTTCTCGTTGTTGCTGCACGCGAACATGCACGATCAAACATCTGCAATTATTTCCGAAATAAAAATTGGCTATTGTACGTTCCGCGCGTGCGCGTTATATGTCATGTCAAGCTGAGTGTCGAGTTGTGGATCATCACATCATCAGAGTGTGTTAACAGTTTATCAGTTTAAATTAGACAAATAGAATGAGTGATGGTGAAATTATAGTTCAAGAATATAGTTCAACTGCAGAGGAATACTTCCCAAAGGTAGGATTAACATTTTTTTTTTCTTGAAAAAGTCATCGTTTTTTGGTTGTGTTTATTGCTCAATTATATAAGTGAAGTTACCTACATTATTAACTGATATTGGGTTAGAACTATTGTTTAAAATAAATGGATATCTATCTATTAAATATTAACCCTTTAACTGCGCATTTGTTTTATACAGCCCTTCGCTGTGTGCGCAATTTTCTACTGTGTTCCGTATATATACGTTCATAGCAGTTCACCGTACGTAATGTGCAACAAATAAAAGAATGCGATTGGTGATAAATCATAGAAAGGAAATTGAAATACAAAAAAATGATTACATTAATAAATTGAACATATATAATTAATAATGTTTATTTGTATGATATCTCTCAAAACAGACCGTGAGACATAGTGCTACATTACATTTTGGGCACATATATCGGGTGTCACTTCGTTTATCATGCTTCGTACATACGACACATGGTCTTTGTGTTGTTTTCTTCTTTCTTGTGGGTGGAATAAGAGATATAAAATCACGAAATAGACCAGCCATTCTTTCTCGAAAATATACACATAAGATTTATATTACAATGTACAGTTCCATACGAAACAACACACAAAGTCCGACTGAATCTACGCTCAATTAGTTAGTGAGAACCTAGTCATTACTCGCATAAAAACGGCTAATATTTTTATTTATTGAAACGTACATGTACGTTCATAGCAGGCAAACGATAAACGTATATATACGTCCAGAGCAGCGAATGGGTTAAATGTAAAATTACACTTTTTTGTAGAAATTTGACATATAGTTACATTTATATACAAGTCAGAATAAATGTTACTTAGTAAATTAGATATATAAAATTAAAACAATTTTGGTTTAAATTCCGTAAATTTTATTTAGTTAGGCATTTCTGTATAAAATACTTCGCTTACCTTCATCCGGAAAATAGAAAAAATTATGTAACTATTAATTATTTTATCCACAACTCATATATAATAAATACATTATTACACTGATTTCAGTTGAATTATATGGCTCATAAAACACTGTAAACAACTTGTTACTTAGTAACCAGTTCATGATCCACCGTATTTTGAAATACTCGTACTATATATAACTGAATCAACGTTGAACGTTACGACCAATCTTCGTCGATACCTAGAATTATGAGTTGTGGATAAAATTTTGTATTACACTTGTATTTTATTAGTATAATAAATAACTATTCCTGGCACGTACTGAAACGTAGAATAAAATAAAATTAACAGGACCCTAACCAAAAATTGTTTTAATTATTAAATATGAATTCTGAAAACTTTTTCCATATGTAAGAAATCTACTTATTTTATTTTATTCGACTGACTATACATAAAATTATTTACAATTACAATGGAGAAACCTATAGTTTAGAGTAGATTCCTAGATTCCTAATCATTTCACGTCTGTAGTATTTATTGTATAAAGGTCGTTTGACACGATGCATTATTTTGTACAAAATTATGTACGTTTATCTGTTTCAGAATTATGAACAAAAAAAATGTACCGTTGCGTACAGTAAAATAACGTTCAGAAAAATGTTCAAAAAATGTACAAATTATATAGAACTTGTTCTATATTCTAGCAAAATTTTGTATAGTGGAGGTGCACAGTGAATTATTCCATTATCGTTTACTATTTCACGTTTAATTATAACTTACGAGTAGTTTTATATCACTGCTTTCGATTCTGTATTTACATCTGGTATTACCTGTTTTATTTCTTCTTTTGTGAATTTCAAAGTACAAAATGTCGTGGTCTCGAGATGAAGTGAAGATTTTTAATCGAAGAATACCAAAAATATTCATGTTTATATGAATACAAAAATAAACATGCAAGGTCACGGGCATTGAATTTTTTTAAGCCATAATAAAAGAAAAAAGACCCAAAACAACTATCAACGAAATCAAAATTAAGTTCAATGCGTTGAAAACAAATTCAGTTTTAATTCGTTATTCAATAAATTCAAGATTCATTTGACCTCCTCTCGCCTTTTTAGCCAATTCCTACACCATATTTTCCTCTTTGTAATTCTTCTTTTATTGTCTATTGCTACTATTTGTATTATAGGCGACAGCAAAAATATTAATTATTAAATTAATTTCTTTCAATATATTCCTGTCCATTTTGTATGTCATTTGATTTTTTTATTTTTTGTGTGGCTGTGATACAGTTTGTGCGCAAGCGCTTATATAGATTTATATACAAAATTATGAAGTAGTGGCATACAGTACTACAGAAAAATGTTCAGAAAACTGTATCACTTTTATGAATAAAATTTAATACAAAATTTTGTACATAATTCTGTACAAAATATTGCATCGTGTCAAACGGCCTTAAGAGAGAGTTAAATTCATATTGTCCACTGACGAAGCAACCGCACTAATCTGCTGTAGGTGCCTCTTCGAATCAATGAAGTGTGTCATTAATCGCTTAACTAAGTTTACAATATGAAAAAAATAAACAAATCTTATTATTTCGTCAAAATAACAAACTCTTCAATGTAGTTTCATATTATTTATGGAATATATAATAAAGGGATATATTTTTCCGTCAGTATTTAATTTACTTTCTGCAGTATTTTATTCGATGATCAATCAGTACAAAATAACAAAAACCGACAATTATAAAATAGAAATATGTTAGTAATTTATGTTAATATTATCAGTAAAATTACTTTTTTGTCAGTATCCCAATGTTTAGCTATAATATTTGCAAATTTTGTCAAAAACAAGTATCGGGTCTTGCTTCTGGGGAGCGTGCTTTCGGCGGGCTTAGGGTTTATTTGTTTAACAAGCGAGCGAAGCGATCCTTGCCAAGAAGATGGTGGATGTTCAAATATATGTATTAATTAAATTGGAATAGTTAGTTACGTTACAAATACTGAAAGTTACATTTTGTAGAATGAATAGGTAATTTCCAGGGCGAGCTGTAGGCGACTCCTAGTATACTTCGAGTCAAATAAAGACACTCTTAGTGCGAGCCAAGTACAATTTTTTTCTTAAGTCGTACTATAATATTATTTTTATAATACCGTAAAATAACTATTCATGCTATTAGTACTATAAAAGCTTATTGTTCTATTTCGGTGTTCTTATAGCTCTATAAACGCACTGTAAACACGTTGCTAAGGAGGGTTTTAGCGCTTTTTATTTTGTAGGAGTGGTATGAATTCTCTTAAATCTGACAGATGAATGAGATATAACCTTAATTGTAAATTGTCGGTGTTGAAATATTACTAACAGAATATGCTAGAATCAGAAAAAATTCAAAACATTCACGATACAGAAAAAAATATTGATTAATTGTCAAAAAATACGATATTTCAATCATCTGTGTTATGGGAGGCGCTACCAACACGAATGATAAAAAACTTATATTTTTGACAAGTCGCAGTTTTTAAAAATCTAACAGTTTTATAAAATTACCTCAATAGAAAAAATAGTATAAAGAACACGTACAAATTTTAAAAACGAGCCGCTCTGCGGCGAGTTTCACAAAGGCCTTATGAAACTATTTCTTTAATATACTATTTTCTGTTGTTACCTTGGCTACAATAACATTAATATTACAGTACAATTTTACAAAAAGGTTATTTTACAAACAAAAACCGTTGTCTTACTGAAAAAAAAGTTGTTTTATTGACACTTTGTATGAAATATTGACAAGAAAGTAAGTTTACTGTCACAACAATGCATCTAATAGTGACACCTTTGAATTTTAAACTGACAGTAAAAATACAAGCCTATAATAAAGCTAAAGCTAAACTTGCATGTAAATATTAAAATTATCTAAAATTAAAGTATTTTTAAGCATTTTTAATTTGACCCGTGTGGCACCACTAATTTTTACTTTGTATACAGCACGCTGTCAGGGATTGTGAATTGCTTCATACATGTTTTGTATTGTAACATTTTGATATCAACTATAAACGTTCCAGATGATACGTCTTAAAATTCCATAACGTATGACATGACGCAACTTCATACATTCAGCGAGGCACCTATAACCCTTGCTCTAGCTAATCAGAAGATAATAGTGAAGTTATCATTCTATTGAATCGGGGATTTGAAATTTTAGAAAGAATATTTTACGTCGACATTTATTTTTAAAAATTTAATTATTTTTTATTATGGCTTATATAATTTATTATCATTATTTTTCTCATTTTAAATCCTTGTTTAATGAGGTCTTGAAAATTTCAATACCTAATATTCTATTATATTATTTCGCACTACGAAAATGTATTATACTAATCACACAAAATAATTATTTGTTTGAAATATTTTTATAAATTAAAATAATTTCAAAATGATGCTAAAATTGCGATATGCCTTTAAACCAATTAATAATAACAAACAAGGCACATAATACTCGTAAATATTTACAGCAAAGTAGGCCAGTTACTGTATTGTATTTAGTGTCAATAATAATTTTCCAGACGACCACTTATGAAAGTAACCATAACAACATCATAAACTACTACAGAAAGTTGAAAATAACATACACCAATATGTTAGTATAGCGTACACTTCTAACATATCAGGTGAAGTTCCACTGATTGACAACAGATAGCGTTACGATGAAAGAAAATAATAAAATAAATGAAAAGAATTTGTATTATTATTTAAAATTGAAGTTCTGGCAGATTTTCAACACATTTGCATACATAAATCTTATTTTTTTAAATTAATAATTACTTATTTACTAATATTTTTGCATTATTACCTAATCTCAAACGTCAAACGTCAACGCTTACCTACAAACACGCATCAGCTGTCAAAGTGTAACAACATTACTCTTGTAAACTTTTTTAAAAAATATTTTGTGGTCGTCTGAAAAATAGTGTACATAACTCGCTCGAAAGTGTGATAACTGTGCACGTGTACTTAAATCACTCGGCACTACGCGCCTCGTTTTTCAATTTGTACACTCGCACGTTATCTTACACTTTCGATGCTTGTTATGTAATGTACTATTGTTTTTGACCATGTTAAAAAATGACAAATATATCTAAAATTTACATGGAATCTTAGTGAAATCAAAATGTTCAATTACTTAATAATAACGTATTACGTTAGAAACACCACCAAAAGAGATATTGCGGTATTAAACAAGTTGTGGGATATGTGGCTCAGTGATATCGAGTCGGACTGTTAATTTGAGACCTAGGTTCGATTCCCACAACCGACAAACAATTTTCACTACATTAAAAAAAATCTACTCCTGTGGCATCACCCTCATTCATATCCTTAGAGGTCGTTATTTAACGGCTGGTAACCGCAATTCACGCGCAAAATATATCACTTACCGAGATTTGCTTCGAGAGAGTGCTATACCCAGTCATGGGTAGAAGGCGTGAAGATATATTTATTTATTTATGTATTTAACTATAAATACATAAAGTTGCTCATATTTAATGAGCATATAATGTAGGTTATATTACACGAAGATAGTGTTGAAATCCAACAAATATTATACTATGTACATTTATGGTAATAGCCAAATAAGCGAATGCAGTTGCAGTGGTTCCTCCTACAGTAACATCTTTGAGGGACATAATTTGGCGGCAGATAACCACACCTCAAGCGCTTATATATATATATATATATATATATATATATATATATATATATATATATATATATATATATACAAATTAGATCTGAAAATGACAAAAATAGCCTCAAAACTATCGATAGCCATGGAATTGAAACAAAATTAAACAAATATTTGACGTATAATCTGTCAAAATAAATGACATAATAAATAAAGAAATAATTTTGACAGATTAAAACGACAAACATTTGTTAAATTTTGTTTTAGTTCCATGGCTATCAATAGTTTTCAGGCTATTTTCGTTATTTTCAGATCAAATTTGTGCCGTTACGAAGCATGTGAAGTTAATTTTTGTTTATTGTTTTAGCTGCAGCCTAAAACATTTATTTGAAGCTTTTTTACTGAAAATAAATAGGGAAGCAGGAAATTACAAAATTGTGATTTTACATGTTAAATCCCTATGTTCGAGAGTTCCGTTCACCACCCTGTATATATATATATATATATATATATATATATATATATATATATTATTTATCGGTATCTGATACGGTGGAGTGTCATGCCCAGTAATGATATATTTATATTTATTTTATTTTAAACAATTTAAGACAAGTGATGTAATTCGGATTCGCTTTTAATAATTAATATTAACTTACTGAGACAAAATCAGACGTTAGTATTATTGTTCAAATTTCGTTAAAAACTAAGAAAAAAATGATGGAAAATCATGCACGATATATTTTGAAACGCGAATCATATCATATTATTGTCTCTACTTAGTGACTTTCAAACTTTGAAACAGGAGAGTGCAATTCCGGAGGTACAGGTTGCAATAGTTTTACCCGTCTAATATTTAAATAAATAATATATCAAATGAGGCATCACAGCTTTTTCCCAATTACTGGGTGTAGCACTCTGCCGTAGTAAATCTCAGTAATTCATATATTTATGCCCGAGAAATGCTGTTACCGGCCATCAAATCACGGCCTCCAAAGATATTAGTATAATATTTGCATGTAAAAATAAATCAAAACGTATAATTCACATTAAAAGCTTCAAAGTAACATAAATACCTATCGTGATATGAAGGGCCATAGCACCTACGCAATTTTATTCAAATGTCACGACCTGTCTACGGCAAATCACACGACTATATGGAAATATAATCGTAGTGACAGTTTCTCAATGCAGCAGCAAGCGACACGTGAGCAGCTGGGGATGACAGTCCCCGCTAATTTCTTTTTTTATGTAACCAAACAGACTCACCCTCGGCCACGACCAACCGTTGCGGTAAAAACAATGAACGGAATTGACATATTCATTACGTGGTTTTCTGCTTCAAAATAACAACCTGATGTCAATACAATAACCGGAAGGAAATATTGAGAAAAACAAGTGCAAGCCTTAGGTTTTCATTGGAAGTAGATTTAGTTATATAATCAATGAATCAATCAAATATATAAAAATAAAGTTCTAAATAAATAGTTATTTTTATAACAATTGAGCAGACAAGAACTCAAGTATATCATTATTAAATATGATAATAAAAAAGGTTAAGTGCTCGTGCAGGTTTCCGCACTTGCACGTAACAAGCCTATTTCGGCACGTGCTATAAACAACATTTTTCCTACAAGTGTGCGATTTAGAAAATCACTAAAATATTATCAGAATTTTATAAAATTTTATAGGCAGATTCATAAAACGGATTAGCACTAACACCGTTTTTAATATTATGTATAACTCTGTTTCAAATTAAAACAGATTCATTAAATGAATTAAATTTGATGCTAATTATTACTCTCTTTAACTCAAGTTAAAATAAACTTGTTTTATACATTGAAAAGAGAGATAAAAAAGAAATAAAAATGGTGTCAGCGCTAATCCGCTTTATGAATCTGCCTGATAGGCGTATTCCATTTGCTATTTCGATCAGATCTAATTTACATTTACTGACCCAAATCACTTATTTATTTCGCTGGATTACTTAACTGACTTCATTCCCAGTACTAGATTACTCATTTTAATTTATTTTGAAATTATTCACCCCAATAAATGCATCAGTTTGTTTAATTTAGTTCATTTTGTCATGTTGTCTAATTTATCTGAACTGATTTAAATGAACCAAGTGGCAAATGGAATACAGCTGTAATTACACGAGAACGATGTTTGTTTCGTAATTGCTTGCACATTGTTCTACGTTATTTAAAAATATTTCACTAATTTCAAGATAATTTCTTCAAAATAGTTTAGATTGGAATACTACACTGTGTGATTCTTCTTTATCATATACACCTCCAAAGGTAATTGTTGGATCTATTGACAATCAACGCTGCTGGTACTTCTAAAACCTGCGAAATTGTTGTCAATAAAATTACTGTTAATAATATGAACAAGTATGGAAGACATCAATGTTTCTTTAGATAGTATAACAGTTTCCACTTCAAATTATGTCATTATAAGCAACTGTAACAACGTGTTAATAATATACACAAACAATCAGTATTATGTATTTCACTTACTCTTTAAATAAAACCATTTATCGATATATTTTACTTTCTTCGGTTCTTTTTATTAATTATCATATTTAATAATGATATACTTGAGTTCTTGTCTGCTCAATGTGATATGTACAGATTAGATATACTGCAGTTTAAGGTTATGTTTATAAACGTCATAATATATCACTGCCTCAGACAAAACATAACTAGACGGATAACAACGGCGTTTTCTGTGAAGCAGAAAGGGATAGATTAACTGCCGGGTGAAGCGGGTGCGCGGCAAGGAGCGCGTACAAGTTGATGTTATGCAGGTTGCATTTATGTTGATGACAGTTATCAGGCGCGAGCATTTTATTTATTTAAATACAAAAGTACGTATATAAAACACTTAATATGTCAAAAACTAATCTTTACTTTGATGTATGAAAAGTAAGTAATTGAATATAAAAAAAACTACACAAATGTTTGCAACTTGCATAACATCAAAGTGTACTCGCTCCTTGCCGCGCACCCGCCTCACCCACAAGTTATTCCATCCCTTTCTGCTTCACAACACTGCATTGACTTGAATACGGCGTAATTTGTCTAGTATTATACGTCATTGATCACTGCATATATCTTCTTCTTCCATAAGCGTATGTGCTTGGCGCGAAATTTAAATCTCTCTCACTTATATTTTCTTTTAACACATGCATAAAGTACAAATTACTTTCGGCACTAGTGTTTCTTTGCTTACAGAAACGCACTTGGTCTGCATTTGTCTACTTCCCATACGTAACCAAGGCAATAATAGTTATGTAATAACAAAGAAATCGCACAGTTGTAGGAAAAATATATTGCTGATGCTGCAATTTATTAAAAGCGGGACACTTTTCTTGGCATCATTCAAATTTTGGAATTTATTAAAAAAATGCCTCTTTGATAGACGAAATTTCTGTGAAACGGATCCGGACATGATAATTGGGTAAATTTTGATAAATTAGCATCGTGATACGAAAGGAGGTGCAACCGTACCCTAGGCCTTTATTTTTAAAATAATTTTTACTAGTATTTTTATCTTTTTGTCGAATTAAAAATGTATGTAAGAATGTTTTCATAATATTGCAGTATCACATACCGGGTGGTGTTTGATAAGCGCGAACATGAGGATTTAACATGCGATATTACTTATATATAATATTCTGCTCTTCTATAAATTTTACGGCAAAAATGTGCAGAATTGAATGATGCATACAATACTGTTTATTACGTGTCTGATTTAGCCATAACTTTAAAAATGAAATTAAAAATTTCTGTTAAATTGTAGCAATAGCCATGACTTTTGTTTTTCATGAGTTATTTATAAACGTCAAACCAAACAGAACTTTTATTTCAATATAATAAAAGTTATGTTTTGTTTGATTTTAATTAATTTTTTTGAAACCGGCAAGAAAGTGTTTTCCTCTCCGACCAATTTTAGTATCGAAAGTAGGTTTTTACAAAAACAGTCAAGTAAAATACGTATCCAAGGCTACAGCAAAAATAACAGTCTGGTAAAGTACAAAATGGTCTGGTAAAGATTTTACCTGACTGTTATTTTTGTTGAAACCTGAGATACGTAGTCTGCTGTCAGTACAAGTCATATAATTTTTTTTAGCATTTTGAATTATTTATGATTAGATATTAGCTTTGTTCGTTTCGCTATGTGGCGGTTACTTTTTACCGCTGCGGTAAGGATTTTGTGTTCGATTGAGTTGGCGGTAAAATAATAAGTTACTAGATTTTGTTCGTTTCACTTCTGACATTTCACGGTAAAACGCTGCGGTAGCTGTAGCGGTTTTTTACAGCAACTCTAGGCTTTGCTGAATAGCGGTAGAAGTTAATTTTGACACATTTTTGACATCAGAAAAAATCATCATTTTAGATCATCTATCGTTGAATCCTCCTCATTTTCCGATGACAAAATCACATTTTTAACACATTCTTCCATAAATAAAATATAAATCAATATATCATCACTCCTTTTACCCATTACTGATTGTGACATTCTGCCGTAGCAAATATCTGTAAGTGAAGTGCGGTTATCAGCTGTCAAATTTATATCAATTTATGTCAAAATGACAATTTAAATACACAACTTGTGTAGTATACTGGGCATACAAAACAAAAATATAATTTACCTCGCATGAAAAAAACAAAAATTATTATTTTAGTGACTTAAATTATTACTGTCACTTTTTGTGGTATACAGTAAAACGCTGCTGTAACTAACCGCCGCGTTTTACAGTAACCGCCACGTAGCGAAACGAACAAAGCTATTGATTAAATTAAATGGTTTCAGAAAAAATAGTATACATGATACGTCAGAAAAGTGTTTTTACTTGACTCAGTGAATTAAAATACTCGACCTGCGACCTCGTATTTCAAACAACCGCTTCGTCAAATAAAATATCACTTTCCTGACTTATTATGTAATATACTATTATAAATTAGATTGCCGTTTATAATTTTCAAGCATTGACATTTATAAATAATTCCTGAAAAACAAATGTTATGACTATTGCTACAATATAACATAAATTTTTTAATTTGCACTCTATAGCTTTTTTGCCGTAAAATTAATATGAGAGCAGGAAATCGCATAAAACTGACATCTCATGTTACGTCCCTATATTCGCCCTTACCTAGCACCACCCGGAACATTGAAACAAAATAATGTTTTACTTAGATATGAATTTTCAAACACGCTTGAAGTGTAAATGTACCCCGCTTGGTAGCTGGTGTAACCATTGTTTCCGTACGATATAGAGCCGAATTGCTCGATACTCGCCTACTATCTATTCATTCATATCGTGTCTAGTTGAGGGTACAATCGTCTCATTTATTTATTTATGCTATTCTGAACAACAGGATTTTAATTTCAATAACAGTACAGGGATCGGACTCACCGAGCCGCAGTGTGGTAGTTCATATATTATTAACTAGAATGGGATTCGAAGTCTTGATATTCGGATTCGAATACTGTCACGCTAACCACAACAGTGTAGTCCCGGACATTTCAGGTATTACGAGGGCAGGGTGAAAAGTCCCTGAAAAATAAAACAGATGGCGCCACAATCGCAAATCTCATGTGACATTTGTGATGCACTATCTTTAACGCATTAAAATTTTCAGACTGATATGTCTTTCAGTTCTGTTTTGACACCTATCGAAAGCAAGCGACCTTGAAGATTTTTGAGAACTTGGAAAAAAGTTAATTCGCGTCTTGATTAAACATTATTTCTTGCGTGGAAAAAACATTACGCAAACCAAAGCATCGCTTGTTAAACATTATGGGGGCTCCTGACCATCGACTGAAACGATTCACAAGTGGTTTACTGATTTTCGTTGTGGTAGTATGACCACAAAGGACGCCGAACGTTCTGGTCGTTGAGGTTATAACGCCAGAAATCGTCGATAAAATGCATGGTATGATATTGGACGATCGGTGAGTTAAAGTGCACGAGATGACTGAGGCTATGAGCATCTCAACCGAACGGGTACGGAACATTTTGCATAAATTTTTGAATATGAGAAAGCGCGGTGGCTGAGCGTGTTAATGCACATCTCTTAACATACTGTGACGTCACCCGAACTAAGGTTCGTCAGTTCGAATCCGCCTGTCGACAAAGTATGATTTGTCGTTAAATAAAAAAATACAGTTACTTGTATTAATCATACTCGGGTGCTATAAGCTAGTCACTTATACATATGCCTTACAAAGTAACATCGACTACGGAAACCGGCAGTACGACAGTGTAAAAACTGCGGCTCGGTGTGCCCGGTAGGCCCAGGCCCGATTAGGGCTGTAGCGCCATTGAAGAAGAAGAAGATCTGCCAGATGGGTGCCGCATTTGCTCTCTGTTGACAACAAGTGCGACCGTGTGACAAGTTCAAAGGTGTGTTTGGCAATAAGAAGGACTTTTTTGCGCCGTTTTGTAACCGTGGACGGAACATGGATCCATCACAACACACCAGAGACCAAAGAACAGTCGAAACAGTGGACTTGTCCTGACGAATCGAAGCCGAAAAAGGACAAGTCATGGCGACAGTTTTTTGGGATGCACACGGTATCATCCATATTGATTACCTTGAAAAGGGCAAAACGATGACCGGCGTATATTATGCAGAGCTGTTGGATCGATTCGACGCCGATTTGAAGCGAAAGCGGCCGCATTTGACAAAGAAAAAAGTGCTATTCCATCAGGACAACGCGCCGGCGCACAGGTCCGCAATCGCAATGACAAAATTGCATGAATTGCGCTACGAATTGGTTCGTCATCCACCATATTCTCCAGATTTGGCCCCCTGCGATTTTTATCTGTTTCCAAACTTGAAGAAATGGCTTGGCGGAAAGAGATTTGGCTCCAACGATGAGGTCATCGCTGAGACAAACGCCTATTTTGAAGGATTGCCAAAATCGTATTATTTGGAAGGGATCGAAAAATTAGTAAAACGTTGGACGAAGTGTATCGAGCTACAAGGAGATTATGTTGAGAAATAAAATATGTTTTGACCAAATAAATCATTTCTTGTTTCATTTTTCAGAGACTTTTCACCCTGCCCTCGTATTATATAATATAGGTTCTGTATATAAGGGATGGCCAACTCAATTTGGTATGCGATCTACTTTTTTTTTAGAAAATGTGCTGCGATCTACCATTTCCTAAATTTAATTGCATATAGGATATAGCGTGAAGATATGTATGTATGTATGTATCCTCAGGCATTGTCAAAAATTTATATTTTTATGCGGAAATACTACTAATCATGTCACTCATATTTTCATTTTTTCATTGTAATTCCAAATTTAAAACACTTAATTTACTAGTAAAAACAGCCAAAAAAACCATATCACACAATAACTACTGACCTTGTAGCTGTTGACAATCTTCTCCCTTTTGTAGAGCAATTTTTTAATTTCATTCAATAAATTTCGAAATTTCTACACGAATTCACTTTGGCTCAGCCAATTGCATTCTGAAAAGTCTACTTTGGAGAAATTTTCCTCTAATGGAATTTATAATTTTGAAACCTATTAATAATAAAAAATCTTGAAATTCATCATCTTTTCGGCACAATGCGATAAATCCATTAAGATGCCCCGTCATTGATTTAACTCCACCTGTTGTTATTGATTAATTTTTATAGAGAAACGTATATTAATGTTTCAAATTTGTTTTTATATTTAAAAGTCGCCGCGATCGACTAAAATCATAACTGCGATCAACCGGTAAATCACGATCGACTTGTTGGCCACTCCTGCTGTATACAATCCACGAAGTTGTTGATGTCACATCTGTTTGCTCCATTAATTTTAGAATAAAAGTACAAATAGAAATATTTTGGAATTAAAAAGATGTATCTAATAAATATAATTTTTATATCAAAGATATTTCATTGACATTTACGGATTACAATGAGAAATAAAATAAATAATTTGACAGAGCTGTGAACGCAAAAGTTAAAATTATATGTTTTATTTCTCATGGCAAACTATAAATAGCCACAATTTTCATTTTAAATTCCGAATATTGTTTTGTATTTGTAGTTTTATTCTAAATTTATCAGAACAAATATTGTTGCTTATAAAGCAGAAACCCGGTATGTAAATATATCTGACTACAAGCTTGTTTTTTCCGTATAAAATAAAGGCAGCAGAAAACACATGTTAATTTAAGAGCATTTTTATTAAAAGCACCAATTTTAATGGATTTGTTATATGTAATGTTTTAATTCCTTATATAAAATATATATTCAAGCAAGAAAAAATAATTTTCACGTAAAAATAAAGTTTAATAAATCAAATTTAATATTGTTCAGTTTTTTAACTTTTCGGTGTAATCTAATTGAAAATTTCTTTCAACAAAATTCTAAATGCTTGGCAAATATTTACTTTTCAACAGATATTGGGTTTATTGACTTAAATTTATATACCCACCAGTAATTTGAATGCATTAGCTTTGAAAAAATCTGTTAACTTAAATCAGTCTTTCATTTTATTATCCTATTATTTGTAAGAGACATGACTGACAGTAACAGTTTCAAATATAAAAATGGAGATGCTTCTTATTTCGTGTCAGTCAGTTTTTAGTGGCGTTTGTTCCTCATTTCATCATTATAAATTTTAGTTCAAACGTTATATCCTTTAGTATCAGGGGTCGCAAACTTAAATGCAGCATAATACCAGTAGGTTAAAGCTGGATTTATAATGAAGTAACGCAAGAAGCAACGCAAAAGTAGTAATTAAGGCAACAAGTTAAATTTTGTGATTGAAGTAGAACCCTTTATATTGAAGTAAAGCAATCAGTAATGTAAAATAAGCAATGCAAGAGATGGTCAACTTTAATCTTTCTACGTTACTTTATCTAACATTTCTTACCGCTGGCCAATCAGAAGTCAGCGTTTGAAACTTCGCATTGTAGTCTCTATTACCGACCGTGAAATATCAACTGTCACTGTCAAACATTTTGATTGATCTAAATATTTCAAAAATGGACAGCGAAGTACATAATATAATTTTTAGATGCCAATAAAATTCTGTATGACAAAGTCAACAAAATATTTTAATTTTTTTAAGAAAAAACAGCAATTGTAGGGATAATTGTGAAATTTTGTATTTATTTTTTAGCTATGTCCAACGTCGTTGGAAAATAATAAGAGAAAGGAAAGAAATTGCAGCAAACTTCTGATTGGCTAACAGTATTGGGTTCTGCTTCTCAATATAAATCAGTAATTTGCTTGCGTTACTTTTTACTTTACTTTATTTTACTTTACCTCTTACGTTACTTCATTATAAAAACCGCTTAAATATATATGATGCGGACCGTAGTCAATATTGCTTTTTCTGAAATATGTACAAATAAATTAAAATATAATAAGTTTTTTGGTATAAAATCACTGATCTCTATATATTACTGGATTGCGTATGGAGTACGCTGCGGTGTTACTAATTGGGCGCCGCCATATTGGGAAAAGTGTAGTCTCTCGGCCCACGAGACAGCATCGGTAGTGGCGGTTGTGGCTCGCGATTCAAATGCAGTGACGACGTCAAAATGGTTGTGAATTGTGTTTTCTGCGGTAAGAAGAAAGGATCTGACAGTCGCAGCTTCCACAAGTAAATATTTTATACCGATTAATTGTTTCATTTGTATATAAACGCACAAGCAATGTGGTATAATTATTAGTTTTAGGGTTTTGTGCGTATTTATATGAAACAAAAGTTATATTGGCTGACATAAAATATATGTTGATTTGATGTATTAGAATTCGTGCATTATCAATTATTACTAGGAATTTCATTGGCAATTTTATAATTACGAAATTGCAAAACAATTATCGAGTGTTAAATTTTCAAAGTAAAATTGGGACACATGTTAAATTAATAATGTTATATATAATTATTAAATTATGTTGATTTCATGTGGTAAAATTCATACATTTTCAATTATGACTTGGTATTTCATGTTAATTTTTATAATTACGAAATTGCAAAAAATGTATTGAGTGTTAAATATTCAAAGTAAATATTGAGACACATGTTTAATTAATAATTTAATGTATAATTATTTAATTATTTCATTTGGTCATAGGTTTCCATTGAATAACACCGATTTATTGGAACAATGGTTGGAAAAGATGACCTCAATTTCACTATTAATTTACTATAATGTTTTCCAAAAACATTTATTTTCGCTTTTTTATAACGCTTTTGTACCATATTCAACTACGACTATTTTGAACTTCCCGCTGAAAGTAGGCCGAGAGACTACACTTTTTCCAATATGGCGCCTTACTACCCGTCACACGCTTCTAACATGGTATACGCAATCCAGTAATATATAGAGATCAGTGTATAAAATACATATTTTTATAATCTATCCTTAACGTTTGATTTATAAATAGATGTAATGGAATTTACTTAAAAATTGAATATTTGTATGTAATTTATAAAAACAAAATTGGATAAATAATTTTAATTTGGTTGATAATAGTGATTTTTTTCTAAATATTGTATTATTATATCGACTTTGTAGTTTGTACTGCAAAAAATGTAGAGGCTGCCTAGCGAGGTTTGGCTGAACTATTAAAGAATTTTTATGAAAACCTCCTGGCAACATTAACCAGTACTGATACTTCTTTTCTATCCTTGGTACTATTATAACAGACAATCGTAGCTCAGTGGATAAAACCGAGGTAAAACTTGCGTTTCTTAATTAGCAAGCAAGAGGTTGTGCGTTCAAATCTCAACTGACTTGTACTTATATCCAAAAAGTACGATTGTGTCTGAGTGGTTCGGATTCCACTATAAGCTATAGGCCCCCTGTACTGTAATTGGGATTTACTTCCTGTTGTGCAGAGTAACAAATAAATAAATATCCTCTGCAACTATCACTATTATTTTCAATAATATGTCAACGTTGATATCATATTCTGATCATGCTATATCTCATTTATAAAATTATATTTATAAGTGTATTGTTTTTAAATTATTAAGGCTACGGGCCGATTATAGAACCTTCACAAGCCGTCAGTTTGCGACCCCCTGCTTTAGTTATACGACCACAAATTCAGAAAATGAAAGTAACCATAACAACATCATAAACTACTACGGAAAGTTAAACATAACATACACCTCGTATGTTAGTATAACATACATTTCTAACATATCAGGTGAAGTTCCACTGATTGACAACAGATAGCGTTACGATGAAAGAAAATAATAAAATAAATGAAAAGAATTTGTATTATTATTTCAATTGAAATTTTAACAGACTTTTCAGCACATTTTCACAAATAAATCTTGTTTTTAAAAATAAATAATTACTTATTTACTAATATTTTTACATTATTCAATATTTTTACATTACGGTTAGTACAGTTGGTATCACAATACCTAAACTCAAACGTCAAACGTCAACGCTTACCTACAAAAACGCATCAACTGTCAAAGTGCAACAACATTGCTCTTGTAGATTTTTTTTGCAATATTTTGTGGTCGTCTGAAAAATAGTGTACATAACTCGCTCGAAAGTGTGATAACTGTGCTCGTGTACTTAAATCACTTGGCGCTGCGCGTCTCGTTTTTCAATTTGTACACTCGCACGTTATCTTACACTTTAGATGCTTGTTATGTAATATACTATTATAAATCCAAAAAGGAAGAATTCAATTTCGTTACTTAATAAAGCCACATATCGTACTCTCATATTTATTAAAATGTTTTAAATTGTTAGTTTGTGAAACAAAAAGTATTATTTCGAGGTAACACAGAGTCGTGTAATTTCAGGAATGATGTAATATGCATTAACGTAAGTGTGCAACAAATTATTATTTATCTACAGATGCATACAATTAATAAAAATCTAATTTACAGTTCAAAATTATTTCACATTTTAAAACTGCCCGAAATATATTATTTTTGATATTATTTCATAATACAAAGACAAAATGTCAATTGCGATGTGGAACTGAGTCTTAATAAATAAGAAAAATAGGAATTAACTTATAAGGACCTTATAAGTTGATTGAAATGTGCTGTAATTTTTTGTGGAACTTTGACAAGTGTTGGAAAATGTTTGCTATTTTTTTAATTTATATTATTTCATGTTTTAATAAAGTTAAACAACATTTTTAATCACAAATTCTGTATATTAAAATACTTTAGGTAATGAGATGATTATATAATTAATGTGATAATGAGCTACATTACCTAACTCAAATAACTGTATATCAATGATATAAGTCATCAAACAAGTAGTCCTGAATAAATATTTGTATTTAATGTATAAACGTGGCATAATGACATCACATCAGATTAACATGAGTTCTAGGCCTAGATTCAAAACAAAATCCTAACTTGTAAACATTTTAAATCGTATGTTAACTCGATTGATCGTATTATGCAAATGTATACCAAAAATACTTTAAATATGTCCAATATCTTGTTGAGACACTAAGCAAAAACAGCGCTATTTTAGTAACTCTATTTGCATATTAAAATCAATATAAAAAATTGATTTTATTTTCTTATATAATTACAAAAGAAAGGTGGGAACGTTTCTTAAATTTACGTTACCGTACGTACATATATACAATTCTCTCTGGACTCACAAATATCTTCATTATACAACTCTGAAGAGAATATAAATTTCTTTTAAATTTTATTATTACCACTAAACGAAAAATGTAGAAATAAGTTTTGCACAACTGCTCTTAATTGATAATTTATAATACATTCTGCGCAGCAATAATACGAGCTCGGCCCAGCTTCAATTGGCCCAATTTTATTTTTTCGTTTGATGTTATATTTTCCTGTTTTATTTCTCGTGTAGTATGCAAGATAATGAAATGAAATTTTAATGAGACATATACTAGTATGTTGTTAATACACAGATAAAATTTTAAGTCAATCGATACATACATCTAGAAATGACAGCCATTGAAAGAGGAAGTAAACATTTCTGTTTTCACTAAAAAAAATTGTTTTATTAAAAAACTATATTATAATAAAGTTTGTTTTAAATAATAATTAACTTCAATTTCATCCACCAAACTGCCCACAAGATAATAATCATGATAGTTCATTTGAGTGTTGACTTAGTTTATGTGACGAAAAAAAATTGAGAGTTAAACTGCTATACATTTTGTCTTTAAGGTATGTTTAACGTTAAATTTAGTTAACAATGTTGAAAATGAATTGTAGAATTTAGTAAATGTAAGTTACCTGGGTTTTTAGTATTATTTAAATTTTAACGATAAAATTAGATTCGGGCCAACTGAAGCGGGACTGGGCACGTATAGTAAAGCATGTACAAAATAATAAATACTAAATTAAAATGTTATAAAAAATAACAAACTTTGTGTCATTTTTACTCAGTACATTTGAAATTGAATACTTTTTATCAATCTAACAAGCTTTTTGTGCCAAACAAATGTTTTCTAGAGCAAATTTCATCAAGAGCTTAATTAAATTGAAGGACATATGACGTCAATTATGAAATAAAATAGAATTTAATATTAGAATTTATTCCGAAGTTATCGTCAATATTAAAACTAAATTTACTTTTGTTTCGTTTATGACATCAAGACACAACACAATGTATAAAATTTTTTTTTTAAAATATATCATCACGCCTTCTACCCATTACTGGGTGTGGCACTCTGCCGAAGCAGATCTCGCAGTCGTCAAATCACGGCCCCCAAAGATGTTAGTGGTGGAGGAGCCACAGAGGTAGCTTTTTGAAATTATGAAAATTGTTTGTCGCCTGTGAGAATCGACCAGGATTCTCAGGATCCACAGGCCGACTTCATACCACTGAGCTCGCAATCCCATGATGATTGTATGATTGTCATTATCGTAAAAGTTATGCTCTCCATTTCATAAAACTAAAGCTATACAGGGTGTATGAAACTACGAGTTCGGTTAAATTTTAGAAGACTACTTTAATGAACGAAACAATAATTTTTTTTAGACCTTTTTTTATTTGCTTATTCTATTCAGTATTTTTCTCTGAATTCATTGAATAAAAAGTTCAGTATCCTCACATTATAAAATTTTAGTGATAAAATGCATATTAAATTGACATTAATTTAACTTAATTTGCAAAGGAACGAGCGTGCTATGAAAGAAACAGATTATATCAAAATGAACACTTTATGCAACGTATGTTGTAAACTTTTTCTTATATTTATAAAATCTTTAAAAAATAATTATTCTGGACATATTAGCTTGAGTTTCAATTAAAATATCTGAATAATAGAAAATTACAAAGACAAATTAGAAATTGGCCTAACGGCTCCTATTATTTAATTATTGGAATTATACGTTACACCGAATAATGAAATTTTGTATAAATTTTATGAACTTTAATTTCATTTTGAATTAAGGTCCCTGCGGGTAATAAGGCTCACCTAACCTAATAATTTGTTGTAATTCGTTCAACATGCAAAATTATAACAATATTTGTATTTATAATAATTTTACGACCATTTCTTTAGTATAATTTCATACATTTGTTTTAAAAGGTACAACAGATTTTCTAAATTAACATTAAAAAAAATACTATTTTTGGCCTCATTTCCTGTATAAGCAGAAATTATAGCCCATTTAAATTATTTATTACTTATTAAAATAAAATATATATTTAGCAATATACAAGTCTAAGTATGACATATGAAGTCTTCTATGTCTTCAGATGTGAATTCTACGCATTCCTCATGTATTCATGACTTACAGACTAGACAGGATCTCAAGTCAGTGACATAAATTTTATTGCACATTGTGCAGTTCCAATTCTCTTGACTTAATGCATTTTTTTTTTTTTTTTGTCTGACATAGACCGGAAATATTAAGGACTGAATCTTGTTTATCAAACAGACTTTTAGTAAATTTCAATGCTTCAAGCCTAGTAAAAAATTGCATGGGCCTTATTACCAGCAAATACATTTTCAGACATTTTTGAGGTTATCTTCAAACAGCATGCTCTATTTTTTTCAAATATGCTTTAAAATTGACATGCATATGTTACGTACTGAATAACAAATATCAAGCAATCGGAAAGTAAACTTGTGATTTTTCTAATCACACTACACAAATCTCAATATATTGTACACAAGTTTTATCAGTTACACTTTTACACAAATAATTGCGCTCTTACCAACCGGGTATTTACTCATCAAACACGTCTAGGGCAACATATACAGGCTGGTCCATTTAACTTGACTTGTTCAAATATCTTGCAAATTAAGCCCTTAACAACAAACTTTCATGAACAAAAGTTTAACCATTTTGAGGGGGCCATTCGATCTTGTTAACATTTTTCGCCCCCCACCCCTCAGGGGGTCGGAGAGGGGATAATCTTAGATATCTTAAATAGGAACCCAATTTTTTATTACAGATTCGGAATCTCCATAAAAAATATGAAGGTTTAATCTGAGAATTTTTTCATATTATTGATAGACAAGTTTTTACCATTATTTAGACTTTTTTTTTGTGGCTTCCTGGCGGACCAACTGCTATGGTCATATGCCGCCATTACGCCCTGATCCTGCATTTTAGGTCTTATAGTCAACAGCAACACGGGTTTGTCTGGACGGTACAATTAAAAATAAGAATATTAAAAAAAAAACTTGTTTTTACGAATACAGCGCCATCTATCAATAATATGGAAAAAAATTTCAGTTTAAACCTTCATATTTTTTTATGGAGATTCCGAATCTGTAATAAAAAATTGGGTTCCTATTTAAAATATCTAAGGTTACCCCCTCTCCGACCCCCTGAGGGGTGGGGGGCGAAAAATGTTAACAAGATCGAATGGCCCTCTCAAAATGTTTAAACTTTTGTTCATGAAAGTTTGTTGTTAAGGGCTTAATTTGCAAGATATTTGAACAAGTCAAGTTAAATGGACCAACCTGTATATGTTATTATTTGACCAGATTGATGCTCCACTTCTGAGTTATACCAATTGGGCTTATAATCTGCTGGGCCTTATTACCCTCAGAGACCTTATTATATCTGTTTAATATTGTATGCTGCAAGATCACTTCTCGCTGTTTTTAGAAAACAGAATTCAAATTTTATTTGGTTTATAATTTAATCATCTTGTTTTCCCAGACTACTTTTTATTCTCGAAAACAAAATGTAGTTTGATATTAACATAACAATTTTCGATCTCTCCGTCAGGGAATACAAAATGATGCTTCATATTTTCCAATATATATTTATTCCATAAAAAAAGACAGTAAATGACCTTGTTCGATAGCAGTGACGTAAGCGGAACATGTTTACTATCGGAGAGCGAAGCACGCCGCGCTTCCATAGAATGCAATATCCTGGGGTAGGCGGTTCACCAGAGTCCATTTTAATGAAGGGAGTACACAATTCCAGCGATATTTCAGCGCAGCTGCTCACTCTGATCACAAATTGCGGTGAATGCAGTCCGCAAATTGTTGTAAATAAATATTTGTAGTTTGCGAGGAATAAGACGTTGGAGTGGCAATGTCATTTATCAAACTTTAGAGTCGTACATTGTAAAACAAATACCTAATGCTTTTTCAGCCATATGTTTATATTATCATTGTATTCTTTTTAAATAATTAATTAATTAATTTTATGGGATGGCTAGCTCAGTGGTATGAAGTCGGCCTGTGGATCATGAGAACCCTGGTTCGATTCCCACAGGCAACAAACAATTTTCATAATTTCAAAAAACTACCCCTGTGGCTCCTCCACCACTAACATCTTTGGGGGCCGTGATTTGACGACTGGTAACCGCACTTCAGGCGCAAAAATATATCACTTACCGAGATCTGCATCGGCAGAGTACCACACCCAGTAATGGGTAGAAGGCGTGATGATATATTTATATTTATTTATTTATTTATTTTATTTTTGTATTCTTTTTATTTCTTATAAAATAATAATAATAATAATAATAATAATATTTATTGACGAAAGTCAATATTATGATATATTTGAATGAATCAAATTAATAAAATTAATATGCCTTTTATGTGCTTAAAATGGCCTTAACGAATAAATCTATTTGTCTTAAGCTGGATTCATGCAGCCATTCACATTAATATTTAAATTAAATTTAAATATTCATTTAATCAATTATCTTTTTTAAATCAATCATTCTGACAAACAACACAAACATAAAATAAATGTAAATTGAAAGCATACGTAAATCGAAATATTGTCAATTTTACAATATGGAATTTAATCATATATTAGTTAATAAGGCCTCACTAATTCCACTAATTTTCAATCGTCAAAGTATATTTCATGTACATTTCTTCTTTGATAGATTAAAAGTAAACAAACCTCGAAAGCATGTGATGTTATGTTTACTCTGCATGTGCGCAGTGCATTTCTTATTTGCATTTACATTTAAAAGATAAAAGTTGGTTAACTTATAAATTAAATTAAAATGAAAGATAAATAAAAACTTAAATGGGAATAGTGCATACATGGCTATATTGGGTTGCGTACATTTCTCTTTTAATTTAAAATGAAATGAAATTGAATTAAATATAAATGAGAACGGCTGTATGGATCCAGCTTTATTGATTTAAATATAAAGTTTATAGAAAATAATTAATTTATTTTGTTTTTGTTCAGTTTAATATTTAACTAGTTGGGTGAAGAAACTTACAGCACAAAAACTTATTCGTCTTTATAAATAATTAAAAAGTTATTATCCATATTCCTTAGGTACTTGTATAAAGCTGCATTTATAATGAAGTAACGCAAAAGGCAACGCAAAAATAATAGGTAAGGCAAGAAGTTAAAACTTGTGATTGGAGTAGAACCATTTATATTGACACAAAGCAAGCGGTAAGGTAAGATAAGCAACGCAAGAGATGGTCAACTCTCATCTTTCTACGTTATTTTACCTAAAATTTCTTACCGCTGGCCAATCAGAAGTCAGCGTTTTGAATTTCGCATTGTAATCTGTATTATCGACCGTGATCTATCAGCTGTGACTGTCATACTCGTACATTTTGATTGATCTAAATTTTTAAAAATGGATTGAGAAATAATTCAATTTGTAGAGCTCAATAAAAATCTGTATGACAAATCATCAAAAGATTTCAAAACTATATATTTTTAAAATAGCAATTATGGGAAGGGTTAGGAAATCTTTTGTAAAGTTTTTGAGGTTATATTATTATTAAATAAGAAAAAATTGGAAATTTTTTTTCCAACACTTGTCAAAGTGCCACAAAAAATTACAGAACATTTGAATCAACTTATCAGGCCATCATCAAACGGCTGGTCAGTTTAGTTTTAACCATAGATAGACGCGTTTCGCTCTGTGGGAGCTCATCAGTATGGTGCAGTCAACTATCCAACTAGACCAACTAGGGGCTAGTGAACTGTGATACTGTTCTACTATATTAAAATTCGGAATTATAAAATAAAAATATATGGTGCAAGTGCGTCTAACAGTGAATGTGAAAATTCGATTTCGATTCCCGCAGCTGACAAATTGCTACGACAAAACCCAATTATGGATAAAGGTGTGATTAATTATTTTTTTACTAAAAAATAATATCTATTTTCTATTTTTGTTTTGTGAACACTTCATAAGCGTAACAAGGGCAAGACTAATTACACTCTTGCCTTAGATGCATTAATTTGAATTAATTAATTAATTAATGTACACATATCTTTATTTTTTAAATATACAAATTATAAATATATTTTTAAAGCTAACTTTCCTCACTACTTTTCTTTCAAATTTTTTTGTGAATTTATTCTGTGGACACATATTTTCTCAAACAAATTATATGTAGTACGAATATTACAAAGCTCGTTTCGCTCGCGAACAAAATATAAACGACGCGTCCTATAAACTCGAATTCGGTTGAAATTATAAATGTAATATTTTTTTTTATAATCTAACTCTAATATGAAAAACATATACCTCAGTTATCCATAAATTATAACAAAAATTAAATATATTATTCATGGGAAGGGAAAGGAGCATAATTTTATAGTCTTGCGTCAGTCGAAAAAAATATTCTGGTTATGACCAAGTATTTTCATTTATTTAGATTATTTTATATAGATAAATTAGAAAAAAATATTTTTTCTATGGACTTATCTGGATATTTCTTATTTATCTATTATCAAATCAAACAAAAATTTTAATTATCTTTATTTATTTTGGGAGTGTCATCTAGATCATATATTTTATAAAATAACAACCAATATAAATAGTTTTTTAAAAGAACTAATTAAAAAAAAAACAAAAAACGCTAAATTCAATACATAATTATTTTTATTAGTTCAATTAGGTTCAACTGAACATAAAAACAAAACATAGTAAATCACATTTTTTTTTTAATATTAAGATGACCATACCTGCCATCTACCATTAAAACATATTTAAAAAATAATTATTGTCAGTGCCAAGTTTTAAGTTTTTCCTTGATGTTTTATTTAGTGTAACAAAGACGAATAATTCAGAAATTGGTTTTGTTTATAAATTATGATATTTCACTATCAACTCAGCTTCGAAAGATACAGACTAATTAAGCGTTATCTTAAGTATCTTTCTAAAGTTGACTTGACAGAGTTTATTTTGTTTATCAAATTTATTAGTGCATATGTTATAACTTCAGTATTCTGTAGATGATTATTTATCAAGTTTATAGCTTTTCTGAATTATCGCGTCTGGTTACACGGGATGTGATGACATATCTGGGTAAATTATAGCTAAGCGAGGGGTCGGAAAGATTTAACCTCGTCTGGGTTTTTTATGTAAACGCATATGTACGACCATCGCGACGATACCACCCCCTTACCCTTTGTCAGAACATCCCATGGAAACAACAACGGATTAGTCAGTGGTAGTTTGGCTTCTGATGAGACGAGTTGTCTCGTCGGTGCAAGATGTAGATCTTGCCATGTATTTGAGTATTTAGTTACTTAAAGATTAGTTTATTCATACGTTGTCGTTGTTGTTGTTTCCATTGCCGGATAATATGTTTAATATCAATTATCAATATTAGTTTATAACTTCTGTAAATTTTAAGCATTTATATTTTTATATATTTTCTTTTATGTTTTAAATATATTTTATATTTACTAGAAGTTCGTCTTATTTCGCGTTTTATTTTATCGTCTATTAATTTTGACAACTAATTGAATTGTAGCTTTCAATAATGTTACATTATTTTGTATCTAAAAAAATGTAATTTATCTTTTATCTTTTATTTAGACAATTTCTAAAGTAGTTATGTATTATCTTCTCTCGATCAAAAGAGAGTAATTATATTTATATTTATCTAAATGTTACAACACTGGTTATGACTTATCTTTCGTTTAATCTATTTAATATTATCTATAATTTTATTACTAGCAAAACTGATGCACAGTAATAGGAAACAAAATGTATCATTTAATTCATGTAACACAAACATGAAAATAAAAAAAATCAATAAAAGTTTTAATTGATGCAGCACAAAAATTGTACTCTAGGTAACTTAACGTAATTTTTATTCTATGAATGCAACAATAAATAATAAATAAAGATTTTTTTTAAATTGCCAAAAACATATATTTGTTGCAGTAATTCTACAGATGTAATACATCTGAAAGAATCAAAATGAATAATTGAATTCCAATCTTGTTTCATGTTTACATTCCTGTCATCCTGTCATAGTTATACTCAAACTCATAAGTTGCATTTGCCTCTCTTAAATATATTATTAGCAGTAGTGATCTGTACAAATTCAAAGTACAACATGGTAATTTCGATTATAAAATTATTAGTTTCCATTTTAAATTATTGTATTTTCCTAAAATGGCAATAAAAACAAAACACATAAACACGTGGAAACAGGGATAAACGGACACGTAAAATATGTTACCAAGCTATTGTTATACACAAGTTCGGCTCACGCATGTTCGTTGCGAAGGGGTGGAATCAATGTACGTATGCATAGCCACAAAAATACATTGGTTCAGAGCCTATCTCAGGGGTCGGCAACCCTCCAAAATTTGGAAAACGCTGACGGCTCACCTAAATTTTGTAGGCATATATATACAGGCTGGCACCATAAACGCACCATATGGATTTCAATGTTAATTTTGATATATTAAATTATTCCCATTCCCCTAATTGCTTATCAGCAAAACATTTAAATCTACTTCATAATCTGGAATACAAAAATTCATTAAATAAATGTTAATGTCGAACAATGTTATAACGGTTAAAGTTTCGTACATTCTAGAACATGATACGGTTAAGATTGCTCTGTGTAACACCAACAACCTAATTTTGATATTTACAAAACTTAAATATAATATTTGTGTAGATGTAATGGCGTTTACTATTTATAAAATAAAATGTAAAGACTGTGAATGTACATATATAGCAGGGACGGCCAACAAGTCGATCGCGGCTATGGTTTCAGTCGATCGCGACGAATTTTAAATATAAAAATAAATGAGTCAAAATATATAAAAAAATAAAATAAATATATCATAACGCCTTCTACCCATTACTGGGTGTGGCACTGTGCCGAAGCAGATCTCGGTAAGTGATATATTTTGCGCATAAAGTTTTATAAAAATTAAATTACCACTGTTTACACTCGTATCAATAACAACAGATGGAGCTAAATCAATGACGGGGCATCAGAGGAAACTTTCTCCAAAGAAATTTTTTTAAATGCAATGTGTGTTGGCTGAGCTGAAGTAAATTCCAACAAAGACTTCGAAATTTATTGAATGAAGTTAAAAAAAATTGTTGAACAAAAGAGAGATGATTCTTAACAGCTACAAGATCTGGAGTGGTTGTGTGATATGGCTTTTTTGGCAATTTTACCGGTAAATTAAGTAATCTGAATTTGGATTACAAGGGAAAAATAAAAATGTAGATGTAAATTTGTAAGATCATTTGCAAAATATCCCTGAATGGATGCCCGTACTCGATACGGGAAAAAATGTATTCTACGTCAAAAATTCAATCTTTATAAAATTCTCAAAACCTTTATTTATTAAAAAAAAAATTAATGAAATACTGTGTGACACAAAAATTAATAACAATCTTATTTGTGTATATTCCTGTCATCCAATCATCATTTCTGAACTTATGTCCGTACCTAACCTTTGCTGTTCTGAAATATAATATTACGAATGAATATAAATAGAATACGAACCTAATCAAAGATTGTTGTATTACGTATTATTGCAGAAATTATTCTAGAGAAGCCATCTTCAATCGCATTCCTTATATTTCTGGAAGCTTGTTCCAAATCGACTAGACCAGCTATTATTTTATCATCTGGTTGCGGTGGGGGTTGTATTATTGGTGGAGGACATCCATGGTGATTATGGTTTTTATGATTATGACCTTTAGTTTTGCCATATCTTTTTCTACGTGTTATTATTGAAATAAGCTGTAATGTATTCATTTTCATTCTTTTGAATTGTCAGCTTACTTTTTTTCTGCATACTTACTTCGTTATAAATATTTTCAAAATCAGGCAACATCATATTCTCGACTAGGGCCTAAAGCACAAATTGATGGTATTAGTTAGAGAGTTAAGGTGCAAAATGATGTCTCATTTATCCCAGTGACAGATATGGTTTTTTCAATAGATTATGTCATGATAAACATGAAAAAAAGAAAAATAGATTTGGGAACAGGTGGCAACAATAAATGGCGCCGCTGTGAATGTGCCGATTTGAAGGGTGGTTGACTAATTTTCACTTTAAATGATAGACTTTGGTATAATTAAGTAATAAAAATGGTAGACTCAAGTTTTGGCCGGTGACGCATGCACGACAAAACCGGTTAAAATAGGCAATTTTTATGTTGTTGTATAACATATTATTACTGGTTCACGATGACTACATGACAAAAAAATTATTGACAGAAATAAATTGCTGGTTGCTCATTGGTGACAGAAGCTCTGAAAGTGGACTGGTGTAGGGATCAACAACCACCAATCGGCGCATTCACATTGGCGCCATCTATAGTCTCCACCCGTTCCCAAATCTAGTTTCCTTTTTTTCATGTTTATCATGACATGATCTATTGTAAAAACCATTTCTGTCACTGGAATAAACGAGACATCATTTTGCACCCTAGCTCTCTAACTATATAGTTTAAATTAGAAAAAAAATACACGTTCTAAATTTAAAAATTGCGATTAAGATATTGAGTGATGTTATGAATGGTATGTATATAAGATATAATAACGGTATTTTTAATTTCCATATTGTGATGTTACTTGATTAATGACACATATTATAATTTTATCATAAAATATTCATTTCTACATAACGAGCCTGACGTGATTGAAAATAGTTCTTTTAAATAATGTTAACTATTCCTGTAATTATCCATAAAAAAGTGGTTTAAGAAAATGGATGTGAAAATTATTTATTTACTATAATATTTGTATTTCGTTGAAATGGTTTTCGTTTTTCAAGGTTTTATTACTTACATCAGACAGATCTTGTTCCAAATTTTGTATGTCGTTTACAAATTGTAGGATTTCTAGAATTTCATCTTCTTGTGCCTACGAAAATAAGTATTAATACTGCGCTGTTTAATTTCAAAATATCTTAACAATATTCGCAATTCGAATCTTCGTGGGCAAACATGTAATTTAGATTCCTTGATTTTTGTTTCAATTTAAATTAAAACTATTTTTTTTTTTATTTTATCCTGTCTACCTCGAATAATAACGTCAATTTATATGCTTTATGTTTGAAATGTACTAACTTTAGAATTATTTAAAGAATTTCGATAATTTTCTACTATTTTTGTTTTTTGAATGGCGTTTTTTGTTTTTTGTTTCTTGATTAGTGTAGCAATTTTATAAAATTTTTTGTTTTTTGATTATATATATATTTATAATAGCAGATGTTTTACAGTCATTAAGACCATTTTCTGCATCCTTTTTTCCATGCCTCTCTATCGTAGACGTCATCGTCCTTAAGGTTTTGCTTCTCCATCGTTTCCTTGACTTCATCGTACCATCTTCTCCTGGGTCTGCCTCTTTTTCTCCTCTTGTTTGGCACCCATTCCCATATTCTCAGCGGAAGTCTTGCTTGGTTCATTCTCCTCATGTGGCCGTACCATATTAGCTGCTTCTCCTGTATGGTTTCTGTTATATTTTGGTGTACTTCCATTGATCTAATTATGTCCTCGTTTCTTTTATGGTCCAATAGTGTAAAGCCGCAACATCTCCGCCAAAATGCCATTTCAGCTGCTTGTAGTCTTTGTTTAATTTTTTTGTTTGTTATTCATCCTTCAGCTCCATATATTGTACAACTTTCAAAAATTGATTTGTATATTTGTTTTTTTGTGTTAATCGAAATCTGCCTGCTCCATAGAACTGGATGCAGTTGTCTTATTATGGATCTGCCTTGTCCTACTTTTTGTAATATATCTTTCTCGTCCGTACCGTCCTCTGTTAAGAGTACTCCAAGTTACTTGTATTGGTTGGTTTTTTTAATTATTCCTCTTTGGGTGATGATGTCATGTGTCGTAGAATTGTTCCCGATAACCATGTATTGCGTTTTATTAAAGTTAATTTCTAGTCCCCACTCCTCGTATTCGTCAATTAGCTTTCTGATCATATATTCAGCGTCATCTTCATCTTCTGCTATTATTACTTGGTCATCCGCGAAACTCAGGGAATATACATGGTCATTGTCTATCTGCACGCCCATTGGTTTACATTTTCTCTGCCAGCGGGCCAAGACCGAGTACAGGTATATTTTGAAAAGAGTCGGTGATAAGCAGCAACCTTGTCTAAGGCCTTTATTCACTACGAATGGATCCGACAGGCCTGATTTGCTTTTTATAATACTTCTTATACCATTATATAAATTTTTAATTGCATTAATATATATTTTATGCTGTCATATGCCTTCTTAAGGTCTATGAAGATTAGGTGTAGCTCTTTTCCATACCCTATCGTTTTCTCTGCAAGTTGTGTCCGGCAAAATATATTGTCAGTACAGGATCTCCCTGTCCGAAATCCACTTTGTTCTTCCCTGTCTATTAGTTCTTCTTCTATTCTATTCCTTAATATTCGCCCATACAGCTTACCTATAGAGCAAAAGACACTTATTCCTCGATAATTTGAGCTATCCACTCTGCTTCCCTTTTTGTATATGGAAGTAATGTGTGCGAGTTTCCATTCACTCGGTACTTCTTCCCCTTTCAGGCACTTATTGAATAATATCGCCAGTATTTCGATCACTTCGCTTGGTGCTTGTTTAACTAGCTCTATATATACTCCCCCAGGGCCACCGGATTTATTGTTCTTCATTGCCTGTAGAGCGTGTATGACTTCCTCTACTGTTATTTCTCTTCCATAGTCCGCTGTTTCTGGTTCATAATTTACTTTTCCGTACACTGGTCTATTTTCGGTTAGCAAATCTCCGTAGTATTTTTCCCATTCTTCTAAACTTATACAATCAATTGCATACTTTTCTACCCTATTTGTTCTTAAAGTTTTCATTATTTTCCATGCGTGACTTGATTTCGACCCTCCCAGTTGTCCGTCAATTTCATTACATTTGTTCTCCCAAAACATATTTTTAGCTTTTTTTACTTCCTTCTTGACCAAATAATTTTGCCTCATGTAATCTTTACGGTCTTCTTTGTCTTTTGATGTAAGCCATTTGATATACAGTTCTTTCTTTGTCTTCACTAATTTTTCTATTTCTTCAGTCCACCATAGATCCTTTCTGGTGTTTGCACTGAGCTTTTCCTTTATTCCTAGCGCTTCATAGGCCGCTTGATGGAGGCATCCTTTAATCGTGTTATACAATTCTTCTGTTGTTTTATTACAAGTATTACCATCGCCAAGTTTGGTGGCCAGCCTTAGTTTATATAGAAACGCGGTTGAGTCTTCTTGAAGAGATTTGATGTTAAATTGTATATCCTGAATATTGCTCTCTTCTGATTTCGTGTTTAAGGGTTTTTTGAAAAAAGGTTTTATATTTATTTTCCCTTTTAATAGAAAGTGGTCCGAACCGCATATAGCTCCCCTGTACACACGTACATCCTGGGCTATCATGTTTGATTGTTGTGTCATGACTATGTAGTCTATTATAGATCTTTGATTCTTTGAGGGCTGGGACCACGTGTATTTGTGTATATCTTTGTGTTCGTAAAAACCGTTCATTATCTTTAAATTGAATTGATTACATATTTCTATTAGGCGGTCTCCATTATCGTTTCGTATGGTTTCACCATAATTTCCAACTACTTTATCCTTGTCTCTTCTTCCAACTCTTCCGTTAAAATCACCCATTAGTACAATATCTTTTCTACTTGGTATATTGTCTAATACCTGCATCAAGTTATCAAAGAAAATATCTTTCTCTTTCGAGGAAGAGTCGTCGGTGGGCGCATATACTCCTATAATAACCAAATTTTGTCCAGATAGTTCCATATTAACTTCGATAATTCTTTCATTAATGGCAATCAAAGTTTTTACATTTTTAATTAATATTTTGTGTACAGTAATGGCAACTCCTGCTTTGGCTCTCTTTGATTTATCTACTCCACTATAAAAGTAGAAGTAGTCTCCTTGTTGCTCGTACAGCCACATCTACTTTATTAATCTTCAGCTCTTCAAATACTTCTTTACTTTTTGTACCCATTCCTTGTACGTTCCAACATCCAAAATTCGTTAACCTTGTCCTTTGCTTCATTCGTTTTCCAGTATTTTGTTTATAATAGTTAAAAATTTATTAAATGATTTTCAAGATCAAGCTATTGTTTTTCAAAAAAATTATTAAAAATTTTTTATACAGTTAGCATGTCAATTTTGTAAATTTTTTAAATAAAAAATTCGTTTTAGTTGTTCATTAAGAAATATTAGTAGTTAGTATATTATTACATTTTTGTAAAGCATAAAGTTTGAAATTTATATCGGCCGAACTATTATGGAGTTGGGCTCGTATATACTTTTAAATATATAGGACACAAAATATTTCTTCATGTTGTCGAGACATGTGGTTGTTTACCTATCATTGCTCGCCACAAAGTTTTAATATCTCGAGCTTTCGCTTGACGATTTACTTTCAAAATTATTCTTAAACCTCGTAGATCAGCACGGGAAATGGCTGAAGAACGGCCATTTTTTAAACTTTCAGATATTCCACCAATTCTTTATATAAGTTTTTAATATTTTGTACCATAGATCTCGCAATAGAATGAGAAATAGATATTTTTCTTGCAGAAATACCATTTTTATGAGCATTTTCCGTAAATCTCTGCTCAAAGCTTTACCACGAGCCATTTTATATGAAAAAAAAAAAAAAAACCGGCAAACGGCAATGATAGTTCTGTATCGATTTTTTTATTTGTGTTTTGTTTTAACAACTATTTAATTTAAAACACGTAAATAAATCCCTTCTAAACCATACATTTTTTGTTGGCCGAACTTTTATGAATCTGTTGCCATAATACTTATTTGATGATAGTTTTGTAAACGTTTGTATTATTTAAAATATCTTTTCAGTAATAGACAACTAAAGATTCATATAATAACGTAGATATAGTTTTGTTGTAAGAATAAATCATTTGTTAGTATATTATTACATTTTTGTAAAGCATAAAGTTTGAAATTTATACCGGCCGAACTATTATGGAGTTGGGCTTGTATATATCTACACATTTATCTTTTTAATTAAATTTTTCTAATCATTATTAATTATTTATTTATAAATATTGTTCTAGAATTATATTTTATTTGTAAGTATTTATATTTTATATTTATAAATAAACAAAATAAATAATAAATTTTATTATTTTTGTATTATTATTGTTAATTTTTATTAGTGTCCTGAAGAAGACTAGCAGAGGCAGTCGAAACGTTGACAAAATAAAAAAATAAAAAACTAAAAAAATTGACTTAATTCCGATTAATATTTTATCATTTTCATTTTAATCTACAGTCAAATAAAAAATATATCATTTTTTCCAAATATTTAACTTACCTGCACATATAGTATGGAAATAATAAAGAAAAACCCCAATATGTAACTCCGCAACATTTTTAAAAATTCTGTAGTGTTAGAACGTCAAAAGAGCTTTACTTCTAATTTATTTGTACTTGTTATTATCTTACAAACAGTAATTTGTAGTTTACAGGCTATAATAATAATATTACTGTGCAACAAACAAAATTATTAAAAAATAAAACAATAAAATTGTTTTTGTGATTGTAAAATTATACATTTTTGTAATTAAATTTTATTCAATGAATGTTATCAGGCAATAATAGGTCAAAATTTATTAGCTTTAAAGTAACACTTAAAAAGAAGTAAGGTAGAACTAAAACACTATTTTATTATATAGCAATTATATAAACAGATAATAAATTTTAAAATGTAAAATGAAAAGTTTGTTGCACAAAAACTCTACTATAGACATATGCTGGGTTGCATGAAAGTTTTATCGGATCATTAGCAACTAACGGTTCAATAAGTTTCAGAAAATTCCTATTGATTCTGTTGCTAGATAAACAATTCTTTAACTAAAGAGCTCAAGAACTCAATTGGATAGGAAGCTACGTTCCATAAAAGTTTTCCCAAGTGGACGTGAAACAAGTGAAATGAAAGAATGAATCTAAATAAATTGCAATATTAATATTTTCTTTTCCAAATCGGACGAAAACACATCTTTCCAATGTGTTTTGTGTCCGCAAAGTGCACTATTCCGGTATTATACCATGATATATTTCGTGTTTTACCGGTTGTATATTTTTTCTGGCAAATGCATTTTTGCGGACTAGTCCGGTAAAATAAATATTTTGCGAATTAGTCCGGTTAAATAGTTGCAGAAACAGTTTGGATACATTTTTATTTAATGTTAAAATTTGTGTTAATTACAATTTGAATTTTCGTTTATATTATTGGGCCTTTCAAGACTTTTTTGAAATATTTATATATTAATCTACGTAATAAAATTATTGTACCCAAAATTTTTTTTTTTAAACTTGTGGTAAGAAGGATCAAAATATTTAAACTTTCGAAACAAACGAATATGACGTAGTTGCATCTTGGATTAAAGAGAGACAAATAAGACAGAGATAACTTCACGTAACGTGTGTCGTTGTCAGTAGAATCGTAGAATGTTGAATGCTTGTTTCTTCTTCGTCTTCTTCTCAGTAAAATTGAGCACCGACAAACGTTTCAGACAAAGCTCTGTGATTGGCTTAATGCAACTACGTAATTGCAATATGGCAGTGCGAAGTTTAAATGAGCGTTTTAAATTATTCAACTTTAACTTTCATATTTCAGCAATAAAGATATCATTTATGGTATGGTTTTATATTGTATTAAATATGATGTACGGTCACGAATTTATTGTAATAAATATATATTAAAAAAACTCTACTACTTGAATCCCCCATTGGAGGAATTTAATGAGTAATTTTAGAGGTGGTAGCAGAAACTTCCACTGTACCTTGTCGTTGCAACACCTCTACGAAATTTTCTCCACTTTGAATCATGCGATTTTCGGAAGGTTTAGATGGAATAATCAATATAGTTTTCTCCCACTGACGAACTCTTCCGACCCCATGTTTTTTAAGGACAAACCTGCTCCAGAATTTGCTAGTAACGTTGCACATGTACGTCGAAAGTAATGTCTGGTTCCTTTTTTCTCGATTTTTATTCCTAGAAATTTGGATTTTTTTTTGGGTGTTGAATACCGACTTCGGTATGTGATTTCACTCTAATCCTCTCATTAATAACAATGAACACTCTTTTTAGGTACGTTTTTGTTTGAGGAATAGTTACGAAAAGTTGTATCTTGCACATCGTCCAATACGAATATAATTGAAAAGAAATAAATAAATATAAATAAATATATAAATAAATATATCATCACGCCTTCTACCCAATGCTGGGTGTGGCACTCTGCTAAAGCAGATCTCGGTAAGTGATATATTTTTGCGCGTGAAGTGCGGTTACCAGTCGTCAAATCACGGCCCCCAAACATGTTAGTGGTGGAGGAGCCACAGGGATAGCTTTTTCAAATTATGAAAATTTGTCGCCTGTGGGAATCGAACCAGGGACCTCAGGATCCACAGGCCGACTTCATACCACTGTGCTAGCCATCCCATAAAAAAAGAAATAACTTACCAAATCTAAAATTTAGGCCAATTTCACGTCTTCCTCTATTTTTTTTACATTTTTTATTCATTGTCGATTTTGATTGGTTTATTCTCAATAATTAGTTATTTTATATTTCATATATAAACGTCATACAACTATTAAGATATAAAATTATTGCGTTCTTTAATAAAATATCTTATGATAGCGTAACTTACGACAATTCAAAAAATAAAGAAATTTTTCATTAAATTTATTTTTGTTAGGATATTAGGTTTCTTTCATCTTTCCTCGAGGCGGCGCGGGCTGTAAGTAATTGTTTTGAAGGGTCGCCAGTTTAACACCCCTGCCGTAGACGATTAATACATGCAACGAATTTTCTGCGCAATGTTTTTCAGATTACTTCGCAGCAGAAAGATTCAAATACAAATTATGAAGAATGAAATTCTGCATTAAAAACTAATTTCATTTAATTTATTTCATTACTGTTAAAATTAAGTTGAAAGTTGTCAGATATTGGTAATATTTATAAAATTAGTTTTAAGATTTGCCAAATTTTTTAATAATTATTTATTTTTTTAGTTATTTATATACATATTAGGATGGTCCTTATTTGGATCAAAAAATAGATTTTGTTTGACGCCCCCTAAAAAGCTCCTAATTTTTTTTTAAATGGCCGGCCGAATACTTTCGGGCCTTTATTTTAACGGTAAACCGTGCTCCACTTCACTTTTGTGTTGTTTAATTGGCTTTTTTTCCTGAAAATTTAAAGAAATTCATTTCAACGCGGCTGGTGTGTATTTATTGGGTTTGATTTGATCCAAATCATTCAGAATAATCCACAAATATTTGTAATAAACTGTATAAACCTTTTTGTTTGCTAATGCCTGATTTATTCATCGATTGTTAAGTTAATATAAATTATATGTATTCTCCTATATTTAACCGGCAGATAATTACAACAGAAACAAAACAATTGAATGAAAAATTGAACATAATAAATATAATTTTAACTAAATAGTTATTTTATACTACATCGATTGGCAATGATTGAAGGTTGTAACAAAGTTTTGGCTTTTGAAGCGAGGGACATATTTACTGACTGTGCTTTACTACCAAAGTTATTTATTATCACTAACTAAAACTAAACGTCTCATCATATATAAAAAAAATTAAATTTAGTAAATAGTTATTTTTATAACAAGTGCCGAAAAAGGCTTGTTACGTGCAAGTGCAGAATTTAACGCACGATGCTTTCCGAGTGCGGAAATCTGCACTTGCACGTAACGAGCCTTTTTCGGCACATGTTATAAACAACCTCTTTCCTACAACTGTGCGATTTAGTAAATCAGTAAAATATTATCAAAATTTATAAAATTTTAATGATATTACACGAGAACGATGTTTTACGGCATTGCTATGGTTTGTTTGTTGATTGCTTGCACATTGTTCTACGTTATTTAAAAATATTTCACTAACTTCAAGATAATTTATTCAAAATCGTCTAGAGTGGAATACTACAGCAAGTGATTCTTCTTTATCATATACATCTCCAAAGATAATTGAAGCTCCAGATCATGCTATGTTGCATCTATTTTCGACAATAACAATCAGCCTGCTGCCGGGACTTCTAAAGTCTCCGAAATTGTTGTCAATAATATTACTGTTAATAATACGAACAGGTATGGAAGAAATCAATGTTTTTTTAGTCAGTACAAAAGTTTCCACTTTACATTATGTCAATATAAGCAACTGTAACAAACAATAAATATTATGTATTTCACTTACTCCTTAAATAAAATCATTTATCGATATATTTTACTTTGTTCGGTTCTTTTTATTAGTTGTGTACAGATTCGATATACTGCAATTTAAGGTTATGTTTATAAACGTCAAAATATACTACTGCATATTTACTAGTGCTGGCTCGCCGTATCTTCTTTTTCCATAAGCGTCTGTGGGCAAAATATGAATTCCGCGCGGAGCAAATTTAAATCGCTCTCAACACAAATTTCTTTTGACAATTGCGTAACAAAGCACTTTTCGCACTAGTGTTTCTTTGCTTACAGAAACGCACTTGGTCTGCATTTATCTACTTTCCATACGTAACTAAGGCAATAAGAGTTACGTAATAACAAAGAAATCGTACAGTTGTAGGAAAATATTAATTTTATTTTATCGTGATCTAAATTAAAACCTACGCGATCCACTTTTGGGTAGCGATCTATAGTTAAAGAACCACTGGTCTATAATATGTAGTCTTTCGACTAAGAATATAACGGATATAACTTCTACAAGTTCAAAAATTCTTTTCAAAAGTTCCGATCTGCAGGTATGATTAACTTTAGTAGTATGCTACAAAGACGGTCATCACATACGCTGAAATAAGTACGAGTACAATTCGTTGGAGATATTGACGTTTCACGACAGTGATACAGACGAGGATACCAGCTGATGTTGATACAATCATACTGAGATAGTGAAATACACATTGATATTTGTATCGCTGTGCTGATTCTTGCAATATGTATCGATACAAATCTCAACGAGAATGATAAACTATATGTTCTTGATGCATACAAAATTTTCTCTACTAACAGCGAAATAGAATATTATGGAACAAGTTTATATTAGTTGGAATTATACGCGAGTTGCATACACTGTTTTTCCTGAGACAATTTTCAACATCCAAATATTAAAATGTCATCCTAGAGTGGTTAAAAAGTATAACTATTTTGTCATATGTAAAAACCTTTCAGACCTCATAATTTAATAATCAAAACTTTTTTTGTGAAGTTCTGCAATAATTTATTAATATTTTATGAAGTAAACCATGGAAACCATGAAAACTGTAAATCCTGGGCTGCTATTGATCAAAATCTGTATCATAATTAGGGTTGTTGATTTCCACCGAATTTCGAATTTCTGAACATTCGAACATTCGAATTTTTTGAACTTCGTCAAAAAAATTCGAATCTTCGAATTTTTGAATTTTTTGAACTTTTCGAATTTTCGAATTTACGAATTTTTTTAACTTTTCGAATTTACGAATTTTTTGAACTTTTCGAATTTTCCGAGCTTCGAATTTTCTAATTTTTTGCCAATTAATTAACGCCATCTGTCATCTCCAAGTACGCTCACGCATAATTCGGGAAAAGTCGGACACGAATTAAATAATAAATTCGGCGAAGTATTCTGCAAAAACTCTGCAAGGTTAGGCGTCTTAATGAAGCCATCTACTCTCTTAACCGCCCATCTAAATGCTATGGATTTTTAGTAAAACGTTTTAAAATGAGAATAAAAAGGATACAAAAACGTTTTAAATATAATGTTTTTGACAGTGTAACGAAATTTTATTAATAATAATTACTTATGAATTAATACAAAACTCTGCAATAATTCATACCACGTTAGGATCTAAAACATTCCAAATAATTCGCAAAATTCACAAATTTCGAAAAATTCGAAAAATTCAAAAATTCGAATGTTCAAAAAATTCAAAACTTCGAATAATTCGAAATATTCGAAAATTCGAATTTAAATTCGAATGTTAAAAAAATCCGAACATTCGAATTTTCGAATATTCGTAAAATCAACAACCCTAATCATAATAAAAGTCTGTATGAATGATATGAAAGTATAGATAATTCATAATTTATAAAATCTCAAAATGGAGTTTTTTGTTTTATTAAGGCGTAATTTATGTGATAAAATTAGGAGTAGTAATAGGTACAAAATAAATATACTACTCAATTGATTGGATAATAAAAAATTTACAAACTGTAACAAAACTAACAATTCAGAATTTGGTTTTGTTTATAAATTATGATATTTCACTATCAACTCAGCTTCGAGAGATACAGACTAATTAAGCGTTATCTTAAGTATCTTTCTAAAGTTGACTTGACAGAATTTATTTTGTTTATCAAATTTATTTGTGCATACACAGCATGTCTCCAAAATAACGAAACTTTTAATTTAAATCATAGAACACGTAGCGCAATCTATTGAACATACACATTGTTAGAAAGATACATCTTTCCTCTTTCGAACGCACACAACTTCATGCAATCAGGTGACAGTTTAAAAATTTACGCGCATTTTAATGACAGTAGTTTTTGTGTTTATGTTGTAAAAATACAATGGAACAACAAGCAAATATTAAATTTTGTGTTAAACTTGAAAAAAAATTTGCTGAGACTTACGAATTCATGAAAAAAGTTTATGGTGATGATTGTTTATTTCATTTACAAGTTTATAAGTGGTTTGCAAAATTTAAAAATGGTCGTGAAGATTTAAATGATGATGAAAGATCTAGACGTCCAAAAGTCGGAAATCGTGCTGAATTAGTCGAAAAAGTGCGTGAAATAATTGCCGTCGATGCGAATTTTACTGTTAGAATGTTGGGTGAAGAATTAAATACGAGTAAAAATTCTATTAGGAGAATTCTAACTGAAGATTTATGTAAAAGAAAGGTTTGTTCACGTTTTGTTCAACATGAATTAAATGAAGACCAAAAAGTCGCTCGCGTAAATCAACGATTTTTTTATGAAAAAAACATATTTGTGTCATCGACCACCCTCCATATTCGCCTAATCTATCACCATGTGACTATTATCTTTTCCCAAAACTGAAAATTACCATGAAAGGAGCGTTTTATGATGATATTCCAGCCAATCAAACAGCCGTGATACAGGTGTTACAGAACGTTCCTTTAGATACCATAAAAAAATCACTATGCTCTAGTTGATCGTTCTAAAAAGTGTATTGATTCAAATGGAACCTATTTTAAATAAATATTAAGTTTCAAACATAATACAATGCATGTTTTATTGTATACCTAAAGAGTTTCGTTATTGTTGGGACATACTGTGTATATCAATTATAAGTATGTAGTTATTTAAAACAGTAATTATAATAATTGTTTAAAAATATCATTAAAATAAAAATGTATTTATGTATACAAATATTTTATTATAAATTCGTTAATAATACTACAATTATCGTTGAATTGAAAATAATATTTTCTTAAAATAGTAATAAAAATTCAATATTTTTTAAAATTCCCAAAACCTTTAATTCTTGCAAAAACTGATTACAATATTGTATGAAAGAATAGAAACTTATTTCTATACATTTCTATTATCCTACCATATCTGGAGTCATACCCATAATTATCATTCGCTGCCCTATAATAATACAAATAAATATAAATAAAAATAAATAAATTAAATATTGTCTTATATTACGTGATATAGCATCAATTATCCTACTGCAAGCATCGTCAATCACATTCCTCAGTGTTCTGATTGCTTGATCCAAGTCGGTTATTCTCGACAATATCCTAGTATCTGGTTGTGGTGGTGGTGGAATTATTGGCGGGGGACAGACATGATGATGACCATGTGTATGACCATGGCCCTTACTTTTGCCATATCGTTTTTGGCGTGTTGCAATAATTGGAAATAGCTGAAATAGTTTATTGCATAAGTATCAAATTTCTGGTTTTGATGTTTCGTGCTTACTACTTACTCGATTGTACATATTTTGAAAATCAACAAATACGACTATATCACTGAGTTTCATATTCTGCAAGTCGGCCTAAATGAAATTATTAACAGTTATAAATAAATACCCGTAGGTAGCTAATTATACAGCGTAATTAATTAAATGAAATGCGGAACATAGGGGTTTAATATTGGTTTTTAAATATGTCCGGAAATTGACCCTCTTGTACATGTTAGAGCAAAAGTATAGTAATAAAAAGTTTGTTTAAGGTAAAAATGTTCTTCTAATTTCTTTAGATTTAATGTAAAGCATGTCTGTAATATTAGATACTTGAAAATGTAAATGTGATATTTTCCTGAAAAATCAGATACCATGGAAATAAAATACAAAAGAAAAACATAGTTTTAATCCAAATTAAGATCACTCATATTTGAAAATATAATTAAGAATTAAAACAATGTAGAAACAATAGGCGTATTCCATTTGCCATTTGGATCAGATCTAACTCACATTTACTGAACAAGATTACTTATTTATTTCGCTGGATTACTTCGCTGACTTTATTTCTAGTACTAGAATTATAGATTCTAATTTACTTTGAAGTAATTCACCCCAATAAGTGCATCAGTTTGCTTAATTCATTTTATTTAGTCAAGTGTCTAATTTATCTGAACTGATTTAAGTGAACTAAGTGGCAAATGGAATACAGCTAATGATTACAAAAATTAAGATAACACTGATCTGAATTGTCAAAATGAAATTTTGTTTCGTTTATTTTATGTTTATATATGATTTCAATGAAAATATCATATTTTCTTGTCCAAATAACTAGTATCTATTGTATACATATTAATAAACAAATTAAATATTTTAGAAGAAAAAATTAATTCTTAACAACTTTGTAATTTTGTCTGTTCCACGTTAAACTTCTACGTTCTACATTTCGTTGCACACTATATACCTATACACGTCCGTACCTAAAAATAGTGTGAACGATTCTATATGAACCGACTCAATTCAAGATCTAAACTGAAATCCGATCAAAGATCCGATCCGAAATCCGATCTGATATTCAAACCGATCTGGCTATGTAATGTAAATGACTGTTATAGATGAAACTAAATTAATAATTTCGATATGAAAAACTATAGAGATAAATTTTGTTGTAACGTTATTAAAATATTTTGTATCACAGTACATTTACGTTCTTATAATACTTTTACATAATGTTATCATTTTTATAGCATGAAATTTATATATGTTTTACACAAAGAGTTTATCTAAAAGCTATGTTTGAAAATTTCGTTTAGATTTTCGAACTTCGGATCAAGTATTTTATCCGAACTTTGAATGGAATTCAATATGAATTCGGGCTGAAAAAGTTCTCATCCGCTCCGATCTGAGATTACACTTTGGATCGGACCTTATCGGGTTCGAATATCGGACAGTATCAATATGTTTCCAGAATTATTAGAGTTATAAAGTTGTCGTATTAGTAACAATATAACCAATTTTTTCTGACGGATGACCTTGAATGCTCAGTAGCTAGCTAAAGTATTGTAATGGGAAGGTTATTAAAAAAAATACTCGGCCTGGTGTCTCTTTTTGAAATACATTTTCTCTCAACACAGCCGTTATTCAATCCGCCAGGAGAAATAAGTTGAACTGTAGTAGGCAGATTTGCTAAATAAAACTTGTCTACCGTTAAAAACGAAATAGTTATTATATGTGTACTTGTTTTTGTTTTGTATTTTATCTATATGTAATTTTTCTGATGTGTCCTGAATTGACGAATAAATTATTAAAAAAAAAAAAAAAAACTTGACTATCATTTATACGTATTTTATAAAATGTATTTAAAAAAATTGCCGTAATGGCATATTTGATTTAAATTTTTAGAACTTACACTTGAAATTGCATTTAGAATTTCTTCTGTTATATTTGTTACGTTTCTGATCTGGTCTTCAATCAATAAGGACTAGAAAAAGGACATATTAATTAGATAAATAATTAATTTCATAATTAAAGAAAATTTATATATTCATTACTTACATTAGACATATCATTTTCTAATTTATTTATAACATCATCCAATAATTCAAGTATTTTCGTTGCATTTTCTTGTGCCTGCGGGATTTAGAAACGATTGATAATTCAAAACTAACTATTCATATTATTATTTAATCATGTCAATTTGATTTTCGATATCAAATGGTAATTACCATATTAGTAAAAAGAACTATTTTTTTTCAAAAAGTCCTACTTTGTTTTTTTGCATTCGACTTATAGGAAGCACGATCTTTAGTAATGTACTATAATTTCTTTTTTTTTAAGTTTTGCTATGGCATTATTGAATTTTGGGTAACGTTAGTTTTAAATCCTATCATTTTACATCAGACAGGTAATTACTTATTAAAAATCGTTTATTTTTTTAATATAAAATACAAAAATAAATAAAAAACTTACCTGTACATGCAGTACAAAAAGAATGAAGGAACCTCCCAAAATGTACTTCGGAAACATTATTGTTAAAAGTTCTACAGATAAGTTTATATGTCGAAAGAATTTTACTTTTGTCTTATTTATACTTGTTTTTATTTTACAGTTGGGTGAGTTATACTTTTTACTATCTAGAACTGCTTTTTTAATTACGTTTAGACAATATTAATATTTCTATAAAACAAACAATAAAGAAGTGTATTTGACAGTAAAACAAGACATTTTTGCAATTACATTAAAGTAAATGAATGTTATCAAGCAAGAAATTTAATTAACTTAATGTACTATTTAATGAATAAGAAAAACTATAATATTATTATTTAGTGTGTAAACAGATAATTTAAAATTATAAACTGAGTTTTATATATAAATACGAGTATACCTTAAGTTATCATTACTTTTATTATATACAATTGAATACTTTACCATGTTTCCGAAACATGTATTGGTACCTTGTCTTCTCTTGTCATTTATTGCATTTATGGTAAGTTACATACTTATTTTATTCATTTTTTTTTTTTAGAATTAGAAGTATATATGTATTTCTACTTTTCCAAAATAGTTAATTACGAGTACATAATAATACCGGTAAATAAGTTTCTACGGTACGAGTAAAATGTTTCCGTACGAGGCGACGATGGAAATGAGTACCGTAAAAAATTATTAACAGACGTATGACGTACAACGTTTTGTTTCTCACTGTGTCGTATTTAATTATTAAACATTATTTTCCTATCCTAACTTTGAAAATGACATCTTAAAATAATTATAATTACATATCAGAAACTATTTACCTAGTAAACTCACAATGCAATACCGTAATATGCCATTACGGTATCTAATAATCTAAATTCTCACTTCTCGGACTGACATCACTACTTGAAACATGATACAAATTACTATTATTTATTATTTATTTATTTATTTATTTATTTATCTATTTATATACTTATTTAAATAAACAGAAATTTAATAATAATTATTGTCAACGGCCATGGCTGCGCTCGTTGGTACTGATCTAAGCGATAACGCGAGTTAAGCAACGTTGCGCGCGGGTAGTATATGGATGGGTGACCGTCCAGAGAAAACTCGCGTTGCTGTTGACAATAACAACTAAAACGCAGATCAGGGCGTAATGGCGGCATATGACCTGAGTAGTTGGTCCGCCAAAGAAGCCAGGAGCCTACTGTTTATAGTGCAATCAGATATAATGTATTTATTTTTATATAATTTAAAGTCTGCTGGATTTATACATACGACCTCTTGTTTGTTACTTAGTAAACTCAAGTTTTATCTTAGTTTTATCTAGTGAAATTGTCTTTAAATATTAATACTGTAATAATAATTTCTTGAAAATTGTGTGTGAGAACTACCATAAATTTTTCATAAAAAAGTTAATCTATTAAGTTTAAATTAAAATCTCATTTTATTTGCATTCCTTTTGGAAAAACGGAAACTTTGTAAAACATGACTTACTAAAACGGCAACCTTTATCTAATTTAATCGATCTTATGTCTTATTATTTTTTATATAGTCTACATATTGTTGTTAGTTTTTTTTTTAAATTGTATTAGGAAGCAAATTCAACTGTAAAACGTCAAGCACCGAACTTTGGGTCATTTTTTCCACCGGGATATTTACCCAGCAATTATGCATATGTTGATATAAACTCGGCTCTTGGTGGTCTATCCTCTTTAGAAGAAGCCATTCGTGGCGCAAGAACCGCCATTGAAAATTGTGCTACCAGAATTATTGCCGCTATAACAACCTTGCGAGGTAAGCAGAGTAATTGCAATATTTATTATTAAATTCGTTAAAAATATATATATTCTTCTGATTAGCACCTGCTACTACTACTACTACTACTACGGCAAGGATGATGATTGCTAATGGCAAGTGATGTAATTAAACGAAAAAAATTATCAATACTTGCAATTTCGATTTTCTGCACTATTTAAATACAAAACTATGAAAATTCTTGTAATGGTGTAATTGCACTTATTCTTAGAAATATAAATTATAAGCTATTGCAGTTTACATAACTTTTCTCCCAAGAGTCAAACATTTATGTATTTCTGTCATGATTTTATATAATATTAATACATAAATATTGTTATATTTAGCACTAACTACAATTTTTTTTAATATGGAGATTGTTGCTTCCCTAATTAAATTAGAGCTAAAGTGTAAATACAAAAAAATGTTTAAAATTAAAAACTACATATAACGAGTACTTACTTGCTGCCCAATTGTTTTTTATATAAGAGTAAGAAGTAAATGAAAAATGGCTTTTATAAAGAAAATTATGGATAAATGATGAAAGGTATAACGCTTAGTAATTACAAGACAAACTATGGAATTAAGAAGCCAAGATTGTTTTCCACAGCCGTCCAACTGATATCCACCACATTCAAAATAACTCCTACGATTTCCTATCAATTTCTTCTATGGGGGCCGTTATTTGACGACGGATAACCGCATTTTACGCGCAAAATATATCTCTTACAAGAGTTGCTATGGTAAAGTATCACACGTCGTAAGGGATAAAAGGAGAGACGATATATATTTTTTAAATAAAGAATCAAAAATGATCCAGGACTATTGGATAAAAAGGCTTTATTAATTATGTTAAAATATTCTTTTCATAATAATGACGATGTTTCTAACACAAGATCTGTCTACTAATAACCACAAGTGGTTATTTACAAGATGAAGTCAAAAGTTTGATTACGTTAAGTTACATGTTAAAAAAATCTGGTGTGGACTTTCTTATACACAGCATATTTAATATTTAGAATATATGAATGTTATATTATATTATTAAACATGTAATTTAGTTTTTCACTAATTCAACATTTATTATTTTATTTATATGATTCAAATCAAATAAAATATTAAATTTGTTTACGTATATTTTTTTTGTAATGTTGACTACTTTATGTCTAACTTTACTGATGAGGCATATACAAAATGTCCGTTTTTCGAACCTAACCCTTGGTATCTCAAGAACCGTGGGATACGAAGTCGATTAAATTGAGGCAAAATTGCCAAATTAGTTGATCATTTTCATGATGTATTTGTTTTTCCGAAAAAAGACATAGATAACTAGATAAAGCGAAAATTAAAATTGATGTTTTTTGTTTCTAATGTTACTATGATTAATTAATGTTTGTTTGTTTGTTTTTTGTTTATCCCTTATGCGTTCCTATATCATTCATCCGATTGTGATGAAACTTTGCTAAGTTGTTGTGCGCACGCCCGCGAAGGTTTCTGACTTAGAAAAAGTCCAATCCGCCATCTTGAAACAAAATGGCCGCTAGCTATCTTGCAAAGTACTGCACTGATTCGATTCAAATTTGGTATATACATAGATGGGAACCAGTCTTAACATATAGTTATAATAAAGCTTCAGTCCGCCATCTTTAAACAAAATGGTCGCTAGCTATCTTGAAAAGTACTGCACTGATTCGATTCAAATTTGGTATAGACATAGAAGGGAACCAATATTATTATATAGGTATAAAAAAGCTTTAGTCCGCCATCTTGAAACAAAATGGCTGGTAGCTATTCTGAAAAGTACTGCACTGATTCAATTCAAATTTGGTATAGATATAGACGAGAACCAATCTTTACATATAGGTATAATAAAGCCTTAGTCCGCCATCTTGAAACAAAATGGCCGCTAGATATCTTGAAAAAAAAATTTTGAAAATCCATGCTTCTCACATGGACAGCTGTATACAAACACTTTCTTTCTTTGAGTTGCAATGCAAAGCATGCCGGGTACTCGCATTAAATTGTAAATCACGCAAACGAAGTCGTGGGTAATAGCTAGTTAAATATAAAAATTGCAAATGACATTTTATCTTCCAAATAATTCTGCTAACATCTATTATTTGAAACTTTTTTTTGTTCCATTTTTTAAATAAATGGAATTTATTGTTTTGTGTGTGCAGTAAACTTCCTCTTCAGGTTTTTCAATTTCATTCAAAATCAACTCAGCTCTTTGTATTTTCATGAAACTTACAATTACCAAGTTTCGTTAACAAATCTTATCTCGTTCATGAGATACTGCACACACACACACACACACACACACACACACACACACACACACACACACACACACACACACACACACACACACACACACACGCTACTCTACACAACCGGAAATTAATTCCACTTACAGTACAGGGTTCTGAGCCACTGAGCCCCAATGTGGTTGTGTAGTAGTTTTTATATTTTTAGCTTAAGTGTGATTCGAACTCGGAATCTTCCTATTCGAATGACGTAACGGTAATCACACCACCATACTGTCAGTCTATAAATAATGATAAGGAGTCAAAATTATAATTTAAAATGTCTATCAGTCAATTATGTAGTGTTCTGAAATTGAAAATATTAATTAGCAGTTCATTTGACACTCTGAAATAGAACTCATCGAGTCATTAGTTCAACTAAGTAGTATTATAATTTCAATGGTATTTTAATTTACTCGTCCTACATTCTTCTGAAAAATTACTTTCAAGTCTGGATAATCTACACTTTTTTACTATCTAAAACTTATTCTTTAATTATCGCTAATGTTAGATATGCTAATTCCATGAAATAAAAACAAAATTATAAAACAAGCAATAAAATGGTTTACTTCATAGTAAAACAAACAATTTGCAATTAAATCTAAGCATAATGAATACTATCAGTTAATAAATATTATATGGCAAAAGCATATAATATAAAATTAAATTAAATTAAAATATTTTCAATAAAAAAGAACTATATGGAGTGATTATAATTCAAAATAGATTATAAAAATATTTTGAATGAATAGTTTATATACCAACAAGTTATCGTTTATTACTTTACTTATTACAGTTCAGAATTGAATGCCTGATCATGTTTTCGAGAAATATTGGAATAGTACTCTTTTGTCTCATTTCTTTTGCTAGTTTTCTAGTAAGCTACATATTTTGTTTAACATTATAAGTCGATTTAAAAATTCAGTTTTTATAGTAAATACATCTGTCGTTTTGTTTTGTTTCTTATATTTTTATTATTTATGGGGTAGGTAGCTGACTGGTAGCAAGTCGGCCTGTGGCTTTGAGAATTCGGGTTCGATTTCCACAGCCGGCGAACAATTTTCACCACATTAAAAGTACTATTCCTGTGGCTTCTCCTGCACTAACATCCTTAGGGGCCATGATTTAACGATTAATAACCGCACTTCATGCGCAAAATATATCACTTACCGAAATCTGCTACGACAGAGTACCACACTCAGTATAGGGTAGAAGGCGTGTTAATATATTTATTTATTTTATTTTATTTTTATTATTTTTAAAAATATATACTTATCTGAACTATTATTTTATAAAATATGCTATGGTCATTTACATCACCAAAAGTAATATTTTACAGTTAGTTTGAAATAAAATAAATCAGGATGAAGGTATTTTTCATATAGAGTGAATCAAATTGCTATCAAACAGTCTATTTACTTTTATTTATTTAAAGTAAGTTTAAAGTTTAACGTTTCGCAATGAAACTGATCATTGGAAACTAACCATTGAGATGTCAATTTCTATTACATTAATTATCACACGTACATACTGGATTAATTGAATAATGCATTTGTTACTATATATGAGCGAGTAACATATTTTGATAAATTTTTTGTCTTTATATAATTTCTACACAATCGCTTATTGAGAAAAATGTTGCGTTTAAAGGATCTGAAACAAACATCTATATTTTTAAATATTTTTTTCTTTGTGTACAGTATTTTTGCTATTTTATATAACAATTTCATATGGCATAAAGACTAATAAATAATAATTGAAATTACTTGTGAATTTATATATATACATACATAATATCACCTTATATCCCATCAAATGAGATAGCATGAATCCTTGAAATATTCACTGAACATCTACTCATCAGATTAATCCATTAATCAATCTTCGTCAAACATTCTTATCGTAACACACCATCCTCACTTCAACCATAATCATAGGTCCCTTCATATAACCTCATTTGTTTCTTATACTTCATCACGCAACAAATCTTCAATCACATCCATCCGTTATTTACACCTTTTTCAATAATCTTTCATAGGATTCATGTACTGAAATTAACCTATCATTTTAAAAATTCTCCAGTTTTAAGAATGTACTTTACCTGAACTATATCTTTGAATCCATATTTATTATGTATTTAACGATGAGATTTATAACTTCAAAAATTAAATCAATGAAAATTTCGCACATTAATTATTAGTTTTACTCCTACGTCTTACGAAGAGCTATAGAATTGCAGTCTATCGGGTATCTTCGTGGAGACGAACCTGGCCGCATAAATCTTAAACTAACATGTATGTTTTATTTTGCATCTGACGTACATTTGTTTTGAATCTCATAACAATTTTATTTAAAACTTGCGCCATGACAACGCGATGAAGTAATGTTTGAATCGTGTAGAACAGGGGTGCAGTTTTTTTAATCTATACAATGTACTTGCATAATAGTTATTTGTGTACTTTAAAAACTCTATATTTTTTAAATGTACGTGCAATTCATAAACATATTTTCCAATTATTGTTTTTCCTTTATTATTTTTTGTTAATGTTCGTACTTTTTCTCTGACAATAGAGTTATTCCCGTTTCCAAGAAGCCAAAGAACTTAATCCTGTTTACTTCTTTTTAATTATACTACGATTTTTATTTCAAATAGAAGTCTTTGTTTTATTAACTAACGTACCTTATATTTAGGAATATGTAATTCATTATTTCTTGCACTGCAATTATGCACTTTTACACAAGTATAGTTGTTCTATCTTTAGTGTATAAATATGTATAAATGCATATCTGTATGTAGTTTATTGATGACGTGATGTATTGTTTACATTTATGATATGTCATGTGTAAAATTAAATACATCGAACAGACAGAATATAGATAAGTATGGAGTGTGCAGTAATTACAGCAGAAGTTACATCTAAAAAAGTAAAAAAAAAATAAATAAAAATTCATCATTCAAGGTTCCCGTCAACATACTCTTGAATAGGATAGAAACAGTGGTGGAGTAATATTTTCTTTTATTTTCGACTTGAAAGTTTTAGATTTCATATGCTTAAAGTTAAAATACTTCTACACCCATTTTTCGATGATATCCTGGCTACTTTAAAGAAAAAGATTCGAATAAAAGTTACAGATCATTAAGTTCTGCATCTGAATTAGTCTATATATTTCATTTTTTATTTATGTATTGTTAAGTTTAGAATATGCAGCGAAAGTGAGAAGCAATTGTAATCAAATAAGGAAAATTTTTCAAAACTTATAAAAATAAAATAGTGATTGATAACATTAACAAAAAGCAAAATGACATTCATAAAATTATAACCGTCAAATTTGTTTTTCATTTGTTTTGTTAACAACATGATGACTACGATGATGCCGATAATATTAAAAATATAAAAAATAATCAGAAAATTTATAGGTATTAATTTTATACTATCGGCAACAAAATAATGTTTTCAATACGGCAAAAAAAAGCAAATATAATGTGTAGGCTATAAAACTATCCGAGACAGTAAATCTGCTATTTTTTGCCTATTTAAACAAATAACTATTATTTTTATTTTGCCGGAGTAAAAGTAAAACATTTTCGTCGAACATCGAGTCACAGAACTGAATTATCAAGTTATTTAAGTGTCACTTTTATAACGTTTTGAAAAACAAAATTATAAAATAAGCAATAAATTGTTTACCTCATAGTAAAATTAAATATTGTTGCAATAAAATCTAAGTAAAGTGAATGTTATTGAGAAAACAAGAATATAAAGCAAATCATAGGCGTCCGCAGGAGGGGCAAGGCCCTCCCCTGGATTTTAACTAGGGTGATGACCACGACTCTCGAACATAGGACTTTAACATATAAAACTATAATTTAAAAGTTTTAGTGCATAAAATTCTGCATCTGAACCAATAAACAAAATTAATTTTGCATACTTTGTAACGACACAAATTAGATTTGAAAATGAGGAAAATTGCCTCAAAACTATCGATAGGCATGAAATTGAAACCAAATTAAACAAATGTTTAACGTTTTATTTGTCAAAATAAATGAAATAATAAATAAAGAATTTATTCTGACAGTTTTGTCAGATTGAATTTGTTTAATTTTGTTTCAATTTCATAGCTATCGATAGTTTTGAGACAATTTCAGTCATTTTTAGATCTAATTTTTGCCGATACAAAGCATGCAAAATTAATTTCGTATTTTATGCCCTTATACTTTTATTTGAAGCTTTTTCTTTTAAATAATTAGGAAGCAGAAAATTTAAAACAATGTGATTTTACATGTTAAAGTCCTGTGTTCGAGAGTCGTGATGTATATATAAATAAAATAAAAATTAAATTATAAGTTTGAAGATAATAAATTCAAGCCGAAACTGAATTTCCAGCAGCATTCTTATGGCCAGCTAGCGACATGTTCCCTATCGTAATGATTGAGTAATCTAAGTTTAAGTTTACACAGACATGAAATATTAGGAAATAAAAACGATAAAACTGCTAAATCGGAATTTATTGAAGAAATGGTGTCAATTTAAGGAAGAGTTATTCGAAAATTGTCTTTCCTCTTCAATTCAAACCCAGACGACAAAGACTAGTAATTTATTTCACAAATTTAAATATTTTTTTATCCATTTGTTATGTGTATTTGTATTTATGTTATGTAAAAAAAATATTTTTGAAATTTATGTATATCTATCTGAGAGTTTTTTGCGACTCCCCCCCCCCCCCCTGGAAAAATGTCTGTGGACGCTCATGAAGCAAATATTGATATAGAGCTCAAAATAAAATAATAATTCATCAGTGCTTAATTGAACACATAACAGACAAATAATGTACGATATTTAGTTCATATACAGTTAATTTATCATTACTGCTATAGCTTAAATTTAATTTTTACTATGTTTGTGAAATATATGCGAATGGTATATCTCTGTCTTTTCATTTCTTTTGCTAACAATCTGGTAAGCTTTATATATTCGTTTCATGATATTCATATTTGTAATTATTATTATTTAAGACAATTTAAGGTGGTATTATCATGGAAGCATTTAACCCGGATTTTAATGAAATGTAAATATGTTATTTTTCATGTGTTTCTACACTAGTATGCAATTTTTTTTTAAGTTTACCGTTGTAGAGCTGAGTAATGCAAAGTTAAAGTCGACCAAAAATGCATTGGCGTTATAGGAACTGTACCTCGCGAGGCAGCTTACTGCGTAATAAATTCATATATTGTAGTTATTTTTTAACAAAAAAACTAACACACAGTACATCATGTAAAGATAAAGGTATGAGAATTAAAAAATTCATGCCTTACCGGATTAGATTCAAAGAAATTGACGATGAAACTTGGATATTTTATGATTTTCAATGAAACTGTCAGAAATGCTTGGCAACGTTGCACGGGTAGACAGAGATGGTCGCACGCGTAAACAGAGATGGTTGCAGGCGTAGACAGAGATGGTCGCACGAATGACAAAGCAAGAACTATGAAAGTTATTATTTCGATCATTAAAATATATTAATTTTCATACAAAAAAATATTACAGCATTTTATTATTTATTTATTTGTTGTTACAGTTGATAATAATTGCTTTGGTGCATTTTTCTCATTTTTCTTATCAACTGTCAACAGGATGTATCGATAATACAGTTACGTTTCGTACCGACTGGTAATATCATGCTGCTTGTAATTCTCGCCTTGTTGTCATAGCTTCTGCTGTGTAAAATCTTACACTGCTATTGGTTGACATGAAACATTCACTTCCAAAAATTTGGTTATGTTACTGAATTTCATAAACTAGTTAAAGAGTTTTATTTAATATATTCAATGTTATTGTTAATTATACGATATTTGCAGCGAAATGTTAATTCTGTTAATAACCTATACCATACAAAAATGTAATAATTATTTTTATAAACTTTTTAGGTTACCTATACTTTTGTATGAGAGTGTCATGATAGAACCACCTTAAGTTAAATATTAGTAGCGTAGAGTTGTTCATATCATACCATACTTTAGTTTGATATAAGAATTTTCTAATATATTATTGAATATTGTACTATAGATACTTCTAATTTAATCAAATCAAAATACGTACAAGGAACCTGTATGAAAAATAATTATAGCTTATTGTATAAATCTTACGTCTTCACAAAATGTGTACTTCTTTTTCAATTTCATATAATAGCTATACTAATTTGTAGCTTTAAGTACGCAAGCTCTTGTGGGGAAAAAGCTGAAACTTTCGTCTCGTAAAGAATATCCCTCAAGAAAAGCTTTTTTAAGCTTTGTAAAAGGTGTGGTTAAAAGAAATATATTTTATGCCGGCAACTTCGCAGGAGAACAAAAAGTATAAAAGTAAAATAGAAATAACAGAATAAAAGATCTTGTTCTCAGAATTCCGAAATGGTGTAAATCTATAGATTTATCACAAAAAATAAACGTTATCATTAATTAGTCGATCAGTTACAGATAACTATTAAACTACAGAATAAGAGGATTATATTGTTTTAAAAACAATCTGCTTCGATACTACTATTAGACGCATAATTCATCTTAAAAATTTCTTTTCAATTCCAGACTGCAAATGTGTCTGTAGCACGGCAAAAGAGACAAGCTTTATTATATCGATATTGTCCACCGGGATGTACGCCGACTGGCTATAATAATTACGCTTATATCGATACCAACTCGTTTCTCACTACACTGTCTTCTCTAGGACAAAGAATTCGTAATATAAGAAATAACTCAAAAAAAAACAGAACCAGTGCCGGTTTTACAAATTTGGAAGCCTAAGGCGGGAGGAAATTAGAGGCCAGTGACGGGATGAAGGGAATTATATACCATATAAAGGTATCGAGGAGAAAAAAAATAGTACATAAATGTAAATATAGTGTATATTTTTTATATTTTAGAAATCATAAAATACAAATAGTCACGTAACGAAAAATTTAAAAAATGCACCTACACAGCGGACGCATTAGATAAAAGATGCGTTAAATATATTTGTAGAAGATTCATTCTATTTGGAAATGGTGCTTGTAATCTATTTTTAATAATCAATATATATATATATATATATATATATATATATATATATATATATATATATATATATTTTCTTGAACGTCGCTGGTACTGAGGGATTGTGTGTAGTAGCCTATGAACTTTGCGCTATGTGACGATGCTACGTACTACTGCTACTGCCACAAAGCGACGACACAGTGCTGCCACATGTACTTAGGTATAATATAAAACAATTCGTTGCGGAAAATAGTATTTATAAAATTAAATTTTTGTTTTGCATAGTAATTGCATATACATTTTTTATATATAAAAATTATAATTTGTATGAGGCCGAATTTTAGTGAGGTCGGTTAAAATCGGAGGCCTGAGTCGGTCGCCTCACCCGCTTTATGGCAAAACCGGCCCTGACCAGAACAACTGAAAAGTTCAGACCAAGTACAAAAACATCCTCCAACATTCGCCCTTATAAGTAGTTTTATATTAATATACTTGATTATCAAATTTAAATATGTCAAATAAAATCTAATGTAATTTGATTACCTGTCGTCAAATTTTATTTCACTTTTATTTATAAAAATGGTTATTTATAATAGCACCAAACAGGAACAATTTTAACATAAAAAAAAATCATCAAGATATGCCATATTGATAGTTACAAGGCTTGCCAACTAAACAGGGCTGCCAGGTCAATTATAGTCATCCGGTACATAATCAAATAATATTCATAAGAACAAAACAATACGAATAACATATTTACATTTTTAATACTGGAAGTTTATTAAAGGTAAATTGTGGTGTTAATATGTAAGCATCTCTCCTGTTTCTGTTAATAGCTGTTTTTCTCATCAAAAATATTTAATCTCTGAAAATTTTGTTTTCACTATACATATTTCTGACCGGTGCACATAAATATATGTTTGCAATTGTTTTTAAATTAATGTGTACTTGTTGATGTTCTTTCTACTGCGGCGACAACATTCTTGGCGTCACGATTCCGGAAATTTCATCCCTAGTCAAACGATCACGTGAACACCAGATGTCGAGGCATGGTAATCACGTGATCGCAACGTGACAGCCACCCCCGCATCCATACCAAGGGGAAAGAGACAGGTAGAAGGGTCCGTACTTCTGACCTGGACGACCAGTCTTGTTCGGCCCTGCGATCCGCATCAACCCGTCTTTTGTTATTTTATTACTATTCTATTATTTTATTATTGTTATTATTGTTATTGTTATTGCGGTATTAAATAAACGATACATAAGTTACTTCGCTTCTTATCATTTCGACCGCAAAGACACTACACTAACATTTGTAAGGCGAATCATCTTCTTTAATTGATATTTTCTGCGATATATACTTTTATTTCTTTTAAAATCTATTCCCCTAATATCAATTCCAGTTGTACATGATGCATCGGTTCCCTGCAATTCATTAAAGCACTTCCAAAAGGATCCTATTCCTTCAGATTTATCGTTGTTTTCTTTTATTGTTTTCGATTAAAGATCATCATCCTCATCTGAAGATTCGATAAATAATGATTGTAGTCAGAGCTGGGCAGTAGCTAGCTACTTTTGTAGCTTAGCTACTAGCTTAGCTACATTTACCTTAGCTAACTGTGAAAAAATATAGTTGTAGCTTGTAGCTAGCTACTTTTTTTTCTATTAGCTTAAAAATAACAACTGAAGCTACTTTTAAAGCTACTTTTTGTAGCTTCAAGCTACTTTTTAAGCAGAAGGTCAACAAAGTACGCATGCGTACAAGCTAAACCCACACAAAATAATTATTTGTTGCCGGTTCTAACTGGCTCTAATACGCAAAAATACACAGTAGGTGCCAGATGGTATTTGCTATTTTTGATATTTATGTACATAATAGTAAATTAACAGTCATTATAACAAAAGAATGATCATATGACAATGGCAAATTTAATTATTTCACAATAATTTTAAAAAGTAGCTTTAAAATTTGACAGCTACTTTAACGAAAGCTTTTAGCTGTAGCTTAGCTATATTTTACAAAATATAGCTTATAGCTGTAGCTTAGCTACTTTTTTAAAGAATAGCTGTAGCTGTAGCTTAGCTACTTTTTTTAAGTAGCTTGCCCAGCTCTGATTGTAGTGTATTATTTTATTTCTTTTGATTTGTTTAATTTATAAAAATCAAATATTTGTTATAAGACGATTTTTATTTAATTATATTCTTCTAGTTTACTTTTCGGGTTATTTAGTTTCGTTAAAAATACCAAACTTTCTCACGAAAGTTTGTGTGGGCCGTAGCGTCTGAAATCTGACCCAAGCCATAAAACCACTTGACTTAGGGATATTTACATGCAACTCCAGCGATAACTGCACACATGTGTTTATCTAAACATTCCTAAGGGCTGCAAAGACGCACCCAGAACCAGCCTGGCATCATTCGAAGTATTGGCCTTGCTTTATACAGTTCAGTTGTGCAGTGCTGTGTTAGTTTTGATATAAACTTGTGATTAAGTGTCTGACTAATCAATTAGTGTATTTTGGATTACCTGAGAGCTTCTATCTATCGGTGAGTTTGTCAATCATTGAGTTCTACGTATCATGCATGAATTATAATGTGAGCGTCACTGGAGGTGGCGTCACGCTGTGTGCATGATGTGTGTATGTACTGGGGCTCTACTTAAAACACTACCTAGAGAACTCAGTGCCACCGGACATAGAGCCCTGGAGGGGCTCATGTCACCTCAATTCGCTGTCTTGCGTCTTTGAGTCAACGGTGTTCTTAGTGAGCGACACGGAACCAACCCTTTCGGGGGGCAACGGTGCGTCATTATGATACTGGTACTATCATAGGTGTCGCCCTACGTGAGTTAACCCGCTGGCTTCCTGTACCTGGGGAAGGCTGGTGGCAACGGTGTGACAATATCCTGCCTTCTGGTAGCGATAGGTGTTGCCGAACTCTATATGAGTTGATCCGCTGGCTTCCCATATGTGGGGAAGGCTGGTGGCAACAGCGCTACAATATCCTGTCGGTTAGACGGTGATAGGTGTAGCCAACCCATCGGTGTTCACTACAGTTGGTAGTGAGCTGTGTCGGTGAACCCAACGGCCTATCTGTTAGCCTGAGTTCCTATCCTGCCTCTGGAGGAGGTATATCATTGATAATTCCAGTCTAATTAACCTGCAGCGCCCCAATGGTGGGGATTGATGTGCGTGACTCTGCGATGACACTCTCACTGAGCTTTATGTCTCAAACTCACCTTTATTTACAGGAGACGGCTGATTAATTTACCTGAGTCACCTGACTCACCTGACGCGGCGTGTACACCTACATCTGGTTCACGCCATATCATCACACGCCCTGACTATACATATACAGTTTGTATAATTATTGTTTCACCCTCATTTTAATATTACATACCACGTTAATACCTCAGAAGTGGTATAAAATAGCGTCATCTTACTCTATCAATCAATTTAAATCATCTTAGTATAATATATTATATGTTATAATAAAACATGACATAAAATTCAAACATTTTAATTTAATTTTGAATAAGTCTATTATCCAGCCGAATAATCCGATATCCGGCTTCCTGATAGCGCCAGATTTTCGGTATATAAAATCGCTATCTGTTATATCCCTATTAAATACATTGATTTTATATGACGCTAAGAAGAATGTGCCTCTATATATGATAAAAAATCAAATCTGTTGGATAACTTAAGTAAATCTTATACAAAGAGAAGATGAAAATTGGAAATAGGAAAATGCAATCGTGGAGAGTAGCATTTTAATGATAATTTTAGTTAACTATGGCTGCAGGCTGTAAGCAGTGTCTGTTCATGGGCGTCCGCAGGGAGGGCTAGCAGGGGCGCTCGCCCCCGCTGTGTTTTAACTACGACTCTCGAACATAGGACTTTAATATGTAAAATTATAATTTTGTAATTTACTGCTTCCCTTAATATTTTCAGCAAAAAGGCTTGTAATAAAAGTTTTAGGACATCTGAACCAATAAACAAAACTAATTTTACTTATCTTGTAATGACACAAATTAGATTTGAAAATGACGAAAATTGCCTCAAAACTATCGATAGGCATGAAATTGAAACAAAATTAAACAAATGTTTGACGTTTTATCTGTGAAAATAAATGAAATAATAAATAAAGAATTTATTTTGACAGTTTTGACAGATTTAACATCAAACATTTGGTTAATTTTGTTTCAATTTCATAGCTACTCGTATCGATAGTTTTGAGACAATTTTAGTCATTCTTAGACCTAATTTGTGGCGTTACAAAGCATGCAAAATTAATTTCGTATTTTATGCATTAAAACTTTTATTTGAAGCTTCTTTCTTGTAAATAAATACGAAACAGGAAATTAAAACAATATGATTTTACTTGTTAAAGTCCTATGTTATAGAATCGCGGCCACCATCCTGAATATGTATATATAATATAATAAAAATTAAATTATAAGCTTAACACGTTGAGCGCCACAGCGGTCCCTACGGACCGTTTTTGAAAAGTCCCAGTAGGCCAGAGCGGTCCGTACGGACCGCTCTTCATACTCTATATATAAACTGCCTGTAATACGTTACGAACCGCTAATAGCAGTAGTTTCATGCGTAGGAAGGACCGCCAGAATGTTGAGTACAACAGACACCCAAGAGTTTTTTGAAAAAATAATTTTTGGTTAGTTTTTCATAGGTTTTTATTATGTATTAAATTAACAGTATTCTACAGAATGATATTCATAAACAAAATATTAATGTCATTGTTCAAAACAATTAAAACAAAAGTGTGGCTTTCCATCACAAGTATTGACTTTCAGAACCTTATTTTTTGAAAATAGACCCGGTGATTTTTTGTCTTAGCATCCTTTGCAGTATTTTTTGACACTATGGGATTTCCCTGCCTTCTTCTTTAGAATATGAGTATCTGTTCTTCTTCTTTTACTTGTTGATGGTTCTTCATTCTGTTCCTCTACGTCTAAATTGTTTTTTTAAATTATTATTGATATTGAAAAGAAAATTTGATATAATTCTCCTTATGAAATATGTTATCGATATGCTTGTTTTTATAAAGGAAATGCTCATTTACAATAGTAGTGCCGAGAAGAAGTTCAAGTGCAATTTTTCGATACCATTTAACTGTTTTACGAATATCGCAATTATAACTAGCGATTTGGTCGGATATGTCTATAGAACAATATTTACATTTTCTGTGTTCTTGATTGAACTGACAGCATCAACTTCATTATATGACTAAGAATCTGTGTTGGGGCTATTGCAGCTGACAGATAGAGCAGAATTTTCATCGTTATCAACTGTTAACACACTGACTGACACTGTTTTTATATTATCCTTGATGGGGTTTATATTATCAGTACATAGTTTCTTACATGAATCCGTATGTGTGTTGTTTTCTTCATCTGTTGTTACTTTGGGGATACATTACTCTTTATGAATGTAAGATCTTCAAATAAGTCAGAATTTACTCAAATTAACAGTGTAATTTTTAGCTAATTCTAGGATTTTTCTCGTTCTGTTACTCATATTTATTTTTAAACTGCATTAAGCAATACTAAATGTTTTGCTGTAGGCTACATAAGCAAGGGACACAGTATGTTTATAAGAAATTGCAAAGGGACCGCTCTCGGGACCGCTATGTTACATAAAGTTAAAATTTGCGCTGGACCGACGGCGGTCCCTAGGGACCGCTATATTTAAAGTGGATTTTTTTAAATTAAAAAGAGGAATTTTGGAAAATTTTGAGTACCTATATACATATCTCAAAGAAATTAATCAGAAAATGTTTCGAATTTCATCGTGGCGCTTAACGTGTTAAAGATAATAAATTCAAGCTGAAACTGAATTTTCAGCAGTATTCTTATGGCAAGCTAGCGACATGTTTCCTATCGTAATCTAAGTTTATTAAGTATACACAGACACAAAATATTAGAAAATAAAAACTTTAAAACTGCTAAATCGGAATTTATTGAAGAAATGGTGTTAATTTATGGAAGAGTTATTAGAAAATTGTCCTTCCTCTTCATTTCAAATCCAGACGACAAAGACTAATAATTTATTTGACAAATTTAAATACTTTTTTATCTATTTGTTATGTGTATTTGTATTTATGTTATGTAAGAAAAAATATTTAAAAAATGTATGTATATCTGAGAGTTTTTTGCGACCCGCCTCCCCCTGGAAATATGTCTGTGGACGCCCATGTGTCTGTTGTTAGACGCGAAATTTCATGAGATTTGAAACTGAAGATTTAAGTGCTCTTATTTTAACAAATTTTTAAATTCCTTTTCAAAATTTCTGGCTACGCCACTGGTAATGAGTGACATATAATTATTAAATATATCACATAATAATTAGAATAACTGAATTGAATTGAATTGTAAAGAGATTTTATTTATCTTCACAATTGTCTACCGACAAATAGTACTTCCATTTCAATAATCCGTTTCCATTGTCATCCTCAGTAGCACCAACACAGTGCCTCTAGTGCCGCCATTCCGAACTACAAGCCCCGCGCTAATTGAAATTCAGATTGGTAGAGTGTCGCTCTCCCCAGAGACCTTGTGCAAGGCTGTAACCCTCAGCGTCAAGTTTTTCACCCAACATGAAAAGAGACACGGCTCTGACTGCCTGGATTGGTGGGTAGTGAAGACGCGCCTTTACCGTGACGAACTGCGTATTTCCTTGACCCTCGTCGGAGTTAGTGAATAATGAACTCAGGCCTCGATGTACAGAACTCGTGGCAGGTTAAAGATTGCACATCGATTTCTTTGTATCGTACCAATTGGGTTTTTAACTCTTGGTTTTGTTGGAGTAGGAAATGTCATTGCTCGTTTCACAATGAAATGCGAATATATTTTTATTTTTACACTTACACAGCACAGATAAATGGTATATTATGTAGCACATGCAACGATGGAAAAACGATTACAACACTATGTAATTTTCCTGAGTCATGTGTAAAAACTTGCGTATAATATATAATAATACTTGCAAAAAATATACAGGCTGGTAAAATAGATTTATGTTATATAGGAAATACAACGTACTAATTTTGATTTTAGAGCAAAATGTTTCAAGTACTCGTAAAATGTAAACTCAAGTTTAAAATTTTGTAACAGTACTTATTTGTAGTGACAGTTATGAAAAAAAAATCAATAGGTATGCCTATTAACTATTGAATATTGTTTTGCATTTGTTTGTAATTTTGTTTAAATTTCATGGCTATCTCTACAAATGAGCACTTATATAAAATTTTAAACTTGATTTTTACCTTTTAAAAAAGGCATCAAATCAAATGGTGGCTTATAGTTAGAGAGTTAGGGTGAAAATGATGTTTCATTTATTCCAGTGACAGAAATGGATTTTTTAATAGATTATGTCATGATAAACATGAAAAAAAGAAAATTAGATTTGGGAACGGGTGGCCCTATAGATGGCGTCGGTGTGAATGCGCAGATTGGTGGTTGTTGATCCCTACACCAGTCCACTTTCAGGGCTTCTGTCACCAACGAGCAACCAGCAATAATTTCTGTCAATAATTTTTTTGTCATGTATTTGTCGTGAACAACTAGATGTTACACGACACCATAAAAATTGCTTACTTTGACCGGTTTTGTCGCGCCTGCGTCACCGGTCAAAACTTCTGTCTACCATTTGTATTACTTAATTATACCAAAGTTTATAGTTTAATATTAAAATTAGCCTGTAAAAAATATATCAACAACCACCCTTAAAATCTGCGCATTTACACCGACGCCATCTATAGTTTCCACCCGTTCCTTAGACGTACAGTTCAATTATCTACAATATTTATTTGAAGTATTTTGCTTACAATCAGTAAGAGACAACATACCATTATATGAAAAAATTACCATTGCATTTTCTATCTATCTACATTACATATATATATATATATATATATAAGTTAAATTAATTGATTTTCAATTAATGTTTTTAAAAAAATTTATTTAGTGCTTATTACAACAAATAAAAATGTTATAGTTCAAAAGTTAAGATACAGATACATTTAGTGTACATTTGTATGTGCTTATCACACAGGGTTCAGAATCTGACTGACTTCCGTCTTACAAGATTCTACATATGATGTTATATGATCCTGGAATCATATTCTTGGAGAGTCAGCGGTTTGTGTGGGAACATCGCTTCCTAACTTATATATATATATATATATATATATATATATATATATATATATATATATATATATATATATATATATATATATATATATATATAAATGAATGAATGTTTGTTTATTTGTCCCTTATGCGTTCCTATATCATTCATCCGATTGCGTACGCCCGTGAATGTTTCTAACTAAGTTCAGTCCGCCATCTTGAAACAAAATGGCCGCTAGCTATCCTGAAAAGTACTGCACTGATTCGATTCAAATTTGGTATAGGCATAGATGAGAACCAATCTTAACATATAGACATAATAAACTTCCAATCCGCCATCTTCCTGAACGCGGTTCGAGTTTGCGATCTCCGAAACATCTGCAGTTTTCGGTATGACTCGCATTTGCATTGACCATCAACAAAGCACAGGGACAATCGCTACAAGCGTATGGACTAAATTTGGAAAATGCATGCTTCTCACATTTACAGCTGTATGTGGCATGCTCACGTGTCGGAAAACATTCTGATTTATTCGTGTACGTCCCAAAGAGAATAACAAAAATATTGTGTATCCAAAAGCACTTTAATAAACAAAATTAAACACAAACACTTTCTTTCTTTGAGTTGCATTGCAACGCATGCCGGGTACTCGCATTAAATTGTAGACCACGCGAACGAAATCGCGGGTAATAGCTAATATTACATAAATCAATTCACCATCTAGTATAATGACACTGAATTTATGTTTTGTTTTGTTTTTATTATATGTAATTGTAGTTCAGTGAGCCTTTTCATCAATTAAATTCTGAGGAGAATTACTATTACCTAATTTATATTTAGATTACAATTAACAGCTCCTATATTGTAGTAATAAATTTCATGAACCACTAATGAAATATTAAGCATTAACCAATTTCATTCCAATTACATTGTTGCCAAGTCAGTAGAACCTTGCAGAATATATTATCGTAGGATAGGAAGACAATTATGTGGAGTAGATCATTGTAACCTACCCCATTATTTACCGGTCCGGTGGTTATCGCTGTGTTGCCATTATTTCCAGGACTTGGCATAATAACAAACAAACACTAGACATACACACACGGATCCTACTTCTCGATCCTGTTATTGACAGTTGATCACCCTTTACTCCAGACGACGGATTTTGGTTTACGTATTAAAGCTGAGAAAATATTTTTGTGTGTTTTGTGTAGGATATTTGAACTGCAAGCAGGAAGATAATGACGTTGTGTCTGAAATAATTTTGACCAGTGGCGTAACAAAAACGGTATGTAAGGGCTCGGGTTCGAAAAGGAACGAAAGTAACAAAACAGAATAAAATAGTTATTTGTGTACCTAGGAGAAGAAAGTAGTCTATTGCCGTTCACGCATGGAGATGTTGATCGAGGCGTAACCGAGAGCAACAACCATGCAAGACACTTTCTGCTCAAGGTGCACATAATATTGTTTCTACGATCAATTGTAAACCGTTAAAAAATAATTTAAAATCAGTTTTTACAGTTTATCTGTTTTTAAATTCGCTTGAAAATTTTGTCAATTTTCATGTATACATGGATACACTCTTACTTTACTGCAAAATCTTATTGCCGCTCTGCTCGACCTTAAAAAATAGTTTTTTTTGACGTAGTGTGCAAAATAATGTTATAAAAATTCTCGGCATATACAATACCAAAAATTATTCATTATTCAAAAAGCTTTTTTTGTCTTAAATTTCTGTATGCAAATAAAAGTCTGTTTAACTCTAACTTAAAGAAAATGCTGGTTAACTCTCTTGTACTATCCAGACTTAACTATGAGCGACGTGATATATGGCCCCTGTTTGGATTCTATTACAAAGGAAAGAATTAAAAAATTACAAAATTCATGTATAAGGTTCATTTCAGGCATTAGAAAGAGAGACCATGTCTCAGACGCGTTTTGTGAACTAAATTGGTTAAGTATGGCAAAACGGAGGCAGTTACACTTAGTTTGCTTCACACATCAAATTTCGTTGACTAAAATACCTACGTATCTATATGATAAATTGAAATCATCTGCTAATATTTACACATTTAACTTGCTAATAAACTTATAATATCAAAATATTCTTCATCTATGAATATATTTATAATGACTGATGTTACACGTATGTTAATGAAATTTGAAGAATTCAACTTGCCTCCGCCCGGATTTGATAATTACAAACAATCGACACACAGAATAAACCGCTTGTCAACGCCAGCATTTGAACACACCTCAGTGGTCTAAGTGGTAGGACGTTCGCGGCCCAAGTTGAAAGTCCCAATGACATAATAATCCACTTACACGCACAATCACAAATATCAGAGAGTATAATGCACCCTTTATACTCAAACACTTCTTACCATACCAAACCCTCCCTATTTTCTCCCTTAAACCTGTTCCAGTGCAACAGTAGCATGTGTAACGCTCCCTTATTTAAAGGAGAATTAACAAATAATTTATATGGGTTCTTGTCAGACCGGAGAAAGGACAAGTACTAGGGTTGTTGTAAATAAGTTTGTACTTACAATTTGGTTCAACAAATAACAAAGATTTATTCACACTTACTACTTGGTTGGAGTTGTCGAGTTCCTACTGAACTCTCGTATTGACTATCTGACTATGTGACTGCATCTGACTGTGTGACTATCACTAACCTTACGCTACTATATATCTAATTACAAAAGTACTAAGTCAGCAAATAGTTAGCTACTTACGTCAAAGAATATTATTTAGAATACTTGACCTCATTACAACATGCTCTACTTTACTTAATTGTATTCACTAAGAATGTGCTGACTTTGACTTGTTACATTCCTCCCTTTTTCAAACAATTTGCTTCCTGCAAAGGGGCACAATTTACATATTACACAAAACATAATTTAACTATTATTTCCTTGTTACATTCCCTTTTGTATACCTTAATTTTTACTAATTTAAAATTAAATATACATAAACACAAAACACTTTTATCACTTGTACCATCCATAAAATAGTCCAAATAAACACCACCATCGTCTTATGTTCATTTTATAACGCACAACACTAGAATAAAATTGAAGTTTATACCTCGCATCTCGTTCTTTCTTGCGGTTATTTGTGAATGTCAAATTTGGTTTGAATTTCTTCTTGTAGTACTGCTTATGTCGTCTAAATATCGAATCTCGTTTGCTCGTACTTCTTTTCTTCTTTCGGCCATCTGTTGTGGAGTTCTTCTTTTGATGTGGATTCTTCCTATCGTACTGTTTTCTTTGTTCTTTATTTCTCTGAAACTGTTTGCTGTTTTCCAACTTAATGCTGATCTGTCCAACTTCGTCATTTCCTACATTAACCGCTTGTGAAATTTCCTCAATACCCGTACCCTCTATTAAGCCATCATTTTTAACCCCTGATGCTTCTTTTTCCTCCCTATTTAGCTCGTAAATTTCCGGAGCTTCTTCAGTAACGGCGTCATTAGGTCTCTCTTCACTGCTACGGTCTTCTTCTGAACTTACTTGTTGGGAATCATCCTCATTCTTGTCTATTTCAGCAATATTTTCTCTTTCTCTTTCTTTAATTTCTTTACAAAGACAGTACTTTTTCTTAGGCATCTTGCATCCAAAACATCTTAATACTCCATCGTTTATCGGAATGCCATCTAAGTGGTTATAAATCATAAGAGCTGCCTCTTGGTCATCGGATATTTCCGCCATTCTTAACATATTAAAGAACCACGTAATTTCCTTCATCTCTTTTAATTCTTCCGGGTCTATTTCTTCTGTATTTTTCTTAGTTTGGCCTGTTGTTTCTGCTTCTCTTCTGTTATACTGAGTATCATTTTCAATGTCTTCTTCTTTATGACTTTCGTAAACATTTGACTGCTGACGCTGATACTTATGCTGATGCTGATGCTTATGCTGACGCTTATGTTGACGCTCACGCTGACAATGCCTGGCGTAATGGTTGCCATTGCAATTATAACACTGAACTTGGTTTCTTCTATAATGAGTGTCGTCATCTTCTCTCTGGTAGTCGTAGTAATCGCCTCTCTGATCATTGTAGTTTTCTTCACCCTGGTAATTGTAATTTTCTTCCCTCGGATAATAGTTATTTTCTTCCCTCTGATAATGGTAATTTTCTTCTCTCTGGTAATTGTAATTTTCTTCTCTCGGATAATTGTAATTTTCTTCCCTCTGGTAGTTGTAATTTTCTTCCCTCGGGTAATTGTAGTTTTCTTCTCTCTTGTGGTAGTAATTTTCTTCCCTCTGGTGGTAGTAATTTTCTTCCCTCGGATAATTGTAATTTTCTTCCCCCTGGTAGTTGTAATTTTCTTGCCTTGGATGGTAGTAATTTTCTTCCCTCGGATAGTGATTCGGCCGTTGACGCTGATGTTGTTGCTGACACTGCCTGGCATAGTGGTTGCCATTGCAAATGTAACATTGTACAGAGCGTCTTCTCTCGTTGTAATTTGATCTTCTTTGGCCGTACATCTTTCTTGAGTCACTTACTTGCTTGTTGTCATTGAATCCATGCTTCTCAATTTACCAAACATTTAGTTCGTGTAGTTTGGAAAAAAATATTTCGCAAATCGATGCCATCATTTGTATCGGAGAGAATACAACTGTTGTTATTGTTGAAATTCCTAATACTTGCTTTTCCGCGAGTGGACCAAAAACGATTGGCCACCCTGATCTGACAAAATATCCTTTACCGCTGCCACCAATTTGTAAGCCAGACCCTTAGTTAAAGGAGAATTAACAAATAATTTATATGGGTACTTGTCAGACCGGAAAAAGGATAAGTACTAGGGTTGTTGTAAATAAGTTTGTACTTACAATTTGGTTCAACAAATAACAAAGATTTATTCACACTTACTACATGGTTGGAGTTGTCGAGTTCCTACTGAACTCTCGTATTGACTATCTGACTATGTGACTGCATCTGACTGTGTGACTATCACTAATCTTACGCTACTATATATCTAATTACAAAAGTACTAAGTCAGCAAATAGTTAGCTACTTACGTCAAAGAATATTATTTAGAATACTTGACCTCATTACAACATGCTCTACTTTACTTAATTGTATTCACTAAGAATGTGCTGACTTTGACTTGTTACACATGTACATATTAACAAAATCATTTTAATCACAAAAATTGTAATGTAAATCATCACCGCATTGTATTTATCATTCATTTAGATTTAAGTTAGGTTTATAATGATTTGTAATGGGATTTTATTTGTATTTTCACATAATTTGTAAAATCACTCATCGCCCCATGTCATTCATACTCATTTCATTTTATCATTGTTCTAAATTCGCTTAGTAAAAATAAAATTAGCAAGTAAGGTACTGTGTACCAGGAATTGTGTACTATATTATTATTAATTTAAAGTGCTCTCTGTCTTCCCCGCCATGGGAGAAACCGATCGCGCTGACCGTAGCGCTGTGATGCTGAGGATATCCGCTAAATGGATTGAGATATACCTTATCATACAGCGCGCTCGGCTGCCGAGCGGCCAGTCACACATGTGCAGGGAAAAAGCGCTGCTTGTTCTGTAATAAAATAAAATAAAGTCTATGAAAAAAAGTGGAAAGTCCGGGTTCAAATCCTGGCGGAGGCAAGTTGATTTTTTCAAATTTCATTCTTCATCTTTGTTTCAGAGGTCATTTTCCTATTGATCACCAAAGCTGTATAATGATATTTCAAATGAAATTAAGAGTCTTAATTTGATAAAATTTAAATTTAAATATCAACAAACTTTGTTGCATTAGTTTTGGGCACATTAATTAAATTGCATCCAATTATATACATGTTATATATATTAAGTAATGTTATTTAATCTTATAATACCTTTGTACTTATTGATTCTTTTTTGTATTTTTCTTGTATGTATTCATTATGGTTAAGTGGAAGAGCAACTGTTAGCTGAACTTTGCCCAATAAAAGTATTATTATTATTATGATTATTATTAATAAATACCTAAACACTGTCCACGTACGAGGTGTATACAATGAGCCGAATTCAGGACCGTATTATAGCTAAAAAAGCTTCTCTAAAAATAACAATATAAAGAAAGACATATGCAACAATAAATTAATAAGAAAAAGATGCAAGATATGTCCATGGTTATTACAAATGACCTCAAAACCAAATACAAGTGCTGCATTCTGCTTTATGTTTTATACAACTGAATTACAATATTGACAAATACACAAAATCAACTATCAACAAATATCAGTAACATACGTTGTCCATAGCAGCGAGCGCAAAAATACAAACTTCGCTAACAAAGAAATGTAAACGATGCAAAAATGACCTATTTCGCACAATGATATTATTTTAAAAAACTTTTTTGACAGTTGTATAAAAAGTTAATTCATGTAATTCTCAGTATTTACGAGTACCCGTATACTATTTTTTTCCAAAATCCCAGTATTAAAACTAATAATTATTTTTATAAATAATATATAGGTACAAATTTTAAATGAATACATGAACGAATGAAATTTGCTTTATCTGCAATTATCAAATAATAACTTCATTATGTATATAACTCTAAATACATAAAGCAGCTCATATTACACTAGTGTAATATGATAGTTCATATTTTACCGCCAATTGGAGCAGCTTGAAAGTTGTAAATATCTAGGAACGGAAGTAATAGACAATTGGAAAAGCAGGAAAAAATAAAGTTGCGTTTCTTAAAGAAAGTAGAATATTGAGTGGAAATTTGGACCTGAAACTACGGAAAAGAAGAGAGAAATGTTTTATATGGAGTATAATATTATACGAGTGTAAGACATGTACAGTTTTAAAAAAAAGATAGGAAAAGGATTGACGCCATAGAAATGTGGATATGGGGGATATTGTTTGGTATTAAGTGGTCTGACAGAGTTAGCAACGAACAAGTATTAGAAAGAGTAGGATAAAAAAGGACGCTGCATGAGAGTATTTTAAAATGAAAGAAAATATGGTTGAGAAGGGATACTTTAATGAAGGACGTAATATAAGAGACAGTAGAAAAAGAAGGTAAAAGAGGCAGAAGAAAGTGGAAGATGGTAGACGACCTGAAAGACGGAATAAATTATGTACAAATGAAGAGGCTGGCTATGAGTAGAAGAAGTTGGAGAAGATATATGGGACCTGCGTCATGCATATATGTGTAGCTATTGATGATGATGGTCCAAGACAGATTATAAGTAAGCTTACGTTTATACTATTTCTGTTTCATGTATTTAAATAGTTACAGATAATGTATAGCTTTTGACTCGCATATAATGGTTATAAGTTTATAAAAATAGTACACTATTATTTTTATTTTTTTTGCTTTAGCAACGGAAGTAAAATATTCTTAGCAAAGGATCTAAAATACACTTTTTCTTCAGTTCTTCTTAGCAACGGCAAAATGGGTTAAAATGAAATCATTCTATTTTTGTCATAAACATGATATATGCGGACTATTAAACCTGATCGGATAAAGGTAATGGTGAAGAAAATAGGTTCGTGTGTTTCAACTTTTGATGTCTACGTTTAAATAATATGAGAAGTTATTATTATTATTATTTGGAGTAAAATTATCCTGGCGGTATCGTAATTTTTCTCTTTATAATTCAATTTGAAATTATTTATATTATAGTAGGATATTGTTTATATTCATACATACACAGTATGTCCCAAAAATAACGAAATTCTTTAGATATAGAATAAAACACGCATTGTATTATGTTTTAAACTTAATATTTATTCAAAATAGGTTCCATTTTAATCAATACACTTTTTAGAACGATCAACTAGAGCATGCATAGATTATTTTATGCCATCTAAAGGATCGTTCTTTAACACCTGTGTCACGGCTGCTAGAATAGCTGGAATATCATCACAAAACGCTCCTTTCATGGAAATTTTGAGTTTTGGGAAAAGATAATAGTCACATGGTGATAGATCAGGCTAATCAAGAAAATTTGGATCGTTTTCAGCAGTTGAAACGATGTCTTTACAATGCTCTACACGGGCGACTGATCTTTATTTAATTAATGTGGAACAAAACGTGAACTAACCTTTCTTTTACCCAAATCTTCAGTTAGAATTCTTCAAATAGTATTTTTACTCGCATTTAATTCTTCACCCAACATTCTAACAGTAAAATTCGCATCGACAGCAATGATTTCACGCACTTTTTCGACTAATTCAGCACGATGTCCGGCTTTTGGACGTCCAGATCTTTCATCATCATTTAAATCTTCACGACCATTTTTAAATTTTGCAAACCACTTATAAACTTGTGAACAAAATAAACAATCATCATCATAAAATTTTTTCATCAATTCGTATGTCTCAGCAAATTTTTTTCCAAGTTCAACACAAAATTTAATATTTGCTCGTTGTTCCATTGTATTTTTACAACATAAACACAAAAACTACTGTCATTAAAATGCGCGTAAATTTTTAAACTGTCACCTGATTGCATGAAGTTGTGTGCATTCGAAAGAGGAAAGATGTATCTTTCTAACAATGTGTATGTTCAATAGATTGCACTACGTGTTCTATGATTTAAATTAAAAGTTTTGTCATTTTTGGAACACACTGTATATATATATATATATATATATATATATATATATATATATATATATATATATATATATATATATATATATATATAGAGCGTGCTATATTCCATTAAATGGGGTAGCACGAACCCTAAAATAATTCATATAATATTTACTCATTAAATTCATCAAATATTCAGTCCTCGTCAAACATTCTCATCATAACACACCATACTCACTTCAACCACATTCATAGATCCTTCCATATAAGCTCATTTACTTATCACACTCGAAATCATTCCTCACACAATAAACCTTCACTCACATCTATCCAATTATTCCTATTCATTTTTCATTTATCTTTCTTCGACGTATATAACATATGCGCAAAACATCTCAAATTACTCACGCCTACTCCTAACACCGAATTTATTAACGAATCTAAAAATATTTGAAAAGATGAAAGCAAAACCAGCGTTTGTATTTGAAAGAAAATTCCACACAATGTAGTAACTGAAAATAGAACAAAAATATAAGAAAAGAAAAGTAAGTGTCGTTCTGCGTTTGTTTTTAAAAGTGATTTCCACACAAGTTAAACACCTTATGTAAGAAATTAAAACGAATTAAAAAATAAAAAAGAAACACTCTCCTGAAATTACTAAACAACAAACTAAAATCAAGAAATTTGCATCTATCTTAAATGTTCATTAAAAATAATTTAATAAATATTTTTATATATATACTAAAGTTGTTAAGCTTTATATTAATTTAAAAATAATAAACAAATTTTTATTATTATCTTTACAATAATAGAAACAACTTATTCAATTAAACTATGAACTTTAAAATAATATTCTTTAAATTACCCCTAAGGTACTTTAATATTCTATTTATTTTAATAGTTCCGAGAAGTCTGAGAATGAAAAACTTACAACACTGAAGAGTTGAAAAATTGCAAAAGTTTTATGAAACCAGTTTAAAATAAAACTGAACATAAACTGAATAGTTTGGCTTCCATATCGGTGAATCTTGATCTGACTTTTAAGAAAGGATTTATTTATAATAATCATAAGTAGTATTTAATGTAAATTTATTTGGTTCCAAGGAATATCTTCTTAGTTACTTTCTGTCATTTGATTATATTTGTTTCTTAATGTACCCATTTATACTGGCTTGCAGAAGTAAACTATACCTTAATAAATAAGAAAAATAGGAAAAAATTTTCCATTACTTATCTCGTAATTCCACAGAGGTTTTTACAGCACGTTTGCATCAACTTCTCAGGTCATCAACAAACGGCTGGTCAGTTCAGCTTTAACTATAGACGTACGTTTCGTCCTTCCGGACTCATCAGTATGGTGCGATCATATATCCAACTAGATCAACTAGGAACTAGAGGATTGTGATACCGACTTAGCTGAACTGACTGATGTTAACCTATCTACAACGGTAACATGACATGAGAGCTATGGAGCCACTCGTGGTGCCATCTACCGACAAAATCGCAAACTGCTTGACAGCTATTGAGGATTGTGATACCGTGATACCTCTAGTTCCTAGTTGATCTAGTTGGATATATGATCGCACCATACTGATGAGTCCGGAAGGACGAAACGTACGTCTATGGTTAAAGCTGAACTGACCAACCGTTTGTTGATGACCTGAGAAGTTGATGCAAACGTGCTGTAAAAACCTCTGTGGAATTACGAGACAAGTGATGGAAATTTTTTTCCTATTTTTCTTATTTATTAAGACTCAATTCCACATCGCAATAGACATTTTGTCTTTTGTTTTAAAACTATACCTTCATTAAAACCAAGAGTGAGAAACATTATTTTGTTATTTATTTGTGTGGCATTCAGCAAAGTACATGTCACATGCACAAAATTTATAGTACATTTTCTGCAGCTGAATAATGGTTCATGATAAGAACATGATGGTCTTACATAACAAGTAACCATGTACTATAACAAATGGTAGTTGCGCGTTTACTTAGAACTGAGAAAATAACTTTGATTTATTTACAAACGTGATACTCGTATGATAACTATGGCGCAATTTATTTATAACTAACTTTGTTATACGAAAATTATGAAGTTTTATCAGTCAACGCTAGTATGTATTTTATTAGTTCTAAGGTATAATAATAGATTATCTAGATAAGATAGGACAAGTTGAGGGTGTAAACAAAACCACTGTTATTTATTTATTTATTTATGGTATGACATTACAAAACAGTATTATAAAATATACATATACATAAATATGTGTACATTATGTCATGTGATTTTAGAGCATATTCTAGTTACAGGTCTAAATCTAGGTGTTGTATCCATCTCAGCGCTGTAGGAGAAGCTTTCATTATGTCTTCTGTAGGGCCATCGTATTATCGTATTGGACATTCCTGTATTATGTGGTCAATCGTTTGTTCAGGCGTACCACAATCGCAATTCGGGGATTCAGCCAGCCCACTGTACATCGTTACTAAGGAAAGAACATGTTAAAAAATACCATTTTTAAAATCATCAAAAATACAATTTTAATTGACAGGCATGGGCGTCCGCAGAGGGGGCAAGGATAGGCGCTCGCCTCCCCCCCCCTGGTTATTAACTAACTAAATACAATATAAATATGTATATACAGGGTCTTTTTTTCTATATTACACATAGGAGAAACTATGTTAAATTTTGACATGTTCATTTGCCATAAGAGGACTTATGATCGAAGTGGCGAAGAAAAAAAACGGATCAATTTTTATGTAAAACTGACGTATTGACGTAAAATTAAGTTATTTTGATTCACTTTTTTTCTTCGCCACTTCGATCATACGTCTTCTTAATTCAAATTAACATGTAAAAATTTAACATTGTTTCTCCTATGTATAATATAAAAATAAAGACCCTGTATATATAAAATAAAAAATTAAATTATAAGTTTAAAGATAACAAATCCAAGCTAACTATATTTTCCATATCGTAACGATTGAGTAATCTAAGTTTATTAAGTATTCAAAAAGCCAAATTATTAGAAAATAAGAACGGTAAAACTGCTAAATCGGAATTTATTGAAGAAGTGGTATCAATTTATGGAAAAGATATTCGACGATTGTCCTTCCTCTTCAATTCAAACTTCTGACGACAAAGAATAATTATTTCACAACTTTCAATATTTAAGTGTATTTATGGTGTGCAAATAAAATAAATATTTTAGAAATTTATGTATATTTGAGATTTTTGTGAAAAAAAAATGTTGACATGTAAATTTACTTGTCAATAACAGCTTATGTTCTATTTTAAATGAAACGTTCTTATGCAACAATGTTGTCATTTAGTTATTATAGAAATTGAAAATTTACGGTATTATTGTAGTATTTTCAGTAGTTATTAATTATTAAATAATGGCGTATAATTACATCTGTAGAAACAATATTCTATAGAATATGTCAACATTATTGTATACATTTGAGCATAATATCTTTAATAGCAACAAATTATTTTTGTTCTTATTAGTTTATAATATATTTGAATTATTATTACGAATCTGTAAAGTTAAAGTTAAAAGCGCAAAAATAATATATATATTTCTTATAAAAATGTTGAAATATAAACATTTTTATTCTTTAATATTTCTTTGTACATTGAACTTATAATATTATCATTACGCCTTTTACCCATTACTGGGTATGGTAATATGCCGTAGAAGATCTTGGTAAGTGGTATATTTACACGCATGAAGTATGTTTATTAGGGGACTAATTATGTGGAGATGAACTTGCTCGGGAACTAAATATCGGGGACGATATAATTGAATAATTTAATTTAACCGTTATGGAATACATTCTATCCAATTCTTCAGAAAGCGAATAAAACAGTTGATCAATAACAATTACTTTCAGTACTAATTCATTCTTTTCTTGTTCTTTTAATTAGTAACGAAATTCAATTAATTAGGCTGAACGAAATTAAAAAATTGATGTTGTGAAGCATTATGTTTAAACTAGTTAATTGGAAATAGGTTCCATTTACGCGTAATGCCACGATTTTACGGCATCTAATGACACTTAATTACATTTAAGATTGAATTACCGATAAATATTCATTAAAAGCAATGCAGGAGTCCTCGTGTTTCAAGTAAGGAGAACGCTGTGTTTAAAATGAATGCATTTGCACGTCTGTAGCTCTGCGCGTCCGGTTTGCACTCCACACCAACTTCAGCACTGGATCGAATTCTAGTACCATTTTAAACAATTCCTTTTCTAGACGAGGACTTTCTGTTTCTAAAGTCAATCTTATACTAATGACCTATTTAAATGCAATCTACTACAACTCGAACCTCGGAATTATTTATTGGGTTCGTTTGTTTTAGACTTCTTCACAATGATTAAAGCTGTTGATATAAGAGAAGACGTTTTGAAACTATTCTTTTATGTACTGTTAGAAGGAAGATAGTACCTTTCTTATTTAATTAAAATGGCTAGAGAATCATTTAAAACTTAACACAAACTTGTTAAAACATATGAGAGCAATTTATAAATCCTCAAATACACATAGAACACATTTTTCTGTAATTTGAACATACATTTTTTATATCAGTTTTTCGCAAAGTGCAACCCACTAGTGAGTTGCGAGTATGGGATTCAACCCGGTGCTACCCAGAACCGGATACTCGAGTAATATAAGAAAATTTTTATTAATCGATAACCGGGTAATTCGTATCAGTTATCCAGGTATTTTTTGAAACGACATTTAAACTGTTACAAAACATTTACATAAGCAAACATCTGGTTTATTTGTATACTATTTTATTTTTGCTTTCTGTTTTGTACCAGAGATTTTTCTCAAAAAATATTTTTTATAGCCTTTTCCTTAAGATTAAGTACTTGTTTATTGTAAATGAGTTCTACCGGATAAAAGTACTACGATTTTCTTGGAATTATGTAATATAAATTGAAAAACAAATAATTCTTTTACTAATATTTTCAGAAAATTAGATTTAATTTGTTTTAGTAATTTTATTTCAGATTCGCGTCTCACCAGGATTTGGTTTTATAAATAATTAATTTATTACAAACGTATACTATGAATGCGAAAATATCATCTGTTTGGAATTTTTTCCAAAAAGAAAATATGATTATTAAGTTAGTATTTTTTTATTTGTTTTTAATTTTATAATATTTGATTTAAATGTATGTTTAGACCAGTAATACAATTTGTCTAAAATCTGTAACAATTATTTTATTTAAAATAGCATCTAACAAAAAAAATTCTTTTCACTCTAGTACCCTGTACTAGAGGTTTGTAGTTCGTGAACGAACTAGTTCATATGAACTATTCCTTATAATGAACGACACGAACTAGTTCGTGAGTTTATTAAAGACTAGTTCACTGCGAACTATTCGGATATTATTCACCACCACGGCGACACACAGCCGATGCGGTCGAACGAAAGCGGAGAACGGAGAACAAGTGAACGAGTGAACGAGACTACTGTACTAGTTCACTGCGAACTATTGGCATATGATTCACCAGCACAGGGGCATGGCCGATGAGGTCGAACGAAAGCGGAGAGCGGCGAACAAGTGAACGAGTGAACGAGACTCATACTTCATTCGTTCGTGGCCGTTGCTATGATCACCGCTCTGCTTCTGCTGTCTGCTGTCAAATTATATTAGAACCAGATCCTAAAAGTTCACTTGTTCTCGCTCGGGAATCACACTACAATACGTTATCCGTTCATCATAGTCTTAAAAATTTCGTGAACGAAAGTGAACTAATGAACTAGTTCAGTGAACTAATCTTTTTGGTGAACGAGAACGAATGAACTAGTTCACTCAAATGAACTAGAATTCCCATCTCTACCCTGTACCCAGGTACACAGATAATAACTTTCTAGTTACCCGAAGAATTGGGTAGTAAAATTCTTTGGTTAATTGAATCCCTTAGTTGCAAGGATTTTCTGGTGGAACGAGAATTTTTTTCTAAATTAATATGTTATCTAGTTTCTTCGCAATAAAACCTACTTTACAATTTTTTCACTTCTTATTCACAGTTTATTCCAATGGGTTCATTAACAATTTTTTTTTATAAAACAACAAAATCTATCGATATTCTATGGAGTTTCTCCATTGCATTGTTTTTGAAGAAACAAATATTGTTGCCAAACCAAAGTTTATGGATACCAGACTACTTAGAGAAGCTATCGAAAATGAAAAACATACATACTATTTCAATAATTGTGATAGTCATGAATTAAAAAAGAATAACTGCCTTAAATAGAAAAATTGTCATTTCTTAGTTACAGTTTCTTAATTACTTGTTTTAATTATTTTTTTATTTTTTTCTGACGAATGTGTACGATTAATAAATCGAAACATTGATTTATATATAAAATAAACAGAACTTAAACGAAAAGTGTATTTTATTTTATACTACGCATTTTGAAAGATATCTCTCTCTACGTTTTTTTTTATTTCATTTTATAGAAATAACTAAACTCACAGGTAACTTAATTGAAACAAAATGCAGTTGTTTTGCGTATATGCAAAAATCGCCATATACAAAATACATAAAGTGCAAGTATCAAAATATATGAAAAACTTGCATCTAAAACAAGTCTCGAAAAAACATTTCTTTGTAAAAGGGAAGTATGTAGCTACCTGTAACAAATTTAATCAGTTAAATTCAAATCCTAGTTACACTGTAGCATCAGCAACTTTTCGTTCTTGAGTGTAGATTTAATATTTCATAACTTAATAAACAAAATCTTTATTTTAGAATGCATCCGTATTAAATCTAAATGTGGCTCCAGTAATCGCAAAACTTACTTTGAAACAAGATGAAGTCACTGAAGTAAGTAAACAAATGAATGTATATTGCAAACATTTGTTGAGTATAATCAATTACCATATGAAGTAGCATTAGTAAAGACAAGAACATCTCTTTTTTGTGTAATACTGTAACGAGTAGTTATTGTTTACTCTGGCAATAAGTCAGTGGCGAGCGGTATGTTTTAGAGTTGGGTGAGCATTTTTTTTGTGCATTTTTTTATCTGTTTTTAACAAATTTATTTGTAAGTTAATTCATATTTCTTTCGCCATTATTTACAAAATCGTTCCAAAAATGTCTAGTTTAGATTATAGGAAAGTTAATAATTCTTTTTCAACAGTAACTAACGATAAACTACTTAATCTTTCTTGAATAATTGTATTATGACCATAATTTTTAATATTATTGATCTTCCGGCAAAAGTTGTTGAAAATAGAATTGTAGATATTAAATTTATTATTAATTTTTAAAAGAGAATTTATAGTCGGTACTTGGTGGAACATAATGAATATAAGAAAATCAAACACACACTCGGTGTGTCCACTAAAATATTTATTTATAACTTGTTAAGTACGTTTCGTCCTTTCGGACATAACCAGGCACTTGTCTGATGATGTCTGAAAGGACGAAACGTACGTAAGAAGTTATAAATAAATATTTTAGTGGGCAAACCAAATGTGTGTTTGATTTTCGTCAATTTATTATTTATATGTTGAATAAGTGACGATATATTTATATTTTGAAAAGATTCTGAGCGATAAATAACACAGAGATCATTCGCAAATCTGGCAATAATCAAAACAATGCAACTATTCTTGCTGAAACCAAAGAAAGTGCACAAATTTGTAATGCACGCGGAGACAGAGAACGAGTGATACGTTTCGCTAAGATTTTATCTCTCTCCAGTGGCGTACCTAAGGGGGGAGGTGCGGTCCGCACCGGGCGGCACATATTTTGGGGCGGCAATTTTTATATTTCGTTGTAAAAAAAATTGTTCATTTCATAAGTTTACTATTCAATTTCTACGAATTATGAATTACTATATGATTTCGAATATTTTTCTTCATCGTCATATCAATATAGGGTTGAAAATATTATCTCGAAATATTCCGTTATTACTGCCTAATTTAAATATGCCATCCAATAGTAAAAAAGTTTCCCCACCTATAGTTTGTCTGAATTACAATTGTTTATTTATGGTTATTAATTTAATGGGGTAATAGCTCAGTGGTTTCCAGTTAGCCTATGGATCCTGAGGACCCCGGTTCGATTCCCTCAGCCGACAAACAATTTTCACCAAATTAAAATTACCCCTGTGGCTCCCCTACCACTAAAATCTTTAGTGGCCGTGATTTGATGGCAGGTAACCGCACTTCACGAACATAAATATATCACTTACCGAGATCTGCTTCGGCAGGGCGCCTCACCCAGTAATGGGTAAAAGTCGTGATGATATAGTTATTTTATATTTATTTATAAAAACCACCATTTGATTGACTTAGAAAGGGCGGCAAAAGTTCTTTGTACGCCCCTGTCTCTCTCTCTCTTTCTAGCGAGCCAGACTGAGTCACATTGTATGAATGTAGATGTAGGCTAGAGCTATGAATCAACGTGTTGTGCATGTCGTCTATGCACAGACTTTTAGTTAGTTAGACGCGCTTGTGTTAATGGTTGCATAAATACTTCGTTTTATATTTTCCAAATTAAATAAACATACAGTGGTATCGTGTCGGCTTGTGGGTCCTGAGAACCCTGGTTCTATTCCCACTGTCAACAAAACATTTTCACCACATTAATACTACTTCTGTGGCTCTCTCTCCACTAACATCATTGGAGGCCGTCATTTGAGGGCTGGTAACCGCACTTCACGCGCAAAAATATATCACTTACCGGGGTCTACTACTACTAGGCGTGATGATATATTTATATTTTTTATTTAAATATAAATATCAACTTAAAATAAATAAAATACAAATACATTTGTTATGTTTTTAATTTTAATCATGTTATTTCTGAAATATTTGTAGGGCACGCCACTGCAATAAGTTAACCCTACACTTGTGTTAGTTCCTGCCGCTGCCGCTGTGCGCTGTAACGGTTGTGTTGTAATTCTGTAGTCGACCTCTTCAAGCGTGCGTGTCGCCATGTCCTCTTTAAACTTGAGATGTAAAGCAAACAAGACAAAAGACAAGTGTCTAGCTAAAACTGACATTTGATTTGATGTTCATGTTTTCAAACATGTTTTTGCTAATGAATTTAAATTTGTTCGTAAAAGTAATTTAGTCTCGACTTAACAGACATAGTATTATCAAGAGTTCTGCGTTTATAATGACTTTTACTTTTTAAGTTACTACATACTTAAATTAATAAGTATATTATCGCGCATTCTATCCATTACTGGGTGTGGCACTCTGCTGTAGCAAATCTCGGTGATATATTTATGCGAGTGCGCCTACCAGCCGTCAAATAACGGCTCCTAAATATGTTAGTGATACTTTTCTAATTATATATATTTTAAAATATTAAATTATTCGATTTTTGTAATTTCACATCTATTATTTTGTTTCTATGATTATTCTAATTGCTCGTTAAAAAACTTTCCAAGCCAAATTATGAGGCGCCGTTTGCGACAATATACAGACTCGTAAATATACAATTCTTTTCATAATATATACTAAATTTTTGACAATATCACGTAAAATATTGTATATATATTAAATTTATTACAATATCACAAAAAATATTGTATATCTACAAATTTTGTGTACTGTATTAAGAAAATCGGGTATATTATAAACCTGTATATTGTGATATTTTTGTCGCGTTAAAAAAATATACAGAACAGGATTGTGCCATTTATTCAGAGACGGCGCTGAATTTCAGGTAGTTGACGCAGCATTTTGGAGAGATAGTGCAACATTCGAATGAAATGGCGCTATGAAATGTACACCCAAGGGGTGTACAAAATATTATTTTTAATCTTTTTCTCCGGATTTAAAATAACTATCTTAGGTTTAGTTTAAGTAACATTAACAAAACTGGAATTTCTTTATAGCTAACGGAAATGAGATTACAATTTTTAAGTAACCTAAAAATAAATACTTCTAAATTTGTATGTTATGGAAAATTATATCATTGTTATGATAAATTCATATTACATAGAGACATTATAAATAGTTATTTGTTAAACTAGAGAAGAAAGTGCCTCTTTTTTCCACTCGCTCATGAGGCAATTCAAGCGAGAGTGGAAAAAACTCTTTCTTCTCGTTTTAGACACCACATTTTTTTCACAATATGTTTCTAAAAACGATTGTCTCGAACCTTCAATACATTTTAAGAAAAGATTAGTAGAATAAGGGCCAGTTTTTCAATCGCCGGTTTACGCTCGATTAATGTTAACCATGATTAAATAATAATGGAAACCATAGTTTCCATTATTATTAAATTAAAATTGAAACCATAGTTTCCATTATTATTTAATACCGGGGTGCAGATGAGATAACTTATGCAAATCTATTGTTTATCTACATTGTTTATTAATCGGTGTTATTCATTGACATCTTCTACATTTAAAAATTTTATTTGTTCGCATTTCGATCATCTTCCACATACTTAGTCAATTTTAATCTAGTTTTTACAGTAACTAATCAAGTAAAACAAGAAATATTAACTAAACATATGCAATATTGAAATATCTACAATTTTTATTTGAATATTTTCTCTTTAAATTTTATTGAGACACAACGGCAACAAATATATGTTGGCGTCAATGAAATAGGCAACCATTTACTCACTAAAACTTTGGTCATCCTTGATTTTTACACTGTTGGTAAAGTAGGAAATTAATTTAAATTGCTACAGAACACTGTAATAAGCAGAGCCATCTTGCGGCAAATGTTCTAATCCTAGTCTGTATTCTAGAATTATGTCTGATATACGCATTTGAAGTACGACAAAATGCAAGAGGTAATATTTTACACAGTTGCTATTTTTCAATTTATTTAGTATATTTCCTCAAAATGTGTAATATTTTACTACATAAATCTTGTATATACGTTTAATCATAGAATATATTGTTTTAATTTACATGAAATATTCAAAACGTTTTGTCGCAAACGGCGCCTCATACCAAATAATCCTTTTAAATTAATTGTAGATAATAATTAATATTGCAATAGTACAAATATAGGGAAATAATAAATAAAAGTCCTTTTCAGTATTTATTCTACTGTTATATTAAAATTTAAAATTTATCGATCGATTCCGATTACTTATGATCATATTCGAAATAAAAACGGGTGAGAGGCAAAAATTATGGAAATAAAATTTGCTGTCACAATAATGGGGAGTTCTACATTTAAAAATGGAAACAAAAAGAGATATCTCGTATTAGTGAGAGGGTTAGTTAACAGACCATGATCTACTAGAGCATATTTTAACATACAATTTAATCTGCATCGTACGTTAAAAACAAGGACGTTGAAAGGAGGGGATGCGGCATTAAAGTCAAGACTGTGAGGCTCGGCAGATTGACAGAGACAGAAGTATTATTTCCTGTACCGTGCTTAGCCCCTGCTATTGCGCATGTGTTATAAAGAGATTTGAAATTTAAACAGGACAGAACAGAAACATTCTCCCTAAAAGATTATAAATTTGTACAAGGAAACTGAAATTATCAACGTTTATTATTAGTGTGATCTATCAATTAAAATAAATATTTGTAATTATAATTGTTAAACAATATTTACTATTAATAATAAATATAAAACCCGTTAATATGAAGAGGAAGTTTGAGAATAAATATCAAATTTATGTTTTTAAACAAATCAAAACTACAATTACTTCAACAAACATAAGTGTACAAACTAAACACTTAGTTACCATGTTATCCACAAAAAAATATGTCCAATTCCACACAGCGCAACGGTTGAAACACAAATGAATACCTCGTGGTTATATTCACATACAACAACGCCCCCTAACAACGTCTAAACGCCACTTTTCTTACACAAAATTTCAAAATATTTGGAAGAAGAAGAGATTTGGCAGAATAACTATTGTCTCTTTCCCATGCCCAAGCCTCACTTCAAGCAACAGTATCGTAATGCCATATCCCCTCCTTTCAACGCCCTTGGTTAAAAGTATGCTCTGGTTAGTCGTGGTTTGTCAACTAAGTCTCTCACTAGTGCGAGATGTTTTTTTTTCTTTTGATTCCCTTCCATCTCTCCCTGACGTGACGTCAATTGCATAACTCTCATTTGGAAGCATTATTTTGTTTATTTATTAGGCAAATAAAATTAATTACAACGTTTTAATTTATTGCCAATTACGATTCATGAGTCCATTAAAATCTAAAATTATTTTGCAAAACGCAAAGACCATTCCAATCTGACACCTCTTTAAATATGAATATTTCAGATGTACTTAAATTTCATTTATTGTTACATTTACAGGTAATTATAACGAAATGCTAATATTCTCATTTCATAAACGAACGAAAGCGAATTGAAATCGTATGTAATAGCATAATAAATTAAAGGTACAATTGCACATATGTTTTAGAATGAGTATACTATAAATGTGTAAACTATTGATTTCATTATTAAACTGCAATTTAGAATAATTTTCTGTTCTATAGAAAAACAAATAAACATAACATCACTCTTTTTACCTATTTCTGGATGTAACATTCTAACCAAGCAGATTTCGATAAGTGATATACGTGTACTATGCGTGTGAAATTATGATTATCAATTGGAAAATCAAAATATGTGAGTGGTTGGGGAGCCAGAGTAATTTTAATGTGGTGAAAATAAGTTTGCCGACTGCGGCAATCGAACACAGAACCTTTAAGGTAGTACTAGCGTGAAAAAATAATTTGCAGATCAGAATGAAATTTGGCACACGTAAACATTGGATAGTCATACGCATCCTGTTAAAATATGAAATACATTCATCGTCTGTGAACAAATATATTCGCTTGTAAAGTTGAGTTCTTATACATAGGGCTTATGGCGATCATCAGTCAGAATCGCACATATTTGGTTTGTGTACCTTTAAAATTTTGCAGTTTCATTTGAAAAACTAGTATGATGTTCTAGAACTATCCATGTATATGTATCAGAAGGAGAAAGTTTTTTATCTTTTAGTAATGGATATATAGCCATGCAAAGCCTTGTTTGTAACGAAAAATTAAGAATCCCAATTTATAATGGCAACAACACACGGTGGTATGGTATTTGAAAATTCACTAGACCAACAATCTGTTAACAATTCATGATATTCAAATCATAATAGGTATAAAACACTTATTTTATTCAATTTTTATATTTTTTTGAGCGTCAGTTCCGCCACTCGACAACCAATGGCGCCACCGTCACACTAATACTACCTTAATCCAAAGTTCAACTCGTAGTCACTGAGCTATCTACTCCGAGAAAAGTACATGAATATATGTAATAAATTCTTCTTTAACTTACTTTAATGCTGTGTCAAAATGAATATTATTGTTTCTTTAATTAAAGTTTTAATGACACTTATTATGCTATTTATACGATTACAAGTGGTTTCATGTCAGCCGGTGAATTTGAGAATCTGAGTTTGGTTTCCACTGTAGACAAACTTTGACCACATTAAAATTACCTCTGTGCCTTCCTTCCACTAACATTGGCAGACGTGATTTGACGGCTGATAACCGTACTTTATTCGTAAAAATATATCATCTACGAAAATCTGTTACGACAAAATGACACTCTCGATAATAGATGAAAAAGCATGATGATATATTTATTTATTTCTTTCTATTATATTTGTGTTACTATTGCGAGGGTAAGGGGAAAAGTTCTCGGCCTTACACAGAGATGGCGCTCCAATCAGCAAAAAATTGTGTTTCATGCCTGGGTGCACGTGTCATTAGTTTGTATGACAAGTTTCAAATTGTTCTCTCAAGTTTACACGAATTTTTGAAGTAGACGTCTTGCGTGCTTTTACTTCAAATGGATAAACATGAATATCGTGCGGTCATAAAATTTTTCGTTTTGGATGGATTAATCCCTAAGGAAATTCATCCGAAGTAGACAAAAGTTTACGGGGACTCTGCTCCTTCCATGCCAACCGTAAAAAAGTGTGCAGCTGAATTTAAACGTGGTCGCACGTCCCTCGAAGATGACCCACGTGAAGGACGGCCAAAAACCGCCACCACATCGGAAATCATCGAAAAAGTGCATGATATCGTGTTGGACGATAGGCGAGTGAAGGTAAGTGAGATAGCTGAGGCTGTGGGGATATCGGAAGAAATGGTGCGAAACATCTTGCACAAAGAATTAGAGATGCGAAAGCTCTGCGCAAGATGGGTGCCGTATTTGCTGAATGCCGATCAGAAGCAAATGCGCAAACGATCTTCGCAGCAATATTTGAACCGATTCAGTAGGGACCCGACTGATTTTGTTCGGCGATTTGTCACCATGGATGAAACAGCAGTCCAAGCAGTGGGTGGAAACCGGTGGTTCAGCGCCAAAGAAAGCGAAGTCGATCGCATCTGCCGGAAGGGTAATGCCAGCGTGTTTTGGGATGCGAAAGGGTTCCTGTTAATTGATTACCTTGAAAAAGGCAGTAAAATTACAGGCGAATATTACTCCAACCTTCTTAACCAGCTGGATGCCAAAATTGGCGAGAAGAGGTCTGGCTTGCAGAAGAAAAAAATCATCTTTCACCAGGACAACGCACCTGCACACAAGAGTGCGGTGACTATGGGAAAACTGCGAGATACGATTTGCTCGGCCATCCCCCATATTCTCCTGATTTTGCACCGTCAGACTTCTATCTGTTGCCAAACTTGAAGAAATTTGTTTCTGGGAAGCGCTTCGCGTCCAATGAAGAAGTTGAGAGGGTCGTAGATGAATATTTTCACAGCTTTCCAGACTCTCACTTTCGGGAAGGAATATTGATGTTGGAGAAACGCTGGACCAAGTGTGTTGAAGTCAAGGGAGAGTATGTAGAAAATGAAATAATTTTTTAACTGAAAATCGCAGTCTTTTATTGTCAGGAACTTTTCACCTTACCCTCGTAGGTGGCTCAATGGTATTGTCTGGGATTGTGGATTTGAGAATCCGGCTTCGATTTCCATAGCCGACAAACAATTTACACCAAGTTAAGATTATCCCTGTGGCTCCCCCTCTACTAGCATCTATGGGAACCGTGATATGACGGCTGGTAACAGCATTCCACGCCCATAAATATATCACTTACCGAAATCTGCTATGATAGAGTACCAAACCCAGTAATGGGTAACAGACGTGATAATATATATTATGTATATATATATATCACGCCTTTTACCCATTACTGGGTGTGGCAACTGCCGAAGCAGATCTCGGTAAGTGATATATTTTGCGCGTGAAGTGCGGTTACCAGCCGTCAAATCATATATTAATAATATATTTATATTAATTTATATTATTCGATTCCCACAGGCGACAAACAATTTTCATAATTTCAAAAACCACCCCTGTGACTCCTTCACCACTAACATCTTTGGGGGCCGTGATTTAACGGGTAGTAAGAACCGCACTTCACGCTCAAAATATATCACTTACCGAGATCTGCTTCGACAGAGTGCCACATCCAGTAATGGGTAACAGACGAGATAATATATTCATATTAATTTATATTATTCTGAACCATTGTCATGTATTTACAAATTGCTAAATTTCCTGCAGATAATCAAATAAAAAAGGTGTAATCAGTATGCAGGGTTGATAAAAGATACTCAATGCAATTACTTCTTTATCACCAAAATAAGCTGACAAAGCAAACCATCAGTTTCTGGTTCTTTATGTGTGCACCGGTGTTTAACGCAATTGTTCTTGTTTTTGCGGTCGCGTCCACTGGGAAGCGCAGTAGCTCCTGCGGGGGCAAAATGTTAAATTAGAGTTTCAGCACATTGCTATTCATTGGTATGCAGGACGCGCGAAACCGACTTAACTGAATTGTTTCGCGCCTCGGGCTACAGAAACAATAATACACGTGAAAATACACTGAATGAGTAATCGGAAAAGCGATAGCGCGAAAAATTGAACAATTATGGAAAATTTGTATGTGGTAAACCACCTATTAACATATTTATGTAAACAGTATTATTTATTCAATAATTTGTTCGTTTGTTAAACTTGAATTAAATTGTGTTGTAATATTTGTGAAGGTAAAACATTAATATTTGGTATATAATTTTATCATTAAAATAGTAAATATCGAACCTAGATTTTTTTTAAGTACGGTTTAGAATCACCACGACATTACTAGATCTTTATCTTGTTAATAGTATAATAAGAGAGAGAAATTAATATTTTTCTTACATTTCTCACTCACACTCACATACTTATAATGAATATTTATTCTTAGGAATTGACATTTTTTTTTTCTTTTCAATGAGAGTAATATTAGATTTTTAACAAGTAAATAAAAGTGGTAGTTTTCTAGCGGATGTAGTGTAATGAGTGCATTAATTTTCCACGAGATTGAAAATCTATTTTTCTTACGTTTAAACGTAATAGTTTTTTGTGTAACTAATGGCAAAATTGAAATTATAGTTATTTTTATAACAAGTGCCGAAAAAGGCTTGTTACGTGCAAGTGCAGAATTCAACGCTCGAGGGTTGCCGACTACGAAAATCTGCACGAGCACTTAACCTTTTTCGGCACGTGTTTTACAACATTTTTCGTACTGTGCCATTTAGAAAATCACTAAAATATTGTCAAAATTTATAAAATCATAATGATTCACGAGAATGATGTTTTGCGGCGTTGCTATGGTTTGTTTGTTGATTGCTTGCACATTGTTCTACATTATTTAAAAATATTTCACTAATTTATTTATTTATTTATTTATTTACAAAATTTCAAGATAATTTCTTCAAAATCGTTTAGATTGGAATATAACAGTGAGTGATTCATCTTTATCATAAACACCTCCAAAGATAATTGAAGCCAAATCATGCTATGCTGGATTTATTTTCGACAATGACAATCAACCTGCTGCTGGTTATTCTAAAGCCTCTGAATTGTTGTCAATAATATTGCTATTAATAATATGAACAGGTACGGAAGAAATCAATGTTTCTTTAGACAGTACAAAAGTTTCCCCTTCACATTATGTCAATATAAGCAACTGTAACAACTGTGTTAATAATATACACAAACAATAAATATTATATTAATATTATATGGGATGGCTAGCTCAATGGTATGAAGTCGGCCTGTGGAGCCTGAGGTCCCTGGTTCGATTCCCACAGGCGACAAATTTTCATAATTTGAAAAAGCTATCCCTGTGGCTCCTCCACAACTAACATGTTTGGGGGCCGTGATTTGACGACTGGTAACCGCACTTCACGCGCAAAATATATCACTTACCGAGATCTGCTTCAGCAGAGTGCCACACCCAGTAATGGGTAGAACGCGTGATGATATATTTATTTATTTATTTATTTAATAAATATTATGTATTTCACTTACTCGTCAAATAAAACCATTTATCTATATATTTTACTTTGCTTGGTTCTTTTTATTAATTGTGTACAGATTAGATATACTGCAATTTAAGGTTATGTTTATAAACGTCAAAATATATTACTGCATATTTACTAGCGCTGGCTCACTGCATCTTCTTCTTCCATAAGCGTCTGTGGCCAAAATATGAATTACGCGCTCGGCGCGAAATTTAAATCGCTCACAATATAACACAGTTGCGTAATGAAGTACTTTCCGCACTAGTGTTTCTTTGCTTACAGAAACGCACTTGGGCTGCATTTGTCTACTTTCCATACGTAACCAAGGCAATAATAGTTACATAATAACAAAGAAATCGCACAGTTGTAAGAAAATGTAATTTTAATGCAATGAGTAGGTTTCGAAATCGGGTTTCATTTCTACAGTCTGATAGATACGTTACTGTTGAGCAAATTTTTGTCTATCTCAAAATGTCGAGATGATAAATATTTTACTTTTACTTCACTTACACTTTAACGCACAATGGCTTAGCTGTCAACCACATTATTAATTATGTTTATCATGATAGAATTTATGATTGATGTGAAGTACATATTTAAAGATCATGAATTTCTTGAACGATTTTACCAAGGCGCAAAACGACATTAGATTCAGATCAAAATCAGTTTCATTTTATAAATGTCACGTTTCCGATCACGTATTAGTTTCAAATTCAAGTAGGTACAGTAAAGACACAGTTTCGTGTCTAATATAAAGCACTTGTAAAACAGGAAAATCTCTATAAATATGGTTCATTCTCTTTACTTGCAAATTTAATTTTATATTCATGTATTCCTATCTAATTTCAGCACATCATTTTCCACTACATTTAACGTCATATTTTTGTACGTTATATTTAATACATTATTCATTACAATAAAAGAAAATGAGCACACATTTCAAGTTAAGAATTTTAATAATTTTAATATAAAATGCATATACTTGTAATAATGCGATATTTTTATAAAATGATAAGTAAACTATTACATGCAACATAGCAACATTAATTGAATGATTTTCTTTTCTTTTTATTTACAGAATTTGGGAAAAAATTTCTTATTTATTATGCCTAGCTCACAATTGTAATTATGCTCTCTGAAGAGTGAATTCGGAACATGCATTATGTGCTTAAAGTGCTCACAAGTTTGCATGTGCCTTATTAAATAATGTTGTATTTCTAAACACTTATTTTTTGTATACACTTATACGAACTGCCCCGTAGGCAATGAACATGGAAAACTATTTTATCGCTTTCATTGATTATTTGATTAAAAGTCAGGAAAGAAATTTTATATTTATATCAGCCAATAATTGGTCGATGAACCTTCTCTTAATACCTGTAGTTTAATTTATTTATCTAATTTTTAATCAAATAATTTTTTTCTTGGTTTTGAGTGCTATGCAATTTGTTTTTATTTTATTTGTGCCAAAAATAAAAGCTTCTATATTTTCTCTTTATATATATATATATATATATATATATATATATATATATATATATATATATATACATAATGGAAGTAAACATTACTATATTAACTAAAACTTTTTCGTTTTATTAAAAAACTGTATAATAATAAAGTTTGTTTGAAATAAAAAGTAACTTTTATTTCATTCATCAAGTTGCTGACAAAAATAAAAATCACGATAGTCCATTAGTATGTAGAATTAGTTATTTGTAAAAAATATTTGCTAATTATACATTTTTTGTCTAAGGTATATTTAAAGTAAAATTTAGTTAAAAATGTTAAAAATTAATTGTAGAAGTAAATGCCAGATACTTTACTTTTTATATATATATATATATATATATATATATATATATATATATATAAGTTATCTTGCCGTAGTTCCCCTATAATAATGCTTAGTAGGATAATATTTATCATAAGGTATTATATTATGCTGATTAGTTGCTTTATGCCTTGTAAGATGTAACATAATTGTAAGTTAGTCTAGAATCAAGCTTGTACCAATCAACATCGTTGCTAGTGTTCGAATAAATATCTTTTTAAAAATTCAACTTGCGTAGATCGAACTATTATTTATATATATATATATATATATATATATATATATATATATATATATATATATATATATATATATATATATATATATATATATATATATATACCATTGCAATTGATAATTTGTCTTTGTATTATTTAATTGTTGGCAAGCAGTTTGCGATTTTTGTCGGTAGATGGCACCACTGGTTGCTCCGTAGCTCTCATGTCATGTTACCGGTTTACATATTTTTTACCATCCGTCAGTTCAGCTTAAACAGTATCACAGTTTACTAGACCCTAGTTGGTCTAGTTGTATAGTTGATCGCACCAAACGGATGAGCTCCCACAGAGCGAAACGTGTCTATGGTTAAAGCTGAACTGACCAGCCGTTTGATGATGACCTGATAAGTTGATTCAAATGTGCTGTAATTTTTTGTGGAACTTTGACAAGTGTTAGTACAAAAATTCCCTATTTTTTCTTATTTATTAAGACTCAGTTCCACATCAGAATTACAATTTGTCTTTGTATTATTTAATTGCTGTCAAGAAGTTTGCGATTTTTGTCGGTAGATGGCACCACGGGTTGCTCCGTAGCTCTCATGTCATGTTACCGGCTTACATATTTTTAACATCCGTCAGTTCAACTTGAACAGTATCACAGTTCACTAGCTCCTAGTTTGATAGTTGATCGTACCACCATACTGATGAGCTACCACAGAGCGAAACGCGTCTATGGTTAAAGCGGATCGCAAACCAACGCGCTGGCGGTGGCGGCTACGATAGCGAATACATCGACGCACACTAATGCGGTCTGTTTAATGTGATCGCTTGTAATATTCTATTAAAATATTTAGACGTTGGACAGAAAATGGAAAAAGAAGAAATGCTGTTATACACTGGACGAAGAAGAGGGAAGACGAAAGAGAATTAGAGATTTCGTCCTATATTTTATCTTTATTTTTCACATTCGTAATTCGGATTTGTTAAATTGTATAATAGTTATTATGTATCAAGGGTCAATAACGAATGTACCACTTGTGAAATTACCGTTTCAGACCCTGAGCATGTTATTAGTCCGAAACGCTAATTTCACCAGTGATACATACTTTTTTTTTTGCACAACAAAAGAACATTTAATTTTATATTCAAAAGATTAAATAGGTACATTTAGATGTCAAAATGGCATTTTGCAAAATCAAGTATTCACAATAAACAAAAATTATATTTTTTTATGTATCTAGAGGAAATTATTTTATTATGGCCCTAACGCCAAAAGCAAGTGTTTACGCCCGCTTTTTATAGCTAAAACACATTCATTTCGGCCCGGTTGTGTATAAAATATCATATGATGATACTATTTCAATAATTTTTCTGTTTCATTCATGATAGTGTTCAACGCGGTCAGCGGGTAAATATTGCACGTTGCGTTTGCCCGCGTAGCGGAATGACCGCCGCGGATGAACACTTATATGTTATAGGCGCCATCTGATCGCCATTTTACCACGGCAACCGTGGTCCATTTTCGGAATATATTAATACTTATAATTAATTAAAACACTCTTAACACCAGTAATCAGTAATTAGTGAATAAATTACTTTATCACTGAAAATGTAGAAGCATGATTATTTGATGAATACATATCCCCTTTCTCGAGTGAATTAGACATTGCTAAATCCTAAATCTCAGATAAGGAAATGAGAAATCAGTTTACGGTAGAGCATGCGCCCAGATGTACGCACAGAGAGTCCAAGGTAGTGTAGTTTTTTGATTAAATTTAACCCTAGTTTGTGAACTTCTATGGACACACCATAATAAAATTTACTGCGCTCTCATATAAAAGCACATTCCCGTACCGTGCTGTAAGTTGTATTTTATATTTTACGAAATATTGCAACAACAGTTTTAACAATGCCCAAATGACGAAAAGATTTTTATTTAGGGTGAATATTGATCTTATATGGCAAAAAGCAATAAAAATGGTATAAAATTGCAACGTATAGACATTTTAATTAACATAATAGTAATATCATAACTAAAAACAAAATAAAATGGCACTATGCAACTAAAGAGGTGTCTCTGTGTATCATTATAATAGAGTATTGAAGTTGCTTACTGCCTAAAATTATGTGATATAAGTCTGAGAACAAATGTTGATTTTTAAAATATAATTCTAGACAAGAAATTAAAATACTAATATTTTTTACATCGATTAGTTATTTACAGTTTACGAGAAAAAAAATAATACTTTATGTAACAGACAGGATGTGTAAGAAAAACCGTTTGTAAAATTATTGATTAGATTGCGTCTTTAAGACACATGTCATGTTATTCACCTTTTGGAACACATACATTACAAATAACATTTAATTAATATTCTGGCGTTGTAACCTCAATTGGACGACCAGAACGTTCGGCGTCCTTTGTGGTCATACTACCACAACGAAAATCAGTAAACCACTTGTTAATCGTTCCAATCGATGGTGAGGAGTCCCCATAATGATTAACAAGCGATGCTTTGGTTTGTGTAATGTTTTTTCCACGCAAGAAATCATGTTTAATCAAGACGCGAAATTCACTTTTTTCCATGTTTTCAGAAATCTTCAAGGTTGCTTGCTTTCGATGGGTGTCAAAACAGAACTGAATGACATATCAGTCTGAAAATTTTAATGCGTTCTAGTTAAAGATGATACATCACAAATGTCACATGAGATTTGCGATTGTGGCGCCATCAGTTTTATTTTTTAGGGACTTTTCACACTGCCCTCGTAGTTTTACCAATTAGGTTCAATTTATTGTTTTTCAATCAACTGTTCTGTTATACTTTTCTGTTTGTTAAATACAGGAATATACGTATAATTTATGTTGCTGTTAGTTAATATTTACTTAACAATCGATTAAAAAATCGTGCAATAGACATATAATAAATCAATTATTCTGTAAATAAATCATTTACATTTTTTTGTAGATGAAAATATAGTACCTTAATTTTTATTTTCAATTTTGTTTCCAAAGAGCCGCCGTTTGCCAACTCCTGGTCTAGCAAATAAGAAATAATGCATCATAAATTTACAGTTACTACAATTTTCAATATTCACAATATATTTCGATTAAATAAATGTTAGTTATTTTATTACTCGTAGTATTTCGTTAAATAGCAACTTATAAATCGATTAATTTAATTATTGTATTAAAGAAATAAATAAATAAAATTTATCTTTGATAAAACGTTTCCCTACTAAACTTATCAGGTCTCAGATTCTCATGTCGACATCATATTAGTTTCAAATAATAATTGTAAGTTAATTAAAAATAAATGAAATTCCCTCTTTACTTTATATTACTTTGCAGAGTTCTGCAAAACTTTGGCAAGAATATGTCAAACATTTTTTTTTGCAATATATTAGAACCAAGCAATATTTTGTGATTAAATAAATGCCAGTTAATTAATAATAAATTAAATTCCTTTAATGAACTTCAAAACTTTTGATCAACTTTTCACATTTGATTAATTCTTAGATTCATTTATTATAAAATTTCTTCAATCATAAATCGCTGTACCCTACAATATGGCCTTAATTCCAGAAGCCAGGCCCGTTGTCCGCGATGCCCTCTACCTTCTCTGTTATGATCATCTTGTATCCTGTCTAATATTCGTCCTGATGACAGACGCCCACGCAAGTCATGTGCGGCCCCAGCAAGGAAAGTCCGCAAAACTTGCCAGAGCGTTTGGGCTTATCTGCTACTACAATAAAGGCCTGTATCGAACTCACAATAGATATATAACCGAGTGACATGTTAAGCTATTCAGCGTGAAATCAATTATATGAAGTGTATCAACCGGATGGGAGGAAATAAGAAACTGTGATGAAATTTTATAGAATGTCAAATTTACATATTTCTACATGAATTCAAAAGTTTTAAGCTCTTGTCAAAAATGATAGATAAACTGAAATGAAAAAAAAATTTAAGTGGATACATGCAACAGTAGTTATTTTTTTCGGCACGTGTTATAAACAACATTTTTCCTACAATTGTGCGATTTAGAAAATCACTAAAATATTGTCAAAATTTATAAAATCTTAATATTACACTAGAATGATGTTTTACGGCGTTGCTATAGTTTGTTTGTTGATTGCTTGCACATTGTTCTACATTATTTAAATATATTTCACTAATTTCAAGATAATTTCTTCAAAATCGTCTAGATTGGAATATTACAGTGAGTGATTTATCTTTATCATAAACACCTCCAAAGATAATTGAAGCCCCGGACCATGCTATGTTGGATCTATTTTCGACAATGACAATCAACCTGCTGCTGGTACTTCTAAAGCCTCCGAAATTGTTGTCAATAATATTACTGTCAATAAAATGAACAGGTACGGAAGAAATCAATGTTTCTTTAGACAGTACAAAAGTTTCCACTTTCCATTATGTCAATATAAGCAACTATAACAACTGTGTTAATGATATACACAAACAATAAATATTATGTATTTCACTTACTCTTTAAATAAAACCATTTATTGATATATATATATATATATATATATATATATTTACTTTGTTCGGTTGTTTTTATTAATTGTGTACGGATTAGATATACTCCAATAAAAGGTTACGTTTATAAACATCAAAATATACTACTGCATATTTACTGGCGCTAGCTCACTGCATCTTCTTCTTCCACAAGCGTCTGTGTCCAAAATATGAATTCCGCGCTCGGCGCGAAATTTTAATCGCTCTCAATACAACTTTATTTTGACAGTTGCGTAACAAATTACTTTCCGCGCTAGAGTTTCTTTGCTTACAGAAGCGCACTTGGTCTACATTTGTCTCCTTTCCACCTGTAACCAAGGCAATAATAGTTACGTAATAACAAAGAAATAGCATAGTTGTAGGAAAAAGTATATTATGTAATTACTCGTAGTAGGAAAAGTGATATATTTCCTGATGGTGGTGGTAATTGTGAGACAAGTCGTTGCTATACAACAAAAATTACAGAACGGGAATATTTTTTTCGGCCTACACTAGTCGTTGCTAGACAATAAGATATAACTGTATTGCTGCATTCCATTTGCCACTTGGTTCACTTAAATCAGTTCAGATAAATTAGACAACATGACTAAATGAACTGAATTAAGTAAACTGATGTACTTATTGGGGTGTATTACTGTAAGTTAAATCCGATTCAGTAAATCTACTAATGGAAATAAAGTGTGCGAAGTAATACAGTTAAATAAATAAAGTGATCTGGTTCAGTAAGGGTAAGTTAGATCTGATTCAAATGACAAATGAAATACGCCTTAAGACAGCTAGAAAAAATGAACTTCCGGATTTACGAGGTTATAGAAAACACGTCAAACAATTGATATATCGTCCGGGAATTTAATAAATATACAAATACGAATAGAGTTGGAAAAATTAACGTAATTATAAATTATTAAAATTACTAGTAAAGTGACCGTCTTATGACGGGTCATTTATGACATTTATGACATTTATTGAATGTTTTTAAAAAATCATCACATATTGATGACATATCATTTGTACATTATTTTAATGTAAAAACGTATAGAAAAGTATTAAAATTTCAGTATTTATTTAAGGTCGTAGTATTTATGATTTTTAGTAATGATGTCAAATTTAATTCTTACTATTTGTATTAAATTTTAACAGATAAAAACAGAAAGAAATAATTCTTGATTCTCAAAAACAAATAAGTAAATAATATAGTTTCTTATTTAAACATAAAATCAACAATAATTAGTGTACGATTATTTGGTGCGAAGTTTTAAAACATTAATATGCTCGATGAATATATCTTAGCCGTCCGCCATATGACCAAAATCGGTAATATAACCACAGTTATTTATACATTTTAATAATGAAAACATATTTTTTTTAATATTACGGATATACAGTAGAGTGTAGAATAGAGATAATGGACATAGGCCTAAGTTGTAATAATTTCATGAAGGTTAGTTGATAACGTTTCGGCTAACGTTATGGCCATCTTCAGATCAAAAGTAAGATATTAGACAACAATAAAAATTAGTTAAAGTTGATGTTTCTGAATCTGAATTAAAAGGAAAAAAACATGATTCTAAATTCTATGTTAGCCCTGAAGAGTCGATAATGCGACTGGCAGTGTTACTTTTGACCTGAAGATGGCCATAATCTTGGTCGAAACGTTGTCAACTAATCTTCATTAAATTATTACAACTTAAGCCTATGTCCATTATTGAATTTCTAAATTATTACGGATACACCTTTTTGTACAAATAGGTAATGTACACAAATGCTCTTATTCTAGGTAAACAACTATTCAAACAAAACCATTCAATTCAAAACTGATAACTATATTCTGGCTTACTAATAATTGCTATTATTTAGTGTTATTTAATATTATTTAGTACTTTTTGCTATTATTTCCTTTTATTGATCAAATAATATCAAATAGCGCAATAAATGAATATATATACAGAATATATATAATCAGCAAGTACAACCAAGTACGGATAACAGCGGAACATTGCTCATGTGCTTCTATATAGTCGAATATTCTCTCCTCGATTCGTATATCTTGTCATATATGTTTACTCACCTACACTTGTGTACTAAAATTGTCTTATACAAGAGAATACTGTTCTCTGCTTAAACGCTATGCAGTAAATTTTATCGTGAATCCTTGCCATTATTCGCAATCATAACTTCAGTTATTCGTAGGCGCAACAAAAAAATATATTATTTCGCCCCTCTCAGTATTTTTCGTGAGTCAATATCCAATTGACTGTATGAACAAGGCTTTTATAATTATATCAGGGGCGGACTGAGACAAGAATTAGACTGACATTTTCACTCAAATATGTGGGTTTAAAAAAAACGCTAAGAAATACTGAAATATTCTTTATATGCCCTGTTCTATAATCTGCTAGAATGTTGTTAATTTATTATCAAGAGGTAATTTCGCTTTGAATAAATTCAATTACGAGTAGGTAGATAAGTCAAAGTTATTCATTACTGGTGGGCAGAATTTCCACACATTACTACAATTTTGAAATCCCTTTGACAAGCTTTATTTCATTAATCGTATGTTTCCGAATTCTTGCATGGTAGATAGCTGTGCAAATCTTGACCGAACGAAATAACACGTTGAAAGTGTCCTCAATTAATAAAACTGTTTTATTCATTTAATTAAAATAGGTTAAAACACATTAAACTTTCAATATTTGCATGTCCACCTAAATTTCACTTATGTATACTGTCCTTTACCCTTAGGGACTCTGCTATAAATGGATTAATCTTGTTTTCCGACCTAGTGGTTAGTATCTACTACGCCAACTGAAAAACGACAGAATAAATGATAGGTAAATTACACATTTATTCATTGTTTTGTTCTTTGATCCATTAAAATGGAAAATTGCTTTAAATTATTTTAAGTACATTCAGCATCGAAAATGAAAATGTTTTTAATTTTGTTAGGTGTTGAGGCAATATTTTTTCCATTATTTTTAAATACCACAAATTTGGAATATGTAATAACATAAATTAGAAGAAAAAAAACGATTTATCCTAAATATTTTTAATTTTTTTCGTCCAGATCGGTTTAATATAAAATTTTCACTTAAAATGTAACAAGTGCATTGTATATTATCGATAATTTTTTTGAGCTCACGAGTGCTTTTGTTGCTGTGGAAATATGCACGAGTCAAAGACAAGTGCAGATACCCTAAAAGCAACTAAAGCCCGAGTGAGCAGCGAGAAAAAAATTCTGGCAATATTCAATGTACGTATTATAATCGGTAAGAATATTGCCGCAAGAAAAAAATTGAAAAATGTACAAAATTAATATTTTGTCATACTTATAATAATATATTTATTTCATTATTTATGTCAGACAACCTAGTTGCTAGATAACTAAAAAAATTATCAATAATAATATAAGAAGAGAGTGAGAATAAATTGAAAGTAATTTGACTGATCTTTGGAAAACTTGTTGCCAGGCAATAATAACGAAAGCCCGTAGGGCTTGAGTGACTATTTCCAAATAGCAACAAGTTTGAGAAAGATACTGGAGAATTATTTTCTAATTTATCGAACTCTCGAGTTATATTTAATTATATTATTTTTTGACTTAGCAAGGTCAAGGTCGAGTCATCCAACTTAAAAGATTTTGAATTGGGTTCATATCGATTGATTACTTATTAATGTATTCTTGGAAGTTGTTTCCAAAATTTGTTGGTGTATTTCTGTATCCGAAATGGAACTAAATCTATTTTTTTCACACATTTTACTTGACGCGTTGACAGTTTTAAATAATTATTTAACAACTACCTATCATTTGTCACAAACAAAAGCACCCGGGAATAATCCCAAGAGCTTTATTCTCAGGATAATAATGACAGGATTGGTTAAAACGCAGACACGAGACATACAATGAAGCATTTCAATTATCAATTATTAATTCAATCATTTCCATGATAAGGTGGTGAATTAATGAAAACCTATTAGTTGTTTAAAGTCGTAGGGCAATATTTAGTGCAATTTTGTTTTGATTTATTAGTTTTCCAAACGTGATTAGAAATGGATACATTTTATTGGAAATTATTTCATCTATAAATTTTCTTTATAAATCATTATCTGCAAAAATAAAGTAGAACGATAAGTGTTTTAATTGATTTTTGTTAATTAAGTTACTAATAAATTTTTATTTTATACAAATTAAACATAAAAAATGAATCTATTGAAAATCTACAACATTTTTGAATTTAATTTAGAATTGTAATGAAAAATTTATGGTATATAAATTACAGTTCCGTCTTTTTAAATAATAGTATTTCAGGGCCACTCTATATGAAAAGTATAATATTTTTGCATTTTTGATAGTTTCAAGACTTTTATGAATAGAATTTTATTGACAGATTGATAAGAAAAAAAAATTCCATATGCTTCCACTAAAATCAATCACACTATATATTCTCTAATGAAATTAGGTTATGTGTACATATAAAATGTGTACATCACAAATTAAACTATTCAAAATTTAATCAAGCAAAGGTTACAATGTTGGACAAGTAGTTAATTTCCATGTTTTCCATCGTCCTCAGTAGCTTTTCTCTTGGTAAGTCGGTAAGCAGTGACACTGGGGCTGTGTTGTGTGAAACGAACGATAGATGCACTTCAATGCTGTGCGCTGATCCGTTTTGCGGTGTTTCTCATTAGCCGGGGGACAAAGGCTAACTGGACCTGGCGACAGCATCCGATGTTTGGCCGGCTAATCTCTCAGGAGCAGCGGGATGTGACATTTCAGGAACTGCAGTTTTGTTCGGATATTTGTTCACAGATAGATTTGTCCGAATAATAGGTAATGAATTTTTCTCTTCTCACCATCGTATCTAGTAATAATTCTTAAACTAAGATGACCATTTTTTCTTGAGGTTTTCTGGAACATAGGATTTTTTTCCTTACTTACTTCTCTCAATAGGCTGGTTATTAACTAGTTACATATTTTATTCTCTAGCTATATTTATCAAGTCGTTAGACTGCATATTTCGTTAACTACAGTTAAGTCTATCAACTCAATAATTTATTTTTTAAACTAATGTCTATGGGTATATTATTTTTCCTACAACTGTGCGATTTCTTTGTTATTACGTAACTATTATTGCCTTGGTTACGTATGGAAAGTAGATGAATGCAGACCAAGTGCGTTTCTGTAAGCAAAGAAACACTAGTGCGGAAAATGCTTCGTTACGTAACTGTCAAAAGAATGTTGTTTTGAGAGTGATTTAAATTTCGCGCCGAGCGCGGAATTCATATTTTGGCTACAGACGCTTATGGAAGAAGGAGATATGGTGAACCAGTGCTAGTAAATATGCAGTAATATATTTTGACGTTTATAAACATAACCTTAAATTGCAGTATATCTAATCTATAGACAACTAATAAAAAGATCCGAACAAAGTTAAATATTTCGATAAATGGTTTTATTTAAAGAGTAAGTGAAATACATAATATTTATTGTTTGTGCATATTTTTAACACAGTTGTTACTGTTGCTTATATTGACATAATGTAAAGTGGAAACTTTTGTACTGTCTAAAGAAACATTGATTTCTTCCGTACATGTTCATATTATTAACAGTAATATTATTGAGAACAATTCCGGAGGTTTTAAAATTACCAGTAACAGGCTGATTATCATTGTCGAAAATAGATGCAACATAGCATGATCCGGAGCTTCAATTATCTTTGGAGGTGTTTATGATAAAGAAGAATCACTCACTGTACTATTCCAATCTAGACAATTTTCAAGAAATTATCTTGAAGTTAGTAAAATATTTTTAAATAACAATGTGCAAGCAATCAACATACAAACCATAGCAACGCCGTAAAACATCGTGCTCTTGTAATATCATTAGAATTATATAAATTTGGATAATATTTTAGTGATTTATTAAATCGCACAGATGTAGGAAAAATGTTGTTTATAACACGTGCCGAAAAAGGTTACGTGCTCGTGCAGATTTCCGCACTCGGCAAACCTCGTGCGTTGAATTCTACAGTTGCACGTAACAAACCTTTTTCGGCACTTGTTATAAAAATAACTATTTCCTACAACTGTGCGATTTATTTGTTATTACGTAACTATTATTGCCTTGGTTACGTATGGGAAGTAGATGAATGCAGACCAAGTGCGCTTCCGAAAGCAAAGAAACACTAGTGCGGAAAGTGCTTCATTACGCAACTGTAAAAAAAGTTTTTTTGAGAGCGATTTAAATTTCGAGGCCAAGCGCGTAATTCATATTTTGGCCACAGACGCTTATGGAAGAACAAGATGCAGTGAGACAGCGCTAGTAAATATGCAGTAGTATATTTTGACGATTATAAACATAACCTTAAATTGCAGTATATCTAATCTGTACTAATAAAAAGAACCGTACAAAGTAAAATATATCGATAAATGGTTTTAAGTAAGTGAAATACATAATATTTATTGTGTGTGTATATTATTAACATAGTTGTTACAGTTGCTTATATTGACATAATGTAAAGTGGAATCTTTTGTATTGTCTAAAGAAACATTGATTTCTTCCGTACCTGTTCAAATTATTAACAGTAATATTATTGACAACAATTTCGGAGGCTTTAGAAGTACCAGCAACAGGTTGATTGTCATTGTCGAAAATAGATGCAACATAGCATGATCCGGAGCTTCAATTATCTTTGGAGGTTTTTATGATAAAGAAGAATCACTCATTGTACTATTCCAATCTAGACGATTTTGAAGAAATTATCTTGACGTTAGTAAAATATTTTTAAATAATGTAGAACAATGTGCAAGCAATCAACAAACAAACCATAGCAACGCCGTAAAACATCGTTAAATTCTGCACTTGCACGTAACCAGCCTTTTTCGGCACTTGTTATAAAAATAACTATTATATAAATGAGTATGCAGTAAACATTACTCAGAATCAAAACAGTGACTGACTCAGTCCTTGTCTAACACATTATTGATATAGGAAACATTCAGCAACACTGTATCCCTATATTCCCATACTGCTGGAAGATTTGATTTTGACTATAGAAATATTATTTTTTTTGCTTTAGAATAATTTTTTTGTTTTCAAAATTATAAATATTATTAAATGGGCATAAAAATCTTTTAACAGACTTTTTGGAGTTTTCCGAAATATACGTATTGATATTTAACGACTTGTTAAAAATTTCAACCAAGTATAATATACGCGAGGTGGCAAATGAATTCAACGCCGTCAGTTCTCATTGTTTAAAAAGTAACAGATATGTTGCAGAATACGCCCATATATCATTCATCTGCCACAAGAGTGTCACAACTCTAAATTTAGTATTTATGAGTTATGCCCCTGCTTGTAAAAAAAATATTTGAATTGAATCTGTAATAATCTATCATAAGTTTTATTTAGCGTGAAACATGGGATTTTCAATTTCCATTGAAACTAAATGACAGCAATATATAAGAACATTCCATTTAAAATAGCAGTCAAATTGTTATCAAAATAAACAGGACTTTGATCTATAATATTTATTTACTGTCCATGGTGGATGGTAAGTAAATATTATAGTTCTGATGTTACTATGGAAGCCACTGTGCAATAAAATTTTCACTTACTGTGTTTAAATTTTGTCACTAATAGGTAACTTACAGTACAAGTATTGTAAAAATGTAATCATTGATTTGATTTTTCCATTGTTTTTAAAATCACTAGGCTGAAAACTGTACTTTTACGGGTACGAGCATATTTTGACAGTTCGATCCGAAGGCAGGGGCTTGCAAATTGCGAGTACTAGCAAAACAGTTTCTAGACGCGTAATACACAAGAGTTTTCGCGTCGGTGAATGAAATTATTGATTTAAAATTACAAACAAATTCTCTAAACTCCAAACACTCAATGTATGAGATTGACAAGAGTTCCTAATTTTTACCGAACGGGGTTCGGGAAACACATAGTTTTTACCAAACGGCGTACAGTAAACATAGTCTTCGAACGGCGTTCGGTAAAATTATATTTTCGAACGGCGTTTCGTAATACTTTGTTTCCAAGTAGCGTTCGGTAAATATTTAGTTTCCGAAGGTTATATAAAACTATCAATCGCGGACGGAGGCCCGAAACAGAGCTGGGCAATAGCTAGCTACTTTTTGTAGCTTAGCTACTAGCTTAGCTACGTTTACCTTAGCTGTAGCTGTAGCTTAGCTAGATGTGAAAAAATATAGCTGTAGCTTGTTGCGAGCTATGTTTTTTTTTCAGGCTTATAACATATAACCAACCCTATGTTATATAATAAAAAATTCTTAATTTTGTCTCACCTACTTACCCTAAAAAAACTAGTTTTTGAACACTTGTATTTGATTGAAAAACTTATTAACTGTAGTTTTTTAATATTATTTTGTATTTAATATCAAAACAAAAATTCTGCTTCGTACAAAATTTAAAATTGTATTTTCCTTCTTATACTCGTAGATGTAGACACCGGTACATTATTTAAGCTGGAAAGATGGAGTACGAACAGCATTGCACTATTAATTTTGCAGGACCTGCTGTCAGTTGCTCTTAATTATTCGCAATGTCTGTACATGTCGATGTCTACTATCTCATTTCTATGCTGCCTGTTATCTTGCACTTATTTAATTTTAGATCTAGATAATAGCAAAAATTTTCGCAAAAAGTCTTTCCTTTTCAGCGCAACGGCATGATTGATTTTTTGCTATTAATTTGTTTTAACTAATATGTTTACCAGAACGATAGAATGTTCAAAACTATGATTTTAAATAATTATTTAGAATAATAAGATGAAATTTTATAATTGGAAAACGAGTATACTCTTGAATATGTATGTTCCATTAGCGTAAAAAGGCTGTGCAGGGCAGTGCAATGCGCCGGGGTCCCAGGCTTAAGAGCCCCTCCACGGTTTCACGAAAATAAATAATAGGGATAAAAGGGATTTTTTTGATGTAAATACGGCCCTTTTATTATTTTTAACAATTCCAATGTCTGTAGCATCAGCAGAAAAAATCATTTAGGAAATTTAAAATGAAACAAGAAAGACTAAATGAACTTTTTGTTATTGCTTTAAAAAATGAAGCCGCCAGTAAATTAAATTTAAGTAAACTAATTCAAACTTTTCTGATATGAAAGCAAGAAGAATACAAATCAAAATTTCATTAGCTTTATATTTAACGCTGTTTTATTTTAGATGTATTTTCTTTTTATAAATATATATACCGGATGTCTACTTTTTTTTCCAACATAGTAAATTTTGATTAGCTGATATTTCTCTATTATCTTTTACTTATTAACTTTAGAGCAGAAGTGTAATGAAGAAAACTGTTCTGAATGAAAAATTGCATCCAACGATTACTAAGTTTGTTGTTCAGTTGTTTCTGAACAATAATTATTTGTTTATTTCTGACGGATTTGACATTCCTTTTGATTTACCACTTCAAAAATTATGTTTCCCTATTTCTAATAATAGATTCTAATAATCAAAAATCAAAGGAAATATATAAGATGGCGGAAATAACAAATAATGTAATTCTTACATAAAAAATAATTCAACGATAGTAGGCACTGCATGCAATTTTTAATTCTGAACACTTATTTCATTATACTTCTGCTCTAAAATTAATAGGTAAGGAGATATGGCCTAATGAAAATTTTTGTATCTCCTATATTTAAAAAAAAAAAATAGACACGCGGCATAATCTTGTTAACTTCTTATTTTATAATTTGTCCATAGTTTATTACTATTTTTTTTTATATTTATATATATTTCCAAAATGGCGGTTCCAAAGTGGCGGCCTCCAAAAAATAACTACTTGTTGCGTATTCGCTCTACTAAGAGGTTTCTTGGAAATTTCCTATTCTGAAAACGGATTCGTTATCAGAGAGGGGTGAAGTTCGTACCAACTGATCACTTTTTTCATACACCTTTTTTGATCACTCAAGATTTTACCAGTGACTTTTCCAAAAAGATTGGTCAATTCTGGATCATCATCTTGGAATTTCAAAAAGTATCATACGGCATCATACAATAGATATTCTGGCGATAATTTTGAGCCCCTGCAGGATTTTTTACATCAAATATATATATATACCGTGTGTCCCACGTAAATATTGGCAGAAGCAGTTAACATGTAAAATCAGTAAATAAAAAGTGTCTTGCAATAAATTATGGGATCAAATTTTATATCATAATACTGCCAATATCCCTACATCTTATATAATACAGATTATTTTATTTTGATAACATCTTTGGGGGCCGTGATTTGACGTCTGGTAACCGCAAAATATATCACTTACAGAGATCTGCTTCGGCAGAGTGCCACGCCATTTATTTATTTGATAACGAAATTTAATGATATTAATAAAAATATTTCCTAATTTTTCGCCTTCTATTTTATTGCTATTGAAGTAAAGTGCCTGCAATTTGTTTTAGAATTTTAATCTGACACTGTCATCTGTCAGTGTCATTATTAATATTTTAATTTATCTAATAGTTTCTGACGAAGTATTCAGATATTTGTCTTGTAGTGCGCCCTCCATAATACATTCTAATAATATTTGGATAGTCCTCGACTTTTAAAATATTCAAAATGACAGTGACAGATTAAAATATTTAAAACAAATTGCAAGCACTTTATGTCAGTAGCAATAAAATAGTAGGCGGAAAATTAAGAATGATTTTTATTAATTTTATTGAATTACGCTATCAAAATGTAATAATCTGTATTAAATAAGATGTAGGGATATTGGCAGTATTGTAATATAAAATTTGGTTCCATAGTTTTTTGCCGGACACTTTTTATTTATAAAAAATTGATTTTGCATGTTAACTGCCTATGCCAACATTTACTTGGGACATATACAGGATGATGAACGCAATCTCAAACATAGGGATTTAACATGTAAAATCACAATTTTGTAATTTTCTGCTTCCCTAATTATTTTAACCAAAAATGCTTCAAATAAAAGTTTTAGGGAATAAAATTTTGCATCTAATACAAAATTAATTTTGCATGCTTCGCAACGGCACAAATTTGATCTAAAAATAACGAAAATAGCCTGAAAACTATTGATAGTTAATTTTTGGCTTAGATGCAGAATGTTATGCCCTAAAACTCTTATTCGAAGCTTTTTTGTTTAAAATAATTAGGGAAGCAGGAAATTACAAAATTATGATTTTACATGTTAAATCCCTACATCGAGAGTCGCTTTCACCACCTTGTATATATATATATATATATATATATATATATATATATATATATATATATATATATATATATATATATATATATATTTACTTTGTTCGGTTGTTTTTATTAATTGTGTACGGATTAGATATACTCCAATAAAAGGTTACGTTTATATATATATATATATATATATATATATATATCCGTACTATACTCGTATATGAACTTTTTAAATATAGGCTAATGGGGACCCAAAAAACTATCTTACGTAGCGGCCACTAATTTATAATTACGCTACTGGTATGTTCTTCATATTTTAATATTTAAATTATGATAATTTTTCAAATTAAATTATACGTTATTAACTTACTTTTATTAATACAACGTACTCATTTAACATAAATTCAAGGTGTTAATAATCTTGAGATTTTGAGATTACATATTACTCATGCAAAATTTGGAAAACATACATTTTCTCGCAATTCTTCAACAATTTCCGTGAAGGAATTAAAGATTAATGTAGAAAGATTTCCGTCTTTCGTCAAGGTCTGATTATGTAAATGCATCAGTACTTTACGTGAACATTTATATTTCATTTTGCGTGTGCTCCCATTTTTACAGCAATTTGATAGATTATTCCTTCAGCTTGTGATTAATAGTAGACCCATCTTTTGCTGACATGTTTTTTACTCAGCGACTTGCAAATCCATCACTCAAAATGTCGGGTTTTTACTACATCTGAATTCAACTTTAAATTCATTGTTGAGCTTTAATTTCATAACGCTGTTATTGTTTTTTAATTTTTAAATCGTCAACTTTTAGAATTTAATTTGCTAATTGCGCGCGCCGTTTTTTTTTATCTGAGTGAAAATAGTACAAATAAAATTATACAAAGTTATTCTTTCCGTATCTAATTATTAATTAATTATTTACATACTTGTTATCTCTTAAAATATATATATATATATATATATATATCATCACGCCTTTTACCCATTACTGGGTGTGGCATTCCGCCAAAGCAGATCTCGGTAAGCGATATATTTAAGCGCGTGAAGTGCGGTTACGAGCCGTCAAATCACGGCCCCCAAAGATGTTAGTGAAGGAGGAGCCACAGGGGTAATTTTAAATTGGTGAAAATGTTTTGTCGGCTGTGGGGATCGAACCAGGGTTCTTTGGATCCACAGGCCGACACTAAGAACCCCATTATCTCTTGTACTGTATTATTAATAGTACAGTAGTGTGATAACATTACGGCATTCTAAGTCGACGATCCCGAGTTCGAATCCCACTTAGTTCTAAATCTCGGTGAGTTTGGAACCTATAGTATAAATAAATAAATAATTTTCGAACAATTCTAGTCAGTAGAATACAAAATTTTGTTGTCTTACGGCCAATAGATATTTTTTACTTTCCTGATCTTTGATGGAAAAAGTATTATGATGGCGATTTGTTTCTATCTAGAGATTTTGATGAATCTTCACGCTTTAGACCATACTGAACTAAAAAACATAGATCCAAAAAAAGTCGGTCTATCAGTCTATATATTTTTGTATCTATCTGGCTACAGCAGATTTTTTGCTTCTTATTTTATAGTTTTTCATTATAGGTTTAATCGACTGATGGCCCTTTGCATTACTACTGTTTAATTTCTCGGTTTAACTAAGCTGAGTTTAAGTTAAGCCATGGTTTAAATTTTTAATGGTTTGAACGAGTAACATCTAACTGCGGCTTACTTAAGCCTTAGATTTTATGACAATATGTTTCAGGAGTATTATACCTGGTATGAATTTAGGAATTTTTGTATATTCTCCTAACATTTTAGTAACTTTTGGTACTTGACATTTTGACATTTCAAGCACAAGTGAGCAGTTGTGTTTTTAAATTAATTATTGATGTTTTGTTTGTATTTTGGTATACATAATAAATATTACATTATAAAACACACAATTAATATTAAAATAAAATATTTTTTGTAGATGGCGGAAAAAATATGCATATGTCATTTCTAGTAAATTATTACTTACAAATTATACGGAAATTCTAATTGATGACTGAAGTTAATAAACTATATATATTTTACCTCTTCAAACCAAATCGTTTAAAAAATTTTTCATTATCGGACCTATAAAATTATTTACTTCTTTCATATATTTTTCTTATATGAATATTTTCTGTAGCTCTTATGTCTTCTTATTGTCCATATCGTCAATATCAAAAATGTCATTAATTTTCAAAGTAAACCCTTCAGTGGTGACGCACGGTCTCAGAGACCATAAGCAAACATTTCCACCAATAAAATTTGTTGTGGGGGGGGCTTCACCCTGTCGCCTCGTAAGTGCATCCGAGGTGAGACGACAAGTTAGAGTGTGGAGTTGCAGTTTTAACTGATTTGTTGTTTTACGTAGATTTTTGTTAACGGTCGCCTAGACCGGTGTCACCACTGGCGTTCCAAAAATATCGTTCAGGTAATTTTTTTTGAAACGTACATTTTTTCATTTTATTTCAATTTTGCTTATACTAGTGCAATGTCAACCTACGAAAAAGAGCAAGTAAGGCTTGAACGGCTTATGAGTGAAGTATTCAACGATGAAGAGGAAGAAGTATTACCCGATGATGAGAATGAAGAAGTGATACATGCTGCGAATACTAGTAAGAAGATTTTGAGGAGAAAATTTCTTGAAGATTTAGCACGAAGTCTAATTGAGCCTGATCTAAAAGTTCGAGTTCAAATGACCAATCTGCCAAAAACCATTCGCTTCAGAATATCCGAAATTTTTAACATACCACTGCCGCAAGAAGAGGCACCACAGGAAAGAAGATTGTTAGGAAGATGCGCAGAATGTGGTCATAAGAAAAATCGAAAGACTAAGTACTGTTGCAGAAAATGTAATAAATTTTTGTGTTTAGAACATATTGGCGTTGTCTGCAATAATTGTTTTCGTACTCTGAACACATGTGAATAACATATTTTCTTTATGTAAAACTTCAACAAATATAAGTTTTTCATTTCTAAAGTTTTTTTGTCCGTTTTAAATAGTAATAAATTCAATAAATTTTGTTACATATTCAGCAGTGACGTTATGCGGAACACCAGACCGGCGTCACCACTCGAGTTCGAATTTTCCGAGTCACCACTGAAGGGTTAAAAGAACACGTTCACATATTTTCTTTCAAGCAGGTAATCGGCAACTGTCACGTAATTGTACTATTATGCCGAAGATGCAGTAGGGTTTAAGTTAAACTAAAAAAGGACTGTTTAGTACCTGTGCGAACCGCTTAAAATTTAAACCTTGGTTTAAATGTTACACGGTAATGGTGCAAATGGCCATTAGGGTTAGTGACATTATTATTATTATTATTATTATTAACAAGGTGTGTCCAGCAAAAACTTTATTCGATCGGCTTAAATTTTTTATTTTTAATGACAGTAAAATAGCAGAATTCTAGTCCTATAGAGGGTGACAATTGACTAATAAATTTGATATTTAAAATTAGATAGATTATAATAAATAAAATAAAATTTAACGTATAAAATACGTGCGGTTTTCTATTACTACTAGCGCAATCTGTGAACGAAAAGAGAATCAATACTGGGCGTTCATATTCCTGCTACGCAGGATCCTGCCGTATTTCACTGCTGATTCTCAAACTGTTACACCAGATGTCTCAAAGTATTATGTCCGGAATACTCACTTGCTCGTTTTAAAACAGGACGCTTTTTGTAGATTCGAAATTTAATTGATTTAATTAAGTGCCTAATAATTGATTTATCGTTTAATTAGTTTTGTCATCAAGTATCATTATTTAAAAAGACCTGTCTCATTTAATGCCAAGGAGTAAAAAATAGATTAGCTTCAAAACTTTCGATGAGAATTTATTAGCCTTTTTTGTACCCATTTTTTAGTTAGTACCAAATAATTGAAACTTTAAAAGTTTAGAAAATCGGAGTAAAAACTCTTGAAGCTCTAGCTTTTTATTTTTAATCCATTATATGCGCTAATGTATTGTGCAAGTTGGTGCATTGTGTCACAAATTAAAGAGTAGTCTAAGAACCACAAGGAGCATCGTATATCAAAACAATTTAATTAGCGTCAGGTTTCAAATCCTTCCAGGGAACACAGGCGACCGCACAAACACGCAGAGAAATCATCAACACGGAAATTAAAGAACTTCTAAATTATTCCTTAAATACTTCACGAATAATACGCAGGTATTTCAAGATGTTGAAAGAGTAATTAACATAAATGTTATTAAAACTGCTGGGGGAAATGGATCATTATTATTTGATGAAGTTTCTGAGTTATTTCAAGAATGTTTTCATCTTACAAAGTTTAATATTGAAGTATACCGCGGTATTTAAAATAAATAAATAAAGTGTTTCTAGTTAATTACTTTCCATTAATTTCTTAATTAAATTTGTTGACACAGATCAGACTGTAAACATGAAAATATAAATTTTATAAATCAGCAGCATCATCATCAGTATCACGAAAGTATTCTCGTTACGCGGTTAATTCTTTCTGGTCAGAATCTCAATGTGTGCAAAGTTATTTGAGAACTATTTTAACCAAAGTAACATTAAACGGCCCAGAAGTAAACTTTTTAGGTCCGGTATTTCCAACTCCATTTAAAGTTATTTAGTCGTAGAATAAAATTTATTTGAAGATTAAACTTAATTTTGCACATTTATAATCTCAGTTAAAATTTTATTCAAGATTAAATGTGTTATTTAAAAACTAAATTTAACTGCTCTGTTTGATAGCTAATAAAATTGTGTTCCCCCACAGGCTGCGTTTTTACTGGACTGTTTTGTGTGTACTGCAAAACTGTCGTTTTTGCTCGCGTACAAAGCTGATGAAATAATCAGGTTGAACTTGATCATGTCCGTTGAACTTGTTTGATAAACTTGTCAGTTTGAGCAAATCTAAAGTGTGTGCGGTTTTTAAAAAAGACAGTTTGTGCAGTAGCATAGTTGATAAAAAGATTTTGCGCAATTTGTATTTCGCAACGAATTTGTTTAACATGACGGATCTTCGCCAGATTAGTAAAAAGAAATTAATTGGAATTTGTAGAACTGTATCGCAGTCTTCCGTGTTTATGGGAAATAAAATTTCCAGCGAACAGTGATCGTATTAAGAAAGACAACGCATATGAACGGCTGAAAGGGTACAATAAGTACTGTAATCTATTCTTAAATAATTAAACCAATCTCCAGCTTCTAGTTTAAGTTATTTTAACAGGTTAATATGAGATAACTGGCTCGTCTTCAGATCTATTTATTTGCCTCTTTCGTCCGTTTCTTTTTCTTTTTGATTTTATGGCAAATGCCGCCGCCACTGCACACAAATATATTGTCTTAATATTTATTCAGTTGCTAAATAAAACTGAAGTCTGTGTGCAACTCGCGTTTGTCGTTTTTATTAGAATAGACTTGATCGTCGAACAAAACAGTCCATCAAAAACGCAATCTGTGGGTACCTTGAGCTGAACAGCTGAGCTTGTCAATTATGGAAACATATTTCCAAGATATATTTGAAGACGACGATAAAGAAATTTTTCATTATATTGAACATTCATGTATTATAGGACCAGGCACAGATACTTTGAATATGTGGAATGAAATATTTATTTGTTTCATTCAGAGCTGGGCAGTAGCTAGCTACTTTTGTAGCTTAGCTACTAGCTTAACTACATTTACCTTAGCTGTAGCTGTAACTTAGCTAACTGTGAAAAAATATAGCTGTAGCTTGTATCTAGCTACTTTTTTTTCTATTAGCTTAAAAATAACAACTGAAGCTACTTTTAAAGCTACTTTTTGTAGCTTCAAGCTACTTTTTGTATCTTCAAGCTACTTTTTGTAGCTTAAAGCTACTTTTTAAGCAGAAGGTCAACAAAGTACGCATGCGTACAAGCTAAACCCACACAAAATAATTATTTGTTGCCGGTTCTAACTGGCTCTAATACGCAAAAATACACAGTAGGTGCCAGATGGTATTTGCTATTTTTGATATTTATGTACATAATAGTAAATTAACAGTCATTATAACAAAAGACTGATCATATGACAATGGCAAATTTAATTGTTTCACAATAATTTAAAAAAGTAGCTTTAAAATTTAACAGCTACTTTAACGAAAGCTTTTAGCTGTAGCTTAGCTATATTTGACAAAATATAGCTTATAGCTGTAGCTTAGCTACTTTTTTAAAGAATAGCTGTAGCTGTAGCTTAGCTACTTTTTTTAAGTAGCTTGCCCAGCTCTGGTTTCATTAGGAATAAAAATACAAATTTCACGGTCCAGTAATAAATAATACGAGACTAGAAATAGTATTTTTAGTCCATTTGAAACATATTATTTTTTTACCCAGTTATTTAGAACATTTCGTAGATTAATTCAAATTAAACTGAAACAAAATAACCAAATTTGTTTTTCTACGACTACTATGAAAAGTTGATTTTTATGCATTCAGTTGTCATAGTAAAGTTGATGGTTACTGAGTAACGAATAATAAAATACTTTACCGCGCGTCTCCTATAGCAACAAGCGGTAAAATACTTTACCGCTCGCTTAGAAAAATATAAATTGTTGCTGAAATTTTAATTTATTGAAACAATACTTAAAAAATCTAAAATATAGTATAGATTCATTTATACACTTTTACACGTATTATACATGAAGTTTGTTGCGCTATGATTTGAAGTTGAACCTGAACGCAGTTGGGCAGCGAGCCAACATAATGGGGATAAGGGATGTTAAAATTGAAAGTGCAGTTTTCACAGTTTTGAATATTTATTCCGGAACTTGAAATGGTGTTTGATAAATTTGAGGATAAATTAGATATTTGTGATATTCTCATTAGAATTTTCAGTTAGTACGCCAATCACTATTTTCTGAGATTTTTGAGCACATTTTTTATTTATGTATGAAAATTTATCACAAACAATTATTGTTGATAACAGAATTTTTTAATTATTTACTTGGATACTGATATCGTTATGGTTACATACAATACAGAAATTGGTGGAACGTGAATTGAACTGGCCCCATATTATTTTTTAAAATTTTTTAGTAAATAAAGTCGTAGAAAAAATTATGTGTGTGCTCGAGCAATAAAGATTCACTTTACACTCTTGATACACAAATAACTATTATCATCATGACCACTAGTAAAAATTTTCATTATATATGTCGATCACTACGAGCAATAAATATTTTACAAATATATTATTTTTGTCTTTACCTACTACATCAGATTTTCTATTATTATTTGAAAATCTAGACGTTGTCTACCAGTAATATAATTTCACTATTTGTCGCCTCATTTAAACCTCGACTCGATGTCGTACGTCACTTCTTGCAATAAACTGGGGTCAAGCGATTTGTTAAAAAGATAATTACCACTCATTAATTTTTTATGATGCCTAATCCATTAATTATTACGGTGGTGAGGGTAGCGTTACGGAATTCGAAGTTCGAATCTTTCTCAAGCTAAAAATATATTAACCACCACACCGTGGCTTGGTGAGATCGGACCCTTTACTGTATTCGTAATTGGGTTTAAGTTTATGTTGTACAAAGTAGCATTAATAAATAAATAATATATAAACCAAACTTATAATGAAAAGAGATATATTTACACCTCCGTTAGAAAAGTGAAGTCTTCCAGCCCAGCAGGAGAGTTAAATAGCTTAGAGAATGATAGGGTAGTTGCAATATACTCACAACAATTATTAGATTTTTAAATAAATTGTGTTATACATGAAAGAGACGCATAACAAAATAGATAAAAAATTGGATAAAATCAGATTTGAATCAAATGGCTACCGAGCTTAGTTCGTTTAAAATATATGACCGGAGGTTCAAATCTATCCCAATTCTTCTCTTTATAATTTATTTATATTATATAAGTAGCTCAGTGGTATCTAGTAGAACTGTACTAACACCTTCGGAGGCCGTGATTCACCTCACTTCACGTGCATAAATAGAAGAACGAGTATATCATTTACCGAAATCTCCTACTGCTAAAAAGCTTAATAATACGAGGGCAAGGTGAAAAGTCCCTGAAAAATGAAACAAGAAATGATTTATTTGTTCAAAACATATTTTATTTCTCAACATAATCTCCTTGTAGATCGATACACTTCGTCCAACGTTTTTCTAATTTTTAGATCCCTTCCAAATAATACGATTTTGGCAATCCTTCAAAATAGACGTTTGTCTCAGCGATGACCTCATCGTCGGAGCCATATCTCTTTCCGCCGAGCCATGTCTTCAATTCGTAGCGCAATTCATGCAATTTTTTAACTTGTCACACGGTCGCGCTTGTTGTCAACAGAGAGCAAATGCGGCACCCATCAGGCAGATAGCTTTCTCATATTCAAAAATTTATGCAAAATGTTCCGTATAGCCACAGCTAGCTGGTGCTCTTTAACTCGCCGATCGTCCAATATCATACCATGGATTTTATCGACGATTTCTGGCGTTGTAACCTCAATTGGACGACCAGAACGTTCGGCGTCTTTTGTGGTCATATTACCATAACTTTATGCACTAGTGCACAAAATCAAACTTTCCATTAGTTTTCAAGGTAATTTAAACATTAATTTGAATGCTGCGAGTACAAAAAATAGTTTTCAATTGCAATTACACAGACTCACATTGTATGAAAAATGTTTAACCTATGCTGTCGCACTAATTTATGCTAACTTACCGCAAGAACTAAAATTATCCAAATCGTTTAACATATTTGAGGCTAATTTATTTACAATTCTGTTATCAAAATATTATACCTCAGTAAATTAATATTTAGACGAAAGAAATCTGTAATTTTTTTGTACTAATTTTCTGTATGCACTGTTAACTGTTACCATATCTATATTGATCATCGGTAAATACACAAATAAATGAAAATAAAATAAAAAAATCAAATTCATACTTCAAAATTATTTAAGTCTGTTATTAGTTTTTGCAAGAAAATAATTAGCTTTCAAATTTTCATAATTTAACATGAAAATAATTTATAAATGATTCTCAATAAGGTATTTTATTTATGTATAGTTCACGCATGCGAATCGTGTTGAGAATTTTTTTTATTATTTTTTTTTTAAATTGTTAGAAATAAATTTTGTCTATTTAATTTTATTTGCCTGTTTAAATTAAATATGGGGCAGATCGCTCAGTGGTATCGTATCGAATTGTGGATTTGGAATTCCGGATTCGATTTCCACAGCCGGCAAACAATTTTCATCACATTAAAATTGTCTGTGCGGATTCATTAACATCTTGGACGGACGTGATTTAAATATATCACTTACCAAGATCAGCTACAGCAGAATACCATACCCAGTAATGGGTGAAAGGCATGATGATATATTTACTTTCATTTTTATATAAAATATTTAACATCTGCAATAACTATTTTCCTCCGTTTCATTTCTACTGCTCATGTAAACACATTCATTCTAATTCTACGCAAATCTGATGTCTTTGATTACTTTTAAAAATTAACGAACAGTTAAGAAATCTGTACACATTACATTAGTTATTGTACTTTTAAATGATTTTCTACGCTAACAAACAAGTTACAACGTAGCTCACCAATTAGTTTACATCGTGAAAATTGTTAATTTGCGCTGACTGCTGAGTTCGACTAATTTAGTACAGTGCGGACATTTACAGAGCAAACAGAGTTTCCGACGTTTTGTGAACATTTTAGTGAATATTTAATGTGAAAATTATAGGGCTTGAAATTTACAGCAGCAAAATGGTAAATATTGCTTCAGTACGTGAAATTATTAAAATTATTGTATTTCTTTTTTATTGTTCAGAATTTTCTCTATTTTATCGAGAAACTGAAATTGAATTAGTTATTTTTATATTTCATTGAAAATAAATTTGTTTCTAAGAATTAAAAAAGTATTTTTCCTACAACTGTGCGTTTTTTTTGTTATTACGTAACTATTATTGCCTTGGTTACGTATGGAAAGTAGACAAATGCAGACCAAGTGCGTTTCTGTAAGCAAAGAAACAGTAGTGCGCAAAGTAATTCATTACGCAACTGTAAACAAAAAGTTGTATTGAGAGCGATTTAAAATTCGCGCCTAGCGCGGAATTCATATTTTGGTCACAGACGCTTATGGAAGAAGAAGATGCAGTGAGCCAGCGCTAGTAAATATGCAGTAGTGTATTTTGACGTTTATAAACATAACTTTAAATTGCAGTATATCTAATCTGTACACAACTAATAAAAAGAACCGAACAAAGTCAAATATATCGATAAATGGTTTTATTTTAAGAGTAAGTGAAACACATAATATTTATTGTTTGTGTATATTATTCACACAGTTGTTACAATTGCTAATATTAACATAATGTAAAGTGGAAACTTTTGTACTGTCTAAAGAAACATTAATTTCTTCCGTAGCTGTTCATATTATAACCAGTAATATTATTGACAACAATTTCGGACGTTTTAGAAGTATCAGCAGCACGTTGATTGTCATTGTCGAAAATAGATCCAGCATAGCATGATCTGGGGCTTCAATTATCTTTGGAGGTGTTTATAATAAAGAAGAATCACTCACTGTAGTATTCCAATCTAGACGATTTTGAAGAAATTGTCTTGAAATTAGTGAAATATTTTTAAATAACGTAGAACAATGTTCAAGCAATCAACAAAGAAACCATGGCAACGCAGTAAAACATCGTTCTCATGTAATATCATTAAGATTTTATAAATTTTGACAATATTTTAATGATTTTCTAAATCGCACAGTTGTAGGAAAAATGTTGTTTATAACACGTGCCAAAAAAGGTTACGTGCTGGTGCAGAATTAAATTCTGCATTTGCACGTAAGTAGCCTTCTTCGGCACTTGTTATAAAAATAACTATTCTTCTTCTTGTTTTTAGTCGTACAATAATTTTGAAGTGTCATTCCGGTTTAAGAAATTTTTCATTTCCAATCCTGGAAAAATTATTTAAATTACGTGATATTGGGTGCATTCATAATTCAAGTGTCGTGTACAAAAGAAACATTAATATATAAGTGATAATGAAATGGAATAGCCTGCGTGGACTTCCGATTATTTCAGAAACCGGATTCACTTATATGTCAATAGACAGTGGCGGATTAGGCTCGATGCCGCCCTAGGCCCCGTTTGATATGCCACTTTTTTGCGTTATGAGGGAGTGATTATTAAAATTAAATATCTAATTTTCAAATATTTAAATTTTTATGGATAAAATAATAATACAAAGACAAATTGTCAATGAATCAATAAAACAAAGACAAATTGTCAATTGCGATGTGGAACTAAGTCTTAAAAATAATAATATTAGAACAGTAGGCAATGTGAAATATTACTGGTAGCTGATTGCTGCTCAAAGTAAACATTTATATTATTATTTGTAACACATTTTGGCGTCTTAAGCTACATTCACAAATCGAAATTAGTTTTTGTTTTGTAACAAAACGGGTAATTCAGAATTTGGTTTTGTTTATAAATTATGATATTTCACTATCAACTCAGCTTCGAAAGATACAGACTAATTAAGCGTTATCTTAAGTATCTTTCTAAAGTTGACTTGACAGAGTTTATTTTGTTTATCAAATTTATTAGTGCATATGTTATAACTTCAGTATTCTGTAGATGATTATTTATCAAGTTTATAGCTTTTCTGAATTGTCGCGTCTGGTTACACGGGATGTGATGACATATCTGGGTAAATTATAGCTAAGCGAGGGGTCGGAATGATTTAACCTCGTCTGGGTTTTTTTATGTAAACGCATATGTACGACCATCGCGACGATACCACCCCCTTACCCTTTGTCAGAACATCCCATGGAAACAACAACAATTTAGTTAGTGGTAGTTTGGCTTCGAACGAGACGAGTTGTCTCGTCGGTGCAAGATGTAGATTTTGCCATGCATTTAAGTACTTAGTTACTTAAAATAAGTTTTAGTCATACGTTGTTGTTGTGGTTTGCCGTTGTCAATTAATTTGTCTAATTTACAATACTTAATTTTAAACTTTTTAAATTTTATGCTTTATTTATATTTTGACAAAAAACAGTTCGGTTTTAGCTGTACGTAAAGTTACCCGCTGTTGTCGTTATAGAAGTGCGCGATCGCGATTCAATACATTACATTGGCAGCAGTCGGTAGAATGTGGCCTCTGAATAGGCAAATATAAATTTTTATTTTATTTACCTGTCGCATTTCAAAGAATTTACGTTTTCCGCTCGTTTCGATTTTAAATTTAGTTGTAATCCTTTGATTACATGGCGCAGTCATTGTTTATTGTTTATTATTCTTGTGTTTTAAGTAAAAATGGCAACGCAACGTATGAAAGTGTATTTGTATATATATATAGAATTAGTGAAGTTACAAAAGTGTGTTCAACAACCAAGTGTAATTAAAGTGCGAAGTTTTGTGTCGACTATAATCATGTTCCCACTCCATGGTTATGAGTTTGACGGCTTCAATGGAACAGAACCATTTCGTTTCCGGTCGGAGGTCCATCAGCCTACATATGTAATTCAGCGGACTCCGGCCAGTGTTATTCAGCAGCCGACGCCGGTTTCTTGGAATCCGACGTTCAGTAATGGAGGTAATGCGGATGGTACTACAGTGTACGTAGTACCACGCCATTCGTATGGCTTCAACCTCCATTATCAAGTTAAGCCTCTGACCATTGAGGTAGCACACATCGATGCTGCAGAATTTGATGCGTTGCTACGGTCAGAGAATCGGACGGCTGTTGATATCCCTCGACATTTGGAAGAAGTCGAGTATGAGGGAAGCGAGATGTTGGCAGATGTCAATAAAGATGACATCACGGTTGTTGAGCAAAACACTGATGAGCACACTGTGCAGGTAAATGAGTCAATCTGCGTACCTGTCAGTGTTTGTGAAGAAAGTTCTGAAAGAGTTGTGCACCATGCACAAAATGTACGTAGCTTTCGTAGCTGCGAAAATGCAGTTTCTGCTTACCGCCACCAGCAGCAACAGAAGCAGCCGATGTCCAGGTCGCGCGATCTGGAGAGACATCGTGAAGAGATGCGCGCCGGCAGATTCCATCAACCAAAGCAGATCAGTTGTTACTGCCCTTATCTCGAACAGCTGATCTTGGAACGAGGTCATCGCCCGCCACCGAAGCCACCTCCCTTGCCCCTGTCACTGTGGTGTGAAGTGACAATAATTCTCAAGTGTTTGTGTATTGTGACCAGCCCCATGTGTTTGTGTTTATGCGTACCGACGTCACGCGGTCACAAGCCCAAGACGGTACTAGAACTGTCCCTTTTCCGCTACCTGATGCCGTCTCAGTTTTTTTGTGTTTAATAATTAAGTGTTGCATGTTTGCATGCTAATTAAGATTATTATTAAAATAAACCATGGTTTATTTAAGCTGTCTGTCTCGTATTTGAAAAAATGTGTAATTTTGATTTATTTTGGCTACAAATTCAGATTTTAGCGAACATATGTTCAGTTAGGCATTTTTAGTTCTTGAATTTGTACAGTTTTGGCTACAAGTTCAGATTTTAGCGAACATATGTTCATTTAGGTATTTTAGCATCTGAATTTGTACAACTTTGATTTCTGAATTTGTACAATTTTGAATTTTGAGTTTGTACTACCTAGTAGAATTTGAGTTTGTTCAATTTAGCAATTTGTGTTCATTTATTAATATGTGTTAGTGTATTTTGTTGTATGTTTGATGCATCGATTTATCTCATTTTAATAAAGATTTTTGTGCCTTTCCGCTTATGCGTAGCATAAGTTGATATTTTAGTTGATTCAGTTTAATTCTGAATTTTATGTGTTTTTGAAAGTTTTTGTCTTTTGTCTTAGGTTATGCCTTAGTAATAATTATCTCGTAAGATATAATTATATTTGAACCTGGGGCAGTGTAACAAAACGGGTAATTCAGAATTTGGTTTTGTTTATAAATTATGATATTTCACTATCAACTCAGCTTCGAAAGATACAGACTAATTAAGCGTTATCTTAAGTATCTTTCTAAAGTTGACTTGACAGAGTTTATTTTGTTTATCAAATTTATTAGTGCATATGTTATAACTTCAGTATTCTGTAGATGATTATTTATCAAGTTTATAGCTTTTCTGAATTGTCGCGTCTGGTTACACGGGATGTGATGACATATCTGGGTAAATTATAGCTAAGCGAGGGGTCGGAATGATTTAACCTCGTCTGGGTTTTTTTATGTAAACGCATATGTACGACCATCGCGACGATACCACCCCCTTACCCTTTGTCAGAACATCCCATGGAAACAACAACGGATTAGTTAGTGGTAGTTTGGCTTCTAACGAGACGAGTTGTTTCGTCTGTGCAAGATGTAGGTCTTGCCATGTATTTTAGTATTTTGTAACTTAAAGATTAGTTTATTCATACGTTGTCGTTGTTGTTGTTGTTTCCATTGCCGGATAATATGTTTAATTTCAATTATCAATATTAGTTTATAACTTCTGTAAATTTTAAGCATTTATATTTTTATATATTTTCTTTTATGTTTTAAATATATATTTTTACAAGAAGTCTTCGTATTATTTTGTCTTATTTTATAATGAAGAGAAGCGCGACTCTCTCTCTCTCATTACAGTTTTATGCTTTATGTTTTAGTGTGTTTTTAGGTGGCATTCACAAATAGTTTTGCTTTTGTTGATTTTAGTTAGTAGTGACATCTATCATAAATTTTAGAAGATTGGTTATACTCAGAAAATCGGTAATACAGTAAATGCAACTGTCAAATGTGCTAGGTTACACATGCTGTTATATGTTGTTTGTTTACTTTCGTATTTTTTGGAAGAGCAAGGTAAATATTATCATAATAAGAAAGTAGGTATTAAAATCTTGTTTTTATTTTCATTCATTTTGACACTCGAATAAAAACAATCTTAGATTATCGTCAGTGCGAAGGATGATAGAAAGAGACAAGTATATATCACTACATCATTCTACGCTTCGTCCTATTGGTCTATTCCTAAGTATAAAACGTAAAACTAAAACATAAGTTTGGAGTTTGCAAACTTTTGTGTTAAAACCAAAACTAAATACTGATTTGTGAATGGCTGCATAAGATAACTTGTCTACAAGGTTATTAAAACAAAAATGGAAAACATAAAACAAAAACTAATTTCGATTTGTGAATGTAGCTTTAAATAAATCGTTTTAAATAAAAACCTTCCAATTTATATCTATTAGTATTCCTGCTTGCAGAAAGTAACATTCCACTTACTCATAGCTCCCAAAATCACTTTGAAAATAAATATTGTCTTTGACAGTAATTTTAGATATTAAATTCCGACATCCTGTGTAAAACGATGTTAGCACCGAGTTTCATACTGGTATAGTACCTGCAGCATATGATAATATTCCTGGTTAAAGCTACATCAAATCAAACCGCAGGAACTTTGTGATCCTCCTGTTCTTTCAAAGCTAAAATCTGTACGTTTAGTTATACGAATCTATTTTAATTTATGTAAAAGGTACTTTAGAGTTATATCCTCTATGGATTTAGTATAATCACATGTTAACTTCGTCACATGCATTTTTTTTAAGCTCGGAGTTATTAGCAATTCTCTTTCTGAATATATCCTCGTTTAAACTTCTTTTAATTGGCACAATTATTGTTAGGTACCGTTTACGACCTGCATTATACGTTTTAAATTTTAATTAATAGAAATAATTTCACATGATATGTTTTTAACTAACCATAACGCAAAACACTTGAAAAATCAGCTAATAAGCACAGTTTTATACGGATAAAATGCTATTACCAAGTAAATATGTTATGTGCTGTCAATTCGACACAATAGTGTGCTCGTATAGTACACCAAGTGCATTTCTTTCACGAAGTTTATATTCTATAAATCTTAGTAATGGGAATAAAATAGTTTTTTTTGTCGTTATTAGCAATGGTAAAAGAACATTTTAGTTATATCGCTCTTAGCACTACTACAGAGGAGAAACAAAATTATTTTTGTGATTGATGCAATAGAAACCGATTTTTACTACCAGTCGTGGAAAAAAAATTATCTTACATTAGCGGTATTTGATATAATTATACAATCGGTTCCAGTGACTAAAATTGAAAATTATTCACATGTGACTAAAATGTTTAAACCCATGAGCAACTAATAATTTATACCAATGCAATAGCTTGACAACAGTGATACTTCAAATATTTGACAGCATCTCCATTCAATTTAGTTTGAATTTTTTACTAACTTTATTGTAGAGAAACCGCTACTCTCAGATAATAATAATTTTTCTATTTCGGTGTTCTTGTAGCTCTATAAACGCACTGTAAACATGTTGTTAAAGAGATCTACAAGCGCACTGTTTTTGGCGCTTTTTATTTTGTAGGAGTGGTATGAATGCTCTAAAATCTGACCGATGAAAGACACATAACCTCAAAATTGTAAATTATCGATGTTGAAATATTACTAACAGAATATGCTAAAATCAGACAAAATTCAAAACATTCACATTACAGAAAAAAATAATGAATTATTGTAAAAAAATATGATATTTAAATTGTCTGTTTTATGATAAATGCTACCAACACGAATGATAAGAAACACCAACTTACATTTTTGACAAGTCGCAGTTTTTAAAAATCTAACAAACTTATAAAATTACCTCAATGGGGTAATGGCTCAGTGGTATCAAGTCGGCCTGTGGATCCAAAGAACCCTGGTTCGATCCCCATAGCCGACAAAACATTTTCACCAATTTAAAATTACACCTGTGGCTCCCTCACCGCCAACATCTTTGGAGGCCGTGATTTGACGGCTGGTAACCGCAATTCACGAGCATAAATATATCTTTTACTGATATCTGCTTTGGTAGAGTGCCACACCCAGTAATGGGTTAAAGGCGTGATTGTATATTTATTTATTTATTTATTTATCTAACAGCTTTTAATTACTTTTGAAAGAAGAAGCGTTATAGTTTTGATAACATATTTTTATTTATTTTTACCCCAATAGAAAAAATAGTATAAAGAACACGTTTCATAAGGCCTGTTAACAGATTGCCTTATAAAACTAGTTCTTTAATATACTATTATCGTACTATTGTGGAATGTATAGATATATTAACCACGATTGTTTTTTTATGTTCAATTATCGTTTGACACTGACAAGACATTTGATATGATATTAATAAAAAATAAAAATTACAAAGTAGTCATGGAATGGTTGTTATGGTACTTACTATGTTTATTATTTTGTTAATAGTTTTTTTCTATAATAATTATTGTGATCTCTCATTGTGAATTGTTAAAGAGAAAAATATGTTACAAAATAGATAAAAATGAGGATATTCTTCTAAATATTACAGGCACAAGAAGCATGCTTGAATTAAATTCCGAAGAAGTAAACTTATTTTCAATAACAAAAACGTCAGTAATAAATTTCCGTGTCTTCTCTATTATTCTCTCACTGAGCGACTAATGATACACATTATTTATTTCAAATAACTACAGTAACATTATTATTTTGAGTCGGTGATGTTTATCAGACGTGAGTGAAATGTCATTATATATGCCCGTGGGAATTATCACACTCGCGCATACACGCCCATGCTTCAATCATCTCATTCACGTATAATGACTTATTTCACTCACCTATAATATAAGGTATTATTATTTTATTTATCTAAATAGTGTATTATTATTTTATTTATCTTACCAAACGGCACGTGACCTCTCAGATTTTCTCTAGATACATTTTTATTTTTAAGCTTTCAAATGTTTTGCTTTAGCAAAATTACTGCAACAAACTGACATTAGATAAAACCTCTCGTCCTACGGACTCGGAATTTACAATGCAGTTTGCTTTCGTGTTTGTTGCTAAGCAAACAAAGTTGAGAAGTCAATTTCCAAATCACCAAATTAATTGTACGTTCTAAATAATTCGACAGTATAAATGATGTTAAGGTATTTCTAGCGTGAAAAATTTTTTTACATATGTGAATGAAACTCGGTGCACGTAAACATTGGATAGTCATAATCATCCTGTTAAAATATGAAACTCATTCACTGTCTGTGAACAAATATTTGCTGGTAAAGTTAAGTTCTTATACACGGGGCTTATGGCAATCGTTATTCAGAATCGCACATATTTGGTTCGTGTACCTCTAAAAATTTGAAGTTTAATTTGAAAAACTTGTTCTAGAACTATCCATGTATTAGGGTTGTTGATATTTCGAATATTCCAGGCTTCGAATGTTCGGATTTATTGAACATTTGGATTCGAACTTTCGAATTTTTGAATATTCCGAATTTACGAATTATTCGAATTGTGAATCTGCATCCTAACATGTTGATATTAATTATTTTCAGAATAAACTCATTTGCAGAATTGTGTATTAATTCATAAGTAATTATTATTAATTATTATCATTTGCCAAATTAATTCAATTTAGACTTAAAATTTCAATATACTGTCAAAAACGTTTTAATTAATACGTTTTTGTATCCTTTTTATTGTCATTTTGAAACGTTTTACTAAAAGTCCGTAACATTTAGATGGGCGGTAAGAGAATAGATGTCTTAAATAAGACGTCTAAACTTGCAGAGTTTTTGCAGGATACTTCGCCGAGTTTATTATTTAATTCGTGGCAGACTTTTCGCGAATTATGCGTGAGCATGTTTGGAGATGACATGTGGTGGTAATTCAGTGGCAAAAAAATCGGTAATTCGAAGCTTCGAAAAATTCGAAAATTCGTAAATTTGAAGCTTCAAAAAATCGAAAATCCGAAGCGTCGAAGTTTTTCTGACGAAGTTCAAAACATTCGAATGTTCGAACATTCAGAAATTCGAACTTCGGTGGAAATCAACGACCCTACCATGTATATTGTGTCAAAATGAGAATGTTTTTTACTGTTCTTTTGTTTTTAATGAAAAAGTAAGGATCGCCACGGTGGCACGGTATTTGAAAATTCACTAGATCAACAACCTGTTAATAATTCATGATAGGTATAAAACACTTATTTTATCCAATCTTTTTCTGACGCCACCGTCGCACTAGAATTACCTTAATGTTTTTTGTGTACTATCTAATACAAAAAAAATATATGTTATTTATAGTACATTGTATAAAATCTTAATTTTTACTTGATAGATGAGAGCAAATTATATTTTCGCAAATAGAATTCTACAGGGCGTACTTCCACCACAGAGATCTATTGCTATTACTTTTGATAAAAACACATGGTTCAATGACAACTCATCGGCCTTCGAATTTCAGGTACTGTAGTTCTTCCTCCATTAATATCTTTAGAGGCCGTGATATGACAGCTGCTAAAAGCACTTCACGCGGAAAAAGTATAACTCAAAGAGATCTGCTAAGGCAGAGTGACACCGTCAGTAGTGGATAATATATTTATTCCGATACAAATATTATTTGGAGAGGATTAGTTAAGCTAGAACTAGCAGTTAACTTGGAATACATGTGTATAGCAACCAGAGCTATCTAACAGCTAGTATCGAAATTAAAGGCATTCATCGTCTCACCCACTATCACCAACTCTCCCGGAGTTACCCTATATTATTAGCCTTTTTTACTTTTCTAATAGTAAATTCATTTAAAAGTATAATTGTTCATTTAACTTCAGATGGACAAATTCTATTCGAGACATTATTTTTAAAATTTCTAGAATTAACTTTGATACTAAATTGCAGTAAAAAATTTTAACCGTTCTTGTTTTAACTAATTACACACAAAATTCAAATATGTATTAAACGGCATGTAATACAATATATACATAAATTATATTATTGTAATACAATTCAATTTCAAATCATTTGATAAGTTTTTTTTTTAATTTTCATGTCTTGTTTAACGTTATTATTGAGTATTTAACTAGCTTTTTTTAATATCATATAATGTGCGATAAGTTGGAAGACTAGTTTACGATTGAACCTCGCCTTTAACAATGGGTTAATACAGCTTATTATTATTATATTCCACTGTAGATATCATATCTATTTAATTTTAAAAATTTAAAATTCTCATCTAGATTCAAGACTCAAGTCGAGATTGACTCCAAGTGTCATCTCACCTCGTACTGCGACAAAACTCTGAGTCATCATTAATATCTTCCTCTTCTTTTTCTCTGCCCTTTGAAAGTTATACGGGTTCGGAGTTTCCTTCCTTAATCCTTCTTTGCCAGACCTCTCACTTCAGAAGGCAGCCTTCCTTTTCCATCCCTTCTCCTTCAGATCCTCTGTCACATTATAGTAATTAATTTACTAACTTATGTTTCTGTGAAAATTAATATTCATAAATTAGTAATAAAATTGCTTTAATTAGAATTGAGAAGTCCAATATGAATGATTCATTAATTACAATTTTAAATTAATAAAGAAAATTTTTGTTTCAATGTACTATATCCAAACAGTGTATAAATTTATCACAATTAGATATATTTGTGCCTTGTAACAACAGCTCCAAATTTCAAAATACAGTCATAAACTTGGTTTATTGCTTTTATTAGATTTATAATCAAAATTAACTTTTTGTGTCATAACATAAAGGATGCTGCGAGATGAAGAGATGAAAAGATAAACAGCTTTTCTCGAATAAATTTTACTCAATAATTTTATAACTGGGTGGTTTTGAGACAGAAACATGTGATTCAAAGAGTTAAAAGTGCATATCTAGTCTGACAACATATGTTCGTATTCTCGGCTGGTCAAGTTGTAACCTTCATTGTAACCGTTTCCGCAATTTTCGCGCGTTTTTTTTTTTCACAATTATCATTTATGTTCTACTTTAACTAATTATTCATTTATTTTTCATTCATTTTAATACGTCGTCAGTAATTTGTTTTTATTGTGTGTAAATCATTTAATTAATTAATCATCCTCCGTTCCACTTTTATACATCTCGTTCGCGTTAACCGGTAGAATTACTAGTCATTTCTTGTCCTAGCTCTCAATTCTAATCTTATTTTAGTTTTTCGATTAATTTTTAGATTACCTTTTAATTTTTTATAAACCAAACATTTACTTTTTCATTATTTATATGCTAAAAAATGTGTATATTCTGAAAAGATTTTTTTTCATCATTTTGTCACGAAACTATTTATTGATTCTAAAATGAACTAGAAATATTTTTATTAACTGTGCTCCAACGATAAAATAATTTTGTTAGACTCACGATTTCAAGGCGCACTCAAGGGGAGTGCAAGGGTGCAGTTGCATCCTCTTGGCAAGTATGTTTTGTAGTTAAAGTTAAATAATCGTGAATAAATTATATCTATTATAAATTTATTTATTATAAATAATTTTTGGGATGGCTAGTACAGTGGTATGAAGTCGGTCTGTGGATCCTGAGGTCCCTGGTTCGATTCCCACAGGCGACAAATTTTCATAATTTGAAAAAGCTATCCCTGTGGCTCCTCCACCACTAACATGTTTGGGGGCCGTGATTTGACGACTGGTAACCGCACTTCACGCGCAAAATATATCACTTACCGAGATCTGCTTTAGCAGAGGGCCACACCCAGTAATGAGTAGAAGGCGTGATGATATATTTATTTATTTATTTATTTTAATTTTTGAAAAAGCAATGAGCGTTCGCCGTGATTTGAATCCAGAACCTTTCATTCGCATGGTGACTGCTCTAACCAATTGAGCTACAAACACTCGGCGAATACTCATGCTTTTTCGTGCAATCTTTAGTTGAAGAAATGTAAAGTGACATGGGTTGCGTCAGTTCGTTACAAGTCAACAACCAAGTATGCTATTGGGTGAATTCCCTGGGTGATAATATTATAAGAATTTGTTTATTGGCATAATTGTCTGTTGGTAATTATTAGAAATTATTTATAATTTCTAACGCAACCCATGTCACTTTATATTTCTTCAACTAAAGATTGCACGAAAAAGCATGAGTATTCGCCGAGTGTTTGTAGCTCAATTGGTTAGAGCAGTCACCATGCGAGTGAAAGGTTCTGGGTTCAAATCCCGGCGCACGCTCATTACATTTTCAAAAATTATTTCTAGTAATTACCAACAGACAATTGTGTCAATAAACAAATTCTTATATATTTATTTTATGTTTTTTATTTTTCTCATTTTAGTTGTACTCTCTTTGTTAATTATCATGACTGTCATCATCTTTAAACTTTCAAATACCCCCGATTATTAAAACTTTGTTGTAGTACCTGACCTGTAATACCGTTTTATTGGCAAGTAATTTATAAAACTATATAGAACTAACGCTAAGTATATAATATTTTTTTCACATTCATCAGTAATCATATTTAAAACAGAAATTGCACAAATATTTGATTAGTTATTTTTAATTAAAATTTATGTGCATCAATTCAGAATTTTAATATTTCTATTTATCTGTTTATTTATACAATTATCTATCTGTTTTAACAAATTTTTATTACAAATACTTCACGTAGAGAAAAACAGAAAAACTAATATGGAAGTTAATCCCACAAAGAAAAATCCACATCAACAGAGTTTCAACATGGATATAATCCTTAAAATCCCTCACAGCAATCATCCTTAAGGACAAATTTATCTTTAATAAAAGCAAGAAGAAGCAAGGATTACATTTCTTAGGCTGTATAAAAAAGATAAAACGACACGAATCATCTCTTAATTTCAAGCAGTAAAAATAAGAAGTCACTTTTTCAAACTTGATTGTCATTTCCTTCAAAATGGAACTCTATTAATATAAGTAATACTTGAAGTTATGAGGGTTACTATTATAATCACCCTGGGAAAATAAAAATATTTGCCTTGAAATGTCCAAAAACTAAAATTATATATACTTAGAAATATCTTAGTTATATATTCTAATAAATATTAATAGCGTTACGACACGAATTCTAAAATCTCGTGTTCGTGTCTCGTCCAAGCTAAAAATATACTCGTATGAAGTACCACATAGCCAGTGTTGCCAGATAAATTTTAGAAAAATCTGTTTTACCGGCCAAAAAAATCTGTAGAAAACGGTAGAAAATCTGTAGATCTAAAATAGATAATTATCTAAATGAAAAACACGTAAATAAATAAATTTATTATTGTTAAAATAAATATATCCTCACGCCTTCTACCCATTACTGGGTGTGGCACTCTACCGAAGCAGATCTCGGTACGTGATATATTTTGCGCGTGAAGTGCGATTACCAGTCGTCAAATCACGGCCCCCAAAGATGTTAGTGGTGGAGAAGCCACAGGGGTAGCTTTTGAAATTATGAAAATTGTTTGTCGCCTGTGGGAATCGAACCAGGGTTCTCAGGATCCACAGGCCGACTTCATACCATATATATATATACACGTATTTCGGCAAGCGCACCGCGGCAGTGCAGCCAAGCTAAATTCAAATAACTTACAAGTCGCGAGGCGCGATATCTCGATTTATTAATTTAAAACACGTTATCTTTTTCATTCGCGGGTGTACACAAAATATTAAATATCAAATTTAAAATTATCTGTACAAATTTCAATGAAGTCTGTAGATATGTAGACAGGTGTGATTATCTGTAGATCTACAGATAAATCTGTGGATCTGGCAACACTGCACATAGCGGTTCGGCGATTCAGAACCCTTTACTTCCTGTTGTACAGAGTAGCTAACATAAATAAATAAAACTACTTCTATTACTTTAATGATGAAGCTTATTAAACTCAGGCAATTTCTTGGTGTAGTTGACTTTAATCCAGGATTATGGAGTCGCAAAAAAAACCGATTTCGACACCGACTCCAAAAAAATTTAGATATTGGACTCCGACTCCATTCGTACAATTACTTCACAGCTGTTAAGAATACTAATGAAGGTATCATGACAAGAGAGCTACGGAGAACCATGCAGTGCCATCTACCGACAAAAATTGCAAACTGTTGAATAGTAATGAAAAAATAATACAAAGACAAATTGTCAATGAATAAATAAAACAAAGACAACTTGTCAATTGCGATGTGGAACTGAGTTTAAATAAAAAAAGGAAAAAAATATTTTAACATCTGTCAGTTCAGCTTACATAGTACCACAGTTCACTAGCTCCTAGTTGGTCTAGCTGGATAGTTGGTCGCACCATATTGATGAGCTCGTAAAGAGCGAAACGCGTCTATCGTTAAAGGTGAACTGACCAACCTTTGATGATGACCTAATAAGTTGATTCAAATGTGCTATAATTTTGTGGAACTTTGACAAGTGCTGGAATTTTTTTTTACCTTTTTTCTTATTTTATTTAGACTCAGTTCCACATCGCAATTGACAATTTGTCTTTGTTTTATTCATTGACAATTTGTCTTTGAATTAACTTCAAATAGGTTAAGTCGAAGTCGGAGCCGGCATAAATTTTCCAACGTGGACTCCGACTCCAACTCCACAAAAAATAACCGACTCCATGACTCCAACACCTGATTCCGACTTCGACTCTACACCTCTACTTTAATCTTTCATTTTTACTTAAGAGATCAAAATATATCACAAAAATTGTGTTCGTTTTTAATCACAATGATTTGATAACCAAGTCAATGGTAGGTAATGGCGGAAAGTTTTAAACATGTTTAAGTGAAGAAAATAAATCTAACCAGGGACTTAAACCGAATCGGAACATGTACATGTTCTTTTAGTCGACCACTTATGAAAGTAACCATAACAACATCATAAATTATTAAGGAAAGTTGAAAATAACATACACTGATATGTTATTATAACGCACACTTCTAACATTTCAGGTGAAGTTCAATTGATTGACAACAGATGGCGTTACGGCTGAAAGATAATAATAAAATAAATGAAAAAAATTCCATTATATTTAAATCAAAGTTCTGGCAGATTTTTCAACACATTTGCACAGATTAATCTCATTTTCTAAAATTAATAATAACTTATTGACTAATATTTTAGCATTATTTATTATTTTGACATTACAGTTAGTACAGTTGGTATCACCACACCTAACCTCAAATGTCACACGTTAGCGCTTACCTTCAAACATGCATCAGCTATCAAAGCGTAACAACATTTCTCTTGTACACTTTTTTTAGAAATATTTTATAGTCATCTGAAAAATAGTGTATATAACTCGCTCGAAAGTGTGATAACTGTGCTCGTGTACTTAAAACGCTCGGCGCTACGCACCTCGTTTTTCAATTTGTACACTCGCACGTTATCTTACACTTTCGACACTTGTTATGTAATATATTATTGTCGGATAATAATTGTAACTTTACTCGTATTTGGCTTCCTTTTTTGTGGTATTTTTTTAAAAATCTTTAATTTTACATTACTTTATTGTTTTCCTTTAAATGAAAAAGTAATTGTTAACTGTATCCAATTGAACCGATTCGCGAACTGAATCAAAAGATAACTAACGAATCTGATCAAAAAGATAAATTGTACCGCGAACAAAAACCAAACTGCATTATTTTGCGATTCGGGTTCCTGGAAACAACATTTGGAACAATTTTAATCTTATGATATAACACTAAGAAAATACGAAGGCAGGGTGAAAAGTCCCTGAAAAATGAAACAAGAAATGATTTGTTTGGTCAAAACATATTTTATTTCTCAACATAATCTCCTGGTACGGTTACGAAACGACGCAAAAAGTCCTTCTTATTGCGCTTGAACATCGCCAAACACTCCTTTGAACTTGTCACAAGGTGGCGCTTGTTGTCAACAGAGAGCAAATGCGGCACCCATCTGGCAGATAACTTTCTCATATTCAAAAATTTATGCAAAATGTTCCGTATCCGTTTGGTTGATATGCTCATTGCTTCAGCTATCTCGTGCACTTTAACTCGCCGATCGTCCAATATCATACTATAGATTTTATCGACGATTTCTGGCGTTTTAACCACAATTGGACGACCAGAACGTTCGGCGTTCTTTGTGGTCATACTACCACAACGAAAATCAGTAAACCACTTGTGAATCGTTCCAATCGATGGTGAGGACTCCCCATAATGTTTAACAAGCGATGCTTTGGTTTGCTGAATGTTTTTTCCACGCAAGAAATAATGTTTAATCAAGACGCGAAATTAACTTTTTTCCATGTTTTCAAAAATCTTCAAGGTTGCTTGCTTTCGATGGGTGTCAAAACAGAACTGAATGACATATCAGTCTGAAAATTTTAATGCATTCTAGTTAAAGATGGCACATGACAAATGTCACATGAGATTTGCGATTGTGGCGCCATCTGTTTTATTTTTCAGGGACTTTTCACTCTGCCCTCGTAACAATTACTTTTTAGTAACTTGATTGTGACTTAACTAAGTGCAAAATGCAATATTCAGTGTTGCTGTGAAGAACGGAAATAAGTTAAGGTAACTAATACGTATACTTGATACTTGATGAATAATATAATGTTCCGGGATCAACTTACTGACCGAAATATCGAACGATATTATATTGGATGTAACGTAAACGGTAAGGCGTTTTGGGTACCTTTACTCAACCTATGCAAATGTATACATTTCCAATGATATTGAAGTAGCATATAAATATTTATCTTTTGCATAAAATTATGGTGCACTGCAGATTAAAGTGAAACTGGAAGATACGAGCCATGAATGATTTTAATGATGATGAAAGGAATTGATGGATTTAAGGATATGAAACCAATATCTTAGGGTTTTTGTTTTATTTTCTTCGGTGATGTATTCTAATTTAAATTGTATTTAAATGACTGCAAATTTCCTTCAAAGTCCTGACTTAATTACTGCTTTATCAAAGACTTCAACATATCTTTTCCATCAGAATGGCTAACTTTTGTTTTATTTTAAGCACAATTATTCGGTCCGTTTTCACATTTCCTTCTTTGAACTTTCCGATCAGGAACGTACGAAAATCATTGAAAGAAAACGCAATTAAGTAGGAAATGTGATATTCAATATAAAGTTTTATATATTTAAACTTTTAATATAACATTTCTAATGTTTCTTTTAATAGGAAATCCGAAAAGTTTAATTTAAAAAAATTATAATTTAGGTAATATTATAAGAAAATAAATATAAATATATCATAACGCGTTTTATCCATTGCTGGATGTGGCACTCTGACCGCGGTAAGTGATATTTTTATGCGCGTGAAATGCGGTGACCAGCTGTCAAATCACGTTCTTCAAAGATGTTAGTGGAAGGGGAGCCACAGAGGAAATTTCAATATGGTGAAAAATTGTTTAAAGGTTGCAGAAATCGAACCCGAGTTCTCAAAGCCACTCTCCGACTTAATATTTCTGAGCCTACCTCATAATAGTAATATTCTCATATTTTAATAACAAACTCTGATAAATGTTATTCTTTTATTTGTTATAATCTATTACATTTTTTTTATGGGGTGGCTAGCTCAGTAGTATGAAGTCGGCTTGTGGATCCTGAGAACCCTGGTTCCATTCCCACAGGCGACAAACAATTTTCATAATTTCAAAAACCAAGCCTGTGGCTCCTGCACCACTAACATCTTTGGAGGCCGTGATTTGAAGACTGGTAACCGCACTTCACGCGCAAAATATATCAGTTACCGAGATTTGCTTCGGCAGAATGCCACACCCAGTAATGGGTAGAAGGCGTGATGATATATTTATTAATTTATTTACATTTTTAAATATATAATGACTTCTTATTAACTTAACTGTCGATTGGAAATGCACATAGCGAATTAGACTAACATTATTTTATTATTATTATTACTAATTTGAAGGTAACAGCGGCTAATAATGGTATTAAAATAGTGCTAAGGGTGAGTGGTATTTTATTTTATTTGAATAGGTAAGTTATATATAATAATAATTCAATATTAATAAAAGCAAAATAATAATTAGTTTTATTTGTTGCCAATTTAACAAAATTAAAGAAAACGTTTTAGCAAACTTGTTTTAATTGCAAGAATGTGATATGTACGTAATTTACATTAATCCACGAAAACATTAATGTTAAATAATGTGTTCAGGAAATAAAAACATGTTGGTTGGTGATAATGGAATTAAATAATATGTACTCGTATAAAAAATGGAACAAAATACAATAACAAAGACAACTAAAAATACAAACTGTTAATTAAAGTGACTTATTTACAGTTATTATAAACATATAGATTTGAGGTTAACAGATATAAGTAAAACTGAACTGTATGTTCAAAGTTTGTTTTCACAGAAGTGTCTGAACGATTAAAGTGACTCTTAGTACTCGACTGGCAAAAAAGAAAAAAACATAAAATGTGTTGATTAAACAAACAACAAGGTCATCTCTTAATTTCATCTCTCTCTCACAAGTGTTTATCTTGCTTGCGCTCGGGTTAGTTTCATTCGGCAGCTAACAATAGACATGTGTTGATTAAATTTTACGATTTCTATTGCACACATGTGCTTAGCTCTACTTAAGAAAATGTATTTAATTTAAAGAACACTAACCAACATAACATAAACTGGCATTAAATTTAGAAAAAGACTCACATTTCTTCTATAATATTTCGCACAACTCCTTTTCTTTTCTTTTTCTAATTCAAACATTTTCTGAACAGTTCTTTTTGCATTTTACAACCGGATCATCCCATTAGAAAAAAGTTTATATTATATTTATCGGGTAGTGGCTCAGTGGTATCAAGTCGGCCTACGGATCCTAAGAACCCTGGTTCGATCCTCACAGCTGACAAACATTTTCACCAATTTAAAATTACCCCTGTGGCTTCCCCTCCTCTAACTTCTTTGGAGGTCATGATTTGACGGCTGGTAACACACTTCACGCGCATAAATATATCACTTACCGATATTTGCTTCGGCAGAGTGCCACACCCAGTAATGGGTAAAAGGCTTGAAGATATATTTATATTTTTATTTATAAAATTTTAGCTAATTTCACAAATCATATTCCTTATAAATTTAAAACTTTTCATCCATTATTCTCGTAATAAAGTTTTGCGGCATCAATTTCGAGACGTCACTTGTTAAGCACGACCAAATCATGTAAACAAGATCCGTTTTTTAATTCATGTATTGGAATTCGCATTATTAGTTATTTTTATTTAAATTAAAATAGATGTAAAAATAATTTTTTTTTTTGTTAATTTCTTTTCTATTTAAAAGTTTGAATTTTTGGAACTACTCTACTTTGTCACACTATATTATACTTCAAATGTCATTTAGTTGAACATCTAACTCAAAAATATTTTTTGCATGTATTTATGGAAGAACTATTGAATGGGTAAATTATGAAATTCTATGTTTATGCAAATATTGCTAATATGTACGTTATGCTACTTATTTTGAACAATAAAGCGTGATTAGATACTAGCAGGCCACTAAAGAGCCTAACATGTGTTTGGCTTAGTAACATGTGACGTTTTTTGCTGACGTCACATGACGAACATTTGGAATTAGCTGTCAACTTTAAATCAATATATTCCAAATTCCGAACACTTTTGAAGGTGTAACATGTACATATACTTTACTTAATCCTTCTGAAAAATAATTGAACAGAAAATGTGGGGTGACCCCATTAATATGTATTTGAGTACGAATACTAGAAGTATCCATTTTATAATTTGAGCCGCTGTAATACTATTAATTAAGCCTTAGATGAGAATTTTACTAATTAAATTCCAAATGGATTTTGAGAACCTCTGTTCGATTCCCAGAGCCGACGAATAATTTTCACAACATTAAAACTACCCTAGTGGCTGTTCCTTCACTAACATGTTTGGGAGCCGGGATTTGACGGCTGGTAACCGCACTTCACGCACAAAATATATCACTTACCTAGATCTGTTACGATAGAGTGTCACACCCAGTAATTGGTAGGAAGACGTGATGCGGTATTATTATTATTATTTTTAATTGTATAAATTAGGTATAGGCGTACAATGGAAACGGAACCGCGGTAGTAATGCGTTTGAACTCGGCCCCTTCAGATATATAACGAATGGCGTGATTCGTTGGAAATGTAATTTTCAGGCGAACACTTTTGAAAGTAACCATAACAACATCATAAACTACTACGGAAAGTTGAATATAACATACACTGATATTTTAGTATAACGCACACTTCTAACAGATCTGGTGAAGTTCCACTGATTGATAACAGATGGCGCTACGATGAAAGTAAATAATAAAATAAATGAAAAGAATTTGTATTTTTATTTAAATCGAAGTTTAGGCATATTTCTGAACACATTTGCACAGATAAATCTTATTTTTAAAATTGAAAATTACTTATTTACTAATATTTTAGCATTATTTAATATTTTGATATTGCGGTTAGTACAGATGGTGTCACAATACCTAACCTCAAACGTCAAACGTGAACGCTTACCTTCAAAAACGCATCAGCTGTCAAAGTGTAACAACATCGCTCTTATAAACTTTTTTATAATTACTTTGTGGTCGTCTGAAAAATAGTGTACATAACTCGTTCGAAAGTGTGTTAACAATGCTCGTGTACTTAATTCACAAGGCGCTGCGCTCCTCGTTTTCCAATTTGTACACTCGCACGTTATCATACACTTTCGATGCTTGTTATGTAATATACTATTACAATCCCAATGAAAACCTTTTGATACCTCATATCATAATCCTGAATGAGCAATAAGGTTTTATGGAAAACGTAAATAGCGTTTTTGTAATTTATCGTTACAAAATAATTATTCTATGTTATTAACTAGCTGCGATTACTGTACTATACCACATATTTAATTAATTTTTATTAAATTTTTGATATTCTAGATTTAGTTTAACCGTAGAATATATTCGAAATAACTGCTGATTTTTATTTCGCCAATCTTGGTTAACATTAACCGACGATACAAATATATTTATTTATGCTATTCTGTACAACAGGAATTGAATCCCAATTATAGCAAGGTCTGGACTTATTGCGTCGCAGTGTGATAGTGCATATAATTTGTTTAGCTTGAATAAGACTTGAACTCGGGATCTCCGAATTAGAATAACTTAACGTTACCCACACCACCGTATTGCCGGACTATTATAGGCTAATTAATATAATCTATAGACTAAATTTAACTTACTGTTAGTTAATTATTGTTGGTATAATAAAACTTGGTGAAAAAGACCTTCAATATACAGACGATAGGTACACCTTCTTGAGTTTTAATTCCTCTATATACAGATCATCGCCTCGCTCTTGGCTCAAGGCAACGTATCTGCACGAGTACGATTCCCTTAGAAGAAAACTGATTTTCACGTTAGGTTCTTTCATCACTATGATCTTTGAGGGCCATGATTTGATGGTTGATAATCACATTTTTACACAAATATATATTACTTACCAAGATATGCTATGGTAGTGCCATACCTAGTAAGTATGGCAACATAACAGCTCGATTTAAATCTTCTTTTTCGTATTGTGCGTCCAAAAAGTATAACGAATACTTGTCATCGCTTGATCTGAGTTCCATGTCATACATCACCTTTAAAAATTATTTCAAAATGCTGTTTTTCAATAAACAAATCCAGAGTAATAGCTAATGTTCTAAATATCAAACTAGTATATTAATATATCAAATTTTGTTTGCTATACTTCTAAATTGGATATTGATTTGTTTTTCGTAATTGTTAATAACCTCCTTATGTATAAATTTTTACGTTTGCCTTGTCATATTTGTGTATTTATTTCTGTGTAATATTATGTAGTGGTTATGTGTAAAAGCAGCTTAGGCTGAACGTTGCCACGTTATTAAATAAAATATTATTATTATTATTATTATTATTATTATTATATATATTATATTATTATTAAATCAGAACCAAACAGCATAAACTCACAGCGACGCTATAATTTTTGTTGTCTAATTTCTATTGCAAAACTACATAAACCACAATTAGAATTTGAAAATTTACTAATTTAAAACATCTAATATTTATATTGTATACAAATTAAAATAATATTGCTTCAATTTATAATTTAATTCCTGAAATTGTTTTGCCTGAAATCGGCAAGAAAGCACCTTCTTTCATACGATGACATTTACATTACTGTCAAACTTAAAATTTAAGTATCATTGTTTCAAATTGATATTATATATTTATTTTTCCTCTCACTCACGATATTTAAAAAATAACTTAGGCTAACTTACGATATACAATTTTAAATTAGCTTAAGATCACGCGGGTTATGACGTGACCCATCGTGACAATCAAAATCACGTTCAAAGCTTACTGACTCCAACTAACGCGTCAAAAATACAAATGCTTCCATGTTTTCAGATTCAACTAGCACCTATAGTTTCTTCGTATTATATTTGGAATTAAAATCTTATTCTCATTCGTAATTCATTTCAACCAAACATCCTTGGTACACCACTTCATCCACATTCATAATTGCTCCTATACAAGCGCTCGAAATTATAGAAAAGTAAAGTAAAATATATAGATTTATAATCCATTAAAAAAGAATAATATGTTAATTGATTTATTGCGTGAAATTGGATTTATCAAATAATTTCAATAGTAATAAATTTAAGAATTAAATTTCTATTTTAAATATGAATAGGACTACAAATAAAATTTAATAAAATATCTCGTACGTAGATAAAATTAATTTAATGCCTAATTGAACTTAATTTCTATTAAATAAAATAAGCAGGCACGTTTAAAATAAATTAGAATACCATTATAAGTTCATAAACATAAAGCTTAAAAGATTGCTAGTAATTTGGCAGGAAAATTAATGATTCTTACGGCAATAAGTTATGAAAAATGAAACTTTTTCTATGGCGAGGAAGATTTTTTGTGAAGGTAAGAATGTCAGCGCCTAAAGCATAGAGAAAAATGAACTTCCACACATTTGTTCTCAGTGATAATTCCTCCGCAATCCTTTTGAATTGCACTAAAGCTGTCAACGAGAAGCTCTTCTCAGAAGGTCACACAAATCCCGAAAAAATAGATAGTTGAGATTTCAGATAACCACGAAAACAAATATAAATTTTCAAGTTCATTACAAGTGGAGTAATCCGTTCGAGTGTTTTCGGCTATAGTCGGCATGCGTCGGAATTCAAACTTTCCGGCGAAAGCTCCGATGTTCTCGCAGTTTCGTCGCGACGCTGAAAACGCACGTGACCGAAAGGACGCACCGAGCGCTCTGTTCACAAGCCAAACTCATTTTGATGCTGTTTCTTTCGCGAACTTCTGATAGAATTAATAATTGAATGTTGCTTTCATAAACACAGGACTTTTAAAAACTTTTCCAAGTGATTATTTACGAACTTTTACAAAGTTTCGTTTTGCGACAATAGAATTTAATTTTGGGGTAAGTTTTCAATTTATTTACCTAACTGTGTATTGTTGTTGCTAATAGCAATTTTAACAACTTATTATTTTTGAGAAAAATTTCAACTGTCAAAAATGTGTTAAATGGGTACAGCTTATAATAATAAAGTTTGAAATAAAGTGAAATTGTGAAAATTATTTATTAATATAGTTAATAATTAGTTTAACGTTTTAAATAGCCGTGTTTTTTCTTTGATACATTTGAACAAAAATAGAACAAAGCGAAATTAAATTTGAAGCCTTTTTATTGTTTCTCTTAAGTCTACGTTTTAAATTGAAGTACGGTTTAATAAAAGATCCGAAAAATCTTGAGTGACTCTCAACTTAAAATTACTAAAAAAAAATGTAATAAAATAACAGGCGGGTAATATTTATAAGAATGTCATTCAAGAAATTACGTATTTTAAATTAAAACTCAAATGTACTTACGGATAGTTACAGTAATAACATTACAAATTTAATATTTTGTCACTGAAAAAGGAATATGTATATTTGAAAATAATAAATTAAAATTTTATTTTACTTTAAATATAAAAAGTGCTATAAATAGTATAGAGGTGAAATGTCTATTTATAAAAATACTGAACGAAATTAAATCAAACAGTTTCAACAGAATCACATTAAAAGTTTTAAATTTAAAATCAATCTAATATGCTAGTTGCACCAACAAAGCTTGTATTTTAAACTTGGTTTAAATTCATAAAAGCAAACTGAAATTACATGTCATATGGAAAAAATTATATTGCTGCCAAACATTGGATAAGCTTTCAATTATTTAAGCTAAATTAATTTTTTTTTGTGCAACTGACCAATTTTATTATTCGTTAAAACGAGTAGATTTTATTAACTTTTTTACTACATTTATTTAATTTTTTAATTTAATTTTTAAAGTATATGTTTTCCTATTTGATGGGATTTTTTTGGGAGACAATAGGCACATTAGTTTAGTCAGGAATATCGCAAGGGAGAAGTCCACAATTTCATTAAGTTTTATAGAATGTATGTTATTTATACAATTTTAGAAACAAATTATTTACATTTAAAAACAGTATATGTAGCAAAATATGTATATTTAACTTATTATTAATTATTAATTTCGGACGCAAGTGAGGTTGCAAATTGTTTATGTTGAACCAGTAATACGAATGAAAATTTCATTAAAAATCGTCATGCTGGGAAAGGGGGTTCTAGACCAGCACACTTCCTTCTTGGATACACCATGGACACCAGGGACGAAAAGAGCATGTATTTTTTTCGTGGTGTAAAATTATAGAACGAAATCAAATCTAGGGTTACAAGACACTGAGGAAAAATCTCGATGTCGAATACTTATATTTATTATTAATAATAATAATAAAAATAATTATTTATTTATATATATATATATATATATATATATATATATATATATATATATATATATATATATATATAAATAAATATATAAATGTATGCAATATTTTTTTTCTGTAACAATTATTTATGTTGGCATTAGAATGGGAGTAAAATCGTATTTAGATATATCGCTCTTAGCAATGACATTACTGGTTAAAATGTTTTACTTCTATTACGATTCTGATGCCACAAGAACCAACTTATACATCCGTTCGTGAAAATAAATTATTAAGTGCATAAAATTGCGAAAACCGTTTTTTTGTGACTTCATTCAATTAAAATAGCACACAGACAAAATGGTCTTTTGTAAAAACAATATTTATTTACAACAATAATTGACTTAATTTCAATAAGAAAGACTTTCGTCACTGAACAACCGAAAGAAGCCAATTTTTAATCCGAGAAAAGGATTCATAATTAGTAAACATTTCTAAAATTATCATTATCGTATAAGAACACTATTCTATCCAAAAATAGATCTTTTGACTGTAATCTAGTTTACTTTATTAGAATTACAAATACTTTCTGACGTCAAGACGAATTGACAGTTCCAGTCAATAAAAGTATTGACAATCGTATAATGTCAATTTCGGATGAAATCTTACAATTGATGGACAAATCATAGAGTGGCTTGTGATTACATTAGTCTGACGTCACTCCGGGTTTCCAAGGAGATAGAACAAAGTAACATTGATAAATGGCGCAATGTCAAAGAGCAAATAAACAAAATGAATCCTCTTTTACTTTCACATAATTTCGTAATCTAGAAATAGAGAATATATAAATAATAAAATTATGTTAATATAAATTATTCTTGCCCTGAAAATATAAATAGATTTTGGGAAAATTATATGTAATATTAATGGTAGTTAGTAATAATTTATTAAATAGCTATACTCAACTCACCATCGCTATTAGCTTTAATGCGAGTAATGTGTTACATTAATGGTCGATTTCATATAATATTATATAATCGTATTTCAATACTAATCTATCGTACACTAAATTTATTATTTAAATTCTATTAAAGCATACATACATACATACATACATATCTTCACGCTATATCCCAACAAATGGGATAGCACGAACCCTAAAATCACTCATAAAACATTCACTCATCACACCCATCAAACAACCAGCCATCACCAAACATTTTCATCCAAACACACCACCCTCACTTCAACCACATTTATAGATCACTCCATATAAACTCATTCATTTATTACACTCGAAAACGTTATCACACAACAAACCTTCAATCACATCATTCCTATTCTCTTACAATTCATTTTCCTTCCTCAACGTACATAACATATGCATAAAAAAATCTCAAATTACTCACATTTACTCCTAACAACGAATCTAATAACGAAACTAACAACGAGTCTACAAGATTAGAAAAGATGAAAGCATACAGTCCAATAAAACTAAAATTAATGTGCTTAACGCTTTATCAGATATATATTCTATTAACAATAATTTTTAAATATTTCTAATACATCGGAATTAACTAAGAAAACTCTATCCTTCTATTATACTCAAAAGTATTCGAAGAAGACGAAATTTTAAAACTATTTTTCTATGAAATCTGGAGCCACAGGTTTTGATAACTTAAACTTTAAAAAATTATAATTAATTTTTCCAACTCTGTTACAACAAACAACTCATTTAATCAACTCTTGTCTCGTAACGGGTGTAGTACCAGATGTATAGGAAATTGATTTTGTTACTCGTAAACCTTTACCAAAATGTAAGAACCCTACCCTAATTGTGCTGAAATCATTGTACGAGGTAGGGACCTCGAACAATGATTTCAGCACAATTTGCATTTTGCCAACTCTGTCTAAACTTTTCGAAAAAGTTATACATAACCAAGTATTTGTCCATATTAATAACAATAACATTCTGTACAAGTGTTTTTCAAACTATGAGTCGCGATCCCCCTCAGGAGGTCACGAAGACATTTGAAGGGAGGAGGGGGTCGTCTTCAGTTACACGATTTCGCTTAAATTTTAAGGATTATTTAAATAAAACACATCAAATCAAATGTTTGACAGCAATATTAAATAACTTATTTGATAGTTAATCTCGGCAAGATCTTGATCCCTTAAGGAAAACTTGTTATCAAAATTTAAGTAACAGCGATGTAACTATCCACCAAATAATTTTTTTTCAAGTTTGCTAGTAAAATACAATTATATTTAAGGGGTTATACTACCCAGGCGCACTGAAAAGTGAACGTTTTTTGGGATTTTTTTTCGCGATTACTAATCAAAGGATTATAATGAAATTTGTAGAGTTTATTATACATGTATTAGGGTATGTAAAAATATATTTTTTATTTAAATTTACGATACTAAATAGCGTCCTGGGACTGGGTAACTTGAACAAATGTTTTTTTTAGGAGGAAACCGGCGTGCATTGTCAGTCTCCGTACACCACTTACAGCTAAAAAAATAATTTTTCCTTAATCAACATTAGTTTTTCTTTGGAAATACCCAAGATCATAATTTTTTTTTTAAATTCACAAATTGGCATCAATTTTCGAACTACGCTGCACGCCAATTTGAAAAACATAGTTTCGAGAAAAACTTATTACTATATGAAATATTCAAAATATAGGCATGTTACAGAGTGATCAAAAGGAATTGTTACAGTTTGCAATAAAAAAAAACTACTTGAAATTGGTAAGCCTGATACATAAATTCATTTCCTGTTGTTGACAGTGATATTTAAAATTTAAATTTGAATACATTTATTATTACATTTATTTCTAAAGTATTTCTATTACCTAAAAAGTCGAAATTCTATTATCTGTCAGATTCCTGACATAACCTATTTGTATTTATTAGAAATGTCAAATAGCATTTCCGCCTTTACCTGGCGTTGTGCCAACTGTGGAATAAAAAGATCTCTGAAATTGTATTGCCAACTATAACAATTCCTTTTAATCACCCTGTATTTTGTTTACTTTTACTCTGTTATCCCTGCATCATACTGCCCTTTCAAGCATGCATTTCGCTCTTCAGCCTCTTTTCTAAGCGACGTAAGATTTTCCCGAGCACCTTTCTCATGATTCAATACTGAGCGGCCTTTTCAAATGTTTCAGTGTCCTTAAAGGTGCCTCACAAAATAAGCTATAAAAATTGTTTTTCAAGCTTGCCTTCCAAAATGGTTTTTGAATATCATTTTCAAAATAGTTTATGCATCGTTTAAGGCAATAAAAAATAATTGAAAAAAAAATACAGGGTAGTAGGTACTTTAAGAAAAATTATTTAAAAACATATTTTTCCATTTATTAGATGACATAACTTGACAATTACAAAAGTCTTAAGTATATTTAAAACTTTTGTAATTGCTATTCATTGTATAATGATATGTACTAATTTTTGTTAATAAGTGTAGACCTGAAGATGGGCTAAATCCAGCCCGAAATGTCGTCAAATTAAATAAATAATTAAATACTTTAATTATTAATAAAGCCAAGTTATTCAATAAATGGAAAAATATGTTTTTAAATATTTTTTTCCTTAAATAAAATTCAAACATCAGGCCATCCCAACAAACATAAAATACAATTAATTCTTCAAATTATTATACCAATATATCAAAGTTCCTAAGAAACTATAGCAAAGTTCTGAATCAAAAATGTTTCCTTTACTAATTTCTGAAATCATGGTTCTATGTTTGTAATTATTAGCTTTTTACAAACTACAATTCTGATATATGAAAATTAAGGGCATCGAGAAATAATGTATTTGTTATATTTACCTTCAAAAGGGTCATGGTTCCAACAAGTATGAAAACCACTATTCTTATATAATCAGGCTTCAGGCCAGATAACAACTGCACGTTTAAAAATCGTTGATGACATAGTTCGTAACACAGATGGCAAGAAGATAACACTATTAGTTCTTTTAGATTTCAGCAAAGCCTTCGATACAATTAATCATGAACTTCTAGTAGCAAAGCTAAAATACCTTGATTTTGATTATAATAGTCTAAATCTGATCACGGCTTATTTCCATAATAGAAGCCAAAAAGTAATTATAGAGAACAAGATCTCTGACACGCAGTACATCTCCAAAGACGCCACACAAGGGTCTATATTATGTGGTCCGCTCTCGCGATCGTTATCAACAAGTTTCACAATGTATTTATTTATATATATATATATATATATATGCAAAACCCGAACATAGGCTTATAATATGTGATATCAGTTTTATGGTGCGCATTGCTTCCCAATTAATTTTACAAAAAAATACTTCAAATCAAAGTTGTAGAGAAAAAAAATTAGAATTTTTTGATGTAAAACACATTTAATTTATGTATTTCATTAGAGCGCAAAAATTATATGAATTATAAAAAAAAAGTATTCAAAACTCAAATGTAACATTATAACTGTAATTCTGGGTTGCATTAAAACTGTTCAATAAATTGTTTATTGACTATAGTTACTGGTCCTACAAAGTTAATGAATCGCTAAAATTCAAACAGTTGCATAAAAAATATAGAGATCTTTAGTTATTGAAATGTTTGTCTGGCAACAGTATCACTGTAACTGCCATTGTCGCTGAGTTGTCATTATCGATAAATGTAAATACGAATCAATTAAAAGTGAGTAAAAGGAATAGAAGCCGATATTATACGGAAAAAAAGACAAATTTAGCTGGAAATAATTCAAAACTTTATAAATGTAATTGCAAATAAAAAACCCGACGGTACGACAAATAAATTGGAAGCTTGAGAACAGATACGAATGAAATCTCTTCTCAAGGCAGCAATGCTGCTAGCGACTTGTCTAATAATTCGGCAAACAGTCGATTATGTATATTTATATGATCGCCCAATGTAGTTTGAAACGCTCCAGATGCATAATAACATAGAGTTATTAATAATTGGGTGCTTTCTGATACAGGCATATATTACGCTTTGTTTTTTTTTCGAAATCTGGCCCTACTGTATGAAATATTAGCATAAAATTATTTTTATTAAATCTAAATCTTTGCTTAAACTCTATTTTACAAAAAATTTCTAATGGTTGTGATCTGTCACGAAACATTCGGGGTCTTGGAGGAAGTTTTTTAAAAAATAATTTCTTCGTCCGAGGATGATGATAACAATGACATAATTCTAGTAAAATACATTTTAATTATCTCCTAGTACAATATAGGTTTAAAATTTAAAATTTAAAATTTAAAATTTAAAATTTAAAATTTAAAATTTAAAATTTAAAATTTAAAATTTAAAATTTAAAATTTAAAATTTAAAATTTAAAATTTAAAATTTAAAATTTAAAATTTAAAATTTAAAATTTAAAATTTTAAACCTATATTGTACTAGGAGATAATTAAAATGTATTTTACTAGAATTATGTCATTGTTATCATCATCCTCGGACGAAGAAATTATTTTTTAAAAAACTTCCTCCAAGACCCCGAATGTTTCGTGACAGATCACAACCATTAGAAATTTTTTGTAAAATAGAGTTTAAGCAAAGATTTAGATTTAATAAAAATAATTTTATGCTAATATTTCATACAGTAGGGCCAGATTTCGAAAAAAAAACAAAGCGTAATATATGCCTGTATCAGAAAGCACCCAATTATTAATAACTCTATGTTATTATGCATCTGGAGCGTTTCAAACTACATTGGGCGATCATATAAATATACATAATCGACTGTTTGCCGAATTATTAGACAAGTCGCTAGCAGCATTGCTGCCTTGAGAAGAGATTTCATTCGTATCTGTTCTCAAGCTTCCAATTTATTTGTCGTACCGTCGGGTTTTTTATTTGCAATTACATTTATAAAGTTTTGAATTATTTCCAGCTAAATTTGTCTTTTTTTCCGTATAATATCGGCTTCTATTCCTTTTACTCACTTTTAATTGATTCGTATTTACATTTATCGATAATGACAACTCAGCGACAATGGCAGTTACAGTGATACTGTTGCCAGACAAACATTTCAATAACTAAAGATCTCTATATTTTTTATGCAACTGTTTGAATTTTAGCGATTCATTAACTTTGTAGGACCAGTAACTATAGTCAATAAACAATTTATTGAACAGTTTTAATGCAACCCAGAATTACAGTTATAATGTTACATTTGAGTTTTGAATACTTTTTTTTTATAATTCATATAATTTTTGCGCTCTAATGAAATACATAAATTAAATGTGTTTTACATCAAAAAATTCTAATTTTTTTTCTCTACAACTTTGATTTGAAGTATTTTTTTGTAAAATTAATTGGGAAGCAATGCGCACCATAAAACTGATATCACATATTATAAGCCTATGTTCGGGTTTTGCATATATATATATATATATATATAAATAAATACATTGTGAAACTTGTTGATAACGATCGCGAGAGCGGACCACATAATATAGACCCTTGTGTGGCGTCTTTGGAGATGTACTGCGTGTCAGAGATCTTGTTCTCTATAATTACTTTTTGGCTTCTATTATGGAAATAAGCCGTGATCAGATTTAGACTATTATAATCAAAATCAAGGTATTTTAGCTTTGCTACTAGAAGTTCATGATTAATTGTATCGAAGGCTTTGCTGAAATCTAAAAGAACTAATAGTGTTATCTTCTTGCCATCTGTGTTACGAACTATGTCATCAACGATTTTTAAACGTGCAGTTGTTATCTGGCCTGAAGCCTGATTATATAAGAATAGTGGTTTTCATACTTGTTGGAACCATGACCCTTTTGAAGGTAAATATAACAAATACATTATTTCTCGATGCCCTTAATTTTCATATATCAGAATTGTAGTTTGTAAAAAGCTAATAATTACAAACATAGAACCATGATTTCAGAAATTAGTAAAGGAAACATTTTTGATTCAGAACTTTGCTATAGTTTCTTAGGAACTTTGATATATTGGTATAATAATTTGAAGAATTAATTGTATTTTATGTTTGTTGGGATGGCCTGATGTTTGAATTTTATTTAAGGAAAAAAATATTTAAAAACATATTTTTCCATTTATTGAATAACTTGGCTTTATTAATAATTAAAGTATTTAATTATTTATTTAATTTGACGACATTTCGGGCTGGATTTAGCCCATCTTCAGGTCTACACTTATTAACAAAAATTAGTACATATCATTATACAATGAATAGCAATTACAAAAGTTTTAAATATACTTAAGACTTTTGTAATTGTCAAGTTATGTCATCTAATAAATGGAAAAATATGTTTTTAAATAATTTTTCTTAAAGTACCTACTACCCTGTATTTTTTTTTCAATTATTTTTTATTGCCTTAAACGATGCATAAACTATTTTGAAAATGATATTCAAAAACCATTTTGGAAGGCAAGCTTGAAAAACAATTTTTATAGCTTATTTTGTGAGGCACCTTTAAGGACACTGAAACATTTGAAAAGGCCGCTCAGTATTGAATCATGAGAAAGGTGCTCGGGAAAATCTTACGTCGCTTAGAAAAGAGGCTGAAGAGCGAAATGCATGCTTGAAAGGGCAGTATGATGCAGGGATAACAGAGTAAAAGTAAACAAAATACAGGGTGATTAAAAGGAATTGTTATAGTTGGCAATACAATTTCAGAGATCTTTTTATTCCACAGTTGGCACAACGCCAGGTAAAGGCGGAAATGCTATTTGACATTTCTAATAAATACAAATAGGTTATGTCAGGAATCTGACAGATAATAGAATTTTGACTTTTTAGGTAATAGAAATACTTTAGAAATAAATGTAATAATAAATGTATTCAAATTTAAATTTTAAATATCACTGTCAACAACAGGAAATTAATTTATGTATCAGGCTTACCAATTTCAAGTAGTTTTTTTTTATTGCAAACTGTAACAATTCCTTTTGATCACTCTGTAGCATGCCTATATTTTGAATATTTCATATAGTAATACGTTTTTCTCGAAACTATGTTTTTCAAATTGGCGTGCAGCGTAGTTCGAAAATTGATGCCAATTTGTGAATTTAAAAAAAAAAATTATAATCTTGGGTATTTCCAAAGAAAAACTAATGTAGATTAAGGAAAAATTATTTTTTTAGCTCTAAGTGGTGTACGGAGACTGATACAGTGCACGCCGATTTACTCCCTAAAAAAAACATTCGTTCAAGTTACCTAGTGCCAGGACGCTATTTTCTACCGTAAATTGAAATAAATAATATTTTTACATACCTTCATACATGTATAATAAAGTCTAAAAATTTCATTATAATCCATTATTAGTAATCGCTTAAAAAAAACACAAAAAAAGGTTCACTTTTTAGTGCGCCTGGGTAGTATAACCCCTTAAATATAATTGTATTTTACTAGCAAACTTGAAAAAAAATTATTTGGTGGATAGTTACATCGATGTTACTTAAATTTTGATAACAAGTTTTCCTTAAGGGATCAAGATCTTGCCGAGATTAACTATCAAATAAGTTATTTAATATTGCTGTCAAACATTTGATTTGATATTTTTCATTTAAATAATCCTTAAAATTTAAGCGAAAGCGTGTAACTGAAGACGACCCCCTCCTCCCTTCAAATGTCTTCGTGACCTCCTGAGGGGGATCGCGACTCATAGTTTGAAAAACACTTGTACAGAATGTTATTGTTATTAATATGGACAAATACTTGGTTATGTATAACTTTTTCGAAAAGTTTAGACAGAGTTGGCAAAATGCAAATTGTGCTGAAATCATTGTTCGAGGTCCCTACCTCGTACAATGATTTCAGCACAATTAGGGTAGGGTTCTTACATTTTGGTAAAGGTTTACGAGTAACAAAATCAATTTCCTATACATCTGGTACTACACCCGTTACGAGACAAGAGTTGATTAAATGAGTTGTTTGTTGTAACAGAGTTGGAAAAATTAATTATAATTTTTTAAAGTTTAAGTTATCAAAACCTGTGGCTCCAGATTTCATAGAAAAATAGTTTTAAAATTTCGTCTTCTTCGAATACTTTTGAGTATAATAGAAGGATAGAGTTTTCTTAGTTAATTCCGATGTATTAGAAATATTTAAAAATTATTGTTAATAGAATATATATCTGATAAAGCGTTAAGCACATTAATTTTAGTTTTATTGGACTGTATGCTTTCATCTTTTCTAATCTTGTAGACTCGTTGTTAGTTTCGTTATTAGATTCGTTGTTAGGAGTAAATGTGAGTAATTTAAAATTTAAAATTTAAAATTTAAAATTTAAAATTTAAAATTTAAAATTTAAAATTTAAAATTTAAAATTTAAAATTTAAAATTTAAAATTTAAAATTTAAAATTTAAAATTTAAAATTTAAAATTTAAAATTTAAAATTTAAAATTTAAAATTTAAAATTTAAAATTTAAAATTTAAAATTTAAAATTTACTTCAATTATAAAATAACAACGAATATTTTTTCATTCATTCAACTTTGGCAATAAACGTCAAATTGGATTTATTGAACCGTTAAATATTCAGAGGAGTCCGGGAATGCACTTTTCCCACATGTTACACATACATTTTTTTCGACCGGTTTATACTTAATAATTAGTTATTTTATATTTCATTTATAAAGGTCAGACAACGAACAAGACAAAATATTGCTTTGTTTTGATTAAAATATATGATGATAGTGTAACCATAGTTTATTTATATACTCGTATATGTAATACCGGAATAATGCACTTTGCGGACACAAAACACATCAGAATGGTGTCAGTTTCCTGCCAATCGGAAAAACATATAATTACGTTATCATTAATAACCCCGCAACGCAAAAACAATTGAAACAAATTGTTGCTCTCTTGATATATTGAAAATTTAAATGATAGAAAAAAAAATGAAATGAATAGTGAATGTATTGTATCGTATCTCATAAATCAATTTTATAAAACCTAACTATTTCTCATTTATGGCCTATATCTAGAGAGAATTATTGCTTTCATTGTCATAATACTTTGAATGAAATAGTAATTATAGTTTAAAAATAATACAAATTTATTTTTATTTTACCGCCCAACGATGAAAATATTTCCGAAGGTAATATAAGAAGTGATATGATTCATCGATGATATTTTATTAATCATATCACGAGTTTATATTTAATTAGAGAATATAATGAATAATTATTTGTTATGAAGCGGATTGGGCACGAGAAAACATCCACGTTTAATTAACGCAATTTATTAATTTCATCATTATTATTACGATTATCACTCATTTGTACACATATATAAAATCACGCTATAGCTGAATAAATGAGGTTGCACGAATCCTTGAAACATTCATTCAACAGTTTTTTTATTCCAGAATCAATCTTCGACAAACATTCCTATTTTGACTTTAACTTTACTACATTTATAATTCCTTAAATATAAGGTCATTTATTCTTTACATTCGGAATATTTTGTTCATGCAACAGTCATAGTCATCTATTTATTCTTATGTGAGCCATGCAATCTGTCACCCTCAATTTCACCAACATAACCTGTTTTGCCATTCTTTTATTTGACAAATATTAGTTCCATATAAAAAAGAAATCAAACCGGTAACTTGGAAATGGTACAAGATAAGACATTTTTGAGTATTTCTTGTAATGTTGCATTTAAAAGTGCCTTAATAAGAAAAAAACCAAAATCACTATTTCATGAGTTTATAGGTATAAATAAAAATATGCAAAATGTACATTTTTGCCCATAAATTTGGTTTTCAGAAACAACCAAATAAAATTATATCAGAGTCAATTTAATCAATATTGTGGTCTGAAGTTTTAATATTTTACAGTCTCCCCTTATCAGTGGTGGATTCAGCGGAAGGCACAGGGGATAATTGTCCCTCCCTTGAATTTATGTTTTTACATTTATATTTGTTTTTTGTTTGTTTGTTTGAATTCTGGCAGTAGTCATTTTTATACCGCTCTTTACACTTATAATAAAATAGTTATTTAACTAACAATTGGGTTAATAATAATAGAGATATTTTAACGCAAGAGCATAGCGAAGGCGTTAATTGTTGAGATTATTAATCGCCAATTAACACGAGTTAGTTACAATAATTTTCCGTTGATCGTACTTTTTAATTTGGAGAAAATCTAAATTTATTCTATGACTAATCTGTTAGGTTAGTAACGTACTTGTCACAAATGTTTTGACAACAGTGAATGCATTCAGTTCACTAACGTTATCTAGTACCAGCGGTTTTTTCGTTTTTATTTTTATATTCATTTTAAAGGAATGCTACGTGAATATTTTTAGAAATGTCAAAAGCATTACGTTTACTTCTGTTTAGCATTTTGCTACAACTTAGCGCTAGCCAATATGTGGTATATTACGTATATAGTACGCATCTAAAAATATCGTTCATTAATAAAAATATCGTGCCTTAGTAGCGCTCAATAATTATATACATTAAAGAAACTCATTAGTGAACGATCAACGGAAATATAAATTAATAAATTAAGTAGAAATTTGTTTCAAATTGTTTGTACAACTACGAATCTTCGAAACGAGTGGGATGTTTTGCTCTTATACATCAGGGTGGGATTAAACAAAATTTAAGGAAGAATGTAGCGGTTAACAGTACATTTAATCTCTACAATAGTAACGTTCGATTTGCACCAAATTTCACTTAATCTCACCTCACCTCAGTTTGACAGCTTTTTTATATTTTTATATTTGCACTAACATAACTGAGATCAAGTGAGATATTCACCTATCCCCCTTGCCGAAGTTGCACTACCTATTGCGTTACTGCGTATTAAGAATTTTTAGGGCCAGCTTTTCAATCAACGGTTTACTCTCGATTAACGTTAATCAGGATTAAATAATAATGGCAACCATAGTTTCCATTATTATTTAATCATGATTAACATTAATCGGTGATTGAAAAACTGGCCCTTAATCAGTTATGAGTGGGGGGGTAGAATTCGTTATATTTTTTTCTGTAGTTAGAATATTTGGAAGTTATTTAATAAATTTTATAAATTGTATATGTTTTTATAAATCAAACCACACAGCTCACATGAACCAAATCATGTATTGTCCGCTAAAATATCACTGCAACGTTTGTCATGTAATCGACTCAGTTCAGTGCTGCCAAAACCCATTCGATTTGTGATCGAAAAAATATCATCTCATTTCAGAGAATCTCATCGCAGTTGAAATGAACTGAGGGGAGATTGTTTGCAAATCGAGCGCTACTAATGTCTTACACTTGCAGGGCGCGAGCATGAAGGCAGATATCCTACGAGCAATTTCTGAATAAGCTGTAGACGTCGTAGGTCAAAGTTTATAAAAAAAAATGTATCATCATGCCTTTTAACCATTACTGGGTTTGTCATTCTGCTGTTGCAAATCTCGGTAAGTGATATACGTGTAAAGTGTGATTACAGTCAAATCATGGCCCCGAAAGATATTAGTAGAAAATGAGACACAGGACTAATTTTAATATGGAGAAAATTGTTTGTCAATTGTGGGAATCGAACCCAGATTTTCAAATTCACAGCCTGACTCGATACCACTAAACCACCTATTCATGGGCGTCCGCAGGGGGGTGGGGCAAGGGGGCGCGCCCCTCTGGATTTTAACTAGGTTGATGACTACGACTCTCGAACATAGGACTTTAACATATAAAACTATAATTTAAAAGTTTTAGTGCATAAAATTCTGCATCTGAACCAATAAACAAAATTAATTTTGCATACATTGTAACGATACAAATTAGATTTGAAAATGAGGAAAATTGCCTCAAAACTATCGATAGGCATGAAATTGGAACCAAATTAAACAAATGTTTAACGTTTTATTTGTCAAAATAAATGAAATAATAAATAAAGAATTTATTCTGACAGTTTTGTCAGATTGAACGTCAAACATTTGTTTAATTTTGTTTCAATTTCATAGCTATCGATAGTTTTGAGACAATATTAGTCATTTTTAGATCTAATTTGTGTCGATACAAAGCATGCAAAATTAATTTCGTATTTTATGCCCTTATACTTTTATTTGAAGCTTTTTCTTTTAAGTAATTAGGAAGCAGGAAATTTAAAACAATATGATTTTACATGTTAAAGTCCTGTGTTCGAGAGTCGTGGCCACCACACTGTGTATGTATATATAAATAAAATAAAAATTAAATTATAAGTTTGAAGATAATAAATTCAAGCTGAAACTGAATTTCCAGCAGTATTCTTATGGCCAGCTAGCGTAACGATTGAGTAATCTAAGTTTAAGTTTACACAGATACGAAATATTAGAAAATAAAAACGGTAAAACTGCTAAATCGGAATTTATTGAAGAAATGGTGTTAATTTAAGGAAGAGTTATTCGAAAATTGTCTTTCCTCTTCAATTCAAACCCAGACGACAGACTAGTAATTTATTTCACAAATTTAAATATTTTTTTATCCATTTGTTTTTATGTTATGTAAAAAAAATATTTTAGAAATTTATGTATATCTATCTGAGAGTTTTTTGCGACTGCCCCCCCCCCTCCCCTGGAAAAATGTCTGTGGACGCCCATGCACCTACTCCATAAAATGAAATTAATTTTTACATATCTGTTTTTAAATAAATAAATAAATATATCATCACGCCTTCTACCCATTACTGGGTGTGGCACTCTGCTACAGCAGATCTCGGTAAGTGATATATTTTGCGCGTGAAGTGCGGTTACCAGTCGTCAAATCACGGCCCCCAAACATGTTAGTGGTGGAGGAGCCACAGGGATAGCTTTTTTCAAATTATGAAAATTTGTCGCCCGTGGGAATCGAACCAGGGACCTTAGGATCCACAGGCCAACTTCATACCACTGAGCTAGCCATCCCATATATCTGTTTTTAACCTGTCTAAACCTAATGCCTTTATCTGAATCCTCCACTGCCTCTTTTTGTGGCCTACTAATGGGGCAGCTATTATCTAAAGTCTAATTAAATCTGCATACTCTGTATAATTTAACTATCTAATTTAATTAGTAACAATGGCATACTTACTTCCGTAACGATTTGACAATAACCACAAAACATATATTTTATAATTATTTTAAAATAAAAAATAATTTGCTATTTCTTTTCCGGAACAATATACTGATAGAAAATAGCACTCTACGAAAACATTCGATTGTCAAAGTGGGTAAAGGTTTTATTTATTTGCTGTTTTGCACACTTTAATCCCAATTACATTGCAGTGGTATTCGGCTTATAGTGGAAGCACTCTCATGCAGTCGTACTTTTAAAATATAAATTGAAGTCAGCGAGGTTTAAATTCTTGTTTGGTAGACAAAAGTTAGATTGTTCGGTCTATGATTTAATTGAAAACGCAAGATAAGCAAGCCAAATCCGTAATGCATTTTACTATGATTTATTATAGGACTAGCGCTAGCGCTAAAATAATCAGTAATAATATAACAAGAGAGAGAATAAATTGAAAATAATTTGACAGATCTTTCGAAAACTTGTTGCCAGGCAATAGTCACGAAAGCCCGTAGGGCTTGAGTGGCCATTCCCAAATGCCAACAAGTTTGAGAAAGATACTGGAGAATTATTTTCTAATTTATCGAACTCTCAAGTTATATTTAATTAGATTATTTTTTGACTTGGCTGTTGAGGTAGATTCATCCAACTTAAAAGATTTTGAGTCCATATCGATTGATTACTTATTAATGTATTCTTGGAAGTTGTTTCCAAAATTTGTCGGTGTATTTCTATATCTAAAATGGAACTAAATCGATTTTTTTCACACATTTTCTTTGACGCGTTGACAGTTTTAAATTATTATTTGACTACCTATCATTTGTCTCAAACAAAAGCACCTATAGTTATTATTCCCGGGAATAATCACAAGAGCTTTATTCTCAATATAATAATGACAGGATTGGTTAAAACGTACACACACATTTCATTGTTTTTGAGAAACGTCAAAAAGAATCACTTCAAAATTTATTAAATAAATATATCATCACGCCTTCTAGGAGACCTATTACTGGGTGTGACACACTGCCGAAGCAGATCTCAGTAAATGATATATTTTTACCCGTGAAGTGCGGTTATCAGCCGTCAAATCACGCCCCCCAAAGATGTTACAGGAGGGGGAGTCACAGTAGTAGTATTAATGTGGTGAAAATGTTTGTCGGCAGTAATTCATTTCGTTTCGTAACCTTTATAATGTACGAATATATTTTAGAAATAAAATAGCTTCACGATTGAATGTTTTGCTTTTTTAAGTACACTGAAATAGATTTATTTTCTATAGCATCTATTTTTAATCCAATTTAATATTTGCAATCAAACGTTCGTTCCAATCTGAATCAACATTCTGTAAAAATACAAGATTGCTTGTCTAGAGTAAATATGTGAATAGCCGCAATAAATAAAGCGAGCTAACTGCTCCGCTGCTTCAACGAGCTTCTTGAGAAAACAAACGTTCTAATCGAATGAGCCCGGAATTACAAATAGAGGCGAGAAACACACTAAAGTGCTGTGCTTATGAGACGTGGTTTTGCTCAAAGCTCAATAGAAGGTTTTATCGTAACACACGTTATTTGTACATTAAGTAGATTTTCCCTTTATAGTTTGCTAACAGTTTGATATCTGTAAACAGCAATTTAATTGGTAATTATGTAGAAATATTACTAGGCTCCGACGTCTCAACAACATCAAAATAAATTGAAACACTTTAGATATTTTATTTACGTAGTGTGTAGTACATAAATCATGACTAGATTTGATAACTGCATATTTTTATAAGTGCTCTTGAAACAAATTGTATTCAAACGAATTACTGAAATAAAAATAATTTGCAATAATGATAAATTTAAGAATCAAACAATTATTTTCAAAGTATCAAAACTTCGTTCTTTCCTATTTTTAAAATTGGTCTTCTACCCATTACTGGGTGTGGCACTCCGCCGTAAAAGATTTCAGTGATATATTATGCGCGTTAAATACGGTTACCAGCCGTCAAGTCACGGCCTCCAAAGATGTTAATGGAAGGGGAGCCATAGGGAGAGTTTTAATGTGGTGATCGAACTGAGCCACTTACCCCATAAATTTATAATTTTGAAATTTACTAATTCTGATTCGGATTCTTGTAATAAATGGCTAATTGATTTTAAATGTGAGTAAGATGATTAAATAATAGTTTAGAAAATTATTTTTTACTTTTAAATTTTCCTGCGATACATAAATAAATAAATATAAATATATCATCACGCCTTCTACCCATTACTGGATGTGACACTCTGCCGAAGCAGATCTCGGTAAGTGATATATTTTGCGCGTGAAGTGCGGTTACCAGTCGTCAAATCACGGCCCCCAAAGATGTTAGTGGTTGAGGAGCCACAGGGGTAGTTTTTTGAAATTATGAAAATTGTTTGTCGCCTGTGGGAATCGAACCAGGGTTCTCAGGATTAGCACATATATAAATATTTATGTATTCCGGCAACTAGTGTTCCTTCAGAACTAGTATTTAATAGAGAAGGTAAAGTCTTAACTGATACGAGATGTTTCTTGTTGGGTGAACACGTTGAACAACTAATCTTTTTAGCGCAAAATATTCAACATGTTCCAATTTCAACATCATTTTAATAAATACATTGCACTTTACATACATATAAGTTTGTCTTGTAGAACATAATTTTAAATTATATTTATGTATTTTGTTTTCATATTTTTTTAATATAATATTATTTTTTCATATGCGATAAATGCCTTTTAATTTGACGCCCTATTGTTTTGTAATAATAATATAATATCCTAGTACTGTTTGTATCTCCGAATAAAAAATAAAATACGGAATATTACATTACATCCAGTATATTTTTAAATATATGTTCTATGATTTAGAATGATGCTATATTTTCTACGTATCTGTGTTAGAGTATCTGACTCAGAGTTCCCTTCTCCCCTTAACCCAAATTTTTATTTCTAAATGGAAAGACCGTTATTTGTCTGCTCTATTTTATTTTTATTTTTACTCAACATTTTACTATTATTTTCGGTGTAATAATGATAATATTGATAGTATCAATAATATCGATATTATCGGTAGTATCAATAATATGGAGTATATCGATAATATCGAATATATCGATAATATCGATATTTCGATATTATCGATATTTAAATAATACCGTTATTCGATATTTAATATTCAATATCGCCCAGCCCTACTCAGGATCCACAGGCCGATACAATACAATACATTATTGAGAATAATAATTTAAGACCATTTGACTTTAAAAACTAAGTTTTATCAATTACTAATGAAGCATTTATGTAACCAACAAAAGAAGAGAACGCCAATATTTTAATAAATTGTTATCTTAATTTTATACAGACATTTAAACATATTGAATTTTACTTATATCTAAAAGCGAGAAGTGATTTGAAGTTTTTATATAAAGTCTGGTTCTGAAAAGTATTATTTTGTATTTAACAATATCTATTCTTTGTCATTGCATAAATTACAAAGTCGAATTATAAAAACCTAGTTCCAATTTCCAGTGCCCGTAACATTTTTCTTATCACACAATATATTAGCTTTGCCGCTGAGTACTGCAGAAGATAAGAAGTTACATATCCTTACATTTTATTAGAAGTAGTAGTTAATATAATTTTAAAAATTCTGTACAGAGAACTTGACTATGTTTTCTGATTCTTTAAAAATGCAGAGAAGTTTACACGCACGATATTTACATATCCATCTCAACTTTTTATATTAGTCTCACTTGTTTAATAATATGATAAATTTTATGCGAAAAATACAGAAGTTTTCTATATATATATATGAGCAGTTTGTTCCAATTTATGTTTAAAAAAAACATTTTTATGCTCCATAATTTTACCAAGTTTATCAAAATGTGTGAAGCAACTGTCATCCGCATTTTATCTTTTACAAAATACTAACAAGACAATTGATATAATAGCTGGTAACTGCACTTCATGCTCATAAATTTATCACTTTCCGAGATCTGCTACGCCAGAGAACCATACCCAGTAATGGGGAAAAGGCGTAATAATATATTTATATTTTTTTAATTTACAATAGTTAAATAATAAATTTATATTTTAAAATAAATAAATAAATATATCATCACGCCTTCTACCCACTACTGGGTGTGGCACTAAGTCGAAACAGATCTCGGTAAGTGATATATTTTGCGCGTGAAGTGCGGATACCAGCCGTCAAATCACGGCCCCCATAGATATTAGTGGTGAAAGAGCCACAGGGGTAGTTTTAAAATGGTGAAAATTGTTTGTCGCCTGTGGGAATCGAACCAGGGTTCTCAAGATCCACGACTTGATACCACTGAGCTAGCCACCCTATAATTAATCTTCTGGTTAAATAATAATTTTAAAAAATACCTACTATCATTACATCCCTATTACCAAAATTTTAATGGATCACTAACAACTCTAGATTGGTAAGTAAAAATTTGATATTATTGTTTTGTTAAATAAGCATTTGGCACATATATTTTTCTGCGTTGCCATTCAATTTTAGCTTGTTTCCCGCACAGTTATTTGTCATGGTAAGTTCAATTTACCGAACTGACTGTTGTTGCCATGGAAATCATGCAAAACAAACCAGTTCTGGTCCATAACAGTACCCTTCCGGTTCATAACTGTATCCTTCCGGTAGGCAGTTCTTATTTACCTATTGTTTCGTCACAATAGAATAATTGTTTGTCTATCAAAATTCTGACAGATGAAAATAATTAAATATATTTTTATTTTTAAATAATGTCGGAAAATTGTATACAACACTGGATCGTTAAATACTTGATAAAAGCAGTTGAAAATTAGAAAAACACCTTTCGACGAGTCTTGTTTCTCTAATTTTTTTCTCGTCTTGTTATAAAGAACTTACCGATTTTTCACTGGAATATACTAGAAGACATTTGAATATATAGCTTTAGTCGTTGGTATAATTTTTCTTAAGTGTATTTTTAGGTCTTTGGTCTTCGACCTTAAAACATTACTTACCGCTCTTAATAAATAAATAATTATTAATTTTAAAATAAAATATTTTCTTGAATTTCTGAGGAATATTGACATTAAATTAGTAATAGATATTTGCGTTGGTGAAATGAAATTTGATATTATCATACACTTGTATCTAGTTTCTAATACGTAATTGTTTGCTTTGTGACAGGAATGTTTGTAATTCTGTTCTGTATTGCCATTTTCAAATCAAAATACCAACATCAACAACTAATATTGAAATGATAATAGATAATAGTTTCTGAATTATTGATACTGTGTATCAATCATTTCAAATATTAAACATAACCTATTTCAAATGGAATAAGATTGGTTGTTTTATTTGTAAAATACCCTTTCCATTTAATAATCCTTTTTCTTTGAGCAGATTAGATTCATTTATACCGCTGTTATCTTTGCTCTTGATATAGTTTCTGATTGATGTTCATATTTGTGATCTGACAACGTCGATATTTTGTTTTCTTTCATGTAACTTTATCGTATACCTACCACGATTTTTTGTGTATTGTACTTCAGAACTTTTTAAAAGCTTTATTGATATCAAAATATAATACACGTAACAAATTATTTTTTAAAATACAAACTTCTTTAGGATAAATAACAAATTTTCTCTTTTTTTCCATTTTAATATGAGGGAAGTTGATGAATTAAATGTATATTTAGCTAATCGTATTATACACTAAGTAAGAAAGAAGGCTTGATTATAACTCCTACAATATATTCAAAATAAAAAATAAAAATATATATTTTTATGTTAGTATTTCACAACATGTATAAATGTATACTATTTTATTGCTTACTTTTTCAGGTGAGTATACAGAATGTTCATTTTAAGTAGTACACTTTTGTTATATCGAGAAGTATAGTTAGTGCTTGTATGAAAGGAATTATGAATGTGGATGAAGCAAAAGTGGTGTGTCAGGATAGGAACGTTTGGCGTAGATTAATTGCGGAATAAATCTGATGATTTCAGAAAAGCGCAGGGTTTTAGATTTTAGTTTCGTTGTTTAGTAATTTCATTAGAGTGTTTACCTGTAATTGTGTGAAATTCACTTTCAAAAACAAGCGCAGAGACGACACTCCCTTCGTTTCTTATCTTTTTTATTCTTTTCTGATCTTACATTGAGTGTTTAACTGCAATTGTGTGGAATTCACTTCCAAAAACAAGCGTAGAGCGACACTCTCTTCCTTTCTTATCTTTTAATTCGTTTTCAGTTATTACGTAGTGTTTAACTGCAATTGTGTGAAATTCACTTTCAAAAACAAGCGACGCTCCCTCCCTTTCTTATCTTTTTGTTTCATTTTCAGTTACTGCATTGTGTGGTCTTTTCTTTCATATATAAGTGCAGACTATCGCTTTCATCTTTTCTAATCTTGTAGATTCGTTGTTAGTTTCGTTATTAGATTCGTTGTTAGGAGTAAACGTGAGTAATTTGAGATTTTTTATGCATACGTTATGTACGTTGAAGAAAGAAATGAATGGTAAGTGAAAAGGAATGATGTGATTGAAGGTTTGTTGTGTGATAATAATTTCGAGTGTAATAAATGAATGAGTTTATATGGAGTGATCTATGAATGTGGTTGAAGTGAGGGTGGTATGTTTGGATGAAAATGTTTGACGATGACTGATTGTTTGATGAGTGTGATGAGTGAATGTTTTATGAGTGATTTTAGGGTTCGTGCTACCCCATTTGTTGGGATATAGCGTGAAGATATGTATGTATGTATGTATAGGAGTTACGATATCGGTTAAATTAGCAAACAATTTCTATTTTATAAGGCTACTTTAATGAGTCAAATTAAAAACTTTTTGGGCCAGTGGTTCTCAAAATATGTGTTACAACTTTCTCTCTCTCTATTTATATATGTTTGTTATTCGATTTAGTATTTTTATCTGATTTCATCGAATATAAAGTTTAGTACCTACGCTTATATTACAAGTTTTCTTGAGAAAAGTGCATATTAAATTGCCATTTATTTAATTTAAATCACATAGAAATCAGCCTGCTATGAAAGAAACAAACAAACCGACTTTTTAACTTCTATACTTCTCGAGATAGCAATATTGTAGCACTTAAAATGAACAGCCTGTATACAGGCGGAATCTTAACGGACAAGAGAAAATCTTCGAAGTAGGGAAACATCGAATTATAGAAAATACACCAAAAATACATGTGAAATAGTATATTACATAATAAGTCAGGAAAGTGATATTTTACTTAACGAAGCGGTTGTTTGAAATAAGAGGCTGCAGGTCGATTATTTTCTTTACGTATTATGTATACTGTTTTTCTGAAACCGTTCAACTTAATCAAAAATTAATCATAAATAATTCAAAATATTTAAAATTTTATATGAATTGTATTGACAACAAACTATGTACCCTAGATTATAAAACAAAAATACATTCAGGTAAAATACAAAATATTCAGATAAAATCTTTTTCCTACAACTGTGCGATTTCTTTGTTATTACGTAACTATAATTGCCTTGTTTACGTATGGAAAGTAGATGAATGCAGACCAAGTGCGCTTTCGAAAGCAAAAAAACACTAGTGCGGAAAGTGCTTCATTACGCAACTGTAAAAAGTTTTTTTGAAAGCGATTTAAATTTCGCGCCAAGCGCGTAATTCATATTTTGGCCACAGACGCTTATGGAAGAAGAAAATGCAGTAAGCCAGCGCTTGTAAATATGCAGTAGTATATTTTGACGTTTATAAACATAACCTTAAATTGCAGTATATCTAATCTGTACACAACCAATAAAAAGAGCCGAACAAAGTAAAATATATCGATAAATGGTTTTAAGTAAGTACATAATATTTATTGTGTGTGTATATTATTAACATAGTTGTTACAGTTGCTTATATTGACATAATGTAAAGTGGAAATTTTTGTACTGTCTAAAGAAACATTGATTTCTTCCGTACCTGTTCAAATTGTTAACAGTAATATTATTTACAACAATTTCGGAGGCTTTAGAAGTACCAGCAGTAGGTTGATTGTCATTGTCGAAAATAGATGCAACATAGCATGATCCGGAGCTTCAATTAACTTTGGAGGTATTTATGATAAAGAACAATCACTCACTGTACTATTCCAATTTAGACGATTTTGAAGAAATTATCTTGACGTTAGTAAAATATTTTTAAATAACGTAGAACAATGTGCAAGCAATCAACAAACAAACCATAGCAACGCCGTAAAACATCGTTCTCGTGTAATATCATTAAAATTTTATAAATTTGGATAATATTTTAGAGATTTACTAAATCGCACAGTTGTAGGAAAAATTTTGTTTATAATCCGTGCCGAAAAAGGTTATGTGCTCGTGCAGATTTCCGCACTCGGCAAGCCTCGTCCGTTAAATTCTGCACTTGCACGTAACGAGCCTTTTTCGGCACTTGTTATAAAAATAACTATACCAGACAGTTTTGTAAATTACCAGACTGTTATTTTTGTTGTAGCCTTGGATACGCGCTTTATTTAATTGTTTTAGTAAAAATCTATTTTCCATACTAAAATTGACTTTCTTGCCGGTTGCAGATAAAAATTAATGATGTATTTCTGCCAAGTATTTAATCATTTTTCTATGTTTTAAAAGACTGCTTCTCTGTCTATGATATTTGCCACTATGTTAAAAGAATTATAGCTACAATTTATTAATTTCTCTGACATCGATAAAGTTTTCTGTTCCTTTATAAAAGTAGAGGTAAACAATTTAAATTTCACTTCATATACAATGAGAAGATCTGCGCCGCACACATAAATATATCTGTGCTAGGGGTTCATAGGTAGTAAATATTCGAATTACAAGTGAAATATCACTTCGAGTTACTTAAATATTGTAAATAAATAAATAAATATATCATCACGCCTTCTACCCATTACTGGGTGTGGCACTCTGCTGAAGCAGATCTCGGTAAGTGATATATTTTGCGCGTGAAGTGCAGTTACCAGTCGTCAAATCACGGCCCCCAAACATGTTAGTGGTGGAGGAGCCACAGGGATAGCTTTTTCAAATTATGAAAATTTATCGCCTGTGGGAATCGAACCAGGGACCTCAGGATCCACAGGCCGACTTCATACCACTGAGCTAGCCATCTCATTAAATATTGTAGTTGTAAAAATATAAAATTTCGATTTAGGAGGACAAAAATATATTAAAGAAAAACGGAACGTTATTAATCACAATTAAAATTCGATTTAGAGAATAGTTCGATTATATAAATTCGAATTAGGCAAGTTCCACTGTATATCTATGAAATATAAGTTTTATTAAAATTATACTATATATTATGAAATTATGATAATTGTTCACAAGTTGTCATTTTCTTTTGTCTAATGATAGTTTTTTTTGTTACACATAATTTAATATACATATAATTTAGATTACCTTTAATAGATAAAATAAAACTAAATAATAAATGTGACAGTAAGTACAATTGAAGAGAAGCTTCAACAAAGAAAATACTTCAAACTAAACCCTGTGTGGTATTTATCGATATCGAATGGACTATTTTATTGAAACTACTTGTCAATATATTTAAAGAGTTTAAGTCATATGAATGACTTTGAAGTTTGATAAATTTAAAGTTTATGACAGAAAAATTCGGGAGACGCCCGGACTCGAACCGAGGACCTTCAGCTTTTCTGTCATAAACTTTAAATTTATCAAACTTCAAAGTCATTCATATGACTTAAACTCTTTAAATTTACTTTGTGGTATGATTTCCTTAAAAAATCAGATTCTGTCGCTACAGACGAAACCCGTTGTCAATTCCTGTGAGACATAGGAGTCTTGGGATCGATGCTGTGTTAGACACTATGACAGATAAATTCGGTTGACGCCTGTTCGTTCAGGAGAGCCGTGGCTTAGTGGTTAAAGCATCAGCCCGGCAAGCTGAAGGTCCTCGGTTCGAGTCCGGGCGTCTCCCGAATTTTTCTGTCATAAACTTTAAATTTACTTGTCAATAGTTACCTTTCCTGTTTACCCGGTGTCTAATTGACAAAAGTAATGTTGTTCTATGGAATTTTTATATATGAAGAAAATTGTTACTAAAAACTCGAGTAGGCGTGATTTTAGTAATACATTTTAATTGTGAATTTCTTCTGTTGAGACATGTTAGTTCTGTTATCACACACTATGGCTTCTCACCCTCATTTTAGGTCTTTACCGCGATCAAACAAAAACCGAGGATTCTTTCTTTTTGTTTGTTTTCGTCATGAAAACGGATTCTCATCTTAAAAAATCACAACGATCAGATAACAGCGAATCTAAACTTTAATACTTGAAGGACTCGTTTCAAAATTTTTGTAATAATTCAAATTTCTCTGATATGTAGTTACAACATTAATCTTTAACAGCATTAAAAAATAAAGTCTCTGGATCTAAAATGAACTATTATTATTATTTTATAATTAGGATGATGTACCTAGTTAACTATAATTTAAATCTTTGTATTAGGACAGTATTTGAGACTACAGAATTATTTAGTTTTATGAATAATACTGGGTAATGGCTCAGTGGTATCCGAGTCGGCCTGTGGATCCTACAAACCCTGGTTCGATCCCACAGCCGACAAAACATTTTCACCAATTTAAAATTACCTCTGTGGCTTCCTCACCACTTACATCTTTGGGGACCGTGATTTGACGGCTGGTAACTGCAATTCACTCGCATAAATATATCACTTACCGAGATCTGCTTCGGTAGAGTGCCACACCCAGTAATGGGTTAAAGGCGTGATGATATATTTATTTAATAATACAGGAGAAAATGAGAAAATCTTCTAAATTTTAATTTCATATCGAGTCAAGGTTAAGCATTAATTTATATTTGCATTGGCGCAAATTAATTAAATTCTTTAATGTGTTAATAGTCTACTGCTCATAATTTAAAAGCTTTTATCATTTAAAGGCATCTAAAATTTATGACTTATTACGTTTAGTGGCGACCATTTCAATAAATGCTGACTTAACGACAAATATAGTGAATTGTTATTAAGTTTGAAATTATTTGCATCTTCAAAACTCGCGGCCCATTTGTAAGTTTGTTAAGGCACGATTTGCATTTTACTGTAGATGAAATTATGTCATTATGGAAACCTCATTTGCGTCTTTGTAATTAAATTTGCTTTAAAACCGTGAAATCCTGCAAGAAAGATTCTAAATTACCTTTAAATTATTTTCATTTTTTATATAAAACTTTAAATACTTTGTCAGCACCAGAGCTGGGCAAGTACCAGGACCAAAGTACTTAAGTATAAATACCAGGACTAACCATGGTCAGTACTTGTTGTGCAGTACTTTTTCAAGCACAGCTTGAAAATACTTAAGTAAAGTACCAGTTTTTTTAGACCAAAGTACTTAAAAAATAAGTATTTTGCAAGTACCAGTATTGGGTATAGTCGTATGAAATAGTTTTCCTGTTATTGTTATTTATTTTAACATATTCTAAATATACATTTTGAAAACATGATTAAAAAATGAAAACATTCTTTAATTTAAAAATAAATAGGTACATGCAACATTTAGTATGTAGTCGGAAATTACAAAAAAATCAGTCTTATTTATAAAAATATATATATATATATATATATATATATATATATATATATATATATATATATATATATATATATATATATATATAACAAAAAATAAAAATATACATGTCTGTGCTCCTCACGTTCACGTCACAGTACAGCACAATAAAAAAAACTGCATTAACCGCAAAATCAAAGTACTTCAATGTTTCGAAATATTTAAGTACTTTTCGTGACTTTAGTAATATTGACGTACTTAATTATTTGAAAAGTACTTCAATATTTTTTACATTTACTATCCAAAAATCTAAGTCTTAAGTACAAGCTGAAATTTAGTACTTAAAAATTTCAAGTATTAAGTAACACAAAAATAAATGTACTTCAGTATAAGTATTAAGTACCAGAAGATACGAAAAATTGGTACTTAAGTACTAAAGTACTTAAGTACTGCCCAGCTCTGGTCAGCACAAATTAAGCAAATTTTGCAAATAAAATTTGAAATGAGAAAACTAAAATCTTTCTCGTATTTATGTCTATTGTTTTGAATTTTATAACTTACTTTATAATTCATGTTGTTTAAATTTTAAGACGCATTGCATACAAAAAGGTTAAAAGAATTCAAAGTTAATTCATTAGGTTTCTTGAATAACACGTCAATATTTTCAAAGAAACTGTGTGAACTTTACAGAATATAATTTTACCGGAAAATACTTAATTATTCATTAAATTATGCTCTTACATAAAATGTTTACGCTCTCTTTATTAATAAAATAATATTGATAAAACAGTTTTGTATAGAAATTTTGTTACAAACATTGTTCAAATTTGAAATTTTTCACATGGCCTACTTCTGTTAAAAATGCAATCTTATAAGGCGCCATGTTAAAAGTGTACTGTCAATCACTTTTAACGTGCGTTAAAAGTAAATGTCATTTCTAAAGTACCTACCTGCCTTCAATATTCTTCATTCTGCACCATTCTACAAACCGCTTATATATGAAAATTCATACTGCTTTTTTACTTTCTTATACACAGTATAAGGAAGTATTGGAATCGTGAAAAAAATCGTTGACGAGATTTTCGCGGAAATACATGTTTTGAGGTCCACTGAATCTGTTTTGATCATTTTCTCAATAATGCCTGTGTGTGTGGATGGATGGATGTGTGTCCGAATGTGCAATATCTCATGAACGAGATAAGATCTGTTAACAAAACTTGGTAATTATAAGTTTCATGAAGATACGAAGAGCTAAGTTGATTTTGAATTAAATTGAAAAACCGGAAGAGGAAATTTACTGGACACACAAAACAATAAATTCCATTTATTTCAAAAATGGAATCAGTTACGAAAAAAGTTTCAAATAAAAGATGTTAGCAAAAATATTTGGAACATAAAATGTTATTTGCAATTTTTCTGTATATGCGTCTAATTTTGAGAAAAACTAATTTTTATATTTAATAATATATTTCAATAATCATAGTAGCATTAGAAACAAAAAACATAAATTTTAATTTTCGCTTTATTTAGTTATCTATGTATTTTTTCGGAAAAACAAATACAACATTAAAATGGTCAACTAATTTGACAATTTTGCCTCAATTTAATGGACTTCACGGTTCTTGAGATACCAAGGGTTAGTTCGAAAAACGGACATTTTGTATATGCGTCATCAGTAAAGTTAGACATAAAGTAGTCAACATTACTAAACAATTATACGTAAACAAATTTCATATTTTATATGTTTCAAACAGATCAATGCTGAATTACTGAAAAACTAAATTACTTGTTTAATAATATATAACATTCATATATTCTAAATATTAAATATGCAGTGTATAAGAAAGTCGTGTGGTGCACACACCAGATTTTTAATTTAGCCTTTTTCAATAGCCTCGGGAAATAATTCACTTTCTTCAATATTCAATATTCAAAAAAAATTAATTGTCTAATGTATTACATAGACAACGCAATTTACTTTCGTGACCAGAAAAAACGTATCAAAATTCTTTCTAATTATTTTATTATATTTTTAACAGTGTTTGGATAAAAAGTATTGTATGATATACTCGTACGTGTTAAAATTTATTTTATATTATTCATGGGGTTGTTTTATTCGGCTTCGCCTCGTTCACAAGATAAACTTTCACTTTTAAAACTTATATTATAAATAACTATTTAGATTTTCATTATTTTCATAGTATTGTCCACTCACACACTCCAGCTAAATATATAATATTTTATAGTAGTAATTCATTTTCATTTTGGTATCGTATTGTGCAAATTTTAAATGATTAAATTGCAATAGTTCTATATATTTTATACGTGGTTCTTTTATTACAGTACATATCAAGTGTTAATGACGACAAAAATATTTGTTGTTATTAAGACTGTGATTTTATTGACTAGTGATAAGCTGTAAAGACTATTGTGCCGCCACGTTAATTTTGATTTATATTTTAGTATTCAAGTTTTGTATTTATTTTGTTATTTTTTACATTAACAGGCAGATTCATAAAACGGATTAGCGCTAACACCTTTCTTAATATTATCTATAACTCTGTTTCAAATTAAAACAGATTAAATAAATGAACTAAATTTGATGCTTTGATGCTTTAACTCAAGTTAAAATAATTTTGTTTCGTACATTGAAAAGAGAGTTAAAAACGAAATAAAAAATGGTGTTAGCGCTAATCTGCTTTATGAATCAGCCTGTTAATATTTATATTTTGTTTTAGTACTTATGTATTTTTATTATTATTATTGTTGTATTTTTTGTGAGAAAGAAGCAAAGAATAAATTTAGCTTTTAAAGTTAATAATAATATTTCGTTATAATATATTTAAAATATATTTAATTAAAATTATTGTAATGTAATAATAATAATAAAAATACATAACTACTAAAACAAAATATAAATATTAAACGTAAAAAGATAACAAAATATAGAGATAACTAGGATTCTAAAATATGAAACAAAATTAATGTGGTTACATACAACTTCTATAACCTAGGCCGTAACAGTATTGCTTTGAAAAAGTAACAAATTTGAGAATTAATATTTAATTTAATAAGTATAATTCAACAAATGCCACTTCTTTAAATATCTCGTACGGTTAACACTTATTCGTCACTTTTCTTTATATATTGTAAAATTTATTAATTTTTATAATGATTGATAACATTCACGTAAAGTAGAGTGAAATTTATGAAATTATGAACGTCAAATATTTTTACATGACTTCCGCTTAACAAATGCATAGCAACATGAGGGCGACATATCCAAATCTTTAAACATATTGGAAATATTCATGAAACTAATATTAATTATAAACAATTGACGAAAATGCAGAATTACTGCCTTGGCTAGATTCATATCCTCGGCTGTGCCACGGCAAAAAATCTGCTACTATTTTACTTAGTTAAACATATAATAATTATTACAAGGTATTTCGTTGTAAATTAGCATACAACTTAAATAGTTTTTTAAATCGAACCAACTTGAATCAATTAGGTATTGAAATTCACAAATCTAATGCCTCGTTCACGCGGAGAAACTTCTTGACAAATTTCCTCAAATATATTTCCTGAAGAAGAAAAACTGCGATCCAAGTTTTTTGAGAGTAACGGCGTCTTTACTCGTGAAGCGGTTTTAAGAAACTTTATAATGTCGTTATATTCTCACCGATTTTATCTAATGTCATTTTTGACGTTTCACAATAGTTTAATTTCGTGAACTGGAATCTCGCTTCTGCTTCTTCAGAAAACAAATTTCATGCAACTTGGTGAAATGTTTTCTCGTGTGAACCGCGCACAAGACAAATAAACCTTCCGAAAGACCGTGACGGAACACCGCAACCAGAGCTGGGCAGTAGCTAGCTACTTTTGTAGCTTAGCTACTAGCTTAGCTACATTTACCTTAGCAGTAGCTGTAGCTTAGCTAACTGTGATAAAATATAGCTGTAGCTTGTAGCTAGCTACTTTTTTTTCTATTAGCTTAAAAATAACAACTGAAGCTACTTTTACTGCTACTTTTTGTAGCTAAAAGCTACTTTTTGTAGCTTAAAGCTACTTTTTATAGCTTAAAGCTACTTTTTAAGCAGAAGGTCAACAAAGTACGCATGCGTTCAAGATAAACCCACACAAAATAATTATTTCTTGCCAGTTCTAACTGGCAAAAATACACAGTAGGTGCCAGATGGTATTTGCCATTTTTGATATTTATGTACATAATAGTAAATTAACAGTCATTATAACAAAAGACTGATCATATGACAATGGCAAATTTAATTATTTCACAATAATTTAAAAAAGTAGCTTTAAAATTTAACAGCTACTTTAATGAATGCTTTTAGCTGTAGCTTAGCTATATTTTACAAAATATAGCTTATAGCTGTAGCTTAGCTACTTTTTTAAAGAATAGCTGTAGCTGTAGCTTAGCTACTATTTTTAAGTAGCTTGCCCAGCTCTGACCGCAATATAGATCGCAAAATCTGAATATACTAGTTTGTTTGAACATCTGAGAATCGTAACTAAACTTTAAATATTTAATAATATACCTATCAACTTTTGTTAACTTGCACTCGTATATCAACATTGTGTACTCTATAGGTATTAAAATTGCTTCAAAATAATTTTGGAAGTTATTATTACATTAAAACTAGAGAAATACAATAGTATATTACATAATAAGTCAGGAGAGTTAAAACACTTTCCTGGCGTAATACCAGAGCTGGGTAGTAGCTAGCTACTTTTGTAGCTTAGCTACTAGCTTAGCTACGTTTACCTTAGCTGTAGCTGTAGCTTAGCTAAATGTGAAAAAATATAGCTGTAGATTGTAGCGAACTATGTTTTTTCTCTATTAGCTTAAAAATATTGTTATATCAACTGAAGCTACTTTTAAAGCTACTTTTTGTAGCCAAAAGCTACTTTTTTAGCTTAAAGCTACCACTGTTCATTAAGAAATACCTATTAATTTTTGTTTTGTATTTGAATTGTACTTTCTTTATTGTTTTCTATAACTATACGATAACAAGTTATTATATAGTGGAAAATCTATTAATATATTTAATTTTTCACTTGTTCTTAACCTATCCTACTTTTGTATTAAATATTAGATGGACTAAACTTTGACTGTTTAGGAGTCTTCTGTTTATGTGACTGTTAATTTATTCCGATATAAATAAGAATTATAGCATAACAAATTAACATGTTTGGGGGCCGTGATTTGACGACTGATAACCGCACTTCACGCGCAAAATATATCACTTACCGAGATCTGCTTCAGCAGAGTGCCACACCCAGTAATGGGTAGAAGGCGTGATGATATATTTATTTATTTATTTTATTTTTAAATTAACAGTACATTTGTCCATTTGCGATTTTTTATATTTATTAACAGTCATTATAACAAAAGACTGATCAACTGATCGTATGACAATGTCAAATTTGATAATTCACAATAATTGAAAAAAGTAGCTTTAAAATTTAACAGCTACTTTAATGAAAGCTTTTAGCTGTAGCTTAGCTATATTTTACAAAATGTAGCTTATAGCTGTAGCTCAGCTACTTTTAGAAAGAATAGCTGTAGCTGTAGCTTAGCTACTTTTTTTAAGTAGCTTGCCCAGCCCTGCGTAATACGTATACTATTTTTTCTGAAACCGTTTAATTTAATTAATAATTAATCACAAATAATTCAAAATGTTTAAATTTTTTAATAGGAATTGCATTAACAGCAGACTACGTATCTAAGGTTATATAAAAAAATCAGGTAAAATCTTTACTAGACTGCTGTGTACTTTACTAGACTGTTATTTTTGTAGTAGCCTTGGATACGCATTTTACATGATTGTTTTGGTAGAGATCTAGTTTCCATACTAAAATTGGTCAGAAAAGTAGGCTCTTTCTTACCGGATACAGAAAAAAAAATATTATGTCGATGATTGTTTCATAAAATTTTTGTAATAAATTTTATTTCTTTGTGATAGCGCTCGTTCTCATTTGATAAAAATAACTTTTATGCTTATTATAAATAGTTTAATCAATTTAAAAAAAATATATCAAGAAAATGAAATGAGTCAGATGAAAAATTGATGGGCCGGAAATATCTAAACCGGTTTCATTTGTTCATTGTAGGTATACGCAACATAAAATACAATTTCTATAGTAGTTCTACACCAAACAATAGTTAAATAGTGCTATTACCTGCAATTAATTAGTCTGAATTAATAATTGTGATGCAGCGTGAATACAGATCGCGAACAGTCGAATAACTTAATGACCAGAGCCACGTATTCCTGGCACAAAGCCAGAGTCGCGCAATTAGCGGGCATATTATTCAGTCACGAAACTGCAGCACGAATCCGAACACGGAACACGATCACGGTCACAGCGGGACCGGAAATTGTCGTTGGCATGCAACAGCAGCACCAGCAGCAGCTCTTGCTATAACACAAATATCTCTACTCAATGAACTTGCTTGCACGAGTGTTGAGTTTCGGTGAAGATGTTATCGGAATTTGTTTACTACACAATACTATAAATACTATAATTTCAGGACAATGCAATTTCATTCATAGTATCCCATGGAATAATCAATGAAAATGGAGTTTCCATTGTCATTGCTATGAGTTATCATTACGTTCACAGCTTTTCAATTGGCAAATACAATTAACAATTACAATGATTAATTAGTAATAGCTTCTTAAAACTTGCAATGCAAATTTATTACAAGCAGCAAAAGTAAATTAACGAGATTTGTGACATTTGCAGAAAATTTTGAAAAGAAACATAAATAAACAAAGACAAAGTGTGCAGTATTTGTAGAATAAATTTAATGATCTGGTAACAGATTTGAATTAAATAAAAACAAAAGAGTAGTGCGAATGGAGCAGGGATACGAGTAGATAGATAGATAGAGGCATAGAGAGAAAGAGAGAGACAGAGAGAGAGAGAGAGAGGAAGTGGGAGCAAAATCGTACTATTCAAGTCTCCTTAGCGGTTCAACCTCAAGAAGTTCTCACGTTAAAAAGTGTATTTGATGGGCTGCGTCTACTTCTTTGATCTATGTCAGTAGTGTTATACAATTCTATTTGACAGTTAAATTTTCACTGTCCTGGATCATAGGTTTTTCTATCGAGATGATGGAGATAAAATAATATATCTATCATTTTAATTGAGTTCGAAAAGTTTGACGTTTGTATACATTTCACTTAGTACTTACAATTAATGTCTTCTTTTTATCGATATGATCACTAGCATTATTTGATAATTGCAATGACTAATTAAACTAAAATTAGGTAGCTCGTAGCTGCGAATGCAGCTAACTTACAAGAAATGGTTTTTCAAGAGAATTACACTGGTATTCATAGTCGTTCGCCCAGTGACGCGCTGAGAAAGCGCCCATAAGCTATTCGCTTGGCGAAACGCTGGCGAAACGCTGGCGAACGACTATGAATACTAGTGTTAAACTTTGCATTTTAAACAGTTTACATATATAATTTTACTTATTTCATTATTTATGAGTATAACTGTTAAAATTATGTTTAAAAGCTGTAAATTGATGGAATGGATTTAACTAAAATAAATGTAAACATTTGTATATCGTTTAACTGTCAAACAAATAGTTTAATCTGATTTCACTAGTAACTAGGTAAACAAGAAAAATGAAACATGTAGACTGATTTATGACCAGTTGCATTGCCTAAAGTTAAATTTTAAACTTGGTTTGTGTAAATAAAAGCAAAGCCAAGTTGCATGTCATATAGAATAATTGACATTTCTGTAAAATATTAGATTTACTTTAACTTTTGCCAGTGAAACAGATTATTAGAAGCAGAATTTTAACATTTAAACTTCCTAAAGTAGGTAATTATACAAGCAACAGTACGAGTAGTAGGGAAATTTTCCATTGATTAATGCCAATTGCACAATTTTATTTATCTACACAAATTCTCAAAATGCATGAAATATTAAATAACTACTTATATGAAATTACATAATAAATAAAATAAATAAATATATCGTCACGCCTTTTACCCATTACTGGGTGTGGCACTCTGCCCAAGCAGATCTCGGTAAGTGATATATTTATGCGCGTGAAGTGCGGTTACCAGCCGTCGAATCACGGCCCCCAAAGATGTTAGTGGTGAAAGAGCCACAGGGGTAATTTTAAATAGGTGAAAATGTTTTGTAGGTTATGGGGGTTCTTAGGATCCACGGGCCCCGTAATGAAATTACATAAGATGTTTAATGTCTTAGCTGTGACATAAATAATATTTATTTTAGAATAGCTAGACGTATCTTACTTTAAATTTGAATAAAATAATGGTGATTTTGTTTTTTCTGAAATATTTAAAATAAAAAAAATTATATGGCACAAGAACCATCAATTGCTTCATTGAATTTTATTTTAATTCTTAATTCAAACCGCCATTAAACTTATTACGATTCTTGAGATCTCCATGCGAAATATGTTTATCTAACTTAGCACATGCTGTATACATTTTTTGATTAAATTTTGTGTCTTCACATTGTCAGGATTTATTTTTTATTTGATCTGATAAATAGTAGAATTTCAATCTAGTGAATAAATGAACACTTACAAAAGAATAAATTAAAGTGGCAACGCGTCGGTCTGAGGATTTGTCGACCCAAATTCTATTCCATCTGCACTGCCGACAGATTTACACCACATTACTTTTTCTTTTCTAACATCTCTGCAACGTGATTTGACTGCTAGTAGCTGCATTCACTCTTAAAATAGATATAAACCGAAATCTGCTACAATCAATAATGGGTAAATGGCGTAATGATATACTTGTTTATATGATTTATAAATTAAAAATTATTTTATCGATATTAAAATACTAAAAACCGTGTTTCAATAAGTTATATTACGATACAAATGCTGTACATTAAAATAACAGTCTATCACAAACAAACAATGAAATCTAGATATTATTGAAAATTAAATCAACCTACTCACGCTTCAAATAAGAACAAGAAAAGAAAATTGTCAAGTTTTAGGGCCAAATTCACAGTCATAACTCACACTCATCTCATCCTCACTTCACACTCAAAATCGAAGTAACTAAGGCAACTACATAACTCAAGAATTTGCACAATTTGAGTTAGTTGCCTTAGTTACTTCGATTTTAAGTGTGAGATGAGAATGAGGTGAGGGTAAGTCACGACTATGAATTTTACCCTCAAAAATGTCAATTTCGCAATATTTTTCTCATATCATGAAATATGGTACAACATTGTACGATATTGGTATTGTATTTTAAAACACTGGATGGATTATCATATTCGATCAACGGCCTCGTAAAACTGTTTTTCCATCTCGGCTTTAAATATAATATATTGCAATATTTATATCGTGATTAACTAATTCCTAACTTACTTCTACATTAATTCACGAAAATAAAAATGATTGACTAAATAAGATAAAAATAATATATAGATATTTAAATTACAAATGTACCATCATGTCCTTTGTCCTAAAAATTACTCTGCCCATAATGTACACGTATACTACTCGTACAATCTTTGTTTAATACATAAACAACGCATCAGTACTAAAATCAGTTTCCTCTGTCATTTAACTTTGTATCAATTTTTATAGGTTTACTTAAGCTACTGTAAAGCAACGATAAAGAAATTTAAAGATTGTCAAACACTAAGGTCATAAAATGCTGTGATTTTCTAGCACATTGTCTACAGTTTACAACAATAAATCTCATAGGTTAAGCACAGCGCTGAGTTTCAATAAACTTTATCCTTTCTTCAACAGACTTTATTTTACACGTACCGAAATCGAATGTACATAAATTTTAGATTAAAGTTAAGTACGAAAATCAAAGTTTTTAAATTGTAGCTTGTGTTACATATTAATGAGGCAACCCAGAAAAGTTACACTACTCATAAAAATTTCAAGAAAAGTAGATGTCGTAAATAACTTATGTCTATTTCCCATTAAGTAGTTAAAGAAACTTGACGAAGCGATTCTGTTTCATGTTTACCAGTTTTGGTTCGTAAAATATATTTTATCTAATGTCATGTAATAAATCTGTTTATATTGAAAATATGAATGAACCTTAAAAATATTATCTAAATAATTAATTTGTTATCTACTCTACAAGCAAATCGTAAAATTATACGATACTTCAACACTGTATACATAAACAATTAACTAAAGCAGTACGCCATATGACATATCATTTAAAACTTCACTTGAAACATATGGATTCAATATGAAGTTTAACTGATAAAAAATAATCAACAAGATACAGGATGTGTTTTTATTTTGACCCAATATTGCGATCTAAACAATACTAATATTGAATAAATTATACAAGGACAAATTATCAATGAATAAATAAAACAAAGACAAATTATCAATTTTTTTTCCTTTTTCTCTTATTTTATTAAGACTTAGTTCCACATCGCAATTGACAATTTGTCTGAAAAGCCTTTGATGATGACCTAATAAGTTGATTCAAATGTGCTGTAATTTTGTGAAACTTTGACAAATGTTGGAAAATATTTTTTTTTCCTTTGTTTCTTATTTTATTAAGACTTAGTTCCACATCGCAATTGACAATTTGTCTTTGTTTTATTTATTCATTGCTATTCAGCAGTTTGCGATTTTTGTCGGTAGATGGCACCACGGGTTGCTCCGTAGCTCTCATGTCATGTTACCGGCTTACATAGTTTAACATCCGTCAGTTCAGCTTAATAAGTATCACAGTTCACTAGCTCCTAGTTGGTCTAGTTGGATAGTTGATCGCACCATACTGATAAGTCCCTAAAGGACGAAATGTGTCTATGGTTAAAGCTGAACTGACCAGCCTTTGATAATGACCTAATTAGTTGATTCAAATGTGCTGTAATTTTGTGGAACTTTGACAGGTGTTGGAAATTTTTTTCCTTTTTTTCTTATTTTATCGAATAAATTACCAAAAATATGCTATTTTAGTATTTGTTTCTAAAGATGCTTTCGTTTTTCAATAGAAAACTAACAAGACTCACTTTAAAAACGTAAATAATTTGTGCTGTTTATTTTCCTACAGTGTGTACAGAATTTAGAGTGATTACTATTGTTCACTTCATTATAAGCGCTACTAGTTCAATGTAATAGAACTTTTAGTGCATACTTGATGAACCACATTCCAAAGTATTTCCATAGGTCACTAGATAATGGTGAAAATGTAAATATGAGCAATTTTACTTTCTCATTTAATTCTTAAATAATGGCATATTGGAATTGATGTTTTCTCCAAACTTACTGACATCCGCTGATTAAGCGGAAACCGAACTAAACTAAATTTTACCGAATTGTGGAATTTTCCACTGACAATGAACAACAAACCATCAATCTTATTATAAACTTTCAAATCCATTAGAATCATTTAATTTTTATTGTCATAAACGAAACTACAATTCAGTACACAAGAATACGTTTACACACTATATTTTTAGAAAAATCAATACAAAAAAATTTCATCCTAAATTGTTATTATTTTGCAAGAAAGGGACAATAAAAAATGCCTGCCCTCCTCCACCAGAGCTATGAAAATTTAATAAACTATTGTTAAACAAATTTTGGCTAAAAATAATTTATAACATATATTTTTACTTACTTTGTATTTGTTTATATGACCATTATAATGGGAAGTTATAGTGAGAGAGCTAGTTAACAGACCGTGATCAGCTAGAGTATATTTTTAATATGACATTTAATCTGCATCGTATGTTAAAAGTATGCTCTGGTTTGTCGTGGTCTCTCAACTAACTCTCTCACTAGTGCGAGAAGTCTCTTTTTGTGGTTCTCTTCAATCTCTTCCTGACAGCTTATGAAGCTAACGCGCCACTTATTTTGGTATAGAGTGATTACGTCATCCTCACGGTAGGTTGTGGGTTCGATCCCAGACTATAGGAATTAATTGTTTTTTTTTAGATTTAATACAATTACATGATTTACTTAACTTTCTTTACAAAATAGTATAATATTGACTTATAACAATATGACCTACTTAATATGTTATCTCATTACATACATTACATTACTATTAAGTTACTTCAATGATTTACTTTAGATAACTTACAACAATGCCATTGACCTACTTAATTCATTCACTTTCCTCTGACTTTCTTACAAAATAATATAACAATTAACTTATAAAAATGACCTTGACACACCTACTTCATTATCTCACATTCCTTGGACTTTTTTACAAACTAATACAATAATGACTTATAACAGTGACTTACAACAATGAGTTTGACCTATTTAATTCATTAACTCAATCTACTTTGACTCTTTTACAAACTAATATAATAATGACTTATAACAGTGACTTACAACAATGAGTTTGACCTACTTAATTCACTGAATTTATTTTCTCACATGTCTTTGACTTTTTTCCAAACACTAATACAATAATGACTTATAAGTAATAACTTCAATGACTTACTTAATTTATTATCTAATTAAATAGACTACACAGTTAACTTACTTCACTATTTATTTACTCTCTATGACATTACATGGCATTAATATGACATTACATGACAATATACGACATTATATGACATTATATGATATAACATGACATCATATGACATGATATTGAGAATTGAATCAATTTTAACAAGCTTATGCCACTAAACTGCAACGATTTTAGCCATTTTTAATATATATCCTTAACCTTGAGCTAATAATTAACAATTTAATAAATTTGACTAATTTTAAACAATAAATTGGAACGATTTTAGCCGTTCTTTAACCTTGACATACTTCAAAATATTGACAAATTAATCAATTTCAACTATTTTATAACTCTCCATTGACTATCACAGTGATACGTTATAATCAAAACCGTGGTGATACTGCCAGTAGGCGAAATAAATATATAAATTAGGCATAAATAAATAGAAACAACGAATTAAAATAAATAAATGAATAAGGTAATTAATGGCGATAGTTCCTTAATCCAATTTTAACGACATAAGTATGTTATATTATGTATCTGTTTTAGTTCTCGATATCTTCTTTGTATGTCAATGAAAAGCATACAGCCTACATATTATTTCTCCATTGTTAAATTAAAATGCTTTAATTTGCTAAGAAACAATTCCACGATAAGAGTAATAAGTTTTAAACCTACGTTTAGATTAGTCAGTAATTCTCAAACTTTTTTTCTTGTGTACCCTAACGCGTTAGGTGTTTCTCAAGTTTTTATTAAGATTATTGAGTAATTAATTATATGTTTTATTATTGCAAAATAATAATATATTCATTCTACGATAATGGGGTAATTTTACAAATAGAACAATAAAATTAATGAGGAATGCATACATTTATATTTTGTTATATACGAGCCCATTCTCGCTTCCGTTGGCCCAAATCTAATAATACTAAAAACCCAGATATCTTTCATTTACTAAATTCTACAATTAATTTTCAACATCTTTAACTAAATTTAACATTAAATATGCCTTAAACACAAAATGTGTAGCAGTATAACTCTCATTTTTTTTCTTCACAAAAACTAAATCAATACACAAATGAACTATCATAATTATTATCTTGTTGGCAGTTTGGCAGATGAAATTGAAGTTAATTATTATTTAAAACAAATTTATTATTATACAGTTTTTTAATAAAACAATTTTTTTTAGTTAAAACAGAAATGTTTACTTCCTCTTTCAATGGCTGTCATTTCTAGATGTATGTATCGATTGACTTAAAATTTATATTAATAACATACTAGTATATGTCTCATTAAAATTTCGTTTCATTTTCTTGCATACTACTCGTACAAGAGAAATAAAACTGTAAAATATAACAACAAACGAAAAAATAAAATTGTGCCAAATGAAGTGGGACCGGGCTCGTAGAAGCCTAAAATTTAGAACAATTAACAGTGTACTCCCTGTATCGTGAAAAAGTATAATAAACAAAAATTAATAATATTAAAAAATAACTTAACTTTTTCACCATGTTAGAATGTGAAATTTTCTTGGCTCAATTGAGAGAAGATAATGATACTTTTCATCCCTAGGGAAGAAAAACTAATTTTCTTTCCTGAAAAGTAGAATATTCATGACAATTCGAAAAGTACGATATGATTTGGCATTATTGACCTCAAGAGAATAATAAATCTTACCTAAATATCTAATTTATTTTAGAAAATTTGGCTTCAGATAATGGAAAATATTATACTAATACCTTGTGAAGCAAATGTTACTTTTCCCTCAGATATATATAAAATTTATAACAAACCTTCCGTACTATTGCATTTTAAACACAATAAAAATAAATAAATATATCATCACGTCTTTTACCCATTACTGGGTGGGGCACTCTGCCAAAGCAGATCTCGTTTAGTGAAATATTTTTGCACGTGAAGTGTGGTTACCAGTTATCAAATCACGGCACCCAAAGATGTTAGTGGAGAGGGAGCCACAGGAGTAATATTACATACATACATACAAATCTTCACGCTATATCCCATCAAATGCACGAACCCTAAAATCACTCATAAAACATTCAGTCGTAACATAATCAAATAATCAGCCCCGTCAAACATTATCATTCACACTCGAAAATATTCCTTACATAAAAAATCACATTCATCCAATCACTCCTATTCACTTATCATTTATCTTCTTTCTTCAACGTACATAACACGTGCATAAAACATTTCAAATTATCCACGCTTACTCCTAACAACGAATCTAACATCGAATCTACAAAGGTTAGAAAATATAAAAGTGATAGCCTGTATATGAAAGAAAAAGTAATATTAATGTGGTGAAAATGTTTGCCGGCAGTGGGAATCGAACCAGGGTTCTCAGGATCCACAGGCCGATACGACACCACTGTGCCACCTATTCCACAATAAACACAATAATTAAGCAAAATAACAAACAGCAACTAGTAAATATCAATTTTGTTGTAAAATATAACGATAATTTTTGTGCCAAAAATTCGGTTTTTTTTTCAAAATTCGGTTGTCAAGAAATACGAAGATAACTGGCAATGAATATCCACTGAAGCGTCAAGCGAAATCAACTTGTTCAATTTATTTTTATTGTATTTTGTGTTCTTTCGTACCACTTCTCTCACTTAGTGGTAAACAAAATAAATGAAATTCGCCATTTTATATACATAGCCGGGCGTTCTACTCTGCGTGTCACCGGTTAAGAACTACTGCGATAAAACAATAAAATATTGATTCGCTGTTAATAAAACTCTTTGAATTTCAATTATAGAAGTATATAGGTTCCTATTTCTTTTTTTATATTACCATTTCTTTATAATTTATGATTTGCTCACTACTAATCATGTTACTAAGTCGAAGAATATTAGCACTTTTTGTTTTATTTTTTCTTGTGTGTAATGCTGTAAGTAAAATTGAAATAAATATAAATATTTCAATTTAGAATTTCTAGAATTGTTTGTGGACATCATCACGCCTTCTACCCATTACTGGGTGTGGCGCTCTGCTGAAGCAAATCTCGGTAAGTGATATATATATATATATATACCGTGCGTCCCAAATGTTGGAATAGGCAGTTGAAATGTAAAATCAGGTTTTTGTAAATAAGAATTAATCGCAATAAATTATGGGACCAAATTTTATATCACAATACTGCCAGTATTTTTACATATTATTTAATATAGATTATTTGATTTTGATAACGTAATATAAAAATATAAATGTTTCCTACTTTTTTATTGCTATTGAAGTAAAGTGTTTGCAATTTGTTTTCAAATTTTAATCTATCAGTGTCATTATGAATATTTAAATTTGTCTAATAGTTCTTGGCGAAGTATTCAGATATTTGTCTTCACAATACATTCTAATAATATTTAGGCAGTCGTCGACTTTTAAAATATTCAAGATGACAGTGACAGATTAAAATATTTAAAACAAATTTGCAAGCTCTTTATATCAGTAGCAATAAAATAGTGGGCGAAAAATGTAGAATTATTTTTATAAATTTTATTAAATTACACTATCAAAATGTAATAATCTGTATTAAATAAGATGTAGGGATATTGGCAGTATTGTGATATAAAATTTGGTCCCATAATTTTTTGCCGGACACTTTTTATTTACAAAAGTCTGATTTTGAATGTTAACTGCCTATGCCCACTTTTACGTGGGACACACGGTATATATATATTAGGCTGGCTCTTATTTTGGATAAGTTCGAATTTTGCCGGTCTCCATCCGAAATCTGGTTTAAAATCATAAAAAAGTAATAAATGAATTTTTTGAGATTTTTAAAATAAGTTTAACCCGTGTCTCTAGCCAGTTTCACTTTTGCCTTCAGCTTTATTCGAAATGCAATAACTTTTTAGTTTTTTAATATTTTGACACAATTCCAAGCGGGTATTAAACTAGATGAGATAACGAATCGATCGATTACAATAAACAATAATTTTATATAACTGTTTATTGCTAAACAGGTTGGTAAAAACTAACGAAAATTGAGTATTTTTAAATACGCAAAAAGTGATTCACATTACTGATTCTTTTACAACAATTTCGTTTTATAATCTATTTTAGACTGTTTTTGAATAATATTCATACTGATTATAACATTTTTATCATATTTTTATTTTATTTTATCATATTTTTAATGTGATTTGGGAGCTGAAGGCAAAAGTGAAAGTGGCCTAGAGGCACGGGTTAAACTTATTTTAAAAATCTCAAAAAATGCATTTATTACTTTTTTGTGATTTTAAACCAGATTTCGGGTGGAGACCGACAAAATTCGAACTTACCCAAAATAAGGGCCACCCTAATATATATATATATATATATATATATATATATATATATATATATATATATATATATATATATATTTAGTAAAATTCATCACTCGACATGACTTATAACAGTTTAATTTAATTATGTGAAAATTTGTATCGTGAATAAACAAACTAGTCTACAAATAACTAAAATTTACTTTGCTCGTAAAAATCATATGACGTAATTTGATTTATTTTTCAGTCTTCTAGAAAAGAAACATTATTTACACAATTTGATAAATATACATCCAAAAATCACAGTACAATGGTAGAAAACATGTGGGATAATTTTGCTAAGGAAAGAGATAACGAATCATTAATGAAATTCCGAAATCATAACATAAAATATCAAAAGATATTTGAGCAAAGCACTAATCGATTGCTAAATAACATCATATCAGTGGTCCAAGAGTGTAAGAATGAGAAGGAAATTATGGAATATTTGGAAGACATTATTATCAATCTACAATTTGCCGTTGATTTTTTAAATGTAGATAATGTAAATCTTAGAAGATACTTAAACAAAAAAGTAGAAATGAAATTAAGATTTGCTTATGCTAATCAACCACTTCTGCATTTTTGGAAAGCATTTATATCTGCACTATCACCTTTTAAAATGTTAAATATGTCTTATGAAATAGAACAAGAATCAAGTATAAGTAACGTTAAAGATAAAATTGCACAAAATTCTGATATATCCTCTATTGAAAATCCGAAATATTACACAAAAATTATTTCTTCACTGAAAAATAATTACCACGATTCGGTAATCACGAACGGACGAGTTTTTAATTACCTTATGTGGCAGCTAAGTAAAAATATAATTACAATAATTAAAGCTTTAAAAAAGTCTAATTGTGCAAGTTCAAATAAAATTTCTCAACTACGTGACCAACTAAAGAAAGATGTGGAAAAGCTGTGGCAGCAAATGAATAAAACACTGAAATCTTCTTTAAGAGATTTTGTACTCTTTTATGGCCAAATGCCCTTTTTAAAGCTGAAACTTGAATTAAAATAAAATGTATTTGCAGAAAATTATAGCTATGTACATGTACTTCTTCAAATAAAAGTTATAGTAATACATATATTCGTAATTCTAATTACTTTAATTTCAATATATAACTCCTTCGTTTATTTTTTAATGGTTTAATTTTGTTTTACTTTTTTTTAAATATTGTGTACACATATGATGTTTTAATTGTATTATTATTCCTGTTAATTTATGTTCTCTCACAAAATATTATAAAATAAAAATAAATAAATACATCATCACGCCTTCTGCCATTACTGGGTGTAACACTCTGCCGTAGCAGATCTTGGTAAATGATATATTTATGCGTATGAAGTGCGGTTACTAGCGGTCAAATCATGGCCCCTGTGGATGTTAATGAAGGAGGCGGAAGAAGGAGCTACAGGGATAATTTTTATGTCTTCAAAATTGTTTGTCTATTATTTTACTACTAATTATGTATAATAGACTATATAATCAATCTAGATCAGACTGATTATTAAAGTTTCTTATACCAGGTTATGCAGCTTAGATGTGAAGATTAGTTTTACACAATTTCATGCTCTCCTGATCATTTTACAGCAAAAACGGTTATGTAAACTTAAACGTTTTATACAAAATAATAAGTTTTTACAATTTTTTTATGATATTCGAAATATTTGTAAACAAAAAATAAAAGTTATGGTTATTGCATTCTATTTAATTAAAATTTTACAATGCTTTTTAACGTTATGTAGAAACTAAAAACGTCATAAAAAATATAAAAATATATATCAGTAAAGGAGTAATCGGAATAAATGGAACACTTTATGTAATACTAAGGTTTCGACTATAATATAGTTATTCTTGGAGTGCCATTTGGTGAAAGATGGATGTAATATGAGTATAAACCAAATAGTAAGTTAAACATGATAAAAATAGAACTACAACTCAAAATTTGTAGTGTTTGTATGCAGTTTGGAGGGCAGATAATGACTGCTGTGATATTAATAATAATAAAATAAAAATAAATACCCATTACTGGGTGTGGCACTCTGCCGAAGCAGATCTCGGTAAGTGATATATTTTGCGCGTGAAGTGCGGTTACCAGTCGTCAAATCACGCTCCCCAAAGATGTTAGTGGTGGAGGAGCCACAAGGGTAGCTTTTGAAATTATGAAAATTGTTTGTCGTCTGTGGGAATCGAACCAGGGTTCTCAGGATCCACAGGCCGACTTCACACCACTGAGCTAGCCACCCCATAATAATAATAAATTATAAAATATCTTAAAATATGGAATAAACATGAATCTGACAATACATTTTTTTCTAAATACGTAATTAAAGATTGTTACATCGATTGCCCATTTAATAATATAGGTAATGTAATTATTATTTTATTTTATTTTAAAAAAATAAGTCAATGAACTTTATAATTTCGAAATTCATTTATTTTTATTGCACAAAAAATAAGGGATTTGCTCATCCAGAATCAGACATTAAACTTTCAAATAACAAAAACTGTCAACGTCCAATGTAGCCACCATTATAAAAGCTAATCTCAAAGATAAGAAGTAATTTTTTCTTGTGAAAATAGTCGGTCATTTTTTTATCCGGTCCTTCACATCCATCATCATGACACTATTCACTGAGCGATGGTGAGTGTTGAACGCCTGCAAACTTCCGGTGTCAAATTGATTCTGTCGACACCTTCCGTGTAAATAGAGAATCGAGAACATCGACACTAAATCTTGAATTCCGACTGAACATCTGTTTCCCGATCGAGTAATAGTTTACGTTTATAGTATTGTGTAGTAAGAGGATTCAGAGATAGGAGATATATGGTTTTGTGCACGAGTGGATCTATGGGGTGTTGATCACCAATACGCAATGGTCAGTTTACTCTATGCTGATGACCAAATCCCCTAAATTGGCAATAGGATACTTGCGCAGAAATGAGGGATTAAAATTTATGAAAAATCCTAATGATATTAGGTTTCTGTAAATAAATATATCATCACGCCGTTTATCCATTACTGGGTGTGGCACTTTGCCGAAGCAGATCTCGGTAAGTGATATATTTTGCGCGTGAAATGCGGTTACCAGTCGTCAAATCACGGTCCCCAAAGATGTTACTGGTGGGGGAACCACAGGGGTAATTTTAAATTGGTGAAAATGTTTTGTCGGCTGTGGGGATCGAACCAAGGTTCTTAGGATACACAGGCCGACTCGGATACCACTGAGCCATTACCCCATTCTAATGATATTAGATTTCTGTAAATAAATATATCATCACGCCTTTTATCCATTACTGGGTGTGGCTCTCTGCCGAAGCAGATCTCGATAAGTGATATATCTTGCGAATGAAGTGCAGTTACCATCCGTCAAATCACGGCCCCCAACGATATTAGTTGTGGAGGAGCCACAGGGGTAATTTTAAATTGGCGAAAATGTTTTGTCGGCTGTGGGGCTCGAACCAGGCTTCTTAGGATCCACAGGCCGACTCGGATACCCCTGAGCCATTACACCATTCTAATGATATTAGGTTTCTGTAAATAAATATATCATCACGCCTTTTATCCATTACTGGGTGTGGCACTCTGCCGAAGCAGATCTCGGTAAGTGATATATTTTGCGCGTGAAGTGCGGTTACCAGTTGTCAAATCACGTCCCCCAAAGATGTTAGTGGTGGAGGAGCCACAGGAGTAGTTTTAAAATGGTGAAAATTGTTTGGCGCCTGTGGGAATCGAACCAGGGTTCTCAGGATCCACAGGCCAACTTGATACCACTGAGCTAAGTTTTTATAATTTCGTTAAAACTACAATTTGTTATACCTTCCCTTCTACCTCCATTTTACACTAATTTTACTTATAAATACAGGAAAAATTATAATATAAAGATGTAACAAAGTTGAACAATTCAAAATTTAGTTTTGTTCATAATTATGTCTGGCAGTACGGGGGTGTAGAAAGTGTTACGGCATTCGAATCCGGAGATCCCGAGTTCGAATCCCACTAAAGCTAGATATACAGGGTGGTGAACGCAACTCTCGAACATAGGGATTTAACATTTAAAATTACAATTTTGTACTTTCCTGCTTCCCTAATTATTTTAAGCTTCGAATAATAGTTTTAGGGCATAAAATTCTGCATCTAAGACAATAAACAAAATTAACTTTGCTTGTTTCGTAACGGCACTAATCTTATATACTAAACGGCTTAATTCCCTATGTATAGATTCATCACGATCAGTCTAACAATTTTACAGCCTAGACGGTTTATCCGATTTATTTGAAACTTTTTTTATTTGATAGGGATTACTTATGCGGAGTGCCTTTTGATAGTCTCAGATTTTTCGTGCACATGATGTGCGAGAAAACTTGAAAAAACATGCATTTTCAACTAAGAGTGTGGAGGCTTTGAAATTTTTAAGAAGAACATCTACTGTCACTTTGACGTTTGTCAGTGGACATGTCGCATTTTTAATTATAAATTATTTAAATATTAAATGTTTTAGAGTAGTTTTGAAATATTTTACGCACATTAGGGGACTGAGGGGACGTTTTTATTATAATTACAAATTTCAAATATGTGTATTTAAAAAGAAAATTTTTAACAGTCCACTATGAAGTTGGTTTTAATTCAAAACGTCATATTGACAAGTTTTATAAAATATACAGACAAAGAGTGTGGAGGCTTTGAAATTTTAAAAAAGAACACCTACTCTAATTTTGACATTTATATGTGGACATATCGCATTTTTAATTAATAATTATTGAAGTATTAAATTTTTTAGATAACTTTTGATATATTTTACACATATTGGGGGAATGAGGGAACGTATTTAAAAAGAAAATTTTTGACAATCCACTAAAACAAAACGTCAAATTGACAAGTTATATAAAGTATACAGGTAAACCCAACCAAATTTGTCTCCAGTAATAATATATAGTAAAACCAAGCAAATTTTATCCACGGCATAGTACAATTTAGAAAAACCAGATAACTCGAATTGGAATCATTTGAGCACTCTTCAATTTTCTATCGGTAATACGAAAGTTATTTTAAAGGGCACGTGGGCAAAATTATAATATTTTCAATCGGCAATTGTTTTAGTGAAATTGGAACAAAACCTATCGTGTTTGGTGTCAAATTAAAGGGCTTTAGAAGAACTTTCTGATAAATGAAAAAAGTTGAAATTTTACAATAAGCAATTATTTCGAATCATATTGTGTTGGGTGTCATATGAAAGGGCTTTAGAAGAACTTTCATAAGAAATTTAAAAAAAGTTGAAACTTTACGACTATCAATTGTTTCAAACTGAAAGTATTCCGAATCGTACCGTGTTTAGTGTCATATTGAAGGGCTTTAAAAGAACTTTCAGATTAAATATAAAAAGTTGCAATTTTACGTTAGGTAATTGTTTCAAACTAAATAAATTCTATAGAAAAATTGTGGAACTATCAAAAATTACATCCAACGGATTTTTAATAGATTAGCAAAATCTTTTCGGAAATAAAACACGTATTTGATTGAAATTTTAAGACGATACCGTTTTTGATATCAACTAAAAAGTCTTTTAAAGGGATCTCGTGCAAAATTAATTTTTTTTTTCGATCCGCAATTGTTTTAGTGAAATTACTTTGAAACCTATCGTGTTTGGTATCAAATGAAAAATCTTTTGAAAGGCTCGCGTACAAAATTTATTATTTTTCGATCGTCAATTGTTTTAGTGAAAGTGCTTAAAAATATATCGTGTTTGGTATCAAATGAAAGGTTTTTTGAAGGGCTAGCGTAAATAATTGTTTTTTTCAATCGTAAATTGTTTAATGAAAGTGCTTAAAACATATCGTGTTTTGTATCAAATGAAAAGTCTTCTGAAGGGCTCGCGTGATTGACTTTAATTACAGAAATTTTGAAAATAGATTTAGGTATTAGAAGATTGAGAATACATGTTTTGAACTGCTTTCAACTGATTTTTATATTCATATAAAATTTTAAAGACAAAACATCAACTTGACAAATAATTTTTAAAAGTATGTAATAAAACAAAGCAAAATTTGTCTGCGGTAATAATATACATTTTAAAAAAAAGAAAATTGACAGCAGCATTCTACAATGCAAAAAGTATATTTCAGCGATTTCCAACAGTTTTTCAAAAAAGTTTAGAGAAAAATTTCAATTGATTTTATGTACATATAAAATATAAATGTAGAACATTATAAAAAATTACGTACAAAGGATTTTTAATAGTTTAGCAAAATATACAATTGTTTTCGTGAAAGTGTTTAAAACCTATCGGGTTTGTATCGAAAAGAAAGATTTTTGAAGGGTTCGCGTACAAAATTTAATACTTTTAGATCCTCAATTGTTTTAGTGAAAATTCTTCAAAATTCTTCGTGTTTAGTATCAAATGAAAGGTCTTTTGAAGAGCTCGTGTGCATAATTGAATTTTTCCTGTCATCAATCGTTTTAATGAAAGTTCTTCAAAACCTATTGTGTTTGGTATCTAGTAAAAGGTCTTTTGAAAAGCTCGCGAGCAGAATTGGATATTTTTCAATCGTTAGTTGTTTTAGAGAAAGATCTTCGAAATCTTGTTGTGTTTAGTATCAATTAAAAGATCTTTGGTTGGAAAAATATGCAGAAATGTTTTAGATTTGTAATAATTGAATTTATATTGTGTCAACTGTCCTACAAAAGTGAATTCTACTTCAGGGTCCGCGGAACTAGCGTGAGGCCTGGCGAAGCCAGGGCGACCGCTAGTCCTATATACTATTTTGATAAGGTATATTTATATATTTATATATATATATGGATTCATCACGCCCATTTGTAAATCGCTACAGCCTAGACGGATTATCCGATATATTTGCAACTTTTTTTATTTGATAGAGGTCAATCACGCGGAGTGCCTTTTGATAGTCTCAGATTTTTCGTGCACATGATGTGCGAGAAAACTTGAAAAAACATGCGTTTTTGGGGCAAAATCAACTAAGAGTGTGGAGGCTTTGAAATTTTTAAGAAGAAGATCTACTGTCACTTTGACGTTTGTAAGTGCACATGTCGCATTTTTAATTATAAATTACTTCAAAATGAAACTTTTGTGAGTAGTTTTGAAATACTTTACGCATATTGTGGAAATGAGGGGACGTTTTTATTATAATTATACATTTCAAATATGTGTATTTAAAAAGTAAATTTTTGACACTTCACTATGAAGTTGGTTTTAAAGTGAAACGTCAAATTGACAAGTTTTATAAAATATAAAGAATATGGAGGCTTTGGAATTTTTAAGAACATCTACTGTCATCTTGACATTTGTCAGTGGACATGTCGCATTTTTAATTATAAATTACTTAAATATTAAATGTTTGTGACTAGTTTTGAAATACTTTACGCATATTGTGGAAATGAGAAGACGTTTTTATTATAATTACACATTTCAAATACTTGTATTTAAAAAATAAATTTTTGACGGTCCACAATAAATTTGGTTTCGATACGAAACGTCAAATTGACAAGTTTTATAATTTATACAGGTGAACTCAACCAAATTTAATCACGATAATAATATACAGTAAAACCAAGCAAATTTTGTCTACGGCAAAGTTCAATTTAGAAAAACCAGATAACTCGAATTAGAATCATTTGGGCACTCCTAAATTTTCTATCGATAATTGTTTAATTGAAAGTGCTTCAAAACCAGTCGTAGGTATTTGGTATATTATGAAAGTTCTTTTAAAGTTTACGTGTGCAAAACTAAAATATTTTCGATCGGCAATAGTTTTAGTGAAAGTACTTTAAGGCCTATCGTGTTTGGTATCAAATGAAAGGTTATTTAAAGGGCTCGAGTAAAAAATTGATTTTTTTTCCATCGGTAACTGTTTTAGTGAGAGTGCATCAAAACCTATCGTGTTTGGTATCATATAAAAGGTCTTTTGAAGGGCTCACGTGCAGAATTGGAATATTTTCGTTCGGCAATTGTTTTAGTGAAAATACTTCAAAACCTATCGTATTTGGTATCAAATGAAAGGTCTTTGAAAGGGCGCGCGTATAAAATTTGTCACTTTTAGATCGTCAATTGTTTTAGTGAAAGTACTTCTAAACTTATCGTATTTGGTATCAAATGAAAGGTCTTCTGAAGGACTCGCGTGAAAAATAGTTTTTTTCGACAGATAATTGTTTTAGTGAAAGTGCATCAAAACTAATTCTGTTTGGTACGCATGGAATGTTCTGATAGAATTATTTCAATTTCGAGACAAGTTAGAGAAATTTTGAAAATTGATTTAGGCATTAAATGATTGAGAATACATGTTTTAAACTGTTTTCAACTGATTTCATACTCATATAAAAATTTGAAGACAAAATGTCAGTGAAGTTTTAAAAGTATATAAAACAAAGCATAATTTGTCCGCAGTAATAATACAGAGTAAAAAATTTACCGCAGCATTCTACAATACAAACAAAGATAACTCGAAAAAACGATGTCAGAAATAATATTCCAGCGATTTCCAACAGTTTTTCAAAAAAGTTTAAAGAAAATTTCCAATTGATTTTATATATATATATATATATATATATATATATAAAATATAAATGTGGAATGTCATCAGAAATGACCTCCGAAGGATTTTTAATATATAGCAAAATGTATTCGGAAATAAAACATGGTAGGTGTCATTTGAAAGGGCTTTAGAATAAGTTTCAGATGAAATTAAAAAAGTTGAAATTTTACGATAGGCAATTGTTTCAAATTTAATGTATTCCAAATCATAACTTGTTTGGTCTCATTTGTAAGATCTTTAGAAGAACTTTCAGATGAAATAAAAAATACATATTTTACGACCGTCAATTATTTTAAACATAAAGTATTCCGAATTATACCGTATATGAATGGGATTTAAAAGAACTTTCAGATAAAATAAAAAATGTTGAAATTTCACGATCCTCAATTGTTTCAAACATAAATTATTCCGAATCATACCGTCTTTGCTGTCATATGAAAGGGCTTTAGAAGAACTTTCAGATGAAATAAAAAAAAGTTAGTTTAGCAAAATGTTTTCGGAAATTAAACACATATTTTATTGAAATTTTACGACAGTCAATTGTTTTAAACTTAAAGTATTCCGAATCATATCGTGTTTGATATGCAAGGGCTTTAAAAGAACTTTCAGGCGAAATAAAAAAAATAAACATTGCGACCGTCAATTGTTTTAAATTTGAAGTATTCGGAATAATGCCGTGTTTAATGTCATATGAAAGAGTTTTTAAAGAACTTACGATGTCAATTGTTTCAAATTTAAAGTTTCGCGAATTATACCGCGTTTGGTATCAAATAGAAGGTCTTTTAAAGGGCTCGCATGCAAAATTGACTTTTTCGATCAGCAATTGTTTTAGTGAAAGTGCATCAAAACCTGTCGTGTTTGATATCAAATGGAAGGTCTTTTGAAGGACTCGCGTGCAGCATTAAATTTTATTCGATCGACAATTGTTTTAATGAAAGTACTTCAAAACCTATCGTGTTTACTATCAAATTAAAGGTCTTTTGAAGGGCTTGCGTACAAAACTTAATACATTTCGATCGTCAAATGTTTTACTAAAAGTGTTTCAATTTTATAGGGCACGCGTATTTAATGAATTATTATTTTTTGATCGTCTATTGTTTTAGTAATGGTGTTCAAAAGCTATCATATTTGATATTAAATGACATGCCTTTTGAAGGGTTCAAATATAAAATTGGTATTTTTTTCGACCGAGAATTGTTTTAGTGAAAATGCTTCAAAACCAATCATGTTTGATGTAAAATTAAAAGGTCTTTTGAAGAACTCGCGTACAAAATTAAATACTTTTAGATCGGAAATTGTTTGACTGAAAGTGCTTCAAAACCTATTGTGTTTGGTATCAAATGAAAGGTCTTTTGAAGGACTCGCTTACAAAATGTAATACTTTTCGATAGTCAATTGTTTTAGTGAAAGTATTTCAAAACCTATCGTGTTTGTTTTCAAATGAAAAGTCTTTTAAAGAGCACGCGTGTTAAATTAATTATTTTTTTATCGTCCTTTGTTTTAGTAAAGGTGTTTCAAAACCTATCATATTTGGTATTAAATTACAGGCCTTTGAAGGGCTCGAATATAAAATTGGTATTTTTTTCGACCGAGAATTGTTTTAGTGAAAGTGCTTTAAAACCAATCATGTTTGATATAAAATGAAAGGTTTATGAAGAGCTCGCGTACAAAATTAAATACTTTCAGATCTTCAATTGTTTTCGTGAAAGTATTTTAAAACTTATCGTGTTTGGTATCAAATGAAATGTCTTTTAAAGGGCACGCGAATTAAATTTGTTTTTTTTTTAGCGGCATTTGTTTTAGTGATACAGATTTCAATTAATAGGTCTTTGCATGAATAAACGTACAGAATTGAAACGTTTTAGATTGGAATTAATTCAGTTTATATTTTCTCAATTATCATACAGAAGTGAACCTTACTTCAGTGTCCGTGGAGCCTAGCGTGAGGCCTGGCAAAGCCAGGCCGACCGCTAGTCCTCTATACTATTTGGATAAGGTATATTTGTTTATATATATATTTATATATATATATGGATTCATCACGCCCATTTGTAAATCGCTACAGCCTAAACGGTTTATCCGATTTATTTCAAACTTTTTTTATTTGATAGACGTCAATCATGGGGAGTGCCTTTTGATAGTCTCAGATTTTTCGTGCACATGATGTGCGAGAAAACTTGAAAATACATGCGTTTTTGGGGCACATTCAACTAAGAGTGTGGAGGCTTTGAAATTTTTAAGAAGAACATCTAACGTCATTTTGACATTTGTCAGTGTACATGTCGCATTTTTAATTATAAATTACTTCAAAATGTAACATTTGTGAGTAGTTTTGAAATACTTTACGCATATTGTGGAAATGAGGGGACGTTTTTATTATAATTATACATTTCAAATATGCGTATTTAAAAAGTAAATTTTTGACACTACACTATGAAGTTGGTTTTAAAGCAAAACGTCAAATTGTCAAGTTTTAAAAAGTATAAATAATATGGAGGCTTTGGAATTTGAAGAACATCTACTGTCATTTTGACATTTGTCAGTGGATATGTCGCATTTTTAATTATAAATTACTTAAATATTAAATTTTTTTGAGTAGTTTTGAAATACTTTACGCATATTGTGGAAATGAGGGGACGTTTTTATTATAATTACACATTTCAAATACGTGTATTTAAAAAGTAAATTTTTGACGGTCTACAATAAATTTGGTTTCGAAACGAAACGTCAAATTGACAAGTTTTATCATTTATACAGGTGAACTCAACCAAATTTGAACTCGATAATAATATACAGTAAAACCAAGCAAATTTTATCTACGGCAAAGTACAATTTAGAAAAACCAGTTAACTCGAATTGGTATCAAATAAATGGTCTTTTGAAAGGCTCACGTACAGAATTGGAATTTTTTGTTCGGCAATTGTTTTAGTGAAAGTGCTTCAAAACCTATCGTGTTTGGTATCAAATGACAGGTCTTTTGAAGGGCTTGCGTACAAAATGTTATCATTTTCGATCGTCAATTGTTTTAGTGAAAGAGCTTAAAAACATATTGTGTTTGGTATCAAATGAAAGGTATTCTGAAGGTTTCGCGTGAAAAATTCATTTTAGAAAAACCATATAACTCAAATTAGAATCATTTGGGCACTCCTAAATTTTCTATCGATAATTGTTTAATTGAAAGTAATTCAAAACCAGTCGTATTTGGTATATTATGAAAGTTATTTTAAAGGATACGTGTGCAAAACTAAAATATTTTCGATCGGCAATAGTTTTAGTGAAAGTAATTCAAAACATATTGCGTTTGATATGAAATGAAAGGTCTCTTAACGGGCTTGCATGAAAAATTAAATATTTTTGTTCGTTAGTTGGTTTAGTGAAAGTGAATCAAAACCTATCGTGTTTGATAGGACTCGCTTGCAGCATTAAATTTTATTCCATCGACAATTGTTTTATTGAAAGTACTTCAAAATCTATCGTGTTTGCTATTAAATGAAAGGTCTTTTCAAGGGCTCGCGTACAAAACTTAATACATTTCAATCGTCAATTGTTTTACTAAAAGTATTTCAAATCCCATCATGTTTGGTTTCAAATGAAAGGTATTTTATAGGGCACGCGTGTTAAATGAATTATCATTTTTTGATCGTCTATTGTTTTAGTAATGGTGTTCAAAAGCTATCACATTTGATATTAAATGACATGCCTTTTGAAGGGTTCCAATATAAAATTGGTATTTTTTTCGACCGCGAATTGTTTCAGTGAAAGTACTTTAATACCAGTCATGTTTGTTATAAAATGAAAGGTCTTTTGAAGAGCTCGCGTACAAAATTAAATACTTTCAGATCTTCAATTGTTTTCGTGAAAGTGTTTTAAAACTTATCGTGTTTGGTATCAAATGAAATGTGTTTTAAAGGGCACGCGGATTAAATTGATTTTTTGAGCGGCAATTGTTTTAGTGATACAGATTAAAAACCTATTGAGTTTGGCATCAATTAATAGGTCTTTGCATAAATAAACGTACAGAATTGAAATGGTTTAGATTGGAATGAATTCAGTTTATATTTTGTCAATTGTCATACAGAAGTGAATCTTACTTCAGTGTCCGCGAAGCCTAGCGTGAGGCCTGGCAAAGCCAGGCCGACCGCTAGTTAGATCCGAAAATGACAAAAATAGCCTCAAAACTATCGATAACCATGGAATTGAAACTAACTTAAACAAATGTTTGACGTTTAATCTGTCAAAATAATTTCTTTATTTATTATGTCATTTATTTTAACAGATAAAACGACAAACATTTGTTTAATTTTGTTTTAGTTCCATGGCTATCAATAGTTTTCAGGCTATTTTCGTTATTTTCAGATCAAATTTGTGCCGTTACGATGCATGCAAAATTAATTTTGTTTATTGGCTTAAATGCAAAATTTTATGCCCTAAAACTTTTATTCGAAGCTTTTTTGCTTAAAATAATTAGGGAAGCAGGAAATTACAAAATTGTGATTTTACATGTTAAATCCCTATGTTCGAGAGTTGTGTTCACCACCCTTTATATGAACTATCACACTACGGCTCGGTGAGTCTGGACCCTGTACTGTTATTGGGATTCAGTTCATGTTGTACAATGTAGCATAAATAAAATAAATTATAAATTTTCACTCTCAACTCGAGCTATTTTAAGTAGGTATCTTTTTAAAAGTTGACATGCTAGAGTTTTATTTATCAAATTGGTTAGTGGATCTGTTTGTAATAATTTCAGTATTCCTTTGATCAGTGATTCCTAACTGAGGGTCCGCGGTTTAATTTTTCGTCCGAATCCGATAGTAGCAAGTAATTATATTTTAACACTTGCTAGTGAAATATATTTTTTATGAAGATTTTTTATGTAATTCTTTCTGATTATATAATAAATTTATGGGGTAGGTGGCTCAGTGGTATCGAGTCGGACTGTGCATTTGAGAACCTTGGTGCGATTCCCACAACCGATAAATAATTTACACCACACTAAAATACTTATGTGGCTCCCCCTCTACTAACATCTTAGGGGACCATAATTTGAAGACTGATAACTGCACATAACGCGCATAAATATATCACTTACCAAGATCTGCTACGGCAAAGTGCTACATCCAGTAAGATATTATTTATATTTATTTCATTTATATAAATGAGATATTTGAAAGTTTTGAGTTTTTTACTTTATTAAACCTTGATTAAAAATTAGTATAATATTCTCACTTTCACAAGAAAGTTGGTAAGGCCGCGAAAAATATTTGGAAAATTTAGGAGTCCACGATGACAAAAGGGATAAAAACCGGTGCCTTATATCATTATTTATCAAGTTTATGACTTTTTTTAATCATCTCTCTATGATGTGATAACATATCTGGGTAAATTATTAGCTAAGCGTTGATCTGAGATAGATTTTACCCTCGTATCTCATCCCTTATAAGAGTCTGGAGTTTTTTTATGTAAACTCGTGCATGCCAATGGCTATCTGTGGATCAACGCAACGATATTACCCTCTTACCCCTTGCCAGCACATCTCATGAGAAACAACAACAATTATTTAGTGGTTCCTTAACTTCGCTTGAGACCTGTTGTCCCTCTTTTGGCAGTGCAAGATGTAGTCTTGCCATGTAATTTTGTAACTTAAGTAAATAATAGTTCGTTCATACATTGTTGTTGATGTTTGCCATTTTCGGTTAATTGGTTTAGATTTTTAATATTAACTTTAATATTCATTTCAAAATTTGACCTTTTCATTTTTATGTTCAATATATTTATTTTTACACAAATTAGTTCGTCTTATTTCTGTTGTCATTGATTCATTAATAATAGTGCAATTGCGTATGAAAGCCTGATTACAAAGATAAAGATTTTTCTAACCGTGGCGCGTAAATAACTCATACGTGGAGAGTAACTGGTTCGCAACTGTACTAAAATCTAAAATTTTCTGACCGCGGCGCGCAATTGCCACTTGACCGATCTACGTAGGGGTTAATAAGGCACTTACGTATAAATTATTTTTTCACATTCAGTTTGTTTCTTTTTTTTTAATTTTATAGTTTGTATTTATACGATTACAAACGTGCGTCATATTTATTAGCATGGCTATCAGACAGATATGTGTTCCTCATTTTCAAGGCGCACTTGGGAAGGACTAAAACTGTCCGGCTTAACTGCACCATTTTATCTAGTCATTATTTTTATTAGTTATTATTCTTCTTTATTTATTGCACTTAGAGGAGTGGGCGTAATTGAGTTGAGCATGTGGAGCGTATATTGAATGAAAGATTAATGAAATTGATAAATTGAATTGAATGGATGAATATGACTTAAGACTTCTTACGCAGTGAAAGTTTATAAATGTAAGGAATAAATGATCTTGTATGGAGAAAATTTATTTGGTTGAAGCGAGGATGGTGTGTCAGGATGAGAATGTTTGGCGGAGACTGATTCTTTCATAAATGTGAATAGTGAATGTTTCATGGATTCGTATTGGTTTAATTAATTGCCAATTTTTAAAACAATAGTGAATTTTGTATTAGTCAAGTTCAGCTAAACCAAATCTTAAAAAAGTTTAAAAAATATAATCATGTAACCATTTGATTTTCGGAACGTGGTTTGGGTTAACTTTTTAAAATCGTACTAAAATAAGATTTGCTAATACTAACTTCAGGATTAGCTAAAACTTTTTTGAGAATCGGGCTGATAGTTTTTTGTCTATTATCTAATATTTATTCTGTAAATTATTTATATTCGAATATAAATGTGCCTATTGTATAGTCAGTAGTCATTTCAAAATGTTTATTACGCTGCAATGACAGCACGTAGTGCGTTTTACGATGGTTTTACGTTTGTGGAGGTCGCGTAGTGTTGGACAGAGTAGCATAAATAAATAAATAAGAAGTATGTTTCACCGTAACTTCACAGTAGCCGATTTACATAGTGGAAAAGTATTTTTTCTGTCTCGTTATTTGAATAACATTCTCTCATGCATACTGCCTGAATGAGCTTTATTCTTAGACAATTTTTAGTGACATTATTATCAAAGATTGATATATCTACTTAAAATACAGAAAATGTCTAGGCATCGGACAAAATGAAGAAACACACAATTTATATATTAACCTAGGCAACGGACAAAGTCAATCGCAAAAAACTGCCACCAACTTAATTATTCTATCAAAAATATTCCTTAATGGAAAATGTCAACTATTTTTATAAAGAAATTATATAAGTAAAGCCGAAATAGAAAAAAATAGTATCAGACACTCTTTACAGAAAGAAATTATAGCACACGTGCGTTCGTCCCCTCGCCGCTGCATGTAACATTTACTTAACAATCGATTGATAAATTACACAATAATAACATGTTATTATATGTTTTCCACGATAATTTAGGACATTGTTATGGTTACTTTCATAAGTGGTCCTCTGAAATAAGCACCGAGTAGATTTTAGTAATTTTTAAGATTTTTTAAGGGTAAGATGGACGAAAAGTCCCCGGCTGAACCTCGCCCTTGACCCTAATTGGTCAATAACGTAAAATAAAATAAATTTTAAAAATAATTATGTATCAGGAGCATTATGTTGATGTGTATATCCATCCGATGGCGATAAAATTATTAGTCCGAGAAGCTCCAGCTCGAGGATTCGTAAATTGTCCGAAGGGTATAAACATTAAGTAATGCCCTTGTTGCATATAATATTTTATGTTTTACTACTGTTTCTAAATAATTAATAGCTATTTAGGAGATATACTACATGTTTTTGTATACTCGTAAGTTAATTGTCAATATTACCATACCAACCCTTACTGCCCTAGGCTATTAGTTCAACTTAAAAATATATACAAACATAGCTGAATACATTAAATTTTTTTGCGAAGTTATCACTTACAAACAATGTTAAACAAACAAATTCTTCATATGATATTTAAAGGAACTTAATGACAGAGACTTCAAGTTCTCAGGAATAGAGCATTTTAATTTAGATTTGGAGAAAGAAGGCACAACATATAAATCTCTAGCTCGAAGACCGTATTCATAATTTTTAAATTTAAGTTTATCGTGGAGATATGATGGAGTACCAGTGATTTTAATTGTATGAGTGAGGGTAAGAAACATTTTGTTAACTCGAGAATCAATGTTTTCTATATTTGCTAGAGATCTATATCTAGCAATGCTGTCATATTTCCGTACACCGTACGAATCTTAAGCAGGAATTTGGAAATAAAGTAATCCTTTGCTTGTCAGTTTGGGTTAGATTTGGAATGTACGTACAGGCGCAGTAATCGAACAACGGTAGTAACAATGTAAATATTAAGCGAAGTTTAACTTGAGAAGATAATAGTGTCCGATTGATGTAAATGCCTTAATTTGATTCTAGTTGCCTTTAGTTTAAGATGTAAGTGTGCACGAAAGTTGAGATTTTCATCAATCAATAGTCCTAGGCTTTTTGTAACTTGACAACGTTCTAGTACAATACCATCAAGCACGAAGTCCGGAGTATGACACGTACCAATAACTAAAAGAGATGACTTACTTGCATTAATTCTAAGACCATTATTCTTCCCCCATGCAGCTAATTTATTAAGATCGTCATTAATGAGATTACATTTTTCATTTATTTCTGCTGGTTTGACAGACGCAATAATTTGTGTGTCATCTGCGTAGGAATGTAGGATATACAAGCATTAGAAATTATAATCTGTCTACCTCCAACTATATGCACTAGGAAAGATCATTTAGTACTCTAAGAATAGTGAAAAGGTAGATTCGTTCCACAATTTGCGAAAATAGGCTTGACGTCATATGTATGATGAGTCTCCCTCGTGATATTATAAACAAAAATAAATATCATTTCATTAAAGTTATAAATTGTATGAATGTAAGAAATTGGAAATTTTACTTTTACTGAAATTTTTGACATAATTTTTTTATTTTTTTTTATTTACTAATATGTACCTAAACTTTGCCCATGCTTCATAATTTACTTCTTGTTCAAGTTATTGATAAACAGAAATATGTTAGTAGGACATGAAATGTTATTACAGCCTTTAGGCCATATTAAATACCTAAATTTTCAGGCCGCAGTTTTCCTTGTATAAATCAAGTTTATCTTTCGGTGAGTGGTTCAACATTGTTCTGTATTTTACCACATATTTTGTTCTATTATCTTTGAGATTGATAGCATGAATGTATTGTTCATGAAACAATATAATTTCTTGCAGTTGATGCAGTGTGATGTTGTTGTTGCTCCGGATGATTAAGTTGCGTTAAGCCTTTGAGCCGATTTATGTTACGATCATGCTCTTACATACATTATAATGATTATGTCGATTTCTAGATACTAATGTATTGTACATCGTCACTATTCAATTTGAATAATTCAATTTGAATTGCTCTGTCTGTTATTGTTTATCTCTTCATCTTTTGGATATTACTGAGCTTTGTGGTTCTTCTATCACTTTTGTTTTGCGAGCAGACTTTAAATGCAGTATGTTATTTAGGCGAATCATTCTTATTTAATTTATAATATAAGTACAGGCGCCGATTTTAGATATTTATAGTGGGTGCTCATTTTCTTTTTAAAATAACACCTGTATGAGGTAAACTCCATTCCCTGTATGAAAACGATTACGTCATATGTGGACGAGGTTATCAGAGATACGATGAAATATAGCTATCTCTTTTTAATAATATTATTTGTACCTATGAGAATGGCATTAACGTATTTCTTAATAAGTAAAGACACACGTTTCATGTTTTTTCACGTTCTATCACATTTATTATTTTAATAAAAACCTATGACAGTTCTTACTAATTCGAGAATATATATTTACTTTGTTCACATTTGTTTATTAAATAAAAATAGAGCTATGATCATGATTTTGTTATATTTTCGCCTGTCATTTCTAAGTTTGTGACATTTTTGATACATAAATACAGACTGAGAAATAAGAAATGGCTACAAAAATTTTGGGTAATCAAATGCAGAAATGCGTTTGTCATCTTCATGATTATTTTGCGCTGGAATTAGAGAATCGGGAATCTTTAATTAATTTAACTGTAGTACAAGAGGTAATGTGCGTTGTATTTTGTTTTTTCATATATTATTTATTTATACATAATACAGAGTGACTAAAAGGAATTGTTACAGTTGGCAATAAAAAAAACTACTTGAAATTGGTAAGCCTGATACATAAATTCATTTCCTGTTGTTGACAGTGACATTTAAAATTTAAATTTGAGTACATTTATTATTACATTTATTTCTAAAGTATTTCTATTACTTAAAAAGACAAAATTCTATTAGATGTCAGACTCCTGACATAACCTATTTGTATTTATTAGAAATGTCAAATAGCATTTCCGCATTTACCTGGCGTTGTGCCAACTTGTAGAATAAAAAGATCTCTGGAATTGTATTACCAACTATAACAATTCCTTTTGATCACTCTGTAATATTAATAATACATATAAGAATGTATATTTTTTGAATTTTATTTTACAAAATTACTTATTTAAATAATGTAGGTAATATATTTCGTGGGTTAAGATAAATTTATATTTGGTTTTTATTTACTATATGCAGAATTTGGTTTCATTTATAAACTAATTAAATTTTATAAAGTAATCAATATTTTAATCTGACACTTAAATTTTAGATTGTTTTAAAAATGTCAATTCAATACCAATGTAAACGTTTTAATTACCAAATCTTGAATCACATGGATACCGAATGTGACGTAATAGTTTTCTTACAGGGAATGAAATATACGCAAAATAGTTATACCACCTCTGATTACATGATATAGTGGCAACATGTTTTATGAATACCAGGTGGCAATAATTGAAATACATATTACAGTGCAGAATAGTGTCGCCGCCTGGTAGTTTCCTGTGCAACTGTCAAGTGTTGCCAACCTATACATTATTAACCTTGTGCGTAAATAACTAAATTTCCTTAAATTATTTACTACAGCAAAATTACAGCTAAATGTAATTATAAAATATTAAATTTATATTTAACTATTCATCTACATATTACTTAATTTTACTTATTCTAAGCGGTGATAATTAAACTCTACAAATAATTAATATAACTATTTACATAACAAATGCGCGAATTTTTGTAACGAGCAAAAATTATATAATCGACAATGAGGAAATTTATTAAATTTGAAGCTTGAATTTATATTGACAGTTAAGTATGCCATGAATTGACATTTGTTATTTGGAAACAAATTGTTTATTTTTTTCTCGTAAAGTTTATTAAAATGTGTCTGTTTGATGGCGTTACAAGCTAATGTCTCTATTGCTTTTATAAATTCCTTAAAATGTGTGTATATAAGTACAATGAATGAGTTTTTATATTTGGGTAGTATGTTTTCGAGGGATGGACGTATTGATTGTGAGATTAAAACAAGAGTATCTGCGGGATGCAAGGTATTGGGTGCTCTGGGAACCTTTGCTCGAAATGTGAATGTATCCAGAGATGCTCGATTGAGTGTGTATAATGCTGTTTTAGTGCCTACATTGATGTATGGTAGTGAATGTTGGGTGTGGATGAAGAAACATGAACGTCGTATAACTACTGTGGAAATGAGGTATTTGCGGGGTGCGTGTGGTTATACTAGAAGAGATCGTGTCCGGAATACATTGGTGTATGATGAGTGTGAAATTGAGAAGAATGTAGTTAGAAAAGTAGGTATAACTCAGTTGAGATGGTTTGGGCATGTAGAACATATGTCGAATGAGAGATTGGTGAAACAGGTATATGTTAGTGAAATTGAGGGTGAAAGATTGCGTGGGTGACCTATGAATAAATGGATGAATATGATTGAAGGATTGTTGTGTGAACGAAAGTTTCCGGGTATGAATCTGATGATTTAAGAAAACTGCAGGATTTTTGATTTTGCTTTGTTGATTAGTAATTTCATTAGAGTGTTTGCCTGCAATTGTGTGAAATTCACTTTCAAAAACAAACGCAAGGATGACACTCTCTTCGTTTCTTATCCTTTTTATTCGTTTTCTGATCTTACATTGAGTGTTTTACTGCAATTGTGTGGAATTCACTTTCAAAAACAAGCGTAGTGCGATACTCCCTTTCTTTATTATCTTTAATTCGTTTTCAGTTCTTACATAAATAGAGTGTTTAACTGCAATTGTGTGGAATTCACTTTCAAAAACATGCGCAGGGCGACATTCCCTTTCATATATTTTTGTTTCATTTTCAGTTACTGCATTGTGTGGACTTTTCTTTCATATACAAGTGCAGGCTGTCTTTGTAGATTCGTTATTAGATTTGTTGTTAGGAGTAAGCATGAGTAATTTGAGGTGTTTTATGCATATTTTATGTACGTCGAAGAAAGAAGATGAATGATAAGTGAATAGGAGTAATTGTATAGATGTGATTGAAGGTTTGTTGTGTGCTAAATGATGTCGAGTGTAATAAATAAATTAGTTTATATGAAGTGATCTATGAATGTGGTGGTGTATTTGGATGAGAATATTTTACTAGGGCTGATTATTTGTTGAATGTAATGAGTGAATGTTTTATAAGTGATTGTAGGGTTCGTCCTACCCCATTTGATGGGATATAGCGTGAAGATATGTATGTATGTATATGTATGTTAAGTACAATTAGTGTTTTAATAGTCACAATTTAGAATCATGAAAAATGGGTGTTTTTTCAATTACTTTGCGCACCAGTGCGCAAAATAAAACTCTCCATCGGTTTCCAAGGTAATACAAACCTTATTTTCAAAAATGCGAGTACACAATAGTTATTTTTCGCCACGTGTTATAAACAACATTTTTCCTACAACTGTGCGATTTAGTAAATCACTAAAATATGATCAAAATTTATATAATTCTAATGATATTACACGAGAACGATGTTTTACGACGTTGCTATGGTTTGTTTGTTGATTGCTTGCACATTGTTCTACGTTATTTCAAAATGTTTCACTAACTTCAAGATAATTTCTACAAAATCGTCTAGATTGGAATAGTACAGTGAGTGATTCTTCTTTATCATAAACACCTCCAAAGATAATTGAAGCTCCGGATCATACTATGTTGCATCTATTTTCGACAATGACAATCAACCTGCTGTTGGTACTTCTAAAGCCTCCGAAATTGTTGTCAATAATATTACTGTTAATAATATGAACAGGTACGGAAGAAATCAATGTTTCTTTAGATAGTACAAAAGTTTCCACTTTACATTATGTCCATATAAGCAACTGTAACAACTGTGTTAATAATATACAGAAACAATAAATATTATGTATTTCACTTACTCTTTAAATAAAACCATTTATCGATACATTTTACTTTGTTCGGTTCTTTTTATTAATTGTGTACAGATTAGATATACTGCAAATTAAGATTATGTTTATAAACGTCAAAATATACTACTGCATATTTACTTGCGCTGCCTCACAGCATCTTCTTCTTCCATAAGCATCTGTGGCCAAAATATGAATTCCACGCTCGGCGCGAAATTTAAATCGCTCTCAAAATAATTTTCTTTTGACAGTTACGTAATGAAGCATTTTCCGCACTAGTGTTTCTTTGCTTACAGAAACGCACTTGGTCTGCATTCATCTACTTTCCATACGTAACCAAGGCAATTCTAGTTACGTAATAACAAAGAAATTGCACAGTTGTAGGAAAAATATTTTATTTGTTCATTTGAATGTTTTATAATAGGTGTTCAGTACCCTTTGAATTTATGTCATTTATAAAAAAAGAAGTATTATATGCATCACGTATGCGCCAACACAATTTATTGTTTCCATATTACAGCAGATTCAAAAAGAATAATTGAGTAACTTCAAAATTTAATTACCGAATTTGATGATAATGTAACAATATTACCACCCGCCTTTTGTTTTATTTTCAACTTTGATGTTGATCATTTAATTGTGTTTATGTCTACGTGCATATCAACAGTAAATTCCTCTTTCCATACGTGAGTTGCGTAGTTGTGTTTTGATTTATTTCTACATTTCCATAACCAGTTTATCAAGCTGAGTGTGGTAAGCTACCCTTAAATTTGTACATGAGTGAAAATGACACCCTCGCCTTTCAGTCTTGAAACAAAAAGCGCTACTTAGTGGTGTTTGTGTTATTTTTCATAGTTAGGATATAATCTTTCTTTGTGGTTCAGTTACTCGCCCTTTTAAACCAGCATATTGTCCGGTTGCATAAAGCGACGTTAAGTACGAGTATATTGTTAGTTAGCAAATTAACAATTACAAGTTAACAATGAACAAAATGGCTGAAACCACATTTTAAATAGCAATGATGAGACAATATTTGCAAGAAATAATATATAATTTTAATGTATACTATTGAAAAATTATAACGCTTCAAAATATTGAACTGCTAATAAATTGACATTTCTTAGATACGTTAATCTAAATAATTATTTTTGCAGTTAACAATAAAAGATAAAGTTTTATGCTATCAAGCACGTATTTCTCTATTTAGACTTACAGTTTCAAAATGTTTGATCCATATTATTGTGATGTAATCTCTTTGTATTTTCCGACACGCTACTGAGAAGGTTTACTCAAGCGTGCATCTTTTTTTCAGACAGTTTCGAAATATCGACGAAAGTAGATGAGGCCGACTCTTCCGGATGTATAGAAGGAAAAGATAAGATTAAATGGAGTATTTTCTTTTGTGGAATTACATTTAGGACGTATTATGTTGTATTATTGTCATGCTTGAACTTATCCCAAATCTTTGAAAAATCAAGTTTTTAATCAAAATAATATATAGTTAACTTCTATGACTTTATGGGGTATTGGCTCACTGGTATCAAGTCTGCCTGTGGATCCTAAGAAACCTGGTTCGATCCCCACAGCCGACAAAACATTTTCATCAATTTAAAATTACTCCTGTGGCTTCCCCACCTCTAACATCTATGGGGGCCGTGACTTAACGGCTAGTATCCGCACTTACCGCGATCTGCTTCGGCAGAGTGCTACACCCAGTAATGGGTAAAAGGCGTGATGATATATTTATTTATTTTTCTGTGACTCTCTAAAATGTATCAAGAGTTGTTATTTTACTATCATCACGCCTTTTACCTATTATTCGGTAAGACATTCTGTCCGTAGCAGATCTAGGTAACTGATATATTGCATATTAAGTGCAGATACCGGCCGCCAAATCACGGACTCCATAGATTTTACTGGAGGGGACACATAGGATTTTTAACGAAACAAAATAATTATATTATTTATATAACTTACAGTTTGTTTTCTGGATTATTTAAATTAAACACTAATTATAATTTCATTAATAAATCTGCTTTGCTGAATTCAGAATGCTTCTTTTTTAAAAAAAAAATAACTTTTATGTACAACCAGGCCGAAAAGAATGTGTTTTAGCCCTAAAAAGCGGGCCATGGTCCAAAAAGAAATAATTTCTATGGATACATAAATAAAATGACAATTTTTGTTCATTGTGAATACTTGATTTTTCAAAATATCATTTTGACATTTAACCTATTTACATATGGACATTTTTTGAATATATAATTAAATGTTATTTTGTTGTGCATAAAATATTGTATGTACCACATGTGTAATTAATGTTTCTGACCCTTGGTACATAAATGACTATATATATATATATATATACTTCGTAAATACTCCGCCGTTTTCGGCATAATAGGAAATTTGTAGAATTGCACTGCAAGTGCATTAATTTCAAAGTACATTGTATAAATAAATCAATCAATCATTCAATAATTCAGTCAGTATAATCACAAACAATTACATTTAAGAGTTCCCATCATGAAGATATTTTGTCATCTGTGTTATAAGTCTAAATTTAGTTTCGCAAGCCATGTGAGAGCAGCAGGTATTCTTTCCGCTCCCCGTTGAATTTTCTCGTAGGGCATTCTCGTACTATACGGGTTATGATTTGAGATTCATGTCCGCAGTCACATTCGGGATTGTCGACGATTCCCCATTTGTGCAACGTAGCTTTGGTTTTCGCATGTCCCATTCGTATACGATTCAGAGGGCTCCATAACTTACGAGGAAGTTCCATCCCAGGTAGATGTTGATTGGGATCTTCAGTTGCGTGCTGGTCAATTTCACTGTTTGCCCATTTGTTTTTCCAGGCTACTTGTTTGGAGAAATCTTGGGTTAGTGTATTATGGGTGATTTTAACCGGTTTATGGGCTTGTCATTTAGGATTTTATGTATTGGAAGCGTTTCCATCTGATTTGGATTATTTATTTTTTAAATTTATTATAATATATTTCAATTAATCGACTGTTTGCGATAAAATTCTGTGTGTTCATCGTCTTCGATGCGCCCCTAATATTTTTAGCGCCCTGTTCAGCTACACGGCTCGATCGTACCTTGAGCTGATCCTGCAACTACCCCATTACTATTATTTACTGATTTCTAAATGCATTATTAGTTCGAAATAAAAATGGTTTGTGCAATTGTATTATATTACCGGGAAACATCATTTAAATTTAACATTGAAATTTACATAAGAAAAAAATGGTAATTTTATTTTTATAATAGGCACATTCCATTTGCCATTTGGATCAAATCTAACTTACATTTACTAAACCAGATCACTTATTTATTTGGCTGGATTAGTTCGCTGACTTCATTTCCAGTACTAGGATTACTGATTCTAATTTACTTTGAAGTAATTCATCCCAATAAGTCGAACAGTTTGCTTAATTCTGTTCATTTAGTTAAGTTGTCTAATTTATCTGAACTGATTTAAGTGAACCAAGTGGCAAATGGAATACAGCTATTAAAATTAATTATTTTTCCATATCTTCTTTTATTTATAATGTAATGGCTCAGTGGTATCAAGTCGGCCTGTGGATTCTGAGATTCTTGGTTAAAATTAACCCTGCGGTTCCCCATCCAATAACATCTTTAGGAGCCGTGATTTGACGGCTGGTAACCGCACTTCACGCGCATAAATATATCACTTACCCAGATCTGCTTCGGTAGAGTGCCACACCTAGTAATGGATAAAAGGCGTGATGATATATTTTTTTTTTTTATTTGATTAGGCTCATTCAGCATCTCTAGCTATAAACATCATATTATTTATTTTAATTTTACTTTCTACTTTGCAAAAACAGGAACTTAATTTCAATTATTACAGTTTGTAGTAGGATCCGCACCACTCAGACAACTTTTAACTCATCATTTATTCAAATGAGGGCTTTCACACACGGTAACTTTAATTGCCCGAGTAAGCTACTGTTGACGGCAGTGCTGACAGTTGCTCGCGCAGCTAGTTGCTTCAATTCGGAGTTGCCGCCACTTGAATTGAGACATTGTATCAAACACGAGCTTTCACACTATCTATTCTGCTAGTTGACACAACTTTCCATTCCCTGGAGTGCATAGTTGATTACTGCTGTGTTGCTTATGCTCATATTCAGTGCGCTTCTAGAAATTGTTGTTGTGTGCTTCAATAAATATGAGTAAAAAGAAAGAAAAACGTTATTTAATTCAGTTAATTCCTGAGAGCATAGTAAAGATCTGTCTCCAGTCTTGTTGACTGTAGTGCTACAGTGAATTAGAGTATTCTTTTAATAATAAAACAATTAACATTACTTTTTTAACTTTTTGTATTAACTTCGCTTGGACGTCAACTGACGTCCATTTCTCATCATACTCAAGAACCTGTCTTACACCAACGCATCAAAACTTATCGACTAAAGACTTGTTTACAAGCACATAATCGTACACTGATAACATAGGATACACATGCATTCTACTTGTTTCCATGCGATTCTTCTTCTTGATAGGTAGAACAAGAAGGTTAAGTTCTTCACTTGTACACGTCATTTTATAACTGACTGAAAAAAGTTGTTTTTGAAAGTGAATTTGACACAATTACAGGTAAATACTCTAATGAAATTACTAAACAACAAAAACTAAAATAAAAAAATCCTCCACTTTTTTTAAATCATCAGATTCATTCCGCAATTAATCTTCACCAAACGTTCCTATCCTGACACACCACTTTAGCTTCATCCACATTCTTAATTCCTTTCATACAAGCACGTTTGTTTCTCATACTCATATTCACAATATACAAAAATTGTCATTTTATTTATGTATCCATAGAAATTATATCTTTTTGGCCCATGGGTTTAAGCCCGCTTTTTAGGGCTAAAACATGCTTTTCGGTTCGGTTGTGCATAAAATAGTAAATGTTCTTATGACAAATAAGATATAAAAAATATCAATAAAAATTACTACTACTATGTAATGGACAAATTTACCATTTTCTGATACTTTACGTTTATTTTTTTTTTCTCAATTATACATACATATGTCATTAAGAAGGAAGTTAATAATAACTTCTCTAAGATTAATTTTGCTTGTTGCACAAACGCATATATTTCAAGGATTCAACGTCAAAATTCATTCTCGTTCCTGATTGATAGTTAGACAAGACTTCCGTTATCTATTAACTATAAGTTTGGAGCTTGAGTACTCTCTGAAATTAAAGCTGAGCAGTGTGAATCTAATTTTACTGTTGTGAATGCTTATGCGTAATATACATTACCGAAATCATTATACTGGAAAATATAGCACTACCTAGAAAGCTTGTAATATAAACTTTTATGCTATACATGATATTTTTCACACTTTAACTTAAGTTTAGTGCCAAGAAAATGCTTGGAAGATAAATTTTTAAAGTTTTCGCACAGATAAATCAATGTAAAATAATATTTTTCAAATTTCACAGCCACCTTTTCAATTATCTGCTATTTATTAAATATTACACAAAATCTGTTTTAATAAATAACGCCCATTAATTTTATTTGAAAACTTTTCAATATCGAGTCAAGACAAGCAGGCATCTGTTATTTGATAACCATTGACCGGATATAAAGGAGTTAAACTTTAAATTTAAACTTCTTTTCGAAGTTCGATTGACATTTGCGGAACCAATCCGGTTCTATATGAGAGCCGTTAACGCATCATTACACTATCGATTGAAAATTAATAAACGAACACGTTGTATATTTATTTTATTTCCTGGTTATTATACTTTGCTAACATTTTCAGAAAATTAGTTTTGTCTAATTAAAACTACGTGCAAGGTGCAACTTCTAGTGTTCGTTAAATTAATTCCACGTGGAATATTGTTAAAATTAATTAAATCTAGAATTTCTATTACCCAGCTTACATTGTAGCAAGAGTTACGTTAGATAAATATTATCGTGAAAATTTAAAAGATAATAATAATAATGTTTCAAAAGATAATTACGGGATTATGGAATTTTTATTGAGTATTTATTTTCTAAATAACTGCAGTGAGGAAATTTGGGCATTATTAAATATTTTGTCAAGTTTGTCGGTAGGAGATTTCTACGAATAGTAAAGTAATATTACACGTAAACAGGCTTAACTATTATTTGCTAAAAGACAACTAAATATGAATATATAACAAATAAGCAGTTTTGTATAAATATTATTTACTTAATTCTACGTCTAAATCCTAAATTAAATAGTGTAAATTACGAAACAGGTTCTACTAGAATAATTTTGAGATAGCACAAACATTATTCATCATAAATAAAAAAGAAATAGAAGTAAATATTTTCTAAAACCTAAAAAAACTTAAAAACATAAGTAGATAAATACATACAATAACATCATGATATACCCCATCAAATGGAGTAGGATGAACCCTAGAATCATTAAAAAAAAAACATTCACTCAATAGACTCATCAAATAATCAGTCCTCGTCAAACATTCTCATCCTATCATACCACTCTCGCTTTAACTATATTCATAGTTCCCTTCAGACAAGTTCATTCGTTACTCAACAAACCTTCAATCACATCCATTCAATCACTCCTATACACTTTTTATTCATCTTTCTCTGACGTACGTTTCGTATGCTCAAAACATCTCAAATTACTCGCGCTCCTTCCGCTAATAACGAATCTAACATTGAATCAACAAAGATTAGAAAATGAATGAGCGGCAGCCTGCGCTTGTATTTGAAAGAAAATTCCGTACACTCTACTATAAAAACTGAAAATGAAATAAAAAGATAAGAAAGGAGGGGACTGCCGGCTTGCGCTTGGTTTTGAAAGTGAATTCCACACAATTGCAATAAGACACTCTATTATAAGAACTGAAAATAGAACAAAACGGTAGGAATGGAAGGGAATGTCGGCCTGAGCTTGCCTTTGAAAGTGTGTCCCATACAATTACAGTTAGACACTCTATGTAAGAACTGAAAACGAATCAAATATATAAGAAACAAAGAGAAAGCAAGAAAATATGTGTTCCAAAATCTTATTTAAATATTATTAATAAAATATTTCAATTTAAGAAACATTGAAATATCATTTTGTAACTCACCTTTATAAAAGTAAGAATAATTATGAATATGGATATATTTTTGGCTAAAATGCAGTATCACTGACCAATTTTTAAAATTTTCCCCACCACTATAATGACATTTACTTATCAGTGATCCTTTTTCAAAGATTTGAAGCTCATCGCAAATAAGTATAAACGTCATAAATGTATAAAAATGTCAAAACCTGAGATAAGGTTTGGTTAGGTTAGAAAGAATTATTTTTATTTCCTGATAATAGTGGATTAGACCATGCATGAGGTTTGAAGCTAGAAAATAATTTTCAAATTACAGTTTCGAAGCACTGGTGTATTTAGTAATTTTTAGGGAGTTTTAAAATTCACAAAATTTTACCAACCTAAAATTACATTTTAAAAAATTGGCCAGTGATACTGCACTTTTACCATATTTTTTATATAACGCAGCTATTAAAAAAGTGACATATACGTACACGATTCTGTCAACGATGTTTTTTTTTGTAGATATGTAATATTAATTTATCGGAAATTGCCAATAGCAGTGACTATTAAAATAATTTTGTCAAACATATTTCAAATTAAAATTTGTAATAAATTTTGCAAGTTTTAGGGAACATGATGCATAAAAATGTTAGAGTATTCAGACTGTCATCTGCCCCGGCTGTTACCTCGACCGACAAGTTCTGTCTTTCATACGAAAAACAATAATTTAGGTTGATATACATATAACTACTGTACGCAATTACGCATCTATTTTACTGAACAAAATAGGCAAACAAATATAAAAAATCTGGTGTGGTCACCACACGACTTTCAGCATATTTAACCCTTTGCACTCCGTTGGCGCCGACACGGCGACATAGGAATCATTCTAACAAATCCAATGTCGCCGCAGCGGCGACATAAACAATAGGGTTACATTTTATTGTTTAATAAATTAAAGGATCCTTTTACAAGTTTACAAATAGTTGTATTCAGTTGTATACAGTACACACTGGTGATACGTTGTGCTTTTTGCTATGTTTTACATTTATAACAGTAAATACGCATTCATTCTATTCGAATAATATAAATATGGAGGAGAATGTTGAATTTAGTGGTAGTGAAGACGAGTTTGTTTTTGAAGTGCAAAGTGACTTTTCCGATGAAATTTCGATAGAATATGACAATTTTATTATAAGTTCGATTAGTGAGAGTGATTTTGTAGGGCATAAACGAAAAAAATCTCGTGTTTTGGACTAGTGAATACTGTGACAATTGTCCTAACAAACCACATATGCATTTGGGAGACTGTTTTCTAAAATACCACATTAAAAATTTATAAAAATTAGAATATACTTATTTTTCTTTGATTTCCAATATTATATCATAATAAATATATATTTCTTAGCATAACTACATTTTTTTATTTATTACCTTAACAAAAAATATAGTTTTCTAATTTTCTAAAATTTAGTAATTTTTCCTAATAATTTCGCATTATAACCTAAAGAGTCGCTGGTATACCACATAAAAAAAAAATTGGAGTGCAAAGGGTTAATATCAAAAACGCTGAATTGAACACATGACTTGCTCCTTGCGTTTGACAATTATTATTTGACATATAAATGCTAAACATGTTTATGTTTTTTGTTTCTATTGCTAATATGATAATTGGAATACATTATTTAATATATAAATTAGACGCATATACAGGAAAACTGCAAATAACATTTTATGTTCTAAATATTTTTGCTAACATCTTTTATTTGAAACTTTTTTTCGTATCTGATTCCATTTTTCAAATAAATGGAATTTATCGTTTGTGTGACTAGTAAACTTCCTCTTTCGGTTTTTCAATTTCATTCACAATCAACTCAGCTCTTCATATTTTCATGAAACTTATAATTACCAAGTTTCGTTAACAAATCTTATCTCATTCATGAGATATTGCACACTTGGACACACATCCATCCATCCATCCATCCATCTACACACACACACACAGACATCATTGAGAAAATGATCAAAACGGATTCAGCGAACCTCCGCGAAAATCTCGTCAACGTTTTTTTCACAATTTCAATATTTCCTTATACTTTGTATAAGTAAATAAAAATTAGCCAATAAAATATGAAAAAAATATGTTTTTTCTCGGTAATATGTGAACATTCTCAAATAACATATCACAGGTAAACCTAAACCTGTTATTATTTAATAACTTTACGACTGCGAAAAGCTGTTTATGACTATTTACACAACAGATCAAGTCATCGCTTGAGTTTACGAGTGTTTAGTACGAACTGTGCTTGGCAGTGAACGACGGAAACATTGAAACAAGAGTCAGTTATCATAGTGAACTGCGCTGGTGCTGTGTGTAATTAATAAAACCGCTGTGTGCAGATACTCTGCAAATTGGCCTATAAAATATAATTGGTAGTTCCAGCCCCCTTTATAGCTCAAGAAGTTTGTTCATCGATTAGACGTTACTGCAGGAGACAACACCGGTAGGACTATGTTTATTATCTATTAAATCAGGCTCTTGAATTACTACATCTAGATCATAGACTGCATGATTCAGATATCAAGATTTCATTATTTAATCATTCAAAACATTCATGTAATATTTCTTAAAGAACACCACACTGGTTTAGTTTGACAAGTTTTTTTTTCAGATTATTTTCTTGCACGTTCTATTTTAATTTTGAATTATAACCTAACAACTAAATAACAAATATTTATCAAATAAATAATGAAGTACACAGTTGCAATTATTCCCTAATTATATTAAATTTACTGTTATTTAAATAAATAAATTTTATTTACTTTAAATGTAAATTAACTTATCATTTATAAAACCGGCCGTCAGAGTATTTAATTATTATGTTATTTAAATTGTACATTAACTGTTAAATTCTAAAATTAAAAAAAATTATTTATTAATGAATATTGCTTGAATAAAGATTGATTTAGCTTCAAATACTAATTATATAGGCAGTTGTATAATTTTTAAATTTGAAGGATTGCTTGAATGTAAAATGTCGAGTACCATGTTTGTCAGCAATGTTAAGTTACTCATTTGACAGTTTGTATTGGCAAGATATTGTTTATTTAAGGAAAACTTCAAATTTAAGTAACAGTGGAGCAACTGGCCTCCACTCGTAGAGACTTTAATTGGTCCAATCTTAACACTGACTAGTCTCGCTCTTAAGTTATTTTTTTTCTATTTCGGTGTTCTTATAAGTCTATAAATGCACTGTAAACACGTCGTTAGGGAGATCTATAAGAGCACTGTTTTTGGAGATTTTTATTTTGTGGGATTTGTATGAATTCTTTTAAATCTGACAGATGAATGACACATATCTTATCGGCGTCAAAATATTACTTAAAGAATATGCTGTAATCAGATAAAATTCACAACATTCACAATGGGGAAGAAATATTGACTAATTGTCAAAAAATTTTAAATTTCAATTGTTTGTGTTATGAGCAGTGCTACCAACACAACTGATAAAAAACACCAACTTATATTTTTGACAAGTTCGCAATTTTTTGAACTAACACAATTATTATTTATAACTAGTTCTTTAATATACTATCACAGAGAAATCTATAATTATTTTAGCTTATATAATAAAGATGGTATAGCTGACTGCAATCATTAAATGAAATTCTAATCACCTTTCTTATCTATTATTGTAGAACAATAATGTTTATATATATTATATATATATATATATATATATATATATATATATATATATATATATATATATATATATATATATATAAGAATGAAAATAATTTACTATTAACATTTTACAAGCTCGAAATAAATAACAATAAATAAATAAATAAAAAATATATCATCACACCTTCTACCCATTACTGGGTGTAGCACTCTGCCGGAGCAGATCTCGGTAATATTTTGCGAGTGAAGTGCTGTTACCAGGCAAATCACGGCTCCCAAAGATGTTAGTGGTGGAGGAGTCACGGGGGAAGTTTTTTTGAAAATATGAAAATTGTTTGTCGCCTGTGGGAATCGAACCAGGGTTCTCAGGATTCACAGGCCGATTTCATACCACTGAGCTAGCCACCCCATAATACTATTATGAAAATGCATAATTAAATTATGCGATTAAAAAATGTTTAAAAGACAAATTATATGTAATTTGCAATCTCTACATTGTTGATATTAAAAATATATATTTAATACAGATAAATACTCGTATAGTATAATATTATTATTAAATTACAGGCAATAGTAGCTCAGTGGATAAAAGAGAGGTAAAACTTGCATTTCTTAATTAGCAAGCACGAGGTCGTACGTTCAAATCTCACTGACTTCTACTTATATCCGAAAAGTACGATTGTGTCTGAGTGGTTCGGATTCCACTATAAGCTGTAGGCCCCCTGTACTGTAATTGGGATTTACTCCTGTTGTGCAGAGTAACAAATAAATAAATTACAATTAAAATATTGTCAAATTTTTCTTATTTGTTCGTAGCAAATTATGAGATGTATTTTTATTTAATTAATTGTTTAGTTAAAGAATATATAATTGAATTAAAGTATGATAAAGTATTGTCAAAATAATCAGTACATATTTTATTAATTTTAATAAGGTGAAAATTAGTTTACCGTCTCTGAAAATCGAACTTGGGTCCTCAAATCCACGGACCTATCTTATATAATTAATTATTTATAAATACATTATTGAAATCGCGTCCTTAATACAAAAATAATATAATATTGTGAATTTTATCAGTATTGAATATCTGTGTAGTGATAAATGTGCTAGGCACTAGATAGCTGATAGCAACTTCTGTTTCCAAATAGCTCGTACACTTATAGTCTATTTTTAGTTTGATGATATATGATTCCGTACGCTTACAGTCTCGTATACTCATATATCTTGTTTCTCATTTAATTGTCAAAAAAATATTGCATCATACATTAACAAATACGTACATACATTTACAAATGTGTATTTAAAAATCATCTCATTATTAGTACAAAATAATATAATTTTAAATTCTACTTGCAATGGAAGACATTATTTTGCAAAAGATTTTAAAGCTGTTACGATTATACTATTACGTATTATGGGGTAATGTCTTAGTGGTATGAAGTCGGCCGGTGGATCCTAAAACCCCTGGTTCGATCCCCACAGCGACAAACATTTTCACCTATTTAAAATTACCCCTGCGGCTCCTCCACCACATCTTTGGGAGCCGTGATTTGACGCCTGGTAACCGCACTTCACGTGTATAAATGTATCACTTACCGAGATCTGCTTCGGTAAAGTGCCACACCCAGTAATGGGTAAAAGGCGTGATGATATATTTATTTTATTTATATTATTTATCGAGTTGGTCTGTGGTTTGGAGAAGCCGGGTTTGATTCCCACATTCGACAAACAATTCTAATCACATTAAAACTACCACTGTGACTCCCCCTCCCCTAACAACTTTGGAGGCCCTGATTTGACGGCTAGTAACCACACTTCACGTGAAAAATATATTACTTACCGAGATCTGCTATGGAGGAGTGCCATACCCAGTAATGGGTAGAAGGCGTGATGATATATTTATTTTATTTTAATGTATTTCAAGTTAAATTATGAGCACTTCGCCTCAAATTTTCCTTGGCAGCAAATAACTAGTTAAGAGTAAAATCATTAATCATTAGAAGTTGACGGTAACAGGTGAACTTTATAATATTTACCGCTCAGCAATATTCTTCATTATGTAAATATTTAAATATAGTGGGATGGGTACTGATGCCATTGAGAAGACACGAGACGAGAATGAGATGGTACACGACGAAAAATGCGTTTTAGAAATAAGAATTATTTACCAAATTCAAATCCACAATATACAATCGAAAGTTTATCAGAAATTAATTTAAAATGAGGTATTAAAATATTAAAATTGCCAGTCAGAAACAATCATATTATTTTTACTTTCTTATACACAGTATAAGGAAGTATTGGAATCGTGAAACAAATCGTTGACGAGTTTTTCGTGGAAATACGTGTTTTGAGGTCCACTGAATCCGTTTTGATAATTTTCTCAATGATTTCTCTCTGTGTGGGTATATATATATATATATTGTGCGGCAGTACGGTAGAGTGTATATATATATATATATATATATATATATATATATATATATATATATATATATATATATATATTGTGCGGCAGTACGGTAGAGTGTATATATATATATATATATATATATATATATATATATATATATATATATATATATATATATATATATATATATGGGGCATTCCAGCCAAGAACAGACAAACCGGGGCGCAGTCATGACACCAATTTGGCTGAAACTTTTTTTGAAAAATCTTTCATATATTAGAAGGTGTTATCCCAATGGATATATACTTATAGACAATGAAAAAATTTTTTGAAATAAATTCTTGCCTCAAAAATGTGCCATTTTAAGGTATCTTTAAAAATCCATAACTTTTCTAATTTTTATCCGATTTGAACGATTTTTTAACGCATCAAGACGTTAAAGTGTAATCTTTCGCAAGGTCTACTCGATTATGCGATTCGGAATAACAGTCGGGAAATATAAATGTCCGAAATTGTTGAAAATAGTAGGTTTTTCATTGTGACCTATATTCGACTAGTAGCAAGCTATTTGCTTCGCTTCTGATCTCGGATCTTTAGAAAGACCTAATAAGCTTTGATATAAACTTTATTCCCATTTAGAAGCTACTTAACATATCACTATTACACGCCCGCACGCACACACACACACAGACATATATATATATAAATATATATATATATATATATATATATATATATATATATATATATATATATATATATATATATATATATATATATATATATATATATATATATATATGTATGTGTGTGTGTGTGTGCTTGTGTGTGTGTGTGTGTGTGTGTGTGTGTGTGTGTGTGTGTGTGTGGATGGATGGATGGATGTGTGTCCGAGTCTGCAATATCTCATGAACGAGATAAGATATGCAACTTATAAAAGTTTCATGAAAATACGAAGAGCTGAGTTGGTTTTTAATGAAATTGAAAAACGGGAAGAGGAAGTTTACTGGACACACAAAACAAAAACTTCCATTTATTTCAAAAATTGAATCAGTTACGAAAAAAAGTTTCAAATAAAAGATGTTAGCAAAAATATTTGGAACATAAAATATTATTTGCAATTTTTCTGTACATGCGTCTAATTTTGAGAAAACCTAATTTTTAATAATATATTTCAATAATCATAGTAGCATTAGAAACAAAACACATAAATTTTAATTTTCGCTTTATCTAGTTATCTATGTCTTTTTTCATAAAAATAAATACATCATTAAAATGGTCAACTAATTTGGCAACTATACCTCAATTTATTCGACTTCGTATTACACGGTTCTTGAGATACCAAGGGTTAGGCTCGAAAAAGGACAGCCTGTATATGCCTCATCAGTAAAAGTAGACATAATGTAGTCAACATTACTAAAAAATTATATGTAAACAAATTTGATATTTTATATGTTTCAAACAGATAAATGCTGAATTACTGAAAATCTAAATTACATGTTTAATAATGTTATATAACATTCATATATTCTAAATATTAAATTTGCTGTGTATAAGAAAGTCGTGTGGTGACCACACCAGATTTTTTATATAAGTAAAAGTCAACGAGAGTTCAACCACACGCAAGTTTTACATCGGTTTTATCCTGTGCATTTACTATTATTTTAATAAATCCTGTATGACGCTATCAATTTTTATATACATTTTAATGTCAATTTTTTGTCATCAATTTTAATTAAACACATACATAGAAATTACTTCAAAGTTTTACTCAATGTGTACATATGAAAAAAAAATACAACTGTTTTTATTTTCGTCAATTTTTGTTTCAATTAAATGCGCAATAATGATGCGCACAATACATTTTCGTGCTTTTCGAAATGTCATTTGAAACTGCGAGACGACCATTTTATATTCATTGTACAGTAAAAGTGTTTCTCTTCAACTAAATTAAAATGTCGTTGTGGGGAGATGTGTTGCTCTTCTAGAGGAACATAAAAAATAATTCGCGTTTGTATGCTACGAAAACAGCATTATATAAATAAAAACATGCGAGACAATATCTTTCAATAACAGTTTCTACTTAACATTGTCAATACGCTGGTGTCCATTTCTCTGCGTTGTAGTCAGTTTTTTCCATTTTCTATTCTTTGCATTATTTCGTTCTTTACTCTTTGTAATTATTAAGCTACATTTAATAATACTCCACCCTATTTTCTGTAACTGAATCTTTGTTCGTTACTGATCTATAAGTTAATGATAACTCCTATTTTTATGATTACTCTATAGATAAACACCACTTCGCCTTTCTGTGGCTAAAATAATTTATTCTGGTCTTTTTTTTACTTTTATGAATTTGAATCCCGTATGAAAGTACCAATATATAATTTTTTTTTTAACCCCACTTTTTAAGAAACTGTCATTGAGCTGTCATTACATATATTTTTATAGTAAAAGCTATGCTTATAAGTAACAAAAATGTATTCAAATAACATAAAACTACTAGGGTAAACTATTTTTGTCACAGAATGCCAAAATTATAATAATTTATACAGTAATCATGAAAAATAAAAGTTGTCATTATCTTATCGATCATTAACAAATAATGATCCAGTTATAGAATAGGGGGATTTTACTGCTATAAGAACAAAGGAACGATTTTCATTCGTGTTCGTGATTCAAAAATACAAAATCCTTCTTTTATAGTATATTACATAACAAGCATCGAAAGTGTAAGATAAAGTGCGAGTGATTTAAGTACACGAGCACAGTTATCACGTTTTCAAGCGAGTTATGTACATTATTTTGCAGACGACCACAAAATATTTCTAAAAATAGTTTACAAGAGCAATGTTGTTACACTTTGACAACTGATGCGTTTTTGTAGGTAAGCGTTGATGTTTGACGTTAGGTATTGTGATAACTGTACTAACCGTAATGTCAAAATATTAAATAATGCTAAAATAGTAGATTATAAGTAATTATTAATTTAAAAAAATCAGATTTATCTGTGCAAATGTGTTGAAAAATCTGCCAAAACTTCGATTTATATAATAGTACAAATTATTTTTATTTATTTTATTATTTTCTTTCATCGTAAAGCCATCTGTTGTCATTTAGTGGAACTTCACCTGATATGTTATAAGTGTGCGTTATACTAACATATCAGTGTATGATATTTTCAACTTTCCGTAGTAGTTTATGATGTTGTTATGGTTATTTTCATAAGTGGTAGTCTGAAAAACTATTAACAGAATACGCTTGCGCAAATAATTGGCCAGTGTTGTATACAGTAATTTTTAACTTTCAGTTACTAGCGTATAGAAAATGACAATTAAAATTGAAGACAACAAATTTACATGAAAATGTATATAAAAATAAACTGTGTCATAGGCGCAAAAATAAATTACTTATAATATGTGCGGAATTATACTGTGCTTGGTTTAACGGCGGATATATGTTAAATAAGATTAATATGATCGAATGGAAATATAGTTAAAGAGAATTGTTATGTCGAATGTATTTAAAAAAAAAATTCTTTCTTTTGTATTACACTTAACATTTTAATGAATAATTGCATTTTATTGTTTATTTTTATTATCATATTATTTACTTATAACATTGTTATTATGATTATAACCACCATGTTAGTGTATAATAGTTACAATTACTGAATAACGTTGCTATAATCATTTATTAATTGTTCGATAACAATCTTGTATCTCAATATAAATTATATCTATATATTATCATTTTGTAAAAGTATATTACATAACAAGCATCGAAAGTGTAAGATAACGTGCGAGTGTACAAATTGGAGAAAGAGGCGCGCGGCGCCGAGTGGTTTAAGTACACGAGCACAGTTATCACACTTTCGGGCGAGTTATGTACACTAGTTTTCAGACGAGCACAAAATATTTCTGAAAAAAGTTTACAAGAACAATGTTATCATACTTTGACAGCTGATGCGTTTTTGAAGGTTAGCGTTGACGTTTGGCGTTTGAGGTTAGATGTGATGATTCTTACTGTACTAACCGTAATGTCATAATATTAAATAATGCTAAAATATTGGTAAATAAGTAATTATTAATTTTAAAGTGCAAATGTGTTGAAAAATCTGCCAAAACTCGGATTTAAATAATAATACAAATTCTTTTCATTTATTTTATTATTTTCTTTCATCGTAATGCCATCTGTTGTTAATCAGTGGAACTTCACCTGATATGTTAGAAGTGTGCGTTATACTTACATATTATCAGTGTATGTTATGTTCAACTTTTCATAGTATTTTATGATGTTGTTATGGTTACTTTCATCCGTGAGCTGTATTCCATTTGCCACTTGGTTCACTTAAATCAGTTCAGATAAATTAGACAATATGATTAAATGAACAGAATTAAGCGAACTGATGCACTTATTGCGGCGAATTACTTCAAAGTAAATAAGGAGAAGTAATTCTAGTACTGGAAATAGAGTCAACGAAGTAATTCAGCGAGATAAATAAGTGATCAGGTTCAATAAATGTAAGTTAGATCTGATCTAAATGGCAAATGGAATACGCCTAAAGTCGTCTGAAAAAACAATTACGTTTTGTTAGGTATTAATACACGACAGTTGAAATGCTGTTGGTGTCAAGTTCTTTAACCCATTATTATGTGTTTCCAAACCCTTGTTTGTCTGTCTCTTTAATACAGGTATAATCATTATTTTACCCATCACTAAAATTAATTTCAAATACTAAGTTATATAAGTAGTATACTTATCTTAAATGGAAGATAATCAGACCCTGTAAGCAGGTATTCCCTGCTGAGTTTATTGTTAGTCTACCAATTAGTAAAGTAATCTCCCACAGAACAATAATTCTCCACATACGAATAATTTACTGAGATCTTCTGTAACGGAGTACCATACTCAGAATGGGTATAATGGTGCAATAATATATTTACTTTTTGTGTTATGAATTTTAAGTAAACAATAACACTGATTATAATTCGAAGCATTAATTGTGGAGATCTTGAAATTTTAAATGAAGCAATGAGACATTCAAAAATACTTATTTGTGTTATAGAAAAAGCTTTCAGAATTCATAATTAAGTAAATAAAACAATTATATATAAAAATAATTAAATATTAAATTTTTAATATTTGAAGTTTCGCTTCATTGTGTCATCCGTTCGTTTATCATGTGTACTGTCGAAGCAACCAATTTCGCGCATGTGATATTTACAAACAATCGACACATAGAAAAAAATCGCTTGTCAGTGCCAGCATTTAGACACACCTCTGTGGTCTAAGTGGTAGGACGTTCGCGGCCCATGTGGAAGGGCCGGGTTCAAATCCTGGCGGAGGCAAGTTGATTTTTTCAAATTTAAAACAATTTTTTGTTTAAATTCTGAACATTTGATTTAAAACTCGACGTTCCAATACATTAGGCATGTACCTTTGTCAGAAAAATAAGAATAATTATAATAATATTGTTTTAATTTTCACTACAATAATGATAATTAGTTTTAATTTCCTGACGGCGCGGCGGTACACGTTTTGTGTACTATAACGTCGAATTTTAAATAATATTTCAAAGAACGTAGAAAGAAACATATTTTTAATTACTTAGTAATGTGACTATAGCAAAAAGTACTCATTGCTGCTCGCGCATAGCCATATGATAATCAAGAGACAGCCGGCAGCAAAAACTGTGCAAGAGTGACAAGAATGCTTTCTGTTTAAGATGCATATATTTTCCTTTACAACAATTTAAAATTTCTTGAAAAGGAATTTAATATTTATTTGTAGACCAAAAGTGAGGGAAAAATTAACTTGTCGGTCCAGCTGATAGCCGAGGCAGACGACATTCAGAGAACACCAAACACATTTCACGGACGAGATGCATACAATATTTTTTCGACGACCTGTAAAAAAGTAGGCTTTTCAAATATTATTTTCTGACAGAAAGTGAACAATTTCAGATCAAAGCTTTTTAAAGACACTAGCTGTATTCCATTTGCCACTTCGTTTCGTTAAATCAGTTCAGATAAATTCGGAACATGACAAAATGAACTTAATTAAGCAAACTGAGGCACTTATTGGGGTGAATTACTTCAAAGTAAATTAGAATCTATAATTCTAGCACTGCAAATAAAGGCAGCAAAGCAAACTAGTGAAATAAATAAGTGATCTGGTTCAGTAAATGTAAGTTAGATCAGATCCAAATGGCAAATGGAATACGTCTATTGCTATCGGCAACAAAGTTCTTTGCAGATCACAACTCTTATTTTGTTTTCTTTGTATTGTTTTCATGTCTGTCTCACCGTAACTTCATAGGAAACTGATATACATAGCGAAAAATTATTATAAAGACATTTAAAAGTGAAATGACACAAACAGAAGAATACAAATGAATGTCACTTGTCAGTATCGTACTTTTCGTAAATCCGCTACAGCGATCAGCCAATCATCGACATGGAAATTTATTACCTATATTCTACATCACTATAAATTTCCGGTGAGATAGAATATAGTTATCTACATTCAAAATTTATATTAATATAAATAAAGTGAATTAATATTAATTTTCTAAAAAATGTTGTGTTCACCTCTAGTCGAAAGTATCTTTGCAGACTTCGAATAGTTACACCCTTGGAGGATAGAACACAAAGGAGAGAGCGTTAGGCATTTGCAAACGCTAATGAAGTCATTTCCCGCAGTACTATTAGAATCCCTGTCATTGCGTTGCTATATCAACCATTAATAATATTGTTTTGATCTGTGTGTTTGAGTTGTAACATATCAAGGTAGTAAAGATGAGAACTTATCTTTACCACATAATTTGGATAATAGAAAGCTACAATAGGCAGTAATAAATTTGTTATTCAAACAACATAATTAATAATAACTTAAACAAAAGATAACAAACTAGTTAAAGAACAAATAACAAATTAATAACGTCTTATTCTAAGGGCTAGATGCCCTCGAATATTTTAACTCAAGAATCATTACTACCAACTGTCTTCGAACTACCCGAAAACTATGGCAATTATAGAGATAAAAGATCGTTTGTAATAATTTCTCTCAATTTGAGAAGTGCATCGAACGCTGGCGCTTGGCTCAAAAAATAAATAACATCTTATGCTCAGTTTATAATTCGACTTTTATATTTCTGTTATTATAATCTGCCTGTTAAAGAGAATACATATATTGCTATTAGTTAACATTTATTTAACAATCGATTGATTAATCGGACCTTATTAAAGACACAGTCTAATTAATAATTTTGCATACGATTGTTTCTAACAAATTCTGTTTGTTACACTGTTGTATTTAGTTACAAACGTATTTTGGGCGATATCCCAATTTTTCTCTTCATATTTCAATTTACTTCATTCTTCATACGCTAAACATTCATTTCGGTTATTTCACGGTCTACGTATACAATTAATAATTTGGATAGCAAAAATTCCATTTTACAGTTTTCATGTATTCATTGACACGATGATATAGGTTCATGGGCGTCCACTGACATTTTTCCAGGGAGGGGCGGGTCGCAAAAAACTCTCAGATATACATAAATTTCTAAAATATTTTTTTTACATATTATAAATACAAATACAAACAACAAATAGATAAAAAATATTTAAATTTGTGAAATAAATTACTAGTCTTCGTCGACTGGGTTGAATTGAAGAGGAAGGGCAATTTTCTAATAACTCTTCCATAAATTGACACCAGTTCTTCAATAAATTCCGATTTAGCAGTTTTACAGTTTTATTTTCTAATATTTTGTGTCTCTATATATTTAATAAACTTAGGTTACTCAATCGTTACGATGTCGAACATGTCGCTAGCTGGCCATAAGAATACTGCTGGAAATTCAGTTTCAGCTTGAATTTATTATCTTTAAACTTATAATTTAATTTTTATTTATTTTATTTATTACTATTATTTATTTTATTTATTTATATATATATATATATATATATATATATATATATATATATATATTTTTATATATATATATTTATATATATATATATATATATATATATATATATATATATATATTTATATATATATATATTTTTTTATATATATATATACAGGGTGGTGAACGGAACTCTCGAACATAGGGATTTAACATGTAAAATCACAATTTTGTAATTTCCTGCTTCCCTAATTATTTTAAGCAAAAAAGCTTCAAATAAAAGTTTTAGGGCATAAAATTCTGCATTTAAGCTAAAAACCAATAAAATTTGTAATATTCGTAAAAATAAAGCTATCCATGAAAAAATTTAAACAATTTTCTACTGTCAAAGTTTTTGACAATAGAAAATTGTTTAAATTTTTTCATGGATAGCTTTATTTTTACGAATATTACAAATTTTAATTAAGTTTTGCGCTTTGATGAAATACACAAATGAAATGTGTTTTATATAAAAAAATTCGTAATTTTATTCTCTAGAACTTTTATTTGAAGTATTTTCCTGTAAAATTAATTGGGAAGCAATGCGCATCAAAAAACTGATATTACATGTTATATGCCTATGTTCGGGTTTTGGATGGACACACTGTATATATATATATATATATATATATATATATATATATATATATATATATTTATATATATATATATATATATATATATATATATATATATATGTATATATATATATATATGTATATATATATATATATATATATATATATATATATATATATATATATATATATATATATATATATACGAGCATATATACATATTAATTTTGCATGCTTTGTATCGGCACAAATTAGATCTGAAAATTACTAAAATTGTCTCAAAACTATCGATAGCAATAAAATTTAAACAAAATTAAACAAATGTTTGATGTTCAATCTGTCAAAACTGTCAAAATAAATTCTTCATTTATTATTTCACTAATTTTGACAAATAAAACGTCAAACATTTGTTTAATTTTGTTTCAATTTCATGCCTATCGATAGTTTTGACGTAATTTTCGTCATTTTCAAATCTAATTTGTGTCGTTTCATAGTATGCAAAATTAATTTTGTTTATTGGTTCACTTGCAGAATTTTATGCCCCAAAATTTTTATTTCAAGCTTTTTTGCTTAAAATATTTAGGGAAGCAGGAAATTACAAAATTATAGATTTACATGTTAAAGTCCTATGTTCGGTAGTCGTGGTCACCACCCTAGTTAATATCCAGGGGGGCGCCCCCCCTTGCCTCCCCCTGCGGACGCCCATGCGTAGGTTGAGTCCTGCGCGGGTCCACTTTATTAGACCCGCACCAGACCCGCACCCGCAGAATCTAAACCCGCACCCGACCCGCTACCCTCAAGTTTCAAATGTATTAGACTCTCACCCGACCTGCTACCCGCAAAAATAACTCAGACCCGAAGCGCAACCCGAACCGCAATGCGGGTATCGGGTAACCCGCGGATAATTCGCGGGTACTCGCATCCCGACGCGGAATAATTATAATTGTCTACAACAGTACTACAAGAAGTATAAGTACATTTATAAATAATACAACAATCATATTTAATTTGAAAAATTAATAAATTTTGAAAATAACATTGGATTGGATCCACTTTAGTCGACCCGCACCCGACCCACAACCTGAATATTCATACCCGGACCAGACCCGAGAGCTGCAAAATTTGCATAAACCCGACCCGCAACCCGAGCCGCATTGCGGATAACTCAAGAGTACCCGACCCGACTCAAACGTAGGTACTCTATTAAAAAAATATATTTTCTACACTATTCGTATAGTGGAGTGCAGAAAATGCCGACTTTCCATACATTAAATTGGTACAGAAAAGTGAACTTTCTTTCCATGTCTTTAAGGAATTATAGAGTAAAGAGTTAAACAGATATGAAATTAGAAATATGATCAGAAACCATGTGAATTTTTTTATTATTATTATTTTGGTTCTAATGGTTGGTGTATATGAAATAATTTAATATATTGTGAAATGCGTTTATGTAATGGATCAACTACCCAGTTATTTGCCTAATGCCTTTTTCCTGCGCGTCCTAAAAAGCTTTTTGGTTATAAACGAATAATAACATTATACAAATAACACGACACATACACAAAATTTTCGTAACTACCTGCTTTTGAGTTTTCTGTAACGAAATCAATATGAGTTTGCTTTTCGCAACAAAATTAAAACTTAAACAGTTATAAAATATGTTTCAGAAAACTATATTTTAACACGTAGAATCGTTAAATCAAAATGAGATTTGAATAATGTCACTTGACGCTAGTGTGTATTAAATTTTTATAGTCGGCTGTGAAATGAAAAATTTCCAGGTTTATTAAAATTTTTAATTGTTTAGATTCGCCTGCATACTTGCATTTTTCTTGATATCTACAAAACATTTACTTTGTGTGTAATTTAGTTATGGAATGAAATGAAGTATGAAGACACTTCAAAATAATTACTAACTTTTCCTTGAGTTAATAAAACTTGTACAGCCCAATACTAAAAAGAGTTTTAGCTAGAATCTAGCTTATTCTGAATTTGGGATTAGCCAAATTAAGCTGAACCATAATCTCAAAAACATTGACATAAACTTTAATAACATTTAGTTTTTGTAAAGTGGATTGAATTAACTTTTTAAATCGGACTAGCATAAGATTAGCTAATCCAAAATTCAGGATTAGTTAAAACTTTTTTTGAGAATCGGGCTGGTAGAGAATAAGTTGTTTTTGCTGCTTTAAAATACTCGTAATTTAAATAAAGTAAAATATCATTTTATTATTAAGGTAACAAGACTATTTGAAAACATCTAATTATTATACTCGTAATGCATTCTATTAACTGGAAGTACGGCTCCCAGCCAAAAAATGAATTGGTTTAAATCTTTTTATATATCTTTACTGATATTTAAAAATGTACATAATTAGGACGCATACTTAGTTCATTAAACAGAATAATTCACTCACCTATTAGTACCCCAAATCCCGCAGTTTTCCCATCGCCAACGCACCCTTGTGTGCAGGTGCGTTGTCCTGGAGAAAGATGATTTTTTTTCTTCTGCAAGTCAGGCCTCTTCTCTCGAATTTTGGCATCCAGCTGGTCAAGAAGGTTGGAGTAATTGTTCTGCCTTTTTCAAGGTAATCAATTACCAGGATCCCTTTCACATCCCAAAACACCCTTCACTCGCCTATCGTCTAACACGATATCATGCATTTTTTCTATGATTTCCGGTGTAGTGGCGGTTTTTGGCCGTCCTTCACGTCATCTTCGAGGGACGTGCGATCACGTTTAAATTCAGCTGCCCACTTTTTAACGGTTGACATGGAAGGAGCAGAGTTCCCTTAAACTTTTATCAACTTTGGATGAAATTCCTTAGGAGTTAATCCATCCAAAAAAAAAATTTTTTACCGCATGATATTCAAGTTTATCCATTTTAATGAAAAACACGCAAGATGTCTACTTCAAAAATTCGTGTAAACAAATTACTTGAGAGTACAAGTTGAAACTTGTCATACGAACTAATGACACGTGCACCCAGGCAGGAAACACAAATTTTTGCTGATTGGAACGCCATCGCTGTGTATGGCCGAGAACTTTTCACTTCCCTCGTAGCTCAACTGCGAAAATATTTATTTAGTAGAAAATTTTATGTAGAAGATAATGTTATATTAGATATCTCGCTCGGTAAGATATTGTAGATCCCTAAACCAATAATTTCTGGACTTACAGTTGTGATTTTATTTTTATCATGAGGAATTCTAAACTGATCTTTTACCGAGTGTTAAAAGTATGAACCTCGTTGTTGCAGGGAAACTTTCTTTTCTTTTATAAATATTCCTGAGAGAGACATGATTTTGAATTAAAAAAAAACCTAGAACAGTATGTATTATTTACCCTGGTAATGCATCGCAATGTACGTTCTTGAATAACAAATAAATGGGACGCCCAAGGGATGTACCCAATAGGCAGATTCCATATCTTAAGTGCGGTTCAATTACTGCGTTATAAGAACTATATTTGTTGTATTTGATTAATTTAGTTTCGCAGGAATCGCAAAGAATAACATAAAATAAAATAAATAAATATATCATTACGCCTTTTACCCATTACTGGGTGTGGCACTCTGCCGAAGCAGATCTCGGTAAGTGATATATTTATGCGCATGAAATGCGGTTACCAGCTGTAAAATCACGGCCCCCAATGATGTTGGTGGTGGGAGAGCCACAGAGGTAATTTTTTTAATTGGTGAATATGTTCTGTCGACTGTGGGGATCGAACCAGGATTCTTTGGATCCACAGGCCGACTTGCTACCACTGTGCCATTACCCAAGAAGAATAACATAGTCGATTCATCAAAGTAATGACGAGTTTACAATATAAAGGGTGATGCTTGTTAGGGGTAAACATAGGGATTTAACATGAAATATTAGTTTGATACAATTTCCTACCCTTCTATTAATTTTACAAAAAAAAAAACTGTGCAAAGTTATTCGGAATTAAAAGATGGATACAAAACTGTTTTTACATTTTTCACTTTAAAAATATTTTAATTTTTTTTATTAAATTGTAGCATTAGGCATGACTTTTATTTTTCGTGTATTATTTATAAATGTCATTGTTTGAAGGTTATAAACGTCAATTTATTTTATAAATTAAATCAAACAAAACATAACTTTGATTATTTTAGAATAATAGTTTTTGTATGCATTTTTTAATACTGAACATTATTGCACTCTACAGTTTGTTCTGTAAAATTAATAGGAGAGCAGATAATTGCATAAAACTAATATCCCAAGTTGGATCCCTATGTTCACGCTTACCGAGCACCACCCAGTAGATGCTAATTTAAATTTTCATCAAGCATAGCCCCATTTGTAACTGGGTTCCCTTTGCTCGCTATTTTCGCTTTGAAATGCGAAATATACACTTACAAATATAGGACATTCTGGACTAATGAATTACTGCAATTAATTGTATTAATTTTTTATTTTCTTTTTTCTTTTTTTGTGGCTTCCTGGCGGACCAACTGCTAAGGTCATATGCCGCCATTACGCCCTGATCCTGCATTTTAGGTCTTAGAGTCAACAGCAACGCGGGTTTCTCTGGACGGTCACCCATCCAGGTATTACCCGCGCACAACGAACTCGCGTTATCGCATAATCAGTTCCGAGTGCAGCCATGGCCGTTGACATTTTTTCATTTAATTTCTACGTTATTTTATATTCCATATATTTAGGGTGGTAACTTTTATTACTCCTACTGGTAATATAAAGGTCACAGGCCTGGAGACCTATTCTAATTCGTTAGCGACTGGATTTAGCGACCGTTTGACGTCATATTTGGCGACTTTGATACTGACGACATCTGTTGGTATAGTTAAAAAGTACAGTCTTGACGTCATTGTTGGCGACTGATCGCTTAGGGAGTCCCGTGTGCTGGCGAAGTGTCATGGCGTCACTCGCTTAGCATTGTTTGGTTGATCCAGCTGCAGATGTTCATTACCAACAATTAGGATAACAATATTGTTGTCTACACATTAATAATAATTTTTAATGTAACAATGATTTAAAAAAAAATTATATTATTTATTTTTAAAATATTACTGATTGCTTGCAAATTACTAAAAATTCCATCAATTTGTGATATGCCAAGTTTAAGCAATAACATACAAATATTTGAGTTTAACAAAGAAAAACAAACATTAGCAAGTGGCTGTCAGAAATGATAAGTACCAACACAAAATACTCCGTCGTTCCTATTAATACCAACTTAAGAAATTAAAATCCTCATGATATTGACTGCACTGTGACGTCATTGACTTACTGACTGAAACTAGTCGCCAAGCAGTTATCAAGAATTAGAATAAGTCTCCTGCTAATAAAAGATATTTCATAATATTTTTTAATTTATTAAATAAATTTTATTTTTATCTTTTTCAAAAGATGCGATAGTTATTAATGACTCGGACATGAAACTTTTTGAGCAGTTATTAAAATGACAAATTCTGTCTAATTTAACCAACAATTCTCAAAATCCTAAAGCTGGTCCTCCTACGAGTACATTTATATAATGATGTATAATTTAACTTTATTAAAAAATCTAAATATATGAATATTTTAAATTACCCTTTATAAACGAAAGTGAAACATATTTTTCTTTTTATTTATATTCAGAGCTGTAGTTGGACTGTGACTGTATCTAATTTTTAAAATATTCTTGCCTGAGGGAGTAAACCTAACCCTTCCTTTTGTTGGTCACATAACGCAAAAAGATAATTTACAGAATATATGAGTTATTTTTTAGTACAAATTCGCTCAAATTTAGAATACGTATTTTTTCTGTTGTACAGTACTGTACAATTATTCATATTTCATCATTATGAATAATCTTGGATGACACTTCTGTCTGATTTTTTATTTATTTCCCTGATTGCGTGATAAATTATTTTAGTGCAAAAATAATCAAACAGGCATGTGTCAATGTACATGAAGGAGCTTTTTCGTTTAGCGCATTAAATATATGGTGTGTACAGAATATGACTGATATTGATGCATGTATAGACATGCAAACAGGAATTCTACATTTCGTTCATGTTTAAACAATATTTTGGCATAAATCATTCGTGAGAAAAATCAACAAAATAAAAATGTATGTATGATCACAACTTGTACTCATGTCGACACCTGTCGACTATATATTAGACAAATATATGGTTTTGTATCAACTTAGTTTATCCTAGTTTCAGGAGAAATGATTAAATGACAAATAATTAAGTAATTCGAACTTGGATGCCAATTACTTAAAATTTGCAGCATACGATCCTTACAAATATCATCAGGCCCAGATAGTACATTTTGAACATTGGAAAATGTATTTAGTAATATTTTTCCTATGCATGTCGTAAGTTGAATTGATTGAGCAGCTAATATCATTATATATCTCTGTTTCCTCTACAAAATGAAGATTACAGTAAACTGACAATTTTCACTCTAAAATATATTTCATTTAATTGGACATTTACTTAAAAAAAAGAAATACAGGCTGTTAAAAAAGTTCCGGGACGGTGAAATATCTCGAGAAAAACACATCGAATCAAGAAACCAAAAAACACGTGTTTCTTATTTTGCAAAAACCTATCTAAGCACACCAAACACAAACCCCAACCCCCACCCCCAGGGGGTGGGACGGGGGGCAACGTTGAAACCTTAAATGGCAACCCCCATTTTTTATAGATTCGTATTCTGCGAAAAAAAATAAGTTAATTTTGTCTGAAACTTTTTTTCCAATTCGGAATAGATGGCGCTCTAAACGCAAAAATAAGTTTTGACATGATTCTGAAAGAAAAGTAAAAAACGGTCTAATATCACAAGAAATAAACATTGAATCAAATAAAAAAATCAACATAATCACAAGTAGCCACAAGCCTTTTTTTTGCAAAATATGAAACACGTGTTTTTTGGTTTCTTGATTCGATGTGTTTTTCTCGAGATATTTCACCGTTCCGGAACTTTTTTAACAGCCTGTATAATGAACTGCTTCATGAATTTGCCTGTAAATTGTTAAACATACTTATTGTATTGTTTATTGAACGATTTAAATATGATTGTAATATCATAAATGAAGATTACAATTACAATTTGTTTGGAGTTACACAAGTTATAAGACCTTGCACAATTTATTGTTTCTTTAAGTATTAACAATGCATGAATAAACTCAACTCCGGTTCAGACTCCGACTCCAAAAAATTTTCGATCTTCGACTCCGACTCAGACTCTAATTAAGTCAAACAATAAAAAATCATTGTATAAACGATTTACGTGTGGATAAAAGAACTGTTCTCGAAAATTGTATTTTTAAATGGAAGTATTTTTTTTTTTTCCTTTTTTTTGTCATCTTACAATAGAATAACAATAGTAATAAAAAAATTATAATATTCTATAATAATAACAACACAAAGAAAAAAATCTAGTTATATTCAAAGTTAAACTACATTCTTTTAAATCATTGCTGCTCTTAAATCTGATTTGATTATTCGCATGGTAGAAAATAATCGTTTTACAGTGACCTGTGTCGGTGGCAATGTCGTAACGGTGAAAGCAATATTTTTAATAATATCAGAATAATTGCATTTTTCAACTTCTTCGAGATTTTTACTAAAATTTATATTAAATTATTATAATTTGTGAAAGAGATGGGATGGCTAGCACAGTGGTATGAAGTCGGCCTGTGGATCCTGAGGTCCCTGGTTCGATTCCCACAGACGACAAATTTTCATAATTTGAAAAAGCTATCCCTGTGGCTCCTCCACCAATAACATGTTTGGGGGTCGTGATTTGACGACTGGTAACCGCACTTCACGCGCAAAATATATCACTTACCGAGATCTGCTTTAGCAGAGTGCCACACCCAGTAATGGGTAGAAGGCGTGATGATATATTTATTTATTTATTTATAATTTGTGAAAAATGCAACACAGTAAATAAATTCAAATAGATCTACTCGAAGTCGGAGTCGGCATAAATTTTTCCGACTTCAATTCCGACTCCGACTCCACTAAAAATAAGCGACTCCACGACTCCGACTCCCGACTTCACACCCCTGGTTTCTATACAGAAAGCATACATTCGTTTATATCGGAAATTAACCTAGAGTTGCATTACATTTAATATATTTTAATCGATTCCTGTCGCTTGTGAATAAATTACAGCATATGTAGCTCACTTGTTCATTTTATAGTTTGTATTATTAAAAACATGCTAGAGCTACGAGTAGTTTAGTCTAATATAGTGTGGTCTTTTCCAGTGAACGCAATATGTTCAGCATTTTGTGAGCATTTTAATGAATATTTTATCATTTTTAAATGCGTAATATTACTGAAATTGTATAATATTATGTATATTTTTGCGCTGTGTATAAAATAAACATAAAATTATTACGATTTGACGATTGAAACTGTGGACAAAGTGGGATATTGTAATCGATTGTTACCATTACTGGACGTGGTACACTACTATATTAAATCTCGGCACCTGCTAAGTAAACAATTATAGATATGTATGTAAACTGCTCAAAAAAAAAACCGGTCACCCAAAAAATCCCAAAAAAACGTCACTTTTCAAACCCCTGTCAGTTTGTCAGTTTTGAAACAAATTGGAAGCAATTTTTTTTCCGAAGTCGCCCAAAGTCTAGTCTTTGAACACACACACACACACACACACACGCACACACAGACGACGCACACACACGCACACACCCACACACATACACACACACACACACACACACACAGACGACGCACACGCAGAGGTAAACGCAGACGACGCACACGCCATTTTGGCTGGTGGCAATATGAAACGATACTCCATAAGAATTGATACGCTCGTGTATCAATATCACGCAGAGGCGAAAACCCTTGATTGACAGTTGAAGAGCTAATACGAGATTTTTATTTTTTTAGCATTTTTTGTTTGTGTCTCATTATGTTATGTTTTTTTTCGTTATGCCTAAGGAAGGTGTTTTCAGTATGACGTGTGCGTGAACGTTTGTGTTTACATCTGCGAGTGCGTTGTCTGTGTGTGTGTGCGTTTGTGGGTGTGTGTGTGTGTGTGTGTGTGCGCGTGCGTGTGCGTGTGTGTTTGTGTGTGTGCGTTTGATTGTTCGTATGTGTTCGAGTGTTTACGTACTACGGACAATTGAATGCCAACCTCTGCAAATGTCTCTTTTTTTTCAAAAAATCATAACTATTTTAAAATTCATCCGATTTTGATGCAGTTTTGCGTTCGAGTAACAAAAATGTCCATATTTTCATTGTCTGTAGACAGATTTGTCAATTGACGGCTGATGATTCCCATAGAAAGCTTGGAAAATCACATTTTTTTCAGGAACAAAATGGTTCTCATTTGGGGGTGGCGGAGGGAAGGGAAAGTGACGTTAGTCAAAATCAATTCACAGCTTTTCAAAGACTAGACTTTGGGCGACTTCGGATTTTTTGGGTGACCGGTTTTTTTTTTGAGCAGTGTATTTTCATATCTATAAATTAAAATTTGATAGCTACAACCTAAAGTTCAAAGCGAGACATCTATTTCTAAAATTCATAAATTTATTTTAGAAATATTTAAAATTTAAAAATTATAGTTAAAAAATGTTAAATTATTGCATAGTGTAGCAGACTTCAAAAACCCTTTAATATTTATTAAAACAATAATGTTATGCAGAAATTTTCAATTTTGTTATCTCAAATTTAATAAAACTCGCTTGCTCTTTGTAGTAAGTATGTAAATAATAAGAAAAAGAAATAAAAACTGTATCCAATGGATCTTGAAGTATGTATTTGTATGCATGCAGTTTTCTCGTGTGAATACAAATTTACGAGAAATATGAATACTTCTTACAAATACAACATACTTCAAATATTCATGTTCTTGGCTGACATTCATTCTTTATCTCGAGCAAAATTTTCAATTTACAATATCGCACACTCTCTTCGAAAGTGACACAACTAAAAAAATTATGGCTTCAAACCGTTTTTAAAGGGAAAATAAGGTTCACTATTAAATATACTCGGACCATTTGAAATCAGTTTTTATAATTTTATATTGTTACTTGCAGCTTTATGGACGTGGCTCAGTGGTATCGAGTCGGCCTGTGGATTTGAGAACCTCAGTTCGATTCTCACAAATAACAATACATTTTCACAACATTAAAATTTCCCCTGTGGCTTCACCTCCACTAACATCTTTAAGGGCTGAGATTTGACGGCTGGTAACCGCATTTCACGCGCATAAATTTGTCGCTTACTAAGATCTGCTACGGCTGAGTGCCACACCCAGGAAAAGGTGTGATGATATATTTATTTATTTATTTTACTTGCAGTTTACTTAATGTGTTTATTAGAGGAAACTCCTGAGTTTTAACTTTCATTAAGTCTAGAGATAAGTTGTTGTTTCTGAATAATTCCTATGACATGAAAATTATGTCACTTTTACCATCTTTTATAAACTAATCTAGAAAAATCGGCAATAATAATGATAATAATTGATAATAAAAATGCTAAAGAAATGTTGACCCCTCATACATACATACAAATATTTAAGTTAAAAATAATTCCTAAATAAAAGACAAAAAACATAAATTTTGTTTGTTTTGTTTATAAATTTTCGATAAAATCTGCATAAAATCGTTTAATTTGGTTTGAATTTAGTAGTGCCAAAAGAAAATGTTTTTGTTATCTATAAGATGTAATTTGTTTTTGTAAGCTGGCTTTAGACCGGAGATTATGTTTTGAATTATTTCAAGGCTTCGCCTTCTTACTTGTACATAAATTTCTTGAATTTACCAGTTGATGTTCATGTTGTTCAATCAATAATAAAAAACACAACTCAAAATTTTATATTTTTACACACGCATCTCCTATCTCGGTTCAGAAATGAATGGATGACTGTTTTAATTCGTGTTGTATCATTTCAAATGCGAAAAATCAGTGCATTTTCAGATTATTAAAAAGTGACATTATTGAAATCCAGCGTAAACTATTAGGACAGATGTGTTTTTTTGTTTAATTCGGAAAGAGACTACAGTGTTTGTTTTAAAACTGTCATAAGTCAAAAATCGAAAAATATTGAGTGTTTTAACTCTATTTTTATGCGTTATTTGGAATAATTAAATAATTATTAGAAATAATTTTTGAAAAATCAACGAGTGTTCGTCGGGATTTGAACCCAGAACCTTTCATTCGCATGATGACTGCTCAAATCAATTGAGCTACAAACACTCGGCGAATACTCATGCTTTTTCGTGCAATGAGTGCTCATTGCTTTTTCAAAAATTATTTCTAATAATTACCATCAGACAATTTGTCAATAAACAAATTCTTATAATAATTCACCTAGGGAATATCACCCAACGCATACTAGGTTGTTGACGCAACCCATGTCACTTTACATTTCTTTACACTTTACATTTCTTCAACTGCAACCCATGTCACTTTACATTTCTTCAACTAAAGATTGCACGAAAAAGCATGAGTATTCGCCGAGTGTTTGTAGCTCAATTGGTTAGAGCAGTCATCATGCGAATGAAAGGTTCTGGGTTCAAATCCAACGCTCATTGCTTTTTCAAAAATTATTTCTTATAATTACCACCATACAATCTGTCAATAAACAAATTCTTGTAATTAAATATTTAGACATTACAGGTAGGTTCATAAAACAGATTAACCCTCTAATACCGTTTTTAGTCCCAGTTTTAACTTTTTTTTCCAATTCATAAAAATGATTAGATGCGAGGTCGTGTTATCGTTAATACCATTTTAGTTCTATTTTTAATACCATGAAATGTTGAAATAAATTTATTGCAAATTCTTCAAACAGAATTAAATAAATTGATAAAAGATTATACGGAATTCAGTCAATTTTTTAAATTTTTAATTTTTTTTATTTTGTCAACGTTTCGACTGCCACTACCAGTCTTCTTCAGGACACTAATAAAAATTAAGAATAATAAATATAAAATATAAATACAAATAAAATATAATTATTGAACAATCTTTATAAATAAATTATTAATAATAATTTGAAAAATTTAATTAAATAGATACATGTATAGATATATATTTTTTAAATACATATATAACATAAAATATTTGTCAGTGAACTAAAAAATCATTATTAATAATTTATTTATAAAGATTGTTCTAAAGTATATTTTATTTGTAAGTATTTATATTTTATATTTATTATATTTGTATCATTATTTTTAATTTTTATTAGTGTCCTGAAGAAGACTGGAAGTGGCAGTCGAAAAGGTTGACAAAATTAAAAAATTAAAAAATTGACTGAAATCCAATAATTTTTATCACTTTCCCTTTCATCTACAGTCAAATAAAAACTATATTATTTATTAAATAAATTATTTAGTTGTTATTTTAACATTTATATTGTACGCATGCGTCCAGCTCTAGAATTGATAGATTGGAACTCTTCGTAGAATCTAGTGGTTCGAAAGATATGTACAAATTTAAAAATACGGAGAAATATCCAAAACAATTCAAAATATAAATTTACATTAAGCAAATGTTTTGTGAAGTGTAAATTATTTTTCAGACGATCACGTATGAAAGTACTCATAACAACATCATAAATTACTACGGAAAGTTGAACATAACATACACTGATATGTTAGTATAACGCACACTTCTAACATATCAGGTGAAGTTCCACTAATTGACAACAGCTGGCGTTACGGTGTAAGAAAATAATAAAGTAAAGGAAAATAATTTGTATTATTATCTAGATCGAAGTTTTGGCAGATTTTTCAACACATTTGCACAAACAAATCTTTTTAAAAAAAATAATTATTAATTATTTACTAATATTTTAACATTATTTAGTATTTTGTCATTACGTTTAGTACAGTAGGTATCACCACACCTAACTCCAAACGTCAAACGTCAACGCTAACCTTCAAAAACGCATCAGCTGTCAAAGTGTAATAACATTGCTCTTGTAAACATTTTTTAGAAATATTTTGTGGTAGTAGAAAGTAAGATAACTGTGCTCGTGTACTTAAATCACATTACATGCATAGTTGTCAGGTTATCAATCTATAATTTCGCACTGTATTGAAATAACAATTTATTATTCTAGTACAAATTATTTAGTTTTTTTCTTTTTTTTGCAATTTACATTAACAAAGAATAAAACGAACATATCGTAGATTTGGTTAAAATACTCAGTGATGTGACGTTTGAAGAACTACCAATAACTCAAAATTTAACTCCATTCTTAATCTGTTTTTTGAATAGCTCTAATACTAATAATTTTAGTCTGAAATAAAAATTTAATCGTCTTCATGATTCTGCTTGTTATATTACCCAGTTCACAATATAGTTAATTTACTTTTATAAGACATAATTTATTCGTAGATAAAAATACCGGCCTTAAATAATAAGTATATAACTTTTATCAGAAACAGAATCACATTGACTTGGGATCAATTTTAATTTATTTTTTTAATATGTGATTCGAAATCAGATTAATAAATAATGAATTAATTATTTGTAGTTCATGACACATTCATTTAGGTATGTTAAAAGGAGGGGGGAATATGTAACTTAAACATAGATTAAGATTAACTAAATGACATCGTGGTAATATATAATATAATTTAAAATATTAAATATGATATAAATATATAAAATAATATGTACTCTTTCAATACACGAGAAGATATGGTTAATTTTCTTATTTTATACGATATCACATTCTGTATGCAACAGTATTCTACTAATATGTTTAATAAATTTGAGTTAAAATAAACAAAAATCTGCATACCTACATGCATATCTTCATGCTATATCCCATCAAATGGGGTAGCACGAACTCTAAAATCACTCATAAAATATTCACTCATTACATTCATCAAATAATCAGCTCTCGTCAAAAATTCTCATCTAAAAACACTTTAACACCATTCATGGATCACTCCGTATAAACTCATTTATTTATTACACTCGAAATCATTTATCACACAACAAACCTTCAATCACATCTATCCAATCATACCTATTCACTTGTCATTCATCTTCTTTCGTCGACGTACATAACATATGCATAAAACATCTCAAATTACTCACGCTTACTCCTAACAACGAATCTAATAACGAATCTAACAATGAATCTACAAAGATTAGAAAAGATGAAAGCGATAGCCTTGTATATAAAAGAAAAGTCCACACAGAATGCAGTAACTGAAAATGAAACAAAAAGATAAGAAAGAAAGGGAATGTTGCCCTTAATAAAAAAATCTGTATATCCTAAAATAAACAAGTGCTGTAATAAATGTAAATAATAATAGAAAACCACGTAAAAAAATGCAAAGAACTAAATTTTCTGCTATTGACATATTTTATTATTATATATTTAGTTGTTATTCTACACAAAATGAACTTGATCCTAATTAAAGTACATGGGGCTTGCAGCTTATAGGGAAATTAAAACCACTTAGACAATTAATAAACACAAGTTTCACCTTGGTTTCATGTTTCACCCTCTGGCTTACGATGGTCTGTTTCTTTAAAAAAAAATTATACAGCAACGCTCGACAAACTAATTACATCCCTAATTAATCACCATTAGCTAAACATAGTGATCATTAATTATAATTAGTTGTAAAATCTTTAATTATTACAAACAACAAATATTGAAAAGTTTCAAAATGTTGAATTAAAAATAAATATGTAGATACTTATCCCAAAATTCGAAACCATCTATCATAAATATTGCGATACCAAAAATAGCTAGGGCGAAATGTTTTAAAATGTTTCTTGTAAATCTGTTTACTTTGCGAAGACAAGGAAATAAAATAATTAGGCCAAGGTTGCTTCACACAGAATACAGATGTCGAAGATGATATTTGACTTGAGAGTAACCAAGGAAGATAAATTAACAAAGTTTTGTTGGAATTATGATTGTTGTTTTGCTTTCAAGTCGTCTGCCTGACAAATGTTGTATATATTGTTCTTTAAATACAATTCTATTACTAATAGAGCTTCAATTGTCTTCATTTCCTAGGATTTCGCTATTAGGCAAATTAGATGTATTGTCTACAGACCAGTAATAAAAGGTAGTTAAAATTTAAAATAATGTATACAAAATTGTACGAAATTTAAATTTTTAGCTCGGTAGTATATTAGGCACATTCCATTTGCCATTTGGATCAGATCTAACTTGCATTCACTGAACCAGATCTCGTATTTATTTCGCTGAATTATTTCGTTGATTTTATTTCCAGTGCCAAAATTACTGATTATAATTTACGAGGGTGGTCCGATAAGTACTTAGCCAAACTTAACAAAAATTTTGGAAAAGTGGCGATTTATTTTTCAACATTTGAGTTCGATACACTTGATCCAGCGATGCTCCAACTTCTTTAACCCGTCTGCTCTGAAGTAACCTCACGGAGGCGCTTGTTGTCCGGAGTGAGCAAACGCGGCACCCATCGCGCCGACAGTTTTGTCATGCCCAATAATTCATGCAGGATATGACCCATGCGGTCTTTTGAGATGCCTACTGTCTCAGCTATCTCGCGCACCTTCAATCGGCGGTCTGCCAATACAAGATCGTGGATTTTTGTTACGTTATCCTCCGTGGTAGCCGTTTTCGGGGCACCTGGGCGTGGCTCATCAAAAACCGACGTGCGACCACGTTGAAACTCGTTAAACCAATTTTTGACGGTCGACATCGAAGGAGAAGTACACAACATCCAAGCGTTCTTTGATTTCGGTTGCGCGATTCCCCTTCCAAAAACAAGAATCGAATCACCGGCCGATATTGTTCTTTTTCCATTTTTCTCAAATCTGCGGACACGCACGCTTCCACAAGCGGTCAAAACAAAACTACGCGTCCGATTCGGCTGAAAATTTAACAGTAGCTGTCTATGAAAATGTTCTAATCGATACTAAATTGCTCTTACGATAGTGGTGCTATCTGGCGGTGAGGCTAAGTACTTATTGAACCATCCTCGTACTTTGAAATAATTCACCCTAATAAGTGCACTAGTTTGCTTAATTCAGTTCATTTAATTATGCTGTCTAATTTATCTTGTAAGTAAACCAAGTGGCAAATGGAATAAAACTAGTAATGTTTGTTGTGACGTAAAATACCCGTGCAGTCTGTCTGCCTGTCCGTAAGTGTATATACCGTTAATATGCCGCAATAACTTTTCATCAAATCACACAGCTTGTACTGTATTGGAATTAAGTTTCTGTTGTACAGAATTACAAATAAAATAAAAAAATTATATGAATAATACAATGGTATTCTGTTCATGCTATTAAATTTTTTAAAAATATATATAAAAAAATAGAGGAGAAGAATTCAAATAAATTGCATTTTTTTTTATTAATTATATAATGTAAAGTGCAAAGTAAAAGTCTAAGGCTAAGATATAACTAAAAATAAATTTAACCCCTAAGCCTTATTAATATAAAGATAAATCTAAATACGTAGTTCGAGAACTAAGTTCTCATCATCAGTAGACGAAACAAGGGGGGAACCAAGATTACACGACTTGTGAACAAAGCTAGTGGTCAAGGTTAAATCCACCTTGCCGAACAGGTTTTCCCCTTGTTTCGTCTACTGATGATGCAAACTTAGTTCTCTAAATACGTATTTAGATTTATCTTTATATTGATTAAGACTTAGGGGTTAAATATATTTTTAGTTAATTAAATAATGTTTTGTTTACTCAATTTTATATAAATTATGTTTGTATGTTTGATATTTTGACAAATACCTTTGTATTCTTCACAATTTTTAAAAGAAATTGCTAATTTGCCATATCCATAATTTTTTATTATAAAAGTCAACATCTGACTCATTAGCCAAAAAAACAAAACAAATGTCAAGCCTAGTGCCTACTATTTAACAAAAATTAAGCAATTTCTTTTAAAAATTATGGAGAAACAACTTGATAGAAATTTAATAGTTAACTTTCAATTCTGAAACAATTTTGTACTTCTACAGTTTTTGCTGTAACATGAACAGTAGAACAGGAAATTGGGTAAAACTAATATTACATGTTACAGCACCACCCGGTAAATTGTAACAGGATAAAAGGAAGAAATAACAATTTTGAAGTTAGTTGTAAGTTATTCAAATATACAAATTTCAGAAAATTGAAGTTAATTAAGTCAAAAATTGTAGGAGAATAAGAAAAATTAAAAAAAAACTTTCATATTTGTTATTCTCAAAAATAGTTTTGACTTTATATAACAACATGTAACTTTATTTTACTCCTGAACGTTGTTCAGCTTGTTTAGACTTGATAATGGTTCCGACCATAGAACCGAAACTTCGTTTTTAAAACAATTAAATTATTGAAAAACTTACTCCAAACAAATGTAAAAGTTTGATTTGAAAATTTTTTCCTATGAATATAAAAGTTTCAAATAACTAACAACTGTCAAACGCAAATTTAAATTGTAAATATTTTTCATAAGTTAGTATATTAAAATGAACAGACTTTATTTATTTTAAATTTTGTGAAACGTTTTTATTATATACCAGTATATTAATCGATGTGACAATTTCTTTATGGTAAATTTTATATTATATAGTTTTATAAATTAAATAATAATTATATTGATTACAAATTTGAAGAATGAGTTAAAAATTTACGCAGAACATCAAATACCTTAACGGTGTGGCACAATGTCATCAATATTTATTTCTCATTGAATAATATGAAATGTGCCAATAAATTATATATTTCCTAAAATGACACTAATATCATAAAATACAAATAAATAATTCAAATATACACAAAGTACACCCTTTTAATGTTAATGGATCTAGAAGCCATTTGAAATGTGGTTAATTACACATGAAATATAATTTCCAGTAGTTCTAAATTTTGGACCTTAAACTTTCTGCTATTAAATTTCTTGTAACTGTATTATCTATAACTACAGACTAGATGAAAAGGGAATTCTAAATTCGGAGTCGAGTTACACTAATATCCTAGAGATTCTCTTGACATTTATGTGAAATATTAACTTTCTATAACAGTTTGAGATAGAATTGAATTTGTACAATGTAGTGGAAAGTGTCGCAGAAATCCTATTTTAGGTCTCTCGTTATTTGTTTGATTGTAGGTGACTACCTAACCACTATTCATGATAAAAAGTGTCCCATCTAGCATGACCTGTCACATCTGGAATTGGGTAAAATGTGTAATGGTCTATCTGCCCTAGTTTACTGAATACTAGCGGTTTATATAATGTTATTGTCGAATTAAAATAAAGAAAATTTGAAATCATATTATCCTCACATTAATCTACCATTAGGGCTGGGAAACCTATTTACTGGCAAAGGCTTTGACCATACTTAATAGACAAATCATAGAGACATTTGTTGTGAAACCAACACATCCTGAAGTAAGAGAAAGGAAATAGCCCATATAACTTTGTTTACAAATAAGTTTCTAATCAGAACTCTCATAATATCAGTTTGCATGGGCGTCCACAGACATTTGTTCAGGGGGGGTCACAACAAATCTTAGATATACATAAATTTCTAAAATGATTTTTTTATTTACAGAACATAAATACAAATACATCTGACAAATAGACAAAAAAATATTGAAAGTTGTGAAATAAATTATTATTCTTTGTCGTCAGGGGTTTGAATTGAAGAAGGACAATCTTCGAATGTCTCTTCCATAAATTGGCACCACTTCTTCAATAAATTTCGATTTAGCAGTTTTACTGTTCTTATTTTCTAATATTGACAAACAATTTTCATAATTTAAAAACTATGGTGGAACATCACATTGGTTTAGTTAGACAAGTTTTCTTATTCAGATAATTTGTTTGCACGTTCTATTTTAATTTTGAATTATAATAAACTAAATAACAAATATTTATAAAATAAATAATGAAGTACACAGTTGCAATTAATCCCTAATTATATTATTATTATATTATTATGGGGTGGCTAGTTCAGTGGTATGAAGTCGGATCCTGAGAACTCTTGTTCGATTCCCACAGGCGACAAACAATTTTCATAATTTCAAAAACTACCCTTGTGGCTCCTTCACCGTTAACATCTTTTGGGGCCGTGATTTGACGACTGGTAACCGCACTTCACGCGCAAAATATATCACTTACCGAGATCTGCTTCGGCAGAGTGTCACGCCCAGTAATGGGTAGAAGGCGTGATGATATATTTATTTTATATTTTCTAATATTTGTCTTTGTGAATACTTAATAAACTTAGATTACTCAATCGTTATGATAAGGAACATGTCATTAGCTGGCCATAAGAATACTGCTGAAAATTTAGTATCAGCTTGGATTTATTATCTCTCAACTTATAATTTAATTTTTTATTTTATGTATACAGGGTCCTTATTTTTATATTACACACGGAAGAAACAATGTAACATTTTTACATGTTATTTTGCCATAAGAAGACTTATGATCAAAGTGGCGAAGAAAAAAAGTGAATCAAAATAACTTAATTTTACGTCAATACGTCAGTTTGACATAAAAGTTGGTTGATTTCGATCATAAGTCCTTTTATGGCTAATTAACATGTAAAAATTTAACATAGTTTTTCCTATGTGTAATATAGAAAAACTATTTGGTTACTTAATAAACAGAAGGCGCGCGCCTCTCCTTATTATATTTTCATGTTACGTGACTATTATAAATTAATAATAATAAATGAGAATTTTTAACGCTTTGCATATTTAATAATATGAAAATATGGATTCATAATTTGTAATATTTATCATAATATATTTAAAAATATTTTTATATTGTAAATAAATAGTGCCCGATTAAAGAAACAACTGTATATTATATCACCATACAACTGTTTTAAAAAGGTAAACAAAAACATAGCTACTTGGGTCCATCCCTTTACCCCACTATTTCATGTATTTAGAGCCCGGTCTAGGGACGGACAACATGAAGATTTGTTCGGGGCGGCAAATTTAAAGGGCGGCATTTTGGTTGCAAAATACAAAATATTGTTAAGTAAAATACATTTTCCTACAACTGTGCGATTTCTTTATTATTACGTAACTATAATTGCCTTGGTTACGTATGGAAAGTAGATGAATGCAGACCAAGTGCGCTTCCGAAAGCAAAGAAACACTAGTGCGGAAAGTGCTTCATTACGTAACTGTCAAAAGAATATTGTTTTGACATCGATTTAAATTTCGCGTCGAGCGCGGAAATCATATTTTGATCACAGACGCTTATGGAAGAAGAAGATACGGTGAACCAGCGCTAGTAAATATGCAGTAGTATATTTTGACGTTTATAAACGTAACCTTAATTTGCAGTATATCTAATCTGTAGACAATTAATAAAAAGAACCGAACAAAGTAAAATATATCGATAAATGGTTTTATTTAAAGAGTAAGTGAAATACTGCATGTTTATTGTTTGTGTATATTATTAATACAGTTGTTACAGTTGCTTATATTGACATAATGTAAAGTGGAAACTTTTGTGTCTAAAGAAACATTGATTTCTTCCGTACCTGTTCATATTATTACCAGTAATATTATTGGTAACAATTTCGGAAGCTTCAGAAGTACCAGCAGCAGGTTGATTGTCATTGTCGAAAATAGATCCAACATAGTATGATCCGGAGCTTCAATTATCTTTGGAGGTGTTAATGATAAAGAAGAATCACTCACTGTACTATTCCAATCAAGATGATTTTGAAGAAATTATTTTGACGTTAGTGAAAATTTTTTAAATAACGTAGAACAATGTGCAAGCAATCAACAAACAAACCATAGCAACGCCGTAAAACATCGTTCTCATGTAATATGATTAAAATTTTAATAATATTTTAGTGATTTACTAAATCGCACAGTTGTAGGAAAAATGTTGTTTATAACACGTGCCGAAAAAGGTTACATGCTCGTGCAGATTTCCGCACTCGGCAAGCCTCGTGCGTTAAATTCTGCACTTGCACGTAACGAGCCTTTTTCGGCACTTGTTATAAAAATAACTATTACATTTCATATTTACTGTTTTTGTCTAAAAGCTAAAAAAATATTTGTATCCTTTAATTCTAAAGAAAACAACCATAAAAGAGCAGAATGTTTCATTAAATGACAAAAAAAGCTAGAATACCTATGTCACAGCCTGTATAAACAGTACGCAGGGTGCTGCATGAACTTATTTAAATAGAAATAGAAAGGAACATCAAACTTGTTCATTTTCTTTAATTATAAAAGGGTGGTTATTTTACACAATAGCTTTTTTTTGGTAATACGTCGGTGGTGATAAACAAGTACAATTTTGTACCACTTCCGTAAATTATCTTTATTTTGTCATCGTTTTGTGTTATTAAATCAAACATATCCTATATTGTATGATACATACGGTTTTACTTTTTTTAGGGATGGTAAATCTTAATTTTTAATTATTATTATTATTTTGTATTTTACATTGTTTAATTGTTTCGGAATGTCTAACGACCATTTTATTTTTATTAAAAAAAGCATTGTGTAGCTGAGAAGATGGAATTAATCATTTATTTTATATGGTCGAAGAACAAAGGCCATTTGATATTTAGAATTTAATTCGAGGTGAAAATATATATTATGAGGTTGGTGGCTCAGTGGTATCAAGTCGGCCTGTGGATCCTAAGAGCTTCTGTTTGATTCCCACAACCGACAAACAATTTTCTCCACAATAAAATTGCCCCTGTAGCTCCCTCTCCACTAACATCTTTGGAGGTCGTGATTTGACGGCTGGTAACCGCAATTCACGCGTAAAAGAATGATGAAGAATTTTTGTTGTTGTGTAGGAAGTTCAGTAGTAAAATTTTCATTTGGCAATAGTTTCTTTCCTACTAATTTTAGAATTTAAATGTAAACATAGAAATGTTTAATAAAAGACATAATTAAACAGATTTGTCTATACAATAATCAAAATTAAAAATTTTAACATTTAATCTGTATGACAAGTTTAATAACAATTATTAAATACTTTAGAATATTGTTTCAAAAGTAGTCAATTTTGATAACAACTTAAAAAAAGAAAGTGTTTTGTTAGTGGAAAATTCGGTGTGGTTTGATTTGAATGCGATACGAAAAAATATACCTATATTGTTACACACAATCTTTATTTGTTTGTTTCTGGTTTTAAAATTTATCATTTCACAGAAGTTTCGTCATGTTTTTGTAAATCATAATATTACAACAACTAAGAGCACTCAGCAAAAAAAATAATCTTTATCATCGACATTATTATAATAATAACTTTGACGACGGAATAATAAATGAAACATAAACATTATACAGATCTTACTTCGCACGTACTTTTAATAATAAGTAAAATATTTACCACTTTGCTAAATTAAATATACAGTATGTTCCACGAAACTTATGATACAGAGAATCAGTTTTTTACACATCATTTTGATATGATATTGCGCATGTTCCTAATTTAAGTTATTCTTCATTGATTTTAATCTTTAGTAGTCATTATTATATTTGTAAATTTGAGATAATTAATATAACATTATCATTATTCTTATAATACTTTTATCATAGTCGAGGTTTGTCAACTAGGCAACATAAACGAAAGATCGGAACTTCGATTTTTGACCGAATACTGTAGGTATTTTTCATTTTAAAATCAATTCAAATAAAAATTTTTAATTCTCTACAATTTTTAATCAAAACTTTTTACTCTAAAATATTTGTTTGAGATGCAATGGCTGCAGGAAAATTAATTTCACAAGTTATACGTCTGCTTTTCATATAGCACTTATATATTTAGCTATTTGTTATTTTATTTTATCATGATTTTATTTATCATGAATTTATTATCTCGTCATATATTTGTTTATTTATTATCATATCGAATATTTTAATATTATATCCGATATCCCTTTAAAACTGAATAAAACATCTGGAAAATGTATATTGCTTTAACTTAAATATCTAGTGTTTAATTTTTTAAATAAAAAAATTTAACGTTCGCTGGTTTGATGCTTGCATAAATACTTTAGTGACATTAGTAATGGTGGAATTTAAAATTTTGCTCCCTATCATACTTAAAACAATAATAAAATATGTTAATTATTATTATTAGAAAAAAAAAAGAAATTAAATTTACATACATGCAGAAGCAAAAATTGTAAGTAACGTTAACCTTAAAACTACAATACTAAGGTAGTACTAGTCATGGCCAATTTCAATTAATTGCGCTACGCTTATTATGGCCGTTTCATATGTCATTAAAATTCTTAGTTTCAAATTTACAGAGCAGGCACGTCAACTATCGCCTCTAACGTCGTAACTAAATTTGAAAATACTGCCGATTGCATTAATTTAAAAAATCCTAAAAACAAGCCTGGTCATTGTATATTTATTATCATACGTTTTTTACAGTAAAATACTAACCGTTGTCACCAATACTTCAATAATGCTTCCTTCTTTTAACTGATAAACACTTCAAAAATTTTAAATAGATAGACAATCTGGCAGCATTATTTACCTGAAGTGACAAATGATGCTACGTTGCAAAATGAAATTCACATAGTCTAGACTAGCTAGTCACTTTAGTCGAAAGCTCAGAATACTAATCATAATATTGAATGTATAAATAAAATACCCTGTTCCATTGAATGTATTTTGTTTGATCACATAAACCTCAGTTTTAAAATATTTTAAGGCTGTTTTGTAACTTGTAACAGCGTTGTCACTTGCCTCTAATAGAAATATAAAGCACATTACTTAATGTATGAAAACTGTAAAAAAACTCACGACAAATTTGTATATGCCAAAATGCTGAAATAAAACGGCCATAATAAGCGTAGGGCAATTCAATGAAGGTTGGCCATGTTCTAGTGTGTCGGTGGCGACATCGGTCGTCGAGTGGTGAAACTAACGCTCGGGGGAAAAAAGATAGAATAAAATAAGTGTTTTACACCTAGTATGATTTGAATATCATGAATTGTTAACAGAATGTTGGTCTAGTCAATTTTTAAATACCGTACCACCGTGTGGTGTTGCCATTATAAATTAAGATCCCTAATTTTTCGTTAAAAACAAGACTTTGCACGGCTATATATCCATTGCTCAACAGTAAATAGCTTTCTCAATTTTGACACAATATACGTGGATAGTTCTAGAACAAGTTTTTCAAATGAAACTGCAAATTTTTAGAGGTACACGAACCAAATATGTGCGTTTCTGAGTGACGATCGCCATAAGCCCCGTGTATAAGAACTCAACTTTACAAGCGAATATATTTGTTCACAGACAGTGAATATGTTTCATATTTTAACAGGATGTGTATGACTATTCCATGTTTATGTGCGCCGAGTTTCATTTAAATCTGTAAAAATATTTTTCACGATAGAACTACCTTAAAAGCAATAGCGATTATTTATAAGTTTGCACAAGAATGCGAGACATAAACACATTCGGGGAATCCCAAAACAACTGCGCTGCCTGTGCAGCACAGATGTTAAATATAAATTAATGGTTATTCAATAATCTGTTGCTACAAAATACTCACTAGACAAACTTTTAAATAAAATAATAATGTTTCAATCATTTAACAATGTACGAGTATAAAAAGCTATTTGGAACAAACTAAGCGAAGTCATTAGTACTTTGAATTGTTATACTTAAAAAATTATATGGATATCGAGTCCTTAACAATTTCGTCTCTCCCTCGCACTGCGGGCCCTGTACACCGTAGTTTCACCACTGGATATATTACAATAAAACATAAAAATAACGAATGAAAAGTTAGACAAAAGCCTGTGCTTGTAGAATCTTAAATATTTTAAATCTTCATTTGTAAAGAAATGAACCCTATTGTACTTATAACGCAAAGGAACAATCAATGAAAATTTCTAACTAAAACATTGAATAATAATTAAAAATCATAACGACAATTCATTGAAATTTCACAAATTTACCGCAAAGTGTTCATTAAAATGTAGATAGCTATTAATGTCTAAATTTCCCTTTTACGGTTCATTCAAGCAAAACATTCTAGATATGTATCTATAGTAAACTATTTCTCTCTATATGACGGTAATAATTTGTACATATCACTCGCTAATTGCCCGAACCTGTATAAGATAACATACCCACGTTACCGTACCGGAATCGCGATTAGTGCTCTATATTTCGTTAACGGAACGCTGTTGTTCCTGAATAATTTGAACTCGAACCACCGAACTTTAAAGTACACCGGTACAATAGACGTTAGCATTATGATTTTATCTCAAATTACGTAATAGGTTGGTAAAACTAGTTCATTAGGGTTTATTCACACAGCCGAACAGTAGTGAGCTGAAGTAAGGGTTTTGTAACATGTTGATCTGGTTACAAAGCAGTATTCTAGGAAATGCACAAATAGCCGTTTGCTTTCTTCATTCAAGCAAAGGAAATATTTTTGTATAATAGTATTGTTCTTCAAGGATACTTACAACGGCGAAGTGGACTATATGGAAATAAGAATTGACAGCTTATAAATTATTATAAGGATCAAAATTTAAGGGCAAAGGGGTAGCAACATTTGATTAAAATACATCATATTTTCATCGGTTTATCATCGTCAATAGTTATTTGCTTGATGCAGGTTTTAAATACTTTTTCTAATTTCTTCTACTCATAACCAGCCTCTTCATTTCAATAATAAATTCTGTCTTCTTTCAGATCGTCGCCCATCTTCTTCCTCCTCCTATCTCTTTTGTCTTTCATCGGTTACAAGAATTGTATTTTGTAAATCTACTAAAGTAACATATTTTTAACAAATCATTTTTTTTTCATTTACTTGAATATGACACTATTATTTCAACGTTTTCAATAGTAAAAGAACGCTATTTTAGGAATATTACGGGTCCATACGTCATCGTTTTTTAGTCCATGCACTAAAATTTTGCTACAGTGATGATAAAACATAATTTTGTCAATTTGTTTCATTTTAATTTGAATTAAATCTGCTAAACTTTCTAAATAAATGAGTACAAAAAACAATATTTCAATCGGACTAAAAATACTATTTCAAGTCTCATAATATTGGCAGACTACGTATCATCCGGCAACCTTCATTACTCGATCCGAAAACTTGTATTTACAGTTCTAATGAAACAAATAAGTATTGTTTATTTAGAAAAAATAAACTAATGATCAATACTATATTTTTCTCTGATTAAAATAGATGATTTTTTCTTATTTTATGTTATTAAAATCATAATTTCGAAAACTGCCCCTGTGGCTCCCCCACCACTAACATCTTTTGGGGCCGTAATTTGACGGCTGGTAATCGCACTACACGCTCAAAATATATCGCTTACCAAGATCTACTTCGGCAAAGTGCCACACCCAGTAATGAGTAGAAGGCGTTATGACATATTTATTTATTTATATTTATAGAATAATTAGAATTTTATAGAATATGTAATATAAATAAAATAAATATATCATCACGCCTTCTACCCATTACTGGGTGTGGCACTATGCTGAAGCAGATCTCGGTAAGTGATATATTTTGCGCGTGAAGTGCGGTTACCAGTCGTCAAATCACGGCTCCCAAACATGTTAGTGGTAGAGGAGCCACAGGGATAGCTTTTTCAAATTATGAAAATTTGTCGCCTGTAGGAATCGAACCAGGGACCTTAGGATCCACAGGCCGACTTCATACCACTGAGCTAGCCATCCCATTAATATGTAATATAATATCAGCAAATATAATTGTCAGTAATAATATAACAAGAGAGTGAAAATAAATTGAAAATAATTTGACAGATCTTTCGAAAACTTGTTGCCAGGCAATAGTCACGAAAGCCCGTAGGGCTTGAGTGGCTATTGCCAAATGGCAACAAGTTTGAGAAAGATACTGGAGAATTATTTTCTAATTTATCGCTGTAGAGGTCGATTCATCCAACTTAAAATATTTTGAACTGGGTTCATATCGATTGACTACTTATTAATGTATTCTTGTAAAATTTGTTGGTGTATATCTGTCAAAAAATATTCTCCGTTATTAATAGTAATAACGGTTTGTCTTACAATTGCAACTAAATTTATATAAGATACAAAATAGCATGTACATGTTTTATTTGTTACTTTCAGTTTCAGGATAGTTTTAAGTTTCAAATGAAAAACACTGTATATTTTTACATACATATTTAAAAAGTAAATAAAATTTGCTTCTCATTTCATATAAAATAGTTATATGTAAAAATATAACTAAAATCAGTAGCACACAGACAGCAAGAATGTTTTACTATACTAAGTTCAACTCCGTCCTAGACTATGGTATCTTTTGGGGTTCCTTATCTGCCGGAATAAGATTATTTAAGTTACAAAAATTGGCTGTAAGAAATATATTAATTTAAAGTATCGTGCCTCATGTCGGAATTCCTTTAATAAAATTAATACAATAACTAACAGAGTAGTACTAGAAAACAATAAAATTGTGTAGTCATAAAATAAAATCGATAATAATAAGAATGACAGACGACGAAGTTAACATGCCACGATGGCTAACATGATCCACGGACTACGCCCAAGTTTCCACATTCATCGGTGTGACTTTATAATACAGTCCACTATTATTTGTATATTTGTATAATTAATCCAGGATACCTACAGCTTGCAATGGCATTCAAACCACTCATACCCAGATGCATTTTTGTTTATAAGATTAAAAGTTGATGTCAGTGAAGCTTGAACTCAGAAAACTCTCGCATTAAGTTAATAAAAGATAGGATATTGCTGCATTATTTTTACATGGAGAATAAAATAAGAGTGTTTTGTCAAAAAATAAAAGTTTTATTTATACAGAATGCTCTAATACTTTAGTACATAGTATTCAGATCTCGGATTAAAAAGAATTTTTAAAATTTATAAAATTATTTATATTTTCCTTAGTACACATTGTCATTGATTTCACTAGTCATTGTATTATTGTTAATAATAAGTTTCTGTCTAAAGAATTAAATAATATTTATTCATGATTGTGATAATCGAAAGATTATATAATATAATGTTTAATATTAAAGTTGTAGTATTAGATGTTAAATTGATACCAATGGTATTAAAAATGCAATGCAAATAATTTTGCAAAATTTTAATAATTGTTATATCAGACTTAGGCACTTGTCATTTAATTCTTTCCTTTTACCAAGTCGCAGTATTATAATTTTTATAATTTTTAGCTTGAGTGGGATTCGAACTCGAAATCTCCGAAATAGAATTCCGTAACGCTATCCACATCATCGTTGTGCTGGATTGAAACACTCTGTATATAAATGCTACAATAAAAAAATGGTATAAAATATCTACACTTAAGTTCTTATATTCTATATCAAAATCCTTAATTGCAACCAGATCTGGGCAATACTTGTACTTAAGTACTTAAGTACCAATTTTTCGTATCTTCTAGTACTTCATACTTATACTGAAGTATATTTATTTTTGTGTTACTTAATACTCGAAATTTTTAAGTACCAAATTTCAGCTTGTACATAACACTTACATTTTTGGATAGTAAATGTAACAAAAATTGAATACTTTTCAAATAATTAAGTACGCCAATATTACTAAAATCACGAAAAGTACTTAAATATTTCGAAACATTGAAGTACTTTAATTTTGCGGCTAATGTAGTTTTTTTATTGTGTTGTACTGTGACGTGAACGTGAGGAGCACAGACATGCATATTTTTGTTTTTTGTTGTTGTAATAATATATTACATATTACTTTATGAACTATGTACATTTTTATTTATGTACCTATACATTAGTACACTAGTATTACATATATATGTTTATTTTTATATATAAGACATCTTTTTGTAATTTTCGACTTCATACTAAATTTTGCATTTAGGTACCTATTTATTTTTAAATAAAAAAATCTGTTTCTTTTTTAATCATGTTTTCAAAATGTATAATTAGAATAAGTAACAGATAAACTATTTCATACGAATATACCTAATACTGGTACTTGTAAAATACTTATTTTTAAGTACTTTTGTCTAAAAAAACTGGTACTTTACTTAAGTATTTTCAAGCTGTGCTTGAAAAAGCACTGCAAAACAAGTACTGACCATGGTTAGTCCTGGTACTTATACTTAAGTACTTTGGTCCTGGTACTTGCCCAGCTCTGATTGCAACCTATTAGAAACTAGAAATGTCCACATAGATTTAGCAAATACTAAGAGTACTGAATACGTAACAAAACACTGACTAATTTGTGATTTTGCATTTAATAAGATTATTTTTAATAAATAATAGTCCACCGTGAAAAAAAATATATTGATTTTTTTATCACGTAAACTAATTTTGAATATATGATAATTTAAAAAGAAATGTTTGTCATTAAATTTGGTTATTTTTTTAAATAATAGAAATAACTCGTTGATCTACTATTCGAACTTAACCTATAAAAAAGGGACAATAAAATCGAACGACCGAGTAACCAATAATCTAGCGCTGAAGCGATCAATTGAATTACATAAATATGACGTATTCCGTTCGCCATTTGAATCAGATATAATTTACACTTACTGAACCAGATTACTCATATATTTCAGTTTAGCACTTTATTTCCAGTAGTAGATTAATCTCATTCGGATTTAGCTTAAAGTAATACACCCCAATAAATGCATCAGTTTGCTTAGTTCAGTTAATTTAGTCTTGTTGTCTAATTTAGCTGAACTAAGTGAACCAAGTGGAAATGGAATACAGCTATATATTTACTCGTATCTAAAGTTGAATTTGTTGTCTAGGGATTTTTTAATAATATTTAATGCCGATCAGTTAAATTCGTCTCTTTGCGAGTCGACGAGCTAAATATTTCAATTATCATGGTAGATTTATCAAATACTAGGTGTGACACTGTGACACATTTATAATTGAGATTTCGAGGGTTGATGTTTTGCCAAAATAATTAAATCACATTCCTCCAAGATGTTAGTGGAGGCTAGAGAGCGTGACACATACAGTTAAATACGTGTATTACCCTTGTAATAATTCATTTTGATAATAGCTAAAATGATCAGCAAACGGTAAATACAGTTGTTCCGTTCCATCAGCTAATATTTTAATCATAACTGACAATTTATTAGTATGCTGAACACGTTTCTCTAACAACCCGATTTGGAAATCATGATATATGTGCTCCGTAACCACTTGTTCTGCATTCAAATATGTCACTAATTCACATGTGTTATTTACGAGAATTATAGTATCTATAATTAGCAATCATATGATGATTATTTACTTAAAACTGTGTGTTTTTTTTTGTAAGACTGTTGCCTTCAGAGTTCATCATTTTTCGACCAATCAATTTTTTAAAGTATATTATGAACTAGATTTGCTGTCTTGGTAGTGCTCTTATTAGCAAAATAGATTTCTCTTGCGTGAAATATTTCTCAATAATTTATTTCTTGTCTCAATATTAACACATGAAATGGTCTGGCTAGTCTCGAATTTTCAATATAGTAAAAAAAGATTCAGAGTTCGTACCTATTGATATATAACAAACATAAGTTTTATTATTATTTTTCTTATAAATTAATTTGTTATCGACAGAATGTTTCTTTCTAAAATTATTATTACTTTAAATAGTTAAATAAATAAAAGTTTCAACTTTGGCCTTCTTCAGGGAAAAATAATTATATAATATATAATAACATTTTTCGTTAGAAAATTATGAGTATTTAAAATTAAATAATTACAGCAAATACATTTATTTCTTCTAAAATTCTGTCAATGGGATGGCTAGCTCAGTGGTATGAAGTCGGCCTGTGGATCCTGAGGTCCCTGGTTCGATTCCCACAGGCGACAAATTTTCATAATTTGAAAAAGCTATCCCTGTGGCTCCTCCACCACTAACATGTTTGGGGGCCGTGATTTATATATCACTTACCGAGATCTGCTTGAGCAGAGTGCCACACCCAGTAATGGGTAGAAGGCGTTATGATATATTTATATTTATTTATTTAAAATTCTGTCAAAACATTTTATATATATATATATATATATATATATATATATATATATATATATATATATATATATATATATCTTTATATATATATATCGTATATACATTAACTTTCAATCAACAAGTCACTTTTTAGAAAAGTTTATTTATTACTACAAACAATTATTTATGTCATTATAATATGAGTTCTGAATCTGGACTGATTATATCTTAACATTTCTATCTATGGAAAGCTATGCTATGTGACATTTAATGATCAGCAATTAATGTGGGAATGCAATGTGTCTATGTCATATTATTGTGGCACTATAATTTATATATGTATAAATAGACGTAGACGAAATAAGCGAGTTATATTGGCTGAATTAAAAAAGTCAGTTTTTTCTTATTATTATTAAATAAAAGTGCCATCACAGCAGCACCTATGTTAAGTTTTCAATATACGAGGAGTTACAGAGTTGAGGTTGTCTTTGACTTGAACAAAAAAAAGATAGTAAAATTCAGATGATGTCGGTATGACAGCTCAAAATTTGTGTAGTCTTGTTGGGAAAACACTTAACCGGAGATAAATCCGGCTCCGGCCGAATTTTTCTTTCTAAAATAGTATAGATAAGACATATTAAATGTTGTGTCAATTGGAAAAGCTCGAGAATTCTCGTTCATGTGCATTTATTATTTCGAAATCTCGTTTCGTGCAAGCCATATTAAGAAAATTAACAATTAGTATGAACAATTATTTAAGGGTGATAAATAATAATTAACTAATTTTATTTTTCGACTGTAGACACAAATGCTTGAAATCAAATGAAAAATACAAATCAAATTTGGAACATATTCTTTAAAAATAATTTAGGAACGCTCAACAGCTTAAAAATAAAGTTAACCTACTGATAACTAGTTACCTTTATTTCATGTTCATACTAGTATAATGATTACTTATTTATAAACATGTTTTTATGTATAAATTGCTATTTCCTCCATGTTTTTTCGATTATCGATTTCACATTTTATGTTAAGAATATTTTTATCGTGCATTATGCCGCTTGTCATTCTGTATCAGGGCTGATAAGCTTTGAGCTTTCGTTTCATTTTATATGTATCTATATAAATTGCATTTTCATGGCCTATAGAATTGGTAAGTGAACATCAATCGCGCTAATGCATTTTTATTGGGGAAATAATTTCTGAATAAAAAAATACGTACTGGCTCATTTTTCATATTTTTATTTTCATTTTTGTATCGGAAAAATAATCTTTTATTTGATTGCATCAAAAAGTGATATTTTTTATTAAGATACTTTTATGAACAGATAACTTATTCAATAAAATATTAATGTTTATTGTGGTTACTTTACGTGATGTTTATGACGGTAGAAAAATTTGAATCAAAAAAGTATTTTTTTATACAATCGCCATAGATACGAGGGCAGGGTGAAAAGTCCCTGAAAAATGAAACAAGAAATGATTTATTTGGTCAAAACATATTTTATTTCTCAACATAATCTCCTTGTAGCTCGATACACTTCGTCCAACATTTTTCAAATTTTTCGATCCGTTCCAAATAATACAATTTTGGCATTCCTTCAAAATAGGCGTTTGTCTCATCGATGACCTCATCGTTGGAGCCAAATCTCTTTTCGCTGAGCCATTTCTTCAAGTTTGGAAATAGATAAAAATGGCAGTGGGCCAAATCTGGAGAATATAGTGGATGACGAACCAATTCGTAACGCAATTCATGCAATTTTGCCATTGCGACTGCGGACCTGTGCGCTGGTGCATTTTCCACAATGCGGCACCCATCAGACAGATAGCTTTCTCATATCCAAAAATTTATGGAAAATGTTCCGTACCCGTTCGGTTTAGATGCTCATAGCCTCAGCAAGCTCGTGCACTTTATCTCGCCGATCATCCAATATCATACCATGGATTTTATCGACAATTTCTGGTGTTGTAACCTCAATTGGACGTCCAGAACGTTCGGCGTCCTTTGTGGTCATACTATCACAACGAAAATCAGTAAACCACTTGTGAATCGTTCCAATCGATGGTGAGGAGCCCCCATAATGTTTAAAAAGCGATGCTTTGGTTTGCGTAATGTTTTTTCCACGCAAAAAATAATGTTTAAACAAGACGCGAAATTCACTTTTTTCCATATTTTCAAAAATCTTCAAGGTTGCTTGTTTTCGATGGGTGTCAAAACAGAACTGAATGACATATCAGTCTGAAAATTTTAATGCGTTCTAGTTAAAGATGGTACATCACAAATGTCACATGAGATTTGCGATTGTGGCGCCATCTGTTTTATTTTTCAGGGACTTTTCACCCTGTCCTCGTACAATATTTTGTTATTTGTTTATGGTATCCATTGAATAGCTAAAGCAATTTAATTATTAGTATAATTTCTTTAATATTTTACGATCGAATAGAACATAGTGTATGATACTCAAATGAAAATGTTTTTCATACACAAACGGTTCCAACATTTGCTCGAATAATAATAATAATAGCAATAAGTTTATTTATTATTAAACATTGCTTATATAAAGGTAGTAAGTACAGAATGAGTTTGTGTTAGCTTTGCATATAAGGTTACGGAGTTTTAGAGAGTTATGGAAGTAGTTGTAAATATCATATACTTTTTCTTTGTTAATATTTGATAGCAGAGTGGCAATGAGTTTATCTGGAGGGTCTCTACCCATATGTGATGTTAACGTAGAGCATTGAAAAGCAGGCAACTGAACATGAAGTGGCTGAAGTCATCTTCTTCATAAGTGTTACATGCTCAACAAATCTCGTTTTACTGAAATTTTATGGCATAAATTATTATAATTAATCTTGGTGTTTTTGTGGACGCTGTTCTGAGTTGAATCATGAGTCTATGGATATTGCGAGAGATTTCTATGGTAAAATAGTTTTGAGTAAGATTATAGATTTTATAGAAAGTGTTATAACTGAAAGCGGTTTCATGTAGAAATTCTTTATAGGCTGTTACCATATCTCTCCTTGTGCACTATAGCACTTTGTCTTTGCCAAACCCACTAGAAATTTGCTTTGTTGATCATAACTTGTAGGAAATTTGGCCAGTTTTATTTTATTTGAAGGCGTTTCTCCGAATAACTACGTACATTTTTGCCCTTCAAACAAATAATTATTGTAGCCTTATTTTAAAATTTTGTAGACAGATTCATAAACAGGATTAAATCTAGAATTAAGTAATCTTTTCATTCCAAATTGAAATAAATTAGATCTATTTTCAAAACTGAATATGATTGAAGATAAATAAATAAAAAATAAATAAATATGTCATCACGCCTGCTACCCATTACTGGGTGTGGCACTCTGCCTAAGCAGATGTCGGTAAGTGATATATTTTGCGCGTGAAGTGTGGTTACCAGTCGTCAAATCACGGCCTCCAAAGATGTTAGTGGTGGAGGAGCCACAGTGGTAGCTTTTGAAATTATGAAAATTGTTTGTCGTCTGTGGGAATCGAACCAGGGTTCTCAGGATCTACAGGCCGACTTAAGATAAATAAAAACCTCGAATTGTTAGAACGTTATATTATTTAGTATTTCTGCTACTTTAATACTTGATCCTAGAACTCACGAATAGAATAATACATTATATTATATATATATATATATATATATATATATATATATATATATATATATATATATATATATATATATATATATATATAATAAATACATCATCGCCCCTTTCAGCCATTTGAATCTATAGACGTGAAATGATCTTTTAAATCGCGAACAAACCATTGATAAAGATTTATTTTTATTTCACAATTCAAATCATTAGGTAAATGTTCCTAGAAAATAGAATTCATTTTAATATAGCATTAATTTTATTCTACTTGCGTCATATTTGATTGATCTAAAATATGAATCGATCAATACAGCAGATTAATTAATTCCATAAAAGTTTCAAAAACAATTTGCTTCCTAACATAAACTGCCACATGCAGAAAAATATAGCAATAGTAAATATAATTTACAAATAAAGATAGGAAAAATAAAAATCAAATTTTTTCCTTGTTGTTTGGATTTCTTGGCCTTAATTTAGGTAACAATAATTACATGACAATGTTTTGAACCTTAGTTGGGTTTATTTTCAAGTCTTAAATTACAAATGCAATAAAAAACATCGCTGCCAAGACAAAAAAAAATAGAAGAGCAAATTTCGTCAATTTATCACATAATAATTAAAGTATACATATATTTTTCTGGATAAAAAGTACTATAAAACTTAAGGTTTTATTTCAAGTTAATAGTTATTATCAATAGTTAAAAGAATTTTCGTGCGCAGACAATTGCTTTTTCACAAGAGTCTGTAACCTAATATTATTTCAAGATGTTACAATCGCGAAAAAGCATAGTACGAGTATTTTACATTAATTTATTTCCCGAAAAATGCAAATAAACAAAGCGTCTATTGTATTTTGATAAAGAGCCAATTACACAAAACATATTTCTTGACTCTAAGAAACATCTAATTAATTTTCTTTCCAAAACAAAAGGCTGTTAATAACCAAGACAGAAGTGTTATAACATAGCTATCTGTGATCTTTAATAAACGACTAAAACGGAGAAAAACAAGAAAACAACATCTGCAAAATTTCCTGAAATTTTAAACAACACTTTGTTGTATATGAGATACAATGAAAGATTTTTCCTCTGAATTAAAAGAGGAATAATTCTAATCGACATTTAAATATATTTTCTGTTACAATGAAATAATGTAGGCTCACTAAAGTTTGGTATTATGCAATTACTGATAGTCGAATATTTTACCTTATTCTGAATTTAAATTTATGTAAACATCTAATAAAAAAATAATATAAATCATATTCACAATCTTATATATTAACGTAGTTTATTGAAATCATGATTCAATTTTATTTTATAGTATTGATTGAGTCTAATGATAATCCTGTAGAGATAATTCCGCTGTACATATTAACTGAAATGTTATTAATTTATTTCTAGCAGCAAAATATATAATATGCATTCTAATCTATTTAACAGGCAGATAATTATAACAAAAACATAACAGTTGAATGAAAAACTGAGCATAAACAAAGTAATTTTAATCTTATTTCAGAATTAGAGATGGGAAAGTTTTATCGGTTCATTAGCAACTAACGGTTCAATAAATTTGAGAAAATCGCTATTGATACTGTTGCTAGATAAACAATTCTTTAAATAAGGAGCTCTTTATTTTTTTCTTGCAACCCAGCATGATAATTTAAATCATCAAAATATCAACATCGTTATTTTCAAATTTTATATCACAACTACATAATTTGTACGAACATTACTAAATTACTATGTATACCCATGTGAGGTAAAAAGAAATGTGTGAAAATATTTCGTGCCTTAAATATTTCAATATATTCTTCTGAATTTACAGTTGAAAAACGTCCAAATATATTCGGCAGCGTTACCACATGTCACATAAATCCCTAGATTGTTCGATATTTTTTGCAATTGAAATTGCAAAATTTTGCTACAATAAATCATGCAAAGTAAAAAAAAATAGTATATTATACTCGTGAGCTATATATATATATATATATATATATATATATATATATATATATATATATATATATATATATATATATATATATATATATATATATATATATATATATATATATATATATATATATATATGTAAGCCTCCCTTATTGACAAGGAGAATTAACAAATAATTTATATGGGTTCTTGTCAGACCGGAGAAAGGACAAGTACTAGGGTTGTTGTAAATAAGTTTGTACTTACAATTTGGTTCAACAAATAGCAAAGATTTATTCACACTTACTACATGGTTGGTGTTGTCGAGTTCCTACTGAACTCTCGTATTGACTATCTGACTATCGACTATACTGCGTGAATAACTAACCTAACGCTACTATATATATAATTACAAAAGTACTAAGTCAGCAAATAGTTAGCTACTTACGTCAACGAATATTATTTAGAATACTTGACCTCATTACAACATGCTCTACTTTACTTAATTGTATTCACTAAGAATGTGCTGACTTTGACTTGTTACATTCCTCCCTTTTTTAAACAATTTGCTTCCTGCAAAGGGGCACAATTTACATATTACACAAAACATAATTTAACTATTATTTCCTTGTTACATTCCCTTTTTTATACCTTAATTTTTACTAATTTTAAATTAAATATACATAAACACAAAACACTTTTATCACTTGTACCGTCCATAAAATAGTCCAAATAAACACCACCATCGTCTTATGTTTATTTTATACCGCACAACACTAGAATAAAATTGAAGTTTATACCTCGCATCTTGTTCTTTCATGTGGTTATTTGTGAATGTCGAATTTGGTTTGAATTTCTTCTTGTAGTACTGCTTATGTCGTCTAAATATCGAATCTCGTTTACTCGTACTTCTTTTCATCTTTTGGCCATTTGTTGTGGAGTTCTTTAATTGATGTGGATTCTTCCTATCGTACTGTTTTCTTTGTTCTTTATTTCTCTGAAACTGTTTGCTGTTTTCGAACTTAATGCTGATCTGTCCAACTTCGTCATTTCCTACATTAACCGCTTGTGAAATTTCCTCAATACCCGTACCCTCTATTAAGCCATCATTTTTAACCCCTGATGCTTCTTTTTCCTCCCTATTTACCTCGTAAATTTCCGGAGCTTCCTCGGTAACGGCGTCATTAGGTCTCTCTTCACTGCTACGGTCTTCTTCTGAACTCACTTGTTGGGAATCATCCTCATTCTTGTCTAATTCAGCAATATTTTCTCTTTCTCTTTCTTTAATTTCTTCACAAAGACAGTACTTTTTCTTAGGCATCTTACATCCAAAACATCTTAATACTCCATCGTCCATCGGAATGCCATCTAAATGGTTATAAATCATAAGAGCTGCCTCTTGGTCACCGGATATTTCCGCCATTCTTAACATATTAAAGAACCACGTAATTTCCTTCATCTCTTTTAATTCTTCCGGATCTATTTCTTCTGTATTTTTCTTAGTTTGGCCTGTTGTTTCTGCTTCTCTTCTGTTATACTGTGTATCATTTTCACTGTCTTCTTCTTTATGATTATCATAAAAATTTGACTGCTGACGCTGATATTTATGCTGACGCTGATGCTTATGCTGACGCTCACGCTGACAATGCCTGGCGTAATGGTTGCCATTGCAATTATAACACTGAACTTGATTTCTTCTATAATGAGTGTCATCATCTTCTCTCTGGTAGTCGTAGTAATCGCCTCTCTGATCATTGTAGTTTTCTTCACCCTGGTAATTGTAATTTTCTTCCCTCGGATAATGGTTATTTTCTTCCCTCTGATAATGGTAATTTTCTTCTCTCTGATAATGGTAATTTTCTTCTCTCTGGTAACTGTAATTTTCTTCCCTCGGATAATTGTAATTTTCTTCCCTCTGGTAGTTGTAATTTTCTTCCCTCGGGTAATTGTAGTTTTCTTCTCTATTGTGGTAGTAATTTTCTTCCCTCTGGTGGTAGTAATTTTCTTCCCTCGGATAATTGTAATTTTCTTCCCTCTGGTAGTTGTAATTTTCTTGCCTTGGATGGTAGTAATTTTCTTCCCTCGGATAGTGATTCGGCCGTTGACGCTGATGTTGTTGCTGACACTGCCTGGCATAGTGGTTGCCATTGCAAATGTAACATTGTACAGAGCGTCTTCTCTCGTTGTAATTTGATCTTCTTTGGCCGTACATCTTTCTTGAGTCACTTACTTGCTTGTTGTCATTGAATCCATGCTTCTCAATTTACCAAACATTTAGTTCGTGTAGTTTGGAAAAAAAAATTCGCAAATCGATGCCATCATTTGTATCGGAGAGAATACAACTGTTGTTATTGTTGAATTCCTAATACTTGCTTTTCCGCGAGCGGACCAAAAATGATTGGCCCCTCTGATCTGACAAAATATCCAAAAACCGCTGCCACCAATTTGTGACCCAGACCGGAGAAAGGACAAGTACTAGGGTTGTTGTAAATAAGTTTGTACTTACAATTTGGTTCAACAAATAGCAAAGATTTATTCACACTTACTACATGGTTGGTGTTGTCGAGTTCCTACTGAACTCTCGTATTGACTATCTGACTATCGACTATACTGCGTGAATAACTGACCTAACGCTACTATATATATAATTACAAAAGTACTAAGTCAGCAAATAGTTAGCTACTTACGTCAACGAATATTATTTAGAATACTTGACCTCATTACAACATGCTCTACTTTACTTAATTGTATTCACTAAGAATGTGCTGACTTTGACTTGTTATATATAAATTATTTGTTAATTCTCCTTTTCAATAAGGGAGGCTTACATATATATATATATATATATATATATATATATATATATATATATATATATATATATATATATATATATATATATATTACAGGCAATCGTAGCTCAGTGGATAAATGCGAGGTAAAACTTGCGTTTCTTAATTAGCAAGCAAAAGGTCGTGCGTTCAAATCTCACTGACTTCTACTTATATCAAAAAAATACGATTGTGTCTGAGTGGTTCGGATTACACTATAAGCTGTAGGCCCCCTGTACTGTAATTGGGATTTACTTCCTGTTGTGCAGAGTAACAAAATAAATAAATAAATATATATATATATATATATATATATATATATATATATATATATATATATATATATATATATATATATATATATATATATATATATATATATATATATATATATATATATATATATATATATATATATATATATATATATATAGCGGTGCTTTGCAAATATTTTTAAATTCATAACATATTTCCTCGGCTATTTTCACAAGCTAACAATAATTGCTAAATATGATCAAATATGCAAATTCAAAAAAGAAATAAACTCAAAAACCTATAAATATGATAAATCAGACTTAGCATAAACACATAATTTGTTTAAATATGCGAATCGTTTTCCAGGTATACCACTAATACAAAATATGGATTTGTCATGTAATTGCAGTTCTACTCATAATTAATTGAATATAACCGAAAATGTGCATTAACATAAATTTATAACATAGAGGCAGTAGGTTAAAAATGACGAAAAAAATTCACAGCACAAAAATTCCTGTGAATAGGCATTTTCCACGATTGGAGTTATCAGCTGTTCCGCTGTCATGAGATGAATGCATACGATATTTCAAATACAGTCAGTTATTGGGTTTCAATTTTTCGTGTATTGAATACATACCCCTAGATCGGTTTAAGTCATGCGTACAAAACTAAATTCCTGTGGGAAATGTAGCTATAATAGCAAATCGTTCACTTGGAATATCGATAAAAATCTATATTATTTACAATATACAGAATATCACAAATGTTCCAATTCATACAATAGCGAAAAATCTAGTAACTATTTGATACATCTGACGAATACGTTATGAAGTTACTTAGCTTTTAGTTGAAAACAATTTTCTAATTATTTTAACAAATTACTTTTTCAATTCCTAGATTTTCATATCATTTGGGCATAGAATTAAGAAAAAACATAAACAGAAGTTTTTTAAAAAGATGTAGAGATCGTAAAAGAAGATGAAAACATTTTTCTTTCATTTCCAGGATGTTTATATTCTACAATTTATTTTTCTTCAAATCAGATAATTAAATCCTGCATAATGTCAACACTAAACGAGACATAAACTTGAACGAACTATGAATATTTGCTTTACCAATGAAAAGAAACTCATCTAAAAGAATTTTGAACTTACATACCTGCTCTTTTAATTATAAAAGTTAATAACATAATTTACCTGGAGATTACAAAATTATCTCTCTGATTATTTTTTCCTCTTCCAGTTTTATTATTTGTGAGTGGCCAGTGTTGCAACCCAAGAGTAGTAAAACACGTTGGATATTTTTTAACCGTGAATTATAGTTACCGCACTCGTCAAAAATATTAAAGCTCGCAGATGCTAATGGAAACACAGAATTAAGTATACTTAAATAATACTGTAATATACTGCGTATATTAATTTTATTATTCGAAAAAAGTAATCATTTTATTTACGAAATCAGTTGCAAATTTCTTATTACCTATTTTTACCAATAGTGACTAATCAAAAAATTAAAACAATAATAATTACTTGTTATTGGTGTACTGTTTATAAAAAAAATTGTAAAGGACCAATTCAAAAAGTTGTCATGTTTTAAAAATACATCAAACAAGTACTGATGAATTTATCAATGAATTTATCAATGTTAGTGTTGATAATATCAATTCTGGTCCACTTTCAAACGGATTCTGTATTTTTATTTGATTTATTTATTTATTACTCTGAATGGCACAGTGGTATCGTGTCGGCGTGTGGATCCTAAGAACCCTGGTTCGATGCCCACAGCCGACAAACATTTACACCAATTTAAAAAATTATCCCTGTGGCTCCCCCACTACTAACATCTTTGGGGCCGTTATTTGACGACTGGTAACCGCACTTCACGCGCATAAATAAATCACTTACCGAGATCTGCTTCGGCAGAGTGCCACACCCAGTAATGGGTAAAAGGCGTGATGATATATTTATTTATATTTATTTTATTTTATTTATTACTCTGGGCAACAAGAACTTAATTCTAAATACGGGCTACAGCTTATTTCAATAAGAGTTAAATGCATAACCATTTGCTTTATATATCATCATCATCACGCCTTCTACCCATTACTGGGTGTGGCACTCTGCCGAAGCAGAAATAGACGTCCGGATTTTCGGATATGTCCTTATTTTTACTTTCAATTGGAATCGTGAAAAAAATCGTTGACGAGATTTTCGCGGAAATACGTGTTTTGAGGCCCACTGAATCCGTTTTGATCATTTTCTCAATGATGTCTGTGTGTGTGTGTGTGGATGGATGGATGGATGTGTGTCCATATGTGCAATATCTCATGAACGTGATAAGATTTGTTAACGAAACTTGGTAATTATAAGTTTCATGAAAATACGAAGAGCTGAGTTGATTTTTAATGAAATTGAAAAACCGGAAGAGGAAGTTTACTGGACACACAAAACTATAAATTCCATTTAATTTCAAAAATGGAATCAGTTACGAAAAAAAGTTTCAAATAAAAGATGTTAGCAAAAATATTTGGAACATAAAATGTTATTTGCAATTTTCCTGTATATGCGTCTAATTTTGAGAAAAACTAATATTTATATTTAATAATATATTTCAATAATCATAGTAGCAATAGAAACAAAAACAAAAATTTTAATTTTTGCTTTATCTAGTTATCTATGTCTTCTTTCGGAAAGAAACTAAATTACATGTTTAATAACATATATTCTAAATATTATATATGCTGTGTATAAGAAAGTCGTGTGGTGCCCACACCAGATTTTTGTTAAATGTCCTAATGTCCCCAAGATTTTTTTTACTTTCGGGATTCAATTTAATTTAATACATAATAAAATGTTTAATTATTAAAAATAACATGTAGATAAATGAAAAGCGAAATCAGTTTTAGTTGAAATGTAGACAGTCATGTAACAAAATTTTTTAAATGATTTCCTCAGATATGCTAATTACCATTTTAATGTAAAAATCTGCATATTTAAGAATATGGTCAGTTTTTGCAAATTTTTTCTCAAAGAATATATGTTCAAATGATCATATTCTCAATTGTACTGAATTTTAAAATTAAAATCGTGAGTTGAAAAGTTAAACTTAATTTTTTTGTGTATTTTCTTTTCTGTAAAGATACACCGCGGCATGTATAATTTTACTAGAGATGGGAATTCTAGTTCATTTGAGTGAACTAGTTCATTCGTTCTCGTTCACCAAAAAGATTAGTTCACTGAACTAGTTCATTAGTTCACTTTCATTCACGAAATTTTTAAGACTATAATGAACGGAAATCGTATTGTATTGTGATTCACGAGCGAGAACAAATGAACTTTTAGGATCTGGTTCTAGTAAACAGCAGTAGCAGAGCGGTGATCAAAGCAACGACCACGAACGTATGAAATATGAGTCCCGTTCATTCGTTCACTTGTTCTCCGCTCTCCGCTTTCGATTCGACCTCATCGGCCATACTGCCGTGGTGGTGAATCATATCCGAATAGTTCGCAGTGAACTAGTCTTTAATAAACTCGCAAACTAGTTTGTGTCGTTCACTATAAAGAATAGTTCTTATGAACTAGTTCGTTCACGAACTACACACCTCTAAAATTTACTAATGACATCTACAAACTGTTCCAACAGCTCTTTTTATCAGTTAAAAGAGAAATATGCCAATTGCACCGAAAGGAAAAAGAGGATTAAATATTTTCTCTAGGTGCAGTTTGCCTACGACTATTTAAAACTAAACATTATAAAAATTATTTTAATATAAATCAAGGCCTGAATCCATATGGATTTTAGTTACATTACACCAGGAATATCAATTTGGTGGCGCGCGGTCAGCATGTGGCCCTCTAAACAATTTTTTTGCGACACGGAGGAAAGCTAACAACATAATAAAAATAAATTATAATACAAAAATATTAATTATTTTTTTAGTTGTAAATCATTATTAGGCAGATTCATAAAAAGGATTAAATTTAAAGTTATATTTAGTGCTTCATACGTCACATTTGATATTTTATCGCCGTAACACTTGATGGCATAATTATCATTTATTTTTGTGAATTAAAAACGAAGTTTAAATTGGAAATGAAATTGGTTTTAATGGCTAATCTGTTTTATGAATCTGCCTGTCTGCTAATAATTTAAGTCTTGAAATGACAGGATAAAAGAAATTTTTTTAATTAATTTTATACTTTATCTACATTTATTCCTTCACTTTCCTGCGATTTTTTGGAGAATTTTGTGCAGTTTTTTTTAGTCTATACATTTTTTTGCTGGCTACTTGAGGTAAACTTTTATGAAAAATGGCCCTCGGTTCAATTGAGTTTGACACCCTTGCCTTACAATATAGTTGGCTTCACACTCAATATACAGTATGTGAATTATAGACAATTCGTTCCTTATGGACATTTTCTGCACATTGTTGCCAGTTTTAAAAGTAAATATAAGTTGAATCGAGTATGTCATTAGATTGCATTTTGCTTTTCGTTTGTAGCAGGCAGCGGAAAGTTATATAGGTAACCATGGAACTGTATTTTTAGTTAGACTTCCACCTAAGGAATGGCGCTAATAGTCTTTATGTGAAGACATCCATTTTAGATAACTATAATATCGGCAATCATTGGTTACTAGATTGTTCCTGTAGTTGTCATTTGTATATATTTCAAATTTTTTAATCTGTCAAATATCCAATGAATTTTTATTTGTGAAATAATTTTATATAAATAATGTCATCAACTAATATCAATTGTTGTGTAAAAAAACTGCACTGCTACTGGTAAGTAAGTGATCACATAATATATAATATTTAGATGAGGAAATCATAATATATTTTCAAGTTTACAAGAGTTGGATAAAACTGCGATTGAAACAGTTCAAATTAAAAATAAATTGTATTCAGAAGAATATTTTAATAAATATTTATATTGTAATAATGAATTTTTACTTTATGTAGTTTAAATAAATATGCTGAAGCCACACCCAGTAATGGGTAGAAGGCGTGATGATATATTTAAATAAATATAAAATAATAAAAATAACAAGCTGCCTAAATATGCATATCGGGTTGCCTATATACATGACTTTAGTTAGACTTCCACTACTCAGATGGCGAAAATACAGTCTCAGTGCGTAACATGGCAGTTTCTTATCTATAGTAGTATATTATGATCTGTGGTTTGTAGTATACATTTATGTGTTAGTATTATTTGTGTACCTACGAATGGCGATGGCTTTGGCAGCGGTGCTAAAAAATTTTGTTTTTGTATTCCGCTTTTATACACTTGGTACACCGATATTGTATAATATAGTAGTTAGTAAGTTTCATGCTAATATCTTATGCGAAAAATATTCAGAATTTTAATAATTGGAGAATAAATATAATATTTTTCCCGTTACACTTACTTTAAATATGAAAATTACATTAGTTTTTTCAACTATCATGAAAGAATCAGTAAATTTGAAATTTACACCTAGGCAAAAGTTGTAGAAAAAATTTAAGTTTCATTTAACTCTACCAGTAAAACAAGTAATAAAAATGTTACAGAAATTTAAAACAAAATGTGGCTTGCAGATTATTTGCAAGACAATACAGATCCCATTATTGTTAAATTAGGAGAGGACGAGAGTGAACAAATTATTTAACATGACAACATTGAATGCGCTTGTCTAATTGGGTAGGTGGCTCAGTTCTATGAAGTAGGATGTGGATTTGAGAACCCGGGTTCAATTCCAACAGCCGTCAAACAATTTTCACCAGAATAAAACTGCCCCTGTATCTCCCCCTCTACTAACATCCGTGATTTGATGGGTGGTAACCGCACTTCACACAATATATCACTTACCGAGATTTTCTTCGACAGAGTGCCACACCTAGTAATGGGTAGAAGGCGTGATGAAATATTTATTTATTTTTATTTTACAATGTAATAAAATTGTATTTAATCGTTGAAATTTGTTAATATTAACTTTTATTATAATAATATTTTAAAAGCGTACTATTGTATTGTGTACGGCAGTGTGGTTAACGTGACAGCGTTGTGATTACTAATGTTAAGCACGCTTCACAGCAGTTAGAACTTGGATGGCTGACCCGTCAGAGTCAAGTGGACAGAACTACATTGCGGCTCGGTGAGTTCGGCCATCTCGACACCGAAAAGGTAAAAGAGATGCAAATGAAACGAAACTATTGTAAGCATATTGGGCCGAATTTAGCACTTGTTTTTGATAATTTTAGAAAAATACATACATATTTTTCTTTTACATTACATATAAAGATCATTCAAACCCATATAGGAGTGACGTCATAAAAAACAAGCGAATTGTTCGTATGAATCAAGATTTGATTTTAGTACGGCAAAAGTTTGATAGATGGTGCTAGCTCTGCCTCTTCTCGCGAAATTTAAAACCAATAATAAAAACTCTAACACATTTAAAATAATCTTCTGCGATACGTTGTGTGGATAGAAAAGAATACTTGTTTATTCTATGCTGGATATTCTTCACGAATTTTAATCCAAAAACTGATATTATTACAGTTACTTTTCATTGTCTTGAAATTTCATGAAGATTGATGATAGCATGAAAATTTTTAAATTAACACCAACATCGAAGCCATGGATGACATGATAATGCACCAAGGACCACAGGTTAGGAAACATTGCTCTAAGCTACTCCTGTTAGAAATCTTTCGCAATGCAGTTACTATTGTGATGATCTTGTAGTGTTCGTATTTAATTTAAATTATAGAATACCTACATTCAAGAACGTAATAGTATATGAAAGAACTATAGAGTGATCAAAAGGAATTGATACAGTTGGCAATAAAAAAAATACTTGAAATTGGTAAACCTGATACATAAATTCATTTCCTGTTGTTGACAGTGACATTTGAAAGTATAAATTAAAATTTCTGTATATTTATTATTACATTTATTTTATTTTTTATTATTTTATTTAACTGCAATTGTGTGAAATTCACTTTCAAAAACAAGCGCAGGGCGACGCTCACTCCTTTTCTTATCTTCTTGTTTCATTTTCTGTTACTGCATTGTGTAGATTTTTCTTTCATATACAAGTGCAGGCTATCGCTTTCATCTTTTCTAATCTTGTAGATTCGTTGTTAGTTTCGTTATTAGATTCATTGTTAGGAGTAATCGTGAGTAATTTGAGATGTTTTATGCATATGTTTTGTACGTTGAAGAAAGAAAATGAATGAGAAGTGAATAGGCATGAAGGTTTGTTGTTTGATAATGATTTCGAGTGTAATAAATGAATGAGTTTATATGGAGTGATCTATGAATGTGGTTGAAGTGAGGGTGGTTTGTTTGGATGAAAATGTTTGACGAGGGCTGATTGTTTGATGAGTGTGATGAGTGAATGTTTTATGAGTGATTTTAGGGTTCGTGCTACCCCATTTGTTGGGATATAGCGTGAAGATATATATTTATGTATGTATTTATTTCTAAAGTATTTCTGTTACTCAAAAAGTCAAAATTCTATTAGCTGTCAGACTCCTAATATAACCTATTTGTATTTATTAGCAATGACAAATAGCATTTCCGCCTTTACCTGGTGTTGTGCCAACTGTGGAATAAAAAGATCTCCGGAATTGTATTGCCAACTGCAACAATTCCTTTTGATCACTCTGTAGTTTCATAAGGCAATCACGCACGATTCCAAAGGAGGAGTACAATAACAGGCCTTATGAAACGTGTTCTTTATACAATTTTTTCCATTGAGAAAATTTTATAATTCTATGAGATTGTTTAAATATATGACTTGTCAAAAATATACCTTGGTGTTTTTGTCAGGTGTGTTGGTAGCGTTTCTCATAAATAAAGAACTGAAATTCAATTCTTTTGACAATTAATCAATATTGTGTTTGCTGTATTGTTTATGTAGTGAATTTTATCTGATAATAGTATATTCTTTTAGTAGTATTTCGACACCTACAAATTCTAATTTTGAGGTTATATGTCACTCATCTGTCAGAGTTAAAAGCATTCATATACCACTCCTACAAAATAAAAATCGTTAAAAACAATGATCTTATAGATCTTTTTAACGACATGTTTACAGTGCGTTTATAGATTTATAAGAACACCGAAATAGAAAACAATTTATCAAAACCCAACAACCACAATAATTGTAATTAAGCCACAATGATTTTCATATATAAAAATTGAATTGATGACCTGTGAAATTCAAATATGTTATATCAAAGTTTGGATTTACGAGCCATTGCCTACCATCAATTTATTCGCGCAATTTAGCAATTTAAATTAATTTAAATTTGTATCATTAGGTCACATGTCATAATTTACAAAAAAAAAACAATAGCTCTATTATAAAATAATTTACAATTAAAGTTACAGCTCAATAAATCTGTATACTAACTTCAGTGTTTAGTACTCTTTGTTCAGTGGCGTACCATTCTATGGTGTTGGTGGCGCTCTCCCTTCTGAAGACAATAATAGATCAGAAAATTTTATATTTTAGCTAATTTTATTTTAGCAATGATGATAACTGATATAGTATATTACATAATAAGCATCGAAAGTGTAAGATAAAGTGCGAGTATACAAACTGAAAAACGAGACGCGTAGCGCCGAGTGATTTAATTACACGAACACAGTTAATCACACTTTCGTGCAAATTATGTATACTATTTTTCAGACGACCACAAAATATTTCTAAAAAAAGTTTACAAGAGCAATGTTGTTACACTTTGACAGTTGATACGTTTTTGAAGGTAAGCGTTGCCGTTTGACGTTTGAAGTTCGATGTAGTGATACCAACTGTACTAACCGTAATGTCAAAATATTAAATAATGCTAAAATATTAGTAAATAAGTAATTATTAATTCAAGAAAATAATATTTATCTCTGTAAATGTGTTGAAAAATCTGCTATAACTTCGATTTAAATAATAATACAAATTCTTTTCATTTATATTATTATTTTCTTTCATCGTTACACCAACTGTTGCCAATCAGTGGAACTTCACCTGATATATTAGAAGTGTGCGTTATAATAACATATCAGTGTATGATACTTTGTACTTTCCGTAGTAATTATGATGTTGTTATGGTTTCCTTCGTAAGTGGTCGTCTGAAAAGATAATTAACATCTTTATGATAAAGTAAATCTTATTATCTGTTTCAAATAAAATTTAAAATTGTAGAGCACGTTACACTCGCTCGTTTTAAAAAAGATTAGTGTACTTATTTATGATCATATAGTAAATATTTTTATCCGATCAGACAAAAAATTACACTATTTCAATGTATTATAGATTCACAAAATTCATTATTGTATTACTAGATTATAAGAAATAATAGAACGGGAATCACCTCTTCTCACGAAAGTAAAGCAATCTTCCCGCCACTGAGAGAAAATATTTTTTTTTCCCTAGGAAAGAAATATAAAGCAATATCCATGGCCACTGAAAAACAATGGAATGATTTGATATTAGTGACAACCTGGTGACATTTGCCAATGGAATAATAAATTTTCTTACAACAATGAGAAAAGTTATTATTTTCTGAACTCAAGTGTCAATAGGATGAAATTGTTTTCAGTTATCCTAAATAGAAAATATAACAGTGAAACAATGAGTCCCTTACTTCCTTTCATATTTTTTTGAGAACATAATATATTAAATAATTTCTTGTAGTGTAAAATACTAAATTATCGTAGAAATATAGTATGTAACACATGTGTTGAAAGGCCATTGGAAAATTTGTGTGAAACTTACATGCTTTCCATTGATACCCTTTCAGCATTTGTCTTACAATATGTTATTTATTTAAATTTCTAATTTATTTCAAAAAATTGTATTTTCTGATTATATACAACTAGTTATTCCGGCTAATGCGAGGAATACTTTTTCGTACTGTTCTTTCGTGTTGTCTAGCAACGACAGGATTAAATGCATAATTCTGACTTTAAAAAAGGAAAATACCATAATTAATTAAGTACAATTTGATCGGGTAAAAATAATATCTATAACTCGTAGGAAGAATGAACCACCATCGTCCGGAAATATATCAGTTTTTTTAATGGTTACATAAGTCAAAATAATATTTAAATCGGGTTGGTGGCTTTATAGTATCGAGTCGAACTGTTCGGGTTCGATTCCCAAAGTCGACAAACAATTTTCATTACATTAAAATTTGCCCTTTCTTCCACTAACATCCTTGGGGGGCAGTGATTTGACGGCTAGAAAGCGCACTTCACGCGCATAAATATATTACTTACCGAGATCTGCTACGGCAGAGTGCCACACCCAGTAGAGGGTAAATGACATGATGATATAATTATTTACGTTATTTTATATTTAACTTTATTTTTTTAAATGTCAGACTCTACTTATCTCTTCGGCGAGCTTGCCTTCAAAGTTATGCGAGAGGACACGCAGTGGCATTTACACCACATTTGGGATTTTGCTTGTATTGTAATTAATCTTCTGCCATTTGTTGCTGGCTATCACACCTAACACATATATTTATGTATGCCTGTTTTTTGCACACATGTGAGGAAATACTTAAAATAAATTGAAAATTAACGGAAAGAGTTAACAAAAATTTCATTTACATCGTAAGGCGTGCGTAGCGGAAAACACACCACCAAAATTTATCTACAGTAAAGCCTTGTTTCCACATCTTAACATAGTCTTAGTTTTAGTTTTTGGACATAACCTTGAGAGTTTGTCATATGTGAATACAGCTGATCGTTTCCAGCTACTGTTTTAGTATTAGTCTTCGTCTTTGTCGCTGCGCATAAATACAAAGTTTGTAGACTTCATACTTTCGACATAATCTTTCGTCGCTGTTCTGTAAGAGAGAGTTAGCTGCGGTAATGCTATCTCTTGTTATACAAGCAATTCTTTGCCGTATTTATTATATGTCATTAGGTTTGTATTGAGAATACAATAAATATAGACAATAGAATAAAAATAGTAATAGTAACTGAGAAAAAATAAAAATTACTGGATTAATAGCAACAAAAAAACTAACAAGTCAAAAAGAAATTATTTGGTCGCTATCATTTTAAAATTTACTTCTTTTCTTTGATTTTATAAGTATAATTTCAATTCAATCATATTTGATAACATTCTGAAATTCTGAAATTTAAATTACTATATTTGAAATATTCTGGTTTGTTTACTACAATAATGTCTCAATTTTTTTAAATTATTTTGGAATTGTATAAATTAATTAAACTAGTAATAAATTTTAATAGTAATTACTGTTCCTCAGTAATAATTTTATATAATTTTTAAAGTATTTCAAGTATTTTATACAATTATTTTCTCATTTAAGTGAACAAACCTTTACCAAAATAATGAATTACGGTTATGTTTATGTTAATGGCTGGAATTTTTCCGACGTAAACAGAAACAAAAAAACAAAAACAAAGACTAAAACAGACACTATGTTAAGACGTCGAAACCTAACTTAACTGAACTGTAATCAACAGGAATGATACACATACAGCAGTCGACGTCATATGTTATGATTAACGAATATTAGAACGGTTTCGCGCATAACTTTAACAATACCTGAATTGCAACGCCAAAAATTAAATTTGCAGCAATTTGCCGCGGACGCGTCTACCGAAGGGTTAAAGAAATACCTATATTTCGTATTTGTCATTAAAATTTAAATGCACACTTTACAATAATATATGTATCGAGGCACACCATGCCGCTGCTACGCCACTGGCGCTCTTCCTTCTACCTGCTGTTGCAACCCGCACGTAAACATTTTACAGTCGGCACATACTTTGCCTTTTATTCGGACATTTTCTGCGCCATTTCGCTGACTTTCCTCACGACCTCTAACAACGATCTGCGATCAAGGTGGCTTTGTTTCCGATTTGAAACGAGGACACGGATACTCCTCGCAGCTCGTAGCATAGCGTATATAAGCAGCAGAGACTTGATTTTAGTTCCTCCGACGGTCGACCTGAAACGTTACACTATCGGCGAACAAGAGAATTTAGAGACACTGCATGGTCTGTTCGCCAGAGCGGAGTATTTACTGCAATGACGATAGACAATAGAGAAGAAATGAAAGTAAAGAAAGCGGAAATGAAAATGATACGTGTACTTTCGATTTATCTGGTTATAGTGAGTGGATTGTCATTGAGGATTAGATCAAATTGATCTGATTTGGGGCTGCAGTTCTTTCTATAATGTGCATTTTATTATGTCATAAAGTAGTTGAATTGTTGTTCTAACGGTTTCGGGTTGAATTTCAGCTCGCCATTGTCATACTTTTATTTCAGCGCTAAAAATCACCTCTTAATAATATCTTTGGATGTTGTAATCTTCTAAAACAAGAATTTTCAACCGAAAAACACATTTAAGAATGATCTACATAAAGGTATTTTTGCCAAAATTAAAAGTATGTACAATGAACAATGATATACAGAGTTTTATTCTCCAGTTAATAGATATTTTTGATCCTGAAAATATATGAATAACAGAAGATAAACGTAGGTTGTTTTTCGACATATAAAAATAAACTTGGCCCATGAGGGGATCGAACCCGCGACCTTCGCGTTATTAGCACGACGCTCTAACCAACTGAGCTAATGGGCCGATGCAACATACATTTTCAGTACTACTGTATAGTTGACAAGAAACAAGATAAACGTAGGTTGTTTTTCTTCATATAAAAAAGACACTTGGCAAATGAGGGGATCGAACCCGCGACCTTTGCGTTATTAGCACGACGCTCTAACCAACTGAGCTAATGGGCCAATACAACATACATTTTCAGTACTGCTGTATAGTTGACACGACAAAAGATAAACGTAGGTTGTTTTTCGTCACATAAAAATGCACTTGGCTCATGAGGGGATCGAACCCGCGACCTTCGCGTTATTAGCACGACGCTCTAACCAACTGAGCTAATGGGCCGATGCAACACACATTTTCAGTACTGCTGTATAGTTGATACGACAAAAGATAAACGTAGGTTGTTTTTCTCACATAAAAATGCACTTGGCCCATGAGGGGATCGAACCCGCGACCTTCGCGTTATTAGCACGACGCTCTAACCAACTGAGCTAATGGGCCGATGCAACATACATTTTCAGTACTGCTGTATAGTTGACAAGAAACAAGATAAACGTAGATTGATTTTCGTCATATAAAAATGCTCTTGGCCCATGAGGGGATCGAACCCGCGACCTTCGCGTTATTAGCACGACGCTCTAACCAACTGAGCTAATGGGCCGATGCAACACACATTTTCAGTACTGCTGTATAGTTGACAAGAAACAAGATAAACGTAGATTGATTTTCGTCATATAAAAATGCACTTGGCCCATGAGGGGATCGAACCCGCGACCTTCGCGTTATTAGCACGACGCTCTAACCAACTGAGCTAATGGGCCAATACAACATACATTTTCAGTACTGCTGTATAGTTGACACGACAAAAGATAAACGTAGGTTGTTTTTCGTCACATAAAAATGCACTTGGCTCATGAGGGGATCGAACCCGCGACCTTCGCGTTATTAGCACGACGCTCTAACCAACTGAGCTAATGGGCCGATGCAACATATATTTTCAGTACTGCTGAATAGTTGAAAGAAAACAAGATAAACGTAGGTTGTTTTTCGTCACATAAAAATGCACTTGGCTCATGAGGGGATCGAACCCGCGATCTTCGCGTTATTAGCACGACGCTCTAACCAACTGAGCTAATGGGCCAATACACCATACATTTTAAGTACTGCTGTATAGTTGATACGACAAAAGATAAACGTAGGTTGTTTTTCTCACATAAAAATGCACTTGGCCCATGAGGGGATCGAACCCGCGACCTTCGCGTTATTAGCACGACGCTCTAACCAACTGAGCTAATGGGCCGATGCAACATACATTTTAAGTACTGCTGTATAGTTGACAAGAAACAAGATAAACGTAGATTGATTTTCGTCATATAAAAATGCACTTGGCCCATGAGGGGATCGAACCCGCGACCTTCGCGTTATTAGCACGACGCTCTAACCAACTGAGCTAATGGGCCGATGCAACATACATTTTCAGTACTGCTGTATAGTTGACAAGAAACAAGATAAACGTAGATTGATTTTCGTCATATAAAAATGCACTTGGCCCATGAGGGGATCGAACCCGCGACCTTCGCGTTATTAGCACGACGCTCTAACCAACTGAGCTAATGGGCCGATGCAACACACATTTTCAGTACTGCTGTATAGTTGACAAGAAACAAGATAAACGTAGATTGATTTTCGTCATATAAAAATGCACTTGGCCCATGAGGGGATCGAATCCGCGACCTTCGCGTTATTAGCACGACGCTCTAACCAACTGAGCTAATGGGCCAATACAACATACATTTTCAGTACTGCTGTATAGTTGACACGACAAAAGATAAACGTAGGTTGTTTTTCGTCACATAAAAATGCACTTGGCTCATGAGGGGATCGAACCCGCGACCTTCGCGTTATTAGCACGACGCTCTAACCAACTGAGCTAATGGGCCGATGCAACATATATTTTCAGTACTGCTGAATAGTTGAAAGAAAACAAGATAAACGTAGGTTGTTTTTCGTCACATAAAAATGCAATTGGCTCATGAGGGGATCGAACCCGCGATCTTCGCGTTATTAGCACGACGCTCTAACCAACTGAGCTAATGGGCCAATGCAACATACATTTTAAGTACTGCTGAATAGTTGATACGACAAAAGATAAACGTAGGTTGTTTTTCTCACATAAAAATGCACTTGGCCCATGAGGGGATCGAACCCGCGACCTTCGCGTTATTAGCACGACGCTCTAACCAACTGAGCTAATGGGCCAATACAACATACATTTTCAGTACTGCTGAATAGTTGACACGACAAAAGATAAACGTAGGTTGTTTTTCGTCACATAAAAATGCACTTGGCTCATGAGGGGATCGAACCCGCGACCTTCGCGTTATTAGCACGACGCTCTAACCAACTGAGCTAATGGGCCGATGCAACATATATTTTCAGTACTGCTGAATAGTTGAAAGAAAACAAGATAAACGTAGGTTGTTTTTCGTCACATAAAAATGCACTTGGCTCATGAGGGGATCTAACCCGCGATCTTCGCGTTATTAGCACGACGCTCTAACCAACTGAGCTAATGGGCCGATGCAACATACATTTTCAGTACTGCTGTATAGTTGACAAGAAACAAGATAAACGTAGATTGATTTTCGTCATATAAAAATGCACTTGGCCCATGAGGGGATCGAACCCGCGACCTTCGCGTTATTAGCACGACGCTCTAACCAACTGAGCTAATGGGCCGATGCAACATACATTTTCAGTACTGCTGTATAGATGACAAGAAACAAGATAAACGTAGATTGATTTTCGTCATATAAAAATGCACTTGGCCCATGAGGGGATCGAACCCGCGATCTTCGCGTTATTAGCACGACGCTCTAACCAACTGAGCTAATGGGCCAATACACCATACATTTTAAGTACTGCTGTATAGTTGATACGACAAAAGATAAACGTATGTTGTTTTTCTCACATAAAAATGCACTTGGCCCATGAGGGGATCGAACCCGCGACCTTCGCGTTATTAGCACGACGCTCTAACCAACTGAGCTAATGGGCCGATGCAACATACATTTTCAGTACTGCTGTATAGTTGACAAGAAACAAGATAAACGTAGATTGATTTTCGTCATATAAAAATGCACTTGGCCCATGAGGGGATCGAACCCGCGACCTTCGCGTTATTAGCACGACGCTCTAACCAACTGAGCTAATGGGCCGATGCAACACACATTTTCAGTACTGCTGTATAGTTGACAAGAAACAAGATAAACGTAGATTGATTTTCGTCATATAAAAATGCACTTGGCCCATGAGGGGATCGAACCCGCGACCTTCGCGTTATTAGCACGACGCTCTAACCAACTGAGCTAATGGGCCAATACAACATACATTTTAAGTACTGCTGTGTAGTTGACACGACAAAAGATAAACGTAGGTTGTTTTTCGTCACATAAAAATGCACTTGGCCCATGAGGGGATCGAACCCGCGACCTTCGCGTTATTAGCACGACGCTCTAACCAACTGAGCTAATGTGCCGATGCAACATACATTTTCAGTACTGCTGTATAGTTGACAAGAAACAAGATAAACGTAGATTGTTTTTCTTCATATAAAAATGCACTTGGCCCATGAGGGGATCGAACCCGCGACCTTCGCGTTATTAGCACGACGCTCTAACCAACTGAGCTAATGGGCCGATGCAACACACATTTTCAGTACTACTGTATAGTTGACAAGAAACAAGATAAACGTAGATTGATTTCCTTCATATAAAAATGCACTTGGCCCATGAGGGGATCGAACAGGGTAGTTATGTGTTCAGATATAGAAATAAAATTGTAAATAATTACGCTAAATATTATATAGGAATATTATAAAATTGAATTATGTACATTATAGTAGACATAGTAAAATGCATACAGACTCACCTTTGAATTAGTAACCTTTACTGTAGATTGAATACAAGAGTAACGTGAGATATGAATTTATTTTCCTACGAATAATGAACTCGTAGAAAAACATTGTGTACATATATTACAAAACCGCAAAATTTATAAAAAAATAATAATTTAAAAGCATTTTATACCTATAAATTTGGTATTTAAATCATTTTATCAAACATTGCAAATAGCTGCAATCAATAAAACTGTTTTAGCACTCGTCACTGATAAATGAATTAATATATTCAAAAAATATAAACATTTACATAAAAATGTTATGCCTACATTAAGTTGATTTTATCAGCATCAACAACTGAAATATTACATTTCCTTTAAATAAATAAAAATAATATCGCATACATACTAGTTTATAATTTTGTCAAACGTTTGATTTGATATTGCAAATTTAAAATTTAAATTGGGGCGGTGCGATTGGTCGTGTGTATTTTATGAGAACCCTATTGTTAATAATACCTATCATTTTTTGCTAATCAGTTACAGTGATACGCTTTCTATTAATTACCCTTTGCTGATGTTTTGACTTATTTTGCCTTAGGTATAAATTTCATTTTGATTAAAACATTTCTGTATGATGAACTTATACAGAATAAATTTTTGTGTCATAAAGGAATTTTCATTCTGACAAAGCAATTAATTTCATTATTCCGTAAAAGAATACGACACATTTAATGCTGACAATAATCCTTTACAATGCCACGTACACAATATAGTGGCATTAATGTTTACCGGAATTTTTAATAAAGATTTAATGAAATAAAACATGTTTGACATAAAGATGAAAATGAAAGCAGATATTAAACGTTTATTAAAATTTTTAAGAGATTATATGTGGGAGTGTGTGAGCATCTGTAAACACTTTGATTACTGACATGATTTATAAAGTGAAAATATGTAATAATGAAATTTTGTACCATTGCGTTTTTATTTATTTGTCAAATGATTACATTTAGATCAGTACTAGATTTGCATACCATGAATATTAATACATACTGCAAAGTAAAAACAACACAGAATATAGTAATTAAAACTAAAATGTGATCTGCCAACAGAGGAAATGAAATATTCATGGAAAAGTTAAACAAATAAACATTAGGAACAATTGTGACAAAATAAAATGAAGCAAAAAATTGGATATCGCATTTTTGTTTGAAAAACAAAACAATAAACCTTAGAGACCACTGAAAAATCATGATGATACAAAATTAATTAGAATCCATTTCACAGCTTTATGTGTTGTTGAAATATTTCGCATTGCATGGTTTTAGTTATGATTTTTAACACTCAATAACAGATTTTGAGATTTATACATTGTCGAATGTGTTCTATTATTTTTTCAATGTTTGCTCGATTGCACAGTTTTTTTGTTAGGACGAATATAAGTTTATATTTTTTCGATAATATTAATCAATATTCGATGAGGTTCATTTATGAAATATAATTGTGTCAACATATTAAAATCCTTTTAATATAGTTTCGAAGAAACTTTGTAATTACTATGTGAAGTACTTTGACAATTTAATTTCATGTGCTTAGTATAGCTTCAGAATGATTAATTATCAATTCGTCAAAAGATTGGTTAATGAAAGGAAATTAATTTATATTGTGTTATAATTTTACATTTCAATATAGAGCAAAATCCTTGAATATTATATTATAATATTGCAATTTATGCACAATCATGCCGAAATTAAACAGTTCTTTTTGGCTATAGGGTCATACAAAAATAATTCTTATGGATATATAAATTAAATGACAATTTTGTTTATTGTGAATACCTATTTAGATTTTTTATCCTCAACTCATATATTATAAAGACATTATTACACTGATTTCAGTTGAATTATTTGGCTTATAAAACTCTAGTGTTTTATATTCCATAAAACACTATAAACAACTTGTTACTTAGCAACCACTCCATGATCTACCGTATTTTGAGAAACTATACTATATATAACTGAATCAACGTTAAACGTTACGACCCTTCTTCGGTACCTATAATTATGAGTTGTGGATAAAATTTTGCTTTATATAAAACACTTAAGAAAAATTCAACATTCGACCTTCGGTCTCGAGTCTAAACATTTATTGCGTGTTTTATATACCTAATAAAACACTTATATAATAAATAATTATTAATCTTTTGAACATATAATTAAATGTTATTTTCTTGTGCATAAAATATTGTATTGTATTTTTCAAAATGTTTTCATATCAGACAGTGATACTATTGCTTCTAGTACTGACAATAATTGTAGTTATGATAACACATTTGTTAATATGAAAAATATACCAATTAGTGATATTTTTGAGGCAATAAAATCACAAAATAATTCTAAATCTAAATCTGTTGGCCCAGATATGTGCCAATTTACATTGTTAAAGGTTAATCTTAGATAGACATAAATGTGTAAAATATTTTTTTTTACATAATATAAATACAAATAGACAAAAATGTATTTAAATTTGAGAAATAAATTACTAGTCTTTGTCGTCTGGCTTTGAATTGAAGAAGGACAATCTTCGAATAACTCTTCCATAAATTGACACCATTTCTTCAATAAATTCCGATTTTCAGTTTTTATTTTCTAATATTTTGTGTCCGTGTATACTTAATAAACGTAGATTACTCAATCGTTCGGATAGGGAACATGTCGCTAGCTGGCCATAAGAATACTGCTGCAAAGTTTCAGTTTGAATGTACACATAGGATTTTAACATGTAAAATCATAGTGATTTAATTTCCAGCTTCATAATTATTTAAAACAAAAATCTTCAAATACAAGTTTTAGGGAATAAAATACGAAATTAATTTTACATGCTTTGTAACGGCACAAATTAGAACTGAAAATGACAAAAATTGTCTCAAAACTATCGATAGCTATGAAATTGAAACAAAATTAAACAAATGTTTGACGTTCAATCTATCAAAACTGACAAAATAAATTATTTATTTATTATTTCATTTATTTTGACAGATAAACGTCAAACATTTGTTTAATTTTGTTTTAATTACATGCCTATCGATAGTTTTGAGGCAATTTTCCTCATTTTCAAATCTAATTTGTGTCGTTACAAAGTACGTGAAATTAATTGTGTTTATTGCTTCAGATGCAGAATTTTAAGCCCTAAAACTTTTATTTCAAGCTTCTTGCTTAAAATATTTAGCGAAGCAGGAAATTACAAAATTATAATTTTACATGTTAAAGTCCTATGTTCGAGAGTCGTGGTCACCACCCTAGTTAATATCCAGGGGAGTCCCGGCTTGCCCCCCCCCCTGTGGACGCCCATGACCACGAGTGAAATTAGTCTTTCTGATTTCTATTAGCCCTCAGTGCTTTGCGCCTCTTGCTAATAATCATGCCGCGATTAGGAAATGCCTGTTTTCACCCTTGATACATAAATAACTATTATAAAGTTCTTTCCTTATATATTTTTCGTATTATTAGTATTCCATCTCTTTGGCTCATTTACTTTTCCAAACAAAATGTATTTCTTTTAATGTTTTATAAGCAAATTTAGAAAGATAGTTATTAACATCATTCTAAATCTAAAAGATGGGATGGCTAGCTCAGTGGTTTGAAGTCGGCCTGTGGATCCTAAGGTCCCTGGTTCGATTCCCACAGGCGACAAATTTTCATAATTTGAAAAAGCTATCCCTGTGGCTCCTCCACCACTAACATGTTTGGGGGCCGTGATTTGACGACTGGTAACCGCACTTCACGCGCAAAATATATCACTTACCGAGATCTGCTTCAGCAGAGTGCCACACCCAGCAATGGGTAGAAGGCGTGATGATATATTTATATTTATTTATCTAAATCTAAAAGTATATTGTGATGAATTAAAATCAATCCTGTTTCCTTCAGTTGAGAGGAACCATGAAAAGTAAATGGAAAGTAATTTTCGTAATTTCCATCTAAATTTGCGAATTGCATTCTCGCAAAGAGGAGAATAAATATCAAAATTCCAGCACCAAAATTTGAATGTCTCTTTCTATTGAATCAAAATTGTAAAAGAAAGAATACATATTCGTCCATTGTACCATTTCTAAGAGCAACGCGTCTAAATAGTATATTATATATCAATAGAGAATAGTGCATGTTATTTTCTCTAGGTATAAAATTGTAGTATAAATCTCAGCTTAAAGCTACAATAGTAGCGTTCGATTTGCAAACAATCTCACCTCAGTTCATTTCAACTGAGTTGAGATTGTCTGAAATGAGATGATATTTTTTCGATGACAAATCGAACGGGTTTTGACAGGTCTGAACTGAGTCGGTTACGTGACGAACGTTGTAGTATCATTTCGCGGACAACACATGATTTGCTTGATGTTTTTGTTGGCAGTTAGCTGTGAGACATGATTTATAATAACATGTACAATTTAAAAAAAATATTAAATAACTTCTAAATATTCAAACTACAAACAAAACATAACGAATTCTACCCCCACTCTAACTGAGTAGAAAATCTCAGTACGCACCAGTGAAATAGGTAGTGCAGCATCGGCAAGGGGGGAAGTGAGTGTCTCACTTGATCTCAGTTATGTCAGTGCAAATAGAACAGCACAAAAAAGCTGTCAAACTGAGGTGAGGTGAGATTAACTGAGATTTGGTGCAAATCGAACGCTACTATATACCGAGAGAAAAATCACTTCTCTTACAAGATGTACATACTATTTTTTCATAAGCACAGTTTGTAATACATATACTCTCTTATGAATAAAATAAACATTTTAAATATATAAATGTATGATTGACATTTGTTTTACTTTCTATTCCCTTAGCTTATACAAAAATAAGGTTTTGCTCTCATTGCTAATAACGATTGGAGAAAAAGCCTATTTGTGTCTCTTCGCTCTTAGCTACGTCACAGCGCGTTAAAATGTTTATTTCAGTTACGAATTTGGGGTAGGTGGCTCAGTGGTATAGAGTCGGCCTGTCGATTTGAGAATCCGGGTTCGATTCTCAAAGCCGACGAACAATTTTCGCCACATGTGGCTTCCCCTGCACTTGCATCTTTAGGAGCCGTGATTTGACGGCTGGTAACCATACTTCACATGCAAAATATATCACGTACATAGATCCAGACTGCCACACCCAGTAATGGGTACAAGGCGTGTTAAAATAAAATAAATAAGTATATCATCACGTCTTTTTTCAATTCGTGGGTCAAATTACATTGTCCTAATGTACTCAGATGTCTATATTTAAAAGAGCTATTAAATATTAAAAATGCAATAGCACAGTATAGTATATTTTGTTATTTATTTGTTAGGTAGTTACTTTTACTACAAGTATGTAATTTGGGACTTTATGGATAAGCCTTTGCGAGGCACATAAATCAGGCAGTAAAGGCCTATTATGTATGTATATCCAAAGCTTTATATCCGATCGCATTACAGAAGATTTTCTTTTCCCTAGAATGACATTTATATTTGACACATTACGTTGACATGAAAAAAATGGATAGTTTCGAATTACGTTTCTTTTCTCGTAGTTATCAAATTGTTTATATATAAACCTCTTTTGAGAATTAGGCTGTTTAGCAATATTTATTTTACAGGAAATGTATAAGTCTATTTTTACATAAACACATGCATACCATACTATTTACATAAATTAGAACTATGAAAATTAAGAGAAGTATATATTTTCATTTACTGCGACTGCAAAAAATTAAATAAAATTAGCATGATCAATGAAATTATTATATGGAAACCAGCATGACATTTCAAACCTCGTATACGAGTAATAAAGTAGGCGACGATATTATAGATTAGTCCATAAAATGATACATTATGGCCATTGAACGATATCATAAACATGTGATTATAATACAGTCCAACATAAAATATAAATATTAATATGATATATTATTTATAGCAGCTGGAGACCGATTTTAATTCGTAGCAACCAAATATTTAGTTGAATGACGTATTTTTGATGACGTCAGGCGATTTAGTTAAATTTCTAGGGAATGTATTTTCTACTGTTGGTGACAAAGATCAGACTATATATTTTAGTGCGGTGTTTCTGAAAAACTTGATGCCGCTATTTGTGATTGTTTATTATTAAAAAGTCCACTTTGTTGGTTGAAATTATAACTATGTTTCTATATTCAGTATTATTTATTAAAATAACCAAAGTTTTCAAAACACAGCACTGCAAAACATACGAATAGTACCTACGTTGCTACGTAGCGACTGAATTCGTAGCAACCAAATATTTAGTTGAATGACGTATTTTTGATGACGTCAGGCGATTTAGTTAAATTTCTAGGGAATGTATTTTCTACTATTGGTGACAAAGATCAGACTATATATTTTAGTGCGGTATTTCTGAAAAACTTTTTTAGTATTAACAAGTCCACTTTGTTGGTTGAAATTAAAACTATGTTTCTATATTCAGTATTATTTATTAAAATAACGAAAGTTTTCAAAACACAGCACTGCAAAACATACGAATAGGACGTAGCGACTGAGTTAGCGACTGGTTCAAAGCAGTTGCTAGCAGTAAGTCGCTACAAAATGTCTAGTCGCCAATAATGACGTCAAACCTAACTTACATTTTACCCCGCAAGGTGGCTACACTATCGGTAGCGACAAAAAATGACGTCAAGCCAGTGGCTACAGCTGGTTGCTACGAATTAGAATCGGTCTCGTGAAATAATTAAATATTAAATAACAAAACTTAAGAAAGTATTTAAAAAGAAATATATAACAAATCAAGTTAACCTCAAAATTTTATATTGATTATCTGACACAACACAAACAAAATGTATTTGACATCTTGTCAGCAGTAAACAAACTGTGGCATACAACGAACTTTTGTGAATCTAAAAAAAATAATTTGCTTAAAATATAAAAGTATATATTTATTCACAAAAATAAAATAAATAAATAAATATATCATCACGCCTTCTACCCATCACTGGGTGTGGCACTCTGCTAAAGCAGATCTCGGTAAGTGATATATTTTGCGCGTGAAGTGCGGTTACCAGTCGTCAAATCACGGCCCCCAAACATGTTAGTGGTGGAGGAGCCACAGGGATAGCTTTTTCAAATTATGAAAATTTGTCGCCTGTGGGAATCGAACCAGGGACCTCAGGATCCACAGGCCGACTTCATACCACTGTGCTAGCCATCCCATAAAACAAATTTCTAAATTAGTGTTACTACTGGTAAGACAAAAATTGATAAGCTCCGCCCCCTATGTCAAACGGTGTGCGTGTAGATTTATACGAGTAAAATGGATAGGAAAGAGATGGATAGAATTTGCAGATTTGACGTCACTCCTATATGGGTATAATAAGTATAATTTATATATCCATTAATATTAATATAATGTATTGTATAGCATGCATAACAATAATTTAGTTTTGAATATAATATTTAAACTTGAAATACTATTACGCGAACAACTTAAGTGAACGGCATGAAGGAGTAAACACACATTCCTGTAGGGAACGCACGTCCCTTTGTCGAGGAACATTCTATACATTTTCAGTTTCCGTCAATAATTTCACATTCTGTTAAGCATGTACTGCTCAGTTCTCCGTTAATAATTCCCATATTCCTTGCTATTCACGTAGGTATTCATCAATTTCATACCAGTAGAGTTTTGTTCCTCTCATACAGAAAACAACAGTCTATCCTATGACATGTATCGTCATAATTTGCATATCACATTAGCTGTGAAATGAACTCGGCCGAAGCTCCGATCTTGCGGAGAGCAAAGGGTCCGGCGGCAACGGACACCGCTGGAATAATAGAGTAATTGGCCTTCGTGTAATCTAATTACGTGACGCAGTAATTGCTTGTTAAAAGCTAGGTGTGGAATAATGCACTTGTTATGGCTTTCAGGTGCAGTATTGAGTATCATACAGGTATAGATTTACGTAATGAGATGAGTTAAACAAACAGGTAAACTGTTGAAAATGAGTCAAGTCTCTATAAAGAATTTTCTAATTTTAAATGGTTGGTACTTTTTTAAAAACAAACAAAAATATATAGGTACGAGTATTATGCATTAGCATTAGCAAGAAGCTTTTTAGGTTTTTACCGGACTGTAAAGCCGGATTAAGTACAGCGCAACAAAAATAAGTGTTACATAGGAAAATACGAGTAGTGATGATTGAAATCAATAGAGAGCAGTGGTGTACTTATAATCGGCGAGACCCTGTGTGCAATATGTTTTGGGGCCTTATTTCAACATAAATTTTAAATTTGAGTTGTTGCATACACAGATACAGCACAGTTACTGTGGCACCCTTTACCCCTTTAATAATTCGGTAAAATGTAATTAATGTACATACTGTAGCAATACGAAAGTCACACAAGAAACGCATTATTATTTGTTACCATGTTATACATTTTATACAATAAAAGAAAATCACAAGTAAAATTCATCTTTATAAAATAAAAATATATACTTCAAGACTGTCTGGGGCCCATTCATTATCCGAGGTCTTGCTCCTGCGCACACTGCGCACACCTATAAATACGCCTTTGATTGAGAGCAGATTATTTGCATAAAAAAGGCTGAAATGAGAATGCAATTTACACAATATATGCACAGACAAAATAAATATGCGATTTTTTGGAAACTTATACAAAAGTATGCAACTTTATTTTATTCATTTTATTAATAAATTAAATGTAAATAGGATTACAATAGTTATTTTATCATCATTATGTTATTATTTTCATAAATTGAAAAAGCTATCCCTGTGGCTCCTCCACCACTAACATGTTTGGGGGCCGTGATTTGACGACTGGTAACCACACTTCACGCGCAAAATATATCACTTACCGAGATCTGTTTCAGCAGAGTGCCACACCCGGTAATGGGTAGAAGGCGTGATGATATATTTATTTATTTATTTTACATTATGTGAAATCAAAAATGTAAATTTTGCTTATTTTATATACAAATGCATTCTATTAACTATAAAATTTTAATAAAAATTCGCTAAGAGTTCAGTAAAATCTCTATTTTGAATGAGACTTGATGTTTTGTGCAAGGTTAAATTATATGAATGAAATACAGATATGCATTTTACAGCCCATAGCTAAACAGGATATAAAAACTTATTGAACATCCGATATTTTTAGACATATTATGGAGCGTATTTTGTGAATGATGTGATGACGGCTAATTAAAAATAAATATATGTGTTGAATGACATTTTCATTTTTTGTTTACTGCCCTCTGTTGTCATTGGTTACAAACTTTAACGAGCCATTTAAATTAATAGGTATGTTATAGAGTACGCCTATAACTCATTTCAATTTTGCAACCCGATTCTCAAAAAAATATTGAACTAATCATGAATATTTGTTTAGCTAATGATATTCTAGCTCGACTTTAAAAATAATCCAAATCACAAAATGGATACAAAATTATATTAGAGTTTATTTCAACTTTTCTGAGATTTTGGTTTATCTTAATTTGATTAAGTTACAATTTAGGATTAGTTAAAGCTCTTTTGAGCATGCAACAGAGAGCAATAAAACAGTATTCAAACGAAATAAGACAAGTTTCCAATTCCCTCCAGATTTAATTATTCCAACTGAATGTCCGATCCAGCTGGTTAGTTTAAGATTACATGAATATGATGTTCATGTGCACTTGGGAGACAAGTATCAGTTATTATGTTGTGTTCATTCAATTTTCCGTCATATTGAATTCTAATTTGCTTTCATTTTCCAGTTCATATTTATAAGAATCCTGATCATTTCTAAATATAAACTAACTACTAATTTTATTTTGAGCTTGTCTATTATTTATATTTCTCTTCGTTTCTCGTATTCTCGTATTTATTTATTTATTTATGTTACTCTGTACAACAGGAATTGATTCCCAATTACAGTACAGGGTCTGGACTCACCGAGCCGCAGAGTGGTTGTAATTATAATTTCTAGCTTGAGTGGGAATCGAACTCGGGATCTCCGGATTCGAATTCCGCAACGCTACCCACCCCACCGTACTGCCGGACAACAAAATAATAAAGTATAACTGGCCCTAAATTAATGCTTTATTGATAATAAAATTTATTTTATTTCTTACTATTTAATACTTTTCTATAAAAACTAATGTTTTTTTAGTTCAGTGCGAAAACCAATACTAGGGTCTGAACACGGCACCAGTTGCAGACACATAATTAATTTCATATGATAAATTTTCAGTTTTAGGTTATTGATTGATTGGTAATTAAACTCAGAAAGGATAATTTTAATCCGGATATTTAGTAATTTATTTTGTTCTTACTTTCTATAAATATGAAGAAAATAGGATATTATGATACTAGTGTATTGTTGTGTACTTGTGATGGCAAGGATTAATTTGCACAATAAAACACACAAGTACAAACTAAATATAACTTTATTTACTGTGGTTGTTAATTTTGTGTAACTCTACGCTGTTTTCTGTTGCTGCTGGATGGTGAATGAATCGGAAAGTGAATAGTTGACTGAGCTGACTGAGGAATGAGAATGAGTATGAGAGCGTCTTCTTGGACGGGTAAGATTTTTATAGCATTTTAAGTAAGGGCCAGGGGAAAAGGGCAGTTTAGAAAGTTAAGGGTTGTGATGTTGCTGGATTTAGAAAGCGGATTGGAATTTAGGGTTTTTATGGCGTTAAGGAATGTTTCTGTATCTACAAAAAGTAGCTTTCTAAAATATGTACAAATTATATGACTTAAGTTTAAGTTTATATATAAGAAAATTAAAATGATTAATACATAACTAGACTTATATCTAACATGCATTAACTTAATTTAAAAACAAGAAAATAGAAATACGAATAATTATAACTTATAACTAATAAGAATGCGGGGTACACAACAGTATAAGTATGTCTTTAAAGCACGCGTGACGAGTTTTAACGGCACTAGTGTTTTAAAGACATTTATACACATTTATTATACGCTATTTTTTATTATACCTGCATCATAATGTAGAAAATAGAGCTGCCAAACAGCATTTTTATTTTTATTCATATCAAAATTTTGAATGTGATTTGATGTAATATCGTAATTTCGTAATAGGTTTACATTTTTGGTTATGTTCTTATGTGGATTCGTTGTTTTGCAATCAGTTGTGATAAATATGTTTGGATATAAAGAGTAAACGATTTTAAAACACGTTTGTTTTAATGCTGCGTTTTCGCTCGCTTTTCAATTTGTTAAACAAGAATTATTGTGCAAGTTAATAAAAATATGTTTTATCCAATTTTGCCTTATAAACTCATGTTTTATTGCTTAAATGCAGAACATTAAAGTTATTGTTTTATAAAGAATCGCTTAAACTTTTATTTCACTAATAGTTTAAAAATGTCAAATATATGTCAATCAGAATAAATTAAAAAGTTTATTAAATAAGTATCGAAAGATTCAAAAACAAATTTAACTACGCATTTCACTTTCTTATGAACGAAGTTAAGGCTGATTTATAGATTGCATAGAATAGAATTGAACAGGCTATAGAAATATAAACCTATGAAAATGCATGCAACCATTTATAGTTGCATAGAATGGAATAGAATAGAACAGCACAGAACAGGATATAACCAAATTTTATTTCATCTCTATGTCGGTCGTGTAATTCCGGCACATTTCGTTCTATTTCAGTTGAAATTTACGCGACTTCTTTTGTCTTTTGTGACATTTGTATTTTAAAGCAGTGTCATTTATTTTAATATTTTGTATTTACAAAAAAAAAACATGCTTGACAATTATCGGTTAGTAGAATTGATAGAGAAACACTCTATCATTTTTTAAAAATATTTTTCGAAAAAACCACATATATTTTTTCTTTTATATATTTTCCGAATTCTACTACTCCGTCTTCGTCTTCGTTTTGTTTGTGAATTTAGTATCATATACAAACTCCCTATAGCATGTGCTATACACTCCTATTTATTTGCTAAGTTAATTTCCATTTTTTTTAAACTACAACTCAACTGATAAAATGTCCATGTCACTTCATGACCATGAAGTTTGTAATAGTAATCTAAAATACCAGTATGAACATAGCTATTTTAGTGCAAAAATGACGTCATTCTATTCACTGCTGTTCCTTTCTGTGCAATCTAAAAATTGTGATTACAAATTTCTGTTCTATTCCATTTCATTCCTTATTCTATTTTAATCTTTGCAATCTATAAATCAGGCTTTAGGTCTTACAACTATTCGCTTATGGATAAAATTTTGCAGTTTTGAACACTGTCACTTTCAAAGTTTATAGTTTTCGTAGCGCTAACTAATTCGTTGTTCACGACTTTATGTAAATGAACTGCTTTAACAAATACACGGTAAAGACTTTATTGTAGATAATTCACAACTGTTATTCTCTATTTGCGTTCCTATTTTTTTCCTGTAAACAGTTCAACACATGGCAATGCATGAAAAAATTTCAGCGACTAGATAACAGTAAGCGATTATTGACATTTTAAGCTTCTGACTTCATTTATAAAACTCTAACACTCGAATTGAAAACGTTTATTAGGGCATAATTGAATAAACAGTTGTATTACACTCGCGGTTGAAATGTATGTTTATCTCGCGGTATTTTAAGGCGCATACATTTAAATAACTATTAATAAGCAGTAGTTTTGGTGAGATTTAATAATAAAAAAATAGCAGCCTTATTGTTTCTACGGTATATGAATTATTTAAGCAACGGAAAACTAAATTCATAGGCTACTTGATTAATGTTTAATAATTTATAATTTATTGATCATGTTAATTCAATCAAGCACACTTGGTATCAGAACAAGAAAATTAAAAAACAATGGTTTTTAAACATGTAATTTTCAACTATTAACGGGCAACTTTCAACTCCGAGTAATAACAGGGTAGTAGTTACCAAAAAAATTTAAATTTTCTATACTGGAATAACAATGCTTATAATAATTTATTTAATTTGAGTATCGAAACTAAGCAAATTTTGTTAAAAGCAGATGTTATTTGTTTATCTGAAACATTTTGCTAAATATTACTAGCATAGAAAAAGCCAATAATATATTTTATTTCACCGTGGGTGCTATGAAGCTACGTAGTTTTTGTCTAATTGCGTAGTGATTTATATAAGTTATATATCTTTATGTGAATTTTAATTATTAAATATGCTATTGCATTCATAATGTATTTCTATATTAACTTCTTTTATATTTGTTAAGTAATGTATTATAAATGAATGATCATATATTCCATTTGTAAATATGTAAAGGAAAGGTATATCATGTCAATAATTTTCTATAATGTTGTCAGTCCATTGTATAAGATATGTTTCTTAAACAATAAATATTATTATTATTATTAATTTTCAACTATTAATCCTACACTGTGCAATTTTATTTTTATTTGGCGAAAAAAATATATTTAGTGTAATTTGTCTTCAATAAGAGGTAAAAAATAAAATAAAATTATTTATTTAATTTTTAATAAGATATTTGTTTATTTATAGTTGTCTCAAATATGATGCATTGCGCAATAAAGGAATAAAATATTCATGAAAACCAGGATGTACGAAACTTACGCGATATGCATATAATTGCTTAAAAATTTAATTTACTGATGAAAATCTATAAGACCAATTAGATTTTTATGGAAACACAGACATAGGCCGCATTTTTCATATTTTATATAAGTAGGTTTCTAACGATCTGGCTTTTTAAATAAATTTCTATTATCGGAATATAAAGGTCAATGTTTTACTGAGTTTGTACGCATATTGATAGGTTTGATCTAGTAGAAAAGACTCTTCTTTTCTACTATATTTTTATCTATTCTTGTTGAAGGTCTGACTCGCTTTGCATTTTTCGCAATTTGTCCAGTTCGACATAAACGGTCAGCTACCTCCGCTCTAAATTCCACAAATGTTAGTACATTTTATTTTCTGTTAGTACGGTCCTTACGATATAATGTTCAACTGTCTATACAAAACTAAATGATAAAAAAATTATCATATCACTTCTTAGTACCAATTTGTATTTTATGTCGGCCAATAAAACTATGTAAGATATCACCCCACTCATATGTCGATTATATTCGGTAATTATATTTAAACATGATACAGATATTTCGGATTAATGAAGATGTTCTACTTCTTCCATCATATAAATGTAAACTATTCTTTAAAATGTTATAAAATCTGTTCCTCATTTTCTGCAGACGTAATTTCTACATTGTTTTTTTTTCATCTATTAGGTAATTTTCAAACACAATTGGCATATTTTCTACATCAAATTGTTCAATATTTAAATCTTCTTTAATATCATGCTCATTTACGCTTTTCTACCATTCCTCTGTAATTTCTTCGCAATATTTCTCAGAAAAAATATTTTTTGAGTTTCACTTCGATATGCCGATATTGTATCAATACACGCGCAATGTATCATTTTTGAGACAAATGTATTTATAACGTTATCTCTCATAATATAGTATATAATAACAAAATAAATGAAATTCTTTAAACAAAAGATATCAATCCAACACAAAATATTTTTTTCAAATCATAATTGTAAATATTTCATCCGAAAACCACTTTTTAAAACCACCTGTTTGACAGTTGATGAAGACGTATACATCGGTTGAAATTTATGCGATTTTAATCAAATATATTGACATATATGACTCTAGTGGATATTTAAATGATGAAATCGAAAGGTATCATATTTGATACAATGAGAATAACAACAAAATAAAAATTTACATTGAAATAATATATATTTTTTTAATTTGTATCATATATGATACATTACACAGTGTAGGGTTAATTTCATTTTAAAAGTGTTACTTTATGTTATATCTGAAAAATAGATGACTGCTAAAAATATTTTAATTCTTCATTGCCAATAGGGCTTCAGTATCTATATGTTTTAATTGAAATTTTTTTGTTATTCACTACTATTTCCAAATTAAAATTATTTGAAAAATAATCGCTATTCCTACATTTAACGACCTATATAATATATAAGTTGATTCAAATGTGCTGTAAATTTTTTGTGGAACTTTGAAAAGTGATGGAAATTTTTTTCCCATTTTTTCTTATTTATTAAGACTCAGTTCCACATCGCAATTGGCATGTTATATTTGTTTATTTTGTTTTTGTATTTTACTTTGTAAATAAAAATAATACTTATAAATTTTTGGTTTTCCTAATTAAAAAATATTTCAAATATAGTTAATTACTTGATTAAATATTAAAATAGATATTTTTGTATTAAGGGCATAAAGTGGTTCTCTGTTACTCGAGCACGGTAATTGCAGTAGTGTAAGAAGGACAAAGACACTTTACCTTCGTGAAACATACATAATTTTTTTTCTATGATCTTATATTATTAAAGAAAGTATACGTACTGAAAATAAATTCAATATAAGTTTCTGTTTTGTTTATATGCGTGCTACTTATTGAAGAAAGGGCGCATTTAATTACTTTTACGCGCTGTCGTTGGAAACGCGCGCAAAAATAACTTTTTCTGAAACCGACAAGAAAGTGTCTACTTTCCTGACTAATTTCAGTATGGAAAGTTGATTTTTACCAAAACAGTACGTACCAAGGCTACAGCAAGAATAAGTACAAAACATTCTGGTAAAGATTTTACATGACTATTTATTGTTGTTGTATCCTTGGATACGTAGTCTCCTGTCAGTACAATTTATATCAAAAAAATGAAAAAAATTGAATTATTTATGAGTAATTATTGATTAAATTCAACGGTTTCAGAAAAAAATAGTATACGTAATACGTCAGGAAAGTGTTTTTACTTTTTATTTCATCCTGACTTATTATGTAATATACTATTATCACGCGTTATTTTACGATTGTTCCACAGAAAACGTCAGTATTACGTTGACAAATGAAAGCGTAATTGTCAACTATTTATAGCTACCAAGTCCGTCCTAGGTTTTGCAGGGGCCCTTGGGCACACAAAATTTGGAGCCCGTTTAAAAAGTAAAAAAAAATATGCGAATGAAATGATTATTTTGATTAGTTTTATAAATAAAATAAATAAATAAATATATCATCATGCCTTCTACTCATTACTGGGTGTGGCACTCTGCTGAAGCAGATCTCGGTAAGTGATATATTTTGCGCGTGAAGTGCGGTTACCACTCGTCAAATCACGGCCCCCAAACATGTTAGTGCTGGAGGAGCCACAGGGATAGCTTTTTCAAATTATGAAAATTTGTCGCCTGTATATATAAATCAAATATAAGTGATGTGATTACTACTCGTATTTTGAGAATTGAAATTATGTTAATGATGATAGTTTCTTCCTGGATTTCTGTTGTGCAAAATCTATTATTATGTTCTCATAGTTCTTTTAAATATTTTAAAGTTATTTTAAATATTTCAAAGTTATTTTAATATTTATATAAATTTTAAAGGATTAATTAAGAAATTTTAAGTTATGTATTTTTTTTTTAGATTTAGTGAAATTTTGTTCATTGTTTAAAAATTATTTAGAAATCTTATCTCGTTTTCGATTTATATTTAAATTTAAAAATTCTTAGCAAAATTGCATTAAAAATTGGACTCCTGTATTTTCCATGTAAACGACGACCTCGGTATTTTGAGGCCCCTATCAAGCCGGGGGCACTGGGCTCGTGCCCCATGTGCCCTTATAGTGTAACAAATCATGGTGGTCAAAAATGAGAATTTATCTTGACCACTGATTGTCGACGTGCTGAAGTTGAATAATAAGTAATGAGAGCTGCAGGTGCGAGTGGTAAATATTTGATTTAAACAGCATAATAAGAATCAACATAAAACAAAGACTATGAATTAATTAAACAACAAATAACAAATTAATAACATCATATTCTCGGGATAGACATCCTCGAATATTCTTCTACTCACGAATCATAACTACTATCTACGTACTAACAACATCTACTACTTTCGAACTGTCTGCTGCATACTTCTACATTGTATACTATCATCCACTATCATCCACTATCATCTACTATCATCTACTATCATCTACTATCATCCACTATCATCTACGAACTATCTTAAACTACGACATTTATACTAAATAAATGCTAGATCGCAATAATTTCGCTGAATGTGACAAATGCCTCAGACGATCGCGCGTGTTTCAAAAGGTGAATAACTTGACATGTGTCTTAAAGACGCAATCTAATCAACAATTTTGCAAACGATTATTTCTTACACATCCTGTCTGTTACAATAGTAAAGACGGCACTGATAGCAACCCTAGAAAAGCATTATTATGTCTAGGTAACACGTAATATATGAAAGAAATGCATCTATTACAATATATTTATTACAATCTTTTCTACTGGCCATTATTATTGTATATTTTGAGTTTTATTTGGACCATTTTCATTTACACATAGTGGATGAATAATATAGTATATGTATAAGTTCCCATTTGTAACAAATGTTCGCTCGCCTTGGCCTTTAGAATGGAAAATATATATATAGAGTGTGTTGACATGACATCCTAAATTGGATGTTTGCGACAAAACAAGACGTATTTCTCAAATAGTCGCTTCAGTCGCACGCAAATATCAGTCAATCATCTAAGATTAGTTTTCACAGCAATCAATACGTATATTCCATTTCAATTTATTGTCATTGTTACAGATCATACAGAAATTCTCCATACGTTAACATTTATTACACCTGCAATAAGTATTTTCATTGTTAACTGTAAAAATGTTGTGCATTAACGGTAATGGAAAACGAGATTATGGAATTGCATTTTGTATGTTTTCAAATCCATCAAAATGACGAAATGAATTTTAAAATCAATAAAGTGTTATTACCTAACAATCTACTGTTTCCAACTATGGGACGAAGTTATACTGCTGATATTAACAGCTTTTTGATTACCTTATTTGAATAAATTAATTTTGTATTAATTAAGGGGTTCGGTCGCCGGACAACGTTATAAAATTTGGTTATTCTACCGCGTCAACAATGGAACTCTGCCTAAGCCAACAAAGCGAGCTGGCCTAGCTTAGTTCGGCTTCTCAACAATGAAAATGTTAAACTCACGAAAACGCAAGAATTAGCACCAAAATATATAAGTGGATAAAGACAAAAATAATTAATCTAAATACCTACACACATTCGTATTTGAAAAATGAGTACGTGGAAATAATAATACGTAGGATGCATTTTTTGAATAAAAACTGAATATATTATGAACTGACGGAAAAATATGGAATCTATTTTACCAGCTGTCAATAATGAAATCCTAAAGAGACAGAACATCAACGAAATGCATATAAAACAAACTAAAGTTATTCTACTTGATGATTAAAAAATGTGCAAGTCAAAATTGAAAGGAAACATTATTGATTCATTTCAAAATACATATTATAAATATATGTTGATTACAATATGATGTATATTAAAACAATATATTGCTGAAATAATAATATTATGTTGATTAAAACATTTTAATATGCGGTAATGGCTCAGTGGTATCAAGTCGGCCAGTGGATCCTGAGAACCCATTTAATGAGATATAGCATCACGTTATAAGTTATGGGATGGCTAGCTCAGTGGTATGAAGTCGGCCTGTGGATCCTGAGGTCCCTGGTTCGATTCCCACAGGCGACAAATTTTCATAATTTGAAAAAGCTATCCCTGTGGCTCCTCCACCACTAACATGTTTGGGGGCCGTGATTTGACGACTGGTAACCGCACTTCACGCGCAATATATATATCACCTACCGAGATCTGCTTCAGCAGAGTGCCACACCCAGGAATGGGTAGAAGGCGTGATGATATATTTATTTATTTATTTTATTTATAAGTAACTAGTAGAAATTCTATTTTTTCGTGTTATTAATAAAATATGTTGTAGATATATTCGAAAAGGGACCTAAATTGATCCCCGAAAGTTTATATATTTTTTATGTTTAAATACTTTGAAAAAAATTGGAAACGAGCATGAGCATAATACGAGTAATTATAATTCCTAACTTTTATTATTCACATTTTCTTATGGATTCCTGGCGGACTAACTATTTAGATCATATGCCGTTATTACGCCCTGATTCGAGTTTTCAGGTCTTTTTCAGTCAACAGCAACGCAGGTTTCGCTGGACGGTCACCCATCCAAATACTCGAGCGCAACTATAGTCTGTCGAACAGATCGTATAAGATATATAGTTTTTAATATAATATTCATATATAGTTTTATATTTCTTATACTCCATTTTTATCCGACTGCTATATACTTACAATTTGCACTTGGGAGACAAGTATCAGTTATTATGTTATGTTCATTTAATTTTCCGTCATATTGAATTCTAATTCGCTTTAATTTTCCAGTTTTAAAATATAGAGTTCATATTTAGAATAATCCTGATCATTTTTAAATATAGAATAACTACCAATGCAGAAGTTCTATTTTATTTTGAGCTTGTTTATGAAATATTAAACACTTGACCTTCGGTCTCGAGTTTAAACTTTTCTTGCGTGTTTTATATACCTAATAAAACACTTGTATAATAAATAACTATAAATTGATATAATTAATGCTTTGTTGTTATATATCTCAAAAGTTTTCAAAAATGAATAAAAGCAAATCGAAGTTATCTAATATGCAATAATTTACATTTCCGTCAAACATTGAATTTGCATTTATTTATTTATACCAAGTTTATAAATTTAACTTTTGGTGGTGTAGCTGATCACTGGTGTATATGCTTTAGTAAAAGTTTAAAAGAGGTCGAAAATGATTATATTCATGTCATATTTACTTATATAACTGCTTACAAATATGAAATATTCAAGTATATTTGAGCAAATAAAAGCTGTGGAATATTTTTCAACTCTCAATTCTGTTGGTCAGTCTACTTTGCTTTGTAGATAAGTAAATAGTACACATATAACGTACATTTATTTGCAAACAGAAATTCGCTTCAATTTGCTTTCACATCTTCAAAGATGTGTTGTTTACAGAAATGACGGGAACATTAGCAGATGCTATTTAACTTCATCAAATTAAATATTTGATTATTATGGTTCTATATTTGTAATTGCAATGCAATTACCAGTTATCAAATGCGGTTGCTGGATTGAAATGTAATTTTCAGAGTACAAAGTGCTACCCAAAAGTTCTCGAACTAATTTTTTTTTTAAAACTGACTTTATTGAAACTTCAAACCAACAAAATATCTCCTTCAAAATAATCCCCACCTACATTTGTCCCATCTTTTTTTCTACTGTTCAAAACACTTTTTGTAGTCTTTTTTTCAATAGCGCTCAGGACCTCCTGCGATATAGTTTAAATCTCCTCAACAATCTCAAATCTCTTACCTTTCAGCTTGGTTTTCGTTTTTGGGAAGACGAAAAATTCGCAAGGAGCGAGGTCTGGTGGGTAAGGGGGATGAGGAAGAATATTTGTTTGCGTGGATGTCATAAATTCGCGGACAACTAGAGATGTGTTGACCGGTGCATTGGAGCAATTCTGCAATCCCAAGTTCGTCCGCTAAAATTCTTTGAACTGTACCATAGAACATTCCAACTTTATTACAGATGTTATGAATTGATTGTCGACGGTCTCGGAGAATTGTTTCACTCACAATTTGGATGTTTTGGTCGTTGATTCCAGTTGAAGGACATCCAGAGCGCTCATCGTCTTCCACACTCATCCTTCCATTCTTGAACCTCTTAAACCATTGAAAGGCTTGGATTTTTTCCATGACTTTAAGACCAAATGCTTCTCGAAGCATTTGGTGAGTTTCGGTCGCTGTTTTTCCGAGCATGAAACAAAATTTGATGCTAATGCATTGCTCTTTCAAATCGCTCATCACAATATCGTAGAACACAACAAACAGTAACACAGATATCACCACATTGATTCGACAAAGAACCAGGGCTCGAAATGGGAATTTTTACGAAACGGAACGCTCGATTTGTAATATTTACTATATTATATAAATAATAAAAATTGCATACAATATCAACAACATTATAATTTTATTGTATGAAACAAAAACATATACATACAAAGAAAAAAATTAAGCAATGTAATGTTTATTACAATAATTTCCACAGATATTCATACGTATTGTCAACTTGAGTTTCCCTTTTTCGACTAGTTGTATCATCTGCCGAATGATGACCTTTTTGTAATCATGAACAAACATATTGCTCTGGTTGAAACTGTATTAGTGGTGATCCTGCGATATTTATAAACATTAGGGCTGCTTTTTTATGTGCATCACTTTTCTTATGTTCATATATTTTTAATTTATTTATTTAATTTTATTTTTTCTCAAACTAGATTGTTCACTCTCCCTACTTTTTTCACAAGACTTGATTAAGCAGTCTTGCCAAGGTTTAGACAATCGTAGATTTTTATTGCTGTTTATACTAAAATCTTGAACAGTTTTGCAGATGGAGCACCCTAAAGCTTTTTTTTTTAATAATAAACTAATTATTATTACTTTAGTATAACTTGGCTTGTTCCACAGTTCAACAAGATGGGAGATCAGAATCATTTTCTGCAATTATAATAGATTTATCAAATTTCTTGTTAGAATTAGTAACAGTTACTTTACTTGTTGTTTGGTCACAAGATGACTTAATTTTTTTCTTCGGTGGTGATAATGAACGTTTATTTGATGATAAATCAATATCTTGTTCATCTTTCTTGGTCGATGAATTCTTTAATCAATTATTTATAAAATTCATGCTGAGTCTTTTATTATAACCTAAAATTATTGTAATTAAGAATGAAATATAACTTTTGTATTTATTATGATTTTTTACTTCATATTACTCACATATCATACAGCAGCACATCACAGAATATGCAAGGGCATAGAGTGCACGAACATATAAAGCCTTAGAGCGCAGTCTCAGAAAGCTGCGCAGGAGACTGCTTATTTAACCAGGCGGTTTTACACTGAGTACGGAGCGGCCTTAATTGAAATACGAAAATATGAAAGATAAAAATTTGAAAAAAATTGTGATTCAGAATGTCTTTCAAGATTAATTCTATTAGGAATTAAAAATAAATAAAATTTTATATTTCATTTGTGTTTTTTGAAAAGTGACGAACCGGAACGGTATTATCCATTATTTTACGAGACGGAACGATATAACTGACTACTTCACGAACCGGAACAGCGTTCCGGTCAGCTCCGGTCCATTTCGAGCCCTGCAAAGAACACAATATGTTGTGTACTAGTGCTAAAATCTAGCGGCATAGCAGTAGTTAGAAGATTTACGCACAGAGTTCGGGAACTTTTGGGTAGCACCTCGTATTTAATTTTCTATTATATTTGTTATAGGTAGCGTCGTAATAGAATTTCGAATATTATTTACTCAAACATGCATATATTGCATACGAACGATCATTAGTTCTATATTACATACAGTTTTCTTTTTACAAAATATCAATAATACTTTATAAAGGTATGCACCATTAGTTGGTCTGCAAAGGTCTAAGCGATATTCGATATCTCGATTTGTTTTCTAATTGCGAACTATTATATTCATCGTTATTGTAATTGGCTCAATTTTTTTTCGTTATGTGGTTATGTATCATAAATATTTTACAAATATTTATTCATTAATTTTTTTTTCTGAATATAGTTCAATTATTAAATGCAGATAAATAATAATATTTACATCTCACCAAATTGATATGAGGATGAGGACAAAAGAAAAATTATTTTCTCGAATCATGTTTAGCTATTGATCTAAGAACTAATCTTCCTGAAGCAAACTACAATAATAAAATTCCTTTGTAATATGAAAGTATTTCAGTATTTATTTATTTATTTATTTATTACTCTGTACAGCTTATAGTCGAATCCGAACCACTCAGACATTTTTGGGTTTAAGTTGAAGTCTTGCTATTTCACAGTAATAATAGATATGCTTGCATGTACATTCGTACACGAGTATGCGTCTATTGTGTATAAAAATATACATCATTCATAAAACCTGAAATACATTTTCTTTTTTAATATAGAAAATGTTTCCCAATCTTCATCTTCTGCATTACTATTATTCAGATATTCACATATTTCGCTTACATCTGATGGATATTATGACATGACAATTATTATAAAAGGATGAAATAGACTTGAATTAATTAAATATATAGCTAAATTTTTATTTAAAAAAAAAGTTATTATAGGAATATAAATAAATATGCGATACACAAATGTGGCTGTCGAAGCAAATCTCGGTAAATAATATATTTTTTGTATTAAGAGAATAAAGTGATTCTTTGTTACTTGCGCACGGTAACTGCAGCACTAGCTGAAGACGAGAGCTGCAATAAAGCAAAAGGATTAATCGTATATTGCATAATAAGTCGAGAAAGTGATATTTTACTTGACGAAACGGTTGTTTGAAATATGAGGCCGCAGGCCGACTATTTTAATCCGCTGAGTGTTATGTACACTATTTTTTCTGAAACCATTTAATTTAATCAATATTTAACCATAAATACTTCAAACTGTTTTAATTTTTGGATATGAATTGTACTGACAGCAGACGACGTATCCAAGGTTACATAAAAAATAACAGTCACGTAAAATCTTTACCAGACTGTTTTGTACTTTACCAGACAGTTATTATTGTTGTACCCTTAGATACGTGCTCTATTTGACTGTTCTAGTAAAAATCTACTTGCCATACTAAAATTGATCAGGAAAGTAAGCATTTTCTCTCCGGTTTCAGGAAAAAACACTATGCTCGTGATATAGACATAATATCTCCTATGGCTTAAATTATTAAAATAAGTATTTTAAAATTGAAAATAACTATTTTTGTTTATTTCAATCTACGTTCAACCAATTCATGTTTTATTTGTAACTATGACTATATATAAATATAAATAAATAAATAAATATGGTGTGGCACTCTGTCGAAGCAGATCTCGGTAAGTGATATATTTTGCGCGTGAAGTGCGGTTACCAGTCGTCAAATCACGGCCCCCAAAGATGTTAGTGGTGGAGGAGCCACAGGGGTAGTTTTTTTTGAAATTATGAAAATTGTTTGTCGCCTGTGGGAATCGAACCAGGGTTCTCAGGATCCACAGGCCGACTTCATACCACTGAGCTAGCCAGCCAATATATAAAATCGAAGTAAATAAAAACTTTTTCTGTACTGCGAATGTTGTGAATTATTATCCATTATTAAAAGTAACATTTCGATACCAACAATTTACAATTTTAAGTTTATATATCATTCATATTTAAAAATATTTATACAACTCCTAGAAAATGTAAAGTGCCAAAAACAGTGTGTTTATACGAGTTGATCTCTTTAACGACGTATTTTCAGTGCGGTTATAGGCTTATAAGAACATCGAAATAGAAAAAATATATATTCCGCCTATTAAGTTTTGTAAGTATTTACAAACAGGCGCGATGGTCGAGCGTGGTAATGCACAACTCTTAGCATACTGTGACGTCATCCGAACCAAGGTTCGCCAGTTCGAATCCGCCTGTCGACAAAGTATGATTTGTCGTTAAAATAAAAAATACAGTTACTTGTATTAATCATACTCGGGCGCTATAAGCTAGTCACTTATACATATGCCTTAAAAATAAGTAACATTGACTCAGAAAACCGGCAGGACGGCAGAGTAAAAACTGCGGCTCGGTGTGCCCGGTAGGCCCAAGCCCGACTCGGGATGTAGCGCCAGTAAAGAAGAAGAAGAAGTATTTACAAGCAAGTACATATTCATGACAAAATTTTATGATCTATATAAAAATCGTTGAATAGGATTTAAATGCTAGTACTGAAATAATAATAATAATAATAATAAATACACTTTGTGAGAGAAATGCACTTGTATTCTGTTAATTTGCATTTATAAATATATTTTGACAAAGTGAATTTTTCAATAAAATACGTATACATATAACTAAAGGGGTGGCTAGCTCAGTGGTATGAAGTCGTCCTGTGGATCCTGAGAACCCTGATTCGATTCCCACAGGCGACAAACAATTTTCATAATTTCAAAAGCTACCCCTGTGGCTTCTCCACCGCTAATATCTTTGGGGGCTGTGATTTGACGACTGGTAACCGAACTTCACGCGCAAAAAAAAATCACTTACCGAGACCTGCTTTAGCAGAGTGCCACACCCAGTAATGGGTAGAAGGCGTGATGGTATATTTATTTTTTTTACATATAACTTATTAAAATTTAGAATATCAATGAATCTGACCGAATTTCGCAAAATGTACATTAACGGAATTTGTATTTAATATAATGAATGCTCCTTCCTCTAAATTAATCTAAGTATAATTCCGTTCCAGTTCCCAGCACCCACTTCACAAAATAAATTAATATTAATTACGACTCTCGACCCTAGATTTTCAAGGATTCAACGACAATGAGATCCCCTAAAAGTCGCAAATGAAGGTACGAACACTGTAAACAAAACTAAGCAAACAGCTTGTCTCATTCTGTATTCCGAGCCATCGCTTACACAACATCCACGCATACGACAACCGACACTGCCAGGACCTACAAGATATTTTTCACATTCTAGATAAGAAAAAGTGTGACAGGGAAATTTGAATGCGCGAAGAAAGAATTATTTGGTGTATTTAGGGAGTACTTATAACAAAATATATTGTGAAATATTTTTACATTTATTTATTTCATCACACAACAAAAGGGAATTAATCTCAATAACAGTTAATTTGCACATTTATTTACATTTAGGTAGTTTGAATCCACAGATAATAGGGAGCCTACATCATATGTAATATTATATATTCGACCATTAACCGAAAAATATTTTAAATTGAAACTACACATACTGAAAATAGATAGGTCCGATTTATAGCGATTCTTTTGGTATAATTTTAATTAATACAAGATAAATTTCAATCATGTCAGAAAACAGGTTATGGAGCATATTTTTTTGTCAATGTCTGAATTCGGGTATTGAGTCTAGTATGTCCCAAAAATAACGAATCTTTTGAATTAAGTCATAGAACACGTAGCTATTGAACATACACATTGTTAGAAAGATACATCTTTCCTCTTTCGAACGCACACAACTTCATGCAATCAGGTGACAGCTTAACAATTTACGCGCATTTTAATGACAGTAGTTTTTTGTTTATGTTGTAAAAATACAATGGAACAACGAGCAAATATTAAATTTTGTGTTAAACTTGGAAAAAAAATTGCTGAGACATACGTATTGATGAAAAAAGTTTATGGTAATGATTGTTTATATCGTTCAGAAGTTAATAAGTGGTTTGCAAAATTTTAAAATGGTCGTGAAGATTTAAATGATGATGAAAGATCTAGACGTCCAAAAGCCGGAAATCGTGCTGAATTAGTCGAAAAAGTGAGTGAAATCATTGCTATCGATGCGAATTTTACTGTTAGAATGTTGGGTGAAGAATTAAATACGAGAAAAATACTATTTGGAGAATTCTAACTGAAGATTTGGGTAAAATATAGGTTTATTCACGTTTTGTTCCACATGAATTAAATGAAGACCAAAAAGTCGCTCGTGTAAGTCAACGAATTTTTGATGAAAAAACACATTTGTGTCATCAACCACACTCCGTATTCGCCTGATCTATCACCATGTGACTATTATCTTTTCCTAAAACTGAAAATTACCATCAAAAGAGCGTTTTATGATGATATTCCAGCCATTCAAGCAGCTCTGACACAGGTGTTAAAGAACGTTCCTTTAGATGGCATAAAAAAATCTATACATGCTCTAGTTGTTCATTCTAAAAAGTGTATTGATTCAAATGGAACCTATTTTGAATAAATATTAAGTTTCAAACATAATACAATGCGTGTTTTATTCTATATCTAAAGAGTTTCGTTATTTTTGGGATATACTGTGTACATACAGGCATTGGGATTCCGCTAACGACAAGCATGGGCGTCCACAGACATTTTTCCAAGGGGGGGTGGGTCGCAAAAACTCTCAGATATATAAAAAAATTTAAAATATTTTTTTTGCATAACATAAATACAAATACACATTACAAATAGATAAAAAAGTATTTAAATTTGTCAAATAAATTACTAGTCTTTGTCGTCTGGGTTTGAATTGAAGAGGAAGGACAATTTTCTAATAACTCTTCTATAAATTGACAGCATTTTTTCAATAAATTCCGATTTAGTAGTTTTACAGTTTTTATTTTCTGATATTTTGGGTCTGTGTATATTTAATAAACTTAGATTACGATAGGGAACATGTCGCTAGCTGGCTATAAGAATACTGCTGAAAATTCAGTTTCAGCTTGAATTTATTATCTTTAAACTTATAATTAATTTTTATTATATTATATATACATATACAGGATGGTGACCTCGACTCTCGAACATAGGACTTTAACATGTAAAATCATATTGTTTTAATTTCCTGCTTCCCTAATTATTTAAAACAAAAAAGCTTCAAATAAAAGTTTTAGGTCATAAAATACGAAATTAATTTTGCATACTTTGTAACGGCACAAATTAGATCTGAAAATTACTAAAATTGTCTCAAAACTATCGATAGTTATGAAATTGAAACAAAATTAAATAAATGTTTGACGTTAAATCTGCCAAAACTGTCAAAATAACTTCTTTATTTATTATTTCCTTTATTTTGACAGATAAGACGTCAAACTTTTGTTGAATTTTGTTTCAATTTCATGTCTATCGATAGTTTTGAGGCAATTGTCGTCATTTTCAAAGATAATTTGTGTCGTTACAAAGTATATAAAATTAGTTTTGTTTATTGGTTCAGATGCAGAATTTTATGCTCTAAAAGTTTTGTTACAATCTTTTTTGCTTAAAATATTTAGGAAAGCAGGAAATTTCAAAATTATAATTTAACATGTTCGAGAGTCCTAGTTAAAATCATAAATGCTTCGTTATATTAACGTGACGTTTGTACATGCAGATAAGAATTAATTATTTTTGTCATTGTTTTAATTATCTACTTATTATATTTGATTTTTATTTAAATTAATCAAAATATATAATAATCGAAGCATATCGGAAGAGGCTACTAGAGATTTTAATATATTTTCTATACTCGTACGAACTTGATTTTTAGATATACTGCAAACGTGATTTGAACATGTTATCTATAGATAAAATATCCCAAGATTATGGTACCAGTCATTCTGTGATACAAATAAATTGAACGAAATGTTTTTTATTATATTTCTTGTAATAAATTCAGCAATTATAGTCATAAGAATAGAAAATGCGTAATGTTGGATATTTAAATAATATTTACGAACTTTTAATTTTTTTAGAGGCGTTTTATTGAACTTAATAATTCGATTTTCAATATAAAATTATTCTTTTGAAAAGTAAATCACAGTTCATTGTATGGATTCCCTGATGCATACATATATGATGAACCAAGATAAAAAACTGAATCTTAATTTCATATAAAAATGTTTAAAATTCCTAATTTAGAAACTTCACTTAAATGGCTCCATAAGATAGTTAAAGTATATTTCAAGTGAAATGAATGTAATTGTTTTGATTCAAAAATCATATTATATTTTTAGCTCCAATTTTGATTCCTTTTCTTATTCAATTCAATTCAATTCAATTCAATAATTTATTTGCTATCGGATACATATCCATACAAATAGAACACATTTATTTCACAAAAATAAATAAATCTTAGTTATTCCCTTCTAATTAACGGTACAATATTTATTTATTATTTATTTATTTTTATTATATTACATTGGTGTTTCGACAACGTTGGTCATTAACACCCGGTACAATATATTTTGTTTACATTTATTTGTTACATTATGCTTGTTGGTATTTATATTTTTGAAAATAATTGGGTTTCCTTTAGCTATCATTTTCGTTATGCTTGTAGTGTCTTCTTTTAGTGCTTCTTTCAGTGTGTTTGGGATCTGGAATTTTAGTCTTGTTGCGGTGTACAATCTTTATATTACGTAAACAGATGAAACAAATTAAATGCAAAATTTTTTTATTCATAAAAAGTCATAATTTTCACACCAAATGTTAAGGTGAAAAAATCATATGATAAAAAATAATCTTATTGTTTTGCAAATAACTATAATGCCAAATAGTTCAATTTGGAAAAAACGAAGTTAGATAACTCCAGATACAATTCTCTTTATGAAACTGCCTGTAAAAGACTAAAGATACAAAAGATCTGGAGAGATGTGCTACCATTTGACATTTCTCCAGGGTTTACTGTCCTATCATTCAATCACGAAAATCCCCTAAGATTTAATGGTCTGCTACATCTGAATCTAATAGAAGAAGAGTATCCGTGTGTGTATTTACAAGTATATGTATGTCTGAGATTTTCTACCATTTTCTAAAAATGTAACTCTCCCTTGCTCAGAAAATCTTGTTATGTACATGATCATTCAAATGTAAATATTATTAAAAAAATGCTATTTAAAATAATGTTTTTACTTGAACTAGTTTCATTAATATCATCACACTGTTTTATCCATTATTTTACGTTGCACATTGTCGTTACTAATATTTCCAATAACGGATGCAAGAGAGGACGCAAATAATAAGAGTAACAATGTATCTTAGGAATCAATTTGTCATATAATTGAACTTCTAGGTAGTAAAATGATTCATCATCTATTTGTACACCCACCGATATTAATGGTGATATGCTAGAGGTGATTCCATATGAGAGTCTAATATAAATCATTAAAAAGAAAGCATAATTTATTATTTATGTCATTAATTTAAGTATACGCATAATACATGATAATTTATCTAGCTATAAATACAAAATGAACTGAAATTGGAATTAATTTCCTGTTGTACAGAGTAATATAAAAGAATAAATAAATATACAAACAATTATAATTTCGTCCAAATGTCTGAAAAAAGTAACTCATAAAAACTAATCAGTTAGGTAGTGTAGAAAACAGAAACATTTTGTCAGATTTGGTTTGTATGAAGTTTCATTTGAATGTGAAAACATTATCTTGATTCTGTTTTCTATTTGGGTGTTTTTAAGTCTATAAACGCATTGATAATACGTCGTTAAAAAGATATATAAGCGCACTGTTTTTGGCGCATTAAATTTTTTAGGAGTGGTATGAATACCTCGAAATTATAAATTGTTGGTGACGAAATTACTTTTAATTATGGATATTTTATATTTTCTCTAGGTGGTGAAACTAAAAAGAATATGCTATAATTAGACAAAATTCACAATTTTCACAATATAAAAAATATTGTTGTCAAAAAAAAAATTATATTCCCATATTTTGTGTTATAAAATGCGTTACCAACACAACACGTAAAACAAGAAAACAATAAGTTATATTTTAACAAGTCGTATTTTTTAATAAATCGAATAGAATTATAAAATCTTAAATTGAAAAAATTGCATAATTTATTAAAGTGTTTTATAAAGCCTGTTATCGCATTCTTCCTTTGACACTTGACTCATAATGTACGAACCAAAAACTGCCTATAAATAAGTTAACTACTATTAAATTAGTTAATAACAATCTAATTATTGATAAATTTGAAGTTTATGACAGAAAAATTCGGGAGACGCCCGGACTCGAACCGAGGATCTTCAGCTTGCCGGACTGATGCTTTAACCACTAATCCACGGCTTCCCTGAACGAGATAGGCGTCAACCGAATTTATCTGTCATAGTGTCTAACATAGCAAGACTCCTATGACTCATAGGAATTGACAACGGGTTTCGTCTGTAGTGACACAGTCTGATTTTAAGGAAATCATACCACGAATTAAATTTCAAGAGTTTCAGTCAGATTTCAGTCAGATAAATTCAGTTGACGCCTATCTCGTTCAAGAGAGCCGTGGCTTAGTGGTTAAAGTATCAGCCCGGCAAGCTGAAGGTTCTCGGTTCGAGTCCGGGCGTCTCCCAAATTTTTCTGTCATAAACTTCAAATTTATCAAACTTCAAAATTATTCATATGACTGAAACTCTTGAAATTTAATCTAATTATTACTAGTACAAAAAAAAACATTGTAGGTTTTACAGATTTAGTATTATTATATTTTCTAAAGCTGTAAAACCATTATACTGTAAAAAATTAGCTAATTATTATTCATTTCAGACAACACAGAGTTGGTGTAAAATAATAGAAAGTCTTGTAACCGCGAATAAATCAAGATTTGTGAAGCGCAAGATTAAATATGGACTCTAAGACAAAAAACGGTCAGAAAGTCTGCAACTAAAGGTCGATGAATGTTGGAACATCGACCCTGCAAATACATAATATATGTAAAGCCAAAAATAAAGAAGGGGATATTTTCCATAAAAAGGAAAATTTTCATATGCATGTATAGTCACGATTTGAAACACAAATAAATTTGATTAATTTGTGTTCGTTACGAATGATGACGACGAGTAACTCCTACAATTTGAGTTATTGACATACCTATGAATTATGTATAAATTTGAAGATTAAATAAAAGATTAATAAAACGTATTTTGTGTCATTCAACTCGCAGGAGTCTTAATGCAGAAACCCACGATAAAATAGCAGCAAAAAATAGTAATCTGAGGATAGAAGGTATATTTTCTTGTCCTTGTAGGCGATGTACTTATTTTAAGGATTTATAAATAAGTTCTTGTCACAACAAAAACAGTTCGTAGGTGTTGATACATTAAATATTTTATGTAAAATTAACATATTGGAATTCCGAAAAAAATTATTTTAAAATATTATGTAATTTACTATCTGTTTAGTTTTTCTCTTACATTCGATTTTTATTAAAAATAAAATAAATAAATATATCATCACGCCTTTTATCCACTACTGGGCGTGGCACTCTGCCGAAGCAGATCCCGGTAAGTGATATATTTATGCGCGTGAAATGCGGCTACCAGCCATCAAATCACGGCCCCCAAAGATGTTAGTAGTGGGGAAGGCACAGGGGTAATTATAAATTGGTGAAAATATTTTGTCGGTTGTGTGGATCGAACCAGGGTTCCTAGGATCCACAGGCAGACTTATTTTTATTGATGTATGGAAATGAGAACCTGAATTCGGTCATCATATTATACGCGTAAAAATATATTATTTACCGAGATATGCTATAGCATTATGAATTTTTTCTAATTCATCTACTTTGATTATAATATAGTTTTTTAATTTAACATATCCTGCTCATACTTTCTCTGAATGCCTTTTTCAGAATTGAATGATGATATTTTTGTCAATAATTTGAATATTTTTGTTAATATTTTCGCTCATAGTTAAAATATTATATGATACACATACGTAAAGCATCTTTAGTGACGAGTGGGTCAGAGTTAAAACACTCGCTACGCTCGTTTTAAGACCCGCGAATGACGAGCTTTACGTTGTAGTATCATAAATAATTATTTTATTCAAAATTTAAGCTCTTGGTTTCATTATTATTTTCAAAATTGAATATACTAGTTAATTTTGAATTAAATTTTATCAACTGTTTAATTCAATTATTATTTCAGAGATTATAGTAAATATTATGTCATAATTTTTCCTATAATATTTTAACCATATTAATCGTATTAAATTTGAATATAAAATATAAAAGGCGTTTATAGAACAAAGGAGTTGAATAAAATTCGATCCATTATCATGACAAACAATCTGGCAAGAGCGTTTACGAATCGTAATGATAATATTTTCTACTTATTTTACATTTATATATTAATTATTGAAAATTGACTCGTGATCTACATACTTTGTCAACAATGACCAATAAGAAATGAAACATAATGATGATTTTGTTAATTTTTATTTCTTACTATGTATTATTCCCATGTTTACAGTAATGATTTCATTGTGGTATGTATAGGGGATTCAATTTCCCAGATAATTTTACTACCCGGTCCTTCGAGATACTATAAACTGGGTACCCGAAAAAAAGTATTTAGGAGATTATTGTAATAAAAGTGTTGAAGACCGCAGTTCAACAGGCTACCCCCACCCTGAGGGTGACTTTTGGACAGTCCCGAATCAGTTTTGTGATCAATCAGTCACTAACAGTTAGTCAGCATATCAGAATAACATAAACATTCATTTTCTAATAGTACAATTCAATTAACATTATGATATTTGTATATGTTGATTATGTAATTAAACACATAGTTTTAAAGGTGATTTGCGGTTCATTAACAAACCCAAAAACAATCCATACACCAGCAAAATCAAGTGTTCGTGTCACTGCGAGGATCTACCAATCAACGCGATCCAACAAAAAGTATTGTTTAGATAATTACCCCTATGGCTTCCGCTCTACTAACATCTTTGGGGGGCGTCATTTGACAGCAGTTAACTGTAGTTAACACTCAAAATATATCACTTATCAAGGTCTGATATAGCAGAGTGCCACCCACACCCAGAGATGAGTAGGAGGCGGATGATATATTTATTATTATTTAAATAACGTTTCTTAGTATAATAAATAATTCTATTCAGTGCGTTTTTTTTTTAAGTTTTTCAATCTTTTTTTTTTCTCGACACTAATTACTAAAATTCTGAGGCGCACCAAAAATATATTATATTCTTTGACAATCTGACAAAAGAGTATACATTTCTGAATGATTTACAAAATAGTTACCTATTTGTGCAACTAGCAGGGCCATCTTAGGTCATGCAGAGCCCTTGGGCACACAAAATTTGGGGCCCTTTTAAAAAAGTAACAAAAAGTGTGAATGAAAACATCAGTATGTAGTTTTACTTAGTGACTCTATTGACTATTATGGTCAGCTTTATACAAATGAAATATAAGTGAAGGGATTACTACTCGTATTTTGAGAATTGGACTTGGCGTTAATGATGATAGTTTCTTCCGGGATTTCTGTTGTGCCAAATCTTCTATTATGTCCTCAAAGTTCTTTTATATATTTTAAAGTTATTTTAATATTAGTATAAATTTTATAGGATTAATTAAGAAATTTGAAGTTATGTATTTTCTTTTTAGATTTAGTAAAATTTTGTTCATTGTTTAAAAATTATTTGGAAATTTTAACTGGTTTTCAATTTACATTTAAATTAAAAAAATTAGCGGCAATTCTTAGCAAAATTGCATTAAAAATTGAGCTCCTCTATTTACCGTGTAAACGACGACCTCGGCATTTTGAGGCCCCCATCAAGCCGAGGCCCTGGGTTCGTATCCCATGTGCCCTTATAGTAAAGACGGCACTGACAACTAGTGTCAAAAGTGTCACTTTAATACACGAGTAGGAAGCCTACGGCTTGTCCTGCAATTTTTAAAGTATAATAAAGATAGTTTAACATGACAAAATATATCACTTACCGAGATCTGCTTTAGCAGAGTGCCACACCCAGTAATGGGTAGAAGGCGTGATGATATATTTATTTATTTATTTATTTAACATGACTTGCAAACACTATTTTTTTAGGTTCAATTTTAAACTAATTATAAAATAAAATAAATATATCATTACGCATTCTACCTATTATTATTGGGTGTGGCACTCTGCCGAAGCAGATCTCGGTAAGTGATATATTTTACGCGTGAAATGCGTTACCAGTCGTCAAATCACGGCCCCCAAAGATGTTAGTAGTGGAGGAGTCACAGGGGTAGCTTTTGAAATTATGAAAATTGTTTGTCGCCTGTGGGAATCGAACCAAGGTTCTCAGGATCCACATGCCGACTTCATACCACTGAGCTAGCCACCCCATAAAAAAATAAAAACTTCTCATATTTAAAAAATCAAACACATTTTGTAGATTATTTGGTTAAGCTTAATTACAAAATTATTTCTCACCGTCCTAACAAAAGAAAAACATAATTTTGTGTTTCTAATTATATAACCTAAATTCCTACAGGGATTTCGTACAATATTATTAATATGTAAGATGAAAAGCAATTTTGAATCAAATGTCACATCTAAATCTTTAATTAATCAACTCAGACATATATCACCCACATAATAAATATACTTAAAATCATAGTAGATATCGTTTGTATATATCTCTTCCTTCTATATTGTATTATTACAGTTTAATGAATGCTTACATTTGAATGATCACATTTGTTAATTTGCAGAGGAACACCGCACGATGGTTAAATTCGTTAGCGAGGCATTTAATTACGAACGACGGGCTTTCATGTTATGTTATGATTATGTGAAGCAACAGCAAGCTGCTTAATTTTAATGGTTGCCACCACGTGACAGTTGCGCTGATAAAAGCGCCCACACCATCCACCAGTGATGATTACTAAATCTGATACAGATATTTCATTTCATAGAATCTTTAATGAATATTGGACTTAATTAGAATATTATGAATTTAGAAGTTTGCGGAAAGGATTAAATTGTTAAGAAGCTTTATTAGTAATTGTATAGCGATAGTAATCTTGATTAAATCGTCAAAGTTATTCAATTTACGTATTGTTGTCTTTTTAGATTTCTAATCAAGAAAGTGTCTAAATACTCATTGAAATTGATAATATTTTGTGAATAGGGGTCTAAATTTGTTAGCTAATACTATTAGTTAGAATTGGGTAAATAGGTCGGTGTATTTAGGATATGAATTATGGCCCTTCTTGTCTATTCATGCAGTAGTGTGAATAAAGCTACATTTACGTAGACTGTCTCCAGAAAATTTGTCGCTGTTGACGACGTTCTGTAATTCAAACTTGACGGTCTATTAAAACATTTTTAAGATTGACTAACACTTAGTGTCATAATATATATATAGTCAATTATTGGCTAGCTCAGTGGTATGAAGTCGGCCTGTGGATCCTGAGAACCCGGGTTCGATTCCCACAGGCGACAAATAATTTTCATAATTACAAAAGCTACCCCTGTGGCTCCTCTCCAACTAACATATTTGGGGGCCGTGATTTGACGACTGGTAACCGCATTTCATGCGCATAATATATCACTTACCGAGATCTGCTACGGCAGAGAGCCACACCCAGTAATGGGTAGAAGGCGTGATGATATATATATATATATATATATATATATATATATATATATATATATATATATATATATATATATATATATTTTATATAAGGGGATGGCTAGTTCAGTGGTATGAAGTCGGCCTGTGGATCCTAAGGTCCCTGGTTCGATTCCCACTGGCGACAAATTTTCATAATTTGAAAAAGCTATCCCTGTGGCTCCTCCACCACTAACATGTTTGGGGGCCGTGATTTGATGACTGGTAACCGCACTTCACGCGCAAAATATATCACTTACCGAGATCTGCTACGGCAGAGAGCCACACCCAGTAATGGGTAGAAGGCGTGATGATATATATATATATATATTTTATATAAGGGGATGGCTAGTTCAGTGGTATGAAGTCGGCCTGTGGATCCTAAGGTCCCTGGTTCGATTCCCACTGGCGACAAATTTTCATAATTTGAAAAAGCTATCCCTGTGGCTCCTCCACCACTAACATGTTTGGGGGCCGTGATTTGATGACTGGTAACCGCACTTCACGCGCAAAATATATCACTTACCGAGATCTGCTACGACAGAGTGCTACACCCTGTTATGGGTAGAAGGTGTGATGATATATTTTTATATTTTTTTAAATATTTTTTTCTACTCCTGATATCAAAATGTCATTTGACTTACTGGTTTTCATGGCGCTAAATAATATCTTAATTGAAGTAATGTTTGGAAGAAGGGCGTAAAAACAAAAATACCATTTTAAGAAATTGTAAGATAAATATATTGTCAGCACATTACTCATATTGTACATTATCTCAAAAGAGTATTACATGTATAGCTCTCCATCTCGACCATATGTTTCGCTACTTTTTTTTTTGATAAAATAGGATTCTAATTTTAATTTAGCAAAATTTTCAACAATGCTTCAATAACATGTAATGAACTGTGGTTTCTAACGTTTTAGTCAAATCACGGTCCGGTAAGATGTTAGTGGGTAATTTTCAATGTGGTGAAATTTGTTTGTCAGCTCGTATCCGGGTTCTCTAATTCATAATCCGATTCGATACCACTGAGCCACCTACTACATTTTGTATTTATAGGTACATATAAATTCCTCTATATATTTACTGTGCTGTATGCTCTGCCTTATTCTAACAAGATGACGGCTTGATATTGGTTACACCAATTTCAAATGAATAATACAATATTAAAGTACATATAAGGAGTACTAAGAACAATAGTGAGTGCGCCGTGGTATGTGTCAAATGCAACAATACACCAAGACCTAAAAATAAAAACAGTTAAAGAAGAAATCAAAAGTGCTAGTGCTAAATATCTCAACAGACTAGAAAACCACCCTAATAGTTGTGCAGTGAATCTACTAGATAACAGCGGTGATATTCACAGACTAAATAGAACTAATATTTTAGACCTACCACACAGATTTGCATAAACAAATTACTGTAAACAAATAATAGTATTTAAAGTACAATAAGTAATCCGAAGAAGAAGAATCACTGGGTTCGACTTCAACATGTTACAGTTTAAGCTAAAACATTTACTTATTATCTTGATGTAGATAGATTGTAAATAAAAAGCTCAAATAAAAAAAAAAAAAAATATATATATATATAAGGAGTACGCGTACGATTATACGTAGTTTTTACGGCTAATTTATTATTAATTCTTAAATGTTCAATACTGACAATTACAAAAAAAAAATGGTACGTTTAAAAGTGTTCCTAGACTCGTTTTACAAAATATTTAAAATAGTTCTACCGCGCATCTTATTTAATACAAATTTCCTCATTTTATTGTCATAAATATGACAAAACATTTTCACCAATTTAAAAATTCCCATTCACATCTTTGGGAGACGTGATTTGACGGCTAGTAACCGCACTTCACGCGCATAAATATATCACTTACCAAGATCTTCTACGGCTGAGTGCCACACCCAGTAATGGGTAAAAGGCGTGACGATATATATTTTTAAAAAAATGTATTGTTATAAATTTGCAAGAATTAATTTATACATTTCGTTGAAAACGTCTATTAAATTCTTTATATTCGTAATAAAGTAAGAATTATGATAAAGTTTTCACAAAAAATTTATTATTTATTTTTATTTTTTTCTAATTTATGTCACACTTTCAGATTAAGGTTATTTTTTACTAAATGTACTGATATGTCCAGTATTGTCATGTGCAATTTAATACTTTATTTGTTTGCTGGACCATTCTGATAGGCGAAAAAATGTTTTCCCATATTCAATGTATCAATCTTCATTTATTTGGAACCTATGTTATATACTTTTATCAATAGTAATATTCTTGATAAACGACCGTGACAGGGTGCATTTGTATTGGTTGACTCGATAACACAAGTTAAGCAACACTGCGCAGGGGTAGTAAATGACCTCCTAGAGATAACCCATATGTTTGAACTCCGCATGCTGTTGTCATATCATCAACAACGAACAACCGTGGCAACATATGACTGTGTCAGTTTAGTCCATGTGACAAAAATGAAAATATATATATTCTTCTTCAAAGATTGTTATATGAATGAGTATACTTTACAAAATTATTAGGGCTCTGTCTTTCTTTTAATATATTACAGATTTTACCTACTTTGTTGTTTGTTCCGCTTTAAGGAATATTTTCCTTAATTTTATAACAAGAAATTAGTTGTTATATTAGTAGTAGTATAAGTCTGTCATAATCTTAACCTGATAATATCTTCTTGCTAACTTACACCAACTATACTTCCTTGATAGTTAATGAAGTTCTAAAACATATACCTACTGCAAATTTTAGGATAACTTTATTATAGTTATGAACAAAGGAAATTTCAAAGCTATTGAAGCATATATTTATTCATATTAGTGAAATATCAAAACTATAGAATATAGAATGGCAAGATATTTAAATTTATGTATTCTATTCTCATCGCACAAGTAGTTTTGAAATTTTATTCAAGGACTGTAAATATCTTTGGAGGAAATTATTAGACAATTGATAACCGGAAAATATATTACTTGCGACGTATGATATTTTAGAGTACTACTTTCAGAAGAGAGTAAATTGTTACATTTTACTAGGTATCATTTTATAGTTATTTAAGGTGGTACTATCATGGACGCATTTAACCCGGATTTTAATGATATGTAAATATGTTATTTTTCATGTGTTTCTACACTAGTATGCAAATTTTTTTTAATGTTTACCGTTGTTGAGCTGAGTAATTTAAAGTTAAAGTCGACCAAAAATGCATTGGCGTTATGGGAACTGTACCTCGCGAGACAGCTTATTGCGTAATAAATTCATATATTGTAGTTATTTTTTAACAAAAAAGCAAACACACACTACATAATGTAAAGATAAAGGTATGGGAATTAAAAAATCCATGCCTTACCGGATTAGTTACAAAGAAATTGGCGATGAAAGTTGGATATTCTATGATTTTTCAATGAAACTGTCAGAAATGCTTGGCAACGTTGCACGGGTAGACAGAGATGGTCGCACGAAATGACAAAGCAAGAACTATGAATGTTATTATTTTGATCAGTAAAATATATTAATTTTAATACAAAAAAAATATATTACAGCATTTTATATTTATTTATTTGTTGTTACAGTTGATAATAATTGCTTTGGTGCATTTTTCTCATTTTTCTTATGAACTGTCAACAGGGCATATCGATATTACAGTCACGTTTCGTACCGACTGGTAATATCATGCTCCTTGTGGTTCTCGCCTTGTTGTCATAGCTTCTGCTGTGTAAAATCTTACACTGCTATTGGTTGGCATGAAACATTCACTTCCAAAATTTTTATTATGTTACTAAATTTTATAAACTAGTTATATAGTTTTATTTAATATATTCAATGTTATTGTTAATTATACGATATTTGCAGCGTAATGTTAATTCTGTTAATAACCTAAAAAATAAATAAAGTAAATATATCATTACGCCTTCTACCCATTACTGGGTGTGGCACTCTGCCGAAGCAGATTTAGGTAAGTGATATATTTTGCGCGTGAAGTGCGGTTACCAGTCGTCAAATCACGGCCTCCAACGATGTTAGTAGTGGAGGAGCCACAGGGGTAGCTTTTGAAATTATGAACATTGTTTGTCGCCTGTGGGAATAGTACCAGGGTTCTCAGGATCCACAGGCCGACTTCATACCACTGAGCTAGCCACCCCACATAACCTATATCATACAAAAATGTAATAATTATTTTTATAAACTTTTTAGGTTACCTATACTTTTGTATGAGACTGTCATGATAGAACCACTTTGAGTGCGTTCCACTTGGCGCCCACAACGCTAGCGACCACGACCGCGAATTTTGCCGTTCCACTAGCATGCAAACGCCGCGGGCGAGAACCCAAGTGGAACGTAGAACGGGCTTGTGAATAAAAGATGGCTGCTGCTGCAATTGACATTGATGTTGAGAAGAAATATATATGAATCTGATAGCTCAGCAAGCTCCGATGAAGAGTGGGATGAAGCTTTGAAGGAAAGGTGAAGGCGAAAACTTCGGCCGCGAGTTATAAATTACGGTGATGTTATTAATAGTTCCGTGGATAATGAATTTAAAAGTCATTTTAGGTAATTGAGAACCAACTTGACATTGCAAACTGTTTATTAAACAATTATCTCTTTATCTTTATCTCTTTTTGTAGAATGTCTAAAGCGACATTTGAATAATTGCGCGCGTAAATGCCAAACGACCGCGCCGACCCACCCTGTTAAGATGAGCGTTGTGGTCGAAGCGCGGTCGTTGTTACTGACGTCATCCGTGACGTTTTTAGAAGCAACGGTGGCGACCGCGGCTTTAAGTGGAACGCATCTTTGAGCGTTGCGGGCGTTGTGGGTGCCAAGTGGAACGCACTCATTAAATATTAAGGCCAATAAGTATTTACTACCTACCGATTGAGAATGATTTAATTTCTATTTCCAATACATTCGATACCGATAACTGATCCCAATGCTTATATAATTTTTAGAAACAAATAAATACGTTTTTACATTTTCACATCTTACTTTGCTATTACATGAACTATGAATTCAGTATACATGAACACAAAAAAGTTGTGTTTCACGAAAAGAGGAAAGGGAGCCGTTATAATAATAATAATAATAATAAATAATAATAATAATAATAAATCTTTATTACCCAACAGGATAAAACCCAATTACAGAGTAATACATAAAAGAGAACAAAAACACAAGAAAGCAAACATACATCAAAGTAATAAATTTTGTAACTTATTAGTATATAAAGTTAAATTATCACTAAAATCTAATTCGATACACATTGAGTTATAAGCACGATACATTGAATTAATTGGCGAATTATAATGATAACTCGTACGCGAAAAATTACATAAAAAAGTATGATTATTTCTAGTGTTACAAGCATTAACAAAAAAGTTTAATTGCGAAAGTAGTACACTATCATCAACATAACAATTAATAATTTTGTATAAAAACAGGAGTTGCTGTTTGACATGTCTAATCAGCAATGGTTCTAAAGTGAAAGTATTAAGAAGAGATCTTATGCCAGGTAGAAATGTGACTGTCAATCATTTCTCGCGCATCTGTTATGTGATATTTTTTTATAACGATGTATATACTCTTATACTATGCTCTTCGTATCTATTACAGCACCAGAATATAATAAGAATGACTATCTCGAGTCGCTAAGTTAAGTTACATATAAGGAGTGCAAGTATAAACCATTTAAGGTATAAATTTTCAAAAATAATATAACTAGAGAGTGAGAATTTTTTTTTTTTATTGTTAACTAATTAATTTACAACTGGCTTTAATGCAGCCAACGAGCAAATCAGATGAGTTACAGAGTTACATGAGAAGAGGTGTCTTCCAGCGATGACACTCCTGGGAAATGTTGTACTTTGTGAGGAGAATTATATAAGGTCCAGGGGCTTCTTCCTGTTTAATCGTCTTATTTCGTTTTCGTTGTTTAGGAGGTTCAGGGCGAGATAATTTGGATGATGGTTTAGTCTTTTTTCGTATCTGGTTGCTGTTAGCTTAATTTGTTCGTGGACGTATCTTATTCTTAGGTCACTGTGTAAGGTCTCGTTGGTGACGTACCAGGGGGCTTGGGCTATTAGCCTCAGTGTTTTATTTTGGTATCGTTGGATGATGTCGGAGTTTGATTTTTTTGCACAACCCCAAAGTTGTATGCCGTATGTCCATATTGGAATTAGGGTTACTTTGTAGAGTAAAATTTTATTTTCGAGTGATAGTTTGGATTTTGGACCTAGTAGCCAGTACATTCTTTTCGTTTTAATGTCTAGTTGTTTTCTTTTCATAGTTAAATGTTTTTTCCATGTTAGATGTTTTTCAAGGTGCATTCCTAGGTATTTAACCGATTCTTTTTGGGTGATCGTTTTATTGTTTATGGTTATGCGTGGACATGTGACATGTTTTGTTGTAAATGTTACATGCGATATGGACCCAGTTCAAAATCTTTTAAGTTGGATGAATCGACCTCAGCAGCTAAGTCAAAAAATAATCTAATTAAATATAACTGGAGAGTGAGAATAAATTGAAAATAATTTTACAGATCTTTCGAAAACTTGTTGCCAGGCAATAGTCACGAAAACCCGTAGGGTTTGAGTGGCTATTGCAAATGGCAACAAGTTTGAGAAAGATACTGGAGAATTATTTTCAATTTATCCAACTCTCCAGTTATATTTAATTAGATTATTTTTTGACTTAGCTGCTGAGGTCGATTCATCCAACTTAAAAGATTTTGAACTGGGTCCATATCGATTGATTACTTATTAAAGTATTCTTGCAAGTTGTTTCTAAAATTTGTTGGTGTATTTCTGTATCAGAAATGGAACTAAATCGATTTTCTTTCACACATTTTACTTCACATGTTGACAGTTTTAAATAATTATTTGACATACCTATCATTTGTCACAAACAAAAGCACCTATAGAGATTATTCCCGGGAATAATCACAAGAGTTTATTCTCAGTATGGCCGGTGGTGGTGGCCGAGCGTGCTAATGCTACATCTCTTAGCACGCTGTGACGTCACCCGAGCCAAGGTTCGTCAGTTCGAATCCACCGGCCGACAACGTGTGGCTTGTCGTTAAAATAAAAAATACATCTTCTTGTATTTGCCACACTCGGGCGCTCTATGCTAGTCACATATTCGCCTTAAAAACAACTGACTACGAAAGCCGGCAGTACGGCAGAGTAAAATCTGCGGCTCGGTGCGCCCGGTCCGCCAAATTCCTTCTAGGAATATTTGGGGGTCTATAGACTCCCAAAGGCGTGTAATTGTTATTTGTTATTCTCAGTATAATAATGATAGGATTGGTTAAAACGCAAACACGTGACATACAATGATGCATTTAATTGGGTTTGTCATACGTCAAAAAATAATCAACTGAATATGAGTGAAAGAAACACTTGAGTGTCACCATTGGCCTTTAAATTAAATAAATAATAATTTTCAAATTTTATTTTTTTAAATATTGTTGCTATTTAATATTTATATAGTACTCCTGCCTTCATCTTTTATAAACTTTTCTAAATTAAACACTAGAATCGTACTTTTAGTATTTAAAACCATGTTTGCTACAGAATATACTATACAAGTAAATAATAATATTATTATAATAATTATGGGATGGCTAGCTCAGTAGTATGAAGTCGGCCTGTGGATCCCGAGAACCCTGGTTCGATTCCCACAGGCGACAAACAATTTTCATAATTTCAAAAACTACCCATGTGGCTCCTCCACCACTAACATCTTTGAGGGCCGTGATTTGACGACTGGTAACCACACTTCACGCGCAAAATATATCGCTTACCGAGATCTGCGTCGGCAGAGTGCCACACCCAGTAATGGGTAGAAGGCGTGATGATATATTTATTTATTATAATAATCTTCATACATAATTAAATCAAATACTTCTAAGCGCATTTTATGTGATTGTCCCTACATGTAAGAAGTAGGGAGCAAACGCACGGTGATTTCTATATAGGAAGTGATAGTATTGACTATTCCTAGAAAAATGTGCATATAAAGATGTATCTTCTTCAGAATGATTATGAAGATAGAGCTTTTTAAATTTATTGTGATCTAATCTTCAGTAACTCAATAACACTTATCCCGAGCTATGGATTCGTCGTAGTGATTAAATTAGTTGGCCAATATTATTTCCAGATCTTGATCCTTTAGAGCTTTATTTGTGGGAATGAATGAAGGATACGGTGTGCAAAGAAAAATATAATACAAAAGACATCTAAATCTCTCATATTTTGAATAAAAGGAAATATTTGAACGAACTTCAATAAGCAACACGCATTCTTCGCACCAACTGTATTGATATTGATGGTGGTATTTTTGAGAATTTGTTGTAAATTGTAAAAATTTATAAATTAACTTTTATAAACTATTTTCAAATGACTAATGACAGTCGCTGCACCCATTAGAGCAGGGATAGGCAACCTTTTTTATATATGAACCATATTTAATACTTCAGAACAGTTGCGAGCCGCACATAGGGAGATACATAAAAAACTGTTTTATTCAATTTTGCCTTATAAATCATGTTTAATAGAGACTTATAATTTTGACGTCACATGCAGCAGACGCCCCTCCACACAATTTTGTGTGAAACAACAAATTTGTAGAAAGAGTGAGGTGACACCATTCTCAGTCGATCAACTGCTTTCTCCATTCAGCACTTCTTCCCTTAGATTACCACATTTGTTTGATGTTTAAAGTTTGGGTCACGTGATAAACGTCAAACTGTAAAGCTATACGTTAGGCGTATTCCATTTGCCATTTGGATCAGATCTAACTTACATTTACTGAACCAGATCACTTATTTATTTCGCTGGATTACTTCGCTGACATTATTTTCAGTACTAAAATGACTGATTCTAATTTACTTTGAAATAATTCACTCCAATCAGCGTATAATTTTGCTTAATCTAGTTAAATTGTCACGTTGTCTAATTTATCTGATCTGATTTAAGTGGTAAATGGAATACAGTTCATGTTCGCTACATAACAAATGATTAAATTCTATTTTACTCACTAGATAGCAACAGAAAAATTTGAATTGTATAAGTCCCTATTGCTTGGATACAGACCATTAGAGTTGTTTTATAAACAATCGCTTAAAAATTGTATTTCACTAGTAGTTTAAAAATGTCAAATATATGTCAATCAGAATAAATTAAAAGTTTATTAAATAATTATACATACATTATATTGTATTGAAATTCAAAAACTAATTTAACTACGCATTTCACTTTCTCAGTAACGAGGTTAGGTCTTACAAGGATTCGCTTATGAAAAAAATAATAATTGCAGTTTGAACACTGTCACTCTCAAAGTTTACACTTTTCGTAGCAGTAACTAATTCGTTTTTCATGACTTTATGTAAATGAACTGCATCATCAATTAAAACAGCTTCATCTTCTATTTTTCGTTTCTACACACTGATACACTGTAAAGACTTTATTGTAGATAATTCACAACTGTCATTCTCTATTTACATTCCAATTTGTTTTTCATTAATTATTTGTAAACGTTAATGTTTGAAGTTAATAAACGCCAATTTACATATTTAACATGAATTTTAAAACAAAAGTCATGACTATTACTACAATTTAACAAACATTTTGAAATATGTTTTTAAAGTTGCGTTTAAATAAGACAAACGAGCGCGGGCTATACAAAATCGTACAAAGGGCCGCATGTAGCTTGTGGGCCGCTGGGTGTCCATCCCTGCATTAGGTGATAGGAATAAAAAATATAAAATGCTCTAACTTCGTAATAATGGTCTTCTTCACCGTAATTGAAACAGACAAAATTATTGTTATGGGATGGCTAGCTAAGTGGTATGAAGTCGGCCTGTGGATCCTGAGGTCCCTGGTTCGATTCCCACAGGCGACAAATTTTCATAATTTGAAAAAGCTATCCCTGTGGCTCCTCCACCACTAACATGTTTGGGGGCCGTGATTTGACGACTGGTAACCGCACTTCACGCGCAAAATATTTCACTTACCGAGATCTGCTTCAGCAGAGTGCCACACCCAGTAATGGGTAGAAGGCGTGATGATATATTTATTTATTTATTTATTTATTGTTAAAGAGATACAAACCATGTATAATTATATTTATCTAAAAAAAAAATAAAATATACCAAACAAGCGATGTAAGCGATTACAGTTTTTGTGACGTCACAAGTACTTACTCGTAGTTTGAAAAAATCGTTCTCATGGGCCAGATAAGAGGCATAATCCGGAAGAATCTCAAATTTATACTGCTCTGATATAGGATTTTCTACATAAGGCTATTTCCTCATAAAAAATAACTATACTCGTATAGTCTGTTTTCATTAAAGCACACATGACATGCTTACAGAATTTTGAAAAATCAGACCTCGCTTTAATATAAAGAATTTGAACATCGCGTTTTCATTGACATACATACGTACATACATAGCATCACTCTATATCCCGTCAAATGGGGTAGCATGTACAACATTCAGAGAACATCAGCATATCAGATTAATCAAATAATCAATCTTCATCAAACATTTACATATTTCCCTGCATAAAAACTCGTTAATTCCTCACAGTCCGAACAAAATTCACTCATTTGCTCCCAAACACCTGTTTATATTGATCGTCATATATTTTTATGAAGTTTTAAAAAAAAAAAAGCAATAGAGATTCCGTTTCGACACATGTTTACTTTCTCCTTAGAATAATTTGCTCCCAAAATAACGACCTTTTCTCTTGAAATACTCATGCAGAGTATATATATAATATTGCTAAAGCCATAGAGATAATTTTAATGTAATGAAAAATGTATCGCCCGCGGGAATCGAGTTCGGGTTCTCAAATACACAGTCCGATATATTACTACAGATTAGAGATGCGCATTTCAACCCGAACCCGAAACCCGACCCGACCCGACCCGAACCACCGTCGGGTTTCGGGTCGATTTTATATCCAAATATAAAGTTCGGGTCGGGTTCGGGTCAGGTACCGTTCACGTCGGGTTGGTTCAGTTCGGGTCGGGCTGGATAAGTTCTGGTCGGGTCGGGTTCGGGTCGGTACAGTTCAGGTACCGTTCAGCTCGGGTTGGTTCATTTCGAGCCGGGTTGGTTCAGTTCGGGTCAGGTACCGTTCACGTCGGGTTGGTTCAAATTCGGGTCGGGTCGGGTTCGGGTTAGGTACCGTTCACGTCGGGTTGGTTCCGGTCGAGTCGGGCTGGTTCAGTACGAGTTCTCTCAGCTCCGGGTTCGGCTCGGGTTCGGATCGGGTTCGTGTCTGGTCGGGTTGGTTCATCTCTGTTCATTTCTATAATCGTGCGGACGGCAGTTCATATGACACAATTCATGCAAGAAGAGATTATTATAAAATTTTATGTCATCCAGATGACCAAATACGGTGGAAGTGTAATTTCTAATTTTGGTACCAGGTATCCTTCTATGTTCTATCAAAGAATTTTCCCATTCCCAGGTATATTGTCGGAATTGCGAATTATACTTGAAATAATAACAATGGCTATAACGGGATAATAAACGACAACCAGATGTTCATTCAATTTTCAAACCTCTCTAAAATGAAAAAGTAAAATCAAGAGTTCTTTGAAAAAGAATATCGATTTAAAATTATAAGGAATATATATTTATTGAATGTTTGTTCAAAATATTTCATTGGCTATCGAAGAAATAATTATAGTCGGTTGAGTTTGAAATTCAGACCTATTTACTTTACTCGATATTTTCCAGTTTTATTATATAATTTACCCAATCAAAGGTAATTTTTATCTCTGTCTTTGATTTGAATTTTGTATAATTTCTCATTGTACTTCGTTTCGAAATGAGCTGGTATAATATATCAAAATTTGTAATAATTTTATTGGATTTTTGTCAGGGATGCGGCAAGTAAACTCACTAAAAATATTAGATATAACTTTACTACGGCACCACTCACTTTGTATCTGAACAAAATTTACTTCTCTAGCTATATCTAACAATAGAAAGACCTCACTAAAACTTTCAATAATCCCTTTTGAAGACTTGCATAGCCGTAGAGAGAAGTTTTCATGGAGATTTGCTTATGTATTTACATTATCTGCAAATTTGCAAAATTTATATTTATTTTAATATAAAGTGACTTCAGCTGATCTCTAAAAAATAATTGGGAGCTGAAACGGTCGATCTCTATCGAATTCAGTTCTTTTGAGAATCATCAACAAACAAAAATTTATTGACGCGCCACTGGAATACTATGTTTGACGGACTGATTTATAATTCCAGCCCATTTTGAAGCGAAGTATAGTTCGTTTGTGTGAAAAACAGATAAGAAAGTATGTAATAGAGCAATAAAAATAATGCTGGATTTAAAAAGAATTATACAAATAAATAAAATTTTAAATGGTAATGCTGATTTGGCTTCAAGCTTAATTGCTATATATGAAACACGTCCCTGCTTTAATTTCTTCTTGCGAGGTTGACCGTACATTTACCCTTTAAACTCATTTTTACTGATAGAAGGCAAAATGTTAGTTTCAAAAACAGTTATTGTATTATAATATTTACTGAAACAGGTTCATTAAAATACGTAGTTATAATTTAAAAACTAATGATATGTTACCGTGCGGGTGTTTACCAGACGTCAACACGTAAGTAATCATTTCTGGCGTGGTAAGACTATAGACATAGGTGTAATTCTCGTGTCATTTAAAATTGATATTAGTTTTTGTTTAGGTAAACAAAGATTTTTTCACTTCGGGTCGGGTTCGGGTCGAGACAGTTCATTTCGGGTCGGTACCGTTCAAGTCGGGTTGGAACCGTTCAGGTCGGGTTGGTTCATTTCGGGGCGGTACCGTTCAAGTCGGGTTGGTTCAGTTCGGGCTGGTTCAGTTCGGGCCAGGTACCGTTCGGGTCAGACTTGTTCATTTCGTGTCGGGTCGGGTTCGGATCGGTTCGGAACAGATATCGGTCGGGTCGGGTCGGGTTCGGGTCGGTTCGGAACAGATACCGGTCGGGTCGGGTCGGGTTGGGTTGGTTCATTGATGGTTACCGTTCGGGCCGGGTTTCATTTTTACAGAAAATGCGCATCTCTACTACAGATATCTACATCACTATCTACCTTAGAATATACATTATATTTATTGATATAGAATTTCGCGTATTGATTTTGTTAGATGTGCGATTTTTGAAAATACAGTTGCACCTCTATAACTCGAATTTCAAAGGAGCATAAAATTATTTCGATTTATAGAAACATCGACTTAAAGAAAAAATATAGACCTATTGTTCACATGTTTAATTTCGTACAAAATACATCATTCTAAAACATCCGAAAATGTGGTGGTGATATTTTATCAACTCTATACAAACACTCTGTACCAGAGAATATATATTGTGTCCTAACAATAAACTAAATATCATCATGCCTTATACCCATTAATGTTAGTAGTGGGGGAGCTACAGGAGTAATTTTAAATTGGTGAAAATGTTTGTCGGCTGTGGGGATCGAACTAGGATTCTTAGGATCCATAGGCCGATTTGATACCACTGATCCATTACCCCATAATAATTAGCATAAAGATAGATCTCGTAACTCTTCGGGGAATCCCAAAAATCTACACATATTGCAGATTGCATGCGTTGTGCGCGGTGAAATAAAACTCAACCAATCTTGCCAACCGTACACGAAGATAACATGCAAATATTGTACCAAAAGAGTTAATTTTATCAGTGAAAATTCGACTTCTAGAATATTGCGCTACTGGGACGTGTCACTGGCTTTGAATTACCGAGATTTTTGAGTTGAGGAAATTCGAGTTAGGGAACTAAAAAAACATGGCAATTATACAAAATGTACAGGAACACCAGAAAATCTCGAGTTGTGGAGAATCAAGTTATAAAGGTTCGACTGTAGTTTTATTATTATAAAATCAAGAATGACAAAAAAAATTATTCTATTTTAAGTTACTTATCTGAGTTGATAATTTTTTCAAAAGTCTGTACCACTTACAATTTATTGGTGAAAATTGAATGTAACAAGATAAATTGTAAGGTAGTAATGGCTTAAAGTTGTATTTAAATTTATTGAAGAATTACAACGACGTTTCGGCCAAGGTTATGGCCATCTTCAGGTCTAAATAATAACATTCAATAATTAACAATAGAAATGTTCTTATTTAGACCTGAAGATGGCCATAACCTTGGCCGAAACGTCGTTGTAATTCTCCAATAAATTTAAATACAACTTTAAGCCTTTTGTCCATTTCTACCTTACAATGTTACTATTGGCTTACTAAAATTATCGACTAGTAACAAGTTAAACTTTAGAAGTTTGCGTTTGAGTATTATATAGAAATTTGAAAGGAAATCTGCAAGTGAAGCGAGCTTTACTAAATCCATTTATATGAGTAATTTGTATAGTTTATCTGTTATCCATAGATTTGGGCATTAAGGCTTCTCGCTTAGTGCCTATAGCTCCGTCGCATAGTACAACGACACCTTTTCTGAGCAGCATCTGGTTCAATTGCACCATCGAGCAAACCACTGTACGTCCCTGATACCATAATTAGTAATTTCTGTGCTTTAATTAAAGCGTAATGATTGACATAAATATCAAGTTTTACGATGGAGCGTTATTTGATTGAACAGGCATTAATCTTGCATCCGCATGAGTTCATATTAGTCTCCATTTTTAATGATTCGAACTGGGACAGATGTCAGTAGTCTGACAGAATAATACTCGTACATCAATCAATAGCGGTATTTTTAAATGTACTTATATTTAGAATGAACTAACAGAACTCATTTTGCATGAGTCATAAGTTTTACACCAAAAAATTGCAAAACAATTTAAATTAATCAGTTTTATTATTAGGAAGAAGGAATGTTAAAGATGTTTCTGTCATATATCATAAGTTTAAAATATGCTCGTATAATAAATGAAGTTCTTTTTCCACTATGATTTAGAAAAGCACTCTTCTTATTTTGACTGACATGTCAATTCCTCTTTCTATTGATGACCTTTTTCTTTCAAGACATTTTCGTTTAACACAAAAAAATAAAATATTGCTTTTTGAATGACATTTTAGTTGAAATAAAATAACATATGTACGTCTGTAGGTAGTTTAAAAAATTGATATTGATTTGTATTTTTTACATTTAAAAATGATGTACGTACTAGAGAGAACGTGTAGGATTTGTTTCATGTATTGATTAAACATGATAGAAAATTTGAAAATATTTGTAGTTAATAAAACTATTTTATATAAAATCAGTAAATTAACTTTATTGTTATCAACATTATTTCTTAATATGTCTCATTAGTTACCTAGGGAAATAAAAATGACAAATATCCCCTAAGAAATTAAAGTGGTGTTATATATATATACCGTGTGTCCCAAATAAATGTTGGCTTAACAAGTGAAATTAGTTTTTTGTAGATAAAAACTGTCCGGCGAAAAATTATGCAACCACTTTTTATATCACAACACTACTAATATCCCTACATCTTATTTAATACAGATTATTTAATTTTGATAGCGTAATTTAATGATATTAATAAAAATATTTACTAATTTTTCGCCTACTCTTTTATTGCTATTAACGTAAAGTGCGTGCAATTTGTTTTAAATAAATTTATCTGTCACTGTCATCTGTCAGTGTCATTATGAATATTTAAATTTTTCTGTTTCTGACGAAATACACAGCTGTTTGTCTTGTATTGCACCCTCTATAATACTGTCTAATAATATTTACACAGTTCTTTACGTCAGTAGCAATAAAATTTGAAATGATTTGTATTAATTTCATTAAATTACGCTATCAAAATGGAATATTCTCTATTAGTATTGGCAGTATTGTGATATAAAATTTGGTCCCATAATTTTGTGCCGGAAACTTTTTATTTACAAAAGACTGATTTTACATGTTAACTGCCTATGCCAACATTTCCGTGGGACACACGATATATATATATATATATATATATATATATATATATATATATATATATATATATATATATATATATATATATATATATATATATATATATATATATATAATCAAATAAATGTTTAATTATTATTTTCAGTCAAAAAATAATTGATTACTAGCTTTCAATGGGTCAAGAGCTATTCGTAATCAAACTTTCAAAAAATCGGTTGGAAAATAGCGTTTTTAGGTTGTTTGATACCCGGTGTCTTTAACTTCAAATCATCATAACTTCGTTATTTTTCATCGAAAATGCATGTTCTACAGCTCAGTTATGCCAATGGCACACTGGTCGAGGAACAAAATGAGCATCGATGAGTTCCTCGATAACACAACAGAACGCACCCGTCATCGATGAAAAATAGAGGCGCCGCTATTTCCATCGAGGAGCCTCGATGAAACGATTATTGTCTCATTTCACACGTATCTTTGTGTCTGATTTCACGTTAGCGTGGGTTGTCATTTTGTTTTTGCTTTGTGCTAATCTTTCGTGTTTGCTTATTTTTATCAGTATTTTAGTTTTATTTACTATATTTTGTTTTTATATTAGTGTTTAATTTTCTTTTTATATTTAGTGTTTAATTTTCTTTTGATATTTAGTGTTTAATTTTCTTTTTATATTTAGTGTTTCATTTTCTTTTGATACTTAGTGTTTCATTTTCTTTTGATACTTAGTGTTTCATTTTCTTTTTATATTTATAGTGTTTCATTTTCTTTTTATATTTTTGCCTAATTTTATTTAGTACATTTTCGTTTTATAATTAGTAACACCCAGCAAGAACTGCTGCATCTCTTTCATCCTCACTCGAACTCATATCATCACAAAATATTTCTTTTAATAAAAAAACTGTATTTTGGATACACAACCTCCAAAAACAATAAACTATGGAAATATCAATTTAAAGACCGACGGAATAGGAATATTTCACTGATATTATTACCAACGTAATTTTTTTTTGTCAGAGAAATTCTTTGTATTTGTCATCGATGAAACAGAAAACCATGATTGACGAGTGCGTTCTGTTGTGTTATCGAGGAACTCATCGATGCTCATTTTGCTCCTCGACCAGTGTGCCATTGGCATTAGAAAAATACATTGCCGAAGTAATGAAAACTGCTATAGACATTTTTAAGTCGAACTCTTAAAAAACCCATGTTTTTAGACATCACCGTTCCAATGTATGAAATGCCTTGGCTTTGTACTATAATTCCAGTTGTAAAATTGTATTCTGTACCAGTTATTTTTATATTAAAACACATTAATCGTGAAACTAGCTTCGCTCGCATTTTTTAAGAAACAGATACTAAACTCGTAAAACACATGTTCCACACATCTATGCCATTATATTTTATACATTTAAATATAAAACGTGTTTTTGGCAAAGCTTGCTTCGTATTGTATTTTAAGCAAACAAAACCTAAATTCGTAGAATGAATAATCCACCAGCGCAAGCTTATTGGCAAAATTTGCATTAATTAATACTGCATTTCACGCTTTAACGGTAACAAGATATACGTTGAAGTCAGTGAGATTTGATCGGACTATCTGATTACGATAATAATTAGTTAAAAAACGCAAGTTTTATCTCGATTTGTTCGCTGGTCTACGATTATTTATAAGTGCTTTTTAGTTATTTTCTAGTTACTTTTTCAAATTTATTTATGTTATAGCTAATTACGTGCACTTATAGTTTAATGTTTCGGAATCAACTATTTTCATCATTAAAAATAATATAGTGGATTTAATTTGTTTTAGTAATTAAATTAGTAACACAAATTTGTAAACATATGTTAAAATTAACGTAATTTAATCTTGTGATGTGGGAATAATCATTTTGTAAAGTTTCACGCATCATTAGATACATTTATGCATGCGCGACCTGTCCTAATTAAATTTTATAATTCTGTTTTAAGGCACATAGGATTTGTGTAACACTAATAAATTTTGTACAATTTGTTTTATAAAATAAAACCTGGAACAACGATTTAAAAAGAAAAATTGTTTTTTAAAACTAAACAATTTCAATTATACTGACAAAACATAAAACATTTGTAAAAACTGTGTTTTTATGACTGTAAAATGTAGCCAATTTTGTAGGAACAAATCCTGGGCTAAACAAAAAGTGTTAAAATGCATGTTCACAAAAAATATCGATTGACTTGTAACTTTAATATCGAGAGCGATGTACAAAATGTTTTTCGTACATTGATTACTGTCACTCGCACTCATGTACAGACATTAAACAAACCATAATTAATTATTCATTGTTTTAGTCATATTTTGTAAAAGAAAAATCTGTCACGTTCTATAAAACTCTTTTTCAGAGTACAAACCGTCAAAAATAGAATATTTATAGTCTTCGCTTATAGTGAATTTATCTCCAAGCATAAAACATCGAAAAGATGTTAAGTTCGATGTCGACAAAGTGATCAAAATAATGTGAATTTGTGACTTCCATTCCGAATATCTTTTGGGCATATAGCAAACACGTAGAATTCACAAATTGCTTTGCATGTATTTTTAAGGCTATTTCAGATTGAAAGCATGCTGTTTGATAGCTCCTATTTAAATTTTCTTTCACATTCTCTTTCTTTCGCATACTTTTTCTTTTAGACAATGCGCACTACCCAAACGGAAAATATATTTCAAAATCATGAAGCCACTCTCCTTAATATATAAAACATCAGACAAGAATCAAGCGCGTTATAGCAATAACTTGTGTCTCGGAGATCCCTCATTCAATGCGATTGCGTTAGTATTCGAAGAACAGTATAAAACTTGTTTCTGTGGAAAAAATCACCTCATTTTCCTCGAATTTATTAGTACCTTATTAATGACTAAGGGAATATTTAATTCTGTACCGAAGCACTGAGGTTAAATTTTTCATTACGAATGAGGAATTTGTTTTTCGAGGCTCTTGGGCGATGACAAAAATAGCTAAGTTTTCTGAATTCGGAAAATGTATTGTCCAAATCAATGTTATAAAATTTGGACCAATTCTAGTTTTAGAAAACTCGTTATCGTGATATCAATTATTTCAGTTGTTGATAATGTTGACGTTGATGGTGTGAACAAGGATTACCCTTACAAAGTCTAAAAATAATTGTTCATTATTATGGTTGATTTTTCTCATAGTATTGACTATTTTATGGGGTATGTGGCTCAGTGGTACCGAGTCGACTTGTGGATTTGAGAATCCAGGTTCGATTCCTACAACCTTTTAATACATGAGTAGATTTGAGATTCTCGAATTTTTTGCCACTGAATTAACGGCATCTGTCATCTTCAAACAAGCTCACGCATAATTCGCGAAAAGTCGGCCACGAATTAAATCATCAATTCGACGAAGTATCCTGTATAAACTCTGCAAGGTTAGGCGTCCACTCTCTTACTGCCCATCTAAATGATATGGACTTTTAGTAAGACGTTTTAAAATGACAATAAAAAGGATACAAAAACGTCTTAATAAAAACGTTTTTTGACAGTGTAGCGAAATTTTAAGTCTAAATTGAATTAATTTTGCAAATAATTAATAATAATTACTTACGAGTTAATACAAAACTTTGCACATGAGTTTATTCTGAAAATAATTCATATCAACATGCCGTGTTCATGTTAGGATCCAGATTCACAATTCGAATATTTTGAAAATTCGGAATATTCCAAAATTCGAAAATTCGAAAGTTTGAATCTAAATTCGAAGGTTCAATAAATTCGAACAATCGAAGTCTCGAATATTCGTAAAATCAATAACCCTAGTTTCTACGTTTTGGCTATCATGATAATTTGTATAAATTTATATTTAGAAAAAATAACGATAAACTATAAATGTATAACAACTATATTAAATTAAATTTAACTTTAATCTATCATTCAACAAATCTGTAGTTTAAAGATTTATACTGATATTGCACAATCAATCGCTACTAAAATTTATCTGGTGCACATTTTCTGATTATAATTTACGTAATTGTTAGAAGTTGATTAGATAACGTAATTTCATATTACTCGTATTGATACTGAAATGCAATATTAAATAGTTGGCATTCTGGCTTTATTATGTTTAAAGGTGTTAAATTGGTGCCGTTTCGGCCTAGAATTTAGGCCATTTTCAAGCAAGTTACATGTTACAAATTAATTTAAAATTCAATAAACTTAAATACGTTTTGCAGTATACACTGCAATAGACTGGTTTTCAGTCTAACCTACAACTAATAACTGGTATGTGAAGGAATGCTCATTTCTAATTTAATGCATTAGTTGTATTTGCGCATTCATTAAGTAAGTCTTAGATGTTTTGTGACTGCTGTTATTAGATATTTAAAACACAGGGTCCGCTTAAAAGTGAGGATGTGAAACGGCAGTTTTGTTTGTTGTTCTGTCTGTTTGAATTGTTTAAATTCCAAAAACAACTATAAACGCATAAACAAATTTAATATTACACAAATAGTCTCTGGTATTTCTAAGTTTTCATAAAGCTAAATTCCAGGAAATACATTGCAAAGTCATCTTTGTGGATTTAATCTAGCAGAAATTCGAAACATAAGAGAATGAGCGGAATATAAATCAAACAACCACCCATAGAGAATGGCGCACGAGTGATATTTCATACCGAAGCAGCAGCGTAGATAGACGCAGACGCAACTAATTGAAACGAAACTTTCCTAATGGAAATGCACTCAGATTTACTGGTACTGCTGTAATATCTTGTAAAAATATGACAAATGAAAACTTTAACAAGATATTTTAAGTAATTTTTGGAACCTAGAGCAGAGCTCAAATTTTTACTACCTATAAGAAATGTTACTTTTACTTTTTGTTAATGTGATATATTATTTTTACAAAGTTAAGCGAATTGCTATTGGATACACACTATAATATCGTGACAATAAAACGCAGCCTTAGGATACATGCAATGCGAGTATTAGTTGTATTCCATTTGCCAATTGAATCAGATCTGACTTACACGTATTAAAACAGGTCACTTATGTATTTCAATTACTTCGATAACTTTATTTCCAGTACTAGATATACTCTTTCGGATTTAGCTTAAAGTAATACACCCCAATAAGTAACAATTTGCTTAATTTAGTTCATTTAGTCAGGTTATCTGAACTGATTAAAGTGAATAGGTGGCAAATGGAACACAGCTCATGCCACTTAGTACAGTGTTTTTAAATGTTTTAATAGGCAGATTTTCTTAAGAATTATATTCTTACTATATATATATATATATATATATATAAGTTATGTTTCTTGATTTAGAAACGTAAATAAAAATAAATTTTTATTTGTTATCTTGAAGTACAAAGTTTTATTCAGATTTAGATGTGATCAGTACAAGAGACAGTTCTTAACTAACTATGTTCAATGTTAAAGTTTACAAGTTCAGTATTAAGGTAGTTTAATGTTACAATGTGGGAAATGAAATAATATAGCTTAAATAATAATATGATACTGCGGCGTCAGCGTCTGGGTGGAAGCGCGTGGCCTTTTAGTGTATTTGGCAGGAATGGTGGATTCTAACTCCTCCCTCCTTAAATTTGGGCTTCATCGGGTAGTTTCGGGGTGGACTGCTCGACTGAAGACCTTGGTTGTGGGCCTTGGTTGGACTTAGACTTTCGGATCTTTTTCTGCAAATAAACTACGAACAGGCTAATACTAGTAATGATTAGCAAAACATATAAAATAATAATAGGGTAGTTTATGTTGCTGGTAACTTCGTCTTGAGTGATGTCTTCATATTTGTTGATTGGTAGTTTCAATTCTTGGATTGTATTTAAATCGATTGTTATTTTTGGTAAGTGTGACATGTTGAGCTGAATATCATAGATTTCGAGGATGATCGGCTTGCCATAAGTTTCGTTGTTGAATGTTAATTTTTGATTTTGAAATTCTAATTTGCAATCGTCTTCTTGAATGAGGAATATTCCTTGTAAATGTTTAACTTCATCGCCTTGTTTACAATACGCGTTGATGGTTCCGGATGTCGGGAATACGGCTACGAATTGGTTTGCTTCTTCTAAAACTTCAATATGATTTCTTTTTATGTTAATTTTAATATATTGACAGTTTTTGTTGTCGTTTTTCAAAATAATGTTTCTTTCGCAAGAGTCATCTGGTACTTCATTGATATTATTGGGACACTGATAATTGTTGTTCCCTTTTGTACATAAGTCGTTCAGAGATTTTATATGACCGTTTTCTGATTTTAAGAAATAGTTTTTATTTGGAATTATTGTTACAAATTCAGATTGATATTTTGTGGGGATAGGTAAAATATGAAATAAATTGAATTCTGTTTCGTAATTAATAGGAATTTCGATAAAATAATTGATTTTATCTGATTCGATTTTACAGTTTACGGTTATCATTTTCTCTAATTCGGGCATATTTTTAGGAATTGGTTCAAGGGGTAGTTCATTGTTATAAAATTTATAAATTTTGTTTAACTCTACAAAAAGATCGTGAGTTTTAATTATACTAGGGTGCATAACGTGGAGTTTGCAAAAAGTTAGTGAGTTTTCTATATCTTGTAACACATTTAAAGTCATCGTGAATAGCGTGTTGAATTGAGTATAAATATCGTGGATGAATAGTTTATTCTGATTAAGGGCTCCGCTGACAACGATATGCAATAGTTGCTCGATTTTTGATTTAAGAATGTTTTCATTTTGTTTAATTGTCTCTAGGGTTTTGTTAAACTGCTCTGTCAACTTTTGATTGACTGAATATTGTTGCTTTAATTGGTTGTTTATTTTTTGTTGATTATTTTGTAAATGATCTAGAATTTTTGAATAACGTTTTTCGTCTTCAGCATCCAAGTTATCGGTTACTGTTTTTATTATAGATCCTAGTCCGTTTACTAAACCTCGTTTGTAGCGTGAGTTTTCGGGGTTAAGAATTAAATGATTGATTTTGTCATCAATTGAATTTTGGATAAATTTTATAATTTTATCGTTGTTTTCGAACTCATTCTTTGTGTCATTTGTGATTGTTTGTTTAAGTTGATTGTACTGTGTATTCAAACTATGGTATTGGTTGAAAAGTATTTTTAAATCATAATAATGAAGGAATGTGTGTTTAGTCTTTTGTAATTTGGCTAGTCCCAAATTGAGTGTTAGTAGTCCAGGGTTGTGTGTAATGTCTTTTATGTTTAGTCCGACGGTGGTCGTGACGTAGAAGGACCTGGAAAATTAGGGTCTTTATTTATTTTTCTTGGTCTTTTTATATTAGATAAGTGTATTTTCGGTTGCTTTTTGTCTTTGGGATCGGTTACAATTTTTGCAGTTTTTAGATCTTTATTAATTGTTTTAATGTGTTCTTTTTTATATTTAACGTTTTTTGTTTTATTAACTTTTTGTTTATTTTCGACATAAATGGTTTTTGGTATTTTAGGTAAATTTTCACGGTTTTCATTTAATTTGTTTATTAAATTTATTTTACTGTTTTGTATGTGATCATTAATGTTCTTATAAATTAATTTAGTTTTTTCTTTGTGATTTTGCACATAGTCTTGTGTAACGTGTTTTTCTAATTCAACATCAAGAGGTGAATTTGTGTCTAAGTGACCGTTCGTTATTTCTATGGGCTTTAAGTTTGTTGAATTGTGGGTTGTATTATTGTATGCCAAAATTGCGTACTGTACTTTGTTTTCGATTATGAAATCTTTCTACTAGCCAGCCCATTTGAATTTGGATGTTGAGAGCTTATAAAATGAATGTCAATTCGGTGTACAGATAGTAATTCTTTTACTATATTGTTTTTGAATTCTAAACCATTGTCTGAGATTAGTTGTATTGGAATTCCGTGATGGGAAAAATATCTAATTAGTTTGTTACTAATTTCGACAGCATTATTTGAATCAACTTTATATGCTTGAGCATATTTTGAGAATGCGTCAACAATAGTAAGGAATTTATTATTCTCAAGACTGAGTGTGTCAATGTGTAAAGTGTGGAATGGTTTACTAGGTGTTGGTGTAACATTATACTTTGGCTTTACTGGGTTGCGCTCATATTTCGAAGATAAGCACACTTCGCACTGGTTTACATAATCTGTAATTGTTTTTATCTGATTCGGCCAATAATAGATGTTTTTAATTTGATTGTGAGTTTCATGAATTCCGCGGTGGTTTGTCTTCCCTTCATGATATTTTTGTATCGTTTCATTTATGTCGTCCTCTTTAACTATGTCGATTAATTTAGTGTTAGATTTTACAAATTTAATTTCAGAATTTTTAAAATGTGTCTGTAAGACGGTACTGAATTTTTCATAAACAGGTTGTTCAAAATAGAGATAGTAATTTACTTTGGGTACAATATATTCTTTAACGAATTTAATTACATCGTTTTCAAAGTTATTTTTTGATAATTGGACATGAATTCTCATTTTATCTATATGAAGTTTAATTATTTTAGGTTTACTGGGCGAATGTGGAACTTCCGAAAATATTATTTGATTTTTTCCTATATTAACGGGACTTTCGGTAATAGGAATACCGATAATAGGATGTTCAGGATTCGAGTGTACAGTTGCGTCAGAATCGTCATGTTCTTCGATGTCGTTATGTGTTTTATCGTCGTGTTCAACTATTAAAGATTCGTTATCAGTCTGAGTGTTATTTCCTAGCTGTTTATTAAAGTCTTCCATGTATTTAAAGAAATCGTCACTGTTCGTGTCTTGGGTGTCGTTTGTATTAATTTCGATATCAGGCGGTTTGTTAGTGAGTTTTGGTGAATTTTGAAAAGGATTTTCAGTGGGTGGTGGAATGCGACTTAAGTAGTGTGGACGCGGCTTTAGCTGATGGTACTGAATTCTTATCTCGCATGCTGGGGTCGTTATCTTATCGTTTACTAGGTCAATGTTTGCTTCTATTGTTTTAAGATTGTCAAGTCCTAATAAAATGTCAAATTGATCATGAAAGTTGAACAGGTGATATTTAAGCATTATATTTTGTTTTTCGAATAATTTTGAACAGGGTAGAATTAAACTAAAATTTTCGGTAGATGTACCATGTGCGGTACTGATTTTAAAAGGATCATTTTAATTTTTATTCTTAAAGAATTTATATGCGATATTAGGTTGAATAAAAGATCGTGTACTGCCTGTATCAAGCAAAACTTTTAAATTGTATTCAGGGTAAATAATGTACGGTAATTCGCTTAGGTTGTTAGTTAAGTTCATTAGTTCAAATTCATTTCCGGGGCTGGTAATTCTAAAAAATGATTCGAGACCGGTTCTTGTTCAATTTCGTGATTGTCATAATCTAAGTCGGGTTCGTAAATAAAAGGATTATTTTCATCGTCATATGACTCGTTGTATTCTGTAATTTCTGTATTATGCAATTCTTCGTTCGGTCTTGTTTGTGTCTGTTGAAATGGTCGTGTGTATTGTTGTGTTCTAGGTTGATTATTGTAATTTGATTGACTTGGTCTAGGCATGAATGACTGTCTAGTACTAGTGCTCATTGGGGTAGGTTTTGGGAACCGTGCGTGAGGATTTGGTTTAAAGACATTTTGTGTAGGCGTCTGAGTTTGAATAAAAGGTTTATTTATTGGATTGTGAAAATATTGATTAGGTCTATAGGTTGATTGCGGTGTGGGTGTGTATCTGAGTTGTGGTTGTTGGTGTCTGTTTATGTGTGGTGGAATGAATTGTTTATGTTTTTGTGGAAAATTTGATTGTTTTTGGTTAATAGTGTCAATCTGGAAGTCATTAGTGAGCATGTTAAGTGCGCTATTTAAATCTAGTGGTTGTTTTGTACGCATTAAAGTTCCAATCGGTTCTTTTAATCCGCGTAATAAATTTCTGAGAGCCTGATTTTTAAAGAATTGATTTAAAACTATCGCTTCATTTTCGTTATCAGCAGCAGTGTGATTTATTATGTACGATGTTATAAAATTGAGTACGTCCTGTACTCTGTTATAAAAGTCAAAGGCAGATTCATTCTGACTTTGCTTTAGTTCTGTTAACTCAATGTTTAGGGTATATAAATCCCTTTTGTCTGAATAAGTGTTGAGCAGAGCGGCTTTAACGTCTGCCCATGTATTTACTGTGCAACTAGCAATATTAGTTGCTGCTTCGCCTTTAATTTTAGACATTATACTCGACATCAAATATTCGTTTTGAAAATCATTCGTGTCGGTTGTATTGTAGAATTTGGTTACTAACTTTTCACATACTTGCACGAAGCGGGGCAAGAGTTTGTTATCACCATAAAATTCTGGGATCATGTCCAGATATTCACGTTTTAAAACGGGAGTAGTCATTTTAATTAAGTTTAATTGACTGATTTGATTTATAAGAGTTAAATCTATAGGATCACTATTTATAATATAATTTAATTGTGAGTCAGAGGAACTATCTGAATCTGTATCTGATTCGGTATCTAAATTTATTGAATGATTATCTCTGAATGACATAGGTACTTACAAGAACATGAAGATCAGTTGGTCCATCGGTCGATCTGCGGCGATTCGCTGATGATGAAGTGGACGGCAATTGCAGAGCTCTGTATTCAGCAGGGCCTGGACAATAGAGTACGATGTTCGCTCGGCCTCTAGTTGTCTTCTTACACGTTCACTGGTTGGTGATGGAGCACAAATCTTCTATGTTGTTCGTTGTTTAATAAATCGTTAAAACGAACCGAAATTACTAATATTTCGTTTAAACAATCCTACCATTGACTGCGCCAGTTATGTTTCTTGATTTAGAAACGTAAATAAAAATAAATTTTTATTTGTTATCTTGAAGTACAAAGTTTTATTCAGATTTAGATGTGATCAGTACAAGAGACAGTTCTTAACTAACTATGTTCAATGTTAAAGTTTACAAGTTCAGTATTAAGGTAGTTTAATGTTACAATGTGGGAAATGAAATAATATAGCTTAAATAATAATATGATACTGCGGCGTCAGCGTCTGGGTGGAAGCGCGTGGCCTTTTAGTGTATTTGGCAGGAATGGTGGATTCTAACTTATATATATATATATATATATATATATATATATATATATATATATATATATATATATATATATATAAATAAATAAATATATAATCACGCCTTCTACCCATTACTGGGTGTGGCACTCTGCTAAAGCAGATCTCGGTAAGTGATATATTTTGCGCGTGAAGTGCGGTTACCAGTCGTCAAATCACGGCCCCCAAACATGTTAGTGGTGGAGGAGCCACAGGGATAGCTTGTTCAAATTATGAAAATTTGTCGCCTGTGGGAATCGAACCAGGGACCTGAGGATCCACAGGCCGACTTCATACCACTGTATATATATATATATATACACCGTGTTAACATGTAAAATCAGTTTTTTGTAAATAAAAAGTGTCCGGCGAAAAACTATGGTACCAAATATTATATCACAAAACTGCCAATATCCCCACATCTTATTTAATACAGATTATTCGATTTTGATAGAGTAATATAATGATAATAATAAAAATAAATCCTAATTTTTCGCCTACTATTTTATTGCTATTGACGTAAAATGCTTGCAATTTGTTTTAAAATTTTAATCTGTCACTGTCATCTGTCAGTGTCATTATGAATATGTAAATTTTTCAAAAAATTTCTGGCAAAGTATTCAGATATTTGTTGTACTGTGCCCTTCATAATAAATTTTTATAATATTTATGCTGTTTTCGACTATTAAAATATTCAAGATGACAGATTAAAATATTTAAAACAAATTGCAAGCACTTTACGTCAGTAGTAATAAAAGAGTAGCCGAAAAATTAGGAATTATTTTGATTAATTTCATTAAATTACGCTATCGAAATGGAATAATTTGTATTAAATAAGATGTAGGAGTATTGGCTGTTTTTTGATTTTTTGCCGGATACTTTCTATTTACAAAAGACTGATGTTACATGTTAACTGCCTATGCCAACATTTACATGGGACACACGGTTTATATATATATATATATATATATATATATATATATATATATATTAGGGTGACACTAAAAAATCCGAATCGCAGTTTTTATCGAACGTCTCTGCTGAAAACCTTTAATAATGTATAAAAATGATTCCTTGAAAATACGTCAAATTTATTTAATAAATGAAGACTATATAAAGTGGCGGTGTAGGAGATCGTGAGCCTTCTGATAATATTTTGATACCCATACCTATATTTTCGGGTATGCTGAACATGATCCTGTACTTAGTTTATCTCTCTGGTCCATAGTTTTTGAGATACGGGTAAAATTATACGGTAAACCGTGAAAAGAAAAAGAAAATTTGATTTTCGAATATTAAATATTCAGTGAAATCGGGGCTTAGTGAGACGCTACAAGCTCGGGACTTATGTCTTCGGGCATGCTGAACATTATCATGTACTTACTTTGTCTATATGGCCCGTATTTTTTTGGATATGGGCCAAAATATAAAGAAATAAATAATTAAAAAAATACTGGTAATTGGATTTTTGTTTTAAATTTTTTTTTGTTGTAATTTCAGTAAATAAACAAAACATTATTATTTTTATTTATTAATATTATTTATTTAAATTGAAGAAATTCTATTCAATTCGCAAAGTTTTGACAATTTGTTCCTTCAAACATTTTTTGGGAAATAGTTTCCTATTTTCTATTACTGTTTGTAAAAGGTCCTGAAATTGGTCCTCATTTCTGGTTATTAAGCCATTGTAATTTTGCGCTAATGCAACTCCACGTTCGGCAAGGTCATTTGTCACTTGTAAATAAAGACCCGTCGCTGTGGTGTGATGATAGCAATTACAAGAAAGGACTGCAGAAAGTCAGTGGTTTTCACAATACTAGTAAAATAACAAAATTTAATTATTTTTAATTAAATCAATTTACAATAATTACAGTTAATTATGTTTTAAAGATATTGATATGTAAAAATAAGTGTATCACATACAATTCGGATATATGATAATTATTATAAAAATTGATCAACATTGTTGCCTTTCTCTGCTGCACGGTGAATGAAAGACTAGAAAGTTTCATAGAAGATAAATAACATTAATTTACTCATTACACAAATTAATTATTAACAGTTATTTATGATAGATATTATATTTAATTTTTAAGTTTAACATAAAGATCCACCCAGTGGAAGTAACAACGACAAAATTTTGACTGGGAACATGAAAATTAATTTTGTGATATGAAAAAAAAAACTCTTGATTTGTAATCAGCATATCAAACAACGTATATCCTTAACGTATGTACCCGAAGTTATGAAGCAACCTGTATATAGATATAGTATATATACGAATCAGGGTTACCGTAGTAAAGTTTTCAGTTTACAGGTAAAATTCAATACTAGGTTTCTTTACCATAATAACGGTAAAACTGTAACTATGGCGAAACTGTGATCGCATCACGAATCTTTTACAGAAATTACTATTGTTCATCGAAATTTTTAGACTGACTGAAAAAAATTGTCTGCCTCTTTTTTTTTTTGAGGAAAATTCTTTGTTAAGACGACTTCAACGATAACATTGCTTTTCCGAAGATTGAACACAGAAAGAAATAATATAAAGCTTGTGTAATCTGAAGGAAACCAGGAAAAATATAATTGTATATTTACTTTTTTCTTTAAGATCATTTGTCGATTTAATTCCCAAATACGAATATAAAAAAAAATTATTTGATACTTATGACATATTTATATCTTTATAGAACTAACATCTAATTTGAAGAGACGTTGAATTCACAAAAAAAAATAATAAAGATCATTATTTAGATGAATAGGAATATTTTTTCCACTATACCTAAGATATAATAATTCTATAATATTATTTTTTAAATACAGTAAGCATCTCTCATATTAAAACAGCGTATTTAAATAGTATATTGAATGAAAGACAATTGCTATTATGATCCGTATTGTAATATGAGTACAGTTTGTGTAACGAGCCGCAAGCAAATTGCGTAAAGTACGATTATTACAATTGATCATACTAATTTTCCTACATTGCATTCATGTACTTTTATTAAAAAAAATATATTAAAAAAAAATTCAACGTGGTAATACTGACAGATTCAATAAATATTGGAAATTTACCTTATTTTGACATATTCTAGTTAGGTTGGAGCTCAAATTCATAATTATCTAGGTTATGTTATAAAACAAAATACCTTTAATTTTTGATAAAGAAGTATTTTGCAGTTTAATATAGTTATTTTATTTCATATAAAAATATATTGCAATAATTTTACATGAGCTGAGCAATGACAGCTAAAGCGACATTTTTTCAACTAGAATACTCAACAACTTCACAGAAAATATCCCCAAAAACAGATGTACAAAATTGAATGTAGCTGTGTTTTTGACAAAAGCAACTGTACCAAATTCACTTTGTAAGCGCGATATAGGAAAAATATATAAATTGTTTATATTTTAAGCACATGTCAAAGGCATACTGTTGAAATTTGAAATTTATTTGTCGTGTCCTACACGATACTTTTGCTCTTAAAATTTTGATAAGCTCTGTCATGCTTAAAATTAAATATACATAAAAACAAGGAAGAAAACTTTTATGTTAACAAAGGAAAGGTTCTCAAGATTTTATGCTTGGAATTTTAAAATATAAATTTGGTTTTTTGCTTTTCTGTCGGATTATTGCATATTTTTTTTTATATGTGGTATGAAGTCGGCCTGTGGATCCAGAGGTCCCTGGTTCGATTCCCACAGGCGACGAATTTTCATAATTTGAAAAAGCTATCCCTGTGGCTCCTCCACCACTAACATGTTTGGGGGCCGTGATTTGACGACTGGTAACCGCACTTCACGCGCAAAATATATCACTTACCGAGATCTGCTTCAGCAGAGTGCCACACCCAGTAATGGGTAGAAGGCGTGATGATATATTTATTTATTTTATTTATTTTTTTTATATTTTTCAAATAAATCAAATATATTGTTTGTCTTTTTTATATAAAAAAATGTGAATCTGGTGCAATCAACAACTGATTCTAAAAATAATTTCAAGCTTACTAGTTATTTATTACTTCGAATATAAACATCAATTTACTTTTCAATAACTTATTTTTAGCAGGAATTGGAACAACTTTGAACAAAATATTTGTGATAGGAACTTTGTCATATACACTTAATATAAAAAATAATGTTGCAGCAATAAACTTAACTATTCTGAATGTTTTCACAGGGTTTGTGTTACCATCATCTTCTATTACATAAGATAGAATTTATTTATACAGGATATTTGTTGTAAGAACTGCCACTTTGAGATATATAAGAATTTTGTATCACTTCCGGTTTTAGCGGAAATAGAGTTAACTTTAAATCTATCATAGATGATTGCTTTTAAAATATCATTATTTTACTACAACCATATTTGAAAAGGGGCGACGATTTATTAAAAAAAAAAAAATGAATAAAAATCCATTAAATATAATAATATAGAGAGATACGAACATATGTCTGTTACGTGAAAATTTGTATCTCTCAAAAAAATGTGGAATATTGTTTAATGTATCGCATTTTTGACCCTTTAAGTTTATGTTTATAGTTAAAGTCATATTAAGTCAGCTGTTATTCTACTGGAATCTATTTAATCCCACATAATTTTCTTTCAATAAATACTTGATTCTGGAATATGTCATTATAGCATTCAGCGATTTTTATAGTTACAAATTAGTAAATGTCTCTTTTTTTAAACAAGTTTTTGCCATTGTCTGCCATTCATTTCATTCAATAATATAGGAGTTTAAAATTGTCAATTTTAAATGTAATGTTTAAACTCAAAGTAAGAATTCGTTGTACTTTATATTATAAGCTTTATTTTTCTAAACTCATTGTTACACACTTGAAAATAAGCCCAATTACGGCCAAACGAGAACAGGATTCTTAAAGTATACATTATTAGTAGCACTTAATCGATGATAAATCTTTATCCCGGTTGTACTGCTCGGGCATATTTGATCAAAAATTAATTTTTATTGTCAATAAATATTTGATTGTTGAATATACCTACCTATCTTTCAACGACTTTGATAAATATGTACTGGTAATTATATTTTTAAAAAGATTTTTATTTATCTTTGCCACAGATTTTAATCAAAAGGACTTATGTATTGTTCGCGCCAATATGATCCAGATTGAAATAAATAATTGTTTTTCATTTATTTACAGGAATAAATGGGAGAATATTATTTTATAATTCTTTAGACAACCCACAATTGTAATGTTAGTACAAATTTTGATTTGTCGCAGTGTCAGTTGTAAAAATTAGCGATAAATGTAAAATCTTAATGCACATTCTAAGTGACATGTGCTTAAATACAAATTGCGATGCCACAAATTCAAAACAGTTAACAAGGAACACAAGTTGATTAGAAAGAGATAGAAAACGGGTTCAACCTGCAAACCCACCAAAATAGCTCGAGCAATAATCCTCAGTTCGGGAAATGTTCTGGATTACTCAAAACGTGCCAGTTAAACAAAAGTAACCCACCGAGTTACTTTAAAAATGCCAAATATATATGGCCTCCATAGAACTGCTGATGGTAACTTACATTCGTATGATTACTTTTTTTTATTTATGTAGGCATAATTAATTAAAATACTGTATTATGTTTTCCATAAAGTTTGTAATACTGTATCATTTGTATAGATTTTTTGTCCTTCACTAACCTAAAATTATAATACGTAAACTCGTAAAATGATACGGGTCATATTACGAGGGCAGGGTGAAAAGTCCATGAAAAATGAAACAAGAAATTATTTATGTGGTCAAAACATATTTTATTTCTCAACACAATCTCCTTGTAGCTCGATACATTTCGCCCTTCCAAATAATACGATTGTAACCTCAATTGGACGACCAGAACGTTCGGCGTCCTTTGTGGTCATATTACCACAACGAAAATCAGTAAACCACTTGTGAATCGTTCCAATCGATGGTGAGGAGTCCCCATAATGTTTAACAAGCGATGCTTTGGTTTGCGTAATGTTTTTTCCACGCAAGAAATAATGTTTAATCAAGACGCGAAATTCACTTTTTTCCATGTTTTCAAAAAACTTCAAGGTTGCTTGCTTTCGATGGGTGTCAAAACAGAACTGAATGATATATCAGTCTGAAAATTTTAATGCGTTCTAGTTCAAGATGGTACATCACAAATGTCACATGAGATTTGCGATCGTGGCGCCATCTGTTTTATTTTTCAGGGACTTTTCACCCTGCCCTCGTAACCCGAACATCAGAAGTGTATACTAAATTCGAATCGAACATCAACGTTAATAAAAACTATAATGAATTTTATAACTCCGAAATTGATATAACAAATAAATTAATTTAAACCTGAGTTTTCGTGGTATGTGCTATCATTGGTCATAAAATTGAGTTGTTTAATAGTTTTGTAGTTATAAAATTAATAAAACATACCTTTATATTCCAATATTAAAATGGCTAACATGATCATTATGTACGACCAAGCTAATGGAAACGCACTTCAAACGCCGCGTCTTTATGAAGAAACTTACCCAAATCGTCCAATGCTCTCACCAGGACGATTTTCATTACACAAATATTCTGCCGCTAGTGGGCGACCGAGGACAATAAGTCCCGAAATAAGCATTAGAAGTGGGTGTCAGTGGTCCAATTGTTTGGAGATCCCTGCATTCTCAGCTTTTATATCCGTACCAATTTCAACTGGTGCAAGCCCTTAATCGTTTTTACTTGATATTCTGGCTTGACAGCCAGAATAGAATTTTGTCCGTGGGCTTTACATCCGAATGTCGATAATCTAAAATTCATTGCAAATATTCTGTTTACAACCAGCCTTGTTTGACTAAAAATGGAATATTTAATTTTCTTTATAATCATGTTTGCTTAGATGAAAGTCTTCACGTAGTCATTGAAGCGTACTATCAAGGGCGTTTTAGTCTCATTATCTGACTAGACATTGAAGGAGGTTATTTAAAAAAATAAAATAATTATGTCATCACGCCTTTTATACACTATTCAAGTGACATGCCATCTAGCTTCATATATCTACAGTAGCGGTCGGCAAAAATATCCGATATTCGAATCCGATCCGAACCGAAGTCGGATTTTGGATCGGATCGAATCACAACTCTCTCGGATCGGATATATATATATATATATATATATATATAATATATATATACATATATATTTATATATATATATATATATATATATATATATATATATATATATATATATATATATATATACATATATATTTATATATATATATATATATATATATATATTTATATATATATATATATATATATATATATATATATATATATATATATATATATTTAAATAAATAAATAAATATAACATCACGCCTTCTACCCATTACTGGGTGTGGCACTCTGCTAAAGCAGATCTCGGTAAGTGATATATTTTGCGCGTGAAGTGCGGTTACCAGTCGTCAAATCACGGCCCCCAAACATGTTAGTGGTGGAGGAGCCACAGGGATAGCTTTTTCAAATTATGAAAATTTGTCGCCTGTGGGAATTGAACCAGGGACCTAAGGATCCACAGGCCGACTTCATACCACTGTGCTAGCCATCCCATATATATATATTTATATATATATATATTTATATATATACATATATATATATATATATATATATATATATATATATATATATATTTATATATATATATATATATATATATTTATATATATATATATATATATATATATATAAATATATATATATATATATATATATATATATATATATATATATATATATATATATATATACGAGGGCGGGGTGAAAAGTCCCTGATAAATGGAACAAGAAATGATTTATTTGATCAAAACATATTTTATTTCTCAACATACTCTCGTTGTAGCTCGATACACTTCGTCCAACCTTTTTCTAATTTTTCGATCCCTTCTAAATAATTCGATTTTGGCAATTCTTCAAAATAGGCGTTTGTCTCAGCGATGACCTCATCGTTGGAGTCAAATCTCTTTCCGCCGAGCCATTTCTTCAAGTTTGGAAATAGATAAAAATCGCAGGGGGCCAAATCTGAAGAATATGGTGGATGACGAACCAATTCGTAGCGCAATTCATGCAATTTTGCCATTGCGACTGCGGAGTAAACTTTGTCAACAGAAAGCAAATGCGGCATCCATCTGGCATATAACTTTCTCATATCCAAAAATTTATGCAAAATGTTCCGTACCCGTTCGGTTGAAATGCTCACAGCCTCAGCCAGCTCGTGCACTTTAACTCGCCAATCGTCCAATATCATACCATGGATTTTATCGACGATTTCTAGCGTTGTAACCTCAATTGGACGACCAGAACGTTCGGCGTCCTTTGTGGTCATACTACCACAACGAAAATCAGTAAACCACTTGTGAATCATTCCAATCGATGGTAAGCAGTCCCCATAATGTTTAACAAGCGATGCTTTGGTTTGCGTAATGTTTTTTCCACGCAAGAAATAATGTTTAATCAAGACGCGAAATTCACTTTTTTCCATGTTTTCAAAAATCTTCAAGGTTGCTTGCTTTCGATGGGTGTCAAAACAGAACCGAATGACATATCAGTCTGAAAATTTTAATGCGTTCTAGTTAAAGATGGTACATCACAAATGTCACATGAGATTTGCGATTGTGGCGCCATTTGTTTTATTTTTCAGGGACTTTTCACCCTATATATATATATATATATATATATATATATATATATATATATATATATATATATATATATATATATATATATATACATATAATATACCTTCAAATGTTTAGACCCTGTATAAATAAATTTTGTAATAGATCTAAGTTTTCCAAAAATCCTGAGAGTTAATTTAATCCCTCCTATTCTACTTTTATTACAAGTCGTAAGTAATTGCTTAATTTAGTCTTATTTCATAGGAATGCCTATCTACAGTGCCAATCAATCAAAATATTGACTTTTAGTTTGTAGAATTGTAAAATATTATACTATTTTCTTCATATGGTTTAATATATATTTTTATCATGTAGGGCCTACACCATATTGTGTGTATATTAAATTCGAACCGTATGGCAGAGTTCTTCACAAGAGAATTAAAATACTTTTATTGGTTGATCAAGTTGGTAAACTTTTATGTCAAAGTGCTTCTAATTTATTCTTTTCAAGAACCCTTGATCGGTAATCAAATCAATAAATACTTTACTTCGCCGACATGGATTTCTGTACAATACACTCCAGAACCTAAATGTAGTATATCTCTTTTCAGAAGGTGTTACGCATAATTGAGTATTATCTGTGGCAAGCAGCGAACGCCGACGCACTGGAAAATACACCAGCGCTGCTTGCTGCTTTAATACAAATCCATTAATCTAGGATTGTCCATTGTGCAGCTCCGGATACGACGACGTGGCTGACTCCCGAGTCGGGTATATTCGGATAGGTTCAGTTGATTCGAATACGCACTTTAAATGGACAAGACTCTATTAGGATTTGTGATTACCTACAGCAGAAATTGTTCGCAAAGGTACCTAGTTGATGAAATTTCATTTACGAACATGCGTTTCTCGTTTCAAATTTTATTCGATCGTAATTCGTTCGATTGGTTAGAGAATATTGGATTTTTAGAATAAAATAATATGTTAGAAATATCTCGAAAGGAACTGAAATCCTGAAATTTATGTGTTACTCTGCACCCCACGTTTATTTAAGAATATACATATCACTTTGTTTAGATAAATTTAAACGTTACAAATAATGAAGAAATGTGTTAGTATAATACCTTTACTTCTTTCAGAAGAACGGTAGTATATTGAAAAGTTTTACAATTGATCATTGTAACAAGTGTTTTTCGTACTATTTTTTCTATATCGCAGTCATTTACTTTTACATAATTTTTTTTATTAACATAATAATAATAAAATATAAAAATGGAGTTATTGGCAGATTCAATAAACATTTGAATTAAAACAAAAGACAAAATGTCTATTGCGAAGTGGAATTGAGTCTTAATAAATAAGAAAAATAGGAAAAAAATTTCCATCACTTGTCTCATAATTCCACAGAGGTTTTACAGCACGTTTGCATCAACTTCTCAGGTCATCAACAAACGGCTGGTCAGTTCAGCTTTAACCATAGACGCGTTTCGTCCTTCCGGACTCATCAGTATGGTGCGATCATTTATCCAACTAGATCAACTAGGAAATAGTGGATTGTGATACCGACTTAGCTGAACTGACTGATGTTAACCTATCTACAACGGTAACATGACATGAGAGCTATGAAGCCACTCGTGGTGCCATCTACCGACAAAATCGCAAACTGCTTGACAGCTATTGAAATAAAACAAAAGACAAAATGTCTATTGCGAAGTTAAGCGATTTATTAAGACTCAATCCCACTTCGCAATAGACATTTTGTCTTTTGTTTTATTTCAATAGCTGTCAAGCAGTTTGCGATTTTGTCGGTAGATGGCACCACGAGTGGCTTCATAGCTCTCATGTCATGTTACCGTTGTAGATAGGTTAACATCAGTCAGTTCAGCTAAGTCGGTATCACAATCCACTATTTCCTAGTTGATCTAGTTGGATAAATGATCGCACCATAGTGATGAGTCCGGAAGGACGAAACGCGTCTATGGTTAAAGCTGAACTGACCAGCCGTTTGTTGATGACCTGAGAAGTTGATGCAAACGTGCTGTAAAACCTCTGTGGAATTATGAGACAAGTGATAGAAAATTTTTTCCTATTTTTCTTATTTATAAACATTTGAAATGTAATTTATTTTGACATTTATTCGTTAGATTAGAGTTCAAATTTATAATTATCTAAATAATAATATAAAACAAAACACATTTAATTTTTAATATAGAAATGTTTTGCATTTTAAAATAATTATTGCAATAATTGTACATAAGCTGAGTAATGACAGTTAAAGTGTGGGATTTATGTTTGACATTTTTACAACTAGACCACTCAACAACTACACAAAATATATCTCCAAAAACAGTTGTACAAAATTTAATTGTATAGTACTCTTTTTGACAAAACCATTTCCACATTCACTTCGTAAACACGATATGGGAAAAAATATTTCTATCGTCAGTCATCTCGTATACGCGTATAAGAAAATAATTGCGTGTTTCATTCTTATAGAAGAATTTTAGTTTTGCAATTTGAGCTTAACACTTGACTTCCTTGGCATTCCTTTCATGGACTAAAATTCGTTTATTTTGATTACAACGAAATAAAATTAAGACATGGTTGCATAAAGTAATGGTAACTTTGTTGTTAACAATAACAATAGCAAATGTGACACCATATTTTACATATTATCCAATTTTTATGTAATAAAATAAGTAGTATTCTTTAAACTAATAATTATTTGTTACATATATTGTTTTACCATTGTTATTTAACTATCAACAAGCATTTTAATGCTGATATTAATTAATGTTTTAAAATATTGAACTGCCAAAAATTTTGATGTTTCTTAGATGCGTTTTTTTTTTAATCTAATGGTTCAAATATCGGCTACATGCATAATGTTTATATAGGTAATGCTTTTTATAACAAATAAAAGTATTATAATCGACAATGAGAAAATTTATTAAATTTAAAGTGTGAATTTATATCAATGAGAGTTTAGTATGTCATGAATTGACATTTGTTATATAAAAATAAATTGTTTACTTTTTTCCTCGTAAAGCTTGTGCAAATATGTCTGATTCACCTGTTATTTTCTTTTAAATAAGCCTCACAAAATACGGAAAGCTGTAAATAACACAGTAAATAATTTTAGTGTTTTAATAGTTAAAATTTAGAATTATAAAAATAGGTATTTTTTCAATTACTTTGAAGCATGAGTGCGTAAAATCAAACTATTGTTTCCACAGTAATGTCAACGTTATTTTGAATGGTGCGACTACAAAAATAATATTCTCAGGGCGGCAAGAAATCGTTTATGACAGGCAGCGGAAAGTTATATAGGTAACCATGGGACTGTGTTTATAGTTAGACTTCCACCTAAAGAATGGCGCTGATAGTCTTTATGTGAAGACATCCATTTTAGATAACTGCAATATCGGCAATCTTTGGTTACTAGATTGTTCCTGTAGTTGTCATTTGTAAATATTTCAAATTTTTTAACCTGTCAAATATCCAATTAATTTTTATTTGTGAAATAATGTCATAAATAATTTTATCAACTAATATCAATTGTTGTGTAAAAAACTGCACTGCTACTGGCAAGTAAGTGATCATATAATAAATAATATTTAGATGAGAAAGTCATAATATATTTTCAAGTTCACAAGAGTTGGATAAAACTGCGATTGAAACAGTTTAAATTATAAATAAATTGTATATAGGTGAATATTTTAATAAATATTTGTATTATAATAATGAATTTTTATTTTATGTAGTTTAAATAAATATATATATATATATATATATATATATATATATATATATCATCACGCCTTCTACCCATTGCTGGATGTGGCACTCTGCTAAAGCAGATCTCGGTAAGTGATATATTCTTGCGCGTGAAGTGCGGTTACCAGTCGTCAAATCACGGCCCCCAAACATGTTAGTGGTGGAGGAGCCACAGGGATAGCTTTTTCAAATTATGAAAATTTGTCGCCTGTGGGAATCGAACCAGGGACCTCAGGATCCACAGGCCGACTTCATACCACTGTGCTAGCCATCCCATGTTTAAATAAATATAAAATAATAATAAAAATTACAAGCTGCCTAAATATGCATATCGGGTTGCCTATATACATGACTTTAATTAGACTTCCACTACTCAGATGGCGCAAAATACAGTCCCAGTGCGTAACATGGCAGTTTCTTATCTATAGTAGTATATTATGATCTGTGGTTAATGATATTGTTTCTAAGACAACTATTATTGAACAATCTTTTTTATTAATTAATGTGAAATGTAACAGTAAATGACAAATGTCAAATGTTGATTTTAAGAAATAAAAGTTCACGACTGTAGAAAAAATAATATTTAACACACTTTGGCAACGGCCATTGCAAACAATGATTGAAATAAAATAACCATTCCAGCTCATAATAAACTAATAAACCGCTTATGTCGAAAAATTGTATAACAAAACAATAAAAATGTCTTCAATAACATTATTGTAATACATTTTCTCCAGATTTGTGGTTTATTATCTATATTTTAATCATATAAAATTAAATTATTATCATTTTGAATATTATAGTGGCTATCCTCTTTTAAGAGATATTTGTTGTTGAAGAACTGAAGTAGATTAATTAATTTTTAATAAAAAAATATTCGAGAACCTACAAACAATTATAACATACTAACTACATTCCATTTGTTATTTGGTTCACGTAAATCAGTTCAGATACATCAAATCATATGACTCACTAAAGTAAACTGAGCAAACTGATCCACATGGGTACTGAATCCGAATCAGTAAATCTGGTATCGGGAGATAAGTGAGAAAGTAAATAAAAAAAAAAAATTATCTTGTTCATAAGTGTAAGCTAGATCTAATCCCATGGCAAATGAAATAAGCCTCATATTTTACATATGCAAATATTATACTCTAAGGGCCAGTTTTTCAATCACCGATTAATGTTAATCATGATTAAATGGTTTCCATTATTATTTAATCATGATTAATACGAATCGAGAGTAAACCGGCGATTTAAAAACTAGCCTTATACAAGCAATTCTTGTCTGTATGTGTGTTAATGATCTCGAAATCGGTTCTACCGTTTTTGGTGAAACTTGACATTCTGTTTTAGAAAACGATCTAGTTAAGTCTCATCCTCTGTGAAATTTATTGAGTACATAATTTTGAAGGAGAAACTTGGGCAGAAATTCATGAAAATTTTATTATTTAAAATATAGCAATGTAAATATATACTTTATGACAATAAATCTAAGAAATCTATTAAAATCAAAATCAACTAGATATCACGAAATGCTTTCTAGATAATATTGCAAATTCTAATGATAATTAGAGGAAAAAATGTTTCTTTTATATAAAATAAATAAATATATCATCACGCCTTCTACCCATTACTGGGTGTGGCACACTGCCGATGCAGATCTCGGTAAGTGATATATTTTGCGCGTGAAGTATGGTTACCAGTCGTCAAATCGCGGCCCCCAAAGATGTTAGTGGTGGAAGAGCCACAGGAGTAGCTTTTGAAATTATGAAAATTGTTTGTCACCTGCGGGAATCGAACCAGGGTTCTCAGGATCCACAAGCCGACTTCATACCACTGAGCTAGCCACCCCATATATATATATATATATATATATATATATATATATATATATATATATATATATATATATCTTTTAAATACATCTTAGTTTTTATTTTTCATTTTAATCTCGCGAAGCTCGGTATTTCAGATATTATACCTAAATATACAAATATTTTCTAGCCTGCTTTATTTATTGTAATTACTGTTAATCTCATATTAAACTAAACGTTTAATTTACAAATTTTTCGAGAAATAACATAACAGATTAAATTCTGGGGAAAATTAATTTGAGAAATGATTATCTGTAATGAATGTCTAAACTTTGAGTCCTTATTTCTGGATTTATCGTCCGCTCTTCCGCAAGAGAATGACGCAACATCCGTTTACGCTAATGAAATTCCCGGATTGCATAAAATGAATATCATATTGCCATAAATCCACTTTAGCTGTATCTAGTGCGTAGTAAAATAAAAAAGTTTCTACTTTATATCACAGTCACTTCATTACTGTATCTCTTATTTACAGAATGAACCCAGGCGCCCAAACGAGTCTTTTCATCGTGCAAGCACCAGGAAATTAAATAAAACCCTCCACTGACGACTAGACTTCGCAGCAATAAATTAGATTCTGGATAAAGTTAAACACATGAAGCCCTATAGACAGTGTTCGTGTTTCATTTAAGTTTTTACGATTTCTGATTTCATCGTTGAAGAAAATGTAGCGAAGTATAAGTGTTGAAGAAATATCCGACGAACAATGGAACTGAATATCACGGACTTCAACATTACGCAAGAGAACGGCACAACGTCGTACGATTATTCACAGAGGATTGAAACATATTTAGTGCCAGTGCTGTTCGCCATCATCTTCATAGTGGGCGTGCTTGGAAATGGGACCCTCATCATTGTATTTGTCAGGAATAGAACTATGCGGAATGTACCAAACATGTAAGTAATTTACTTTGTATCTTTCTCTAGTATGATCTTAAAAATATACATCTCATTCAATCAGTGCCGGTTTTACAAATTTGCAGACCTAAGGTGGAAGGATATTAGAGGCCAGTGGTGGGGGAGGGGGGATTATATACCATATAAAGGTATCCAGAAGAAAAAAATTAGTACATAACTGTAAATATAATGTATATTTATATTTAAAAAATCATAAAATGCAAATAGTCACGTAATGACAAATTTTGAATAATTGCACCTACACTGGATTAACAAAATTATTATTATTCAGTCAGTATCTACATGAAGCTAAAATCATAGTTTCGTACTATAATAACATAAAATTAAAAATTAATTATAAAATGCGAAATTTACATTAATGCAATTTCTTTTTTCTTGATTTTTCTTTGGCGAACTTTGAAATTACATCATTACAATCAATGGATTTCTAAATCTCTGCCTCTATATTTAATATGGTTAGTGATTGCAATCGCTCTTAGGACATGGTCGAGCGTAGATAATTTTTTACTCTTTTTAAGCATGAAAAAGATCGTTCAGCGGACGCATTAGATAAAGATGCGTTAAATATATTTGTAGAAGAGTCATATTTGGAAATGTTGCTTGTAATCTATTTTTATGTATATATTTATTTTTTTTTGTCTTGAACGTCGCTGGTACTGAGGGATTGTGTGGAGTAGCCTGTGCACGTTGCGCTATGCGACGACGCTACATACTACTGCTACTGCCACAACGCGACTACACAGTGCTGCCACATGTACTTAGGTATAATATATAACTAAAATACAAAACAATTCGTTGCGGAAAATAGTAATTATAAAATTAAATTTTTATTTCGCATAGTAATTGTACATGAATTTTTTATATATAAAAATCGGAGGCCTCAGGCGGTCGCCTCATCCGCCTTGTGGCAAAACCGGCCCTGCATTAAATCATTTTTCTTGTTTTTTTGAGTCTCCTTGACACAAAATAAATTTCTATTAATAAAATATATGTTATTCTTGAAGATATCATTATAACTTTCAATAACTTTTAGAAGTTAGTAATTGTGTTTTGAAGAGATTTTTTATTTGTTTCATTATTAACTAATGATTTCTTTCTATTTCTACTTCGGATCAATATAATCCACTTATAGTAGCTTTATGACCTAATTTGCTTTTTTTATACTTTGTGTTCAAAATAATTACATTATTGTACTGGAAACAGTTTAATAATAAATAATAAAATAATAAGTAAATGTATCATCACGCCTTCTACCCATTACTGGGTGTGGCACTCTGTCGAAGCAGATCTCGTTAAGTGATATATTTTGCGCGTGTAATGCGGTTACCAGTCGTCAAATCACGCCCCCCAAAGATGTTAGTGGTGGAGGAGCCACAGGGGTAGTTTTTTAAAATGGTGAAAATTGTTTGTCGCCTGTGGGAATCGAACCAGTGTTCTCAGGATCCACAGGCCGACTTGATACCACTGAGCTAGCTACCCCATAGTGATAATAAAAATAATAATAATAATAGAGATCATTATTATTATCATTAATTATTTGACAAGGTTTCCAGATGTCACATAAATCTTTAGATTTAACTCCGATATGATATATAATTGAAATTGCAATATTTCTATAAAACAAGTAACATAAATTATAAAAAATAGTATATTGCAATACTAGTGAGGAAAGGATTTTATTGCAAAACGAGTACGAAAGTACCCAATGGTAAGAGTTTTGCAATGACCCTTTCCCACGTGTGTTTAAATGTGAAAATAACTTCTTTACGTTTTCGTTAATAAATACAAGAAATTTAATAATTATTTTATATAAATCAAAGGTGTTGTATTTCCAATGCATATCACGTGTCCTTAGTCACCACAAACAAAAATAATAAAGTACGAGTAATTTTTTTTTAAAAAGATTTTCCTAACTCAATTTAATTGTGCGAATTTACAACGTATATGTAGAAACCAATAAAATCACTAATTTGTTTGATAATTAATCAATGAAATGAAAGCTGTTTTGATAATTTTCCACTAGTGAAAGTAATAAGTGATAATTCTTCACTACAATTAATTTTCCTTGGTTATCTATAAAATAAATGTAATTTTCATAAATGTCAATTGAAAATAATCTATCTAAATGTCAAATTTTCGATTTGGAACTGCTTCTGCAGAAGAAATTTTTATTAAAATGAAATAGATCGTTCCAAAAAATACCAAGAATTTAAATATTATTCTTGTTAAATTCTCACGCAAAATATAACTTGTAATATGATATTTGTCAGATATTTCTTATTTTGACATGAATTATTTAAACCACTAGTTACATATTCAGGTATCTAGGCATCGTTGAAATGAAAAAAATAGTTTCTTTGATAGACTTTTTTAATATTTTATCCATTTTGAACGTAAAAAGTTTGTGATATATCTCAAAAATGTGTACTAGAATAAATATTTATGTACGTGTCCGGATAGACATTGAAAATATTTTTCTTTCTTATTTCAAACATTTTTCGAGATACGAATATATATCAGATTATTTGCTCAACAGAACGTTTTCCCTTATTTTTGTTGTTTAACTAACGGTTTAAATTTGGCGGATTAAACTTGGGATAACCTGTTTATTAATATGTTGTATATAAAAATAATTGAATAACTCAAAAATCATACTTGTCTCTGGCAAACATAAAATAAAATAATTTTAAGTATATTTATTTCACCAATGAATTCAAAATTACAAAACAAGCTTGGCAAACTAAACGTTACATTTAGGTGTTTGAAATTTCTCTTTGGAAGTGTATTATCTTAAACTGTATTTTAGATTTCATTCCAATTTAAATTTTATTTCACTATTTGGAATTTACACATCGTTTAAATAAGTGAAAAGGTACTTTGCAACCTTATTGGTAATTTTCAGAATAATGTATATACTGTGCGTTTTATTTAACGTGAAACATCAGATTTGCAATTTCCATAGTAATTAAATGACAGCAATAGACGCATTCCATTTGCCATTTGGATCAGATCTAACTCATATTTACTGATCCAGATCACTTATTTGTTTCCCTAGATTACTTTGTTGATTTTTTTTAGTACCTACAAGAATGACTTATTCTAATTAACTTTGAAGTAATTAACCTCAATAAGTATACCAGTTTGTTTAATTCAGTTCACTTAATCATGTTGTCTAGTTTAACTGAAGTGATTTAAATGAACCAAGAGATAAATGGAATACAGCTATTTATGGGATGGCTAGCACAGTGGTATGAAGTCGGCCTGTGGATCCTGAGGTCCCTGGTTCGATTTCCACAGGCGACAAATTTTCATAATTTGAAAAAGCTATCCCTGTGGCTCCTCCACCACTAACATATTTGGGGGCCGTGATTTGACGACTGGTAACCGCACTTCACGTGCAAAATATATCACTTACTGAGATCTGCTTTAGCAGAGTGCCACACCCAGTAATGGGTAGAAGGCGTGATGATATATTTATTTATTTATTTGTATAAGAGCGTTCCATTTAAAGTAGATTGTGAGCTATCATTGTTAAGTAAATTTACTTGTCAATCAGAGCTTTTTTGTTACTTCTAAATTAAAATCATATATGTAATTAAAGAAAAAGTGCAAATTATACAATGATATGATACAAATACTAGCCTCAGATAGGTATCTAATTTGTTTCTTACATCATTTCCTGTTAAATTTTAAGAGAAAAGGTTGAGTTAAACATAATCGTGAAAAGAAAAGAGTAAGCTAAATGTGGTTGATCTTAATTTGATCAAGTATTTAAGTTGGTAGTTGCTTATAGGTCATAAATAATAATAATAAACAATAGTACGGGTTGTTTATTCAAATAAATATCAAACGTTTCGGCCATGAAACACTGGCCTTCATCAGTGACTGAAAAAATATAACAATAAAATCATAAGTCACCAAATCATAAAAGAAGTTGGATATAATCAGCACTCCAAAAATTGTAAGCTTGATGTGGTTCACCTTAATTTTATCAAGTATTTGAGTTGGTTTTTGGCTTAAAGGTCATTATATCCAACTTCTTTTATGATTTTGTGACTTATGATTATATTGTTATATTTTTTAGGTCACTGATGAAGACCAGTGTTTCATGGCCGAAACGTTTGACATTTTATTGAATCAACAATTGTGTTGATTATTATTATTTATAACCTATAAGCAACACTCAACTCAAATACTTGAAAAGAGAAGAAGAAGAAATAATATTTTAACGAAAGTGAAAATAGTTACTGGTACGTAATAATAATACACTATCTACGAAAACAATAAGGCAAGATGCTCGTGTAAGCAGAACCACTGTATGTACATCTTATTAACGCAAGAACATTTTAAAATCGTATCATTTTCAAAAGCATCAAGTATACAACCTAAATTGACAGGTAAATTTACTTGATAAGACAGAATGTATTCTATTCTAAATGGAACGCCCGTATATATTGCTGTCATTTACTTACTATGGAAATTGCAAACCCATGTTTCACGTTATATAAAACGGTATTTATTTATTTATGTCTTTCCAGTTCATTATTATTTGTTAATACCATACAAGGTACATTATTTAGTTTATAATATCCTAGAGCATTATATGATTTTTAATAGGCTCTAGATCATTAAGAGTGACGTTACTATGATAATACTGTAAAAAACTGGCATTTCTTCTATTCAATACAGTATAGTAAGTTTACATTTTATGGTGGAATTCAAACCACTGAGAGACTCAGTCGTAATTTTTTAATTGTCAGTGAGATTTTTTCTGCAGATTCTCGCTTGTGACATGAAATTGTACCTACTGGTCTGCGATATATGACTGTCCATTAAGCTGGATTTATAATGAAGTAACGCAAGAAGCAACGCAAAAGTAGTAGATAAGGCAACAAGTTAAAACTTGTGATTTAAGTAGAATCATTTATATTGAAGTAAAGCAATCAGTAATGTGAAATAAGCAATGTAAGAGATGGTCAAATTTCATCTTTCTAAGTTACTTTACCTAACATTTCTTACCGCTGGCCAATCAGTAGTGAGCGTTTTAAACTTCGAATTGTAATCTCTAGTACCGACCGTGAAATATCAGCAGTCATTGTCAAACATTTTGAATGATCTAAATTTTTCAAAAATGGAAAGAGAAGTAATATAATTTTTAAAGGTCAATAAAATTCTGTATGACAGTTATTAAAAGATTTTAATTTTTTTAAAGAAAAAAACAACAATTGTAGAAAACATTAGGATATCTTCTGAAAACAAACGGCAAGTTTTTGAGGTTATATTAATATATTAATAAATTTTGGTTTGTATTTATTTTTTTAGCTGAATATGTCCAACATCGTTGGAAAATTATAAGAGACAGGAAAGAAATTGTAACATACCTCTGATTGGCTAACTGTATTAAGTTCTGCTTCTCAATATAAATCAGTAATTTGCTTGCGTTACTTTTTACTTTGCTTTATTTTACTTTACCTCTTACGTTACTTTGTGGCGACAACATTCTTGGCGTCACGATTCCGGACATTTCATCCCTAGTCAAACGATCACGTGAACACCAGATGTCGAAGCATGGTAATCACGTGATCGCAACGTGACAGCCACCCCCGCATCCAAACCAAGGGGAAAGAGACAGGAAGAAGGGTCCGCACTTCTGACCTGGACGACCAGTCTACTTCGGCCCTGCGATCGGCATCAACCCGTCTTTTGTTATTTTATTACTATTCTATTATTTTATTATTGTTATTATTGTTATTGTTAGTGCGGTATTAAATAAACTATACACAAGTTACTTCGCTTCGTATTATTTCGACCGCAACGATACTACAAATTGGTGACCCCGACGTGATTTACGAGAATCACATAGCTCAATAAAATATAGTGAATAGTTGCGAAAATACGATATTCAAAATGACCGGTGACAGTAGTGCTAACATCGCGCGCGTGAGTGTAAAGGTTCCACCGTTTTGGGCCGCGAAACCCAGCCTGTGGTTTATACAGCTCGAATCGCAATTCGAGGAAGCCGGTGTAACTACAGATGGGACAAAATATAATCATGTGGTCGGAGCTCTGGACGCTACTCATATGGAAGAAATAGAAGATGTCCTCATCAATCCCGGAACTGGTAACAAGTACGACAGGATTAAAACGGCTCTGATTAATCGCCTGTCCGAGTCACAAGAACAACGTATCCGACAATTCCTGGAACGCGAGGAAATCGGAGATCGCACACCATCTCAGTTCCTGCGGCATATTAAAAAATTAGCCGGCGCCACGGTAACGGAAGAATTTTTAAAGTCATTTTGGCTTGGACGTCTGCCGAACAACATGCGCGCTATCCTGGCCGCGCATTCCGAATTGACGTTGGATAAGATAGCGCAAACAGCGGACAGGATTCAGGAGACTCTATCTTCCTTCAGTCAATGTTCGGTAGTTTCAACCCGTGAAGAAGAGCTGCAATCTACGATTAAGAATTTAAGCTCTACGATACAGGATTTAAGCTACCGTTTAGCGAAGCTGGAGAAATGGCGGGATTCGAAGGCACGCGATCACACGCCATCGCGCCACCGGCGGGAACGAAGCGCGTCGAACGCCCGGGAAACATCAGAAGATGGCGACTGTTGGTTCCACCGTACATTTGGCGCCAAAGCAACGCGATGTCGATCTCCATGTGCCCGCGCGGGAAACGAATAGGCCGGAAGTTGACTGCGGCGATCAACGACGGCCCTACACCTCGCCGCCTTTACGTCAACGATAGAATTACGAAGGTGTCGTTTCTCGTTGACACAGGTGCTGACTTATGTGTTTTTCCGCGTAATAAGACGCCAGGTATTCGACCACGAAGTGCTTATCAGTTGTACGCGGCCAATCAGACAATAATAGCGACTTACGGAACAATTACGCTTAATTTAAATTTAGGATTACGACGGGATTTCGTGTGGCGGTTCGTTGTAGCCGACGTAGAGAAACCAATAATCGGTGTGGATTTTTTATCTTACTTCGAACTTTTAGTGGATGTGCGAAACCGCCGATTATTGGATAATACAACGAATCTAGTGACGCGCGGGGTACAAGTAAAAACAATGATTAGTTCAGTGAAAATGGTGAGAGTGACATCCGAGTTTGAAAACATTTTACTCGATTTTCCTGAGCTGACTCGACCGCCAGGTACAAACAGTACGGTGAAACATAGCGTCGTACATTATATTCACACGACGCCCGGCCCACCTGTGTTTTGCAGACCGAGGAGACTCGCGCCAGATCGACTGCAAGCAGCGAAGAAGGAATTCCAACTCATGCTTCATGAGGGCATCGTGGAACCTTCCAAGAGCTCCTGGGCCTCCGCGTTGCACCTGGTGCCCAAAAATAACGAGGAGATGCGACCCTGCGGTGATTACCGCGCATTAAATAATAGAACAATACCAGACAGATATCCAATCCCGCATATAGAAGATTTCAGCCATACGCTCGCCGGTAAGAAGATTTTTAGCACCATCGACCTGGTGCGAGCGTACAATCAAATACCGGTAGCAGCTGAAGACGTGGACAAGACCGCCATAATAACACCGTTCGGCCTCTACGAATTTCCACGTATGCCATTTGGTTTACGGAATGCAGCGCAAACGTTCCAAAGGTTTATGGACGAAGCACTCAGAGAGCTGGACTTTTGTTACGCGTACTTGGACGATATTTTAATTGCATCCCGTGACGTCGACGAGCATAAACTGCACGTGCGTTTATTATTTCAAAGACTTTCGGACTACGGAATTGTGATTAACCCTGCTAAGTGCGTGTTCGGACAAAGTGAAGTGCGATTTTTAGGATATTCTGTGGACAAAAATGGCACAAAACCACTTCCAGATCGGGTAGAAGCCATCTCAAAGTTTCCGCAACCAAAAACAATTAAAGAACTCCGTCGGTTTTTGGGAATGGTGAACTTTTACCGTCGATTTATCCCGGGCGCCGCGAAATTGCAACAGCCTCTGAACATATTATTGCAGGGTCCTTTAACGAAAGGCAACGCGCCTGTAGAGTGGACAGCGGCAGCCGAGACCGCGTTCTTGGCTGTAAAAAACGGGCTTGCGGACGCGGCGTTGCTAGCGCACCCAATTCCCGGCGCACAGCTGGCAATGATGGTGAACGCGTCGGATTACGCCATCGGAGGAACGCTACAACAACGGAACGGTGACGCGTGGCAACCGCTGGCGTACTTTACAAAAGCGTTGACGGCAGCGCAACAAAACTACAGCGCGTACGACCGCGAATTACTTGCCGTTTATGCAGCTGTCAAACGTTTCCGTCATTCGATTGAGGGTAGACCAGTGACCGTTTTCACCGATCATAAACCGCTAACTTTCGCCTATCTTCAAAAACCGGATAAATGCACACCACGGCAGTTCCGGTATTTAGATTTAATAGGCCAGTTTACAACGGACATACGTCATGTGAAAGGTCACGACAACAGCGCAGCCGACGCTCTTTCTCGCGTTGAAGAAATCACCTGCGCTGTTGACTGCAAAACGTTGGCAACAGCCCAAGATGGCGACGAAGAGCTAAAAAAACTGCTGCAATTTAATGACAACGAACTGCAGATGAAGAAGATCCGGTTTACAGACAGCGATTGCGATTTGTACTGTGACGTGTCGACGGGCACGGCACGCCCTTACGTCACTGCAGCGCTACGGAGACGGGTATTTGACAGTCTGCACGGTTTATCACATCCGGGAATACGCGCCACACAGAAAATGATAACGCGACGCTACTTGTGGCCGGGTATAAATGTGGATTGCCGCAAGTGGGCACGAACTTGCATACGTTGCCAGCGCGCTAAAATATCACGTCACGTGACGACACCGGTAGGATCCTTTACCAACGACGCAGGACGATTTCACCACGTACATATCGACATCGTGGGACCACTTCCATCGTCGAGAGGGTTCCGCTACTGTCTGACGTGCGTGGATCGCGTCACCAGGTGGCCGGAGGCAATTCCACTGGCGGATATTGAGGCTGCAACGGTAGCAAGAGCTTTCGTTGAAAACTGGGTGGCAAGGTTCGGTGTACCACAACGAGTGACCACCGACCAAGGACGCCAGTTTGAGTCACGGCTATTTGACGAGATGAGTCAATTAATAGGCGTAACTCATTTGCGAACCACAGCGTACAATCCAGCGGCCAACGGAATGGTGGAAAGATTTCATCGACAGTTCAAAGCGGCCATAAAATGCCACGAGACAGAGGCATGGGTCGACGTGCTTCCCATTGTTCTGCTCGGCATGAGATCGGCCCACAAAGAAAGTTTGAACGCTTCCACGGCGGAGCTGGTATACGGATGCACAATTCGACTACCTGGTGAGTTCTTTCTGTCGCAACCCTCGGAATTAACAACAGACTTTGCGCGACAACTCCGAAGTCGAATTCGTGCAGTGCGACCAACTCCAGGGACACGGCACGGCAATAAGAAAATCTTTGAATTTAAAGATTTGCGAACCGTGCAGTTTGTTTTTCTTCGCCATGACGCTGTCCGAAGACCGCTGCAACCGGCCTACGACGGGCCGTACGAAGTTCTAGAACGAGGGGACAAGAACTTTACGCTGCGTATCAATGGCAGAAACAAGCGAGTTTCTGTCGATCGCTTGAAACCAGCGTACGTTCTGTCGGAAGACACACCCCCGTCCGGCTCTAGCAGCTCAAGCACGGAAGACACCCCATTGAGCGACGAGCAGATAAACGCCGGAACGACGTTGCAACAAGAAGAGGCACAGAACAAATTCGCGACACGATCTGGGCGCCGTGTGCGATTCACGGACCGCTACCAAGCTGGATTTTGAATTATAATTTGTTTTTGTTTTTTTGTTGTTGTTTTGTTTTTGTTTTTTTTTCTACGTTAGTACTGGCAAGGGGGTGATGTGGCGACAACATTCTTGGCGTCACGATTCCGGACATTTCATCCCTAGTCAAACGATCACGTGAACACCAGATGTCGAAGCATGGTAATCACGTGATCGCAACGTGACAGCCACCCCCGCATCCAAACCAAGGGGAAAGAGACAGGAAGAAGGGTCCGCACTTCTGACCTGGACGACCAGTCTACTTCGGCCCTGCGATCGGCATCAACCCGTCTTTTGTTATTTTATTACTATTCTATTATTTTTTCATTATAAATCCAGCTTTAAAGTTCCGAAAGTTCGAAATTACGTTATTATTTATCTACGCAAGTTTTATTTCGATTTTATTTGTTGGGCTATGTAAGGCTAGCAAAAATATGCAAAATATTCTTAAAGTTTTATACGTCATACTGTTTGTTATCGTTTCTTAACTTACAGCGAGTAGAGACGTGGTATAATTAATTTTTGAGAAATTCCATTCCCGACGCCCATTCGGATATAACTGAACCAGAGAGAAGATATAGAAGAAGGGAAACTTTATTTATTACAAAATTTTAAACTAACCAAGAAAAGTAGGTACATGTTCAACAAATTAATCAATCGTGTACTGTTAAAATAATTATATGTAATATTTAAAGACGAGCTATATTAATGTATAAAATATTAATATTCATTAGCTTGAATTTTAGTAGTGATTTGCGCAAGACAAATCAAATTGTAAGAAGTTACAGAAACCTCTACGCAAAGTAGGGTTCTAATACTGAATATTCATAAAGTACTAACATTGTCAACTTGTATAGATTAGTAACAGTTTAAGATTAAAATTATACCTAAACTTTTCCTATAAAATTATTTGAAAAGTAAAGCATCAAATTTCTGTATCGACAAATGATACCGTAGAACGTAATGTGATATTTCTTTGTAATTGTTTTGTAGAAGAAATAAAGTTATATTAAAACAAAGCCAATAATAGTATTGCGGAAGAAAAGTTTTCCAGAAAACAAATAAAACTCATATATACAACGAAGATATTGTTTCGAATAAGAGAACGAATAATTGATAGCTTAATATAAAATTGTTTTTTCGCATTTACACAATAGAAACAGAAATAGAAAATAAATAGCACACTTGGCAACTTGCAGTATATTTATTAAAAAATTAAAGACGTTGTAGCTTATGAGCTACATATCATATAATGTAGAAATTAAACACAAGTAAAGGTAACAGAACTAGATTTTTTTAAGTTGACCGAAATTTTTGTGTTATTAATTTACGAAAAAATGCAAAGTAAAGAAAGTTTTTTGCTTGATTTAAAACGCATATTTCAGTTGTTTTAGTTAGCTTTGAAATATTGACAAATGATTATTAATTCCAACTACAGATAAAAAAAATGAAAATCCAATTTTTTTTTAATATTCTGTACACCCATGCATGACACATAAATACTAAGAAACTTTTCTCTAAATTTTGTATAATATTGTATTAAATACTTATTTATGTACCACGGGTAAAATTAGCGTTTCTGGAACGAGGCATGTTATCAGCACGAGGCGCAAATCATGCCATGGGCTAGAAACGATCATTTCACCCGTTACACAATGATTCAAGTATAAATGAAGTAGGAAAAATGTTGATAAATGTAAAGTGTTAATGTTTGAGAAGAGCGATTTGGTGACTGACTGCAATGTTTCTGTGAATGGTGTGAGATTGGGTCAATTGAATAAGTTTGTATACTTGGGTAGTATGTTGTCGACGGATGGACGTATTGATCGTGATATAGAAAGAAGAGTATCTGCGGGATGTAAGGTATTGGGTACTCTGAGAACCTTTGCTCGAAATGTGAATGTATCCATAGATGCTCAATTGAGTGTGCATAATGGTGTTTTAGTGCCTACATTGATGTATGGTAGTGAATGTTGGGTGTGGATGAAGAAATATGAACGTCGTGTAACTGCTATGGAAATGAGGTATTTGCGGGGTGTATGTGCATATACTAGAAGAGATCGTGTCCGGAATATATTGATGCATGATGAATGTGAAATTGAGAAGAATGTATCCAGTTCTTTCTCATTCTTTTTATTCATTCTCTGATCTTACATAAAGTATTCAACTGCAATTGTAAGGACTTCACTTTCAAAAACAAGCTTAGAGCGACACTCCCTGCCTTTCTTATATTTTAAATCGTTTTCAGTTCTTACATAGAATGTTTAACTACAATTGTGTGGAATTCATTTTCAAAAACAAGCACAGGGTATCATTTCCTTCCTTTCATATATTACTGTTTTGTGTGGAATTTTCTTTCATGTACAAGGCTATCGCTTTCATCTTTTCTACTCTTTGTAAATTCGTTGTTAGATTCGTTATAAGATTCATTGTTTGAGTAAGCGTAAGTAATTTGAGATGTTTTGCGCATATGTTATGTATGTCGAAGAAAGAAGATGAATAAAAAGTGAATAGGAGTGATTTGCTTTGTGATGCATAATTTCGAGTGTGATAAGTAAATGATAAAGGGATTTATGAATGTGGTTAAAGTGAGGGTGGTGTGTTAGTATGAGAATGTTTGACGAGGACTGATTATTTGATGAATTTAATGAGTCAATGTTTTATAAATGTTTTTAGGGTTCTTACTACCCCATTTAATGGGATATAGCGTGATGTTATGTACTCGTATACATATAATATTTTATACACGATAAAAGAACACTTAATTATAAATTCAAAAGATTAAAACTGGTACATTTATATGTCAAAAAGATATTTTGCAAAATCAATTATTCACAATAAACAAACATTATAATTTTATTTATGTATTCATAGAAAATTATTTTATTATGGCCTTAGGGCGAAAAACAAGTGTTTAAGCTCGCTTTTCATGGCTAAAACAAGTGAATTTCGGCCCAATTGTGCAGAAAATATTATTTGTTTTAACGTTAATTCAACAAACTCTATTTTGAACAATATCTTCTTACATTATGATAATAAGAAATACTTTTCACATTTAATCATTAGTCAATATTATTATTAGGGCAAAAGAAAAAAAATCTTCTTCCCTTGGTATTTTTTCATAAAATCATAAATAAGAGTATTTTTCCTCTTGTAAACTCAATCCGGGGACATACAGTATGCTCGTATATTCCACAAGCCAGTATTTAAAACTCCTACCAAAGTTCCTTATGCCAATGGCACACTGGTCGAGGAGCATGAATGAGCGTCTAGGAACTCATCGATGAAACAACAGAACGCACCCTGACTGATAAAATAAACAAACACGAAAAACTAGCACAAAGCAAAACCAAAATGACAGCCCACGCTAACATGAAATGAGACACAATAATACGTGTGAAATGAGACACAATCGTTTCATCGAGGGACTCCTCGATGGTAATAGAGGCGCCTCTATTTTTCATCGATGACGGGTGCGTTCTGTTGTTTCATCGATGAGTTCCTCGACGCTCATTCATGCTCCTCGACCAGTGTGCCATTGGCATTATAAATGTATTTATCGAACAAAAGAAAACGTTGCATCGAAATCATAAATTAAATAATATTAACTGTAATTTCTTGATGTGCTATTTTTTGTTTGTTAAATTAGGTTAGGTTGTCATTTGTTTTATACCATCTCAGTGATAGACATGTAAAGAAGGAAGATTCTCATTGTTGATTGGCGGAATACATGTCAAATATATTTTCCATAAGATATACTGTCATCTAATCATAATTGCAGGTATTCGTAGCTCAGTGGACAAAAGCCAAGTAAAACTTTCGTTTCTTAATTAACAAGCAAGAGGTCATGGGTTCAAATCTTACTGACTTCAAACTATAGCAAAAAATACGATTGTATCTGAGTGGTTCTCATTCCACTATAAATTGTAGGTCCCCTGCACTGTAATTTGGATAAGTTCCTTTTGTGCAACGTAATAAATAAATTAATTAAATTTCGTGTATAGAGATATTTACTATAAATTGTAAAACTTAAAAAGTCAACAAAACGGTGCCGTGGCCGGGTCCCTAGCATGAGTTAATCCGGCACTCTTTCAGGTTTTTGAAGATATGTATATTGCTTTTATCTTTCTGGTGGCTAGCTCAGTGGTATGAAGTCGGCCTGTGGATCCTGAGAACTCTGGTTCGATTTCCACAGGCGACAAACATTTTTAATAATTTCAAAAACTACCCCTGTGGCTCCTCCACCACTAACATCTTTGGGGGCCGTGATTTTATATATATATATCACTTACCGAGATATGCTTCGGCAGAGTGCCACACCCAGTAATGGGTAGAAGGCGTGATGATATATTTATTTATTTTTTTTTATATATTTCTGTTTTTTATGGTTTTGTTTATTTTTAATAGTCTTTTTCTGATAAAGTTTAAACATTACCAAAATTGTGGTTGAAATGCCGCCTAATTTCAAAGAATAAAAGATATTTGAGGCCTAAATCCAAGATTATTTTTCCAATTCAACATGCCGGCATAGCAATTTCTTTCATGTAAAATCTACTTTCTTGTTTTGTAGGAGTTTCTTACGAAAAATACCACAACGAAAGAAATCACGCATAAAATAGGACTATAAAAACGAGCACCAGTGTTTTGAAACAATGCGTGATTAATTTAGATTCCGACACAAAAATATATGCCTTCATCCTTTTTCTTGTTTGTGGAGCTGCCAACGCCACACATAAAAACGAGGACAAGAGCACATTTAAAGTGCTCAAGCAAATCTAAGCGACTGCAAATCCTGCTGGATATCTCAGGGTTGAGACTGCTTTTATCGTATGTGAATGCCTGCATAATGGAAACAACTAAGTTGGGCAAATATTACAAGCTATAAACCTTCTGCAAATATTTTTATTCCATATCAAATCAGGCTATGAATTCTGAAAGAAAATGTAACGTCACATACAATAATAAAAATGGAAATATTGAACATTTAAATGTCATATATTGCCATTTTACATAGATGTTCTCTCTACTTTTAACTTTTATTATTCTTTTAAACAACATATTTCTTTAAGTATACTTTTACGTATTTAAATTTTTATATTTTGTGTGATAATAAAACAACCACATAGGGTAAATATGAGTAGCTTAGAACCTGATCTCGATTCGCACAGACGACAAATGATTTTCACCACATTAAACTGATCCCTGTGACTAGGGTTACCACCTCAGAACTAAGTCTCGCCCGGAGACGATAACTATTTTTTTAAAGAAGATCCTCCAATATTATTATTATCATATTTGTTAAAAAAAGGGTTACATTGTTTTGTTACAGACAAGTGTTTTTGTTATCATGGTAAAATAATTACTTATAAAATAAAGTAAAACAAGATTGGAAGTGATAAATCTACTGAAACAATAAAATTAGTGTATTCAACGTCATATATACGATTAAACTGTAACAATATTGACAAAATTGAGGATAATCACATGCAACAGAAGACATCCCCTCGCCTAAAATTATGTCAATTTTTGAAAACTTGATACAATTCTAAAAAAAATTGATCTGATACATGATATGTCAACTATTAGAACCGAAATTAATTGTATAAATTCTTCCTTAAAATCATGTGGACAGAATCAAGAAATTGGAAGATTTAGTGACAGAAATTAAACTAGATAACAGTATGATGTAGAAGATTATCAAAGAAAAAAATTTGATAATTTAGCGGCATAGAAGATTCGGAAAGTGAGACAGATTTGTCCTGGACAACTAACTACATAGCACTACATATTCAATTTTACTTGCACAACCCGGAGAAATAATAATTAAACCCGGAGCCCGGAGATAACTCAATGAAACCCGGAGAGGTGGCAAGCCTACCTGTGATTCCCTATCCACCAGCATTTTTGGGTGTCGTGATAGGCAGGGCAAAGTGTCACACCCAGTATTGGGTAAAAGGCTTAATAATTTATTAATTTATTTATTTTATTTGTTTAATTATTTGGCGGCTAGTAACAATATTTCAAGGGCAAAAATATAACTGCTATAGCAGAGTACCACACTGTCATTTTATAAAACTTTAAATATGACAGAATCAATTATATTTCAAAATTGCTAGTTTTAGCACCAGTGGTTCTTAAATTATGGTTTACGAATATATGAACCCAGTGGCGTACCTAAAACTTATGCCGCCCAGGGCGGTCTCTTTTTTGCTGCCCTTTCAAAGTCAATCAAATGGTGGTTTTTATAAATAAAAAAAATAAAAATAAAATAAATATATCATCACGACTTTTACCCATTACTGGGTGTGGCACTCTGTCGAAGCAGATCTCAGTAAGTGATATATTTATGTACGTGAAGTGCGTTTACCAGCCGTTTTAAATTTTATATAAGTAAACTTATTTTAATAGAAATATAAAATTACTTACTATTTGATCAATGAAATTAATATAGCATTAAAAACGCTGATTTGAACACTTATGACTTGCTCCTTGCGTTTGGCAATTATTATTTGACATATAAATGATAAGCATGTTTTTGTTTTTTGTTTCTATTGCTACTATGATTATTGGAATATATTATTAAAAATATAAATTAGTTTTTCTCAAAATTTATGTTCCAAATATTTTTGCTAACATTTTTTATTTGAAACTTTTTTTCGTAACTAATTCCATTTTTCAAATAAATGGAATTTATTGTTTTGTGTGTCTAGTAAACTTCCTCTTCCGGTTTTTCAATTTCATTCAAAATCAACTCAGCTCTTCATATTTTCATGAAACTTATAATTACCAAGTTACAAATCTTATCTCGTTCATGAGATATTGCACATATGGACACACATCCATCCATCCATCCATCCACACACACACAGACATCATTGAGAAAATGATCAAAACGGATTCAGTGAACCTCAAAACACGTATTTCCGCGAAAATCTCGTCAACGATTTTTTTCACGATTCCACTACTTCCTTATACTGCGTATAAGAAAGTAAAAATGTATTCATTTTATCAACACAACAAACTGTAATTGTTAACTTGAGTTCTGTTGTTTACTAAACCTTTTTTCATAATGAGGGTTCATTGAAAAACATTATTACTTATTAACAATGTTATACTTGAACAAATTACTTGAATTCATAGAACTTTGTAATATAATATGTACAAGTCGTTTATAGATTTTATATTTTTATACTTTTCTTTTTGTTTTGCTTGTTTTCTGTCTTTGTATTGATTAAAAAGAACATGTTAGCACAACCAAGGTTAAATTTTGCTCAATAAAATTATGTTATTATTAGTATGAAATAGGAGAGGTCTCGACTGTCGCGATCAGAGATTCCCATAGTTTCAGTTCTGAAGTTTACTCTTTGACGTCACTACGTTCCAAAACTTCCTGTTTAGCTTTCGTTAACAAACAACTTATTATTCACTCCAACATATCCATTTTAGTCTTGTGCTAGTTACGCTAGTACACTGTTTGCAGAAACATTATTAGCAGTATACCAAACAAGAAGATAAATTTTTGTTGATGAATGTACAGAAGTGATACTTTGTTAGAGGTTTTCAACGAGGTCAAACACGTAATAATTATAGGACTTAAAATAGACATTTTTGTTTTACTAAGTTTTGAAGTTTAATTAGAACATTTGGTTTATTTATGAATGTTTTGTATTTTTCTTGTTCTTTTTTACTTTAATACGTGATTTAAAAATGGAAAATATGTGTTTAAAGTAAAATAGTATGGAGTTAGCACCCGATGCTTAGGTTCCCTATACACAATTATATTATTATAGTCAAGTCGATGTCAAAGTCGATTCGATGTAATTCTACATACATACATACATACAAAACATCACGTTATATCCCATCAAATGGAGTAGCGCGTACCCCAAAATCATTGATAAAACATATATTCATTAAATTCATCAAATAATCAGTCCTCGTCAAACATTCTCATCCTAACACATCACCCTCACTTAAATCACATTCATAAATCCCTCCAAATAAGCTCATTTACTTATCACACTCGAAATTATTCGTCACACAATAAACCTTCAATCACATCTATCCAATCACTCCTATTCACTTTTCATTTATCTTTCTTCGACGTACATAACACATGCGCAAAACATCTCAAATTACTCACGCTTACACCTAACAACGAATCTAATAATGAATCTAACAACGAATCTGCAAAGATTAGAAAAGCTTGCGCTTGCATTTGAAAGAAAATTCCATACAATATAGTAACGAAAAATAAAACAAAAAGATAAGAAAGGAAGAGAGAGTCACCCTGCAAATATTTTTAAAAATGACTTCCACACAATTGCAGTAATTGTAATTCTACCCCTGAACAATTTAATCTGACTTGGTCTTTTTAGACAAAATATTATTATTAATGTAAATGAAACACAATATGCATTGTACACATTTTGGCAGGTTAAGATTAAAAATATTCTAATAAATTTTAAAATATTCAATTCATGTACAAATAATAATAGAAAAATATTCCGAAGCAAGATAAGAAATATGTATAGTGATCTATACCTCAATAAATATTTATTGCAAAGTGCGTTTTTGGCGGCTCTTAATATTTTATTTTTGTACTTACTAAATTGTCGAGTTCAAATGCAATAAATATTTATTCAAGTACATATCACTATTGAATGTTTTTTTTCTCCACACAAGCGTATTTGACAAATTAAATCAAATTTGAAACCATTTTTCTTATTAATTGCGTTTAATATTTTCAAATTTTATCACAATACTCTAACTTAAAAATAAGTATAGAACATAAAATCAATAATCACATGAAACAGATTTTAGGGAAGACGTAGTTATTTTAAAAGATAATTGCGTCGGAGAAAATTTGGAACGTTACATGACATATGATTTTATATAACATTACATAAAATTATATAACTTTATATGATATTACATGACATTATGTGACTTTATATGACATTATACATCATTGTATGACTATATAACATTTTATGACTTTTTATGACATTACACGACTTTATATGACATTACATTTTTTTAGCATAGTTTTTTTCGGTTTTCCTAAATTTGACACGCGTATTCGGTCCATATCTCGAAATATATATTAACTGTAATATCTTGATATGCTATTTTTATTTACTTGATTATTTTAGATTAAATTTATTAGCAACTTTGTTAGGAGATTGAAATATCCAGGGCCGGTTTTGCCATAAAGCGGGTGAGGCGACCGCCTCAGGCCTCCGATTTTAACCGGCCTCATACAAATTAGAATTTTTATATATAAAAAATGTATATGCAATTACTATGCAAAACAAAAATTTAATTTTATAAATACTATTTTCCGCAACGAATTGTTTTTGTATTTTAGTTATACCTAAGTACATGTGGCAGCACTGTGTAGTCGCGTTGTGGCAGTAGCAGTAGTATGTAGTGTTGTCGCATAGCGTAGTACACAGCCTACTCCACACAATCTCTCAGTACGAGCGACGTTCAAGAAATATATATATATATATATATATTAATTATTAAAAATAGATTACAAGCAACATTTCCAAATATAATGACTCTTCTACAAATATATTTAACGCATCCTTTATCAAATGCATCCGCTGAACGATCTTTTTCATGCTTAAAAAGAGTAAAAAATTATCTACACTCGACCATGGCCCAAGAGCGATTGCAATCACTAGCCATATTAAATATAGAGGCAAAGATTTTGAAATCCATTGATTGCAATGATGTCATTTCAAAGTTCGCTGAAGAAAAATCCAGAAAAAAGAAATTGCATTAATGTAAATTTCGCATTTTATAATTAATTTATAATTTTATGTTAGTATAGTATGAGACTGTGATTTTAGCTTCATGTAGGTACTGACTGAATAATCATAATTTTTTTAATCCTGTGTAGGTGCAATTTTTTAATTTTTCATTACATGACTGTGCATTTTATGATATAAATAAAATAAGAATATACATTATATATACATTTATGTACTATTTTTTTTTCTGGATACCTTCATATGGCTTATAATTTCAACCCCTCCCTCTCACCCCCCGCTATTGGCCACTAATTTCCTTCCGCCTTAGGCCTCCAAATTTGTAAAACCGGCACTGGAAATATCACCATATAATTCAATAAAAATAAAAAAGATGAGTATTCAAGTATTGACATCGGATCCAATTAGGCAAATATTTCATCCTAATATAAGTATTTTTAGATCTTAGTCCCTAGTGCACAATTTAATGATGGATTATAATTTTGACGTCACATGTTATAAAAAGTAGAAATAATCCTAGCTTGGAATGTAGCAGTCCACTTGTATTCTGACGTCTATTTGTAAGATTCACGTTGCTTTTATTATAAAAAAATATCTTCTTTTATTAATGGTCTTTGTATCAATGACTCTAGCAATTTTTTTCGAAGGGAGCATTAAGTTTAGGTTTACATACTGAAATTTAAAAATCAATTTTATTTTATTAGTCATAAATTACGACGGATTTATTTTAATTGGAAAATAAAAAATTTAATTACAGTGTAATAGTACCTTCTTTAATTTTTATAATCCAATCTTAATGTAAAAGAGTAAAGCATCCCACTGTGATGGGTTTGCCCAGTCATTACGATGTTTCGTAGTTGTGCAAATTATTTGAAACCAATTTCTATTTTATTTATCAATTTATATTTTGTTATAAGTACTAAAGAGCGGATTAGAAAATAAAAACTGCGCATGGTCAAAAAAAAATTGTATTTGAAAATATAAATTCTCGAGAGGGGCAGTGGCGTACCTAGAACTTTTGCCGCCCAGGGTGGTCTCCAATTTGCCTCCCTTTCTAAGGCAAATCAAATGGTGGTTTTTATAAATTAAAAAAATAAATATATCATCACGACTTTTATACATTAATAGGCGTGGCACTCTGCTGAAGCAGATCTCGATGATATATTTAAGTACGTGAAGTGCAGTTACCCGCCGTCAAATAACGGCCCCCAAATATGTTAGGGGTGGGGGAGCCACAGGGATAATTTTAATTTGGTGAAAATTGTTTGTCGGCTGTGGGAATCGAACCGGGGTCCTCAGGATCAACAGGCCAACTCGAAACCACTGAGCCATTACCCCATTAAATTAATAAACATAAATAAATAATTGTAATTGAGACAAACTATAGGTGGGGAACTTTTTTACCATTGGATGGCATACTTAAATTAGGGAGTAATAAAGGAATTTTTTGGGATAATATTTTCAACTCTACATTGACTTGACGATGAAGAAAAATATTCGAAATCATATAGTAATTCATAATTCGTACAAATCGAATAGTAAACTTATGAAGTGAACAAGTTTTTTTTGCAACTAAAACAAAATATAAAAAATGCCGCCCCAAAATATATCATCACGCCTTCTACCCATTACTGGGTGTGGCACTCTGCTAAAGCAGATCTCGGTAAGTGATATATTTTGCGCGTGAAGTGCGGTTACCAGTCGTCAAATCACGGCCCCCAAACATGTTAGTGGTGGAGGAGCCACAGGGATAGATTTTTCAAATTATGAAAATTTGTCGCCTGTGGGAATCGAACCAGGGACCTCAGGATCCACAGGCCGACTTCATACCACTGTGCTAGCCATCCCATATTTATGTACGATACTCTGTAAAACAGGAACTAAATTCCAATGAAGAGTTATACAATTGACGTCACGCCAGGGAGAGATAGAAGGAAACCAAAAGAAAGAGACATCTCGCACTAGATAAATATGATAGACCACGACTAACCAGATCATAGTTTTAACATACGATGCAAATTAAATTGCATGTTAAAAATAACCTCTAGTTGATCATGGTCTGTCAACTAGTTCTCTCACTAATACGAGATATCTCTTTTTGTTCTCATTTTTAAATATATAACGCGCCATTACAGCACAGAGTACGGCCTCATCGAGCTGCAGTATGGTAGTTCATATATTTTCAGTTTGAGTGGGATTTAAATTGGAGAACTCTGGATAATAATAACGCTACTCACACGACCGAACTATATTTTTATAAATATAATAAACTTACACATAGTAACTAACAGGTGAGAAGAGATATCTTTTTCTAACCATCTATCTCCATCCTCAAAAAATTTGTATTCCTATTTTATTAAATTTGCACTTCATAATAATTTGTTGATATTAGTAAATCGTAACAAGTTTTCATCAAAGCATTTTAGAGTTAAAATTACTTACATTTTTAAACAAAAAAATAAATTGATCTGATATTTATAAAATTACCAGAAACCAGACTAGATCATGGTCACTAGATCAAACTAACATTTTCTATATCAGATCCCTGAAAAAACAAACACTACATTAAAATTCTTTATATCAAATGCAAAATGTAATAATTTCGTTTGCACCTCGAAAAAGTTATACTGTTTACTACACTTGATGCGATGTTTTTTTTATGTAAATAAACATTATCCCCATGTTTATACAGACTATTTGTTTTTATATATCTCATATATTTCGACAAAGAGACATATATCAACGATATAAAAATAAAATACATAGAACAGCATCCTAAAGAAAAGCAGATTAAATAAATTCACTTCTTTATGTTTTGTTTTAGATTTTTTTAAAATAAGCTATTATTGAAAACAGAAATGTTTTTTATATAAATACTACGATAAAATAATGGAAAACAAAAGTTCGTGATATATTTAAAAAAAAGACTTGTGTCAAATAAATACATATTGCAATATTATACCTATTCTTAAACGTGTATATATATTTTTTAAAAGTTACCTTAGGAAGGTTGCCCGATTGTTTTACAGCAAATGTATTTATATTTTCAATTGAAAACGTCTTGCTCAAGCTAACGGAATTAATTTTTCTTGGGAGAGTAAAGTAAGATGATCATTTTTCACTTTTTAGTACAAGTAAATTCGCAGAATAATTTCGATATTAGGAAAAATTTATGAAATTGTCGGATTGATAATAAATTTATAATAATCAAGAGATTATAGCATTGCGGAAATGTTTAAAGCTCGACGAATAGCGGAGAACTTTTAATTTCCCAGATGCTATAATTTGGATTATACTCGTTTTATATACAACGTCTTATTTTATTGTGGTACTCGACTTTAAAGAATTCAGTCAGTAGGAATTCGTTGTTGTTTTGCTGGTGCTGTTTATTTTAGTTATGCTGTGGTCTCCATGCACATACGTAGATTGTTGATGTTGCTATATTGTTTGTTTGCGAACAATTTTTTTAAAAATTTTATTGCCAAATAAAAATGAAAGATATCAATTACTATTCCAAAGGAATATGGGATCAATTTAAGTACAGGAAAAATTAGTGTCACAATCTCGAATATAAAACAATATAACAATCTATCCACTTCTGATAATTATGGCCTAAATACGATGTAACTTTTTCTGGATTGATACTGCTCCTTCTGCACTTCTCTAGTCATGTATTTGTCAGGATAAAATCATAGACGAAGTACAGTGAATATGAACATCAGTTTTATTTCAATAAAGATTTACAATGATAATTACTTTCAACCTCTCTCGTCTATCGCCGGATACACACTATCTTAGAAACTATTTACAAAGTCTCATGCCCCCTTAACCATTCACACACGTCTCTTCATCCCTCATCTATTCTAACATGCTCTCACATCTGGCGTCACTCAAACAAACCCCAGACACACTTGACCATAATTTATTGGTTTGGAAAACATAAACACAACCCCAAACATATCATTCTCAAGATACTTAATATTTTCTAAAACCAATAACAATAAATTAACTAAAACGAGTAAAACTAAACACATAATTTAACAATAACAATCTAAATTATAATTATTGCCACATTAGTATCACAGAAGTCAAAAGATCTTTACGAAGAACAATACGAATTTATCATAAATCACGACTTTGATTTGATTGAATAGCTGTTGCTTGGCAACTTTATACGCTCTAGGGTTATAATAGCTACATTACGCCCGATTTTGAAGGCCAATAAAGTTTATGATGCCAAAATAAAATAAAGGTCTTGAAAAATGTATATATTATATTTGAATGCTAAATTTAAGAACTGACAAATTTCATCGTCAAATTCCTCAACTCTAATATAGTTCTTATACTATTTTTGTAAGTCCTTACATAGTAAACTATTTTTTTCAGATCTAAAGCAGATATATTCCTAATTACATTCAGAATTTTGATACAGGTAAACGTCCTAACTATCTAATGATTGTCTTTCGTGGCTGTCCCTTTTGATACCTATTTGCAGCGCAACATGTAAGTGGACAAAGTATCAATTTAAATATTTATTTTCGGGCCCTTCAGAGTCAGGGGTCCTTAGTACTTGCCTATTTTTTTACGCGTGTAACGAACAAGAGATAATTTTAATGAGACAATGAAATAAATTAACAAACTTTGTGTAAAAATAAAATATATTAACCTCTTGCACTCCGTTGGCGCCGTCGCGGCGACATAGGAAACATTCTAACAAATCCAATGGCACCGCAGCGGCAACATAAACAATAGGATTACATTTTATTGTGTAATAAATTAAAGGGTCCTTTTACAAGTTTATAAATAGTTGTATTCAGTTGTATACAGTACCCACCGGTGATAGGTTGTGCTTTTTGCTATGTTTTATATAAAAAAAATATATATCATCACGCCTTCTACCCATTACTAGGTGTGGCACTCTACCGAAGCAGATCTCAGTAAGTGATGCATTTTGCGCGTGAAGTGCGGTTACCAGTCGTCAAATCACGGCCCCCAAAGATGTTAGTGGTGGAGGAGCCACAGGGATAGTTTTTGAAATAATGAAAATTGTTTGTCGCCTGTGGGAATCGAACCAGGGTTCTCAGTTGTTAGTGAAAAATCATAATTATAAACAAAATCAAACTTTGAATTGTTTTACTTACACGCACAAAGAAGGCTCTGCCAAAGCAGTAAAGGACAGCGGTTGCTCTATTATCTTGGAATATTTGTGTTGTACGCTACTGTAAGAAGTGTTTTTTTTTATCCTTTATTTATATGTTATGTCATATGGCTTGGCAATTAGTCAGTGAATTTGTTTGTTGTACATGACATATGTTAATGATTTTGTTTCCGCCATTTTCAATCCAGATAACAACGTATTTTGTTTAATGAAACGTAGTCAAGGTTACAAAATAAAAAAAAATTATTGCCATGTTAATTTAAATGGATTATAATTGTATTGTTTATTGGTAGGTACGCTACAATCAAACCCGGATGTTCTAAGCTCACAAACCATCGATTTAACACGGTCGCCTACAATTCCCTCAGGATTTAAGAAAAACTGGCTATAATTCAGGTGCACAAACATTTAAATAAGCTGATTAAATTTCCAGGAATAATCTGTTGACCGAACTTTTTAAATCTACTTAATTATATTTATTTAAATTTTATCACCTGCCGGTGAAGGAGGCTCTTCTTTTATTTATGTCTATGAAATTGTGAAATTGTCATTTTTGATATTTTCTTGACGTTACCGGTGTCAGTTAATTGCCAATTTTAAACTTAGCAATGAGTAGTAAATTAAACTGTAAAACGGTTTTTGTGATGCTTGGAAGTTAATTAGAATTGTATTAAACTGTATCTACAACCTACCTAATATAAATTAAAGCCTAGAATATTTTTAATTTCGAATTATTATTCAACAATGTCAAGAACATTTTATATTATTTGCTACTCGGTTAAATATGAATAAAAAGTCGGCTTATTATCCGATTCGAAACACTCGGACACATTGTTGAATAAAAGTTGAAATCAGCGAGTTTTTATTTCGCGAACTCATAAACGTAACCCAATGTACAAAACCGAGATAAACCTACATTTATTAATTAACAAGCAAGCAATTGTACAAAAATCTCGTTAACTTCAATTTATATAGATAGAAAAAAAAATTGTACCCTGCATCCAAGGTTGTCGTATTTTTGTCAGTCTAAATACAACCATCTAAAAGAAAGCAGATACTCTAATGAAAAAAATACACTGATCTAAAGTAATATAGGTATACTAAAACATCAGAACATAATAAGTAAAATAGATAAATTCATTAAACATGTTACTTTAAATATTAATCATAAAACAAACCATATTAACTTCCAAAAATTAATCCAAACAAACAATTGCTAATCTTTAAGCGTTATAGGGAGTCTGTGAACATAACAAACGTTAAATAGGATGACGCCACTTTTAAAAATATAACTTTTTTTGTAATACTAATTCATCTATAATTATCCATCACCTTCATCTTCATCGACAAGTGATCTATAAAATTCATAAACTTTAAGTAGTTTTGTGGAATTTCATAGCTTATTCCAGCGTTTCCCAAACTGTCAGCCGATTTTAGCTGGGTCGCTACAATAAATGTTTATTTTTAAATTTTTAATATTTAAATATTAAAAAATATTAGGTATAAGAGTGTCTTTTGTGTGATCTCTGTGAACACCGATGACTTTTCGGTGGTGATAATTAGGTTCCGTTTCCATGTAGTACCTCAGATCCCGCTTACCTAACCACTCCTTTTCGTTATGTACATTTAATATAAATATGAAGTAAATGAAATAAAAAGATTAAAAAAGTCAAGTATCTATGAAAAATTTAATGCACCGGAGATGGGTTTCTAAAAAGTGGGTCGCAATGTTTAAAAGATTGGGAACCCCTGGTTTAGAGTATATAAAAACTAAACATTCTTTTAATTCCTGATGAACGTACAAGACAATTACGTACTTTTACCAAAAAGATTTGGACTCAATAATATTTTGCAATATTTACATTTTGTTTTGCCATAGTTTATTTTTAAAATATTTGTTCGTCATGTGACAGTTTTCGCCTCGAGTCATCAACGTTTGGCAATATATACCTTATGCTTTCACTCAACACCAAACTAAACTGCAAATTAAGTCCTCTAGTACCGAAACATGCATCAACGGCATTAATATGCAGGTTCCTCTAGCACAATACGCCAGAAAATATTGTCGCAATAATGAAGTTTATGATATTTTAGATAGGACAATTTAAAAATATATACACATTTACATAGTAAATTTTTTCATAATATTTTATTAAAATTATTAAAACCATAGATGAGGTTTTTTCAAAAATAGGTACAAGTTAAATCTTGTCAAATTTTGAAATACCCCTAGATTTTGATAATCTTGAGTATACCACAGCCACAGCTGCATATATATATATATATATATATATATATATATATATATATATATATATATATATATATATAATGGTGTAATGGCTCAGTGGTATCCGAGTCGGCCTGTGGATCCTACGAACGCTGGTTCGATCCCCACAGCCGACAAAACATTTTCACCAATTTAAAATTATCCCTGTGGCTCCTCCACTACTAACATCTTTGGAGGCCGTGATTTGACGGCTGGTAATCGCATTTCACGCGCATAAATATATCACTTACCGAGATCTGCTTCGGCACAGTGCCACACCCAGTAATGGGTAAAAGGCGTGAGGCTAGCTCAGTGGTATGAAGTCGGCCTGTGGATCCTGAGAACCCGGGTTTGATTCCCACAGGCGACAAACAATTTCATAATTTCAAAAGCTACCCCTGGGTAGAAGGCGTGATGATATATATATATATATATATATATATCAGCATTAAGTGCAAGCAAGAATTCCATATTACAAATACCAACATGATGAGAACAAACATATTATAAATTATCAACTGTGATAAAAACACATGTCTCTAAAGTAAATTTTCGAGTTGAACAAAGCAATTTACAATCCTAAGAGAAGTGTCTTCGAAGATCGCTATTATACTTATTTTAAAAATGGCAGCTCATTTGAATTTATTAAATAATAAGACATCGTATAATTATGATGGTTTAATATTAAATAAATATATCATTAAGAAATTTGCACAAATACGTAAATCGTACCTGGTACGACGGTCAATTGTTTTTAATGAGACTGTATATTTAACTTTGGCATCAAAGTAGAGCAAAGCTATTTGTTATATACCCGAATGGGTGGAGTTAAAACGCATTCCAGCCATGATTTAACTTTTGTTCGACGAGCTCTATCTTACTTATTTCTCAATATTTTCATCTGATTTCATGATATAAAGCAAGTATTCAAATAAAATTTATATTTCTGCAGAATGCTGAATAAAATTTAAAAATTCTGGACAACTGTATTTTTTTTCTAAAACTTTAGAAATCTAGCAGAAGTTGTTTTTTTGGCAACACTAATATACACTATTTTGCAATATTTGTAGTTATATTAGAAATGTCGCTGACGACGGGCTTGCGCAATGTAAACTCTCAATGATAAGTCAAGTGTTGACGTATCCGGTGAATATACTTTATGTACTTAGTAGTGAATTATAAAAATATGACATTAGTGGAGCCGTTAATCGGAAAAGTAAAAAAGAACCTGTGGCTATAGTATAAAAGCCTTTTATGAATACTGCAACCTAATCATATGAGAAAATATTTGGGAGAAGAATTTATAAAGAATTGAAGAAATCTCATCGTCACTGTCATGACTTTTCTAGGGCAAACTACTTGCCAACATCTTGGACAAGATTAAATAAATTGAGTCCCATATAAATCGCAACTTTCAATATGGCCCGTTGGCGAAATCTCTTATAAACGGGCAATTAATTTCAAAATTTCAACTTTTTCCTTTCAAAGTTAGTTCTCTTAATAAATTTTAATGGGTCAGTATTTTTTAGAGCTCACTTTCCTTGATGCAACAAAAATTCTATCTTACTCGACACGACATGGATTTTTACAATTCATAACTGTCAAATTTATAACAACGTGTACTTACGTTTATACCGAAATCTGTATTTATTTCGCCATTGCAAAATACCGACAACTTGCGAAACATGACACGGAAAGCATTCCTTTGGTTGATTCAAGGAAGCGAGCATAAAATCGATGCATAAAAGCTTGTTTAAGTTAGTTACGACTTGCAATTAATACGTACAGAGAACTCAAACATAGATAACTTAAATTTCCTCTTAAACTACTAATTTGAAACTTACATTATTTGTCAGAAGTATTCATGTTCTCTAATTAGATTTATTTTTGTTTTTATTATTATTTTCCTAGTCTCCTATATTTTGTACAAAAATAAACATATTTCAATGTTCGGGCCAGAAACAGATTTATTCACAGCAGAATATTAATAATTAAATTCATTAAAAATTTATTATTGGGGCAGTTTGTTTGACCAATAATTGGCGTCTACTCGTATCGTTTACAATCGAAGTAAGTAATGATAATTGAAATGTTGTTTTAATTTCAATCTTCCTTTAAAATTCTATCAGGCAAATTAAAACAGATTAACGGCTGATATTATTTCCTCCGTTTTTGATATATAATATAAGGGAAACTAAGGCGAAAAAATTATAACCTAATATATCTTTTGAAACACTAATTATGACTCAAAATTTATGAAAAATCTTACTTTATTTTGTAAATAACTAATAGTAAATTCATTCCAACTATAATACTCTTTTGGCCAGTTTTATTAAACAATAAATTAATTTAATTCCAAAGTAAATAACATTAATTCACTCAAATTACAGTCTATGTTTTGGAAGTAATGTTATATATGCCATAAAATAAAATAAAATAATTCGAATTTGTTACTACATTTAGTATAGCAGTAAATTTATTCTGTCATTCATATAACCGGGCATTTATGAATCTGTATAAAATATTATGGAAATATGCACATAATAATAATTACTTTATAGGCGTATTATGTGACAAAACTGAATGAAAACGGAAAATTTTTATGTAACACTTATATTTTTATTGTAGATCTATTTCGGTATAATAGGAAGTATGTTTCCATGTTTGTGATTGGCCTGAATAAATCTCAAAACGAAAAACAAGCTTACACTAAAATTAATACGAAATTTTAAATTTTGATCTATCTTTTGTTTATGCTGTCAGTGCAAAATGCAATATGCGTGCGACATGTTTTAAAAGAAGAGCATGTGGAATTTGGACTACGTATAAACAATATTGTGGAGAGATTTGTTATAAGTGCAGGAGAATAATTTAATATTAAATTGTTATCTGACCACATCAGTCGGACATTTTCATTTTTTAAACGGCCAAATTTAATTTTCCAATGTTAAAACGGGTTACGAACGATTGTAGAAAAATCTGGGTCTAGGAAAGTTCACCGAAAACAATTCACCGAATGCAATTCACCGAATACAATTCACCGAAAAACAATTCACCGAAGTAGCAATTCACCGAAATACAATTCACCGAAAGACAGTTCACAGAAATATGATTTACCGAAATGCTAATTAATTTTCCTTTACTCTCTATCCAGGCTAATAAATGGCAGCAAAATGCAGGCGTATTTAAAAATAGAAAATTGATTCCTTTGTCATGTCTCATTTCATTTTTATAAAACTATATGTTTTACATTAATAACATAAATTATTTGCTATGCCTCGTAAATACTCATGTATGTTATTCTTGTTGTAATTTAGATCTAGATGCTCTGTCCTCATAGCACAGTCTCTGTACTTTTTATGCATCGGTGCGCCGTCTTAGCCGCTCACGTAATGTTCTATTTGAATAAATCCTAATAACATATTAGCAGCGATGCTATTATTAGTATTATACATGTGCTAGTGCAGTAATGTCATTAGAAACTGTCCAAACTTAAACAAATTTTAGCCGATTCAATAATAATTACATTAACCCTGCAATCATTCATTTTCAAAAGATCCGGAATTTACGGTAAGTATCCTTTTCCAAATGCCTGCATTTTTCTACAAGTTCTAAGGAAAAATATTACAATTTAACTATCATTTCGATAAATATGTTTTTCGATAAATTGTATTTCGGTGTATTGTTTGTTCGGTGAATTGTTACTTCGGTGAATTGTTTTTCGATTAATTATATTCGGTGAACTGTATTCGGTGAATTGTTTTCGGTGAACTTTCCGGCACCCGAAAAATCTGCTTCTTATTGTAATCAAAGTATAGTTAAACTTTTTAACAGCTGTTAGAAATTAACATACACAAAAATAATTTAAGCAGAAGTTTAATTTTAAACCGTCACTAGTGTCCTGCATTGGATATAAACATTTAGGTCGCGGTTTGGTACGGGTCGACCAAAAGTGGATCCAATGCAAGTTTTCTTATCGAAAAATATATATTGTTTTTATTTCTTCTTCATGTTATTTACAAATGTTATTGTAGACAATTTGCCGCATCGAGTTGCAGGTATACTCGGGTTATTCGCTACCTGTAATGCGGTTCGGATTATGGGTTTGGTTATTTTTTAGGGTAGCGGGTCGGATGCGGGTCTAATAAAGTGGGCCGGCGCAGGACTCTAATAGTTACTGCAATATTGAGCATAATTCGAAATAATATAAAAATAATGTTTTTTTTTATTTCGGTGTTCTTATAGCTCTATAAACGCACTGTAAACACGTTGCTAAGGAGATCTGTAAGCGCACTGTTTTTGGCGCTTTTTATTTTGTAGGAGTGATATGAATGATCTTAAATCTGATAGCTGAATGACACATAACCTCAAAATTGTAAATTGTCGGTGTTCAAATATTACTAACAGAATATGCTAGAATAAGATAAAATTCAAAACATTCACAATACAGAAAAAATCTGGTGTGGTAACCACACGACTTTCTTATATACAGCATATTTCATATTAAAAACGCTGAATTGAACACTTATGACTTGCTCCTTGCATTTGACAATTATTATTTGACATATAAATGTTAAACATGTTTTTGTTTATTGTTTCTATTGCTACTATGATTATTGAAATATATTATTAAATATATAAATTAGTTTTTCTCAAAATTAGACGCATATACAGGAAAATTGCAAATAACATTTTATGTTCCAAATAGTTTTGCTAACATCTTTTATTTGAAACTTTTTTTCGTCACTGATTCCGTTTTTGAAATAAATGGAATTTATTGTTTTGTGTGTCCAGTAAACTTCCTCTTCCGGTTTTTCAATTTCATTCAAAATCAACTCAGCTCTTCGTATTTTCATGAAACTTATTATTACCAAGTTTCGTTAACAAATCTTATCTCGTTCATGAGATATTGCACGACCGGACACACATCCATCCATCCATCCATCCATCCACACACACAGACATCATTGAGAAAATGATCAAAACAGATTCAGTGGACCTCAAAACATGTATTTCCGCGAAAATCTCGTCAACGATTTTTTTCACGATTCCAATACTTCCTTATACTACGTATAAAAAAGTAAAAATATTGATTAATTGTCAAAAAATATGATATTTCAATTGTCTGTGTTATGAGAAGCGCTACCAACACGAATGATAAAAAACATCAACTTATATTTTTGACAAGTCGCAGTTTTTAAAAATCTAAAAATTATAAAATTACATCAATAGAAAAAATAGTATAAAGAACACGTTTCATAAGGCCAGTTAACGCACGAGTCCAAATTTGGAAAATGAACCGCAGAGCGGCTCGTTTTCTAACTGAAACTAGTTCTTTAATATACTATTAAACAATGCCACACTTTTATTTGCAGTTGATTATAGTGTAGAGATATCTTGCTGCTTTAATGCCACCATAAATTAAAACATTAAACTACATTCCTTTATAACCGTGTCCATTTCAGGAACTTCTTATGTTAATTTAAATCATACTATGTTGACTTAATTAATATTGCATATAGAAAATGAGAGGGTGAGGGTAAAAGACGGATACAATTACAGCAACGCTTGTATAGCTTGATGTATCGAGCTTAGTGTATCAAGCTTCCGAATTGGCCCCGGATATTTCCAAATTAATCATTCATAACCTAGGTTGCAGACCATTGATCTTATTACATTACAAAAATTCTTTACAGCTACATCCTCTCATTGGCGCTGGCCGACATGCTAGTGATTGTCACATGCGTGCCCTTCACATCCATTCTCTACACGGTCGAATCATGGCCTTGGGGTGAGACAGTTTGCAAGCTGTCAGAGACTGTGAAGGACATCTCCATAGGCGTGAGCGTCTTCACACTGACAGCCCTGTCAGCCGATAGGTTCTTCGCCATTGTTGACCCGTTACGAAAACTTCATGCCACAGGTAAGACCATATTCTATTTACGGAATTTTATGCTCTAGTGATCGGAGTATTGATTACATTCAGTGAACCAGCTAGGACTTTTATATGAATGGAAAAATTACAGCCAGTTATAAATTGTTACTTATAGGTACTAATAAATATATCATGTTCAATTATTATTAAGGAATGAAAAGACGAAGACTGGTAAATATTATGTTAACGTCATTATGCTATAAATAAGATTCTGTAATCAAGGAAACAATTTTGGTATTTTAGCAGTTACAGCGGATGTTTCTGATAGCAGTTGCCGATAAAATGGTTATTGCTAATAGTAACGTAAAATTACATAGTATTGTACAAAAAGATAAATGTAGGAGACAGTATAACGTACAAAAAAGTAGCAGATTTACTGCCGCGGTTAGAGTTTCATAACTGAGGCGCAGCCAAGGCTATGGAATCCAGCCAAGACAATAAATCTGCTTTTTTTCCGTATTCAACATATGTATATTTTTTTGTCGATTGTGTAAAATTAATATTAATTTTGGGATTATTTTAAATATGTTTTAATGTTATCGATATCATCGTAGTTATTACATTGTTATGCATTTATTAAGCGGTTGCTATAAAAACAGACGCGGTAAATGAACAAAAAGGCCGATCACATAAAAAAAATATAAATTTAATTACCATTATTAAAATCTGTCTATATATATATTTTTTTTCTAGATAACACATTTACCCTTAGGGTGTCGTGGTTTTTTTATTGTTCTTCGACAAATTGTTTCCAACTTTTACAGATTTAATAATAATTTTAATTATTAGATAAATTAATGATCATATAAAAATATACCAATGCCGAGGAAATTGTCATTTCAAATGCTGCTATCAATTTTTTTTAATCGTGTTACAAATTTGTTATGCTACAATAAAAAATATGAAGAAATACATATTTTCAATTAATTCATTATATGTACTTCATTTATATCGAAATATTCATATATTTATTTATTGGGCCACTTTAAATTATTAACAAAAATTAGTTTGTAGCAGGTCATAACACTATACTATATCTGTTTTAACTATAAAGTGTTGCGTGAGATAGGGCCTACGATTCCAAGTCTTTGATTAAAACATGAACCGAGTTTACACAACTAAATAATTGACACAGTATATCAGCTGACAGAAAGCGTCACAACTTACAAATCATTTTTTTTTTATTTTGTTTGTTTCAAATAAATTTTTTTTTTTCATTTTTTAACACCACATAATAATAACCTGGGAATCATTATTTGTTTATGTAATTTGCACGATAACATCTCAATTTTAATTTTTTGTTCTATATATTTTTTTAACAAATTATGTATAAAAATCTCTACCAGGCCCTTCCAAACTTTTAAGACAACCGAAAGAAAGGCTTTCAGAAGAGGGCAAAAGAAAATGACTTATAATTTATACTGTTCATATCGTGCCACGAAAGTACATTCCATATCAAAATGTGTACAGATTGTAGCATCAAAAAAATATTAATTATAAACATACAAAATATAAATTATAAACAAATTTTTGAAATCTATAAATGACGTTAATTTTGAATTCTGTATTTAATATACGTAAAAACGGCCGCGCTTGTAGCGTTCTCTTCCTTCTAGTTGACACGGATGGAGTATACATAAACAACAAATAAAAACTTATAATGAATATCACATATCAGTGCCCATTTTAGCAAAATAGTCATCAAATGAGTAAAAACATTTTTCTAACAATAAATGTTTAATTAAATGAACTAATGGTTAAGTTTCTATAATAATAATAATAATAATAATAATAAATATATTTGTATATCCAGCGTAAGTACACTGATTACAAAGGATGGCAGCCAGTAAATAAATACAACATATCACATAAAGTATATATATATATATATATATCATCACGCCTTCTACCCATTACTGGGTGTGGCACTCTGCTGAAGCAGATCTCGGTAAGTGATATATTTTGCGCGTGAAGTGCGGTTACCAGTCGTCAAATCACGGCCCCCAAACATGTTAGTGGTGGAGGAGCCACAGGGATAGCTTTTTCAAATTATGAAAATTTGTCGCCTGTGGGAATCGAACCAGGGACCTCAGGCCGACTTCATACCACTGAGCTAGCCATCACATAAAGTAAAGAATATAAATAAATAAATTCTAACTACAAATATTTTCATATGTATAATTCTAACAATGGCATAGTAAATAAAATGTAGATAATAAGAAAAAAATAGAAAAAAAGGAAGTAGGTTTAAATTTAGTAATCAATAGCCTAACTAGAAATAAAACATAGTAATAATACAGGTAAATCAACCACACACAAAATGTATATAGCTTTGCTGCTTAGTTCTATACAAGCTATAATTCACCTTAGAAAATTTACCTTAACTATAATTAATTCATAAGAATATAAAAATATAATATGTATCTATAATATAAACATATAAAAGATTTTACTTCTCTTGTGTTTCATGTTTCGCTTAAACATATATCAGCTTGTAATAGTTTATTTTGTTTGTCTACATCGAGATTAAAACTAATGGTTAAATTTCTATAGAGTTTTGTAATACATTATTAAATGTTACATTCAGAGATTTTTTGTGTTTCGGCTTATCCGAACTTTGGAACACCTAGAAGATTGAAAAACCTAGTATTATAGGTATAAGTATCTGATATTAAAGGATATTTATTAATGTTGATTTAAAGAAATAAGTAGTAAATAAAAAGACGCAGTAGCGTCATAACATTTAAAGTTTTGAAAATAGATTTTCAGTTTTTCGAAAACCTAGCCCTGTAATTATTCTCATAACTTGTTTTTGTATTACGAAAACTCTCTTAGTATGAGTTTCCCTACAAAATAATACCATAACTAATCAATGAGTGAAATAGACAGAAATATGTTACCCGTAGTGTACTGAGAGTCACACACTGCTTTAACCACCTAAATAAAAAATTGATACCAGTAAGTTTTGCAAGTAAATATTCAATCTGTGCGCTCGAAGTTATCTATAAATAGACTTAAACAGAATGAACTTTGATCAAATGGGAGTGGGAAGCTAAAATTAAATTTTGAGTTTTGCCACAATTTAGTTTTAGCTTATTGGTGGAGAACCAGGATTTCGTATTTGATAGATTCTTAGAAAGCAACTCAAGCGAATTATGGATATTAATTAGTTTTACATCATCTACAAAATGACTTTTTGCAGTAATTTGAATTTAGAATATTACTCCAGCCCGTTTTTTGAATCTGCTCTTTGAAGTCTATGACCCAACTATTTGGAAAAATTCTCTTTTTAACAGTTGAATTTGAGACTTTAAGCCTTTAACAATTAAGAACTGATGCTAGTGATCTGAGATGCAGGGATCCAATACACCGGTTTCGTGTACATTGCTATCTAAATTTGTCAGTATATTATCTATGCATATGGAGAAACTCTTAGATATCCTCGTGGATTAAAAAAAATATTGCTTATATTAGATTTATGGTTTGTATTTTTTAAAGACATTACAAGGTCTCTTTCTTTTCGAAACCCATCTTCTTTCGAGTTATTGATTATTTCGATTTCTGGGATAATCCGGACCGGTGAAAGACGGCTTGATGTTCATTCCTTTAAGGCCAGATGGATGATCAAATACCGTTTCTTTATTGTCGTGGTGTATAGACATTTTAAATAAGGAGTATTGCTTTAACGACCTTTTTCAACTTGTACCTCGAGAATACATACATACATACATATCTTCACGCTATATCCCAACAAATGGGGTAGCACGAACCCTAAATCACTCATAAAATATTCACTAATTACATTCATCAAATAATCAGCCCTCGTCAAACATTACCATCCGAACACACACTTTAACCACATTCATAGATCACTCCATATAAACTCATTCATTTATTACACTCGAAATCATTTATCACAATCAAACCTTAAATCACATCATTCCTATTCACTTATCATTCATCTTCTTTCTTCGACGTACATGCTATATGCATAAAACATCTCAAATTACTCACGCTTACTCCTAACAACGAATCTAATAACGAAACTAACAACGAATCTACAAAGATTAGAAAAGATAAAAGCGATAGCCTGCACTTGTATATAAAAGAAAAGTCCAGACAATGCAGTAACTGAAAATGAAACAAACAAAAATAAGAAAGGAAGGGAGTGTCGCCCTGCCTCGAGAATGTATTTCAATAAATGATTTTTTACTGCATCATCCTTTGTTGTAGGATCGAGTCTAAACACATACAGAGAAAATAGTCTGGGTACTTCCTTGAGAGTGTTTGATCCTATGTTATGTACTTCTAAACTGTAAATTATGGAGTTTGTTCTTAATTTTGAAGCATATGTAGAACTGGTGTTGTTCTTATTCGTATTGTTCGTATTGCTTGATAGATTCACGTAAACATTTTCCTTAGATAAACTAATAATTATCTATTAAAACATTTAAAAGAGATGTTTGAAGCTTTTATTTTCACTAATTATAAAATCACAACTATCAACACTATTTTTAGTATTCGTCGCATTTGTAACGCCTTTTCATGTAATTTTGGAAACTATTGGCGGGCCCGGTAAAATATCACTCTGTTTTTACGTTTAGCACTGATATCATTTTTTGATAATTTATTTTTAATTAGTGATGAAACGATTAGCACTTTTCATATTCAACAATAATCGTACGATTACGATTACGGTTACGATTATAATTATAAATATAATAGAACAAGTTATAAAATAAAGTGCTTTTTATTAAATAATTATCAAAATACATAGGTATATACAAACGGTATATATTTCTATTTATAAAAATAAAACATATTTTTTGGTGTGATAATTACTAATATTCGAAATTAAAAACTTTTAAATTTTTATTATTTTTATTAAGTATTCTAAATGTTTGGGGGTTAGGCGATTTCTTTTTTCATTTTGAATCTACCCAGCGGTGGAAAATAGTCTCACTCATATGGAATATGTTTGAATTCTGATTGCACTTTAGCTTTAACTCGTGAAAACATGTCAGGCAAAATTGTTTGAGCTATGTGAGTCCTAGATACCATTCGTACTTTGGACAAAGTTTCTTCATAAGTCTTTTAAAACCTTCTTTATTTACGTGATCCAAAGGCTCCACATGTCGATACATATCTCTTCAGCAATCAGCTGTGTTATTTCTTTGGCACGAGCATGATTAGCATCGTAACATTGTGAAAACACTTTCGGAATTGTTGCCTGCGTCAGTGCTACAGATGTACCCGGTAAATCACCTGGGATAGAATTATAATCACTTTCATCACACTTGTTAATTTCAACTGGATGAAATCGCTTGACATTGGCCCACATATTGCTAGTCGTAAATCCCTTAATTACTGCATTCTTGCCACCCCGAGAAATGTCAACTGCACAGTATTTACATGTCGCTTGGTTAAAGTCGCCTGTTTTTTGGTAAAATATTTCCAAACATCACTTATATCTTTACGCTTGATAGACATAATAAGATAGAAAAAGTTCACAATTATTCAAAAACTAATTTTTTTAATATAGGTACATACAAAATTTATGCGCAAACGAAACACATTGATTTAGATGTTCAGAGCATCAGAGCACAGTACGGTAATTCCCTGTATTCTGGGCATGCGCGTACTGTCATGTGCAGATGTTAAACTAGCAAGTATGTACTTGTTGAAAATTAATCGTATATTAATCGTAATAATAATCGCCGGTTACGGTTAATCTGAAAAGCTAGATAATCGCCGATTACGATTAATCTTCATCGTAATAGTTTCATCACTATTTTTAATGTTTAGTGAACTTTTTATATCTCATTTTAGCAGAAGCATATGTTCATTTAAGAAATTCATTGTTTGTTTCTGATAACAGATCAACAAGTTTTTCTCTTTTAAAAGGTGATTTCGAAAGAAAACCTTACACTTTAATAGATTTACTTGGTATAAATCCATATCGGTAACGGTAGTAATAGTGGAGTCACTAATTATCATAATCAATATTCACATTCATGTTTAAACAACACTTTATCAGATTTTCCCTCCCAACAGCGAATTTTAGAATAACCGCACAACTTGTGTGAGAAATAACTCCACATTTAATACAGTTCTGACTAGTTAGAGCAATTTTGCTACATCTTTTACAGGCTGTCTCACAAAACTTTTCATAAGTTACTGGAATAGCAGTTTTACCGTCCGTCATATTGCAAAGGATCAATGAACACCAAAAGTAAAATTATATACATAAGTTCACTATTTTTTAATGGAGTAATGGTTCAGTGGTATCGAGTCGGCCTGTGGATACTGAGAATCCTGGTTCGATCCCCACAGCCGACAAACATTTTCACCAATTTAAAAAATACCCCCGGGGCTCCCCTTCCACTAACATCTTTGGGGGCCGTGATTTTACGGCTGGTAACAGCACTTCACGCGCATAAATATATCACTTACCGAGATCTGCTTCGGCAGCAGTAATGGGTAGAAGGCGTGATGATATATTTATTTATATTTTAGTTCCCTTTTTCCCTTAATCGCGCATTAGTGTACAAAATACTTGTGGAAAGTATTCTACAATTCCATCTGCTGGCCGATCTGAACAAAACAAGAATGACGCGGTTATCTCTTGTTTGTTGTGATCTGACAGACTGTTCAGACCAATAATTTTGCCTGACGATCCAATAAAATTCCATCAAGTTATCTTTTGTGCGTACAACGCATCACATAGCATGGATACATTACCTTGGAATTGCAACCAGAGTAACAGAATAACGTTACGCACAATACTTGCGTTTACAGTATTTATCTGACCAGTAAACTAATTCGATCTGATTTGCACATCATTATAAAATATCCCTGTATTTCCTCCTTCACCAAAATCTTTGGTAGATGTGATTTGAAGTTTGGTAGTTGCTCTTTAGGCACATAAATATATCATTTACTGTAATCTACTTCAGTGGAATATAAAATCCAGTAATGCGTAAAAGGTACATTTATTTATTTTACCTGACTATTTAAAACTGACTTTGTCTAGAGATCGTGTTCATTCTGACCAAACCGAATTAATAGATTTTCAATTAAAAAAGCGGTTCTGCAGGGCTCCACGCAAGATTATTTTTGCTTTTAGATCTACCTGAACAGTCCAGGACTGATTGGGCAATTTTAACTAATGTAATTGTAGATGCAACTTTTGCGTTCCACATCATATATTATGTTTTTTATTTTCCATATTTGGCCTGTGATATTTCCAACTCAAGACACTTTCACATCGGGTCATAGTTCATCAGACCATGCCATACATGGTTGGTTTGTTGAGATCAAACTGGCCTTTACATTTTATTCGAGGACATCCAGAGAACCAAAGAAAATCCTCAGCAAGGCACGAAATTGAGCGAAGCGGTTTGTGAAATCAACAACGATACTCCTCCGTCTCGTAAAATAAATGGTAGTACCGTTCCAGTTCGTAATTTCTCAAAAACATAGATATTGGAATAATATTTTTCATTTATAATGGGCCTATCAAGACTTTTTTGAAATTCTTATATATTAATCTACGTAATAAAATTATTATACCCAACATTTTTATTATTTTTTTAAACTTGTATTAAGCTTGATAAAAATATTTAAACTTTCGAAACAAACGAATATCACGTAGTTGCATCTTGGATTAAAGAGAGACAGATAAGACAGAGATAAATAACACGTAACTTCACGTAACGTGTGTCGTTGTCAGTAGAATCGTAGAATGCTGAATTCTTGTTTCTTCTTCGTCTTCTTCTCAGTAAAATTGAGCACCGACACATATTTCAGACAAAGCTCTATTATTGGCTTAATGCAACTACATAATTGCAATATGGCAGTGCGAAATTTAAATGTGCGTTTTGAATTATTCAACTTTAAATTTCATATTTCAGCAATAAAGATATAATTTATGGCATGGTTTTATATTGCATTAAATATGATGTACGGTCGAGAATTTATTGTAATAAATATATATTAAAAAGCTCTACCACTTGAATCCCTCATTATAGAAATAATTTTTAAACATATGTAATCTACAAATATTCTGAATATTGCAACCATATAGATATCAACTAGCGAATGCGAATGAAATTTTACTTCAATGAATGAAATTAATTCATCAATATTAACTTCCTGAAATACTGAGACAATATCCGCTCTAATGTTTATTAATATTATAGGACCTAAACTGACACAGTTACAACCGAATAAGTATATGTACGATCATGGCTGGCTAAAAGTCGTTTTCTGCAGATTACGAGTATATTGCAAATCGAGAAAGGGAGACTAAAGTTGAAAATATATATTAACATCTGTGAAATTATTATAATTTATATTACTTACATTTTATGCTTCATATAGATACTATAATTTTTGTTATAGGTTTTTATAATAGAAATTGCTAATATAATTTTGATGATAATTTATGTAAATTTTTGTTAAATATACATACCGTGTATCGGTCTGAAAGGTGAACATAAGAGATTACCATGGAAAATTGGGCATTCTGTTTCGTTAAAATTCCACTTCGAGTCCTGATCCTCAGACTATTTCAGCTGTATTCATAGTAAATTAATGAATCCAGGTTTAAACATTATTTTGGCAGTTCAGGGTTTGACATTCATACTAAGTTTAAACAGATACTAAGAGAACCTAGAATAAATTCATTCAATCTGCAAGAAAAATGAAATGGATTTTACTGTCGAATTTGAGTAAAAATATTTATAATATAATATTACGAATGTGAAATAAGTATTCGTGCCAATTATATTATATAAATAAAAATTACGAATAAAATTTTCAGATTTATAATGTTTAAGCGAGAAGCACTCTTGTTAAATTTGTTAAATTTTGAAGTGTTTCTTTTTTAAATCCATAACAATATATTTGCTTTCACCGGCATTATACGGTATATAATAAAAATAAATTCGTTATTTACCTATATAAATAAATATATCATCACACCTTTTACTTATTACTGGGTGTGGCACTCTGCCGAAGCAAATTTCGGTAATTGATATATTTATGCGCGTGAAGTGATACTTGATACCATTGAGCCATTACTCCATATTACCTATATATTTACTTAAATTCAGTGTTTCGTATTTTTCAAAAGTATCCACGTGTTCTAAATAATTGTTTTGCTTCCGTCCTGAGTATCTTGAATATCATTAATATTTTGAAATAAGTCCTGTGTATTATCTTTTATGATGTAAAAAAGAAAATAACCTAAAATTTAAGATACAAATCTATGATATGGTTCTTATATTTACATATACTTCTAAAATAATATTTATTAATTATAATCTTACTCACACAAAAATTCTTCTCATAAAGTTGTTGAATGTATTTAGTCTACCTTAAAACTAGGGGCCGGGCAGGTTTAAGAAAATGGTCTAAAGTAGTACGACATTCTAGCGGGTATATACGTTTAAGAACTGCTGTGTGAGAGTATTACTTTTCACATGAGTATGATGTGTAATAAAAATGCACATTTTAAAATATATTTAATGCATTTTATTTCCAGATAAAATCTTATTTTTGTTGATATAAGTTATGACTATAAAAATGAAATTCTTTTAAGTATGATTACATTTTAAGTAATTTTCCTTTATTTATAACATACGACTACATGCTAGAAGCAAGCACTTAAAATTAGCTTCACTGCAAATATGTCCTGGTTTTTTCGATAACACAATTTTTTTATGGTTTTACTTTATTGAGGCTTAACTGGTTTAACTAGCAAACATGATCTTAAGGAATAAATTTCGCCGTCGGTAATAAAATACTACTAACTACCACTAGTTACAGAATAATAAAACTCCTTACCAATTATAGCCTCAAAGAAGACTAATAGACTTATGACATTTATGATTTATTAAATAAATATGGCTGAATGATTACTAAAAGAAATAAAACTAATTGGAACGGGAAGTACGAGCATATCCTTGAGTTGACAATTGAAATATGAAGTGCAGTACTCGGATGTATTCAATATAATCCGCTTTATTTTTTTCAATTATATTTTTCTGTAATGTGTTCTTTTTGACTGAAAATAATTTAAGTGAATATTTTCTTCATTATTTGCATATTTTAATTGGTACTTATAATTAATTATTGTGTAAGAAACAAAATAAAATAAGTATTAAATATTTTCTTTTCTACCGAGATATTTTATTCTTTACCATTCATAGAATTAATTCACTAATTAATTATTTTTCATTTATATTTCCAAAGAACTTTCTAGAATTTGTGACACTTACATTTATTAATTTACGAGTTATTCTTTCAAATTTAATTAATTAATCATGAATATTTCAAACATTAATTATCTTATCCCTTTTCCATTTAATATTTAATTAGAAGGTTTGAAATTCAACAATTAGAAAAGGATTAAGTAAATAACTAAATTAAAATTTTACAATTTCATTAAATTTTTAAAAACAATGCAATTAACAGAAAAAAAGTAGGCAAGGGCATTTTTGGGTGGGTTGAAATTTTCGATGGAAAGTTAGGTAAATTATAAAATAAAAATAAATATATCATCACTCCTTTTACATATTACTGAGTGTGGCACTCGGTAAGTGATATATATATATATATATATATATATGCGCGTGAATGGCTGTTACCAGCCGTCAAATGATGGCTCCCAACGATGTTAGTGGTGTGAGAGCAACAGGGATAAATTTAATGTGAAGAAAATAGTTTAATGGATGTGGGAATCGAACTGAGGTTCCCAAATTCACAGGCCGACTCGATACTTCTGAGCCACCTACCCCATACAAATAAAAAAAAAATATATATATATATATCATCACGCCTTCTACCCATTACTGGGTGTGGCACTCTGCTAAAGCAGATCTCGGTAAGTGATATATTTTGCGCAAATACAAATAATGACACAATTATATTAACACTCTATATATATATATATATATATATATATATATATATATATATATATATATATATATTTCACAGGTTTTTATCAATGGTTTTATTGATAAAGAAAAATATAGATAAAATAGTATTGTAAAAAATAAACTTCGTGGAGAAAATCACGTAGATAAATGTTTGTTTTTTAAATGTTCCGTAAAAAAATAAATTTTTGACCATTGACATTAAAAATGGGCCTATGTTGATAATTGACAAGTTCAATTCAATTCAATTCAATAATTTATTTGCTATCGGAAATATATCCAGACAAATAGAATGACAACACATTTATTTCACAAAAATCACTAAATCTTAATTATTTCCTTCTAATTAACGGTAGTCTTTATATTACGTAAACAGATGAAACAAATTACATGCAAAAAAAGTGGTAATCCAAATACACTGAAAATACATATATAGAATGGGTACAAAATTATCAAATTATACATTCGAAAATACATACTTAACTAAAGATCCTTCAAGAAGATATTAAATAACCAGGTTATGAACAAAATGTGAGATAATTGTAGTTTTTATAATAATTAGAGATAATATTCAGTTTGATTCGTCTCATTGCATTAATTGTATAATAAAATATTGAGTTAATTTTGTCCACATCTAAGTTGAGCAATATTTGATGAAAGTTTGTTATGTTTAAATTTTTTATATTTAATTTGTTTAGGTAGTTTGATCGTAAGCCCTGATATATTGGACATTCTATTAAAAAATGAAACAAACTTTCGTTTTGTGGACATTAAAGTCACCAAATACCACAATAATATGTGAAGTGTATGCTCCTGAAATAAAATTGATTGTTTCTGTTAGCATATCCACACACGAGATATCTAAAGTAGATTTTAAGTAAGTTAAGAAAATTATAATTTTAGATTCATTGCGGGTTAATTCAACTATTAGCCACAAATTAGTGATTTCAATTAGCTTACATTTATAATTTTTGGTAAAAATTGCGAACCCTCCGCTTACTCTGCCTACATCTTTGATTTTACTGGCTGTACTAGAAAAAATTGATGTAAATTTTGACATAGATTTGGGCAGGTCTGAAAGATCAGTGTAATGCCGCATTCACAGCTCGAAATTTGGTGAACTTCGGTAAAATTAGTAGAGTTTGACATATAGCTTTGTATGTATCCGTTCACAGCTCTGAAATTTGATGCGCACAAATTTCACTTTCTACAAAAGTTTGCAAACTCCAAACTTTTTACCAAATTTAGAGACCGTTCTACAAATAAAGTACATCGATGGTACAAATTGAACGAATTCTCTAACACGTGGTCAGTAACAAGCCAATCGGAAAATAGCTGGGAGATGATACATTGAAAAGATAATAGATGTCGATATTACATAAATTTCGAGTTGTGAACGCACGAAGTAATTTACAGAAATTCGTGTTTACAAATTTCACCAAATTTCGAGATGTGAATGCGGCTTTAGCCCATGTTTCACATAAACATACAACGTCATTCGATACTAATCTGGACTCAGTTTCTATGTCTATGTTATACAAGTTATTTATGCCATTAATGTTACAAAAAGATATCGAAAAAGGTTGTAGGTTATTGCGTTCTACTTTCATTAAATTATTATCACAGATACTTATATTCTTCTTCCTTTGTCTGGTTGTTTGAGGTGCTGATTGTATTGCTTAGCTTGCGGTCGCAAGGTTTCTGCAGATGTTGTCTGTAGCGTGGGAAAAAAAGGTTCTGCAACCGTCGCTTCTCCGTTAAGTGGGAAACTATCCTGTGTGGAGTGATGTTTCTTGAATTTCGGTGTTTGAAGTTTAGTAGGCGTGCCATCAGAGGAGTGCCCATTTCTTTTCTGTTGTGTTGGTTTATTAGTTTCTTCAATTATTACTCTATTATTCCTAATAAAGGCGTTTTTACCGTCCTCTTTTGCTTTTTTCATTTCAGCAATCAAGTCTTTACGTGTTGATTGTTCATAAAAGGTTAAGTCTTTGTTGACATAAATATTTGTGTCTTTTAGACAACTTCTTTTGGAAAATATGGTGTCTATGGTTCGTTTTGAAATAAATTTAATTATTACTGGTCTTGCAGAGTTCTTCGTTTGCCCAATACGGTATACAGCGTGTTAAAAAAGTTCCGGGACGGTGAAATATCTCGAGAAAAACACATCGAATCAAGAAACCAAAAAACACGAGTTTCATATTTTGCAAAAACCTATCTAAGCACACCAAACACAAACCCCAACCCCCACCCTCAGGGGGTGAGGCCGAGGGGCAACGTTGAAACCTTAAATGGGAACCCTCATTTTTTATTACAGATTCGTATTCTGCGAAAAAAAATAAGTTAATTTTATCTGAAACTTTTTTTCCAATTCGGAATAGATGGCGCTCTAAACGCAAAAATAAGTTTTGACATGATTCTGAAAGAAAAATAAAAAACGGTCTAATGCCACAAGAAATAAACATTATTTTATAAAATCGTTTTGCAAATTTATTTCAAGCATTTAGTCGGTGAAAGGCTTGTGGCTACTTGTGATTATGTTGATTTTTTTATTTGATTCAATGTTTATTTCTTGTCTGAGCATTCTACTGACAACGACACACGTTACGTGAAGTTACGTGTTATTTATCTGTGTCTTATCTGTCTCTCTTTAAACTAAGATGCAACTAAATTACATTCGTTTGTTTCGAAAGTTTAAATATTTTTATCATGCTTAATACAAGTTTAAAAAAAAATTAAAATTTTGGGTATAATAATTTTATTACGTAGATTAATATATAAAAAATTCAAAAAAGTCTTGAAAGGCCCATTATGATACACTAATCAAGGCAGTAAATCTACAACTTTTTTGCCTAGTTAAACAAATAACCAGATATAAATATCAGTTACTACAATAATAATTTTTCAAAGATAAGCAATAGAATAAAATAATATATCGCCAATCAATGAAAATTTGAAATCAAATATTAAAGTCACACGTGAACATGAAAAAGAATATTTTTTTACGGATTCTATTACTTCGGCAAACTATATAGAAGTCTTATTTTTAAAACTTATACTTTGAATATGATAACTAATGCTGTCTGTAATTTTACACCTGCGTAAATTTCTATCTAAATCATAATTTCATTCTGACATTTGTCAATAAGGTTGAAGTGAATCCCATCTCATTTAACACGTCACTGCCATGTACATACCACATAGGACGCACATTGTTCAAACTCCATCGTCTTTCCCTGGTTTCCCTCACATTCTCCCATTGACGCTTTGATTTCCTGGATAATAACATGGGATAACAGTATACAGTGTCCCACATACCGCTCACATTGAACGGTGAACTTAGTTATATGATGATAAAAGCGGGTCCCAAGGCCGTGCCAGCTTTTGAAATCCTATCTTGAGTAGATGGTCTAAGCTTCAATTGATCTCATCTTAGAAAAGTGAATTATTGATAATAAGGTAGAATCTTTTTTCGTATTAGTTTTAAAAGCTTTTATCAATAATGGATTTGTGAGAAATTTTGAAAATTTTATATCTTCTTTTTATATATCAAAGGTCCTGGGATGTGATGTTTGTGACACTTTAAGTTTGAAAAATTTGTTTACAAAATTAAACAGGTTCTTGTTTTGAAGCTACGAGTATCTCCAGTCAAACTGATAATAACTAATATGTTGTTTCAATAAAATACATTTTTATTTATGCTTTTTTTACAACAATAAAAGTCATTCCATTTAATTTGTTTAACAGATCTAATTTATACTTACTTATAGAGTTGCCAACGTAGTCATTTTGTCCGGGAGATTCCAAGTTTAATCTTCGGGCTCCAAGTTTTCAATAAAATTCTTCGGGTTACTGTACAAAGTCTATAACCTGCCGCGCGACAAACCCCGATTTTAGCTGTGCTATTATTTTAGCTATTGTAGAATCTGTTTGGAGAAGTGATATATACAGAATGTGAATCTAGTAAAAGCTGAACTCGCCATTAGAGTTAATTTAGACATGGATTGTACAAAATTTTACTCTTATTTAAAAACTCCAGAGCAGAAGTCATTGATAGTAAGTGCACCAAGTGACAAAAAATACAATTTTAGAAAATATCATACTCATATTTTAAATAAAAATTTAGTTCTTTGTCTTCGTACCCTATGTTCCTCCTGTAACTTACGACAGGTTTGTTTTAATGTTATGTTTTGATATGTAAATGTTTTATAAAATTTATAATTTTGTTTTGTGATTGTTAAAATGTTCACAAATATTAATAATATTGTTATTTACCTTAAACAATAAATATTTAATTTTAATTTTCTCCCTCTAAACCACTAGAATAGTAAGTATTTCATTGCATTCCTGTTATCAAAGATGTATGGAATAACTTCATCCTAGGTTGGTAAGTAAGAAATTGGCATTTCTGTTTTGATAAGAATACATCAACAATCGCAAATATATATATTTGACAGAAATATTTAAAATAATAAAAAAAATTGTTTGGTAAGCTTAAATGCTGTTTCACACCAGCGAAATTTTATCGTATAAAACCTGCCCTAAAATATCTCTCTTGATACAGAAATAACTATATTATGTACTATTTAAATTTGATTGATTTCGTAAACATCATCCGCACTTACAGGATTTACTGATTCAGACCTAACTCAAATAATCCATCTTCCTATGTAAATCAATTTGTTGAATTCATTTAATCTCGTTGTCTAATTTATCTGCACTGATTTAGTTAATCTATGTTTCAAATTGAGTTCAACTATATATGAAAAAAACAACAATATGTATGATAGAATTCTACACAAAAAAAAATCACCTATATAACACTGATATATTTTTAAAGTTGGGGAGTATTCTGAACGTTAAACTTTTTATGCGATTTGTGGAATCGACTGCTTTGTATTAAACCTTCTAAGGCATAAGCACAGTTCAACTTCTGCCACAAAGTAGGCGAAGAGTAGTATATTACCATCAGAATTCAATGTGATGGTCTGATATGTATTCCTAACAAAACAGAACATAACAGCTATGGGCGCCCGTAGAGAGAAGAGATCCAATGAATTGATGGACCTCTCTTTCATGCCTCTAGTTTAGTTTTCTATCTAATTTTTAATGAAATAAGGTTCTTCGTTTTTGTTTTTAATGCTAGGCAGTTTTTATTTTCTTTATATACACAATAGATATATAATTGTCCATAATTTCTTTATTTTACGTTTTGTTTTGACAATTTATTATTTATTGTATTATAAAATAAATAAATAAAATATAAATATACCATTATGCCTTTTACCCATTACTGGGTGTGGCACTCTGCCGAAGCATATCTCGGTAAGTGATATATTTATGCACGTGAAGTGCGGTTACCAGCCGTCAAGTCACGGCCCCCAAAGATGTTAGTGGTGGGGAAGACACAGGGGTAGTTTTAAATTGGTGAAAATGTTTTGTCGGCTGTGGAGATCGAACCATGGTTCTTAGGATCCACAGGCCGACTTGATACCACTGAGCCATTGTATTATAATAGTTATTTTTATAACAAGTGCCGAAAAAGGCTTGTTACGTGCAAGTGCAGAATTTAACGCACGAGGCTTGCCTTCTTTCATAAGCGTATGTGCCTAAAATATGAAATTCCGTGCTTGGCGCGAAATTTAAATCGCTCTCACTTATATTTTCTTTTGACAATTGCGTTACAAATTACTTTCGACACTAATGTTACTTTGCTTACAGAAACGCACTTGGTGTGCATTTTTTCACTTTCCATAAGTAACCAAGGCAATAATTGTTACGTAATAACAAAGAAAAATATTTTTAAATAATATATTTCAAAATACATTCTTATAATTAATTTGATAAACAGTATTTCATTTCATTTCATTTATTTATTTTTGAAGATTAACTCTAACTAGAAGAGTATTACAGTTTCAAATACAATGAAATATCATCGCATTATATAAATATTAACAATAAGTAGTGCATGTTACAAAAGAAGAAGTGACGGTTAAAACATACATACATACATACATAACATCAAACTATATCCCATTAATTGTGGTAGCACGAATCCTAAAATTATTCATAAAACATTCATCAGTTTCACTTGTTTTTTTTTATGGTTAAAACAATTCAGATATATTATTATTTAAGAATTAATCTATTGAATATTAAGAGTTATTTGCAAAATGCGTATTGATTTTTATTTTAAATTGATTTCTGTTCCTTATGCTTTTTATTTCTAAAGAAATTTTATGAAAAACTTTCATTTCGGTATACAGCTTTCCTGGCTGAAAAGTGTCGCGTTTTACATACGTAGGAATCGAAAGGTCAGAAGCGTATCTGGTTTGCACTCCGAAGCTAATGCGCTCGTTTGAAATAAAATTGTCTCTGTTATCATACGTGAAAAAACATAAATTAGATTAGTACAAAGAGTGAACAGTCATAATTTGAAGTTTTTGAAATAGAGGTTTGCCATGTTCTTTCCATTAAACGTTACATAATAGCCTGATCTTTTTTTTTATAATAAATGATCTATTGACGTATTCTGAATTTCCCTAAATAATAATCCCGTATTCAATAATCGATTTTATATTGCTATGATAGAAAGTAATATTTGTAAACTAACACACGTACGGTGAATGAAAAGAGCTGTTAATTTTTTTCCCGAATCAGGTAATCGTTGAAATGACTCCTTAGACTTTTGTCGTTTACACGACAAGAACAGATTTATGAGTTGTTTTGATTAGGATACTAAGTAAGTTTACATTCAGATTTTTATTTTTATATTGCAGTATTGCTGATTTGAAGGGATTTAATATTAATTTAGTTTCATGACTCCAAGATTTCATTGTATAAATAATATTATTATTGCCCAGAATTTACTTATTAGGAAGATTATTGTACTTACTAACACTGAAGTATTTTCTGCGTATTGGTTAGAGCAAGAATTTGACAGATTATTATTGAAAATCAGAAAAAGGAGTGGTAACAATATACCACCCTGTGGCAGACCCTTGTGTGTTGATAAACATTTTGATCTGAATATGTTGTGGTTGAGATTAGCTTTAATTATACAAATTGTTTGCGATTTTCGAGAAATGATTAAAACCATTCATTAACTGGGTCACAGATTCCATATGATTTTAATTTAATCAAAAATAACTCACGATCAATAACATCGAGAGCTTTAGTGAGGTCGAAAAATATTCTTAATGTGGATTTTTATCCACAGGATTTAGGCCGATTGTGTATTGAATCCTATAGTAACAATAAGTAACGTTTTTCAAAATAATTATTTAATCTTATAATCATTGCTTTACCTATGTTATAAGTTTAGCAAAGATAGATAAATTAAAAATAGGTCGATAATTATCTACCTTGTTTTTATGCAAAGCAATTATAGGGGAAGTTTTCAGAGATTCTGGATAAACTTCGCCGCTAAATGAACAATTAATTATATTTCAAAGTGGAACTGCGATAAGGTTAGTAACGTAACCAGGGACTGTTATCTGCTCCAACAGATTTTTAAACGTATGATACTTTAAGCAAATCTATGACCTTCTTATTATTAGCTTTTGGTAAGAACATATCAAAATTTACTTCAGAATTTTCTTATAATTTTTATTTTTTATAAAATCTGTTTGACATTGTTGAATAAATATGTTAATATGTTCTGCTATTTAGTTTTCTGCACTGGATACAAAATAATTATTAAACTTATTTACTAATATGCAAGGATTAGCATTATCTATATTTAAAGCCAAATTAAAATTCACTTTGATTTCGTAAAATTAGTAGAATTCATTGAAATATATTCATTAAAGTTACGTTTAACTTTTCAGATTTCATTGTCATATAAATAACAATTTTCAACACATTAAAAACTACACCTCCATTAATATCTTTGGCCATGATTTGTCGGCTAGTAACCGCACTTCACGAGCAAAATATATCATTTACCGAAATATGCTACGGCAATGTGCCACTCTCAGTGATGGGTAAAAGGCGTGATGATATATTTATTTATGTTTTAATGATACAATTAAAGGTAAAAATGTAGACGGTACTAAAGAAAAGAAAAAAAATACTAACATCGAGAAACGTATGAAATTTACAATTACAGTCAAACCTCTGTAACTCGAATGTCAAGGAACCGGAAAATTAGTGTGAGTTATAAAAATTACGAGTTACAGAAAAAATAAACATACCTACCTATAGCATACATGTTTTATTGCTTAAAAAATACATCATTCTAAAATATTCTAAAATATATCGGGGACATTTTACCAACACTGTAGACTCTGTACTAAGGAAAATGTGCTCTGTACTAACAAAAAAGCAGTACAAAGGTCGAGGATTCCCAAAAATCTAAGCAGTTTGCAGATTGCATGCGTCGTGCAAGGTGAAACAAAACTTGATGAATCCATAATGAAGATAACGTACAAATATTGTGCCGAAAGAATTAATTATGATTGAAAATTCGATTTATGGAGAATTATGTGGTTTTGGGACGTGTTATTGGTTTCGAATTACAGAGATTTTCGAGTTACGGGAATTCGAATTAGGAGATAAAAAACAAGGTAATTATAGAAAATGTACAGGGAGCAACAGTAAACTTCAGCTGAAGAAAAATTTCGATTTGTGGAGAATCTAGTTACAGAAGTTTGACTGTATTTTTAAGTCAATCTTTGTTCCTATAACGAAATATAAAATTATTTTAAACAATTGTAGTAGAATTTCGTACCTTACATTGGCACTACTGCCAATAATCAAGTTTACATTGAATTTTACACCGATCGAATATCGATCTGCCACTTGACTGTAAGTTTCTCTGCTATTCAGATATCCTCATGCTTTTATTCTAGTTATTCGAACTGCAAATTTATTTGATTTTGAGTATTAGAAAGTTTTAAATTATTCAAATATTCTACTGCAGCGATGCACCATACATTGCGTAAGTTGTGCAACAGACATTGCATTTTCATTTCTACATTTAATTAGTATCCCATGTAAACGTAGTATTATAGTGACGTTACTACTCTAGTAATATTACTTTATGACGTGTATCTTCTGCCTATTCATTTGAACTACCTATAGCTATTTTTTTTAATTTATCTCCGCTCAAATCAATAAGTATTAGTGCAATTGTCACAATAAATTACACTAATACGTAGTATTGGTTCTCTTATTGATCACATTTCAAAAATATGACAATACGTGTAACTATATCCAAGCTCGATGCTAGCGGATGTTCATTTTGTTCTCTCATTAATGGGGGCGGTCTCATCACTTATTGCTTTACTAACAAGAAAGGAAGAAATCTGAAAATATGTTTAAATAGAAAATAACGTCTGTCATCAGGAGAAAACTGATATGTTATGAAATTGTATTTATTTACTATTTATTATTTTTTATTCCAGAAATAATTATTTATGGGGTGAGTCAGTGGTATTTAGTCGGATTGTGGAATTGAGAACTCGAGTTCAATTTCCAAAGCATTAAAATTACTCCTGTGGTTCCCCGACCACTAATATCTTTGGAAGCTGTGATTTGATGGCTAGTAACCGCACTTTATGCGCATAAATATATCACTTTCCGCGATCTGGCCACGGTAGAATTCAGTAATGTATAAAAGGCGTGAAGATATATTAATTTCAGTATCTTTTTATAATAAACTCTGATTTTTGTTGACAATTTTATAATTTCGAAGATTCTGCCTGCATTGAATTTTCCTATGATTATTTTTTGACGTTTCTCAAAACCAATTAAATGCTCTATTGTATGTCACGTGTCTGCGTTTGAACCAATCCTGTCATTATTATACTGAGAATAAAGCTCTAGTTTCCGGGAATAATCACTGTAGATGCTTTTTGTTTGTAACAAATGATAGGTAGTTGTCAAATAATTATTTAAAACTGTCAACGCGTCAAGTAAAATGTGTGAAAAATATCGATTTAGTTGTATTTTAGATACAGAAATACACCAACAAATTTTGGAAACAACTTCCAATACATTAATAAGTAATCAACCCAGTTCAAAATCTTTCATGTTGGATGAATCGATCTCAACAGCTAAGTTAAAAAATAATCTAATTAAATATAACTCGAGAGTTCGATAAATTAGAAAATAATTCTCCAGTATATTTTTCAAACTTATTGCCATTTGGCAATAGCTACTCAAATCCTACGGGCTTTCGTGACTATTGCCTGGCAACAAGTTTTCGAACGATCTGTCAAATTATTTTCAATTTATTCTCACTTTCTTTTTATATTATTACTGATAATTTTAATGGATAGCCCTCATGCTTGTTGCACTAACAAAATTTAAATTTTAAACATATGTATTATCATATTATCATATCAATTATTCCGTTTGACATGTAACTTCAATTTGCTTTTGTTAATTTAAACCAAGTTTAAAATTTAATTTTTGTTGGTGCTATTTGTCAAAATTATCGAAATATTACCAGCACTTAGATTAATACGGTTCATATGTCATTAACCAAAAATTGTTTTCTAGTAAAATGGCTAAAAGGTGTTCCTTAAAAATCTTAAAATGACTGTTTAACAAAAAAATTTTGTTATTAGTAAATGTGTCAAATATTATAAACTATAATTGAATAATTAAATTTAACGTACATTAAGAATACAAATTCATGGGATAAGACCAAAATAAAAACATTTTGTTATATAAAATAAGTAAGATAATGTCGGTTACGAGAAAACTAATTATTATTGTTTTTTTTTCATCTGAGAACAATTTTTACAATATTTAAATTTCTGCCACGAACTGCTACACACAACTGGCAACGACTCATTAATGACTGTTTTGTGCATTTAAAAATCTCAGAATATATTCGAATTTAATCTACAATTTTTAAAAATCGAATGGAAAACACCACTGCAGTATTAGATTTCTACATACTAGATTTGCTAATTTTAATAATCCTACCTATAATAATCAGTTAGAGTTTCAGACTTTTATAACACAACCGACCCAATATTATACAACAAAAAGGTTTTATTTTGGTCTCCTCTACTTATCATATAAATTTGTAAAACTAATTTTGTAACACCTATATTATGGCAATTTTGTATATAAATTATTTATTATACAATGTGCAAATACTTGTAAATTTCAAGAAATTCATAAAAAGGAATATGTAAAATAAAAAGTTTTTATTTTCATTTGTTTCACGTCTGTTTTGTTATTTCTGTTGTCTCTTTCAGCTTTGACATTTTTGTCAGTCTTATTATATTTTGTGGATAGCTCTTGAACGTTTTATACTCGGTTTTGTACTCATAACTTAATTCTTTCAGGATATTATGTTTGTGTTGTGATTCTACGTTTTCGTTTATTTCATCTTAAGACTCGAGTCTTTTCACTGAAAATCTTATTTCAAGTGTACCAATTACAAATAAAATGAAAGAAATGCGCTTTAATAAAATTTGTATTTTAACACAAATAAAAATATGGCTACGGCAGTTTTGTATATGAAATTGCGTTTATTTGTATTTTTGCTAGTTCCACATAATGTTTCTGTATTTTATGTTGACTATTTCAACATGACTTTTTATCAAGTTCATACACAATGAAACCCGAAATATTTATTTAAGGAACAAACATACTCGTATATTGTGCAACCAAGCAAATCTGTGCTTTCGAACGCTGCTGTCGGATTTATTTTTCTTTCCATATTCCTTTTTTTTTCAATAAAAACTAATTTTTAAAGAGCTAGTTATTTAAGTGTATATTAATCTGTTCCTGTTCATGGTTCAACTTATATTTTTAGTTCAGTTATATTTCCGGTTCGAAAGATCTCATTTGATTCGGTTTGCGAACCGATTCAATTTATATTCAGTTAATTTATAAAAAAAATTAAATTAGAAATACGTACTCATAGATTTAGTAATGTAATATAAATTAATTGTAAATTAAGGGTTGAAGCAGGTCTTCGCAAATCGAGGCTAGAGTTTGCAGATCGAGCGAAGTCGAGGTCTGCAAAAAAACACTTTCAACAAGCAATATACACAAAATTTTGTTTACGATCGAATGATAATTTTTTAACCTGGCCTTAATTTTTTGAATATGTGAGACCCTACGGCGGTACGAATTAATAAAACTTATAATGGACGACATCGAAGACGGTGAAACAGCATTATTTATAAAAATATTGGACACATAAACGAAAACACTACGAAAATGTATCATTGCTGATAACGAAAACAGTGAAATTCATATCTGAAATTTTATTTGTGAATTAAAGAAATGGTAAATGCACTCCATAAGTTGTTGAAAGAAATATTTAGGATACAAACATTTAATAAAGTACAATATTTAAACCTGCAAGATCTAGAATTATACACTGAACACTCTTTTAGAATCTAAAATTTAAATGATCATCAACAATTTTATTAGCTGATGCAGGTGATTTGATTACTATAAAGAGACATAACGGATGAACATTTTCATCTATTACGGAAAGTTATATTGAAGAGTTCGTACAAAATAAATTGAAAGTGGAAAATAAAATTTTAGGGCAGAGTATTTCAGACCATACTATTATTGAAAAAGTTCAATAGGATTACAATAATTTATACAATTATAAAACCTTCATTAACGGTATACCGTTTTTTCATACAACTGGAAATAGTTGTAATGATAATAGCTTTGTTTCGCTACGTGGCGGTTACTGTAAAACGCGGCGGTTAGTTACAGCAGCGTTTAACTGTATACCACAAAAAGTGACAGTAATAATTTAAGTCACTAAAATAATAATTATTGTTTTTTTCATGCGAGGTAAATTATATTTTTGTTTTGTATGACCAGTATACTATACGAGTTGTGTATTTAAATTGTCATTTTGACAGAAATTGATATAAATTTGACAGCTGATAACTGCACTTCACTTTCAGAGATTTTCTACGACAGAATGCCACTATCAGTAATGGATAAAAGGAGTGATATATATTTATTTATATTTTATTTATAGAAGAATTTGATACAAATGTGATTTTGTCATCGGAAAGTGAGAAGGATTAAACAGTAGGTGATCGAAAATGATGAATTTTGAACTTAATAATTGTTTGATGGCCCCCATTTTACAATAAAATGTTTCGTTTGTATAAATTTATACGAAAATAATTTAACAGATAAAAATTCTCCTAAAGATGATGGGTGTTTTCTTAAATCAGCGTGGGGCCCCACATTATACAGTGAGACTCTGCCCCACACCAATGCTCAATGCCACATTGGACACATCACGCTTAGCTCCGCGTGGAGATTTAAATAGTATTTTCTGGGGCCCAACGCGCTACATTGGATCCTTTAGTATAGAGCCTCAAAATTATTCATGTAGACATGGACACATTAAATAAAATTAATATTTTAATTTATAAATTACCAAGATAGATATTTCACTTTTTTCTCTCACAAGTGCTACATTCGTTATTCGTTTTTCCTGATGTCAAAAATGTGTAAAAAATGTGTCAAATTTAACTTCTACCGCTATTCAGCGAAGCCTACAGTTGCTGTAAAAAAATGTACCGCCAGCTACCGCAGCGTTTTACCGCGAGATGTCAAAAAGTGAAACGAACAAAATCTAGTAACTTGTTATTTTACTGTCAACTCAATCGAACACAAAATCCTTACCGCAGCGGTAAACAGTAACCGCCGCGTAGCGAAACGAACAAAGCTAATATTAATATAAGAAAAATGATTTACTAATTCTTCTAATTAAATATGTTTCTATGAAACAATTGTTTTATTTAAAAGGAGTTTGAAAATGCCAATTTTCTGTTAATAAATGAAGTCTAGAAACTAGAGCTTTCAGATTAATCTTAACCAAAGTAATATTACGTACTACAACAAAAAGTAAACCAAATATATGTAGTTATTTTTAATTATTTATCGGACAAAAAGTACATGTCCGCAGTTAATACACAACTGGATACTGCGTCAATTTCATTATAAATGCACAGCATTTTAAATTGTATATTGTTACTTTTTCATGTAAAACCACATAGGTTTCTTAACCAGTTTAAAATTTACCGTTCGGTTAAAGTTCTCGTTCTTGAATATTATGGGAAAGATTTGTTCTTTATTATGAAAATTGATAATGGCTAAATGTTTCTTTCTACGTCTTTTTGTGTCATTATATTTCTTAATTATGTTTTCATCCTTCAACAATGAGAATGTATCTTCTGTTGTACAGTTGGCATTGTCTGAATACAGTGAATAATTTTTTTAAGTCCAGTTAAATAAACATACTGTCTAAATAATTTTTAAAGGCATTTACATCAATAAAAGAAGTATCTTTTACACTTTCACCTTTAATTATATCATTAAACTTGCCCCTGTGTAATTAAGTCTAAATTTTCTTTATAAATCAGAGGTACATTTCAGTCTGTTTAAATATATATGTATTCGAGTATATTAGGATGATGGGTAATCATCCATTTCTTATATCTTTGTAAACAGAATATAAAATTATTGTAAAATAATAAGGGTATATACATATTATTGGTGTACTGGTTATAAGGCAAAATTAATTTTTCCGAAATGCGCTAAAATAAATGTATATTATTTTGACATAACATTTTCTGTCACTAGACTGATAGGTTTCAATAATGAATAAAAAATTATAAACAATAAAAGTTATTTTATTTAATTATATTTGTGTAATCAATATTATTTAATTCAAACATACCTACCTCTCCAGGTTTATCTAAAAAAATATTACCTTCACTTCAAATGAAATCCCTAATTACAAAAACAGTTCAAAATTAAATCCGCTAATTACAAAAACTATTCCAAATAATCACTATTTGCGGCTACACATAACGCGGCGCTGTATTAATGAAACATTACATGTTTGATGACCAATCCACATGTTTTCATGAACGTGATTTAAATGTTATTGCACATTATGGGTAAACTGAGGTGGTGTACCATTATGTCGAAATCATGTGTGTTGCTGAACATTCCAATAAATCCGGTAAATTATGTTGCAACAAAAACTCATGTTTTTTTATAAAATGTGGTAAAATATGTAAATGATCCAGCTAAAATTCCATTTACAACTCCAGCTCAAACATTTAAAGAAAATCTACGTTGAAAATTGCTTCTAACAACATAGGAATTTTGCGTAGGCCAATAATGGGAGTTGTGTAAGTTTTGAACTGAACTTTGTGTAAATATTGCCTCGTTAGAAAATATTATCGTTGGGGTGAAATTATAATCTGCGCCATGTTTCTGTAAAAGCTAATTACAAAACATCACTCATTGAAAATTATCAAGTTGCATCAACTTTCAAAATCCCCCAAACAGTGGAATGTGGAATATCAAATTCTCGATATACCCTTCGAGTAATAATACGAGGACAGGGTGATGTACCATCTTTAACTAGATCGCATTAAAATTTTCAGACTGATATGTCATTCAGTTCTGTTTTGACACCCATCGAAAGCAAGCAACATTGAAGATTTTTGAAAACATGGAAAAAAGTTAATTTCGCGTCTTGATTAAACATTATTTCTTGCGTGGAAAAAATATTACGTAAACCAAAGCATCGCTTGTTAAACATTATAGGGACTCCTCACCATCGATTGGAACGATTCACAAGTGGTTTACTGATTTTTGTTGTGGTAGTATGACCACAAAGAACGCCGAACGTTGTGGTTGTCCAATTGAGGTTACAACGCCAGAAATCGTCGATAAAATCCATGGTATGATATTAGACGATCGGCAAGTTAAAGTGCACGAGAGTGCTGAGGCTATGAGCATCTCAACCGAACGGGTACGGTATATTTTGCATAAATTTTTGGCAATGGCAAAATTGCATGAATTGGTTCGTCATCCACCATATTCTCCAGATTTGGCCCCCTGCGATTTTTATCTATTTCCAAACTTGAAGAAATGGCTCGTCGGAAAGAGATTTGGCTCCAACGATGAGGTCATCGCTGAGACAAACGCCTATTTTGAAGGATTTCCAAAATTGTATTATTTGGAAGGAATCGAAAAATTAGAAAAACGTTGGACGAAGTGTATCGAGCTACAAGGAGATTATGTTGAGAAATAAAATATGTTTTCACCAAATAAATCATTTCTTGTTTCATTTTTCAGGGATTTTTCACCATGCCCTCGTAATAGAGTCTCGGAATATAGCGTTCAAGATAAGCATTATCAACATATCTTCGACATCTTGGATGATTTGCATCTCTCCCATGGCGTAAAGTTCCAGTATCACGAAGGCGTTGAGTAATTCTTAAAAAACAAATGATGAGGAGGATGTTGTCTCTGGGGATAACGTTTTGCATAAGTTATCTGAGCATGTAACGAATTTAGCTTCTACTCTCCGTAAACTAATAACATATTAACTAACTCAATAATAATATAAATGTATGCCATTCTTTATTTAAGTTTTCATTTCACTAAGAACGACAACAAAAGTAATAATGTGACACAAAGTGAATGAAATAAAACTAAGTGAACTGTTACATAACTTTGATTAAATTAAATAAATATTTTCTTTTCGGTGTTCTGATAGCTCTATAAACACACTGTAAATACTTCGTTAAGGAGAGCACTGTTTTTGTCGTTTTTTATTTTGTAAGAGTGGTATGAACGCTTTTAAATCTGACAGATGAATGACATATAACCTTGAAATTGGAAATTGTCGATGTCGAAATATTACTAAAAGAATATGCTATAATCATACAAATTTCATAACATTCACAATACAGAAAAAACATTGATTAACTGTCAATAAATTTGTTTTTTTTTTGTAGGATGTGGGCACTCACGTGACACTGTAACGTTTTTCTGGCAAGATTTAAAAAGGACGCTTCTTTTCAAATCTCGTCCCAAAAAAAATAGTTCATTTTGTAGGTGGCGCAGTGATCTTTGCCCGAACAGCTGTTTTTACGTCACAAAACGTCACAGTGCCACGTGAGTGCCCGTATCCTATTGTTTTTGTTATGAGTAGCGCTACCAACATAACTGATAAAAAACACCAACTTATATTTTTAACAAGTCGCAGTTTTTTAATTCTAACAGAATTATATTACCTCAATATAAAAAATAGTATAAAGAACATGTTTCATAAGGCCCGTTATCGCACTCATGCTTTGTAAAACTTGGACTCATACTATTTTTTATTTATTTCTGTAACCTATCGGCCCAGTGACACAAAAAATATTTGCTTCAAGTAATGTACGCAATTATTTTTATGAATTTCGGAAAAAAAAAATTACTTTGTAATCAGTACATCAAATAATATATGCCCTTAATTTTTTTTGCAATCCTTTCTATCTAATTGGTCTTTTCCTTTTCTTTGATTCTTTTGATTCATTCAAATCTAGGAGTTTTATGGTCTTTTATCAAAATTGGCCAATATGGATTAAAATCGTACTCACATATTAAAATTTGTCGATTCACTACAACAGTTAAAATGTAAATGAAATACAAAATATTGACGAGGACTATATTCTATAATATACATTGAAATTTTTCTAAGAAATGTTACTTTTTCAATTGAAGCTACCCTGAAAATGTCACAGAGGCGAAAAGATACCTTCGCTTCCATGCCTAATTTAGCACCGGAGAAATGGAGGAAATAACTCCCTTGTTGTCGGCGTATATGACTGTATAACTGTAATATCTATATAATCTACTAAATATGCATATTAATTTCATAAATTTTACGCTTAAATAAGTAAATGACATAAATTACACTTATATCTACGTTTGTAAGCATTTATATTACTAATTTTTATTTAATACAATTTTACAATAAGCAGTTACCGTAACACCTGTTAAAAAAATATACTTGAATTGTATACATCTTTACAAAACATTATTATTTACTAACCACTTCTTAGTAGCTAAGCATAATATAATCATGATTCATACAACTGACCTTTATATACAACTATGAATAGCATATCTACAAAAATATTTGAAACTTAGTTCCTATCGTGAATAACATAAATAATATGTTAGTTTATATAAAGTATATCTATCTTTCTAAAGCTAATATTTCAATTACTTAGAATGTACCTTTTTAAAAATTCGGTATATAATTCTAAACATAGAATTTACCGTACTGTACTGAAATTCTTGCTCCTAAATTACCTGTAATCCCCTTTCCCAAAGATTCTGAAGAGCAGAGTTACCTGAAGTTGTAGAAAGTAACTCTAGCTATAGATGAAGTGATGTGACATGAGCCGTGACTGATGAATGGCCTGGTTTGTTCATGTTCCAGGTGGCGGGCGGCGGGCGACACGGCTGACCGTGCTCACCGCCTCGTTGATCTGGATGCTGGCCATCATCTGCGCCATTCCTGCAGGCGTGGGATCCTATTTGAGGACGTTCAGAACTCCTAACAATCAGGTGAGTGACGTTATTCTGATTTCTGTATTTGATAATGTAAATGGTCGGAAATACATAGTGAACCAAGTCAACAAATGAAAAACATAATCCATTATATGAGTATTATAATATTTATTCAGAAGAACAAATTAAATATAAACTTTCATTTTCTACCTATAAAGGGCAATATTTGATAAATTATAATAATATAGGGTGGCTAGCTCAGTGGTATGAAGTCGGCCTGTGGATCCTGAGAACCCTGGTTCGATTCCCAGAGGCGACAAACAATTTTCATAATTTCAAAAACTACCCCTGTGGCTCCTCCACCACTAACATCTTTGGGGGCCGTGATTTGACGACTGGTAACCGCACTTCACGCGCAAAATATATCACTTACCGAGATCTGCTTCGGCAGAGTGCCACACTCAGTAATGGGTAGAAGGCGTGATGATATATTATTTTTTATTTTATATATAATAATAACAAAATTAATATATACCTATCAGGGCTGTGAGAGCTGCCTGTTACGCGTAAAAGACAATAGTATTAAAACGATACTAAATTAAAAGTTATAAAGTAATATTTAAATTAGCAAATTATCCGACAATGGAAACAACAACGTATGAATAAACTATTATTAAGATTACTAAGTTACAAAACACATGGCAAGACCTACATCTTGCACAGACGACGAGAGCCAAACTTGTCTCGACGAAAGCCAATCTACCACTAACTAATTATTGTTGTTTCCATGGGATGTTCTGATAAAGGGCAAGGGGGTGGTATCGTAGCGTTGGTTCGAAATACCGTTCCCACATATGTGTTTACATAAAAAACCTAGACGGGGTTAGTTACAAAGGTTAACTCTATCCGACCAGACGCTTAGCTATAATTTACCTAGATATGTCATCACATCCTGTATAACCATACGCGACAATTCAGAAAAGCTATAAACTTGATACATAAAGATCTACGGAATACTGAAGTTATAATATATGCACTAATAAATTTTATAAATAATATAAACTCTGTCAAGTCAACTTTAGAAGGATACTTAAGATAACGTTTAATTAGTCTGTATCTCTCGAAGCTGAGTTGATAGTGAAATATCATAATTTATAAACAAAACCAAATTCTGAATTGTCCGTTTTGTTACATATAATAATAATATTTATTTATATGCCAAGGACATTATAAAAATATTAATTCCCGTCCTCGGATTTGTAAATCGCCTGAAAGACATAAACATTATGAGTAAATTAATATAAAGTTTAAGTGACTGGGAAATATGATGTATTTTCAATTACACAAGACTTCAGTCAATAAATAACCTTTATTCAAATAACCGACGACCTCAACGTTTCATTGCAAAATACAACTTCATCAGGACTAGTCAGTAGTTATAAAAAAAAAAGTTATTTTGGCTGACTTGTCCTGCTGAAGTTGTATTTTGCAACGAAACGTTGATGTCGTCGGTTATTTGAATAAAGGTTATTTATTGACTGAACTCCTATGTAATTGAAAATACATCAGGAGTGAAACTTCAGTATAACTTCTTGCCTTATTTTGATATTTCGTCAAATGATAGCACTGTATAGGAGAAGTTCATATTTCCAGGGATTTAAAAAAAATGATTTACCATTACCTTTCGGACGGTTTATTATTCCGATATTAGATTAGCCCGCTTCGCTTGCGTTAAGCCTTAACCGAACGTAACTTAACCAACCGATTTATTCTCCATCGTAATAACAACAATAATCCACCTGTCAACTATAGGACTAGGACTATTCGGTTTTAGAACCGATTGTCTCATTTAAAATTTCTAATCTAGCTCATGTGTTAAACTATTGTCAGTCGACAAGAGAGTATACTAACCCCATTATGTAATATGTCATGATGTATAGAATATTTTAACTTACTACTATTAGCTAGATACACGGGCGCCCGCAGATTTTATTTTTTTTTCAAGCTGGGTTTAAATAGATCGATTATTTACGATACACGAGTAGGTATATAAAATATATTTTGAGTATCCTAAAAGTATTTTTTTTATATATTTTAATAATACAATAAAAAATAAAATGGTAAATATGAATAATAGAAACATTCAAAACAGAACATAATATATAGAAATTTTAGATTAATATATTCATATTTCCAGTCGAACCTCTATAACTCGAATCTCCACAATTCAAAATTCTCCTCAAGTCGAAGTTCCCTATTTATTTTGTATAATTGCCAAGTATTTTTATTCCCCTAATTCGAATTTCTGCAACTCGAAAATCTATGTAATTCGAAGCCAATCACGCGTCCCAATACAGTGCATAAGTTGAATTGTTACTATCAAAATGAACTCTTTTGGAACAAAATTTGCACGTTATCTTCATTTACGGTCGCCAAGATTCGTGAGTTTTGTTTCACCGCGCACGACACATGCAATCTGCAATTTGCGCAGTTCTTGGGAATTCTTGACGAACGATGAGATCTATCTTTGTACTAATTTTTTGTTAGTACAGAGTATTTATGTTCCCTGGTACAGCGTCAACAGATCAGCTAAAACTAGGGTGGCGAGTGAGAAGCTGGGGTAATAGGTCAAAAAAGGGAAGGGTGGGGCACTTTCACACTTAAAGTACTAGTAGTATTAGAAAGCTAAAAAAGCAAATTTACAAGAATTTTTTGCAGCTGCTTTATTTGATATGACCATACAACTTTTTCTATTATCCAACGAGAGTACAATTTTTGACTTTTTATCCAATTTATAGATGGCGCCAAAGTTAAGCAAAATATTCAAAAAGCATTTTAAGGAGGAATGTGTCTCACACAATCATTCATCATCGTTAATGAAAAATCGGTAAAAAGGCGGACTTTTAAAACAATGTGTGAAAAATCGACATTTTTTTATCCTTCTTTCTTGCGCCAAAATTTTTTAAATAATTTTTTAACAAAATTGTGTAGAATTGAAGTATTGTGTAGAATAGTTAAATAAACAAAACGCGCCAAGATTTATTAAAATTGGTTAAGTAGATCCGGAGATTAACTGTCCACCGTTTGAAAAAGTGTCATTTCGAGAAAATCAGGTTTAAAGCTTTTTTTCGTATTATTCGTTAAATATTTTACAAATATCGTGTTTTATCACTCACATTTGGTTAATCCGCTATTCCTGGACCATAAGAAAGTAAGCTTTCTTAAACGACCAATTGGGCAGTTAGAACATGTGAGAAAGCTAGCAATACAAAATTGTATAGAAGAAGGTATTTTGGAGAAGAGATCTACATAGTCGTCACGCAACCGACTGTACGGACACCATTGAGCGCGCTCGCGCTTAAAGTTGTTCTATACTAATTTAACTTTCAAATTTCTCAAAAATATTTTAGGAGGTGACTTTAGAAGGGGTAAGGAATTAAAAAATGTAAGAAAATCGATATTTAAAAAAATATATTACTAGTAACATAAAAAATTGTAAATACAACAAATGAATTTGACTAGACTTTTTTATTTATAAACAATTTTTCAAGAAATTTCATCTGAATTTGAATACCGTGTTGCCATCCTATTAGCTGTCAGAGCACTGCTCTCAACCAAGATTAGTACGTGTTTATGCGCACAGGGGGCGCTGTTCAGCACACACTTAATAACACGGAAGTAGACAGGACCTAAGATCCCTACTGTCCTTGCTCAGTTTCATAATAATAATAATGACGCAGTGCGTACATTTAAATTTCTTTTTCTTTGATTTAGAATCTAGACTCACATGAATCTAAAGCGAAAAAACTGCATGAAAATTAGGAAACGCTCTCTAAAATTTAAAAGAGGGGATAATTTTACACCAGAAAATGTTTCCGGTGTCGAGTACAATGACTTCTGCCGGCCTTGTCCTGGTACAAAGAGTACAGTGTTGGTAAAATGTCACCGCCACATTGTGGAATGTTTTCGAAATGTATTTTTTTAAGTATTAAAATAGATATAACACCAGCTCATATTAAGGGCCAGTTTTTCAATCACCGATTAATATTAATCATGATTAAATAATAATAGAAAGTATGGTTTCCATTATTATTTAATCATGGTTAACGCTAATCGAGAGTAAATCGGTGACTGAAAAACTGGCTCTTAGTATGTTAGTATAGTTAGTTAAAATAAATAATGTCCATCGTTAGTTATTCAGTGAGAAAATAATAGAGAAGTCACGGTACCATAGCAACTATTCCGTGAGTATTTTGTAATTTATATTTTTATTAATATCATATCAAATGTCTTGTTAACGTCAAATAAAAGACGAACATATAAGAACAATTTAAGACGGATAAAATATTGTATTAAACTCGTCTGGAATGCATATTAGTCCCTCAAGAAAAATAGCCACTCGACATTCGGACACCGGGGATAAACATTTTTTTTTTCGTGACATCACGTTTCACACTAGTAAAATAAATTACTATTTTTCTATAACTCAAAATTTCTGTTACTCCAACTAATTTTGCGGTCCGTTGACATTCGAATTATAGAGGTTCGATATTTATTAAATATAGACTAAAGTTATTAACTCCTGAAATAATAATTTAATCAAAAAAATGTAAATATTGTTTAGATGAAATATAATTGCGGATATCTGGACAACAGGTATTTTTACCGATAGTTATTTATTTATAATGAACTGGAGCCACGTAAGTTTTAAATGGTAAGTTATCATTTTTATGATTCTGTTCTAAAGATATCACTTTGGAATGGCATAAAAAAAATAATAGCTTGCCATATAAAAAAATATCGCCACCCTTCATGTAAATAACTTACTGTCCATAAAAATATCGGTTCTAGTTTAAATATCTTTAGTTGGTTAGATCGTGTGACAGGGCCTGATTTACCTATAATCGAAATGTGGGGGCTCTGGAAAAAAAATTCACAAAATATTTGTACCTGTGAATTAATTTCTGAATAAATATTTTATTGTATTACAAAATTTTTATTCAACAAAAATTAATTTAAAAAACATTTAATATATATTAAATTATTCTTAATATTTAACATATATTAAATTTTGTACCTAAATGCATTAATTGATTACACTGTCCTCCAATTTTCAGACTAATGACATTTGTGCGATACAATATGTATTTGTATTGATAATGTATAAAGACATAACAATTAGTATTATTTTAGGTTCTTTAAAACTAAATATTTTAAGGTGGCGAGGCCCCAAAAAACCTAAATTCAGCCCTGTGTTTGATAAAAGTTCAAAAGATACCAGGTTGAAGTCATAGTACTATCCTAAATTTTCTCTAATAAAAATTTCATCTCCAATTGTAGTTAATAATATTATTCCATACTTTATTTACAATAAATTGTATATTAAATTTCAAATGTTATTATTGGAAATGTTATATAAAAGGTCGAAAATGTGCAATTATATGCTCGATTAATAAATATATGCTACTAATTGATAAAATCCTTGGAATATACAAAATATTCAAAATTTAAATTCATTATTTTACTTAAATTTCTAGGAAAACCCTAACAAATATGCAAATGCTTATAATTCGCTCTCTACTAAAAATAATATTTTAGTAACTCTTAACAAGAATATTTTGCCGTGTAGTTCTTACTAACATTACCATTTAAATGGGTAATTTATAACAAGTAATCTTTTTCTACATTCATTTAAGGACTGCAGCAATAACACTTTTATTGTTCGAAATCAAATATAATTCGAATTAAGGGGGTACACCACTGTAAATTTTTCAAAAAATCAATAATGTTGTTTTTGCTTAAAAGACAAACATTTTTTTTCATTGAATTTCGCGCTCTTCCGCAAGCGTGTCGGACGTCTCTGATATGACTACTTGTGTTAAGTTAGTACCTGCTCGGAAGGTACAGCATAATGTCTTACATGTAAAAAAGGCGCGCTCTAACAATAAATCGTCGCTGAAAGAAATTGAGGAGGAGTATTTGAACTTGAAAGGGCAGCTTTATTGTCCTGGGATTGCAGATTAGAGGTAAAAAAATTTAAACAGTAATTATTTCCCATTTTTCAGGTCTATAACTCATATCAAAACTTGAAACGCGATTTTTCAAAACGGCATGTAGCATAACTCCAACGGTTTTCAATATTATCATTTGAAATTTTAACCACATCTTGAAAACAATATTTTGAAGTGAAATACGTATGGGATTTTCGATATGTTCATTCTAACATTTTTTATAAACAAATGATTGAAATCGAGAATTAACTTCAAGTGCTCGCCAATCACACAAAAATCAATATTTTTAAAATTCCATACGTAGTTCACTAGCTATAGTCATGTAGATTAAGAGAATATTTTTATTTTGTTCCAAATTAAAATTTGCACCACCTACACTGCATGCCGTGGAGCGCCTCAAATTCAACATGACTTGGGTGAATGGCTCGGACGCCGCCATTTTGAAATATTTGTAATGAAAAAAATTATTTTTATATACTTCAATATATGCCTAATAACATACTTTAATAGTATTTTCTTACAACCTTTCCTTGTATAAAAGAAAAATGTCAAAAAAAAACGCTTTTTTCCGACTGTTACAATGGTGTAACCCCTTAAATTAAACCAATGGCGAGTTACACAATTGACGTCATGTCGGCGAGAGATGGAAGGGAAACAAACAAAAGAGACATCTCGCAGTAGTAAGAGAATTAGTTAACAGACCACGACTAATCAGAGCATACTTTTAACATACGATGCAAATTAAATGGCATGTTAAAAATATGCTCTAGTTGATCATGGTCCGTCAACTAGCTCTCTCACTAATTTAAGATATCTCTTTCTGTGTCCCATCTCTACCCTGCGTGACGTAACAATTTTACATGTATAACTCGCCTTTATTTTATTTTGATCAGAATTGTTTATCGTTGATTGCATTTTTTGCCAGGTTATATACCAGTTCAATTATTCAGAATACTCGCATTCTCATAGTAATCGTATAAAGAGAATTTCAGTTCACGTACAAAAATAATTGACATTCGAACAATAGTATTGTAAAATTCATGCCAATACCAATCAAATACCGTCAAACGAATACGTGGAATTTCTGAGCTAGTTACATATTTCACTGAGTCCTACATCCGCTATCCCAACTTGCTGTCAAAAATACTGACATGTTCACTATTATCTGCTGATATAGTTATTTAGTGATTGTTATAATTATAAAAGAGTTTAGAAAAATACATATTGCGTGTGGAAAATCCGTTAATGACATTGGCATATTCAGGTATATGTATTCATTTGAATTAATACGCTTTCATTTAGTATTCATGTATGATTCGCAAATGTCATGTTTTGAGAAGGCATGTCAATCCATTTGCATACATTGTTCTGGTATTTATACATGGCATGTACGACAGATGTTTTGATTTAAATGTTAATTTTGGATTCTCTCTAAAATATAATTATGCATTGATGGAACTATTAATAACACCCTTTTCCGCAAAATGACGCCCGAATATATTTTTTTAGCAACTACATACTCGTACATGTAATATGTATTAATCAATTTATCAGTAATTTCAATTTATCATAAGTGCTTATTAACTTGCAATCAAATTAAATTAAATTATAACTATCCATTTGAGTCAATTTAAGAATACTAATTCTCTCTCTCTCTCTCTCTATATATATATATATATATGGGCCATTCTCTGGGAAACGGACACCCTACCTTCTCCAAAATTTGGAGCATCAAAATAATTTTTGAAGATCATGAGGACATAGAAAAAAGTATCTAGTTTTCAAATATGAGTGGTGAAATTGATAATTTTTATTATTTTAGGGTGTTTTGCCCATTCTTTTTGGCCAAAGATTTAAGCAAAAAATTTTAAAGTTGAATAAAATGCTTGGGTTTTGTTTTTTTCTTATTTTGACGGTGGCATCTCGTTTGTTGTTGAAAAATTTAAATATTTTATCTTTTGCCAATTTTTCTAAAAAGTTACCCTTTTTTATTAAAAGTGGGTCAAAAAAATTATTATTATTTGAAATCTATCAATTTCTTACTCAAAAACAAGGCATCCCATAAAAAAAATTATGTAACAAAAAATACTTAGAATTCATCAGAGAATACGTGTTATTTTTTTCAGAATTTTTTGTGACATTTTAATTTTTTTTTGTTATTTTTTTGGACTATAGAATTCTAGAAATTTTTTTAAATGTTTCAGAAAATTTTTTAAAAAATCAATTGTATTCTTCTATAAATTCGAAACATTTACTGTTATTTAAATTTTTCTGGAATTGTGATCCTTTTCGAGTAAAAAAATCATTAAATTTTTCTATTTCAATTTTCATACTCTTTGTAATTTGAACTCAATTTTCGCGAAGGAACATTTTTTAAATTTCTTGCTTTTGGTTTTTCATCTTTCAATATAGCGTTAGCTTTGAGGTGGTATATCATAAAATTTATCAGAATTTTCTGAAACATTTAAAAAATTTTCTAAAATTCTAAGCATTTTTTGTTAAATAACTTTTTTTTCGTAGGATGCTTTAATTTTGAGTAAAAAATTGACAGATTTCAAATAATAATATTTTTTTTGACCCAGTTTTTCTAAAGAAGGGTAACTTTTTATAAAAATTGATTGGAGACAAAATATTTTAGTTTTTTAACAAGAAACGAAATGCCACCATCAGTATAAGAAAAAAAGCAAACCTAAGCATTTTATTCAACTTTAAAATTTTTTGCTCAAATCCTTGGCCAAAAAAAATGGGCAAAACACCCAAAAATAATAAAAATTATCAATTTCGCCAGTCTTATTTGAAAACTAGATACTTTTTTCAATTTTTCCATGCCCTTCAAAAAATTTTTTGATGCTCCAAATTTTGGAGAAGGTGGGGTGTCCGTTTCCCAGAGAATGGCCCATATATATATATATATATATATATATATATATATATATATATATATATATATATATATATATATATATAGGCTGTTCCATTTAAGTGTGCCACCATTGCTCTCTCGAGAACCATAAGACCTACGAGTTTGGTTAAATTAGCAAAGAACCACCACTTAAAATACTATTGCAATGAGTAAAAAAAAAATGTTTGACCAGTGGACACAACTTTCTTATTTTAAAAGGGAACATATGTTTTTTTTAGGTTAGTCGATAGAGTATTTTCTTTTTAATTCAATGATATAAACGTATCATATCTTAATATAACTAGATAACTGAGAAAAATGAATATTAAATTTATATTTATTTTATTTATATCTGGCTGAAACAAGAGTGCTTTGGATAGAAAATAATTGAATATATTGTTATGTATAACATTTATTAATTTATGTATATAATATATATTAATTTTAATATTATTGTAGTTACACCATTGTTGGAGTTGTTTATTTTTCCATTATTTTCTATCCAAAGTAGTATATGTGATATGTTTATATCGTTGAATTAAGAAAAAATACCCTATCGGACAACCTTAAAATAACATATGTTCCCATTTAAAATAAGAAAGTTGTGTCCCGTATACCACTGGTCAAATATTTTTTTTAACTTATTGCAATAGTCTTGTAAAATGGTGGTTCTTTGCTAATTTAATCAACCTCGTAGCTCTTAAAGTTCTCGAGATCGCAATGGTGGCACACTTAAATGGAACAGTCTGTAATATATACAGAATGGTGAACGCAACTCTCTAACATAGGGATTTAACATGTAAAATCACAATTTTGTAATTTCCTGCTTTCCTAATTATCTTATAAAAAAAGCTTCAAATAAAAGTTTTAGGGAATTTAATTTTGCATGCTTCGTAACGTCACAAATTTCATCTGAAAATAACGAAAATAACCTGAAAACTATTGATAGCCATGGAACTAAAACAAAATTAAACAAATGTTTTCGTTTTATCTGTCAAAATAAATAACATAATAAATAAAGAAATTATTTTGACAGATTATACGTCAAACATTTGTTTACTTGTGTTTCAATTCCATGGCTATCGATAGTTTTGAGGCTATTTTTGTCATTTTCAGATCTAATTTGTGCCGTTACGAAGCATGCAAAGTTAATTTTGTTTATTGTATTAGATGCAGAATTTTATTCCCTAGTACTTTTATTTGAAGCTTTTTTGCCTAAAATAATTAGGGAAGCAGGAAATTATAAAATTGTGATTTTACATGCTAAATCTCTATGTTGCGTTCACCATCCTGTGTATATATATATATATATATATACTCGTATTATAATTTTTTTTTTATTTCCGTCATTTATACATATTATTCGATTATTTTTACGTTGTCATAGTTTATCCTAAAAAAAACATAATTGCCAAATCAGTTAACCTAAAATTTTCAATATAGTAATAACATTTTTGTTCTATCTATTTTAAAATTGGTATTATGTATATGCACATGCAATTATTTCTCATTTTCATGGTTTTATTATCGAGCCTAACATCAATAAATTTTAATACGCGCCATGTATAGTTAACACAAGTTTGATTAAACGAATAATTATGTTAGGTCTGAACCACTAATCAAATCTGGAACGCATTGCGTGATAAACTCCCCTGACGTTCCTAGCTAAAGTGTGACATGATAATATTACTTTATACATCTATATTGTTAATACGCTTATGCTTAATATGCTTATCTTGATCGCAGATCGTATTAAATATCCAAGTAAAGTTACCTCTTTTAATATTAATTAGACAATTAAAGTCTCGCAACCTTTACACGGAAGTGTTAAATGAGATTAAATGACTCAATCATAATTTTAAATGTTACATTTTAATTGTATTACTTAAAGCGAATTTTCACAATTTCAATTTACTGTATCTATAGAGATTAAACATGCAAATTTTGCGTAAATTATTTTCGAAACCTTATTTCTAAAATACCCGTATTTGAATTTCATTATGTAGAATTTGTCTCAGGTGTAATTATTAAATTTAAATTAAATTATATAGATAAATTGTATATCAAACAAATGTGAAATAAATTGATTGCTCAGCTCAACACAGTATTCGTAGTTGACATTTAATAAAATGATTTCAATATAAATTTTAATCAGAAAAAGTTACAATTTTATAATATGACTATATCATTACTTTTGATATGTGAATACCTACTGAACTCACCTTAGAACAGAGAGGTCTATTTTAATGTCATTAAAAAAGCTTCTTCTAATTACACTTATTTAATTTCTCTACTATGAGATATGCCAAGTTCTATTAACTCCGAATTAAAATCAAATTAAAGAATCAGATGAAATAAAATAATTTAAATTAATGTCGTACATTTCTAATAATAAAATAAATATGTTTTTCAGAGATTTTTTAAATATTAATAATGCCGTTTCTCATCGTGGGGTGGTTAGCTCAGTGGTATGAAGTCGGCCTGTGGATCCTGAGAACCCTGGTTTAATTCCCACAGACGACAAACAATTTTCATAATTTCAAAAAGTACCCCGTGTCTCCTCCACCACTAACATCTTTGGGGGCCGTGATTTAACGACTGGTAACCGCACTTCACGCGCAAAATATATCACTTACCGAGATCTGCTTTGGCAAAGTGCCACACCCAGTAATGGGTAGAAGGCGTGATGATATATTTATTTATATTTATTTATTTTAAAAAAAATCTGTGTTGTTAAGATGACTATATTATTGCATTTGACCTCAAAACATGTATTTTATTATTAAAAATAAATAATATTTACTATTTGTCTAATTTTGTTTTTGTTTCCTCAACACTGCGTTAAGATTCGACAATACATTTGAATTTAAACTTTGATTGTTTTAGTTACGAAACTAAATAAAATAGGATTTATATTTATATAACATTTTTTAATAAAAAATTACACACTGATAACTATTTTTTATAACGGAAAATATGCTATTTTGGCAGCCATGTGACAACGAAAAGTTATAGCTTCCCTAGCAACAAGCGTTTATATTCCTTTCCCGATTATCTATAATAACAAGTGGAAAAATAACATTCCTGCTTGTGCTCAATAGCAACCATTTTTAAATGATCATAAAAAAATATTGTGTACACCTTGAGCAGAAAATAATCTATTGCCGCTCGCGCATGGAGATTGTTGAGCAACAAACAAAGACACTCTCTGCTTTGCGAAGTATACAAATAACTATAATTAATTATTAATGGAGTAGCTAGCTCAGTGGTATCAAGTTGGCCTATGGATCCTGAGAACCCTGGTTCGATTCCCACAGGCGACAGACATTTTAAAACTACCCCTGTGGCTTCCCCACCACTAACATCTTTAGGGGCCGTGATTTTACGGCTGGTAACCGCACTTCACGCGCAAAATATATCACTTACCGAGATCTGCTTCGACAAAGTGCCACACTCAGTAATGGATAGGAGACGTAATGATATATTTATTTATTTTAATTTATTTTAATTATTAACTCTGAATTACTTTTGACCAAAAAAAACTTAAATTTAGTTTAAATAAATAAAAGAGTATCGAATGTTTGACAGGAATAGCAATTATTAATATTCCTTAGTACATGTAAGCAGAGCTGGGCAAGTTACTTAAAAAAATTAGCTAAGCTACAGCTGCAGCTATTCTTTAAAAAAGTAGTTGAGCTTCAGCTATAAGCTACATTTTGTAAAATATAGCTAAGCTAGAGCTAAAAGCTTTCATTAAAGTAGCTGTTAAATTTTAAAGTAACTTTTTTCAATAATTCTGAATTATTAAATTTGCCAGTCATATGACCAGTTGATCAATATTTTGTTAAAATGACTGTTAATAAATATAAAAAAATCGCAAATGGACAAATGAGCAGGTAGTTTTTGGTGCTATAATTTTTATTTATATCGGAATAAATTAACAGTCACATTAACAGAAAACCTCTATACACTCAATGTTTAGTTCAATTAATATTTAATACAAAACTAGGATAGGTTAAGAACAAGTGAACAATAAAATATGTAAATATATTTTACACTATATAATAACTTGTTATCCTACAATTATAGAAAACAATAAAGAAGATACAATTCAAATACAAAATAAAAATTAATAGGTATTTCTTAACGAACAGTGGTAGCTTTAAGCTACAAAAAGTAGTTTTGGGTTACAAAAAATAGCTTTAAGATACAAAAAGTAACTTTAAAAGTAGCTTCAGTTTGCAATAAAAATATTTTTAAGCTAATAGAAAAAGCATAGTTCGCTACAAGCTACAGCTATATTTTTTCACATTTAGCTAAGCTACAGCTACAGCTAAGGTAAACGTTGCTAAGCTAGTAGCTAAGCTACAAAAGTAGCTAGCTACTGCCCAGCTCTGAATGTAAGTACAATTTGCGTAATAAGGTTTAAAAACTATGTAGTTTCATTTGATATTAAAATAGATTATAGTTTGTATCTTATATTTCATAAAATTTTGGTTACATTAAAAAAAAATACACACTAAAAAATGTACTTAAAATAGATACAGTTGTTTTAATTTCCAATTAAGGTATCTAATATATATTTGCATATTATTAAGTTTATACTGAGAATGTTATTATAGTTTAAAGTTCAATTTAATTTTAAAATAAAATAATTGAACCCTATATATATCACTACAAGAAAAACATTTATTTTTTCAGGTGCTCTTCGTCGCATGCTACCCGTTTCCGGAACACTGGGGCCCGGAATACCCGAAGGCGAACGTTCTGGCGCGTTTCCTTATCTTATACGCCATTCCTCTGACAGTCATTGCCATGTTCTACGCCCTGATGGCTCGACATCTTGTGCTCAGCACCAAGAACGTTCCAGGCGAAGTTCAAGGTGCTCAAAGACAGGTAACTAATACATTATCACCGTTTAAACTTACATAATTAATTCCTGGCATGTTTCTCACATTTGCACTGAAGATTATTACTCTTATGATAACCCAGCTCTTCCAAAACTTGCTTATCTATGAACCAGGAATGCCGCTTGTATAAGCTCAAAATTTAATAGGAGTATTAAGTGCAAATATCAGTTTTCAACTTTAGTGTAACATCACATCGTATCTATTCCAGGATATAAGAGCTCGGGAGACCTATTCTAATTCTTAGCGACTGCTTGGCGACTAGTTTCAGTCGCTAAGTCAATGACGTCACGGAGCAATCAATGTCATAGGGATTTTAATTTCTTACGTTGGTATTAATCGGAACCACGGGGTATTTTGTGTTGGTACTTATAATTTCTGACAGCCGCTTGTTGATATGTGTATTTGTTTTTCTTTGTTAAACTCAAATATTTGTATGTTATTGCTTAAATTTGACATATCACATATTGACGGATTGTTTAGTAATTTTCAAGCAATTGGTAATATTTTAAAAATAAATAATATAAATTTTAACAAAATCATAAATAAACATTTTTACATGAAAAATTATTATTAATGTGTAAACGACGATATTGTTGTCCTAATTATCAGTAATGTACATCTGCAGCTGGATTTTGTTCAATAATTGGCAGATCCTACTCGTATTTACATTTCATAATAATATACAGTGCACATAAAATATAAAACTTTTCTAACTTCAAAACTAATCAACCAAAAAATGCTAAGCGACTGAGGCCATGACACTTCGCAACAGCCTTGTACTCTCAGACAAAACAACCTTAGACAAAGTCTGCCGTATTCAAGTCAATGCAGTGTTGCGAAGGAGAAAGAGTTAGAGTAACTTGTGGGTGAGGCGGGTGCGCGGCAAGGAGCGAGTACACTTTGATGTTATGCAAGTTGCAAACATTTGTGTAATTATTTTTATATTCAATTACTTACTTTTCATACATCAAAGTAAAGGTTAGTTTTTGACATATTAAGTGTTTTGTATACGCACGTTTGTATGTAAATAAATAAAATGCTCGCGTCTGATAACTGTCATCAACAAAAATGCAACCTGCATAACACCAACTTGTACTAGCTCTTTGCCGCGCACCCGTCTCATCACCAAGTTATTCTAACCCATTCTACTTCACAACAAACGCCGTTGTTCTCTGTCTAGTAATGTTTTGTCTGAGCTTGTACTAGTCGCCTGTATACGCAACTCCGTACGCGACCAATCGCCAATAATGACGTCAGGACTGTACTTTTGAACTATTCCAACAGATGGCACCAGTATCAAAGTCGCCAACTATGACGTCAAACGGTCGCTAAATCCAGTCGCCAACGAATTTGAATAGGTCTCCTGATGTATCATATCTCGGTCCATGATGTGTTTCTATTTATGAAGCATTACAGGAAACCGTAGCCCTATGAATAAAAGACAGATAATACTTGTGTTTATTAATTAATCGGTCGTGCTTTCAAATCTCGTTGAATTTAACAAAAAAAATTGTTCGGCGAGTGGTTCTCAAAATACGGGGTACTACTTTCTTATTTTAAATGGAAACCAATTTTTTTAATTTGCCTATTCGATTCAGTATTTTTTTCTGAATTCAACGACTACAAAGTTCCATACCCTCACATTACAAATTTTTTATAGTTCTCGAGATAGCAATGGTGGCACAACTAAATTGAACATCCTGTGTGTAGAGATGGCAACGATTAATCGAATGATTGAAATAATCGATTATTTCGTTTCAATTAATCGATTACTCATTTGATATTTTTTGTTTCGATTAATTAATAATTAATCGATTAATTTATTATTAATCGATCAGTTTATTTTTAAATTTCATCCCTATTTTTCTTATAAGGATATTATAGGATATATTATTATAATATTAACCCTTTCAATTTTAACTAAGAAAAATAGGGATAAATGAAATTTAGTAAATATTATTTAATCCTAATGGATTATTAGATCCAGTTTAATGTAAAAATAATAAATGAATTATTACTGCAGCTAATACAATAAATGGAAGTAAAAAATGAATTAAATAAAACCGAGTTAAAATTTCATTATCAACAGCAAATCCTCCTCAAATACTAATAAAATTAATTAACCGATTAATCGATTATTTCCCTACCAATTTAATCGAAAATCGATTATAACGTTTCGATTAATCAAATGATCAATTAATCGATTAATTTATTTTTTTTGCCATCTTTACCTGTGTGTGGGAAGTTCCACGTCATCTGAGCCACCTGAATACCCAAAAATTTAAGCTACGACAAAAATATTCCAAGGTATCAATTTTTTTGTTGAAACATTATTTTTCAAATGCAATACGGCCTCTGAAAAAGAAAAACAAAATAGTTGTTCAAGATGGCGGCCAGAACATATAAATAAACTCGGAGAAAAATAAATTAGAAATAGATTAGAAATACAGCTAAAGTATATTATTCATTGTTATTAATCCTGTACACCATATTTTTTGTTTTTCCAATATAGTCGTGCCAATATATTCTAATACAGAGGTCAGGCATATCATTTCGCCGTATTTTGACGAGCTGAACACGATCCAATCTTCAAAATTTGCCCTGGGTTCTTCAATATCTGAGTAACGTAAAAAGCTCATTTTGATGCAGATGAACGAGATCGTTTTCAGCGCATTAAATTACGTTGAAAATGCTACGCCAGAAAAACATATATACATTTTGGTCCATTTTCCGGTCAATTTTCTCTCAAAATTAGCTTTTTACGTTTTATTGAAGAATCCGAGGCAAATTTTGACTACGGGATCGGTTTCAGCTCGTCAAAATACGGCGTATTTGGACTTTTTTAAATGTTATGTAATTTTCGATTTTTGGGCGCCATATTGGAAAAACAAAAAATATGGATTAATTATACACTCAATAACAATACACTTTGGCTGTATTCTGATCTCTTTCTAACTTATTTTTCTCAGAGTTTGTGTTCTGGCCGCCATCTTGAACTGCCATTTTTACTTTCTTATACGCAGTATAAGGAAGTATTGGAATATTTGACGAGATTTTCGCGGAAATACGTGTTTTGAGGTCCACTGAATCCGTTTTGATCATTTTCTCAATGATGTCTGTGTGTGTGTGCGTGTGGATGGATGGATGGATGGATGGATGGATGTGTGTCCGAGTGTGCAATATCTCATGAACGAGATAAGAGTTGTTAACGAAACTTGGTAATTATAAGTTTCATGAAAATACGAAGAGCTGAGTTGATTTTGAATGAAATTGAAAAACCGGAAGAGGAAGTTTACTGGACACACAAAACAATAAATTCCATTTATTTCAAAAATGTAATCAGTTACGAAAAAAAGTTTCAAACAAAAGATGTTAGCAAAAATATTTGGAACATAAAATGTTATTTGCAATTTTCCTGTATATGCGTCTAATTTTGAGAAAAGCTAATTTTTATATTTAATAATATATTCGAATAATCATAGTAGCAATAGAAAAAAAAAACAAAAACATGTTTCACATTTATATGTCAAATAATAATTGTGAAACGCAAGGAGCAATTCATAAGTGTTCAATTCAGCGTTTTTGATATTAAATATGCTGTGTATAAGAAAGTCGTGTGGTGACCACACCAGATTTTTTTTTCAGGGGCCACATTGCATTTGAAGGATAACAATTTTTGGATATTCAGGTGTCTCAGTTGACGTGGAACGTCGCATATATATTGAATTATATTTGTGATTATTTCATTTATTATAAATTCAACCGATCAGATAGCATCATTTTGCATTATTGTGCATTTTAAATAAGTGATTAAAATGCACCCAGCTCTTTAATCGCGATTAAAATGCACCTACCTTTTATGGAAAATTTCAAGCTTTATAAATGCTGTTTTTTATGTTTATTAATATTATATTTCATTGAACACGCCAATTTAATAATATTTTGCAAATATAATGTAGTATTTTATAACGTTTATTTAATAGAAATAAAAGAATTGCAAATGATTTACTATGGGCTCAATGGTTACGTAACAACTAATTTATTTATTGTGAATTCAAGAAGTAATCTTAACATATACCCCTGGTACTAAAGAATTTAATTTATTAAATTCGACATATCTGCATTGCTTATTTGTAAAATTTTGCTTTTATGAAAATTATTTCGTATATAATCAAATCAAATTATTAATTACTCAAACACGTTCTAAACAAAATTTTGTAAATAAGCCTGACGTCAAATTTAAACGATTAAATTCGTAACACTTGGGATATAATGGTCGGTTAAGTCCCTATTGTACAAAGTAACAAATAAATAAACGTTACCCAACGTCAAATCAAAGTTATTAGTAGAACAGGAACTCTACTGAAGTTGAAACTTTAAGAAACGCCATAAATATTTTATTAATGTTATACAATATACTCGTACGAGTGACTGTCACTTTATAAATGAAAATTTCTGCTTTCGGGTTATAATAGCTTTGACATCATTTTATATCATAATTATAAATTAATTAACTTTACGCGTGATTCACTTTATTTAGCATTAATTTCCAGTTTTGAAGCATTAATTTAGGTTTAGATTTTATTTGATTTATGTTATATCTGCAAGTAGGTGCCTAACCTAAAAATTGGCTGGATAGCAGAAATGTAAAAAATTATTAAACATATTGATAAATTTAGGATTTTCATTATTATAGTATTGTAGTAAAAATGGTTATTCACTATAATAATAGAATAATTAATTAATAGTCATGTTATTGAAACATTTAAAATAAAGGTAAATATTCACAATCATTAAACTACTTTAATTAAAATGATCTAATGACATTAATCTGATGCATGTACAATTAATTATAAAGAGATGATTATAATAATTTTCCAAATAGTCTTAAATGATCAAATGAATAACCGAAAGGTAAAAGAATTTTCAATTTAAAAGTTTTATCCTAATGCAAGAATTTATTAGATTTTACTGAACTGCTTTCTCTGGAGCTGACAGATTCAGGGACTTCGATTTTAGAAGTTCACCTCGGATTTCACTTTGTGATGAATATTTTCTGCGCTGAGCTGTCAACGAAACAAACGAAATGAGATAAACACAACTTAAAAAAAAAAACTTATTTTAATAGATATTTGTATACTGAGCTGTGAAATGATTGTTTGGCATATCTAAAATTGAACTTGTCGACTGAGGCGACGCCGATTCAGGACGACGTTTCACATTTAATAATAAAAAAAATGTATGATCGTATGAAAAGAGAATAATTATGTACTTATTTTCAGTGAAAAAATAATTGTTTATCACCTAGCGCCCTGTTGCTAAAAATATTTTACTCCCTTTATTAAGGGAAGAACTTTTTATTTACAATGTCAATATTATTCATATTAGTATATTACGTACCATGAACTGTGAGTGACAGTTTTTAAGTCGAGAATGTAGTTTGAGAAATCAAGGCCCAAAAGAGTCGAGATTTCCTAAACATTGGCGACCTAAAAGAATCACTTACAGTTCCAGATTAGTAAGCTATTTTAAAAATACTTGCACAAATAGAAGAAAAAAATTTCAGAATTAACAGCTGTCAAATTGTTGTCAAAGTAAACAGGACCTTGATCTATAATATATACTTATTGTCCACGGTGGATGATAAGTAAATATTATAGTCCTGATGTAACCATGGAAACCACTGTGGAATAAAAGTTACACTAAAGCTACATTCACAAATCGAAATTAGTTTTTGTTTTATGCTTTATGTTTTAGTGTGTTTTTAGGTGCCATTCACAAATGGTTTTGCTTTTGTAGATTTTAGTTAGTAGTGACATCTATCATAAATTTTAGAAGATCAGTAATATAGTAAATGTAACTGTCAGATGTGTCAGAAGTTACACGTGCTGCCATATGTTGTTTGTTTACTTTCGTATTTTTTGGAAGAGCAAGATAAATATTATCATAATAAGGAAATTAGAAAAATAATTTTTGAAAAGCAATGAGCGTTCGCCGGGATTTGAACCCAGAACCTTTCATTCGCATGATGACTGCTCTAACCAATTGAGCTACAAACACTCGGCGAATACTCATGCTTTTTCGTGCAATCTTTAGTTGAAGAAATGTAAAGTGACATGGGTTGCGTCAATTCGTTACAAGTCAAATCCCGGCGAACGCTCATTGCTTTTTCAAAAATTATTTTTCTAATAATTACCAACAGACAATTTGTCAATAAACAAATTCTTTTAATAATAAGAAAATAGGTATTAATTTATTTTCATTCATTTTGACACTCGAATAAAAACAAACTTAGGTTATCGTCAATGCGAAGGATGATAGAAAGAGACAAGTATATATCACTACATCATTCTACGCTTCGTCCTATTGGTCTATTCCTAAGTATAAAACGTAAAACTAAAACATAAGTTTGGAGTTTGCAAAATTTTGTGTTAAAACCAAAACTAAATACTGATTTGTGAATGGCTGCATAAGATAACATGTCTACAAGGTTATTAAAACAAAAATGGAAAACAAAACAAAAACTAATTTCGATTTGTGAATGTAGCTTTATGCAGGGTTGCATGAAAGTTTTATCGCTTCATTAGCAACTAACGGTTCAATAAGTTTCAGAAAATCACTATTGATACTGTTGCTAGATAAACAATCATTTAACTAAAGAGCTCTTTATTTGTTTCTTGCACGCCAGCATTAGTGTGTTTAAATTTTGTAATTAATAGGTAATAAGTATTGTTAAAAAATAATTACCGCATAGTTACATAAAAGTTAAATTTTTCGACATATGTGTGTATAAAAATTAATTTGCAGACTTATAATTTTACTTTGATATAGGAAATATTTCATTTAAACAGTATTTTAGAGAAAATACATGAAAAACATAAATGAAAATAACTGTTACGATCTTATTTTATGCACATTCTTCATTATCTGGCAGTAAGGTGGTGTGGATAACGTTACTGCGTAGCTTCTTTCATAGAAAATATTTTGTGAAATTATAAATTTTTATTAATTTTATTTGTTATCAAATAACATATTCAACGCGTAAAAAAGTGGTTTTTAAGCTTGTGTAAAATTAATGCTCTCATTACGCTTGTTCATTAAACTTTACTTGTTTTTACTTCTTAAACAATCAACTATTTTCCTAAGATATTATTGTTTTCGGTAGCCATAAATAATGTGAAACAGTGATGCTGAGTTGCATGAAAGTTTTATCGGTTCATTAGCAACTAACGGTTCAATAAATTTCAGAAAATCGCCATTAATACCGTTGCTAGATAAACAATTCTTTAACTAAAGAGCTCTTTATTTTTTTCTTGCAACCCAGCATAAGACAATAAATTCACAACAGCCTTTGATGTTGTTTGACAAAGTAAAAAAGGATCTAAAAATTCAATAATTTCTTGTAGTGTAAAATGCTACACACAAGGTTACTCTTTCATTTCTTATATTACAATACACTACAATCAAACTAGTTATTCGTTATTTAAAATTTTTTTTTTTGCTAATTAAATGACAATATTTTGCAATTTACAAGAGATTATGTTCGTATTTTTGAGATATAAATCAACGAGGATTGACTCTCTGCTTTTTGTTTGCAAAACGAAAGTTATATCCATTGGACTGCGACATATGAATGCCAGTTTGTGATTAAAATCCGAAATTGCTTAATTATCTTTATACTTTATGCTGGTTACAATAATAAAATTACGAATTACCTCATAAGGAGATTTTCTTCTTTATATGGCTATTTTGGAAACAAAGGCGCTTTCACGTATTTGGCAATGCAGCCTCCAAAGTGCAGAACATCTTGTTGCGCTCATAGCCGCACAAAAGCGATTTGCGAATTTCTGGTTTAATTGCCGAGTAATTTGTCGTCTTTTGTCTTATTGTTAAGTTCTGAATAATTTGAGAAATGTACTTTTCACTCAAAACTTATGCGGTGTAAGGTGCATTCATATGTCCTCTGCAATGGAATGTGGGTTTCGAGAACTATATCAAGTTAAATTTGGAAAAAGATGGCATAAACTGTTTACGTAACTTTACTTTTTTTAACACGTTCACTGCTTATAAACACTGCATAGTGTACTAGAATAACTGACACATATATTTAATAGTATACACAATAAATATTGTTCTAATTATTCATTAGTTAGAGAGCGATGAAAATACATACATATATTTTTACTAATTTTGGATTTTTTGCAATAAGAAGGTCTTAGTTCAGCCATCTCATTTGGAAATTGAACGCGCTCGGTTTTCTCAAACTATTACACCTACCCCAGGCCCTAGACAGCTGCATTAGTTACCCTATTACGCGATTTTTAATGCCATTTCGACAGCCCCAAATAAACTACGTAAATCAATTTCAAAATAGAAATAGGAATCTTATTTTTTAGAATTCAAATATTCTTTCTATTGACAGTTCAAGTAATTCATTATTTATTGTTATTTTACATTTATTATCATTATTACAAAACACTTAACTATATATATGTAATCCATCTACTAAAAATTAAATAAAAAAATAAATATATCATCACGCCTTCTACCCATTACTAGGTGTGGCACTCTGCCGAAGCAGATCTCGGTAAGTGATATATTTTGTGCGTGAAATGCGGTTACCAGTCGTCAAATTACGGCCCCCAAATATGTGAGTGGTGGAGGAGCCACAGGAGTAGCTTTTGAAATTATGAAAATTGTTTGTCGCCTGTGGGAATCGAACTAGGGTTCTCAGGATCCACAGGCCGACTTCAGCTAGCCACCCCATTAATAATAAAAAAAAATTACATGTTGGTAATAGAGTTGCAATGAATAGCAAATTTGCAAAATACTGAATATACGGCAGTCCAGATTTTTTTCTGAGATATCAAAAACAAACAACTTTATTTCAAGAGAACTCGATACGTCCTTCAAAATTAAATATATATTACAATGACACAACCCTTATACGTGGTAAGAAAGCAACAAATTTTATTTTATTTATTCTACTCTGTACAACAAAAACTACAGTACAGAATCCAGACGCACCGAGCCGCTATGTGGTAGTTCATATATGCTTGAGTGAGTTTCGAACGTGGGATCTCCAGTATCTAATACCTTAACGCTATCCATATCACCGTACTGCCGAATACAAATCTATTACCGAATTATTAGACAAAATTTGCCAGAAATTATATTTTTTTCCAGGGAGCAGAGTTTATTCAGTGACTTTTCTTTGAAGCAAGGTGTATGAGGAAAACAGGAATATACTACTTCGAATGCGGATATCTTATCATAATTTGTCATTTTAATTTTAATAACGATGATCACTTAATTATTCATTGATAAAATTATTAACTTACATTTATTTTCTTTTTATTTGAAAACCTATTTTTAATGTAGTATATAGTTTATTATTGATTAAATAATTAAACAAAATACCCAAGTGTGTAATTAATAATAAGTTGTATTTTTTTAAATTACAGATTAATAAACTAAATTAGGTATAACAGTTCGAGTGTTAGTAGTTATGTTTAAACTATTCCGGTATTCGGCCGAATGGTAAACTAATATTCAGTGTTCTGCCAAATAGTAGAATAGCTGCCGAATAGGCAAAATACCGAACAGATAACTAGTATTCGTTGCAAATCTAATAATTACATTTTTGTATTACTATTAATAAATTAAATAAAAAAATAAATATATCATCACGTCTTTTACCCATTACTGGGTATGGCACTCTGCCGAAGCAGATCTCAGTAAGTGATATATTTATGCGCGTGAAGTGCGGTTACCAACCGTCAAATCACGGCCCCTATAGATGTTACTGGTGGAGTAACCACAGGGGTAATTTTAAATTGGTGCAAATGTTTTGTCGGCTGTGGGAATCGAACCAGGATTCTTAGGATCCACAGGCCGACTCGGATACCACTCAGCCATTACCCATTAGTATTAATAGAGAATTTATATTAATTTCCCTTTAACGTAATCTTGAGGGAAATATGAAAATTAGTCAAATATATGAAGGAGAAAATATGCACTGAAAATAGAATTATGAATGCGAAAATGAATCTTTTATGAAGAAACAAAAACAAATTTATCAATCTTTTAGATTATGCAATTTTAAAAGAGATCTAGATATGCTTGAAATTAGTCACGTGACTCCCATCCACCAGTCTATTTTCAGAGCCTCTTCATCAATGAGGAACTAGCAATAATTTCTATCAATAATTTTTTTCTGGAAATTTTTATTGAACTCATCAATTTTAATGTGTGGAAATCTAATCATTGACTTGATTTTTCTATTGTTTCTAAAAATCGTGTGAATGATTAGATCTCTAGATATTAGATTTGTTGAGTTTAATAAACATAACCGAAATAATCACCTGGGATTTTTCAGACATAACAGATCCTATCATATGCATTAAAAAGTTCTTATTTTGGTCTCGTCTACTTGCCCTAAAACTTTGTAAAACGAATTTTGAATTTCCTATATATTTAAATTTACTGGAAAACAAAATCGTAATGAAACACATTTTCCTTTTAATTTATTCGTCAAATAGCACTACTTATTTTCATCACACATTTAGTAATTATTACTATACTGAATGTACGAGTATCAATCCTTTCAGTCTAGGCGAAGTCACCCATATCCAAAGACAATTGGATTAACAGCCTCATCCAAATTACCTTATCTTCCCTCCCTGTGCGAATGCCTCTAATTTATCCTTTACCTCCGAGGACACATTAGCTGTGAGATGCAACGACAAGAGACATACAAGCACATATACGATACTGTTGCCACGTGATTATTCCTATGTGACTGAATGACACATGACTGCTGGGGATATATTTTATTTGGTGTTTCATCTTGTAGAATTAATTTGGTGTGTCGTTTAGTTTAATTGCTTTGCGTCCTTTTTAATGTTGTACTTTAAAAATTTTTAATTATTATTTTTTTAATAATGCCTTTCTGTATAAACAAAGAGATAAAAATGATAAATTATTTAGTGTTTTTATTATGATTCCATAAAATATTTCAGCACTGGTACATCAGGACCGGATATAAAACAAAAGTTGGGATGTGCAATATCTAAATATAGTAATAAATAAATTTTTAAAAATTTTCCTTATTTTCTAATTCACTGATATCCGGGTAAAAAAAAAATTTCAATGAATTAAATCAAATATATTGTTTAAAATAACATATCAGAAGACTTCATAAACAATTTTTTTTAATAACATTTGTTCAAAATGTTCATTTGTAGCACGCATGCATTTCGTTGAATTGTTACAAAGTAAATTTTGTGCTGAAATTTGGTAATGAGATTTCATTTTTAATTTAGTTTAATTATTATGCCACGACTGAAGTCGGCCTGTGGATCCTGAGAACCCTGGTTCGATTCCCACAGGCAACAAACAATTTTCATAATTTCAAAAGCTACCCCTGTGGCTCCTCCACCACTAACATCTTTGGGGGCCGTGATTTGACGACTGGTAACCGCACTTCACGCGCAAAATATATATCACTTACCGAGATCTGCTTCGGCAGAGTGCCACACCCAGTAATGGGTAGAAGGCATGATGATATATATATATATATATATATATATATATATATATATATTTTACGACGTTAAACAACCAATAGCGTTTCATGATTTGACCCCGTTGTCATGGATATTAGTTACTTAACTAGCCGTCAAATCTCGACTACAGAAGATATTAGCGCAGATATTTTTAATTTGGTGAAAATAAGATTGTCGGTCAAATATACAGTCTGAAGGTTGCAAATGAATTTAATAATTAAAAGAGTAAAACTACAAAGTGAATCTAGAAAATTTTTTCCTTAGTTTTGAAATAAGGACTTTATTTAAAATGGTTGATAAATTCAATAAACATATCAATATATCTTAAAAACTGCATAAATGTATTTTTAAATAAGCATATTACAGTTATAAATTTTTTTTGTTAAAATATTATAATTTTGATATTTAAAAATTGACTTTTTGGTAAAAAATTACCGATGAAACCGCGGGTTTACACTAAAATTGTTGTAATTATTTGTCTTGAGAATTTTAAAAAACAAAATGAAATATGCAAAATAACATTTTAAATTTAAGGGCCATCAGATTTGATTTTAATAAATCATTCTTTTAGTGCTTGAAATATCTTATATCTTTGGCAAGTGATACAATTAGAAGCCTAGTTATTATTGAGCACTAATTATATTTATATCAAATTAATACATCAAACACGCAATATGTAATAATTTTTCTAAAATATTTACATTATGCTATAATTATGTAGAGGTATTTATAAAATAATTTGCAAGAATGTAAATTAATATAAGTTACAAGAATTATATAAATTTACTTCTCCGTGCTAAATGCCACTATGGATTCAGTGACAAAGGTCTATGCAATATTTATTCAATATAGCTTCTCGGTCTTTGACTGGGATCGAATGTTAGTTGATTAGCTAGGAACATCTACCACCTTGCAAGATGCAAGTCTAAGCTTGAGTGTTACATGATTTTTGGGACACGATAGAAGTGCATGAGCTTGCTCTGCTTCTGTCATGGGTCGGTCCAACATTGCAGTACTGTTGGTATTGGCCCTTTTAAATAAATATAAACATAGATGGCCATATTTGCAAAAGATTTTTAGATCAATATAAAATTTGGCTTAATTTTTTAAATAAGTTGAACAATTTTACATAGTAGATAATTTAAAATTAGCAGCAGTAATACTATTTTTTTAGTTACCGTGCAACAAGGTTGTCTCACATGTAATGAACAAATGAATATATTATTATAAGCATGTCAAAATTTTAATTTTATTAATTTTTTATTGTTAATTTTGGGGCATTATTCTTATTGAATGAATATTCACATACATTTTTTTCTCGCTGTTCACTCGAGCTTTTGTTCTTAGAAAATATTTCCAGAGCAAAAAAAGCAGTGAATAATATTTGGTATCTTTAAAAAAGTGCTGCTCCAATTTAAAAAAATAAGAATATCTCTGGAATAAAATAGATACGGATATTTGCTGAAATGAACTTGTTACCTTATTTTTTATGTTTAAATCAAGGTTTAAGTTATGCCGTTTAAATCTGAAACATCTGTCTATCCTGATTATTACTTATGTATTACTAATCTATAAATCAATCTTCATTCATAAATTCTGAAAATTTTGTGAAAAATTAAACGCATCTGCATTTCTCATTCACTACTAAGTTACATATAACTTCTCTATGAGGCACCGTTTGCGACAATATACAGACTCGTAAATATACAATTCTTTTCACAATATATACTAAATTTTTGACAATATCACATAAAATATTGTATATATATTAAATTTATTACAATATCACAAAAAATATTGTATATATACAAATTTTGTGTACTGTATTAAGAAAATCGGGTATATTATAAACCTGTATATTTTGATATTTTTGTCGCGTTAAAAATATATACAGAATAGGATTGTGCCACTTATTCAGAGATGGCGCTGAATTTCAGGTAGTTCACGCTGCATTTTGGAGAGATAGTGCAACATTCGAACGAAATGGCGCTATGAAATGTACACCCAAGGGGTGTACAAAATATTATTTTTAATCTTTTTCTCCAGATTTAAAATAACTATCTTAGATTTAGTTTAAGTAACATTAACAAAACTGGAATTTCTTTATAGCTAACGGAAATGAGATTACAATTTTTAAGTAACCTAAAAATAAATACTTCTAAATTTGTATGTTATGGAAAATTATATCATTGTTATGATAAATTCATATTACATAGAGACATTATAAATAGTTATTTGTTAAACTAGAGAAGAAAGTGCCTCTTTTTTCCACTCGCTCATGAGCCAATTCGAGCGAGAGTGGAAAAAATGTTTCTTCTCGTGTTAGACACCACATTTTTTCACGACATGTTTCTAAAAACGATTGTCTCGAACCTTCAATACATTTTAAGAAAAGATTAGTAGAATAAGGGCCAGTTTTTCGATTAATGTTAACCATGATTAAATAATAATGGAAACCATAGTTTCCATTATTATTTAATCATGGTTAACATTAATCGGTGATTGAAAAACTGGCCCTAAGGGTAATATTTTGTTTATTTGAATCAAAATAGTTTATATTGACATGACTAGTAGAATGAGGGTAATATTTTATTTATTTGAATCAAAATAGTTTATATTGACATTACAGTTAGTGCAATATCTGTTCTTGGATTTATCGGGTAACAGTTTGTCATTAGTACCTTCTGCAATGTGTCTTATTTCGGGATGTGTATTTGGTTGTCTAATGTAGATAGATATTTCCTATATATATATTTAATGTAATGAAAAAAATGTTCTCTTCATTTCTTTTACAAATATTTTTTGCTTTCGTTGTTAGTTATAGTCATAGTTACATCCCCACATATATTTATTATTTATGTTTTATTTAATATTTGAGCCATTTATAGTAAATTTATAATTTCTCCGATTTTTTATTCTGTTTTTTCTGAACATTTGACTATTATTTATTAAGGGCTACTTATCAACTTATGGCACAATGGTAGCTAGCCGGATTGTGGAAATTAGAACCCGAGTTCAATTCCCATAGCCGGCAACTGATTTTTCACCACATTTAAAATTATCCCTGTGGCTCCCTCACCACTTACATCTCTGGAAGACTGTAATTTGATGGCTGGTAACCGCACTTCACGCGTATAAATAAATCACTTATCAAGATCTGTCCCGGCAGACTGCCACACATGGAAATGGGTAAAAGGTGTGATGATTATTTATTTAACTAGGGAATAAAGAGTAAAAAAAAAATGTTGATCTCTAAGGTAACCAATAATTATTGCAAAGCAATTATTCCAAATATTAAAATAAAGTAGTAGTCTTGTGAATAACAACAAAATATTCCGAAAATAAAAAAAACCAAAAAGTAAACATAAATTTATAATACATGTTTCAAAAATGACGCCATTACCAAAAAAAAAAAACAATAATTTTAGTTGAGACCAAAGATACTTTGCATTAATAATAATAATTATTTGTGTACATAGACAGAAGTTAAACTTTGTGTTTGTAATCAATCGAGGCAAATAAATCACATAAGTACTCATAAAAAGGAGTACCGGGGTGCAGATGAGATAACTTATGCAAATCTATTGTTTATCTACGTTGTTTATTAATAGGTGTTATTCATTGACATCTTCTACATTTAAAAATTTTATTTGTTCGCATTTCGATCATCTTCCACATACTTAGTTAATTTTAATCTAGTTTTTACAGTAACTAATCAAGTAAAACAAGAAATGTGAACTAAACATATGCAATATTGAAATATCTACAATTTTTATTTGAATATTTTCTCTTTAAATTTTATTGGGACACAACGGCTGCGCAAAAAAATTATTTTTAAATTTATAGCCGGTTGAGCTGCTTAATACCTTGAGTATTCAAGATATAGTACATAAAACTTATTTGGCTAAGTTGAGAAATAAAAAGTAATAATTTATTTGTAAAAGTTTTGTCATTTATTAGTCAAATATTTGTTTTCTCTTGTCTTGGGACAACAAAATAGAAAACTATACCTATTTATTGTTTAATTAAAAATATTTGTTGCCGTCAATAAAATAGGCAACCATTTACTCACTAAAACTTTGGTCATCCTTGATTTTTACACTATTGGTAAAGTAGGAAATTAATTTAAATTGCTACAGAACACTGTAATAAGCAGAGCCATCTTGCGGTAAATGTTCTAATCCTAGTCTGTATTCTAGAATTATGTCTGATATACGCATTTGAAGTACGACAAAATGCAAGAGGTAATATTTTACACAGTTGCTATTTTTCAATTTATTTAGTATATTTCCTCAAAATGTGTAATATTTTACTACATAAATCTTGTATATACGTTTAATCATAGAATATATTGTTTTAATTTACATGAAATATTCAAAACGTTTTGTCGCAAACGGCGCCTCATACTTCTCGAACGTTGATATTTCTACGTTTTGTTTTACTTTTTTTCTTTAAAATAGGTACCAAACTTGTGCTTTTATGAGATTTCTACTCAGTTATTAGCTAATCTATTAACTGATATTCGAACTAAAAGCTACATATAAATTAAAACAGTTCAGTGCACAATGTGCAGTAGTGTTCAATGCTCCGTGAAACAATCATTTGTTATTGATAATATTCGCTAATCGTCGAAATTGGCGCAGTTTGCTGTGTGAAAGCCAGAGTCAACGCGTTAATTTTAAGGTTGACAGTCCTAATCGATAGCCGTTATATTTAATGCAGAAAATCTGTTTGGTCAGAATGTTTCCCCAACTCAAATATTTTACAACTTTTCCTCGTTTTAAAATATTTTCCAGGAAAGTAAAAATATTCAACATCACGAAACTTATTTATTGCCTGGACGAACACCTTTCAAAGAAATAATTCATTTATTATTGCTGCACCAAACTGAGTCAAAAAGAATACAACCTTTTATCCCTTCTTACTACTTCCATAAACGATAAAATTTTATATTCCACACATAAGTACTATTAAAAGTTTTTTGTTTTTTTTTTGTATAATTAATTTATAATGACAACAGGGCCAGGGCTACAGAAGATCCTTCGATACTATTTATTTATTTATAATTTGAAAAACCGCAATTTTCCCAATGGATGGCATCAATATTTATGGATACCTAAAATATAAGAACAATTTTTATTATTTAAATAATAAAGATCTGGGATATTCAGTTTACTTATTTGTATGGGTTTCAGTACTCTTACTTAAATTTTTAATGCAACTGATAAAAACTGTCAAATATATTATTGGTCATAGCTCTCAATAAATCAATATAATATTTTATAAATGAAAAGTCACACACAAGGATTGAAATGTTGACAAAAATAAAAATTTAATATTTTAATGGAATACATTTATTAGTACCTCAGAAATGGGGTAATGGCCTATGGATCGGAGAACCCTGGTTCGATCCCCACAGCCGACAAACATTTTCACCAATTTGAAATTACCCCTGTGGCATCCCCACCATTATCATCTTTGAGGGCCGTGACATGACGCCTAGTAACCGCACTTCACTTCACATAAATATATCACTTACCGAGATCTGCTTCGGCAGAGTGCCACACCCAGTAATGGGTAAGAGGCGTGATGATATATCTATTTATTTATTTACATTTATTATTATTCTCCACACAATATTTTGTTGTTTCAGAACCTATAGTTTCAGTTTTGTATCAGAACTATTAAGAAATTTTTCGATATTTCTGTGTAATAATTGATTTTATAAAAATTGTTTGAGTTCAAATCTGTTTCATTTCATAAAGACAAGCTAACACACAATTTTTCTTTTTTCATTCCTTAATAATTAATTCATGAGAGATTTATATTACTTTTCAATATTCCGGAGTACTGGCATTATTTTGTTCAACTGATGCCTAAAAATAGTTCAAATTATATTTATAAAATTTTGAATTGAAATTCAACTAGAATATATAAATTTAAATTTAAATATTTATTTAAAGAAATTTAATATGTTCTATGTGAAGTAAAGACAGACTTAAAAATGCATTTTATATTTATGTGATTTTCTTAGAAAAATTAGTCGCCAGACATTAACTCACACCAACGTTTCGACCTTACTGAGATCGAAACGTTGATTTGAGAAAATTTTATTATTATGATTTAATATTCGACTACATATTTTCCTAACATTGCAACCACAGTCACGAAATCATTTTACATTAATTAGTAAAAACACCAATTAACAAATTTAACACATAATAGTATACTACAACTAACAAGCATTGAAAGTGTAAGATAAAGTGCGAGTGTACAAATTGAAAAACGAGGCTAAGCGCCTCGAGTGATTTAAGTACACGAACACAGTGATCACACTTTCGAGCGAGTTATGTACACTATTTTTCAGACGACCACAAAATATTTGTAAAAAAAAAGTTTACAAGAGCACTTGTTACACTTTGACAGTTGATGCGTTTTTGAAGGTATGCGTTGACGTTTAACGTTTGAGGTTAGGTGTGGTGATACCAACTGTACTAACCGTAATGTCAATATATTAAATAATGCTAAAATATTAGTAAATAAGTAATTATTAATTTTAAAAAATAAGATTTATCTGTGCAAATGTGTAGAAAAATCTGCCAAAACTTCGATTCAAATAAAAATACAAATTCTTTTAATTTATTTTACTATTTTCTTTCATCGTAACACAATTTGTTGTCAATCAGTGGAACTTCACCTGATACGTTAGAAGTGTGCATTATAATAACATGTCAGTGTATGTTATTTTCAACTTTCCATAGTAATTTATAATGTTGTTATGGTTTATTTTCATAAGTGGTTCTCTGAAAATATAAAAATAATGTTATTATAATAAATACCCAGTACTGGGTGTGGCACTCTGCCGAAGCAGATCTCGGTAAGTGATATATTTTGCACGTGAAATGCGGTTACCAGTCGTCAAACCACGGCCCCCAAAGATGTTTGTGGTGGAGGAGCCACAGGGGTAGTGAATATAATGTTATTCATAAGAACAATTATGGGCAGTCCATCCCTGTTAATCTCTGATATAATTTATTTAATCATTCTTAGCTTTGTCTTGAAAACTTTTCATTTGTTCTCTGTTTTCAACTTACGGTTATGATTTAATGAGAAACATGTTCTGTTAAGTAAATACATTTAAATAATAAATGTACCTACCGGGAAATTGAAAAACATTTTTCAATTACTTTCATGTTAAAACAATTGTAATGCAATTACCCTAGATCGAGAAAAGCAACCATTTTAAATTTTGTTTCTCTGATAGTAACAAAATCACGTCAGTATTATTAAGTGCATCTTATTTTCTTATTTCCAGATCCGAGTCAGGAAGAAAGTCGCCGTGACCGTTCTCACATTTGTGGTCGTTTTTGCGATCTGTTTTCTACCATCCAACATTTTTATGCTCTGGTTTTACTTCCACCCAAGAGCGCAGGAGGAATACAACGGATTTTGGCATTTTCTTCGTATTCTGGGCTTCTGCTTGACGTTCCTGAATTCATGTGTCAACCCGGTGGCGCTGTATTGCGTCAGTGGAACTTTTAGAAAACACTTCAACAGGTAAACAATAAACGACACAGTGTTTTGTACCTTATTATTTCTTTGTAGTCTAAGATGGTGTCGAATTGCATAGTGTTTTTTTTTTTATAATAAAGGTTTCATGTTTCTCTACGGAGTGTTCAATTTAAGTTGCTATCTTCATTCACATAAAGTTCGGTACCGTTATAATATAATTTTTTTGAAAAAAATGCATATTAAATTGACATTAATTTAATTCAAATCATAATATTTTTATTTGTTCGATTCATTTTTAAATCTTCAATACGACTATTTTTTTAAGAATTTCGTTAAATTGGTAAAGAATTTATGATTTACATATGCTATTTTAATTTTTTTCATCTATGGTGTACCAACATTAAATTGTGATTACTAAAAGGGTACGAGTCCAAATGAATTTCTAAATCTATCACCAATTGAATAGAAAGCACTGATTACATTTATCGCGAACAGTGCACCAGGAAATATAGTGTTCTCTAAATGTAATGGGTTCGAAGATATTTAGAATAATTAAATATATATGCATTAATTTTAAGAATAGTATTTTTATTATAGAAAAAGTTAAGAAAAACATTTATTTTGTAGAAAATATTGCATAAAATCGTTAGTATTCAACAGTTGCACATTTGTATGTGCAAAAACAAATAAAATATCAACCATTAAGAAACAAACTAATTATTGTGTAAAAATTGCACAACAGTATTTGAAAAACAAATGCTAGAAGTCGCAAGCGAGTTACGTAAAGTACGAATATTACAATTGTTCATTGTGCGAAATATGCGTTTCTTATACTATTTTTTGTATATCGCATTCATTTACTTTTATTTCAAATTTTTTATTAAAAGTAATAATAAAATTTCAAGATGATAATACTAACAGATCCAATAAACATTTGAAATTTAATTTATTTCACATTTATTAGTTAGGTTAGAGTTCAAATTAGCTAGGTTATGTTATAAAACAAAATATCTTAAATTTTTAATAAAGAAGTGTTTTGTAATTTAATGTAATTATTTGATTATAAAAAAAAATATAATTGCACTAATTTTACATGTACTGATCAATAACAGCTAAAGTGATAAATTTATGTTTGACATTTTTACAACTAGACAACTTAACAACTTCAAGAAAAATATCCCCAAAACCAGTTGAATTTTGTAGCACCGTTTTTGATAAAAAAAAATTGTACAAAATTTACTTTGTAAACGCGATATAGGAAACAATATTTTATTTTTGAAATAATTATGAAATGTATTTTTAGGAAAACCCAAACAAAAATTGTATTCAATAACAAACCGGAAACTTTTATTAATATATGTGATTTCTGACATTGGTGTTCGTCTCCAATTTGAGAAATATTCTGCTATGAAACATGGGCGTCCGCAGGGGGAGGCAAGGGGCGCGCACCCCCCCCCCCTTGGATATTAACTAAGGTGGTGAACAAGACTCTCGAAAAAAGGACTTTAACATGTAAAACTATAATTTTTTAATTTCCTGCTTCCTTAAATATTTGAAGCAAAAAAGCTTGAAATAAAAGTTTTAGGGCATAACATTCTGCATCCGAACCAATAAACAAAATTAATTTTGCATACTTTGTAATAAACTGCTTCAAAACTATCGATAGGCATGAAATTGAAACAAAATTAAACATATGTTTGACGTTTTATTTGTCAAAATAAATGAAATAATAAATAAGGAATTTATTCTGACAGTTTTGACAGATTGAACGACAAACATTTGTTTAATTTTGTGTCAATTTCATAGCTATCGATAGTTTTGAGACAATTTTAGTCATTTTCAGATCTAATTTGTGCCGAAACAAAGCATGCAAAATTAATTTCATATTTTGTGCCCTAAAAATTTTATGTGAAGCTTTTTGCTTTTAAATAATTAGGAACCAGGAAATTTAAAACAATGTGGTTTTAAATGTTAAAGTCCGATGTTCGAGAGTCATGGCCACCATACTGTATATGTATATATAAATTAAATAAAAATTATAAGTTTAAAGATAATAAATTCAAGCTGAAACTGAATTTCCAGCAGTATTCTTATGGCCAGCTAGCGACATGTTTCCTATCGTAACGATTGAGTAATCTAAGTTTAAGTATACACAGACACAAAATATTAGAAAATAAAAACTGTAAAACTGCTAAATCGGAATTTATTGAAGAAATGGTGTCAATTTATGGAAGAGTTATTCGAAAATTTTTCTTCCTCTTCAATTCAAACCCAGACGACAAAGACTAGTAATTTATTTCACAAATTTAAATATTTTTTTATCCATTTGTTATGTGTATTTGTATTTATGTTATGTAAAATTTTTTTTTTAGAAATTTATGTATATCTGAGAGTTTTTTGCGACTCGCCCCCTCCCCCCCTGGAAAAATGTCTGTGGACGCCCATGCTATGAAACCATATATTTATGTGTAGCTTGTTGACGGGGATTTTTTATATATTTTTTAATAGATATAAATTATTGGAAACAAACATTGCATATGTAAATAAATCATCTCAATTAATTTCAGTTCATAATTTTTTTAAGTATTTATTTAAAACATTATCTAAATTTCAATTACTAGGCTTTTCTAATATACAATTCTGTGTCACTAGTCTCATAAAATTGTTGGAAGGGCCGAACGCGACTCGCAGGCCGCACGTTGCACAAGCTTTGAGTAAAACGAGAAATAGGAATAAATTATTATAAAATTATTTAGCTAAAATACTTTACTGAATCTTAACGCTAATTAGGCATCTCATAATCTCTTTATGTTGTATTAATCATCTTTGCTGAATTTGCATTTTAGTAATACGTAATTTACTGTAAATGCGGCTTTCTGCGAGCTTTCATTGCTTAGAGCAACATAAATTTAATGCAGTCATCAATTATACAGGTTCTGAAATGGAGCTTAATTATGTCTTGCGAATTGACGTAATATAATGTCAGAGAAAATGCATTGTCGTAGTTTACATTACTAACTCAAAGTGTTATATCATAATTTTACTACTTATTTGTAATTTTAATAATAAAATTCAAACTTTGTACATAAAAATAAATATAAATAAATATATCATCACGCCTTCTACCCATCACTGGGTGTGGCACTCTGCTGAAGCAGATCTCGGTAAGTGATATATTTTGCGCGTGAAGTGCGGTTACCAGTCGTCAAATCACGGCCCCCAAACATGTTAATGGTGGAGGAGCCACAGAGATAGCTTTTTCAAATTATGAAAATTTGTCGCCTGTGGGAATCGAACCAGGGACCTCAGGATCCACAGGCCGACTTCATACCACTGAGCTAGCCATCCCCTAAACTTTGTACATAACATCAATATTTCAAATGTTTAAGTTATTTAAATCTAGGAATACATTTTTTCCTTTGTTCTAGGTTTCGTTTGTTTTTAAGCGTGATCTAAGCATTTAATCAGTAAATGCAAATTATAACTTTTAATGTAATTTTGCAGTCATGGTATTTACTATCATATTAAGATTTTATTGTTCTTCGCAAACAAAATTAATTAGTACGTAATAATTAATTAATGGGGTGATGGCTCAGTGGTATCAAGTCAACCTGTGGAACCTAAGAACCCTGGTTCGATCCCCACAACGGACAATACATTTTCACCAATTTAAAATTTACTCCTGTGGCTCCCCGATCACTAACATCTTTGGGGGCCGTAATTTGAAAGCTGGTAACCGCACTTCACGTGCATAAATATATAACTTATTTATATTTTTATTTATTTTTTTATTATTATTTTTTTTGTGGCTTCTTTGGCGGACCAACTACCAAGATCATATGCCGCCATTACGCCCTGATCTGCGTTTTATGTGTTATGGTCAACAGCAACGCGAGTTTTCTCTGGACGGTCGCCCATCCAAATACTACCCGCGCGCAACGTTACTTAACTCGCGTTATCGCTTAGATCAGTACCAACGAGCGCAGCCATGGCCGTTGACATTTTTTTAAATTAATTAACAAATTATTTTGACGAACTAAAAAGTAATCAATAGTGTATAATTTGTGGTCGCTCTTGTTAAATATCTACCTCATAATATGAATCATTGACAGCCGACGGCCAGTATTATTTAGCAAATTTATTTTTAAAATATAGTTTAATATAAATAACATCAAATCAGTGGTAAAGAAGATTGCTTTGTATTTTGTTTAGGTGAGAGCACAATTGTAATACATAATAAAATGTTTATGAAAAATAAATATTTTAAGTCATAATAATATTATGAATAAATATTTATTTATGTATCTTGGGCATGATCCACTACACAAGTTTATTCGATTTGAAAAAATACAGAGTCAGCCGCTGTCATCTCTCTGTAGATGTCTCCACCTCCACTGTAGCTACTGGTCTATCAGTTATAACTAGAGACCGGATTTCTAAGTTTTATGCTTTCTCTTAATATTAAAAGCAATAACAATTAGTCTTAAAATGTTCACGTATTAGTACAAAACGTATCATTTGACATAAAGTTTATTATGCTTTTTTTACTTTTTTTGCGTTTTTAAGCTTTTTTTTAGTTTTATGCTTATTCAGAGCTTTATTTTAACTGTATTTGATATTATTAAATAGAATTTATAAAAATTATTTATTACGCAATGTTTAATGAAATGACGCATGCGCATATATATTTGTTCTTTGGGGTTTCTCGATTTCGTGATTCATGGATGCAGTATATCGGTCTCAGGTTGCGCCTTGTTTAGTTTTACTGTTTTCATTGCAAGTGTTATATCGTGTTAACTTCAATACAATAATTGTGAATTGTAAATTGTATATTGCATAATGCCGAAGCAGAAACCCACTGTTGAAGAATGGATACGAGCTTATCCTGAATTGAAATTTGAAAATAATAAAATATTTTGTCAAACTTGCACAAAAATAGTAATAATTTTTTTTAAATGTTTGTAAATAATGTACTGTAGCTTACGATTGAAAAAGGGCAAACAACAAACTATTAAAGAATCCATAGCCACATTTTCTACATGGAGCGAACAAAAACAATTTAATTACGATCTGTGCAAAACTATGATAAAATCAAATAATCCTTTAAACAAATTGCAAAATTCATCTTTTAAAGCATTTTTGGATAAGTATTGTAAACGTCAAATTCCAGATGAAAGTAATCTCCGAAAAAAATACGCAAGCCTTATTTACGATGAAACAATGAAGGAAACAATTATATATGGTTTTGTGTTGACGAAACTACAGACACGTGCGGTAGATACGTAGCTAATTTAATAATAGGGGTACTAAATAATGAAATTTCGTCGAAAGGTTTTTTTAATATGCTTTAAACAATTAAATAAAATTAACAGTAATACAATTTCAAATTTTATTGACGAGGGTTTAACAAATTTTTATTTGCCTGAGGAAGTTTTTTCTAAGAATGAGGGGTTTCAAAAATTATTAAAAATATCAAATAATTTAAACGGTAACATTGTTGATGATTTTGACCTGGATCCGACTTTAATACCTAATTTCAAATACGCACCCATAACAAGTGTAGATGTCGAGAGAAGTTTCTCTGCGTATAAGAATATTTTATGCGAAAGTGGCAAAAGTTTTCAATGGAGAATTTAGAACAACATTTAGTGATTAACTGTTTTCAACCGGAGTGATTCAAAGCTTCTATATATTTTATTTAGAGTGTTAAATATAAAATACGACTATGTTTAGATCTACAATATTTTGTACTTTATATAATATTACTATACAATATAAATATAATACAAGAATATAAAATATAATAATATAACTATATACACTAAAACATGTACCTATTTAATATATATATAAATAAATATACTTTACGAAATTTATTTTGTGTTTTTTTTTTGCTTTTTTGTGCTTTTTTTTCCTACATTTTGTACTTTTTAAAGCGCTTTTTTTAGTTATTTTTTGTGCTTATAAATCCGGTCACTAGTTATAACTACAACGCATGATTAATAATGATAAATACAAACTAAAACGGAATTAAAGTTCGTAATTATATTAAAATTAACGTAAGTATTCATAATTATGTACATAATAATTTTTTTCAACATTAAAAAGTACAGAAGATTCAATCCAAAAATATATTCCACTTACATAGAACGTTCCGCGAATATCTCGCTAGTGACAGTTAGCATTGAAAATAAATTTATTGCTACTGTAACTTTCCTGGTAATTCTGTAGGAAGCAGAGTCAAATCAAATTTTTACTGTTTTAGATGATTAAAGTCTGCATCTTAATCGGAAAATAGACGTTTGATTTTTGTTATTTATTTACTGCTAAAATCAAATTTATAATATGTAAACAACTGTTAAACGTTTCATATATGTTTTCATTTTGTAAGAGTAGCACTATTAATGCCAATCTTGTTTTCATTGTGTGAATCCTACATCACTGAAAATAATTTTGAAAAATCTTGTTTACTGGAAAAGTAAAAAGTTTAGTGTCAACAGCAACAAAAATACAATTTCTGACGGTTATATTATTGAAAACTTTCGTTTCTTAATCCTTTAAATCTATAAAGAACGGTTTCGGAATTTTACGACAAGAAGCATCTGCGGGTTCTTCTACAGCTTAAATCTGAAATCCTATGAGAAAATTTATATTATAGAAGAAGAATTCTTTTATCACTTTTTACAGCTTTTCCGCGTAGATGAAACTAATACTTTATAGACAAGATTAATACTACGTTATATTCTTACTTTCAACAAGAAATGTAATACTTTTAAGAAATATATTTTTCTCTGTCGTATTGTCTGATAAAAATAAGTGACTCATCACTCAAATATACGAAAAATTTTACTAACCATTACACGCAAGAGAAAAATTTCGGAAATACACAAATAAGTTTTACCATATAATCGTTTCTCTCCTGACTATTTTCTATGATAAGGTGGGTTTATTTTTCTGCAGCTCTACACATACACTGAAAATATGCAGTTCTCAAATGTATTTTGTACAATTCTACATTTTACATCGTGTAATATTTCCAATTATACTTTAATTATTTTCAAAAAAGCCGTAACGTTCCCCTAATTTTCACGGAAACTTTCGAAACTTTATTTTACTGGACATGATAATTCAAGATGCTGGGTTTCAGCCTAACCCATTTCTTCTAGAATTTAAGAAATGACATTTAATTTATATAAAAATGGTTGAATTACTTTTAGGTACAGTTAAATATGTTTTATATATATACGAGGGTAAGGTGAAAAGTTCTCGGCATCAAACATGGCGTTCCAATCAGCAAAAATTTGTGTTTTCTGCCTGGGTGCACGTGTCATTAGTTCGTATGTCAAGTTTCAACTTGTTATCTCAAGTAGTTTGTTTACACAAATTTTTTAAGTAGACGTCTTGCGTGTTTTTCGTTAAAATGGATAAACTTGAATATCGTGCGGTCATAAAATTCATCGTTTTGGATGGATTAACCCCTAAGGAAATTCAGTCGAAGTTGACAAAAGTTTACGGAGACTCTGCTCTTTCCATGTCAACCGTTAAAAAGTGGACAGCTGAATTTAAACGTGGTTGCACGACCGTCGAAGATGACCCACGTAAAGGCCGGCCAAAAACCGCCACCACACAAATTATCGAAAAAGTGCATGATATCGTGTTGGACGATAGGCGAGTGAAGGTGAGTGAGATGGTTGAGGCTGTGAGGATATCGGAAGAAAGGATTCGAAACATCTTGCACAAAGAATTAGAGATGCCAAAGCTCTGCGCAAGATGGGTGCCGCATTTACTGAATGCCGAACAAAAGCAAATGCGCAAAAGATCTTCGCAGCAATATTTGGACCAATTCAATAGGGGTCCGATCGATTTTGTGCGGGGATTTGTCACCATGGATGATATATGGGTCCACCACTACACGCCAGAAACGAAACAGCAGTCCAAGCAGTGGGTGGAAGCCGATGGTTCAGCACCAAAGATAGCGAAGAAGAGGCCTGACTTGCAGAAGACAAAAATCATCTTTCACCAGGACAACGCACCTGCACACAAGGGTGCGTTGGTGATGGGAAAACTGCGGAATTTGGGGTACAATTTGCTCGGTCATCCCCTATATTCTCCTGATTTGGAACCTTCAGACTTTTATCTGTTCCCAAACTTAAAAAAAATTGTCTCTGGGAAGCGCTTCGCGTCCAATAAAGAAGTTGAGAGGGCCGTAGATAAATATTTTCACAGCCTTCCACACGCTCACTTCCGGGAAGGAATATTGATGTTGACGAAACGCTGGACTAAGTGTGTTGAAGGCAAGGGAGAGTATGTAGAAGAATAAAATACGTTTTTAACTGAAAATCGCAGTCTTTCATTGTCAGGGCGAGAACTTTTCACCTTACCCTCGTATATACATAACAAAAGCAGCTATTTTATATCCAAAATAAATTTAAAAAACAATTATCTAAATTCTTTATCCAACATTTAAATGTTTTCAGTAAAATACATATTGTAATAAAAGAAGAAACTAATAAAAATATGTACAGACAGGATGACTTGTTTTTACTTGAGTTTGATTCTGAGATCTGAAGAAAGGATTTTAAATCCAAAAAAATTATATACATAAATGGATTTTTTTTATTAAGAATCATAATTTAGAGTATCACAATGTATTTTTCATTTAATATAAAAAAATAATGTAATCTAATAGTTCAACAATAACAAAAATATTAATAAAGCAACTGGAAAAATTATTTATTCTAAACAAAAATGGCCTAGATAATAGAAAAATTATTTTGTGTTAATCAAAATTTTAATAACTCTTTCTGAGAAACTTAAGCCCAGTATTCAGTAAATTGTAAAATATCTATTATAAAATAATGTGGCCTGAAAGAAATTGTATCAAAACCCGGAGACCGAAGATAACCGTATAAAAACCGAAAGCTTGATCATCCCATGTACAGAAAGTTTCTTAAGAAATCCCTTTTAGGCAAAAAACATATTTCTGTTTCACAGACTGTAGTTGATCAGATTCAATTATTATTAAACCAACTTCCAAAACTATGAATTTTTTTTATGTAAAATTCTGTATGTATTTACTGACATATTCTATATTGGAGTCCTCATGTTGATGGAATAAAAATATTAATATCGTCTTATTTATATCGATATCAATATCTTCCTAATATAGTTTGCCGGTGTCTTAAAACAAAATAACGAAAAACTAAAAATAGCTTATATTTTAAATCAGACAAAAATAAAAATTATTGTTTTATAAAAATTCGAACAAACTAGTAATTTTCAAATTTCTTGGAGCCATGACCTCATTTGAGGCAAAAATCACAAATAAATTCATTCGCGACCTCTTTACTTCTTATGTGATCAAAAAACTGATTTAATAATTACAAAAATGGAACCAAGGTTTTAGAAATAAATAATGGAAAATTTTATCTTAAAACAAAAAATTAATAGTATTTTCCATCAAGCTTGCAATAAATTCTTAAACGTCCATTTGCATCGATGTGACTTAAATTTTAAATTTTTTTAAAATGAATGAGATCTTATCGAGATAAACTGTTAAATGAGTAATTTAACCTTGTTAAACACTTTATTCGATATTTTTCAGTTAAGTAATCCTTAAAATTTAAGTGAATGCGGTTCAACTAGATGAATCTTACATACATGTTTTTTACAATTTCTAAATAGTTTCCGGCGACCCTCCTCTAATGACTTATTATGAAACCAAACATTTAAAAAAATATATATTTTATATTCATATATTCATCAAACATGACCAATCTCTATTTTATTTTCATATTTACCTTCTTTGAATTAATTTCAAGTTCTCAATTTAAATTTATGTTAAATTAGATTAAAGACAAAAGATAGTTTCAGCTGTTTAATCTAATCTATAAATTTTCTGGCATTCGATTAAATTAATATATCATCACGTCAAGTTTGGTAGTATACCCAACTCTGTGTGTATTTGACTTCATTTTCAATTCTGGACACAGAACCTTAGATATAAATTGGAGCACAAAGCACGCGTCTGAGGCTTGGACCCTCGTTAAGGCTCATCCAGAAGATTCGCGATCGTACGAAATGTTCATTGAGGCCAACTTACAAAATTGTTCATCGCCCTAAAAACTGAATCTATATCGCAATCAGGCAAACAACAGACATATAGATATAGACCAACGTGTTTGCGGCTACGTAAATGTAGATTCGGCCTAGGTTCAATAATTCTGTTTTTTCATCTCCAGAAAATTCTGACTATATTGAAGTACAGTCGGTTCTGCTTAATTGGACTACTGGATAATCATGTCGTTTAATTGGGACAGTGATTGTATGATCAAAATATTTAATACAAATTCGAGTGTGACGAGTAAATGAGCTTATATGGAGGGATTTATGACTGCGTGGTTGAAGCGAGGGTGGTGTGTTAGGATGTAAATGTTTCACGAAGCCTGATTATTTGATTAAACTGATGGGTAAATACTTTATGAATCATTTTAGGGCTCGTGTTACCTCATTTAATGAGACAGCGTGATGTTATGTATGTATATATGTATGTATGTATGTATGTATGTATGTTTGTGTGTATGTATGTATTGTAAGATCAAAATATTTAACATAAATTTATGTTTTTATATAATTTACATTTTTTGTTCCAGAATTTATTATTATTTTTATGTGGAACTTTGCTGAATTGGATCAAAGTATTCAAGTTTAGATGTGTCTCAATTAACCGTAATCAATTATAATAGTATTAAAATAGTTTTGTATTTACCAACACTAATGCTACAAACTTCGACAGTACAAAATAAACAAACCATAGGGACATTTTAAGAATTTGTTTATTGACACAATTGTCTGTTAGATATTAGAAATCATTTTTGAAAAAGCAATGAGTGTTCTCCGGGATTTGAAACTAAAGATTGCACGAAAATGCATGAGCATAGGGACATTTGTTACGAAGACAACACATCCTGAATTAGGGAAGGGATATGGTCCATATAACTTTGTTTACAAATAAATTTTGAGTTAGAACTTCCATAATATGATTTTATTTTGTATTAGTGTTTTAATTTTATGTGACTATTATAAATTAATAATAATAAATGAACATTTTTAACGTTTTGCATATTTAATGATATAAAATTGTGAATTCATATTTTATAATATTTATCGTAAAATATTCAAAAATATTTTCATATTATAAATAAATAATGCGAGAATAAAAAACTATATTATAGTATATACAAGCATCGAAAGTGTAAGATAATGTGCGAGTGTACAAATTGAAAAACGAGGCGCGCAGCGCCGAGTGATTTAAGTACACGAGCACAGTTATCACATTTTCGAGCGAGTTATGTACACTATTTTTCAGACGACCACAAAATATTTCTAAAAAAAGTTTACAAGAGCAATGTTGTTACACTTTGACAGTTGATACGTTTTTGTAGATGAGCGTTGACGTTTGACGTTTGAGGTCAAGTATTGTGCAACTGTACTAACCATATTGTCAAAATATTAAATAATGCTAAAATAATAGTAAATAAGTAATTATTAATTATAAAAAATAAGATTTATCTGTGCAAATGTGTTGAAAAATCTGCCAAAACTTCAATCTAAAGAATAATATAAATTCTTTTCATTTATTTTATTATTTTCTTTTATCGTAACGCCATCTATTGTCAATCAGAGGACCTTCACCTGATATGCTAGAAATGTAAGCTATGCTAACATATCAGTGTATGCTATGTTCAACTTTCCGTAGTAGTTTATGATGTTGTTATGGTTACTTTTAGAAGTGGTCGTCTGAAAATTATATTGTATCACAACACAAAGGTAAATAAAAACAACTTTGTGGGCCAAGCCCCTTGTCCCCACTACTTCAGGTATTGGAATCACACCATGTAGCTGAGCATAAGGTATTACTCGCTTATGGTCGAAGGCTGCAAATATTTAAAACAGCAAAAATACTGGAAAAATTTTAAAATACAACTAATATATCACCACATCATTTTCCCATTACTTAGTGTGACACGGTCCTGGTAGATCTTGGTAAGTGATATATTTATGCGCGTGAAGAACGATTAGCAGCCGTCAAATTATGCCCCTCCCCAAGATATTAGTGGACATTGAGTCACAGGAATAATTTTAATGTGGTGAAAATTAATTTGCGGGAATCGAAATCGGGTTCTTAAATCTACAATCTGATGTGCTGCCACTGAGCTGTCATTAAATATTTGCCGCTTCCATTGATGTTTGCCTCCTAAATAAACATACGTGGTTGAATCATCACTCATCTTGTTTTAGCCTCTCTCAAGAAACATTGAATAGACCTTTATCATGGCAAACCCATTTAATCAAATTACAATCACAATTCACAGTCCACAGATGGAGACATAATTGATTTAGAAGCAGTATGCAGTAAGTAAATATGCACTTTTCCATTTCAATTTAAATTCATCTTCCCAACCACTTTTTAATCACACCAATTATAATAAAAGCATGTGCTTATGAATCTAGAAAATTGTAAGTAATAAAAAACTTCATCAACATTTCCTAACTGTCGTCTGCGACGCGAAATGAGTCATTTCGCGTCACGTCGGAACGAAATAAAAACATTCCGTGGTCCAACAGGTGAAGATTGCGAAGAGGACAATGTTTTTTCTGAACCCGCTCGTCGGACCACGGATGCGCCTGACATCTAGGGTTCACGATCTACGAATGTTGATGGAACAGAACATGACGGCACGTGTTGCAAGGAAACTAAATAAAGTCGCCAAACTTTACAAATTTCCATTATTTGTTGCGGAAGTTGCGGAAAGCGAAGAATGTTTTACAACAAATAATACGAACTGTAATAACGAAACATATAGTGTGATAACTTACAGGCAATCGTAGCTCAGTGGATAAAAGCGAGGTAAAACTTGCGTTTCTTAATTAGCAAGCAAGAGGTCGTGCGTTCGTATCTCACTGACTTCTACTTATATCAAAAAAATACGATTGTGTCTGAGTGGTTCGGATTCCACTATAAGCTGTTGGCCCCCTGTACTGTAATTGGGATTTACTTCCTGTTGTGCAGAGTAACAAATAAATAAATAAATAACTCGATGAAAATGACAAAAGTAAAATGAGTTACATATCTAAGTACTGGTATATGTACATCACAAAGAATTAAATGACAAAACGATTTTATGTGTCTCGCTGGTCTACATAATTTTATTTATTACGTATCCGGTTTTCAATGCTGCAATGCTGAAATAAAATAAAAATAACTTACCATACATAAGTAAAACAAAATGTCATATTAATAAATAATAGTTGTAACGACATTTATTATTAGATTTTTATCGCTGCTAAATACAATGAAATTGAATATATTTAATATGAAATGACGTCTGCGAAGTTAGCATCTTATAGTCTGTGTTACACAGTTAATACAATTTTTGCAATTTGTGCCGTGATTTCGATAATTAGTCATTTATTTGACATATTAATTACCCAGCATTGATAACAGTTAAACGATGAAAGAGGTAAATAACAAAAACGTGATAAATCGATAATTCGTGACATATTTTTCCATCAAAAATTAAATAATAATTTAAAAGAACAAAGTATTTTTCAGAATAATAAGTAATTATTATTTGAATTCAAATAAATAAGTTATAAACATACATTTTTAATCCAATGTCGTACTAAAAATAATCTTTTTGTACTCGTATCATTCAAAATACGGTTTACATTACCTTGAAAACCTCACTAGTGCGCAAAGTAATTGAAAAAACACTCATTTTTTATGATTCCAAATTTTGACTATTAAAACGCTAATGTACTTATGATACATACATACATTTTAAGGAATTTATAAAAGAAGTAGAGATATTAGCTTATAACGCCATCAAACAGACATATTTTAACAAACTTTACGAGAAAAAATGGACAATTTGTTTTTAAATAACAAATGTCAATTCATGGCATACTTAACTGTTAATATAAATTTACGCTTCAAATTTTATAAAGTTCTCATTGTCTATTATATAATTTTTGCTCGTTACAAAAAGCATTGTACAAAACTCGTGCACGAAGAGGCCATTTGCCCCATTTGTGCAAAAAAAATTGCTAAATTTAATATTAATAATGTTGCAAATAGATTTTTGTCGATTGACATTTAAAGTGGGCTTTTGTTGATAAATTACAGATTGTGAAGTGTTACTTTTACAGCCTAGTCTATTTTTATAGACTACACTTTTATGTAGCTATGATAAAACTAAACAAAATTATATTTATGATTTAATTCCGAAAATATAATTACAGATGCATGACGCTTCTTTAATTTTCCATTACATACTTTAAATTTAATTAGTACATTCACAAAAAGCAGATTGACATTTACAAAATTTATGTTGGGTTGCATGAAAGTTTTATCGGTTCATTAGCAACTAACGGTTCAACAATTCTTTAACGGTTCAACAATTCTTTAACTAAAAAGCTCTATCTATTTTTCTTGCAACCCAGCATAAGTCTAATAAATACATAACAACATGATGTGTACGATGATGCCGATAACATTAATAATATTGAAAATAACCACAAGATTAATATTATTATTAAACAATCGGCAAAAAAATATTTGTCGAACGCAATAAAAACAGCAGATTTATTGGCTGCACTTTGGCTATGAAACTCTAGCCCGCCAGTAAATCTACTACTTTTTTACCTAGTTAAACAAATACCTATTAGAACGTCAGTATATCTTAGGTGGTCAAAGTAGTTCACGTTTCTCAAATCCCTTTATCAAAGTACTCGTATAATAGGAACATATTTTTCAGACTTTACCTTTTAAAAATTTCTGAAAATTTAAAATTGCATTCTCAGCAAAATGTTGTAAAAGATAAAACTACATTTTATCTAAATATGTCTGTAACCCGCAGCTGTTCTTCTTTCAATATCAAGAGTTTCCGGATTCCAGTTGATAGCCCATCATCTAGCATATTACCCGCAGCCAGGATATTCACTTCTATTTAACCGTTTAGCAATATTCACTTCGATATCCGATATCCACAATCCACCAGTAGCGTACCTATATAAGGTTCATTATCAGCAGGATCAGCGCAAGGGTTTTTGCCACCCTAAGAACGTGATAAATTTCACGCCCCCTATAAATAAAATACATATATCATCACGCCTTCTACCATTACTGCATGTGTGGTTAGTGATATATTTTGCTACTGAATTGCGGTTACCAGTTAGTGGGGTGAGAGCCACAGGGGTAGTTTGAAAAAAATGAAAACAAAAACATTATATGTCAAAGAACACTTAATTTAGTCGATCACCGCCATTTATCATTAAATGTAAATATTTATTTATTGTCGGCATAACATTTACTACATTATTCTTACTAATATTATGTAATTACGAATTAGAATAATAAAACAATAAAGTAATATTTTCATACCCTTTTTAAATTAAAATGAAAAATTTGAAAGTTATACATTGTTGAATTCAGAAATTTATTACCTTTTTAAAAATATGAAAATAATTATAGGTTATTTTTAAAAAAATAATAAGGAAATTTGTACAACGAAAATGCCTAATATATAATTTTCTATGCTATAATATGGAGTACACATACAATACTGAATAAGTTCCATTAACACAACTTTTCTCTGATAATATCGTCTGGACCTTGGATAATAATCTAGTCTGTATATCCTTATTTTTTTTAAATATAAAAACGTCCTATGTAAATAAAACAACATGTAAAAATTATTATTATTATTATCACCTTCACATTTTCTGAATATTGTAGTATTTCTAAAATTTTACTTGACATTTAAATTGTTACTGTAAAAAAAAATATATTAAAATCCTAGGTAACAGTATAATGTAGAGATAAAATAATATATCTATCGCAGCAATTGTATGGAAAAGTTTGAATTTTGCAAATAATTCATTTAGTACCTACTTACAATTAATGACTTAAATTTGTCGATGTAAACATAAGCGTTATTTGGTATAAACAAACAGTGACTTTTAATTGTAGTTGCTAATTATAATTACCAGGGATGTGGAGTCGGAGTCGGAGTCGGAGTCGGGAGTCGAAGTCGTGGTATCGGTTATTTTTAGTGGAGTCGGAGTCGGAAAAATTTATGCCGACTCGGACTCCGAGGAAACCTGTTTGGACGTGTTTACTGCGTTGCATTTTTTATAAATTATAATAATTTAAAATCAATTTTTATAAAGATCTCGAAAAAATGCAATTAATCGGTACACTGATATTATTAAAGATGTTGCTTTGGCCGTTATAGCATTGACACCGACGCAGGTCACTGCCTTGCGATTAATCAAATCAAATTTGAGAGCAGAAATTAAACCTGATTTAATAAAAGCAATTTTATTTTTAAGAACGAATGTAGTAACTTTGTATATAAGTAGATTTTTCTTCTTTGTTTTGTTATTATTTAGAATTTTTTTTTTTTGTTACTGTTGTTATTCTATTGTACGATGACAAAAAAAAAGGAAAAGAACAAAAATAAATGCTTTCATTTAAAAATACAATTTTCGTGAACAGTTCTTTTATCCACATGTGTCGGAGTCTGAGTCGAACATCTAAAAATTTTTGGAGTCGGAGTCGGAGTTGTCTTTTTTCTTTCCGTCTCTGCAACCCTGATAATTACTAATTGAGTATCTGTGAACGCTACTTTAGTTAACATTTACAATACAGTCGATTGATAAACCAAATATAAATGATGTTCACTATGTCTTACATGTCGTGGTTTTTTTTTATTAACATTGGTTCATGCTGTTCAAAATATTTTTGTCCATTGCTTTCTCGAGAACGATAATAATTAATACCAATTTAATATGTATAATTCTCAAACATTTTGTAAAGTGAGGAAAATGAAATTTCTAATTATTGAATTCAGAACAAAATTCCCTTCTGCACAAAGAAATAATAAAAATATATATTCTCATTTAAAATCATAAAGTTATGTCACATGTTTGGAGAACCACAGGACGAAAAAATTTTTGTTAATAGTTTTTTAATAGATTTGCAAAATGGTATTTCTTTGCTAATATAACTAACCTCATAGCTGTTGTAGTTCTCGAGATAGCAATGATGGCATACTTAATTGGAAACCTTGTATAGTGTTCAACAAAAATAAATAAATAAATAAATATATCATCACGCCTTTTATCCATTACAGGATGTGGCACTCTGTCACAGCAGATCTCGGTAAGCGATTATTTATGCGCGTAAAATACTGGTACCAGGCGTCAAATCACAACCCCCATAGATGTAAGTTAGCAGAAGGAGCCACATGGGTAATTTTAATGTGGCGAAAATAGTTTGTCGCCTGTTAAGTTTTCTGATAAAATGAATACAATAATTAACATTTAATTAGTAACTAAGTGAATACTTAACAACAGATAAAATCAAATTGATTACAAAGAGCAAAATTGGGAGAAAAAAATTTACGTTCCAATTTCATATCCTAACGGTATTCCAATTTTTCTCTTTATAATCCAATTTGACAATAATTAACAATCATATAAAATTTGGCAAAGTAATATCTAAATGACCACGGTCATATTATTGATTTTGGTCATATGACGGTCAGGTAGGTTATAAAAGTACTGTTTAAAAACTTTGCATCAAATAATCGTACTCTATCTATACTTATATCGGTTATATGCTCAAATATGAGTCAATTTTATTGATTTGTTTTTGAAAAACAATATTGATTTCTTCTTTTGTATTAATATATTTTTTTAATTTAATGCATAGAGTATCATTGTTTATATTTACAATTAAATTTGAATTCATTACGAAAAATCATAATGACGATTTTACGAAAGATAATGAGGAGCTTCATAAACACTCTCTTTAGATCCGACTGTAAATACCACCACTACAAAATTGGTAAGAAATATATGGAAACAAATAACAAAATTTCTCCGAACATTTTCAAAATAACTAAATATATAAGGGATATAAAAATGAAATATCGTTTACTTTGCATATTTGGAAGAATATGATTCAATATCAAGTGTTCCACATTATTGGTTTCTCAACTTTATGGGATATTAAATTATCTACCGGTAACATCTTTCCTATTTTCAATATGATGATGTTACGACTTACGAACGACACTTTTCAATAACTCCGTTATTAAATAATATAAGCTATATTTTGTTATTCGGTTTAATCAATCAAAAATTACCTAAATTGTTATTATTTAAAGGTAAGCAAACTTTTTTATTTTATAAAAACAAATTCTGCAAGTTATTAAATCACAAATATTTTACTTTTAATAATTGCTGTGTTTAAACATTTATATAAATAAAGTACCTAGCATTATACGTAAAAGTAAAAGGACTAAAAGGATAATATGCACAATGATATGTGACTTAGTCTTTTAACAACCACTGGACCGTACACAACATAGATATCTCAAATGAGTGCACACTGTACTAGGTTACAAACACAACAAAATGAATTATGACATGTGTTGTTCTTTGTTACTTTTAGCAACAAAGAGATACGAAAATGTATGTATACCAGACGAAATATTACGTTTTTAATAACTACACTAGATATTCATTTTATTAAATATTCAGTACATTGAAACAATTATTGCATCTAAAGTCACGTTCACAATTAATCAATTAGTAATTATAATTATCAATTAATGTAATATAATAATAATTGTTATTCATGGGCGTCCACAGACATTTTTCGCAAAATATTCTCAGATACATATTTTCTAAAATATTTTTTTTACATAACATAAATACAAATACACACAATAGACAAAAAAATATTTAAATTTGAAAAATAAATTACGAATCTTCGCGTCTGAGTATGAATTGAAGAGGAAGGACATCTACGAATAATTTGTCCATAAATTGACACCATCTCTCCAATAAATTCCGATTTAGTAGTTTTACAGTTTTTATTTTCTAATATTTTGTGTCCGTTACTATAAGGAACATATCGCTAGCTGGCCAAAAGAATACTGCTGGAACGTTTCAGCTTAAATTTATTATCTTTAAGCTTATAATTTAATTTTTATTTTATTTATATATACATATATAGGATGGTGACCGCGACTCTCGAACATAGGACTTTAACATGTAAAATTATAATGATTTAATTTCCAGCTTCATAATTATTTAAAACAAAAAAGCTTCAAATAAAAATTTTAGGGCATAAAATACGAAATTAATTTTGCATGCTTTGCAAAGGCACAAATTAGAACTGAAAATGACTAAAATTGTCTCAAAACTATCGATAGTTATGAAATTAAAACAAAATTAAATAAATGTGTAACATTCTATATGTCAAAACTGTCAAAATAAATTCTTTATTTTATTATTTCATTTATTTTGACAGATAAAACGTCAAACATTTGTTTAATTTTGTTTCAATTACATGCCTGTCGATAATTTTTAGGTAATTTTCGTCATTTTCAAATCTAATTTGTATCGTTACAAAGTATGTCAAATTAATTTTAATTAAATTTGAAAAAATCAACTTGCCTCCGCCAGGATTTGAACCCGAACCTTCCACTAGGGCCGCGAACGTCCTGCCAATTAGACCACAGAGGTGTGTCTAATTGCTGGCACTGACAAGCGATTTTTTCTATGTGTCGATTGTTCGTAAATATCAAATGTGCGAATGGGTTTTTTCGACAATGCAAATGATATACAAACGGATTGACACGATTGAAGAACATCAAATCATAAAGATAAACACTAAAATTAATTTATTGGTTTCAATTTAGAATTTTATGTCCTAAAATTTTTATTACAAGCTTTTCTGCTTAAAATATTTAGGGACGAATGAAATTACAAAATTATAATTTTACATGTTAAAGTCCTATGTTCGAGAGTCGTAGTCACCACCCTAGTTAATATCCAAGGGGGGTACCCCTGCTTGCCCCCCCTTGCGGACGCCCATGTTGTTATTAATAAGTTTGGATTTCACTTACGATGGCACTGTATGACTTAAAACAGTGACTATTTTATATAATTTTTTAATTGAAGCTGGCTTCTTGTTTCGATAGAAAGAAGCATCGTACAGATTTATGTTTGTTTTCAACCCGTACTCTGGCTGAATAAAGTAATAGGTATATTTTAAATTTTTTATTATAAATATTTATATTTAAATTTAATTCGCAGCCTCGCAAAGCTATACTCGTCGTATGATTTCACTCTCGTGCAATAATATACTGCTCTACACAGGTAATTTATTATTAAAGTGGTGTCTAATTACTTATCCTGTCAATGTCAATAACACATCATTCCAAATCACATGACATCATCATCACAGATCGGCCATGTTGTTTGAGGGGTATACATTATTTAATACAAGTAGTGCTATAATATCTGAATATAGTTTATACAACTTGGTAAAATTATTAATAAAAAAATTATAATAACTTATTTATTTATTCTACTATATTGTACAACAGGAACTTAATCCCAGTTACAGTACAGAGCCGTAGTGTGCTAGCCGGAGCTGGGTAGTAGCTAGCTGTTTCTGTAGCTTAGCTAAATGTGAAAAAATATAGCTGTAGCTTGTAGCGGACTATGGTTTTTTCTATTAGCTTAAAAATGTTGTTATAATAACTGAAGCTACATTAAGAAATACCTATTTATTTTTGTTTTGTATTTGAATTGTATCTTCTTTATTGTTTTCTATAACTGTAGGATAACAAGTTATTATATAGTATAAAATCTATTAACATATTTGATTTTTCACTTGTTCTTAACCTATCCTACTTTTGTATTAAATATTAGATGAACTAAACATTGACTGTTTAGGAGTCTTCTGTTAATGCGACTGTTAATTTATTCCGATATAAATATAAATTATAGCATTAAAAATTAACAGTACATTTGTCCATTTGCGAGTTTTTCTATTTATGTACATAATAGTAAATTAACAGTCATTATAAGAAAAGACTGATCAACTTATCATATGACAATGGCAAATTTAATTAATTCACAATAATTGAAAAAAGTAGCTTTAAAATTTAACAGCTACTTTATCGAAAGCTTTTAGCAGTAGTTTAGCTATATTTTACAAAATGTATCTTATAGCTGTAGCTCAGCTACTTTTTCGTTGCTTTGATCACCGCTCTGCTTGTGCTCTCTGCTGTTAAATTATACTAGAACCAGATCCTAAAAGTTCACTTGTTCTCGCTCGTGAACCACAATACAATACGATTTCCGTTCATCATAGCCTTAAAAATTTCGTGAACGAAAGAGAACTAATGAACTAGTTCAGTGAACTAATCTTTTTGGTGAACGAGAACGAATAAACTAGTTCACTCAAATGAACTAGAATTCCCATCTCTACAGAGTGCTACACCCAGTCATGTGTAAAAGGAGTGATGATATATTTATATTTTCATATTTGACCGGTCCTATGATTTTAATTTTACCAATCTATAAATTACCATAATTTTTCCAACCCTACCTGTATATAATTACAATAACACCCTTTCATTGTTGCAGATATTTGCTGTGCCAAGGATCAGCAGCAACTCGAACCCGCTGCAATACTTGCCAAGGCGCTCGGGCAACCTCAATGTCTTTGACAACTTCCCGTCGTCAATACTCTGTGCTGAGCAGACGAGCTCAAATGACATCAACAATCCGCCGTCCTATGTCGCAAGAAACCTCTATCACCCTCATCGGCAATGGCAACGACCACGCGTGCAGTAAAATGTGAACTTTAGCCCCAAGGTATCATAATGACAAGCAAAGTGTGATAAGAAGATGTGATCGGTAAATGGTAAGGTTATGTACAAACAGTGGTGACATCTGTAGTTTCCTAGTGTAAAATTAACCAAGTTTAGTTCTTGGTAGTATTACTGCTTTGTTTTGACATTTTTATAGACGTTATGCAAAGTAGCGTTTAATATTACCGCATAGTAATGTAAATTGTAAACAGAACAGCTTCCTATATGACGTCAACATGAACAGGTCTTTGAAAGTTTGAAGTAATAATGCAAATGAGTTCTCAAAACTGCATGAAACGAACATTGCAAGTTTTTGTTTCATGTTTCACATGACGTATTTTATGGTACCGTGAGTCCATTGTAGCAAATTTATTAAGTAGTGGTGCATGACCAGAGATATGAATGGTTCTTGATTTATCGTCTTTTAAAATTAGGTCAAACTTTACCATATTTCACGTTGAAGGAAACTTGAAAAATATTTACATTTATATTTCTTCATTTTATGTTGTGAATGCAGAATTTTGAAATTCTGTTTCGGTATCGTATCGCCGGTCGTAAACTCAGATCAAGTTGGTAATGCAAGGGATTATTTACTCAAATACAATTTGAGAAGCAATTTATCATCAAATCTACCCTAAACTTCAAACTAGGATCTAGCGTTTAAGTGTCTCTTGTGTCTTGCGCAATCTGTAAAAATATTGATTAAAACTTTGAAATACATATATGTGTGATCCAATTAGATTTTCTGTTTACTGCAACTATAATATGAAAGAAATTGACAATTCTTTACTCTTCCTTTTAGCTCATTGACTTTGTAAAAGTTTAACAGCAACTACATAAATATTAAAAGTTGTTTAACCCATTAACACCTAAAGAATAGCCAGACAATAATTATAATAACTATATTTGTAAACATAATAATTTCATAATATCTACTGATATATTTGTAGCAAAATAAAAACCTGTAGAAAAATTTGCATATGTGTAAAACATAAACATATTTCTTCTTAATGTATTGTCAGTAAAAATACAACAATATTTTAAAAAATTCAAAACTTGACATACTATCTTCCAAATACTTCCTTAGGAACACAACTAAACAAAAATAACTGAAAATAATAGACGATGAGGTTCACTTCTACCCCATGTATATGAAATAAAGAAACATTTTGTTATACAGAATATTACAGAGTTCTGTTTAATCATGACGCGAAATTCACTTTTTTTCATGTTTTAAAAAATCTTCAAGGTTGCTTGCTTATGATGGGTGTCAAAACAGAAATGAATGACATATCAGTCTGAAAATTTTAATGCGTTCTAGTTAAAGATGGTACATTACAAATGTCACAAGAGATTTGCGATTGTGGCGCCATCTGTTTTATTTTTCAGGGACTTTTCACCCTGCCATCGTATTTAGTAAGGAACTGAAGTGGTTCTCAAAACGTCACTTCAGCTTCTATTTTTTTTCAAACACAGAAATCTAATTTTTTTATTTTAAAATTTTATTAAAACTGTTGATATTTATACCGTTTATGAAATTTGTAAATATTTTTCTACTATTTAGTTTCTCAACATGTCAGAGTTAAGTGTGTCATATGTACATAAATTTATAAAATCAGTCAAAGCAGCGAATTGCGATTTATTTATTTACCAAATCAACCATATATGAAAAAAAAATACTGATTGATGTGGCAATAAACATATAGAATCGTATTCTGATAGTGTTCTGTTACCTTTTAATTTAAAAAGGATGGTAAAAATAATTCAACAATGGCATATTCAATAAAAATTAAAATTTTACAAAAAATCTGTATTTATTGACATAGTTACTGTAGATATTTATTTATTTAACTTTTGCACCCGGTGGCAAAAAAGTAATACTTATACATTGTGAATCAATTCGCATAAAGTACCACTTTTATAACGTTTGAAGAAGAACATTTTATTCGATTATATCAAGATTCGGTCCAGACCCAATACTAGTTTTCAGCTGTTAATACAATTTTTGAAAGAAAAATTTCTTCAAATCAAATAAAAAAATATGTTATACATTGCTTACAATATGAATAATTAAGAAAAATATAATCTTTTACGATTATTGTAGGATAGATATAAACACCACTTATGTACATCTGTTTCACTATCCGACACTTAATGGCATGGGCGTCCGCAGAGGGGGGCAAGGAGGGGCGCCCGCCCCCCCCCGGATTTTAACTAGAGTGGTGACCACGACTCTCGAACATAGGACTTTAACATGTAAAATTATAATTTTGTAATTTCCTGCTTCCCTAAATATTTTAAACAAAAAAGCTTGTAATAAAAGTTTTAGGGCTTAAAATTCTGCATCTGAACCAATAAACAAAACTAATTTTACATGCTTTTGTAACGGCACAAATTAGATCTGAAAACGACTAAAACTGCCTCGAAACTATCGATAGCCATGAAGTTGAAACAAAATTAAACAAATGTTTGATGTTTTATCTGTCAAAATAAATGACATAATAAATAAAGAATTTATTTTGACAGTTTCGACAGATTTTACGTCAAACATTTGTTTAATTTTGTTTCAATTTCATAGCTATCGATAATTTTGAGACAGTTTTAGTCGTTTTCAGATCAAATTTGTGCCGTTACAAAGCATGCAAAATTAATTTCGTATTTTATGCCTTAAAACTTTTATTTGAAGCTTTTTTCTTTTAAATAATTACGAAACAGGAAATTAAAACAATATGATTTTACATGTTAAAGTCCTATGTTCGAGAGTCGCAGTCACTATCCTGTATATGTATATATAATAAAAATTAAGTTTAAAGATAATAAATTCAAGCTGTAACTGAATTTTCAGTATTCTTATGGCCAGCTAGCGACATGTTCCATATCGTAATCTAAGTTTATTAAGTATACACAGACACAAAATATTAGAAAATAAAAACTGTAAAACTGCTAAATCGGAATTTATTTAAGAAATGGTGTTAATTTATGGAAGAGTTATTAGAAAATTTGTCCTTCCTCTTCAATTCAAACCCAGACGACAAAGAGTAGTAATTTATTTGACAAATTTAAATACTTTTTTTATCTATTTGTTATGTGTATTTGTATTTATGTTATGTAAAAAAATATTTTAAAAATTTATGTATATCTGAGAGTTTTTTGCGACCCCCCTGGAAAAATGTCTGTGGACGCCCATGCGTAATGGTAGATTTCCATACGTGCGTTTTGTCCGCTCGGTTCGTTCTGTTGTATCCGTCGCGAATTGTTATTGATTAATATGAAATCTTTAACACAAATGTAAATGCAATGACTGATAGAGTTCGTCAACTCTACCCTTTACTGTGTTATATTGAAAACGGATGATTATATAACCAGAAAATAAATGTAGAAACCAGTTGAAAATATGTATTGTTTCGTCAGCACAATTAATAACATATTGACAGTTTGTGGTTTAACCTATTTTGATACACATCAAAATAGGTTAAACCACAAACTGTCAAAACGGACGAAACACAACGGAAACATATGAACGGGACAAATTTCATACGTTGTCATGATTGCAGTACACGTGTATGAAAATCTATCATTAGGATTAATTATAATAAAGATGTATTCACAGCTATCCAGTTAGTAATTACAATTATAATTAGAATTAATAGTACCTACTACAGATAAGATATAAATAATGCTGGCGATCACGCCGACCAAATTAAGACATTAATTGTTTGTAATAAGTGAAATTACTTCAAACTTACAAGTTATGCGATAGATATATTAATTTGTCTCTGTCTTCTATTATTACCCAGGATTTTAATTTTTTAGCCAATGGTAATTTAAATGTCAACTATAATTTTAAAAAACTGCAATATAAAAAAAAGTAACAAATAAATAAATATACCATCACCTTTTACCCATTACTGGGTGTGGTATTTTGCCGTGGCAGATTTCGGTAAATGATATATTTATGCGCGTGAAGTGCAGTTACCACACGGTCCCCAGAAATGGTATTGAAGGAGGAGCCACAGGGGTAATTGTAATGTGGTGAAAATTGTCGGCTGTGGGAATCAAACTGAGGTTCTCCAATCCACAGGACGACTCGATACCACTGAGTCACCTACCCCATATGGGGTATTAAAAAAATATAAATTTAATAATAACTAAAATAGCTCAAGGAAGAACATGCCGACCTGCATTACACCATTTTCGCATTTTTTGTTTGTTTATTGATGTTCCTTGTCAAAGTTCGTCACACATATCGTTTCTGTCTAATGGGGACATATAATTTTTACGTCACATACAGCAGATCTCCCTCCACACATTACACAACAAATTTGTAGAAAGAGCGAGGGAATACACCATAGTCGAGTCGATCACCTGCTTTCTCCTTCAGCACTTTTCCCCGCAGATATCATCATTTGCTGTTCAGTCATCACATGCTTGGATACTTGACGTTTGAAGTTTGGTTGATGAATATATCTTATCTTTTTTATCGTCTATTTTAAATATAAAAATAAATTAACACTAGATATTTATTATTCTTACGTTTTCAGTCTCTGACATGTTTGCATATTTTATTTGACATTAAAATGAGCAGTTTTTGTGATCACGTGATAAACATCAAACTGTAAAGCTGTACCATATTCGCTACATAACAAATTATGAAATTTTATTTTACTCACTAGATGGCAACCGAAAATTTTTAATTCTATATGTCCTCATTCAGTTATGGTGCTATTAATTATAATTTGCAGGGCAAGTTCAAGACACTTCCGCTAATTGATAATTGTAATTGCTAATTAGGTAGCTGTGGACACAACTTAACATGTTATACATTGTGCACATTGTATATATTTTTGCAACAATAATTTCTATTGAAAATTATAAAATACCTACTTCAAGTATAGATACGTGATTCAATTATATTAGTTATAATATTCGAAGACGAACTTGTTCTTCGTTTTGTCCAAAGTCCGCACTACATTTATCATATCAATAGAAAGCAGTCACAGTTCAGTTCCTGAACATAAATGATATGATAGTAAGTGTAAGAGCAGAAACTATTAGAATTTCAGCGCGCAAACTCCAATGAAAACAGCTATGGAGGTACGACGTTAGAAACTTCCTGGTTGGGTGTCTTATCGCAGTTTACGTAACATGAATATTATTATCTATTTTGTTCATCAAAATCAGTTTAATGTCATAATAATACAGATTGATCAAAAGGAATTGTTACAGTTGGCAATAAAAAAAAAACTACTTGAAATTGGAAAGCCTGATGCATTTCCTGTTGTTGACAGTGACATTTAAAATTTACATTTGAGTACATTTATTATTACATTTATTTCTAAAGTATTTATTACTTAAAAAGTCAAAATTCTAATAGCTGTCAGACTCATGACATAACCTATTTGTATTTATTAGAAATGTCAAATAGCATTTCTGCCTTTATCTGACGTTGTGCCAACTGTGGAATAAAAAGATCTCTGGAATTGTATTGCCAACTGTAACAATTCCTTTTGATCACTCTGTAGTATATTAAAGAACTAGTTTCATAAGGCAATCTGTTAACGCATAAGTCCAAAGGACGAGTGCGATAACAAGCCTTATGAAACGTGTTCTTTATACATATTTTTCTATTGAAGTAATTTTATAATTATGTTAGATTTAAAAGAAATGGGACTTGTCAAAAATATAACTCTTTTTTTATCCGTTTGTGTTGGTTGCTCTTATCATACGACAAACAATTAAAATTTAAAGTTTTAGACAATTAATCAAAATTGTTTCTATATTGTGAATTTTGTCTGACTGTACTACATTCTTTTTAGTCCCATCAACTAGAAAAAGAATAAAAGATTCATAATTAAAAATAATATGTCCACATCAATAGTTTACAATTTTGAGGTTATATGTCATTCATCTGACAGAATTTTAAAGCATTCATACCACTCCTAGAAAATGAAAAGCGCCAAAAACAATGCGCTTATAGATCTCTTAACGACGTGTTTTTTGTGCGTTTATAGACTTGTAAGAATACCGAAACAGAAAAAATTATACTAAGATTTTTTTTTGTAATTTTATCATTACTTGATGATCCCTTGCATCCGCCACTGATCCAAACTCTGATTATTATCTGTTCCACAAATATGTAAAAACAAATATATTTGGTATATATTTTAAAAGGTTTATTCACAACTGTTATTCAGGGCAATTAAATATTGATATTAGTTAACTTATTACTAATTCATTTCTTTTCGTTGTTCCAATATTTTGACACTAAAACAGTCACACGTTTGTTTGATCTACTGAATGATATTTGTTTGATAAAGCAGGAACCAGGAAAGGGCAAATTGTTTGGAAAACAAAAATAATTATTAAAATGTTGGGCAGAACCACGCCATTTTCATGTATCCATTAGTTATTACGGTTATGAGAACGCATTATGTGTTTTTGGAAACAATGAAACCCGTAACCCGTAACGAGAACAAATAAAAAGGCATAATTATTTTTTAACTATGTGTTCTGACCCTGTTAAAAAATCGTTTGCATGAATATTAAAGTTCAAATATAATACCGATCATACATTCTATCTCTGTTCATATTTTAATATTATTTTTGCGATAAAAATATTCCAACAAAAATACTGCTATGAAATAGAATTTCTAGTCGAATAAAAGTTACACAAATAATATAACTAAAGACAGAACTCATTGTATTTATATGACAGAAGATAAAGCTAAAATCTTATGTTTTTGAAAGACCCAAACTCATGTTCAAGATGTTTATTTTCAATTTTCGTTCCCTAGAAGGGAACCAAAAGCGAAGAAACGCTTACAATCTCTGTTTTAGAGTATATCTGAATGCACAATCTCATCTGTTCAGACAATAATATTATTAAGAAGCTTTACTTTTGATTGCGATGAAGATTATGTTTAACATTTAACAGCGATGAAGTAGACATGTTTTCAAATACGTATTTTCTTCCTCTTTGTCATTAAAAATTCTAATTAAAATTCAAGATCTTCAAGTTCTCCATTTCATTAGTTTTTAAACAACATTCTTGGAAAAACACAAACATATTAAATTTTTAATTTATCAAATTCACTACTTCACTGCTGGTCTGTGCGAATTTTATTATTTTTAAAATAAATTTTTGAGAAAAATATTACATTGAAGTTTTTATTAATTTTTATTTATGTATCGTCAACAAATATCTCGTACATTTATTTATGAAAATACTTACATTTTCTCTCAACAGATGAGGTTGTATTTTGTAAATATTAAAATAAGCTGATTCTAATTGTATCACTGAAATACAAAATAAAAGGAACGCCTATTCAAAGTGGTAGTACATAAGTGAGTTGCAATTGAAATTATGAAATACAATTGGATAATAGGGCATATTTGTGAGAGATATAAAAACTGCACAAAACAGTTTACTTCTAATGTGTCAACGACAAAATGTGAATAACACATGAATTATTAATTGCATAATCCACTGATAATGCACAAAAAGTACATTTAGATTTCACATTTGCTATGCGTCCTATCCAATTATAGTCAACCAAGTCTGAATTTATTTGAAATTTTAGAAACAACTTTTCTATTTTTGGATATTTTGAGACTATTTAATATTTATCTCAGTATCAATAGACGCAAAATTCTACTCTTGTCTCTAAATCGCAATATTTAAAAACAACATTATTAAATTTTAGTAACAAATAATAATTCAAGACAAGAAAAATAGTCGTTATTGTCTGATAATATTAAGAAGAGAAGAGATATGTCTCACTTTAGCAACACCACACGCGTCTATTTTCATTCAGCTTTCCCTCTATTTTATATTTCAGTGTTTTGTACCTCTACTGTAATACTAATAATTTTAATGTATGTTGTCCAAAAAAATCATTCACTTATTTATAAGATTATTTATTACACTTATTAAAAAAAATAATGTGGCTGCAGTAATATATGAAACACACAGTTATCACAAAAGTTACAGTAACTCAAACAAAATTGTTACTGTTACATTCCATTTAAAACTACAATATCACTTTTGTGTAAAATTCAGTCCCAAGTACAAAGTAAAATTTTATTTTCTCGTCTGTTCTTAATGTAAAAAAATATATTTTATTATTTACAAGAAAATGACAAATAAAGAAAAAGAATAATATGATACATCCACTAGCATCTGTATAAAATCTCATTTTACATAACAGTATAAAAGTATTTTAATCGGTAGAATAATGGGAGTCCTCAAAATTTATGAAAATAAATAATATATCTTTTTTCTTTAAATATAATATTTTCCTGAACTAAGTACATAAATAAAATAAATAAATATATCATCACGCCTTCTACCCATCACAGGGTGTGGCAATTTAGCATTTTTGTTTTGTTTTTAAAATAACATCAAAGCTTCAGAGCTAACTAATATTAATAGCTAGTTTAAGAACTTGGTTCCGTATTTTTACCAGGCAACGATAATTTTACGTGATAACAAACAAATGCGAATTCCTATTAAAATAGCTTACTTTGCAGAACATTTATCCAAATATTTGTTTTATCTACTTTAAATCTCATTAGCCTACAAGTAAAAAACCTTTATATGTTATTTTTTCTATGATATACTAAATAAATTAGACGAAAATACTGAATATCGTCTTTACAATATGCACGATTTTTGTATAATAATAAATTAGATACTTAATATTGAGTCATACGAGTACATATATAAATTATGAAGTAAGTCCTTAAATTTTTAAATTTTGTATACAATACAATTAAATATTACAATAATTTAAATCGATTTACAATGATATCATAGTTTTATTTATACCTTTTTATATAGTTATGTGGATGATTTAGCAATATCAGTACTTAAAAAAAAAATGGTATCGATATATGTATATGACACATATTTCATAAAAAATGCATAAATTGCATGAAGATTAAATTACGGTTTAACATTTTCCAAATGAATATTCCCTGTTTTTATTTCGTAAAATATCGTGTTACAAAATGAAATAATTCATCTGACATTTTGTAAATAATTAGATGTCAGCGCGATGAATTGAGAACGCGCGATAAATAAAAATATGTCATTAAAGGTGATGTACCATGAATTTTTGATAATATTTTAATCCTAAAGTGCACATTTTAATATTTAATTGCATCATTCCATATACTGTGTTACCTACTGAATAATTATTTTCTATAATGACTAATATATATTTAAGATATACATATAATAATAATGTTAAAATTAAGGTTAAAGTATGAGTTTCTTAACAAAGTGTTAAATTTGTATATTCACTATCTATTCCATTAAAGATTTGTATTGTAAATGTTCTATATTTTTGCGTGAATAACAATAAATACACAAATCGCAACTCCCGGCCAAAAAGTGAACTAACTTAACATATCACGTAATATTTGATTTCACGTATTTTCTTGTAAAATAAATAAGTTGGTATCGAATAAAAGCATTTCTTCAATTGTTTACGTAAAAGAAAAACTATTTTATAATAAAAATATGGAAAATAACTGACAGCAGTGCTTAAAGAAACATGTAACTGATTCTGGTACACATATATGTCGCCGGCAAAGTGTGAAATTGAGGCTAAGTGTAAAATAATATATTAAATGATGCAAATTTTGCTAAGAACATGTAAAAAGGCTTGCGTTTGTTGAACGTGTATTCTACAAGCTTAGGGTTCAAAGCGCAAGCAAAGCGAGCCTTGCCAAGAACATGTTCAATAATCAATAAATGTATAAAATTTCGAATAATTTCAGATATTACTTATATGGGGCTTGTGTTATATGAGCTTCAGATTTGTTCATTATAAGTGCGAGCATTGCTATGTATGCTTTCTAAGATAAAAAAAATAATTTATAAGTAAGACAACTTTTGCATTTAGAATTTTGCATATTGTCTTGTGTGATAAGTAAATGAGTTTATATGAAGGAAACTGTGAGAGTAATTGAAGCGAGGGTGGTGTGTTAGAATGAGAATGTTTGACGGGGACTGATTATTTGATGAATCTGATAAATGAATGTTTTGTGAAAAATTCTGGGGTTCGTGCTACCTCATTTGATGGGATATAGCGAGATGTTATGAATGTATGTGTATATATGTCTAGGCAATGTATACATTTCCTGAATTTTATACTCTGTCGGTAACGTATACATAATATTACAAGGTCCTATCAAAGGGACACCTAGCACCAAATATTCACTGAACAATTATTCAATAGATCAATCCTGCAATTAATCTTCGCCAAACATTCTAATTCTGTGACATGTCTCGCTTCATCCATTCATAATTCCTGGGTGCCGGAAAGTTCACCGAAAACAATTCACCGAATACAATTCACCGAAAAACAATTCACCGAAGTAACAATTCACCGAACGAACAATTCACCGAAATACAGTTCATCGAAAAACATATTCATCGAAATGATAATTAAATTGCAGTATTTTTAATGTTCCTTAGAACTGGTAGAAAAATGCAGGCATTTAGAAAAGGATAATTACCGTAAATTCCGAATCTTTGGAATATTATCCATTACATTAAATATCGTTAATTATTGCAGGGTTAATGTAATTATTATTGAATCGGCTAAAATTTGTTTAAGCTGGGACAGTTTCTAATGACATTACTGCACTCGCGCATGTATAGTACTTATAAAAGCATCGCTGCCAATGTGTTATTAGGATTTATTCAAATAGAGCAGTACGTGAGCGGCTAAGACGGCGCACCGATGCATAAAAACTACAGAGACTGTGCTATGAGGATAGAGCATCTAGTTCCAAATTACAACAAGAATAACATACAAGTGTATTTACGAGACATAGCAAATAACTTATGTTATTAATGTAAAACATATAGTTTTATATAAATGAAATGAGACATGACAAAGGAATCAAATTTCTATTTTTAAATACGTCTGAATTTTGCTGCCATTCATAAGCCTGGATAAAGTAAGTGTAAAAGAAAATATATGAGCATTTCGATGAATCATATTTCGGTGAACTGTCTTTCGGTGAATTGTATTTCGGTGAATTGCTACTTCAGTGAATTGTTTTTCGGTGAATTTTATTCGGTGAATTGCATTCGGTGAATTGTTTTTGGTGAATTTTCCTAGACCCATAATTCCTTTCATTCAAACTCCCATGCATTTATTCCTCTACCGTCTAAACAATCTCTCAGCCTCAATTTCACTTTCATTCGTCGTGCGTTCCACGTGATGTAACTATCTTAATTAATTAATTCTCACTTTTACATAAATATGTATTTTATGCATTTAGTTTTCCAACTTTCTCATCATAGTTTGTACTAAAAACAAACTGTTTTTGAAGTGAAACTTCTTATGCTACAGTAGTGTAAGTTCGAATGTTAAGAAATGGCAGCGTAAAGAAAAGTGAAATACTTATTAAATACAGTAGGGATGCTGTATTAATGAAAATATATTATTTCAACATTACTTGTACAAATGACAATTCTCGCACTCAATTTAGTTATGAGTTTCTCTCACTATTGATGAAACTAATTTACTTTCATGACTAGTGAGAGAAATGGTTACTATCACAAACAAATTGAGTGAAGGAAATGTCGTTTTGAAAAATGTGATACATACCTTATTATTTTTGTTTGTGGTGATCAAGGAAACGTGATGTGTATTTGCATATAGAACTCCTTTGATTTATATAAAATAATTATTGAATTTTTTGTATAGATTAACGTAAAAGTAAAAATACAATTTTCACATGTGATGTTGAAAAAACTAGTATGTTACAGAGTTGGGTAAAGGCCATTGCAAAATTCATACAATTCGCTAACTCTCATGCTCCAACTTTCGTACTCGGTTTGCAATGAAACCATTTCCTCACTAGTATTACAATATACTATTCTCTTTAATAAATTTCCTTCATTACACGATTACCGTACAATATCCTTTTCGCTTTCTTCTCTTTAACATAGAAGTTTTACTTACAATGCGCGTGGTAACTAAAAGCGTATTACAGAAGTAAAAATAAAAATTCGCTCATTAAAAAATTCTTGATACTCGCCTGAAACTGATTTGAGGTTTAATACTTCTAGGATTGTTGAAATTCTAAAATATTTTCCTAGTCACCTGTAAATGAAACAGGCCAAACAGCGAAATTAATTTTGCTGTCCGGAAACTTCTGTTTTATTAAGTTGATTTGAAATTGAACCAGAAATCCAGATTTCATCATTTATTTGTACGTAGAATTACAATGAAACAGAAATGCAAATTGAAAATTAACATTGTTTTGATTATTTGATTATCAAGAATACGTACAGCTTTAATATCTAAAACTCGTACAGAATATTTTAAAATATGGGCTGAGTATTGGTTAGAATATCGGAATTAACAAAATAACCTTTTGATCACGTATTTGTTCACAAATTGTAACAAAATTATTTATTTTTATTTTTAATATGGGTTAATTTATTGTACAAGTTTAAATTTGCTTTAGAATACTTTGATGATCTTTAGAATTAAAATATACTGAGATGATATTCGTACTTCATATTAAGGCGCGCCTAATCGGTGCGCGAACGTAGAAAGTACTCACTTTCCGCACTCATTTCCATGTAGAGATTATTTTCTGCGTGTCAACAGAATGACATTGTTTTCGATTGCCATAAATACAAAAAATGACAGTGAGATAAAGGAATCCGCAACAACTTTGATATTATTTAGAAATACTTTTTTGATAGATGGTTAGAAAATTATGATATCTTTTTTGTGTGCCGTAATCAGTTTATGATAAAAAAAAGGTTGAAAAACTTTGCCTTAGAATAACAAGGTTCTATCTGAATCTCCATCTGTTTTGAGAAAATGGTCTCGAAATATTCATTATAACGTAGTTCATTTTTATTTCACTGCATAATGTTCTAATTTATTAGAGATATATAATTAAAATTCTTCCAGTATAATGTTAATATTTGTTGCCATTTCAAGTTCGTTTTTAAACTTAGTTAAAATAAATAAAATTAAAGCGATGTTACATACGTCAAATAGAATAAATAACATTGTCAAACATTCCATTTACTTTTATTTACCAAATTTAAAATTTAACTTTTGGGTGTGCAACTGGCCGCTAATCTCACTATTTATTTTATGACATCTTTAAAACTGTCATTATGAGTTAATTCAAAAATTTCTGGGCTATTTCTTATATTACTAGTAATTTGATAATCCTCACTGCTATCGGAAATAAAATCAGGTTACAACCGGTAAATTAGAGTAACCTTGTTTATTAAGAAACGCAAGTTTTACCTCGCTGTTATCCACTGAGCTACGATTGCCTGTACCATAAATTATATTATAACTTAAAAACATTTGAACATTCATCAAGCAATATTCAGAAATTTCCAGCGTTTAAACAAAGAAACCTCATTTATTATTTAGATTTTCGCAGAAATTTAAAACATTTAACAAACCAAACAACGCATTAAAACTTATAATAACATTTTATGAAATGACGAATGTAAAAGTATAAAGTTTTACTAACATTATTTTTGTGTATGTAGGACTCTGTTACATCAAAAATTGCATTTAGAACTATGGTCCAATAAAATTTAGAAATAAAATGTACAAATAGGTCATTGTGTCGCAGCTACAAGTTAGATATCTCAAAAAAATTAATTAATGGTAAAAATCGATATATTGATCCTTAAAATACTAAAATCTCTATTCTCTAAAAAAATGTCAGTTCGAAGCTAGTTATTATAAGGTGACAATTAAGAAATGTTTTCATTCGTTCAGACGTGTATAAATCATACGAGTATGTTAACTACACAACCAAATTTCCGTAAGAAATGAGATATGTGCATAATACAAACACATATATATATATATATATATATATATATACACCTAGTACTGCTTGCTGCCTCTTGTCTCTCTATTTATATTATTTATTCAATAGGTTAAAACCAATGGAGATTTATAAAGAGCAGATTTTTGGTACATCATCTGTCGATATTTTTTTGAACCATCTACAGTGATATACAAACAAATCGCTGTCACAGACAGCTATTAGCTGTTCAACTCTACAATGTGAAATTCAAAAATAAAATATGAGATTGTGTCACATATAAAAATAATAAAAACATAACATTTTCTCCAGGTACATCTTTGGGCGTTAAAGTCAGATTTAAAGTTTAACAATCCGATTCTCAAAAAAGTTTTAGCTAATCTTGAATTTTGGATTAGCTAATCTTATTCTAGTTCGATTTTAAAAAGTTAATCCAAGTAACTTGCCGAAAACTAAGTGGTAACGAGATTATATTAGAGTTTATTTAAACTAACGTCTTTGGGGGCCGTGATTCGACGGCTGGTAACCGCACTTCACGCGCATAAATATATCACTTACCGAGATCTGCTTCGGCAGAGTGCCACACCCAGTAATGGGTAAAGGCATGATGATATATTTATTTTTTATTTATTTATTTAAACTTTTTTGAGCCTAATTTAACTAATCCAAAAGTCATTATTAAGCAAAACTCTTTTGAGAATTGGGCTGTTAAAGTTAAACAAAACTATTATATTCAAATAAACGTCAAACTGACATTTCTGCGATTACAGTGAGCTGTTTATTTGTACATGAATCGTCTATCTGTTTTTAACACGTGACGTCAAGTATATAATCCTCTATGTAATGCTATTTACAAATTATTCAAAATATTCTATAGATGAATGAAACTCTCGGCGAAAATATAGCAATGACGAACTTTCGTCTAAATCATAAAACTTGATTGAATAAACATTCATGAACTCGCAAACAAATTCGTTCGCACATCATCTGGTTGCGATATGGACACAGTTTTAGAATAATATTCCTTGATCTGTTTTCAATCGATCATAACATATGAAAATGCAACCATATTGCATAGTTTTATAGGTACTGACAAAATTTTGCTTTTAGAATAAAATCATGTTACCAAATAAATGTGTTTATATTATACAATTTCACCCAAAATTATTTTGTTATATTTATTCTGAGATTTATCTTATCAGAAAAAAACAGTATGAGACCTCTCCAATTTTTTCTCGATAAATTTATGTTTCAAGCACTCAATTTTTTTGCTTTTAACAAAGTCACTCGAGCAAATGGACAGTAGATAAAACAACTCGTCCTTTGGACTCGGCAGTTTGCTCTCGTGCTTGTTGCTAAACAAAAAGAAATTGTGCTAACAAAAATTTATCGACAAAAATTATTTGAAACTACACTCAATGAACATTCATATAAACATTCACAAGTTCGCATATCCTGTGAATTTGGTTTAATTCGTGTCAGTTACGTTTTTCATTGTGTTATTGCAGCCACATTTTTGTATTTATTGTAAATAATTGCTCGTAGATAGAAAAGGTAAATGACCAAATGTCTATTTATTTATACAATTGTGTGCTATTTATAATATTGTTAACTAAAGAAGCTAACTATTTTGTTGAAATTTTTATATTCTATCTTGTAAACTAGTTGTTACTGTGTACTGTGTACTGTGTATTAAATTATTTTATTGTAAACATGTTTAATAATAAATAAGAAATTATATGTATATTTTTAAATTACACCTAGAAAAGAAATGGTTCTGTTTCTGTCTAATTGGATACGTATTTATAGAAGGTGAGCAGGTAAGTTGCAATATGTATGCATATATTTTTATGTTCTTTATATCTACTTTAATATTGAACGCGTAAATCAAATACTTATATTACCGTATACCGTGAGAAGTTGAAAGGGTAATTCGAAATGGGTATCTACAAAGTTTTAACTTGTGTATACCAAAATAAAAATATTACTCTCCAATTGCAGGCATCAGCTGCTATCCAATTGAACATAGCTAAATTCAATTTATCGGAAAAGAAATTTATATTTCTGCTTGCTAGTCGGGTAATCTCATATTTTGCTATAAAAATTTGTGTTTCTACGAACAGTTCACAACTAAAATAAACACGACACATCTTTCTCTGCGTTTGCCTAATTCCTAAAATAGAGGTACAACTGGCCATTATTGTTTACAAAACTTTACATTATATTTATTGATTGTATAAATTTGGTTTATGTTACTTACTTTGTTATTAAATAATCTTTTATTCAATCATTCATCACAAATTGTGTCCTAATAAGCACTTAAACTGTACTAAAACTACTAAGTATATAAAAATTAACACGTAATAATACACAGTAAACTAAATTAAACAATTTTAACTAATTAAATTTAACAAAAATTGCCAAACAAACACGAACTCCCTATACAACGCAAGCTAAAACAGCAACAGATTAGAACAAATATGTCGTAGCCAATGAAAATAAAGACAACTATATCACTCTCATTGTAGGCACTCTAATATCACCTAGTGGCGCGTATCACCGGTGATAAAAGTTATAAAATAGGGATCAAATTATGAAGACCTACTAACAGTGTCCATATTCAGTTACTTATTTTCCTGACACTAACCTTCTCTTCTCTTTTCAATTGTACCGTTTAAAAACAATGGTATATACAATTATAAATGATTTACAAACGAGATTACTTTAATGTATGAATAAATACTAATTTGCTTGAAACAGGGCGGAGGAGCAAAATCTGTTGTGCTTACGGCCCCTCATAGTGTTAATCTGGCCTTGGTTATTAAGGTTCATTCTCAAATCGAAGTTATTTTTTTTTAAATACCTTTTATTGGCTTTTGCCAGCCATTGATGATATCTTTACAAATACAAATACAACACAAAAATCCATATCCTGGGTGGGACTCGAACCCGTGATCTATGATGTGTAATAGCAAACAACTGCCGGTTAGTTTCAATTTAGTTTTTTGATCTAAGGTATTCATTTATTACTTCTGAAACTGAGCTTCTAACTGTCAAATTATATTATTGATGTTTATAAAGATGTTGATATTTATAGTTTGTTATTTTTATTATTATATAATAGCGTTAATTCTGTACAAATTTTGTACCCCATGATGTTAAAAAAAATATTATTAACAGTCAGAAATGACAGAAATAAAAACGCTGTTTTATCCCTTATAATTGCAAAAACATTATTAAAACCATTATAGCATTTACGCAGTTTTGAGTTTTTTAGATAATTGTACAGATCATGGTATGTAGGAATTAATAATATCGTGTTTTTCGTACTTTTAAAAATTTATTTTTTATAGGACAAATTCCAACTTAAACTAACAACATAAAAAACAAAATACATATAGATATACAACATTACTTATTACCATCTATTCCGAAAAAAAAAATACAATGCTCAAATTTCCCAAGCAAAGAAACAAACCCAATTTGACACTTCTCTGAATTTCCGGTGATGCTTTTCACAGTTTCACAAACAATTGATGAGGATTCTCCAGTGGTAGATCAAATATGAAAACCCATTGAAGTGTTAAATGTTGTTCCTTCACCTTGACATACGCTTATTGTGGATTCTCCTTCACCTTTTTCCAGATGCATTCACCGAACGATTTTTCGAAGTTATACTTTTGGTACCTCTCAACCGGTTCGCCTATTTCGTGCCGTATAATCATAATTATAAATTAAAACTAAGTCTATGTAATCAAGTGAAAAATAAAATCACGTATGCCTCACGGCCGTTACTAGATGATAATGACCTCGGGCTGGTTACAGTCACCCTCTGTGCATTATCATCTACTTAATGCCCCTGATGCATAAAATAATATAATTTCAGCTCTGTCTAATAAATTCTCTATATGTATAATTTTCCATGTTAAACACCTATGTCTCTTTTATTTGGGGACACACGGTATATGGGTAAAATTCCAGTATACACTCTTCCCTTATTTTGATATTTTGACAAAATATAGCGCTGTATAAGAGAAATTCATTTTTTCAGTGACTCTAAAACAGTTTTTAGGTTAGCTCGCTTCGCTCGCACTTTAAATAGACAAACTCCGCTTCCCACTGCTCCTGCCGTCATTGCCTTCACTCGATCTGGCCATGCGATTTTAGGTTCCTATCGCAATAAGAACAATTTACCTATCAACTGTCTGACTAGGACTACCTATTGTTTTAGAACCATTGCAATCGTTTTAAATTTCTAATTTAGCGCATGCGTCAAGCAACTGTCAGTCTACAAGAGGGTATATTAGGGTTTAGCCGATATATGTTATAAATTACATTCAAATTTCTTAATAGTTTAGAGATTTTCTTTTTTAAATTTGTGTAATGATTGTTATATTTGTAATTAAACTTTTTTTATCTTGTGAATTAATATATTTGATTTAACTGCGGGGTTAACCGGGGCCATAGTTATGCCGCTGAATAGAACTGTCAACTAATTTATTAGTAGCTCTTATTAGTTGTTTACTTCTGTTCATTTATTCTATATCATTAACTAACTTATGCAAACCCTAGGTTGATGAGAATGAATTCATTATTTATATTCACCTATGGTTATCATGAGTTGGTGACAACACTTGGCAGCTGTTGTTATTTTAAGACTGTTGTGAAACCAGTATTATCGTAGATCGTGTAGATGCACATCTTCCGGAGAATGATAGAACTCTATTCTGTTATAAGCAAGTCTATCGAGTTTGATAAGCTACCCTTATGTTTATACATGCGAGAAGAGACTGCTTTCTCTTCCTTCGGCGTTGAGGCAGAGCTTTTCTTAGTTCTTGGTTAACATGGTCATTGGGCTCGAAGCAGAGTACCTTTGTGCTTGATTATTCACTCGGGGTTAATGTAGGATCTTCACTGGTGGGTCTCGAATCACAGTAGATTTTTGTATACGATCAGGCTTTAAAAATAAAAATAAGGTTCTAAGAAATAAATAGTGTAGCATATTTTCTAACACAGTGGTGTCGTGTCGGCCTGTGGATCCTGAGAACCCTGGTTCGATTCACACTGCTGGCAAACATTTTCACCACATTAATACTACTCCTGTGGCTCCCCCTCCATTAACATCTTTGGCGGCCGTGAATCGACGGCTGGTAACCGCACTTCATGTGCATAAATATGTCACTTACCGAGATCTGCTTCAGCAGAGTGTCACACCCAGTAAATGATAAAAGGCGTGACGATATATTTATTTATTTTATTTTCTAACAAGCAAATATTCTCCTTAGCATCATTGTAGATAATCTGTTACATCCTTATGAACACGAGCATAATCCTGTTTATAGCGTGATGATAATTCATAGAAACTAGAATTCGCATATGAGAAAAGTATGTCGTATGTTGATGAATTCATGTCGTTGTATATTTTTTACATATTTTTTCCATCAACTAAGATCCTTTTCTTAACATAATATTATATTTTAAGCAATTGAGCAGTATTGGAATATGACATAAATATAAGGATGAGCAAATGTCCAATATTTGATATAAGCATATCAATAAACCTTAGCTAATCAGAAAGAGTGGAAAGTGAGAGCTACATTAATTTGTTTTTGTGTACTGTTTCTTGAGCTGTCAATTATCTTTGTTCTACCCAAACGAAATGGATTTAAATTTAAATATGATTATAAAAAGCAGTATTAAAATAAATTATAAGTATAATTGCGTACAGTACCTACGAGTACGTTAAAAAACAATCTGTTAACAAATGCCGATGGCATCAGACGCTAATTTATGCTTTATTGTCAAAACTGTAAACACGAATTATACGTTTTATTTATTTGAGCTCCATTCCACATTACCTCACACAGTTTCATTATTTTGCTAAAAAAATTAAAACTGCAGTGTGATTATGATGCAGCAACAATATTATTACTATTCTTTATTGGTTTATTTATTGCTCATTCCTTTTTAAAAACATAAATATTATTATATAAATGCATAATTATAAAAGAATTCGATGTTCAAGACTTCTGATTTATATTTCAACAAATTAAAAAAATCGCGTTATCATAGAGTCGCGTCTTCTGTTTTGAAACTATTGAACAGGTGTAAAAGTCGTTGTAAAAAATCTGGTGTGGTCACCACACGACTTTCTTATACACAGCATATTTAATATTTAGAATATATGAATGTTATATAATATTAATTAACTTGTAATTTACTTCTTCAGTATTTCAGCATTTATCTGAATTTATTAAAATTTTGGGATTTTACTGATTTCTTTTTAATTTTCATTACAGATAATCAACTTCCTAATAAAATTTTATATAAGTAAACTTATTTTAATAGAAATGTAAAATTATTTACTATTTGATCAATGAAATTAATATAGCATTAAAAACGCTGATTTGAACACTTATGACTTGCTCCTTGCGTTTGGCAATTATTATATGACATATAAATGATAAGCATGTTTTTGTTTTTTGTTTCTATTGCTACTATGATTATTGGAATATATTATTAAAAATATAAATTAGTTTTTATCAAAAATAGACGCATATACGGGAAAATTGCTAATAATAATTTTGTTCCAAATATTTTTGCTAACATTTTTTATTTGAAACTTTTTTTCGTAACTAATTCCATTTTTGAACTAAATGGAATTTATTGTTTTGTGTGTCTAGTAAACTTCCTCTTCCGGTTTTTCAATTTCATTCAAAACCAACAAATCTTATCTCGTTCATGAGATATTGCACATACGGACACACATCCATCCATCCATCCATCCATTCATCCATCCACACACACACAGACAACATTGAGAAAATGATCAAAACGGATTCAGTGGACCTCAAAACACGTATTTCCGCGAAAATCTCGTCAACGATTTTTTTCACAATTCCAATACTTCCTTATACTGCGTATAAGAAAGTAAAAAAGGAGACATTACAAAATGGTAATTATAACGTAATATATGTAATTAGTTTAATTCATCTGGGATGGCTAGCTCAGTGGTATGAAGTCGGCCTGTGGATCCTGAGGTCCCTGGTTCGATTCCCACAGGTGACAAATTTTCATAATTTGAAAAAGCTATCCCTGTGGCTCCTCCACCACTAATATGTTTGGGGGCCGTGATTTGACGACTGGTAACCGCACTTCACGCGCAAAATATATCACTTACCGAGATCTGCTTCAGCAGAGTGCCACACCCAGTAATGGGTAGAAGGCGTGATGATATATTTATTTATTTTATTTATCTTCCTTCCTGTAAACACATTAATTCTTATACATTTTAAGTAAATAAAATAAAATATTTCTGTTATATTATTGTTAATTTAATTAAATAAAAGAAAAAATCAAGTTGTTTTAATTTTACACAGAAAATTTTGCTGATTAACTTAATTAAATTTGGTATGTGAAATTTTACGGAACGGAGCTCATATTTCTTATTTTTATAACTGTGGGGTAGATGGCTCAGTGGTATCGAGTCGGCCTGTAGATTTTGAGAACACTGGTTCGATTCCTACAACCGACTAACATTTTTACCACATTATAATTACCCCTGTGGTTCCCTCACCACTAACATCTTTGAGGGCCTTGATTTGACGGCTGTTAATCGCACTTCACGCGCATACATATATCACTTACTATTATTGAGATCTGCTTCGGCAGACTGCCACACCCAATAATGGGTAAAAGGCGTGATGATATATTTATTTTTATTTTTGAGTGGATCTTAACCAGAACGGTTAGTAAAATAAAACCATAGCAACAACGAACAAAATGCTTAAATGCTTCAAAGAGCCTGGCTTCTTTATTAATAACACAATTTAACTTTTTATTAGTTCATTTAAAATTTTTCGTTCCGATCGTGTAAATAAGCACCACAAACGTTAAGGACTATATCAGTTTAAGAAAATATTAAACACTTCGTTTTGGTCAGTCGTCCAACATTGTCTTAGACTCGTAAATAGTCCTTACATCTCTGTATGTTTGAGGGTATGTAAAGTTCGAAAACACTAGTACACTACATTTACGTTTGCATTGAGATCATGCAGTTGTATCCAGAATGCGTGCTTAAGCGTTGTGTATCATCATTATTCTAGTCGAATATCCTTGTCTGTTACTGATTTGATCTGTATGTGTTTGGAATTGTTTACGTTCAATATTATCCTTTATTTCAGAACAGATTCTAGCAGCGCAACTATTGGAGATAGCAAGATAAGGATTATGACGCAAAATTGAATCTAACGTAAGTGTCAATTAGATTATTTATTATGTTGTGAAAGAAGTTATTTTAGAAAATCACAACAAATAATAAATGAGCAAGACCTATTTAGTTAATAAATGTGTTATATAGATGCTATTAATGTGTGCCCGCAATAAAATGCTAACAGGCAGATTCATGAAACGGATTAACGCTAACACCATTTTTAATATTATTTATAACTATGTTTCAAATTAAAACAGATTCAAAATTTTTTATCAAATTTGATGCTAATTAATAGTCTTTTTAACTCAAGATAAATAAACTTGTTTCTCACATTGGAAAAAGAATTGGAAACGAAATAAAAAATGGTGTTAGCGTTAATCTGCTTTATGAATCTGCCTATAAATGACTAGAGGTTTTGATATATTTATTAATTGATTACAATAACTTAAACAATATATTAATTATAACAATAAAGAAAAAAAATTACGGCAATACTTATATTAATAACTGTAACAATGCAGAATACTTTCTTTCTTGAGCCACCATTGGGCTCTCGAGAACCATAAGAGATATAAAGTTAATTACCAAAATAGTGTCATATTAAGACATGAATCTAGTAATACGAGTATGTTTGTTTTTCCGAATAATGCATAGGAGGTGACTAAATAAATTATAATATATTAAAACGATGGTTTTCTGCATATAATTTTAATTCAAAAATAGTAGGAAATAAAGAAAAAATTAAATGAAAATAATATCTTTCGAGCGTATCCAGTGGCGTATGTTATTATTTTTTTCAGCAACACATTTTGAAGATATTTTTAACGCAAACTCATGTTTTTAAAGAGATTATTTACTATAAACAATATTTCTTCCTATTTCACTTGGTGCAACAAATAATATAAATTACATTTGATTTAAAAAAAATTCACTTAGATTTAGTATTGCCACTAGAAATTTAATATTTGATACTTGGATTTCATAATTGAATCTTAGAATTAATATTTGCCATTTAAATTTTATAACTATAATTTTAAATTGGTTATTTTGTTATTTAGATTTAATACTTGCCATACGAATATATATTTTTGTCACATGAATTAAATTTTCCATTAAAACCAAATATAATTGCTTGCTTGTATTGGGAGTGAATTCTACAGGTTTAGGGTTTGTTCTTTAAAAATGCAAGCGAAGCGAAATAACTTTATAAATGAATTCCACTAAAACTGAATGTCTTGCTTGTATTGGACGTGTATCATACGGGCTTAGGGTTTGCTTGTTAAAAAATGCGAGCGAAGCAAGGTAAGGTTATAAATGAATTTCCCTTAAATCAAATAAATTTTATTTTAATAGGCAGATATATCCGAGCATGTCTTTGCATTGTCAAATATTGCTTACTCTCTTCTCTTTAATTGTAACAAGTCAAAGTCAGCACATCCTTAGTGAATATAATTGAGTAACTTGGGTTATGTTGTAATGAGGTTAGTTATTTAAAATAATATTGTTTAACGTAAGTAGTGAACTATTACTTAGTACTTTTGTAATAAGATATATAGTAGCGTTAGGTTAGCTTTGCGATCAGTAGTATAGAACAGGAGTAGAGTAGTAGACGGGTAGTACAGGACAGTAGACATCAGAGAGTAGACGGTAGAGTTCAGCATGAACTCAATAACATCTACCGTGTATTAATTTATTATGTGGGGTGGCTAGCTCAGTGGTATGAAGTCGGCCTGCGGATCCTGAGAATCCTGGTTCGATTCCCACAGGCGACGAACAATTTTCATAATTTCACAAGCTACCCCTGTGGTTCCTCCACCACTAACATCTTTGGGGGCCGTGATTTGACGACTGGTAACCTCATTTTACGCGCAAAATATATCACTTACTGAGATCTGCTTCGACAGAATGCCACACCCATTAATGGGTAAAAGACGTGATGATATATTTATTTATATATATATTTATTTATATGTATTAATTGTGACGTTAAATAAATCATTTGTGGTTTGTCATCAAATTGTAAGAACATATTTATTTCCAACAAACCCTAGTACTTCTCCTTTCTTCGGTCTGACAAGAATCTATTTAAATTATTTGTTAATTCTCCTTTGAATAAGGGAGGGTTACATAATGGGCCTTTCAAGACTTTTTTGAATTTTTTATACATTAATCTACGTAATAAAATTATTATACCCAATTTTTTTTTTTTTTTTAAACTTGTATTAAGCATGATAAAAATATTTAAACTTTCGAAACAAACGAATATGACGTAGTTGCATCTTAGCTTAAAGAGAAACAGATAAGACAGAGATAAATAACAAGTAACTTCACGTAACGTGTGTCGTTGTCATAGAATGGATAGAATAACTGGTTGGTGAGGCGGATGCGCGGCAAGGAGCAACTTGCATAACATCAAAGTGTACTCGCTCCTTGCCGCGCACCCGGCGGATCTAAAAGTTATTCCATCCCTTTCTGCTCCACAACACTGCATTGACTTGAAGACGGCATAATTTGTCTAGTATTATACGTCATTCCATCACTTGTCTCGTAATTCCACAGAGGTTTTTACAGCACGTTTGCATCAACTTCTCAGGTCATCAACAAACGGCTGGTCAGTTCAGCTTTAACCATAGACGTACGTTCCGTCCTTCCGGACTCATCAGTATGGTGCGATCATATATCCAACTACATCAACTAGGAACTAGAGGATTGTGATACCGACTTAGCTGAACTGACTGATGTTAACCTATCTACAACGGTAACATGACATGAGAGCTATGGAGCCACTCGTGGTGTCATCTACCGACAAAATCGCAAACTGCTTGACAGCTATTGAAATAAAACAAAAGACAAAATGTCTATTGCGATGTGAAATTGAGTCTTAATAAATAAGAAAAATAGGAAAAAAATTTCCATCACTTGTCTCGTAATTCCACAGAGGTTTTTACAGCACGTTTGCATCAACTTCTCAGGTCATCAACAAACGGCTGGTCAGTTCAGCTTTAACCATAGACGTACGTTTCGTCCTTCCGGACTCATCAGTATGGTGCGATCATATATCCAACTAGATCAACTAGGAACTAGAGGATTGTGATACCGACTTAGCTGAACTGACTGATGTTAACCTATCTACAACGGTAACATGACATGAGAGCTATGGAGCCACTCGTGGTGCCATCTACCGACAAAATCGCAAACTGCTTGACAGCTATTGAAATAAAACAAAAGACAAAATGTCTATTGCGCAATAGACATTTTGTCTTTTGTTTTATACGTCATTGGTAGAATCGTAGAATGCTGAATGCATATTTCTTCTTCGTCTTCCTTTCAGTAAAATTGAGCACCGACAAACGTTTCAGACAAAATTCTGTGATTGGCTTAATGCAACTACGTAATTGCAATATGGCAGTGCGAAATACAAATGAGCGATTTGAATTATTCAACTTTAACTTTCATATTTCAGCAATAAAGATATCATTTATGGTATGATTTTATATTGTATTAAATATGATGGACGGTCAAGAATTTATTTTAATAAATATATATTAAAAAGCTGTACCACTTGAATCCCCCATTATCAAAGTAAAACTGTAACTGTACTGAAGTTTTAAATATGTACTCTCTGACATGCTGCCTATCCTAGCAACCAACACTACATTGTTGTACGTAAGTAAATTTGTCGATCGCGGTACATACTATATATCATATACATTATATATGTTTCATTTTCTTAAAGAATTCAGTAACTAGAGCACTGATTTAGTGACAATTGTCAAAACAATGTATCTATAATTTATATATTTATAATAATAACTAATTCACAAACCCATGTTTTTAGTTTTGACTGACAGTTATTTGTATTTTCGATGAACTTGGCATCCCGTTATTAACTAAAATAATGATTCTTAAAGGATACTGCAAACACAAAATTACAAAATGTAACACAAAGAGAGAGATAAAAAGAAAAAATTTTGTTGTCATGTATCATCCCATAATTATTTGTTATTTTAGTCATTAGTTGTTTATACTCATTTATGTATATTTTATTTATTGTATGTATGACTTATCATATTTATATTAAGGTAAGTTTCATATTTTCTAATTGTCCATTTCCAAGTTATATAATTTCCCACATCCCTTGTTATGAACAATCCACAGTCCAACTGCGGACACTGAACTTCCTACCCCAACTACAATCTTTCTTAATCATATCCTTATATATAGTTATAACTTTTGTCTGAAAGTTAAGTTAGTAAGAAGCAATAGAACGTAGATCACGTTAGTTAGTAACAATAGATAAGAAGCTAGTCTTACATTATCACTTGAAACAAAGTCAACAATAAAAGTAGCGCCTTGCTTACTATAATACGAGTCGTGGCTATTAAATAACGAGGCTGATGCTGCTTTTATTTTGATTCCATACCTATTTACTTATTATCACTTTCAACATACACCCCTCATCTATCCCTACAATGCTCCATGCGAATCTTCCATTGTTCGAAATAGTGCTGGAAGTCTTCTTCTGTCAGCTCCTTTAGAACGCGTGCCGATTTCTCTTTCAAAGCTCAAATCTTGCTATTAAAGCAAATTTCACCTTAGGAAACAGATAGAAATCGCACGTTGTAAGATCTGACGAATAAGGCAGATGGTTCTAATACTGGGATGCTGTACTTGGCTAGAAATCTCTTGACAGACATTAATGAGCCAGCGCATTGTTTTGCTGGAGAAACCATAACTTGTTCTTCCACAATTCGGGTACTTTTTTCAATAAATTATAAGTTTCAGTAGGAGTTTTGCCAAGTTTAATGTGAAATTTCACAACAATTCGTTGCTCTAATATTGCACTTAAGGTCGCGTGAAAAATGCTGCTAAATGTTTTGTCCAACAAATCTCAAAAACTACTGAACCGATTTCATTTATTTTTTGTATACGTTAACTATATTTAATATAGATTGTTATGAATATAAAATCAATTATTGTTTAATTTAAATTATTTAGAAATAATGAATTTTATTTTCATTTAAAATGATTATTTACTTCCATTTTAAATTCATGACAATAAGCAAGATTAAATGAATTCAAATATATCTTACTTTTGCAAAACAAATGTCTCGTTTTTTAGTTTTGTTGGACAAAAGAATTGTCCATAAGCGTAATATAAAATTAGTTCAACGTAATTCCGCTTAGCGGCGCGTTCATCTGACTACACTCAAACTTATGTCCGCTACTATCTCGCTGTGTCGCGATGTTTTCTCTATTAGGAATGGATGTTATTCTTTTATGAGTACATGAGTAGATAAAATTCTAAGGACAGGAAAACTATTTAACAAGTGTAAATTTCATATACGCTCTGTGAGTGAGTAACCAATAGAAGATGAAAATACAAGTTACATCAATTCTCATTGTTTAAAATCGTATAAAAATAAATGAATAGAAAACAAATATTTTTGCGTAGATTTACAAAATATAATATCCAATACTATTTCTTCAAGGATATACTGCGGATCTTTACATTTTTGTTTTTTTTTAATTCTACCCAAAATTAGTTCAACGAGAACACATTCTTTATAAAATAAAATACGTATCGGTTCCATTTTGGTCTTCCATAATTCTTCGTCAAATATTATTTCTTCCACAAATAATTTTGCATTATCATTCAAATATACAATGAAATATCCCTTTTTTCTATTTGTTATGCGCATTTGACCTTGAATCTGAAATGGTAGTATTTATTAGAAAAATTACTCATATACTACGATTTTCAGAACGTATCTGATAATAATATGAATGATTTGTTTTCAACTGAATTTTATTATTTTTCTTCTCTAAATAAAACGATTTATTTCTTGCTATTTCATTTTCCAGTGCTACTTCCATTTCCTACATAGAATCATAAAGACCGTAAATACATTTTATTTCAATTACATGTGAGTCATTTAGTAATCCTGCAAATAATTTAAATTTGTAAATGTATTAACGCAAGAATGTTTTTAAATAAATTGTTACCATCGGGAGATGCAGCCAGAAAACAATATTCTCTATCAATATAAAGTCCCGCCACAGTAATTTTACATTTAAAATCATTCTCAAATTTTTTACGCGCTACTTCCACTTTGATTTTTCCATGTAAAATGGCCGGCGTATTTATGCTCGTTGGAAACAAAAGTTTCAATAATAAATATTGATTATCTTTCTAATTATTTCTCAGATATAAACGATATTTCCGGTGTACTAGGTAGTTCGATATTTTCTACATTGCTGAAAAGAAAAATTATGAATTGAAAATTAATTAATAAAGTAAAAATATGATTATATCAATTATTATTGATAAGTGTTTACTTTAAAAACAAACAAAAAATAATTTTAAAACAAAATCAGATCTAATTTTTTACTATTTTTATTCTTTCTATTAGGATTTTACTTACAATTTTTAGTGTGAATTTTTTTTGTGAAATAATATGTTACGTAAATTAATGTACCTTTCAAAAAGACTCCTATTTATAGATTTTGATGGAGTAAGTAATGTCTGGGAGTTCCAAATTAATTAAATCGGACGTTGAAGAAGAAGAAGAACCTGAAGTATGAGATGTAGTTTTTTGGTTTTGTAAAAAATTCAAGATGTTTTCTAAAAATGTAAAAATTTTAAACTATACTGAAATGTGTATTTCGTATTTTTTATTTGGCTTTCTTTAATTAAATAAATATAAATGCCGAAAATATTTAATGAGTATTAAAAAAAACCTTGCAGACGTAGATGGTTGAGGTGATATTTCTTTTTAGCAATATTTTTCTTTCATTTTTGCAAGTCTAGATTTTCGATTTCTTTTGCTAATTTTACTTGGACGAATTCGCTCTGGTGACATTTTAATCTAAAAACTGCAATTTGGAAATGAATTGATTAAAAGAGAGTAACAAATTTAACTTATGCTTTACAGTAGTAAATTATTACTTATTAACTTCATGCAATAATTTTTTTTAATTAAAATGTATTGATACATACATACTTTGATAATTTACCTACCACCATGTTATTATATATTCACACTCACTTTTCCAAGATTGAACTTAAATTAATTTGGAAATGAATTGATTAAAAGAGAGTAACAAATTTAACATATGTTTACAGTAATAAATTATTAATTATTAACTTCATGCAATAATTTTTTTTAATTAATATGTATTGATACATACATACTTTGATAATTTACTTACCACTATGTTATATATTCACATTAATTTTTTCAAGATTTAACTTAAATTAATTTTCTTGTTATGCACGAACTGTACCAGAATAATTTGTATGTGGTGATATTTCAAGTTTCCCTTAAAATTGTAAACAAAGTGTTTGTATTTTCAAGCGATAAGAGAGGGAACGTTGATTTTTTTGGGTAATAAATTGTGTCCATTTATGACACAAATCGGTTTGTGCCTGAGTGAAATGTATGAGTGTTTGGATAAAGGCGTGTGTTATAGGGCTGGGTACTTGTGATTTTCTTATTTATTTTTAAGGTTGGGTAATACGGCGATAGTGGTGGACATTTAGCTTAGAATTTTTAGTTTTTTTGTAAGTGAACTATGTTTTAAAATTTCACCTAAATACACTGCATCTTCTATAAAACAATATTAAAATAAGTTTGTTTTTAAAAGAATGAAGCATATATATATATATATATATTTCGTGTTAGTTTACCTATATATTTCAGGACATGATGATAGAAAAACATAACATCATAAATCTTCGAGTTTATCGTTTCGTCTCCCAAATGTAAATAATACATACTAAAGAATAAAATTTAAATCTATGTCTACGAACACTCGCGGTGCGAGGAGAGGAAGGAGAGTTTGCTGTTAGTAGAAGAAACTATTGGCATTAGATTTTGCGTTCATAGTGCTCTTCTAAAGTACAAGTGGCGCCTACGGAGAGCGGTCTGCGGATGTTACGAATACTAACACATTTTAACGCAACCTTAACATTTTTTCGGCGAAACAAAAAAACAACTCTAATTAGAACGAATGCCACGGTTATACGAATTTGTTTAGAGAAGCGAGAGATACTGCATTCGAAAGAGAAAACTTCACTCTAAAAAGCTGACGGTCGCTGGTGTTTAGCGCATGCGTATTTCGTCTGTATCAGCGTCAATCTCGATATTTAATAGCCACACCTCGTACACCGTCTGATGTAAATAAACAAATATATTGGGTACTCGCGTTATTTAATTGGTAACCACTCCAATCCAGTACCCAACATATAAATTGGTGTCAGAAATAGGACCACAACATATAAATTGGTGTCAGAAGAGGGATACCCAACAGTGTATAAAATTGCTCGGGACTTATTTCATATAGAGAATAAAGTAAAATGTGTCGTATCTTCTACATACGAGTATAATATCTTTAAAAAAATGAAGTACGGATCTAATATCTTACAATATATTATTTACGCAATCCTTTGAGTTGAACTATATTTTTTGTAATGCAAATAAATTAAAATTATTAAAGCTATAATCTGAATTTTCGCACAAAACAATTTGATTAATTTCTGATCTTTTGTCTATTTTTTTTACGTGTGACGTAAAATGTATTATTTGCTGTCAAACAAATAAATAAATGCATAAATGAACTGAATGAGTTTGTGGTTACATATTATATAAACATGTCATTTGCAAGTGGCATATTACATCATTAATATTTATGGAACAAAACATTTTATACAACCCAAAACAGCGTTATTAATACCGAGATTAATTTAGTCAGAACTAAAAAAACTATTCTTTAAAATAGTAATAACGTTGGATCCATGCAACCATTCTCGTTTGCGTTTAATTTAATTTTCATTTAATTGGTATACGTATGTAACCCAATGTGTATCGACTGCAGCGATCGCGGTGGGCAAAATAAGCGTAAAATCATTCTCACGTTGTGGTGACCGCGACTGTCGAACATAGGATTTTAACATGTAAACTCATAATTTCGTAATTTTCTGCTTCACTTAATATTTTAAGCAAAAAATCCAAGTTTTAGGGCACAAAATTCTTCATATAAACAATTAAACAAAATTAATTTTACATGCTGTGTAACGGCACAAAATGAAAATAACGATTTGAGAGATATTTTGTTGAAAATTAACTGTCTTAGAGATGATTTGGGAGACATTTTGGAAAAATTACTATATTAAAGAAAATTTGCTGATATTTTAGAAAAATTACTGTCCCAAAGCCGACTTGACATTTTTGGCGTTATTTTGTTGGAAATTTACTGTTTTCAAGACGATTTGGAACACATTTTGGCAAAATGACTGTATTAGAGACGATTTGGGAGACATTTTGAAAAATTATTATTTTTAGAGATAATTTAGGAGACATTTTATTGTTAAATGAACATCAAAACAAAAATTTCACACGTTATTATCAAGTTTTCCTACCTATTCTCAAAGAATCATAAAAAAAATACTATTTAATCCATGATGTAATAAATAATATTTAAAACATTTACTTTGCTTTCCATATGACAGGTATTTATTTCTGCTATGGTTGAGAACCTTCAACCAATGAGACAATGAAAGAGTACTGCAAACATTCAAACATCTCAATTATTTATTATTATTATTCATCATTCATTCATAATCATGTATATCTCTTTTACTCTTATAAAAAATAATTAACCAGTTGTGAAATAAGAAATACAAAAATAAGAAAAATATATCATTTTAATAAACACAATTCTTACATTTCCTCAGCATTTTGTGCGGCTTTTACATCACTTGATATATAAACTTAAATAATCCATTTTATAATATTTTCTTAAAAACTGAAATTGTACACAATTTATTTTTTTTAGTCAGGTATTTATCAAAATTACACAAAATCTTATATGAATCTACAGTTATAGAGCATGATTTAATGTAGCCGTCAAATGTCGTTGTCGTCGCGCACCCTGCCAATTCGCTCAAAGCAGAAATAAGCCGACAATTTATTATCCGCAATATCATTCTAACAAACCATTAATCACTTATTTGGACAGTCAGTTTTAAATATGATGTTGTATAAGGATTATATTCTGTTTGTTTTGATATACTTCAATGTTTGTAATTCTAAAGCATTAGTATATAGATATTCTTGTTTGTACATTTTGAAATTAATATTATATGTTAAAAGTGTTAAGCAAATGTGTTAATACAACTGTAAACGCAGATTCCGTGTACGTCCCTGTTTCTGACTAGCTGATGATTATCTATGGTTTCATCTTTTGGGGTCATAAATTACCGGCTTATTTCTGCAATGAGAAAACATACAAGCCATCTATGCATTCTCATTTGAGTTTTCATTTACTTTTCATTTGCATTTAATTTATAAAATATCCAACTTTTATCTTTAAATGTAAATGAGAAATGCACTGCGCATGTGTAAAGTAAATATCCCATGCTATGGAAGTTTGTTTACTGTCAATCTGCCAAAGAATAAATATACATAAAATGCACTTTGTTAATTGTCAATCAGTTTGATCAATGAGGCCTTATTCACTAATATACAGTAAAATTTCATAATGTAAAGTTGATAATATTTCGATTCGTGCATGCATTCAACGTACATTTATTTTAAGTTTCTATTGTCTCTCTGAATTTACAATAGATAATGGAAAATTAAATGAAAATTTAAAATTAAATGTAAATGAGAATGGTAACATGAATTTGACATAACAGATAATGATCCCTTTTCATTTTATTGGAAATAATTTTGTGACATGTTTATACATGTAATCAATTAAAGTAAATTCAGGTATGCGGTTTTACAAAAACACATAAAGGTATAAATTCTACGCTACGGCAAATTGTACTGCATTAGTTGATTGCAAGTTACATTTGAACAGTAGCGTATCTTGTATTTTTAGTAAAATTTGAACTCATAAACTATCTCCAGGACAAAATTGATACATTCAGATGCCCTAAGTAGAAAATATAAAAGTGCAGTCCTTCTTCTACCGTAGCTTATTTGAAAAAAAATATTTTTGTAGATTTAAATGCCATAATTTTATTTAAAATAAATATAATAATAATATTTTTGAGTTATAGAAGCTAGCATACGACAAATTTTATATTTTATATTATTCCTAAGTTATTTTATAGTACTCTGTATATAAAAAAATAAAAAATAAAAATTGAAGTATTCTAATTAACATACATACTGTAACAAAGCAGAAACTGAGCGTACAGTGAATTAGTTAAAATATGATATTTTAAAGTTACACTAATTAAAATAAAACTTATGTGAATTCGTGCCATTCCGTCTTGTAAAGATGACCGCACATCTTTACACGTGGCGTCACTGTTCTTGACTGACTTGGCTATCCCAAACACTTGACATCCTATGGACAAAACTACCCACATCTGAAATCCATTTATCTTTACCCTCGGATAGACACAAATGTCTCAAGTGCTTGGACTGTGTAATCTGTCACAAAGGCAAGGTCGATTATTCGAACATGAAAACCTGATAGAATTATAAGAATATTAACTAATAACTGTCTCTTCTATAAGTTAATATCCTATATTTGAAACCCGAAATATCTCACACTCACCCATCGTGACACACGTGTTCACGAGTGTCAAATTACACGAAGCCAAGCTTTTATCTAAAGCAACATATCAACAATAAAATAGCTTATATAGTTACAATACAGCAATTTGTTTTTTGAGAGGTTCTTTTGTTGTTTTATATTTGAGAGGCTTTTAATTGGTTTATTACGATCCTTCGGGTTTTGATGCACCCAACTATACAGCAGGAGCTTAATCCCAATATCTATACAGGGTCGAGACACTATTTTGAGCATGAGTGTGATTCGAAATTGTGATCTCCGGATTCGAATTTCTTAACGCTGCCCACAGCATTGTACTACTGAACACTATACTCTGTTTTTTAACCAGGAGGAGTAAATGCACAAGTCAGATTTACACTATAGAAAGTTACCAAAGAAAGTTACTAGATTTTTGTTCGCGCGAAATACAAAAATTCCGTACACATCTGCACAGATTTTGTCTCATGGAACTTATTTCAAAATACAAATGACATAAACTCTAATTTCTTAAAATAATATGTACTCTAAATAAACACTTTTACTTGATTTATAACAATATTTTTGGATTGACCATAGTGATAATAGATATGTTTATTGTATTTATTTGCAAATTCATACAACAATATACAGTTCCAAAAGAACAAGATACAAAAATCTGGTGTGGGCACCACACGACTTTCGTATACACAGCATATTTCATATTAAAAACGCTGAATTGAACACTTATGACTTGCTCCTTGCGTTTGACAATTATTATTTGACATATAAATGTTAAACATGTTTTTGTTTCTTGTTTCTATTGCTACTATGATTATTGAAATATATTATTAAATATATAAATTAGTTTTTCTCAAAATTAGACGCATATACAGGAAAATTGCAAATAACATTTTATGTTCCAAATATTTTTGCTAACATCTTTTATTTGAAACTTTTTTTCGTAACTGATTCCATTTTTGAAATAAATGGAATTTATTGTTTTGTGTGTCCAGTATACTTCCTCTTCCGGTTTTTCAATTTCATTCAAAATCAACTCAGCTCTACGTATTTTCATGAAACTTATAATTACCAAGTTTCGTTAACAAATCTTATCTCGTTCATGAGATATTGCACGACCGGACACACATCCATCCATCCATCCACACACACAGACGTCATTGAGAAAATGATCAAAACAGATTCAGTGGACTACGTATAAGAAAGTAAAAAGTATATATTACATTTAATTCGTTTCAAATTGAACAGGAATTGAAATCGTATTGTTATTATATCAATGAGATAATATATTTTTTGATGCTACTTCATTCTTTATTTTTGCCCATATCAATTCAATTTTATTTAAAGTGGACAGTTCGTTCCTGTGGAAAAATTCATGTACTATCCGCCGTACTGAGTTCTTTACATAATCGTTGAATGCTGGAATGACATGCGGCCTTCCTCCACATTTTTTAGAAGATGTAACAGATCCTGTCCGTTTATATTCTTTAACTACCCGATAAACAGTAGATTTTGCTACTTCTACTGAAAGAAATTTATCGTCATGACACCAAAATATATAATTTTATTTGATTATCTTACCGATTGTACAAGAAATTTCTTCTACTATTGCTGTGATATTCTTACCGGGGTTATTTTTCAAATTTTTGTACATTTTAATAAGCACTGCTTTTCAGCGACAGATAAATGCCCCCCAAGTCAAGAAGTTTTCTTTTCTTTAGAGGTGAAAATTCTGTACTATGCTTTTCATCCATGATTTAAAGTATATAAGTACAAACAAATAATAATATATAAAGCAAAGGTAATAAGAAAACCGCTCGAATAAAATCGGCTCAATCAAATATTACTTCTTTAAACAACGTAATAAAAGCACAATTCGAATATGAAAAAACTAAATGAAAAAAACACAAATAAAATCGATATAATCAGATATTATTAGTTCTTAAAAGAACTAATTTATTTTAATGTCACAGAAATGCAAAAAAAACAACAAGAAAACAGATAACCTCGAAACTTATGACAGCTGTGATACATCAAATCAGGCATCAAATATAAAATCTATGTACAGTGTAAACTGGCCAATCAGAAGCTTCAGTTTCAGCGGTTAACATTTAAATTACTCCTTCCAACTTAAATTCAGACTGTAGAGCAAGCCTAATATTTATAATAAATGAGATACAGACTATTAAATCTGAATATTGCAATATTGTAACGAAATACGAAGTTGCATTTATATGTTTATAAAACTTAAAATACCTGTGGTTTGCTATTTACATGCTTGTAGTAAATTTAATTTATTTGCATAACAAGTACTGTTCAAAGAAATGCAATATATGTGGATAAAATTTATTTCCTTTACAGTGTAAATACTGGTACATATGAAACATTATTTAAAAAAAGAAAAAGAGATAAAGCAATATTAATGAATAATTAAGATGATCTTGCCTATTGGGCATTTCGAGCCTGACGTGATACTGCAGTTATCCATATTTATTCTCGAAGACAAAAGGCAATTCCGCGTATCGTTTTTTTTTTGGCATTTTTTCGTAAAATAAAAAATAAGAATGAAAGTAAACTTAATCCGGGGACATACGGTATATGTAAAATATTCAAAAACATGTAGAATTATATCATATTTTCCTTTTTTAGTAAGTATTTTAAAATCTAGGTACTATAAAACAATATACTAGCCTGGTGACGTTTGGCAGAACATGGTACCACCAATCAAAATAGTATTCCCCATAGACACTAAAAGCCGTATTCACTAAGTTATTTTACATTTATTACCGGTAAACTACCCCGCAAAGATTAAATTTAAAACTGATTTAATATTTCGGTATTTACAGCAACATCACATATATAAAATTTATTAGGTTAAATATTCCAGAAAAAACTTTCAACAACAATTTTATCAGGCCGCCACATAATTATTACTTTTTATTTAATGTTTTATAGTAAAATTTATTCATTTTGAATATATAGAAACAAAATCAGGTTGCGTATGGTATTTTACCAGACAATAATGTTGATTAATACAAGAAATTAGTTTCCACTATTACTGCTTATAAAATTTTATAAATAAATATATCATCACGCTTTGTACCCATTACTGGGTGTGGCACTCTGCCGAAGCAGATCTCGGTAAGTGATATATTTATGAACATGAAGTGTAGTTACGAGCCGTCGAATCACGGCTCCCAAAGATGTTAGTGGAGGGGGAGCCACAGGGATAATTTTAATTTGGTGAAAATTGTTTGTTGGCTGTGGGAATCGAACCAGGGTTCTCAGTATCTACAGGCCGACTCGATACTACTAAATATGTGCTTCGTTCCATAAAAGTTGACACACCAAATTTAACTAAAAGTTATAGAAATAGTTATTTAATAGCTCTGTCTACAGCTATATCACAGAGTAGTTATACGCACTACAGTAATCATTTCCAGAACAACGCGGATAATTTAAAATTGACAGGTCTTAAAACTAGTTTAAGGATTTAAATTCAATACCTCTTGGTTTAAATTTATTACCTGTTGGTATAAGCTGAAACTTAAAATAAAAGTGATATGAATAGGAATATTGATTAAATCTGGTATAAAAACAAGTTTAAGGTAATATCTGTTACTATGAATACGGTTGTATTACTAGGTATACTCCGAAAATGAACCGCGATACGATCACAGTTTTACCACGATTACAGTTTTAGCTAATATATTAGTGTATGCAGTGATGTCCCTATTAGTACGCGAATAAACAGAATACGTCTAAATTATTTCAAGAGCCGCGTACTAAAATGTTACCGGTAACCATGGGCGTCCGCAGGGGGGGCAAGGAGGGGGGCAAGGAGGGGGGCAAGGAGGGGCGCGCGCCCCCCGCCTGGATTTTAACTATGTTGATGACTACGACTCTCGAACATAGGACTTTAACATATAAAACTATAATTTAGAAGTTTTAGTGCATAAAATTCTGCATCTGAACCAATAAACAAAATTAATTTTGCATACTTTGTAACGACACAAATTAGATTTGAAAATGAGGAAAATTGCCTCAAAACTATCGATAGGCATGAAATTGAAACCAAATTAAACAAATGTTTAACGTTTTATTTGTCAAAATAAATGAAATAATAAATAAGAATTTATACTGACAGTTTTGTCAGATTGAACGTCAAACATTTGTTTAATTTTGTTTCAATTTCATAGCTGTCGATAGTTTTGAGACAATTTCAGTAATTTTTAGGTCTAATTTGTGCCAATACAAAGCATGCAAAATTAATTTCGTATTTTATGCCTTTATACTTTTATTTGAAGCTTTTCCTTTTAAATAATTAGGAAGCAGGAAATTTAAAACAATATGATTTCACATGTTAAAGTCCTGTGTTCGAGAGTCGTGGCCACCACACTGTGTATGTATATATAAATTAAATAAAAATTAAATTATAAGTTTGAAGATAATAAATTCAAGCTGAAACTGAATTTCCAGCAGTATTCTTATGGCCAACTAGCGATATGTTCCCTATCGTAACGATTGAGTAATCTAAGTTTAAGTTTACACAGACACGAAATATTAGAAAATAAAAACGGTAAAACTGCTAAATCGGAATTTATTGAAGAAATGGGGTCAATTTAAGGAAGAGTTATTCGAAAATTGTCTTTCCTCTTCAATTCAAACCCAGACGACAAAGACCAGTAATTTATTTCACAAATTTAAATATTTTTTTTATCCATTTGTTATGTGTATTTGTATTTATGTTATGTAAAAAAAATATTTTAGAAATTTATGTATATCTATCTGAGAGTTTTTTGCGACTCGCCCCCCTCTGGAAAAATGTCTGTGGACGCCCATGCCGGTAAACTGAAAATTTTAGCACCTTGGTCCATTTTCAGAATACTCTAAAATTCTCATTAGTAGCTAGTTTAAGAAAGAATTAGTTTGGTACGCCACTGCAAATGCATATATGAACAAACGTATACAAATAGGTACCGAGCCATTGCGACAAACAGCAACTGTTATTTGAAAGACCTCGCGGTCCACCAGTTTAACATTCATGTAATGCAGGTCTCCGATTCATGTTTCACGTGATGGTCCACATAAATAATTTATCAGGATAAATATTTATGATAACCCAAAGGATCATTAATACTGTTTAGGATGTCAAATAGCTAGAGATAATTGACTCGTCATATATCTTCATCTGATAGGCTTTAATTAATGTAAACAAAATTGATGCTATAAATTGTCTAAATTAATTGGTAAACAAGCTACTGAAATGTGAATTAAAACCTTCAAATATTAACGACAGTACATTTTAAGTGCGGTAAAATATCTAAAAAATGAATCAATTAGAGTATTATTATAGATTGCTATATAGCATTAGTTAATAACCTAATGCTGGGTTTTATCATTTCATTAGCAACTAACTAAAATATATAAATTATTTCTTATTCAGTAATAATCACATGTGATTATTTACAAGAAAAACTCGAAAAATTATATGAAGTTACATGTTAAAATTTTAATTGAGTATGCAAGTATGCGTGACTCAGAGTCAAAACGGCGACTAACTACAGGTTTATAATGAGTACATTACAAAACCTGGTGGTTAAAATCTAAACTAAAAACAACAAGAAGAAGAAAACCAACTCTGAATTGGAACACATGTCAAACCAATTACCAAAATATTTAAATATGTTATTGTCAGTGGTGAAAGTAGGCCGGTACGGTCCGGTACGCTGTACCGGTAAGAAAATTTTACAAATAAATTTATTTTCAATTATACTTAGAATTAATAATGCTGTATTTAATACTATATATTTTTATATATTTGAAAATTTTCAAATTTTTATTTGTGCGCCACAACTTCTGTAAAACGACACTATTTTTAAATTCTTCTCAGTGAAAACACTTGGCCGCCGCACCATGTACAATATGAGCATTTATGTAAATTTGTGAATGATATATTTATTTATTATGAATCTAACATAATTGCTATTTTTATAAAAGGAAAAAATTACACATTACGTCTTATTATTACATACATTCAAATAATACGCCTGTTTTGTAAAACCAACTTTTGACACTGAACAGATTGGCGATAGTAGCGACCTCCGAAGATACTCCTCTTAGGGCCAATTTTTCAATCACTGATTAATATTAATCATGATTAAATAATAATGGAAACCATAGTTTCGATTATTATTTAATCATGATTAACACTAATTGAGAGTAAACCGGTGATTGAAAAACTGGCCCTTAGGGTTGCAAATTACTTTGACCAACTCTATATATAACACATGAAACAACTCTTAGAATAGCGCCTTCCTCCTCTATCTCTTTAAAAGTAGCGTACCGGTAAGAAAATAAATCTACTTTCACCCCTGGTTATTGTAATGTGAAATAGAAGAAAGATTGTCAGTTTTGATGTCAACAACATTTTTGTTCATGTTGATGTAACAGTTTTCAAGGAATGGTCTTTTATATTTGTTAGGTTCAGAGTGCAATATCTTAAAGTTTACAAAATTTAATTTGTGGTAATTTTCTAAAGCATGTTCTACTATTGCACTGTGATTCAAATTTCTACTTTTTAAATAATAACTGTGTTGACTGACTCTCTTGTGAACGTATTGTTTGATTTCACCAACGTACGAAGCATGACAATCAGAACAATCGATTTAATAAACAATGTTAATACTATTTTCTTTTATAGTTTTTGCTTTCAATATAGTAAAAAGCAAACTTGTGTCAGAGGACGACTTGTAGCCTTTATATATTTTTTGTAAATTATTTTAATTCTAATTTCAATCATTATTTATTGTAAATGAACACAAATCGTGTGTTCAAAACGTCATCATTATATTGAGATTTTTTTTAAACTTAATTAACAAAACCTAGTTATCCAATAAGCCTGGGTCATTTTTAATTCGTTGTTTAAAAAATATTTTTAGGCTTAAAACCTTAAAATTTATATAGTATTTCAGAAATAACCTGCAAATTTTGTATAGAAATTTAGGAGACCAATTATCTCCTTTTGATATTCCGAACGCAAATTTTAAACAAATGTTTAGAATGGACAACAATCAGTATACCATTACTATTATTAATAATAACTTGCAACTTCATAATAAAAACAAAATACCATCACACCTTTTACCCATTGTGTGGCACTCTGTCGTAGCAGATCTCGGTAAGTAATGTATTTACCAGCTATCAAATTATGACCATAAGATATGTTAGTAGAGAGGGAGACATACGGGATTTTTTAAGGCTAAATGCTGTATCACTGATCAATTTTAAAAATTTCCCCCACCACTATAATGACATTTACTTATCAGTGATCCTAAAACTTTTTCAGAGATTTGAAGCTCATCGCAAAGGAGTATAAATGTTATAAATGTATGAAAACGGCAAAGACTGAGAAAAGGTTTGGTTAGGTTAGAAAGAATTATTTTTTATTTCCAGATAATTGTAGACTACATTATATTTGAGGTTTGAAGCTAGAAAACATTTTTCAAATAACAGTTTTGAAGCACTGGTTTATTTAGTAATTTTTAGGGAGTTTTGAAATTCACAAAATTTTACCAACCTAAAATTACATTTTTTCAATTTGGTCAGTGATACTGCACTTTTGTCAATTTTAATATGGTGATAATTGTCGGTTTTGGGAATCAAACTCAGATTTTCAAATCCAAAATCTGACTGGATACCACTGAGCCATTTAACCTATTTTATATAAAAATTCTTATAATAATAAATTGTCTGGGATCTGGATCGTATCAAATCCCGTTGGTGCAAATAGCTGGATCAATCTTCAGTACGCAGAACGGCGCATTACATATACAGTTTCAATGCGAGGCTTTTATTACTAATAAAATTTTACATTACGAGAGAATCTCATAATTAAACGAGGATTTTATGAAAAGTGGAACTGTCATGAAGTTACAGGCGTCATTGAATAAACGCATGTCGAAATTTTATGTTCTCGTCAACTGATATGGAATATACATTTTATACTTATTTTAATCGTAAGAATCTATAAATGTTATGCTGATTTGTAACTCTACGCCGAAGTAATATGGTAAATGACTAACATAAAATATTATCTAAGAAAAAATTAGATAAATGGTGACAAACTAACTAAACTTAAAAATAATCATAAATAAATATGTTTATAACCATCTTTATAGGTATATTCTATAACACATTCGTTAATTTTTAACGGCTCGTTAAAATTTTTAGCGAATGGCAACAGACAACACTCAATAAAAAATAAAATTTAATTTGACAAATATATTTTCTTTGGTTAACATTTTAACGGGTCATTAAAAATTAACAGATCAGTTTCAAAATACGCTCCATAATCCATTAAAACTGAAAACCCTTTACATTAATGATATAAATAATAATAATGATGGATGATATAAATAGGTGTGAATGTAGTTACGAATTGTGTACCTATCATAAATATCGTAAGCTTATTTGCAACAGATTTGCGGGTGGAATTGTCAATTCTATAGAACTATAAATTGAGATCTTAAAGATTTACCGTAAGCTATAGATTTATAGATTTACGATTTTTCTTAGAATTGGCCTATAAACCCATATTAGATGATAATAAATTTACGAGTAAATTTTCCGTAATAATATAACAAGAGAGTGAGAATAAATTGAAAATAATTTGACAGATCTTTCGAAAACTTGTTGCCAGGCAATAGTCACGAAAGCTCATAGAGCTTAGGTGGCTATTGCCAAATGACAACAAGTTTGAGAAAGATACTGGAGAATTATTTTTTAATTTATCGAACTCTCGAGTTTCAATTAGATTATTTTTTGACTTAACTGTTGAGGTCGATTCATTTAACTTAGAAGATTTTGAACTGGGTTCATATCGATTGATTACTTATGAATGTATTCTTGGAAGTTGTTTCTAAAATTTTTTGGTGTACTTTTCTGTATCTGAAATGAAACTAAATCGATTGTTTTCACACATTTTACTTGACGCGTTGACAGTTTTAAATAATTATTTGACAACTACCTGTCATTTGTAACAAACAAAAAAGCACCTACAGAGATTATTCCCGGGAATAATCACAAGAGCTTTATTCTCAGTATAATAATGACAGGATTGGTTAAAACGCAGACACGTGACATACAATGAAGCATTTCAGTAGTTTTGAGAAATGTCAAAAAATAATCGTACAAGTTTGAGCATATTTGATTTTGTATTTTACAATTTGGACAATGGTTAAACAATTATATATTTGGGAAGTGTTGTACCAAATTATCATAAACGAAAAAATGTAATATTAATCTGATTAATATTATCGCAATGAGATACACTTTTTGGCAAAATGGTTCTTGGTCCAATTGAATTTAATCTTTCTGGTGTAAAGTATAAGTATTGTATTGTTTAGAAATAGTCGAAACATGTCAATTTATTATTGCCTTAATTAATCGTCAAGTTTAATTAATATCTCAATATTATCAGAAAATCTAGATTGTGAACAATACTCAAATTTTTTTTAGCTAATTCTGAATTTTGGATTTGCTTATTTTATATTAATCCGATTTTAAAAAGTTAATTCAAATCATATTCTGAAAACTAAATGGTAACAAGAATATATTAAAGTTCAATTAAACTTTTTTGAGAATATAGTTAGACTAATCCAAGATTTAAGATTAACTGAAACTATTTTCATAATTGGGCGGCAAATATTAAAGAAACGTAAAATCAGTGTTCATCTGTTGATTCAGTATATAATGCTAAGCCTGAAAGTTCGGTAAATGTTACATTCAGGCAATATTTTCTGAAGTAAATTTCGATGTTGCAATGTGAAGGAATAATTTACTACCCACCTAAGATAAATTATGGTAAATAGAGCAATAGGGCAGTATTTTATATAAAACTTTCTCTTTAACCGATATCCTTAACTCATATAACGTACACTTAAAGGTTATATTGGCGGTTTCTTATGGACATTAAAAAATATTTTTTCCTATTTATGTTGGCTAGCTGAGATGTTTTTTAATTTAAAATTAAATAAAAGATTGAACTAATAAATTTAGAATTATTATTATTTTTTTAAATACGTCATTTGTTTGGCTTTATATATTATATACCAGTGATTTTTATTGACGCTTTTATTTTTATCATATTCAGTGAAGTATGTCTTTATAATTGGATGTAGTGGTTCCCTAATGAATTATATTAAATATGAAGACTCGTGACGAATTATCACGTGTACATTCAATGTAGGGGAAGGTGGTTCAGTGTATCGAGTCGGCCTGTGGATATGAAAACCCGGGTTTGATTCTTATATTACATTTACGTCTGTGGCTCCCCCTCCACTAACATCTTTGGGGGCCGTGATTTAACAGCTGATAACATCAATTCAATGCGCATAAACCGATATCTGCAAAGCAGAGTGCCACATCCAGTAATGGATAAAAGGAATTAATACATATTTATTTATTTATTTATTTTACTTTATAGAGTGATGGCTCAGTGGTATCAAGTCGGCCTGTGGATCCATAGAACCCTGGTTCGCTACCCACACCCGACGAAACATTATCACCAACTTAAAATTACCCCTGTGGCTCTCCCACCACTAACGTCTTTGGGGGCCGTGATTTGACGACTGGTAACTGCACTTCACGCGCATAAATATATCACTTACCGAGATCTGCTTCGGCAGAGTGCCACACCCAATAATGGATAAAAGGCGTGATGATATATTTATTTATTTTTATTTTATATATATATATATATATATATATATATATATATATATATCGTATATACTCGTATAAGCTGTCGGCTTCGTGCAATTGAGATTAAGTTTCTGTTGTGCAGTGTAACAAAATAAAACAAAAACAAAGTATATCGTTTCTGCTAGTTTTTCAATTTACATATAGGGTGATGAACGCAACTCTCGAACGAAAAATAATAATAGGGATTTAACATGTAAAATTACAATTTTGTAATTTCCTGCTTCCCTAATTATTTGAAGCAAAAATTTAGGGCCTAAAATTCTGCATCTAATCCAATAAACAAAATTGACTTTGCATGCTTCGTAACGGCACAAATTAGATCTGAAAATGACAAAAATAGCCTCAAAACTATCGATAGTCACGGAATTGAAAGAAAATTAAACAAATAATCGGTCAACATAATTTCTTTATTTATTATGTCATTTATTGTGACAGATAAAACGAGAAACATTTGTTTAATTTTGTTTTAGTTCCATGGCTATCAATAGTTTCCAGGCTATTTTCGTTATTTTCAAATCTAATTTGTGCCGTTACGAAGCATGCAAAGTTTGTTTATTGGTTTAGATGCAGAGTTTTATGGCCTAAAACTTTTATTCGAAGCTTTTTTGCTTAAAATAATTAGGGAAGCAGGAAATTACAAAATTGTAATTTTATATGTTAAATCCCTATGTTCGAGGGTTGCGTATACCCTGTATACTCAACATGGTTAAATTATTTTAAATTACTCATACATCCATTTTTCATATTTCTCTATTTCTTTTCTACAAAAAATTATAATATTTTTAAAGAAGACACTACTTGGAATAGACAATTTACTCAATTTAAACCCACTGGATCGGTGAACCATTCAATGCACATTAATCTCGTAATTAATCACTACTATCTTACATAGAATTTTGTATCTCCCGAATTCTCTGTTCATATAGTATTTCGTAGATGTTTTAAGCTGAATCTAGTCTAGGATATATATTTCATACCCACACAATCAGTTTCGTGGAATCTGTTAATACTGATAATCTTGTGATCAGTCATCGTTTATCTTAAGGTTTCGTCATTAACTCAATCGATCGTAAAAGCTATTAACTGTCCTCGACGCCTTCACACCAAATGTTCTCCGTATCCGATGCGAAACATCGATTGAAATTAATATTTTGTCTGAAACTTCCCTTCTCCAAATTGCGTATCGTCAACCGTGGAGATGTTGGAAGCATCGAAGCCGGTGGGCAAGAACAATATAAATGTGATAAAAGAAACGAGGCAATCAGAAATAAATTGAATTATTGCTCACAGTCCTTTAAGAAGATGATAGAATGAACGAAAACGTGAGAAAACATAAAAGCTAATAAAATACAATGAATCTTACAAGAATATATTGTATTAAAGTGTTTCCAGTCAGAAAGAAACATGTTTAATATGATTATTTTATAGATAATTAGCAAACTATGTCGAACTATGTGCATATGAAAAAAAAATACGACATTGAAAAACAATTGTTACAATGACCCTTATTATAATACGAGTATTGTTTGTTCAAAGTACGAATATTACAATTGGTCATTGTAACATGTTTTTCATACTATTTTTTCCTATATCGCATTCATATACTTTTATTTCAAAATTCGTATTAAAATAATAATAAAATTTCAAGGTAGTAATACTAACAAAATCAATAAACATTTTAAATTTAATTTATTTTGACGATTAATTAACTTCCCTCTAAATAAAACCAAATTCAACAAAGAATTAAAATATATTAAACATATCGCGATTTACAATGGCTTCTCAGATGTAATAATTAATAAACTTGTCTCTAAATTGAAACATAAAAAAGACATTTTTAATAATAGCACATTAATATTGTAAGGTAGTAATGGACAAAAGGCTTGAAGTAGTATATAAATTTATTGAAGTATTACAACGACGTTTCGGCCAAGGTTATGGCCATTGAGTTAAAATTCTTATTTAGGGCGAACATATAACAAAATGAAAAAATAATTACGAAGCTACAATTGTCAAAATAAATATGAATTTAAGTTTATATGTTCGCCCTAAAGAGTCAGTAGTCGACTGCTTTTGGAACAGCAACTTTTCTTCATGTTGTTAGAAAATTCCTTTAGGAGTTGGATATCTGCTTGGTTATAAGTAAGTTTCAGTTGTTTGTAGGTCAACATCTCCTCGAGGTCCTTGGACGTGAATTTCTAGTAGATTATTTAGTAAGCCAATAATAATATTGTAAGGTAGTAATGGACAAAAGGCTTGAAGTTGTATATAAATTTATTGATCTATTAGATAGTCGACTGTGAGTCGACTACTGACTCTTTAGGGCGAACATATAAATTTAAATTTATGTTTATTTTGACAATTGTAGCTTCGTAATTATTTTTTCATTTTGTTATATGTTCGCCCTAAATAAGAATTTTAACTCAACCTTTGTATGTAGTTTTTCACTTTATTTAACGTTATTTGACCTGAAGATAGCCATAACCTTGGCCGAAACGTCGTTGTAATACTTCAATAAATTTATATACTACCTCAAGCCTTTTGTCCATTACTACCTTACAATATTATTATTGGCTTACTAAATAATCTACTAGAATAGCACATTAAGTTCAACTAAAAGTAATAAACTTAAATTCATTTCCTTACCATACGATTTAGCATCTCGAGGCTTAAACAAAGTGTTTATTCATTTCGATATAAAAATAACATATAAATCTAGTAATACCCTTAAAATTCGAAAACCGAATCACTTCATAAATCGGGAATTTACCAAATTTCATGTAACGATTGCGATAAAGTTTACATCGGGCAAACTAAAAGACAAGTGACAACTAAATTTAAAGAGCATCTAAACTACGGTAAATACGGTAATCCTGGGAAATCGAGTGTTTCTGAACACATTTTTCATAATAATCACATCAACTCAGATAATATCTATTACTGAGTGTAACACTTTGCCGTAGCAGATCTAAGTAAGTGGTTATTTATGAGCGTGAAGTGTGGTTACCAACCTACAACACGGCCTCCAAAGATGTTAGTGTAGGGAAAGCCAAAATGGTAATTTTAATGTAGTGAAAATGTTTGTCGGCTGTGGGGTCGAACCAGGATTCTGATGATCCACAGACCGACTAGATCCCACTGAGCCACCTACCCCATTAAATCTAATTTAATTGCAGAGTTTTGTAGCGAACCTGAAAATAACTACAACTATTTGCGTAGGATGAAACAACTTACCAAAAAAGCAGAACCTATCGTTAAAACAGAATAGTAATTTATGTACCAAAGGCCGTAAGTAGATGATAATGCATAGAGGGCGACGGTATCCAACCGGAGGGATGGATGACGCCAAAGTCATTATCATCTATTAATGTCTGTGATACACTTTTAAAATACAATAAATTTTAATTTTAAAACAGTAAAAATATATTTCAGTGCTTTTAAATATATCTCTCTGGTCATCCCACCACATCATGATTTCATAATAATTGATAGCTGTATTTCACAGCAGAAAATATGTGCTGAGATCTGCACTTACTAGTTACAACTTGAGGTATGTATACATGTTCAAATAATTTACGTAAATTGGCATTGCATACACATTTGCGCAAACAAATCGTTACATTTAAATGGAAGCTTGAAGGTTGCGCAAAGCCAAGACATTTGGCGTGAATTGCATTAATTCTGCTGTTTTACACGAAGTTGGTGTATTTGCATGAGCAGCGTGTAAATGATGCTCCAACCTTGAATATGCGCATTGTAAATTAGTCTAGAATCAAGCTTGTACCAAGCAACGTTGTTGCTAGTGTTCGAATAAATACCTTTTTAAAAAATCAACTTGCGTAGATCGAGCTATATATATATATATATATATATATATATATATATATATATATATATATATATATATATATATATATATATACTGGATGGTGAACGCAACTCTCGAACATAGGGATTTAACATGTAAAATCACAATTTTGTAATTTCCTGCTTCCGTAATTATTTTAAACAAAAAAGCTTCAAATAAAAGTTTTAGGGCATAAAATTAGGCATCTAAGCCAATACACAAAATTAACTGTTCCTGCTTCGTAACGGCACAAATTAGATCTGAAAATGACAAAAGTAGCCTCAAAACTATCGATAGCCATGGAATTGAAACAAAATTAAACAAATGTTTGACGTATAATCTGTCAAAATAATTTCTTTATTTATTATGTCATTTATTTGGCAGATAAAACGACAAACATTTGTTTAATTTCGTTTTAGTTCCATGGCTATCAATAGTTTTCAGGCGATTTTCGTTATTTTCAGATCAAATTTGTGTCGTTGCGAAGCATGCAAAATTAATTTTGTTTATTGTATTAAATGCAGAATTTTATTCCCTAAAATTTTTATTTGAAACTTTTTTGTTAAAATAATTAGGGAAGCAGGAAATTACAAAATTGTTATTTTACATGTTAAATCCCTATGTTCGAGAGTTGCGTTCACCATCCTGTATATAATTTAAATTTATTAAAAGAATATTCGCTATAAAAATTATATTTTTCCACTTTCACAGGCTATAATAAGAACCATAAATTCCTCTTAGTTTTAAAAAATTTCGCATCAATTTAATATTTGTCACTATGATTTAATATCCTCTCTAAGAATTAATATTTTCTACTTGGATTTCTTAATTGCATTTTAGATATATTTGTCACTTCAATGTTATAATAGCCACTTAAAATTAGTATTTGTTATTTGGATTTAATATTTATTATAAATGAATCGATGGACACGTTATAAAACTTGGACTCGTGCATTAACAGATTGTCTTATGAAACTAGTTCTTTTATATGCTATTATTTATTTATGTATTTTTCCTACTCTGTACAACAGGAACTGAATTCCAATTACTGTACAGGATCAACTGAGTCGCAGTGTGGTAATTCATATAATATTTATCTTGGATGGGATTCAAACTTACAAAAAAACTATAATATATAAAATATAAACATGAAAGGAACACTTTGGGAAAATATAAATAATATGGTTAACATTTTGGCGAAATACATCGACATTGTTAAAACGAAACTTATCATTACTCGACAAGAATGTCGTTTTCTCTTTCATGTCTCATTTGATGCATACTTCGTAGTTTAGTTCGGTAGCGCGAGAATAATTACGAAATAATTATTACGAAAATAAATTTTTATTACCATAGACAAACAAAATGAAGAACGAGAAGATTATTTAAAGACGTTTGAACTGAAAAGTATGGATGTATTTTGGATTTATCTTAATATACTCTACAAGACTGGATTAAAATGAGAATTTACTACATATATGTGAAAATCAATAAAATCACGAATTTGTTTGAGAATGAGCCAATGAAACGAAAGCTATTATGATAATTTTTCACTGTAATTAAATCTGAATGGTTACCAATAAAATAAATGTAATTTTCATAAACATTAATTGAAAATAATCTATCAAAATGTCAAAGTCTCGATGTTCAGTAGAACATTCCAAAAAATACCAACAATACTTGTTAAATTCTCATGCAAAATATAACTCGTATGCCTGGTGTTATAAACGACAAATAACTTTACTTCCATAGTAAATTAAATTTATTCATTCAAATGACAGTCGACTTTTTAACAGTAATGATATGTTATATATGTCATAACTATGTTGATTATATTAAATTTTATTATGGAATTAAATTTATTCTGTTCTTAATAACTCGGGTAGTACGAGTATTATGATCATTGTGAGATAATATATAATATATGGATTGGCTAGCTCAGTGGTATGAAGTCGGCCTGTGGATCCTGAGAACCCTGGTTCGATTCCCACAGGCGACAAACAATTTTCATAATTTCAAAGCTACCCCTGTGGCTCCTCCACCACTAACATCTTTGGGGGCCGTGATTTGGCGACTGGTAACCGCACTTAACGCGCAAAATATATCACTTACCGAGATTTGCTTCGGCAGAGTGCCACACCCAGTAATGGGTAGAAGGCGTGATGATATATTTATTTATTTTTTATTTATATTTTTTTTTTGTGATATGGCTTCAACTGCTTTGGTTACTAGTCGGTATGATGATGGAAGCGTCTGCGCTGTAGTCAGCTACAGACGCTGATTATGATGATGGAAGCGTGCGCGCTGTAGTCAGCTACAGACGTTGATTGATGCCAGCCTTGACCGGGAATCGAACCCGGGACCTCTGGGTCAGTAGCCTAGTAGTCTAAACCACTGAGCCACAGAGGTCGGCTTATTTATATTTTGATGTGAATTTAAATTCATTATTACGGAAATAGGAAATACAGTTTGTGCTGCGCACTCGATATATTTCCATTTCCATAACAACTCATAACTCATGTCACAATTATAAGCTTATTCCATTTGCCATTTGAATCAGATCTAACTTACATTTACTGAACCATATCACTTATTTATTTCACTGGATTACTTCGCTGATTTTATTTTCAGTGCTAGAATTACTTATTCTAATTTACTTTAAAGTATTTCACTCCAATAAGTATATCAGTTTGTTTAATTCAGTTCATTTAGTCATATTGTTTAATTTATCGGAAATGATTTAAGTGAACCAAGTGGAAAATGGAATACAGCTATTATCAGCAATTATCATATCACTTATTATTTTAGTTATGAATATACCCACTGACTCGAAACGTATTCATAATAGTCACATTTTGGTTGTTTTTGACTCGCAGCCAAAAAAGATTGTCTCCGCCTGTGCTACAGTGATTATTAATTTATTATAAATCGCTAGAAAATTGAACTAATATTACAAGTACAATGTCTGATTTCGAGTTTAAACAGACTTTGTTTATGTAGCTATCCAATGAATTTAGCTCCGTTCTCCATTCTCTCGATTCAATGAACACTTTACTTAGTATGATAATGAAAACACTCTATATACCTACTTCAAGTTGTCAGCAATAGTTATCTTATGTCCCGTACCTACACGGTTCGTTGACTTAGTACAGTAAAATGTCGATTATTTGAGACCCAATTATCCATGTTGAATTAATACTGGTCCTCCGTTATACAGTTTTCTTATAGTAATACAAAAATAGGAAAAAATGCAAATAAGAATCACGAACTTTCTATATATGTTTAGAATTTATTAATTATTATTAAAATGTTTATTTATAGTTAAAAACTCTCAACATTTCCGGGGAGATCCACAATTTGCACAAATAATCGGTGTTTTATTATATAGTTGTGAATTGTAATGAAATTTCATAATGCAAGGTATGGATATAATATTTAAATATCATACTGTTCGTATATTTTGTAAATGTACTTAAAAGTGACAACAGTGGTACCAGCAGTACGATGATATGAGTAGCGTTACTGAAGTTAAATGATAAATATATGAACCACTACACTGCGTTTCGGTGATTTCAGACCCTTTACTGTAATTGAGACTAAGATCTTGTTGTACATCATCATCAATAGTTATCTGCTTGACGTAGGTTCTAAATGCCTTCTCCAACTTCTTCTGCTCCTAGCCAGCCTCTTCATTTCAATATGACTTCTTTCTTCTTTCAGGTCGTTTACCATCTTCCTCCTCTTCGTGCTTTTTTTACGTTCTACTTCTACTATTCCTTCTATTACGTCCTTCATTAGAGTATCCCTATTCAACGCATGGTCCAATCACATTCTCTTCATTTTTAAAATAGTCTCATACAATGTCCTTTTTTCTCCTACTCTTTCCAATACTTGTTTGGTGCTAATTCTATCAGACCACTTAATACCAAACATTCTCTTCTATATCCAAATTTCCATGGTATCAATCCTTTTTCTATCTTTTTTTTAAACGGTCCAAATTTCACCTCCGTACACTCCATCCAAAATATTCAATATTCTTTTCCGTAGTTTCAGATCGAAATTTTCAATCAATAATTTATTTTTTCTGAAACGCTTCTTTAGCTATTCCAATACACAACTTTAGGTTTTTCCAGCTTCTCCTGTAGTCTGTTACTTCCGTTTCTAGATATTTATAGCTTCCAACCTTTTCCAGTTTTTCCCTTACATACACCTCAATATTTTCTACCTCACCAACTCTCGTAACTCTGTTCAGCGTAGCATAAAAAAATAATCACTGTCAATTATTATTTATATATTTATTGTAAGAAGATATTAATCTTAAAAAAAAAGATTTATATCAAGAATAAAATGGTAGTCAAAAATATTGAGTAAAATAATTTAAAGAAAACTATTATACATTGGCAAAGGGATATTAGTCTCCGGTAGAAATATAAACTACCTTTACAACCTAAATTTTACTTACGTTCTAAATATATTTACAGCATTATTTAATAATGTAATGCAGTAAATTATACATGTCTATTTTATCTTCTAATTTAAATAAATTTCAATTTATATAACAATATCACAAATCCAGATTAAAGAAGCGATACTAGACAGAATTTTTCTTAATCCATAAATGGTATCTCTGACTTTGGTTAATTAGATAATTGTTATTTATAAAGGGTGAAAACAGGCGTTCCTGGTCTACGACATGATTATTAGCAAGAGGCACAAAGCGCCGAGGGCTAATAACATGCTCAGGATCAGAAACGCTGTTTTTGTAAATTTTATTTTGTTATATGCCTTCATATACTTGTAATAATAGTAAATTAGATAACAAGTTTTATAAACGAGTATTTAAAGTCTATAAAACGAGTCACATGCTATACTTTTTTTACGACCACAAATTAACCAAAAAATAAAATTTTATTAATTATTTAAAAAGTTAAGTTAAGTTACATTAACAGATGGAAGAAGCTAACTTCAATTTGTTCTTAAAAAGTTTGTCAATATCTGATTAAGATATTATTTAGCGCCATGAAAATCAATACGTTGAATAATATTTTAACAACGAGTAGAAAAAATATTTCAAAATATATTCTTATAATCATTAAAGGAATCTCTAAATTTAGATCGCCAAGTCACCTACTATGTATACGACCCTGAATTTAGATATGAATATAATATCGTATTTTTTAAAAACAAGTTATAACAAGTGCACGTAATAACTTTTAACAGATTTCCCTTGTAAAATAAATATATTATGAATTATATGATTAACAATATAGATTGTAGAGCACGGTACGTTATGTTTCAAATATTAATAGACACGTTTTTCATTAAATAGAAATGCATTATTAGTAGCCGAAAGAAGAAAAATATATGAAAATATATTAATATACACTCGAACACTAACTCTATTATTATTTCAGAATTGTACATATTTGGAGAATATTTATTTTATGCGTGGAATTAAGAAAAAAATAATTTTAAATCAGAAACAAAGAAGAATAATATGCATGTTCATAAGTGCATGTGTGTAACTCTCACACATTTTATTAACTTTGTAAAATGGACAGCTGTTCTACCAATTGAATCGTATGGAGTCACAACTAATCACCTGAGAACTGGCTGCAAATTTCGAATTCGGAAGAACAGATTTTGGTTGCTCTTACTTTATATAGTGTATGTTCTTTTAATTGGAGGATGGATAGTGTATTCATACGCCTCGATTCCATCAGCACATTATACATTTATACTGTAAGTATATCGCAAACGACGGATAAATTACTATTATATATATGGGCCATTCGCTGGGAAACAGACATCCCACGCGTCAAATAATTTTTTGATGGGCATGAAAAAATCGGGAAAAGTATCTAGTTTTCAATTATGAGTGGCGAAATTGATAAATTTCATGATTTTGGGATGTTTTGGAACTTCTTTGGCCACAGATTTAAAATAAAAAATTTGAAAGTTGAAAAAAATGCTTAAGTTTGGTTTATTTTACATTTTTTATGGCGGCATCTCGTTTCTTGTCGAAAATCTAAAACATTTATCTACAAAGTTACCCTTCTTTATATATATATATATAAATAAATAAAATAAATAAATATATCATCACGCCTTCTACTCATTACTGGGTGTGGCACTCTGCTGAAGCAGATCTCGGTAAGTGATATATTTTGCGCGTGAAGTGCGGTTACCAGTCGTCAAATCACGGCCCCCAAACATGTTTATATATATATATATATATATATACATGTTTTATGGTAACCGCACTTCACGCGCAAAATATATCACTTACCGAGATCTGCTTCAGCAGAGTGCCACACCCAGTAATGGGTAGAAGGTGTGATGATATATTTATTTATTTTATTTATATATATATATATATATATATATATAATTTATTTCAGGTATATTCAAGTATCCCTCATGTTTTGCTATTTCGGAGAAATATTTTGCTATTTATTTTTCAATAACATATACGCACATCGCCTGGTAAATATTTTTAATCGATTAGCTGTTTTACCGAGTAATATAAATTCTATGAAAAGTATTTATCGAAAACTGTTATTCCTATTACTGATAGAAGAAATTAAACTAGCAAGTAACTGCATTTTGTGGACTGTAGCAAGTATTCAAGGTTTTCCAATTATCAGGTCTCGTTATTTTGGTTTGTACATAATTCTGTTATGAAAATATATACTCTTTAATTCTCCAATTATTTCCAGAATGTTCATTGGGCTTAATAATATTGATATCAACAAAAACAATAGGATTTGCTCAAAGTGTTGTTATATTTACATTTTATTTACTAATTATATCCAAGTTTGAAACTTTAACTGAAACAACACAACAATGTTTAGAACACATAGCTTATTGCTCGAGAAATAATCAAGTAGAAGGGTTAATACTTAATCATCAGAATAATGAAGATCAATCAAAGGTACAAAATAATACGATTATAATTATTTATACTGCTAGATAAAATTATAGGATAGGAATTACATATGCATGTGGATATAGCAAAATTAGTGTGCCAGAACAAAAACGTTTAGCGAAGATAATTACAGGAGCAATCTGTAATGAATCAATGTTCAGTGAATGTTTTAAGAGATCGTGTTAAAAATTAATTTTCTACAAGGCTAAAAGCCATGCATTTGTTTGTTATTTATTAATATTAACTTTATTGTTTAACGTTGCACCGAAATAGTTTTTAATATCCTGGTTTTGCATATTGCAGACCAATACCAAAACAAATATAATTTTTACAATAATATTTATTTACACATACATGTATAACATTACGTTTATCTCATCAAATATTTATTTATAATATTTGTTTACTGATAAATGGAATGAATTTAATAATTTATAATTAAATTTAGTGTCAATATTTCCATTTACTAACAAAGTTCCTAACACATTTAACTGTCAAACAATTTAAAAAATCATATCTAAATTATAGTTCAAATTATGAAATAGTTATATACGATTTAATTAGCATATTACAATATAAGATGGGTAAAATTGTCGAATGAGGTCTTAGGCCGAGTTTTATAATACAATACAATACGTACATGGGCGTCCGCAGGGGGAGGCAAGGGAGGCGCCCCCCCCCTTGGATATTAACTAGAGTGGTGACCAAGACTCTCGAAAATAGGACTTTAGCATGTAAAACTATAATTTTTTAATTTCCTACTTCCTTAAATATTTGAAGCAAAAAAGCTTGAAATAAAAGTTTTAGAGCATAACATTCTGCATCTGAACCAATAAAATTAATTTTGCATACTTTGTAACGACACAAATTTGATTTGAAAATAACGAAAATTGCCTCAAAACTATCGATAGGCATGAAATTGAAACCAAATTAAACATATGGTTGACGTTTTATTTGTCAAAATAAATGAAATAATAAATAAGGAATTTATTCTGACAGTTTTGGCAGATTGAACGACAAACATTTGTTTAATTTTGTGTCAATTTCATAGCTATAGATAGTTTTGAGAAAATTTTAGTCATTTTCAGATCTATTTTGTACCGATACAAAGCATGCAAAATTAATTTCATATTTTATGCCCCAAAAATATTTTTTGAAGCTTTTTTGCTTCAAATATTTAAGGAAGCAGGAAATTAAAAAATTATAGTTTTACATGTTAAAGTTGAAGTCCGATGTTCGAGAGTCGTGGCCATCACACTGTATATGTATATATATATATATATATATACAGCAGGTGGAGAACAGCCTTTACAGCCATATCCTGCATAGGATATGGATATGTATATATAAATTAAATAAAAATTGAATTATAAGTTTAAAGATAATAAATTCAAGCTGAAACTGAATTTCCAGCAGTATTCTTATGGCCAGCTAGCGACATGTTCCCTATCGTAACGATTGAGTAATCTAAGTTTAAGTATACACAGACACAAAATATTAGAAAATAAACACTGTAAAACTGCTAAATCGGAATTTATTGAAGAAATGGTGTCAATTTATGGAAGAGTTATTCGAAAATTGTCCTACCTCTTCAATTCAAACCCAGAGGACAAAGACTAGTAATTTATTTGACAAATTTAAATATTTTTTTATCCATTTGTTATGTGTATTTGTATTTATGTTATGTAAAAAAAAATATTTTAGAAATTTATGTATATCTGAGAGTTTTTTGCGACAAAAAAAATGTCTGTTTGAATTGTATAAGTCCCTATTAGACAAGCCTGTCATCTTCTTGAGGCATATAGATGGTAAAATAATGAATCCAGTACTGTTCATTCTACTTCATTGTGGAACATAGCATAATGTTATGTAATGTGATACTTTTTATACATTATATAAAAGATAAATTAAAAATACATTATTAAATTAAAAATAACGCTGAAATACCGAATTTTTCGTCTTTTTCATTATCATTTCACAATAATTATCTTATGGTATACTACTTTTCTAGTATAGTGCGATAATTTTAACTAGCAGTATATTTTTGTTTATTATTTATAAAATTAATCATTTTTATGTGTAGCTAACAACAATAAATTTAGAAGAACTGCATCGACAAATGAGCGAAATTCAGAAATGTTTGTCAGACACCAATGCATGTCTTGGCTTTCAGATGTTTTATTCATTATGTTATATGCTTGGCAGTGTCACCTATTCAATCTTTCGCAAAGCAACGGCTCATAAATACTCTATAGGAACCTACTTAGACGTACATAATTTTTATATAATGGCATCTGGTTTTTTATATTTAGGTATATTTGTAACCGTTGGACATTTAGTAAAAACAAAGGTACATTACCTAATATATGCGCCATATCAAATAACTTGACAAATACGTTAGTGAATTTGTTTATTGTAAGAAAAATCTATAGAATAGATATTTGTTTGTAATACAATATACACATTGTTCATAATGTTTTTGCTTCACCTTCACTAGAGACGTTTTTTCCGATTGTAATTTAAACAATATTTTTTAGGAAATCCAGAGTTCCTATTTTACTCAAATGCAAACTAAATTTAAATAACTATTAAATAAAAAAAATAAATATATTATCACGCCTTTTACCCATTACTGGATGTGGCACTCTGTCGAAGCAGACCTCGGTATGTTCAATGTTTAGTGACATAACTGTTTTAAAATCTTTATACTTTGCTTTCGTCGTCAGCAAACTCGAATATGCCAATTTAGTGTGGTATCCTTACTATAATTATCAATGTTTTGCTTTAGAGAGGATACATCGTAGATTCTTGAAATATCTGTCTTTCAAAATTGATCAAAATTATCCAGAACGAGGAACTGACCAAAATTTACTTCTTTTGCGTCATGCAATGCCTTCATTATCATCTAGAAGGGAAACGTTCAGTGCTAGGTTTCTTTGGATGTTGTTACATAACCATATTGATGCACCTTATTTACTTTCATGCATAAATTTTCATGTTCCACGTTTGGCATCCAGGTTTACCATGACTTTCCATCCACCAGCTGATCATTCCGACATTATTCGGCGCTCACCCATCCATATGATGTGTCGAAATGCTGATAATCGTTATGAAGACATCTTTATTTAATTTATTTATATTAATTTTTTCTATAATTTATATATAATTTATATTATATTCGTTATTGTTTGTATTTTTTGAATATTTAAATTTAAAATTGTTTTGTATTTTGTCCTGTAATTGGATTTATCTGTTGGGCAATAAATATATATTATTATTATTATTATTTATGCGCGTGAAGTGCGGTTACCAGCCGTCAAATCACGGCCCCAAAGATGTTAGTGGGAGAGCCACAGGGGTGATTTTAAATTAGTGAAAATGTTTTATCGGCTGTGGGAATCGCACCAGGGTTCTTTGGATCCACAGGCCGACTTGATACCACTGAGCCATTACTCCATAAATTATTAATATTTAAATAATAATAATAATATCACTGTCGAAATAATTAAAACAACTGAAATAAATATATTCTCATTAACGAAGACTTAATCTTAATTTTGTAGTAATCAATTGCAATTTTAATAAGTAATAATATAATAATAGGGTGGCTAGCACAGTGGTATGAAGTCGGCCTTTGGATCCTGAGAACCCTGGTTCGATTCCCACAGGCATCTAACTAACATCTTTGGGGGCCGTGATTTGACGACTGGTAACCGCACTTCACGCGCAAAACTATATCACTTACCGAGATCTGCTTCGGCAGAGTGTCACACCCAATAATGGGTAGAAGGCGTGATGATATATATATATATTTTTTTTAATAATAAAATACATCTTTTCTTTTACTTTCACTGCTAAAAAAAATAACTGAAATAACTGAACCTTTAGTTAGAGAAATGTCTCAGTTTCTTCACTTTATATACACATAACTCTTGTATATAAAGATTTCATCAATATCGCACCGATCACCTAGCATCGGAGAAAGGGTCTTTTGCAGCAGATGATAGTTTATTTCCATTTCAGATATGTTTAAAAAATAACGTAATTGCCAAGATAATTGACATGGAATATAATAATTAATTTCAATAATAACTATAAATGTGTGATTATTTGTACTTTTATGAACAGGGAAGGAAGGCTGTAGAAGCATTACAAAATGGAAGAGTATTACATTTATCGTTTTATCAACAAATGCAGGTAAATAAAGCAATTTATTCAGAACGTAACATCTTGACACTCCTGGCATAATTTAATCACAAAGAAAACTAAATAATAAAAGTGCACTTTTCATTTATATCTATAACATATACTACATAACATTATTCCATGTCTCATCAAATCGGGTAGCACGAACTCTTGAAATATTCACTAATCATCTATTTTTATTTATGGGCAGTTGCACCAACAAAACTTTTTTAAACTTTGTTTGAACAAATTAAAGCATATAAACATATAAAATATTTGACAGTAATGTCAATTAATCTATATGATATTCGATTTGCTTTTATTAATTTCAAATAAACTGAAAATTTAATTTATTACTATATTTACATAATATGGGATGGCTAGCACAGTGGTATGAAGTCGGCCTGTGGATCCTGAGGTCCCTGGTTCGATTCCCACAGGCGACAAATTTTCATAATTTGAAAAAGCTATCCCTGTGGCTCCTCCACCACTAACATGTTTGGGGGCCGTGATTTGACGACTGGTAACCGCACTTCACGCGCAAAATATATCACTTACCGAGATCTGCTTTAGCAGAGTGCCACACCCAGTAATGGGTAGAAGGCGTGATGATATATTTATTTTTTATATATCATCACGCCTTTTACTCATTACTGGGTGTGGCACTCTGCCGAAGCAGATCTCGGTAAGTGATATATTTATGCGCGTGAAGTGCGGTTACCAGCCGTCAAATCACGGCCCCCAAAGATGTTAGTGGTGGGGGAGTCACAGGAGTGATTTTTAAATTGGTGAAAATGTTTGTCGGTTGTGGGATCGAACCAGGGTTCTTAGGATCCGAAGGCCGAATTGATACCACTGAGCCACCTACCCCGTTAGTATTATTATTTATTTATGAAACGTAAAAATATTTATTTTTATTCTATTTTTGAATAAAATTCACGATAGTTGGTACAACGTTGTACGATATTTTTATCGTAATGTGTTAATACGAATCTCAATGGGTTGTCCATTTTTTCATCTCGTTTCATAATTTAACACATTACGATACTTATATTATATATAACTATTACGCTGGTGCAACAGGCCATTTGAGAGGAAAATTCATGCATATTCTAAGAGTCTGCGTTACATTTGTTATCTCATTTATATTATAAAAATTATATCACATGACAAGATAAATTAAAGAACATTACAAGAAGTGAAGTTAGTCGGGTACCTAATAGAAAAAATATTAACTAAAGACTGTAGACAATATTTATATTTACATCTTAATTATCACTTAATTTTTTGTCTGACCAAATATACACAGCAGTGCAAAACTCGCATTAAAATACAAACTTAAATTTTCTTAATTTGTATTTATAGCTATAATATCTTTATTAGAGATATAATTTTATTTTTCTGGTTCGCTGAATTTTCTAATAAAATCTTAATTTTTTTTCTTGTAAAGATTGTCTAAAATGTTTAATTTTAAAAATAATTTTCCTCTTTAAATTAGTTAAATTGTCAAGTATTTACTTAAAAAAAAATACTAATTAAATTTATATAAATAACATAATAAAAATAGGGAAAAACATTTAAATAATATCAGATTTAGGAATTCAATAATGGACATAGGCTTAAGTTGAAATAATTTAATGAAGATTAGTTGACGTTTCCGCCAAAGTTATGGTCTTCTTCAGGTCGACAGTAAGTTGTTAAACAACAATCAAAATTAGTTAAAGTTAAAGTTGATGTTTCAGGGCAAACATATAACAAATGAACAAAATTTAATTGAATCTAAATAAAAAGCAAAACACCATTATTCTAAATTGTATGTTTACCCTTAAGAGTCGTTAATGCGACTCTTTTTTTAATTGAATCTAAATGAAAAGCAAAAAAACCATTATTGTAAATTCTATGTTTGCCCTGAAGAGTCGAGAATGAGAACTGAAGATGGCTATAACCTTGACTGAAACGATGTCAACTAATCTTCATTAAATTATTACAACTTAAGGCTATGCCCATTATCGAATTCCTACATTATTTCTGCCTTATTAAAACACTCTACTAATATCAGATTTAATTTAAATAGCACAGTCGGTAAGAACATTTGAGCATTTAAATCCTGGTGGTATCTAAATTTTACTTTCTATAATAAAATTAATAAAGATTTATTGAGTGAATTAAAAATTTCGTATGGGCGGAGTAAACGAGCTTGTATGAAATGAATTATGAATATGGATGTAGTAAAAGTGATTAGTCAGAATACAACTGTTCAGTAGAGATGAATGATTGCTGGATGAACCTTTAAAGGTTCGTAAAGTCCCTTTTGATAGAATATCGTGTAATGTTTATGCGAGATTATTTTTAATGCTAGAATTATATTTTCGATTTTAGGTTCAAACTTTGTTACAACAATGGGCGTCAATGGATCATCCAATTTTATCAGCATTTCATATTATCCACTTGGGTCCGTGGTTAGTGGCACCCGTAAGTTAAATGCTAATATTTTCTTAATATTAATGTAAATATGATGTCGAATTATTATTTTTAAAGGTAATTGCCAATTCCCTTACTTATTTGCTGGTGCTTATGCAATATGACTTCTAAGAAGCGATAAAAATCATTTACGGCTGCTTACAATACAGGAAGTATATTATGGTGATTTCGAAATTTTGACAAATTTTCACATTGGACCTTAATAATGATGAAAGTTTCTATTCGCGATTAACACATTGCTGGACTAAAAGTATTAACGTGAAAATTTCGCGAAATGTTCTCAGTATTTACTGCAATAGGTGTAGGTATCTTGCATTAGCTTCAGTTGGCGGTAAAATAATAAGTTACTAGATTTTGGTTTCACTTTTTGACATCTCGAGGTAAACGCTGCGGTAGCTCGCGGTAAAATTTTTTACAGCATCTTTAGGCTTCGCTGAATAGCGGTAGAAGTTATTTTTGACACATTTTGATATCAGGGAAAATGAATAGTCTATATAAATAATTTTGGGGTCCTATAATACAATGTAGCGCGTTGGGCCCCAAAAAATACTATTTTAATCTCCAAGCGGAACTAAGCGTAACGTGTCCCATGTACTTGAGCCTTGGTGTACGGCGACGACTTACCATATAATGTGGGGCCCCACGCTGAGTTAGGGAAATATCCAGCATTTTACATAGGAAAGTTTTAGCAGTTAAATTATTTTCGTATTAATTTATGTAAATGAAACAAATTACTGCAAAATGGGGCCCACCACTATTGGTATCACACGAAAGGGCATAAAAAGGACATTCGGACAAAGTTAAAAAAAACTGTATATTTACGACTGTCAATTGTTTTAAACATAAAGTATTCCAAATCATACCATGCTTGGTGTCATATGAAAGGGCTTTAGAAGAACTTTCATACGAAATTATAAAAAGTTATATTTAACGATAAACAATTGTTTCAAAAATTTAATAAGTTCAAATTCATCATTGTCGACAAAACTTGTATCTGTCGTCGAATCCTCCTCATTTTTTGATGACAAAATCACATTTGTAACAAATTCTTCCATAAATAAAATAGAAATAAATATATCATCACGCATTTTACCATTACTATGTGTGGCACTTTGCCGTAGCAAATCTAAATAACTGATATATTTTTTCATGTGAAATGCTGCTACCAGCCGCCATATTACAGCCCCCAAAGATGTAAGTGGATGGAGAGCTACAGAGGTAATTTTAATGGGTTGAAAGTTGTTTGTCGGTTTTAGAAACAAAAATAATATTATAAATTTACATCTGTCAACATGTCAATTTAAATTCACAACTCGTATAGTACATTGGGCATACAAAACAAAAATATAATTTACTGCGGATGAAAAAAACAAAAATTATTATTTTAGTGACTTAAATTATTACTGTCCCTTTTTGTGGTATAAAGTAAAACACAGCTGTAACTAACAGCCGCGTTTTACAGTAACCGCCATGTAGTGAAACAAACAAAGCTATTATTAACTAATATTTTTAAGGTCAAGTATAATATTAACCAACAGAAACTGAGTCAAATGCAAAACTTACTGATTGTGATACTCAAATAAAAAATCTACCATTAAGTATAATTTTAATATGGTAGACGCTAATATGTGTATAGATTTGAAATATGTTGTTAATTGAAAATGTTACATAATTTTAAGTATTCTGAAATATATAGAGAATTATTTGAACCTTTATTAGTGTTTCAATTACTCGTAAGGGGTTGTTATATACAAATTATATGTGTGACAAATTATGTTGTTGTTATTATGTACAATATTATAGTCTTTTCTTAGTGTAACATCAACTAGAGGTGTATTCCATTTGCCATTTGGATCTGATCTAACTTACATTTACTGAACCAGATCTCTTATTAACTTCGCTGAATTACTTTGCTGACTTTATTTCCAGTACTAGAATTATAGATTCTAATTTACTTTGAAGTAATTCATCCCAATAAGTGCATTAGTTTGCTTAATCCAGTTAATTTTGTCATGTGTCAAATTTATCTGGGGTGGGATCATGTAAGAGTGAGTAGATGTGACTCACTTGTCAAGTGATCATGTAAAAGTGAATAGTGAAAACGATTTCGTTTTATAGGGATGAAAACGTCAAATATATTCACCTTGTTTAATTTTAGTGAAAACGAAATTCACTGTTTCTATCTTTGTCAATCTCATATCCATACTAGTATAAGTTTATCTTCGTTTAAATTTTTATAAAATATTAAACATCTGAATTATTACACTGACATTGAATGACATATTGCGACATGTATGACAGTTTCAACATAATATATTATATTTATGATTTATTTAATGTGTTTCTAATTAAAAAGGTATTAAATAGATGTTATAAAATTAGTATTCCAGAAAATTTATAAAAAAGAAAGACATATACTTAATTAAGTAAGTAATTTGTTAATTTGCATATAACATATAGATATCATAAAAATAATTTTGAAGATGCAAATGATATTTAAAATATCAAAAATATTTCAACACAAAGTCTAATTACAACAAAGAAAATGGACACAATAATCACAATTGATTATATTAATGCAAAAATTTTCATTACTATGAAAATTTATGCATATTATATAAGTATTCCTTGTATAACGATAAAAACTGTACTAAAATTATTCCTAAAATTCTAAATTAATAAATAAAATAAATATGCGTTAACAATTTAAACACATTTCCCGAAAATTAAATGTCTTTCAAGTAAATGTCACTTTTTAAAACCATATAAACACAAATTTACTAAATAAACGATATCGTTTTTTGAAAAACGCAGTGACTTTACGAAAATAGCCGAAGATGAAAACGTAACGAGTGACTAATTTTATATGATCGCTACAGTAACGAATATCGTTTTCACTTAAGTGAAAACGTAATACCGTTTTCATATTTATATGATCCCACTCCTGAACTGATTTAAGTGAACCAAGTGGCAAATGGAATACAGCTCATGTAGTAAGTGTGATGTTAAATAAATCATTTGTTGTTTGTTATATCCAAACTCTAAGAACATATTTATTTTCCTCCTAGTCCGGTCTGACAAGAACCCATTCAAATTATTTGTTTATTTCTCCTTTGAATAAGGTAGGATTACATTATAACCTTTAAACATTGACGTTTATAAATAATACATGAAAAAAGAGAATCATGGCTATTGCTACAATTTAAAAGAATTTTTAATATATATTTTTAAAGTTGCGGCTAACCCAGACATGCAATAAAAAATGTAAAAACAGTCTCGTATATATCTTTTAATTATTCTGAACATCTTTGCACTCTACAGTTTTTTCCGTAAATTTAATAGAAGAGCAGAAAATTGCATAAAACTAATATCCCATGTTAAATGCCTATGTTCGCCCTCACCAAGCACCACTCAGTATAGAACATATTGTACACTTTAACGTGTTTACTACTATTTTCAAGTAATTCTTGCGAACTAACGCGATACTCAAGCATAGTTTTTTGCCTCATTTCGACAGTTATTTCGTCAAAAGCATGCAAAATTCGTTCCTCCAATTCCGGAATATCTCTTCGAGCTATGGTGTGAACTTTTGACTTGATGAAACCCCAATAAAAAAGTCTGGAAAACAAGGTGGTCAGGGCATTTTTCGAGACCCACGAGCCATCCAAAGATCTGGGAATTTTGCACTTAATCAATTCAAGTGGTAAAGCTTTTTAATATATATTTATTAAAATAAATTCTTGACCGTACATCATATTTAATACAATATAAAAACATACCATAAATTATATCTTTATTGCTGAAATATGAAAGTTAAAGTTGAATAATTTAAAACGTTCGCACTGCCATATTGCAATGACGTAGTTGCATTAAGCCAATCACAGAGCTTTGTCTGAAACGTTTGTCGGTGCTCAAGAAGACGAAGAAGAAATAAGCATTCAGCATTCTACGATTCTACCAATGACGTATAATACTATACGAATTATGTCGTATTCAAGTCAATGCAGTGTTGTGAAGCAGAGAGGAATGGAATAACTTGATGGTCCACCGGATGCGCGGCAAGGAGCGAGTACACTTTGATGTTATGCAAGTTGCTTCTTGCCGCGCACCCGCCTCACCAACCAGTTATTCTATCCCTTTCTGTTTCACAACAAACGCCGATGTTATCCGTCTAGTTATGGTTTGTCTGAGGATTCTACTGACAACGACAAGTTACGTGTTATTTATCTCTGTCTTATCTGTCTCTATTTAAGCTAAGATGCAACTATGTCATATTCGTTTGGTTCGAAAGTTTAAATATTTTTATTATGCTTAATACAAGTTTTTTAAAAAAATAAAAAATTTGGGTATAATTATTTTATTACGTAGATTAATATATAAAAAATTCAAAAAAAATCTTGAAAGGCCCATCGCGTACATTACTAGCCCAGTGTGGCGGTGCTCCATCTATGCTACACAAAACTAATTTTATAAATTTTTATTAGTGAAAAAGTACCTCTTTCAGTTTAAATTATTCAAATTTCGCATACTGTAACCATTACGGATAAAACTTAGTGAAACAATATTCTAATTGATTATCAATTAGAGTATACCCGTACGAGTATAAGTTTCGTGTAAGAAAACTAAGAGAAAAATGATTAAGGATGACAGGAATAAAATAGTAATAGTAGGTGGCACAGGTGTATAGAGCTTGTGGATTTGAGAACCTCGGTTAGATTCCTAAAACTGACATACAATTTTCACCACATTAAAATTCCCCCTGTGGGGCTGATAACCGCACTTCACATGCATAAATATACCATTTACTGATATCTGATACGACAGAGTGCCACATCCAGTAATGGGTAAAAGGCGTGATGATATATTTATTTATTTGAAAGTATTGTGCAAAAAAATTGAAGATGTATGAATCGCCACTCGTCAACATAGCCTATAGAGACAATAGAGTGTGAATGATTGCCAACCGCAGGTAAATACGTATTCTGTTTTTCTGTTTAAGCATAATCTGTTAATTAATAAATTTTTTTTATATGTATTTGTAAAAAAAATGTAACTAAAATTTCATTACAAAAAAAAAAATTTGCAACATAGTTTTTTTTAGTACGTACCTAAGCAAAATAAAAGCTTTTTTATGTGGTTATAACGTCACATTCTTCATTTAAATAAATAAAGTTATTTTAATGAATATTATATTGTATTTTGCAGCTGTGTATGACTCTAAATAGTTAAGTTCGAATTAAAATTTCCCTTGACATGTTTCTTACCAAACAGAATGCAAAACATTTGAAAATTCAACCTATAAGCACAGTTTTATACTGGTAAAATGACGTTACTGGGGTAAAATCTCGTTTATCGTTCGACCAGAACAGAATACGATGCACATTAAGCCCAAGATATTATTGATATTATAATTATTTTAATTTCATACCTACATATATAATAATAATATTCTTCCTATTATATTTTAGATATTGTTTAACATGCTCATGATGGCTACGAAGAAAAAGAGAAAAACCATCGATAAATCTTAACATTAATTGTAGAAATAAATTTAGAGCTCTTGAAAACATTTTAAGTCATTGTGAGGGACATGTTCGGCTCTTCCACCTTTAAAGATTGCTGACCTCTGCCCTAGGGAAATAAAGTGATTCGATGACATTGGCAGGGCCACCTACAAAAAATTGTATTTTCTTAGTATTCAATAGACGTTCTGCATTGCTGTTGTGCGCATGTCTTCGAATTTCTCTATAAAATTATTGATATGACAATAGTTGTAATATTTGTTAATAACATTGAAAAATAAATAGTTTTTCGTTTATACGTACTAGTTATACATACTGTTAACAGTCTCTTTTGTTAAATAACGAATTTTTCCGTCTGTATAAAAAATATCGTATATAACACGTGAGTAAAGTATCATTAGCGATTGCATCCCTCGTGCTACGCCCTCAAGATTCAGTCTTGGCTCTCGACAAATATACAAATAATGTTGACTTTTGCTCCCTTCTTATACAAACTACTATTATTTTTATTTTATGTTGTCAGTTTGACTCTATTAGTTTATTTTATTTGTCTTGGGAAATTATCTTACCAAACAGCACATGATCCCTCTGATTTTCTCTAGATACATTTTTGTTTTCATCTGCTGCTGGCAGGAAAATCACTCAAGTAAACTGGCTTAAGATAAAATCGTTCGTGCTTATTGCAAAAAAGAATAATCATGCAAAATTAATATTTATCTATAAAATCTAAAGGTCCACAAGTACGACTGTCGCAGCCTAGCTTATACTCTAATTATGGTTCAAGGTATTTTCAGTATTTCCTAAACAGGGGATGGATCAACATGTTCTTTTAAATCATTTCAAACCTAACTCTATCGAAGACAGATATTGCAGTATAGCCTTAATAATGCTTGGCAATATTCTCAGCAACAAAACTGACTCATCGTATTTATTGTTCAAACTTCTAATTTATGTACCTAGAGTTGAATCTCGATTTAATATAATGTTTTGCCTACCTTTTCTTAGAACTATCTTACTTACAAAGTCGCCTATATTCGTAATGTATACATTTTACAATAATATGTACTGTTTATTTTGAAAGTGGTGTAAGTCCATTTTTTCTTGTTTCGAGAAAATTAAAGGTTAGCATATTTTTCAATAAAAAATATAGGTTAATTATGTCAAGTCTGGCAATGTTTCTACTGATTTATCAATATGTAATTTAATTATATAAATTTGTTATAGACAAATTTAATTAAAATAATGTATATTTACGGGCTGCAAATGGACTTACACCACTTTCAGAATTAGACAATTGTAAAAATCGTTTAACTTATTATTTTACTTTTGTGCGCAATTTTCTACTATTCGTATTTATTATTATTATTATAGTTGAAGATGGTATTAACCAATACCGAAGTATAAACCAAACTTTAAACTAAACAATTATTTAATCCATTTTTTTCCGTCCTATACTCATGACTTTATATACATTGAAATTCGCAAAATAAAATAATATTGTTATAATATAATCTTGAATTTTCTTTTTAATAAGTATCAACAGTATCTTTGTACCATGGTTTGATTTTTAAAATGTAGCGATTATTTATTAATTCTTTAATTGCTTGGTAATGGCCAAAATTAAATTAAAAATTGTTTCAATTTTTGCAATTTTATTAACCACGTTAAGCCTGTAATCCATTTAATATTTAAATTTTATAAAATAATATTGATTTACCATTTATTCTTACCTATATCACTATATGATGTTAATGTGAAATTATCCATTTAGGAGGAAAATAAAATAAGTAACCTAAAATAGTAACTCTCGACACGTGAAGTAAAACATACGTAAAACAGCAGGCTACTCACCCTGCTACCTGTCTATGGAAATTGGACCTACACCACTCTCATAATTAATGATTACGCAATTTCTTTCACCGGCCAATTTTAAATTGAACAAAGCATGGGCATTTTGTAAGAAATTAAATACTAACTTGTTATAAATAAAAAGTTTACACTAAATTAAACATAAATTACGTTATATCTCCTTTTTTTCAATGGACTGACACCACTTTCAAAATAAACAGTCCATATGTTAATCAATACCGAATGATATTCATAATTTGTTGTGATTGTTTACATTTATATATAAAACACTAAGTTCCACAAAATTTACAACAACTGAATCAACTTGTTATGTCATCATCAGTTGCTGGTCAGCTCAGCTCTTAACCATAGACGCGTTTCGAATAGTTGATGGTCTATGGTTAAAAGCTGAACTAACCAGCAACTGATGATGATTTAACACGTTAATTCAGTTGCTCCCAATAATTGGAGTTGTATAAATTGTGAATTCCACTTCGAGTGAAAGTTTTCTCGTCAGAAAATATTATCTTTAACGTGAAATTATGATCTGTGTCATTTTGCAGTAAAAGCCAATTACAAAACATCGCTCTTTGAAGATGATCAGGTTGCATCAGCCCTTGAATTCGTTGGAAATAATACTGGTGATAATCATTTTCTCTCAAAATCCTCCAAACAGTGGAATGTTGAATACCCAATTTTCGAAATACTCTCCGAGTACTAATAGTAGGATCTCGTCGTATAGCATCCAATACAGCATTAACGACATTTCTTCGATATTTTGGACTCTTCTGCGTCGTAATGTACCAGTATTACGAAGGATGTTGTTGCAGAGAATAACTCTCCATAAACTAATAAGATATCAACTAATTTGATATTCCTATAAATGTATGCCATTCTTTATTGAAATTTCGACTTCACTTCCACTAACACCAATAACGAAAATAATGAGCGACAAAAATAACTTTAAAAAAATAAAATAAATTTTTATGTTATCCAATTTATATTCATTACTTTAACTTATCAGTCCAGTGGCACGAAAAAAGTTTGCTCCATATGTAATTTTTTTTGCAATAATTTTGAAACAGCCTATATATATATATATATATATATATATATATATATATATATATATATATATATATATATATATATCTTGAATAAATTCTTTCGCAACCTTCTAACTTTCGTGTGATAAATAGAGAAGTTTGCAACAGAATGATTTAATAATGTGCACTACAAAAATAAAACCAAGGTTTCAAAAATTAGTAAACGAAAATCATTAAGAATTTTTAAAATAAGAAAAAGGAAAAAACAAAGTTATGGAGCAACTCGTGTTTGTCTTTTGTATTATTTCTATAGCTGTCAAGCAGTTTGCGATTTTGTCGGTAGATGGCACCACGAGTTGCTCCATAGCTCTCATGTCATATTACCGGCGTACTTAGTTTAACATCAGTCAGTTCAGCTAAGACGGTATCACAATTCACATAGCTCTAGTTGGTCTAGTTGGATAGTTGATCGGACCATACTGATGAGTCACTAAAGGACGAAACGCGTCTATGGTTAAAGCTGAACTGACCAGCCGTTTGTTGATGACCTGATAAGTTGATGCAAATGTGCTGTAAAACTTTTGTGGAATTTTGTGACAAGTGATGGAAAATTAGTTTTTTCCTTTTTCTTATTTTTAAGACTCAATTCCACATCGCAATAGACATTTTGTCTTTTGTATTATTAAGAATTTTGTTTTAGTTTCCTAGAAACTTTAATAGTTTGCAGAAATAATTGTACTTCGCTTTCAAGCTTGTAAGAAATTCTTTGAATGTTTGAATACATATACATTTTTTATTTCTAAGTAGCATTCGACGACTCCCCTTAAACGTCTTCGTAACCCATCCTTAATGTCTTTGCAACCCTTCTGCAGATTACGACCCCCGTAAACTAAAATAAACATAATTAAATTGCGTTTATCAATTATTCAAGGACGAAATGTGTGTTAAGTATTTTAATTTTAGTTTTAACAGATTTACATTATTTATTATTTACCATATCGTATTTCACGACATGAAATCTACTGCAGTTAATTATTTATGATTAATGTAGGTACGTTCAATATGTAATAACTTTCATTGCTCGTATTTTTATGCACTTATGTAGTGGCGTACACAAGATTTTGCCACTACAAAAAATAACTTAAAACAATTGTAAATTGCTACACAAAAACAATAAATGTTCACTCAAATAATAAACACAGCATAGAATGAATGAATGCCATAAAGAATAAAACAATAATGTTAGTTAAAGCTTGTTTGCTAAAAATGAATTTAATGACTTGAAGTGAGATATGAGGTTGCTTGTTTGTTTAAGTGATAATAATGCGAGCTTTTTAATAAGTAGGTTTCCATCAATTAGATTACTTTTTTCTTTGTCATAATTATTATTTTATCTACGACTACTAGAATAACGACTTCTGTACCTAAACCATTTTATTTTCAAAAATATGGAGAATATGAGTCAAAATTTATTGAAACATAAAATAATAGTAGATTATACAATCTGTCAAAATATTTTCTTTATTTATTATGTCATTTATTTTGACAGATAAAAGGACAAACATTTGTTTAATTTAGTTTTAGTGACTGTCGATAGTTTTGAGGCTATTTTTGTCATTTTCAAATCTAATTTGTGCCGTTACGAAGCATGCAAAGTTAATTTTGTTTATTGGCCTAAAATTTTATTCGAAGCTTTTTTGCTTAAAATAATTAGGGAAGCAGGAAATTACAAAATTGTGATTTTACATGTTACATCCCTATGTTCGAGAGTTGCGTTCACCAGCCTGTATATATATAAATATACATATATATATTGCCAAAAATTTTGTAATGTGAGGATATTGAACTTTGTAGTCGTTAAATTCAGAAAAAACTACTAACTCGAATAAGCAAATAAAAATGTATGAATAACATTTTTTGTACGTTGGAATGAAAATTTATTAAACAAAACAAACTAAAACTAAAATAATAAATTGTAACAAATGCACAAAATACTGGCCATTATTAACTAGACATCATCGACAACGTTTAACAATACTGCCAGTTTCTATTCGCAATGTATTTCGATTAATACTATTGAATGTATTCACCACTGCTTTACGTAATTCTTGTATATTATTATAAATGTTATTACTTCATTTCACTGTATTTTTGTCAGTGTCCCATAAATAAAAATCAAGCGGCGTTAAGTCTGATGATCTTGCAGGCCATGAAACGGGTGTATTAGTTGATGATTCTATTGTTAAAAGGATGATTTAAATATATAACATTTCTAACATTATGTGCTGCACCGCCATCTTGTTGGTACCATATTCTAATATTTTGTATCAAATGTAAATCATCAAGTAAATCTTCCAGCGATTTTTGAAGCATTTCTAAATATGTTATTAAAGTTTTTTACCCTGTTTAACAACTTGTATATTGTATTATATTTTAGTTTAAGACAAAACAATTTCACCAATTTAAAATTACCCACCACTAACATCTTTGGAGGCCGTGATTTTACGGCTGGTAATCGCACTTCAGGCGCATAAATATATCACTACCAAGATCTGCTTCGGCAGAGTACCAAACTCAGTAATGGATAAAAGACGTGATGATATATTTATTTATATTTTATAAGATAAATAGGAAAGTTTAATTAATTATTTGGAAAGTAAGGTTAATATTAAATTGACAGATGCAAGAAACTAACTTCAAACCGTATTTAATATGCCAGTTATTAACATCACGCCGTGACTAAAAAGTTCTAAGCCACAGTTTGTCAATAAACTATGTGATTTAGATGTTATTTAGCACCATAAAAGAAAATACGTTAATCGACATTTAAAAAAAAGTAAAGGTAAAAAAATATTTCAAAATAAATTATCTAATTATCATTACGAGAATCTCTGAATTTAGATTGCTAAATCACATGCTATTCATTCGACCCTGAATTTATACAATATAACATATGAATATTACATGGTATTATATGATAAGCAGTTATAACAACTGCATGCAAGAACATTTAGCAGATTTTTCTTTTAAAATAAGTATATTATGAATTGTATGCATCAAATATTAATAATCATAGGTATTTTTCTTTAAATAGAAATACATTAGTAGCAGCTGAAAGAAGAAAAATAAATATTGTTATATGAAACTATATTAATATACACTCGCATATTGATTCTACAGTTATTTCAAAATTATACGTGCATTCAGATGGAGAACAATTATTTTATGAGTGGAGTTAAGACAAAGGATTAAGTTATTTTAAGCCAGAAACAAAGAAGAATAATATGCATGTTCATAAGTGCATGTGTGTAACTCTCACACATTTTATTAACTTTGCAAAATGGACAGCAGTTTTACCAATTGAGTCGTATGGAGTTACAACTAATCACCTGAGAACTGGGTGCACATTTCGAGTTCGGAAGAACCGATTTTGGTTGCTCTTTTTTTATATAGTGTGTGTAATTTCACTTGCAGGATGGGTGGGATATTCATACACCTCGATTCCAACAGCTAATTATACATTAATGCTGTAAGTTTATCGCAAAACGATGTATATATCACTTAGCATAAAAATATATATTTGTACATTTCGGTGATTTTTTGTGCATATTGAAACTAATCTATAGATCTTTAGACAATGATTGAATGAGTTATGGTGAAAATCTCAGATATTCAAGAGAGTGAGAATAAATTGAAAATAATTTGACAGATCTTTCAAAAACTTATTGCCAGACAATAGGCACGAAAGCCCGTAGAGTTTGAGTGGCTATTGCTAAATGGCAACAAGTTTGAGAAAGATACTGGAGAATTATTTTCTAATTTATCCAACTCTCTAGTCATATTTAATTAGATTATTTTTTGACTTAGCTGATGAGATCGATTCATCCAAGTTGGATGTACTGGATCCATATCGATTGATTACTTATTAATATATTCTTGGAAGTTGTTTCCAAAATTTGTTTGTGTATTTCTGTATCTGAAATACAACTAAATCGTTTTTTTTCACACATTTTACTTGACGCGTTGACAGTTTGAAATAATTATTTGACAACTACCTATCACTTGTCACAAACAAAAAAGCATCTACAGAGATTATTCCCCAGAATAATCACAAGAGCTTTATTCTCAGTATAATAATAGGCGAATTCCATTTGCCATTTGGATCAGATCTCGCTTACACTTACTGAACCAAATCATTTATTTATTTCACAAGGTTACTTCGCTTACTTTATTTCTAGTACTAGATTTACTCATTCAGATTTAACTTAAAGTAATACATCCCAATAAGTGCATCAATGTGCTTAGTTCAGTAATTTAGTCATTTATTTAATGAACCAAGTGGCAAATGGATTACACCTATGGACAAGATTGGTTAAAACGCAGATACGTGACATACAATGAAGCATTTCATTGGTATTTAGAAACGTCAAAAAATAATCATTATATATTATACATTAATTGCTAGCATAATTTATCCCGCGTTTTGAAAGAAATCAAAAATGAATTTTTTTATATAATCCAATTTAAATAATTATGTGTGAAAAAATGAATAACTTGATTTTATTGAATAGAATTCCATGTTATCCATTTTTCTACCACTTAATTATTCTTATGGGATGGCTAGCTCAGTGGTATGAAGTCGACCTGTGGATCCTGAGGTCCCTGGTTCGATTCCCACAGGCGACAAATTTTCATAATTTGAAAAAGCTATCCCTGTAGCTCCTCCACCACTAACATGTTTGGGGGCCGTGATTTGACGACTGGTAATCGCACTTCACGCGCAATATATATCACTTACCGAGATCTGCTTCAGCAGAGTGCCACACCCAGTAATGGGTAGAAGGCGTGATGATATATTTATTTATTTTTATTTTTTAATTATTCTTTCAGCTTATTTAAATAAAATAAATTTAATTCATCAGTTTTTGTTTTGTAACTTTGAAAGCATATATTTCAGGTATATTCAAATATCCCTCATGGTTTGCTATTTCGGAGAAGTATTTTGCTACTTATTTTTTAATAACATATACGCACATCGCTTGGCAAATATTTTTAATCGTTTAGCTGTTTTGCCAAGCAATATAAATTCCATGAAAAGTATTTATCAAAAACTGTTTTTTCTATTACTGATAGAAGAACTTAAACTAGCAAGTAACTGCATTTTGTGGACTATAGCAAGTATTCAAGGTTTTCCAATTTTCAGATCTATATATTTTGGTTTGTACATAATTATTCCGTTATGAAAATATATACTCTCTAAATCTAAAATTCTTTGCAGAATGTTCGTTTGGCTTCATAATATTGGTATCAACAAAATCAATAGGAGTGGCTCAAATTGTTGTTGTATTTATATTTTATTTACTAATTATATCCAAGTTTGAAACTTTAGCTGAAACAACACAACAATGCTTGGAACACATAGCTTATGTCTCTGGAAATAATAAAGTAAAAGAGTTAATACTTAACAATCAAAATAATGAAGATCAAGCAAAGGTACAGAATAATACAATCATAATTGGTAATGGCTCAGTGGTATCCGAGTCGGCCTGTGGATCCTAAGAACCCTGGTTCGATCCCCACAGCCGACAAAACATTTTCACCAATTTAAAATTACCCCTGTGGCTCCTCCACCGCTAACATCTTTGGGGGCCGTGATTTGACGACTGGTAACCGCATTTCACGCGCTTAAATATATCACTTACCGAGATCTGCTTCGGCAGATTGCCACACCCAGTAATGGGTAAAAGGCGTGATGATATATTTATTTATTGTATTTATAATTACTTACACTGCTAGATAAAATAAAAGTCTTACAATTATTTGATGATTATTAATATTATTTTTATTATTTATAAACAATGCACTGAAATTGTTTTTAATTTCCTGGCTTTGCAGATAGCAGACCAATATCAAAACAAATTCAATTTTAAAAATTATATTTATTTATACATATACAGCGACTCTCGATCATAGGATTTTAACATCTAAAGTAATAATTTTGTAATTTCCTGCTTCTCTAATTGTTTTATGCAAAAAAGATTCAAATAAAGCATAAAATTCTGCATCTAAGTCAGTAAATAAAATTAATTTTGCCTACTTTGAAACGGCACAAATTAAATCTGAAAATGACGAAAATTGCCTTAAAACTATCGACAGCTATGGAATTGAAACGAAATTAAACAAATGTTTGACGTTTTATCTGTCAAAATAAATGAAATTTTGAATAAAGAAATTATTGGGACAGTTTTGACATATAATACGTGAAATATTTGATTAATTTCGTTTCAATTCCATGGCTATTGATAGCTTTGAAGCAATTTTCGTCATTTTCAAATGCAAAATTAATTTTAATTTCTGAATGAAATTAGAAATTTTGTGCCCTAAAACTTTTATTTGAAGTTCTTTTGTTTAAAATAATTAGGGAAGCAGGAAATTACGAAATTATGATTTTACATGTTAAAATCCTATGTTCGAGAGTCGCGGTCACCAGCCTGTATAACATCACGCTATATCCCATCAAATATGTATTTATAATATTTTTTTACTGAAAATTGGGATAAACTTAACACCTTGTAACTAATTTAGGCCAATATTTCAATTTACTGACAAAGTTCCTTATACATTTATTTGCAATAAAAAAATATCACATCGCTCGCGTGGTCTACAATTTAATGCAAGTACCCGGCATACGTTGCATTGCAACTCAAACAAAAGAAAGTGTTTGTGTTTAATTTTGTTTATTGAAGTGCTTTTGGATACACAATATTTTTACTTTCTTATACGTAGTATAAGGAAGTATTGGAATCGCGAAAAAAATCGTTGACGAGATTTTCGCGGAAATACATGTTTTGAGGTCCACTGAATCTGTTTTGATCATTTTCTCAATGATGTCTGTGTGTGTGGAGATGGATGGATGAATGGATGGATATGTGTCCGGTCGTGCAATATCTCATGAACGAGATAAGATTTGTTAACGAAACTTGGTAATTATAAGTTTCATGAAAATACGAAGAGCTGAGTTGATTTTGAATGAAATTGAAAAACCGGAAGAGGAAGTTTACTGGACACACAAAACAATAAATTCCATTTATTTCAAAAATGGAAACAATTACGAAAAAAAGTTTCAAATAAAAGATGTTAGCAAAAATATTTGGAACATAAAATGTTATTTGCAATTTTCCTGTATATGCGTCTAATTTTGAGAAAAACTAATTTATATATTTAATAATATATTTCAATAATCATAGTAGCAATAGAAACAAGAAACAAAAACATGTTTAATATTTATATGTCAAATAATAATTGTCAAATGCAAGGAGCAAGTCATAAGTTTTCAATTCAGCGTTTTTAATATGAAATATGCTGTGTATAAGAAAGTCGTGTGGTGACCACACCAGATTTTTTATTTTTCTCTTTGGGATGTACACGAATAAATCAGACGGTTTTCCAACGCGTGAGCATGCCACATACAGCTGTCCATGTGAGGAGCATGGATTTTCCAAATTTAGTCCTCACACTTGTAGCGATTGTCCCTGTGCTTTGTTGATGGCCATTGAAAATGCGAGTTGGAAACTGCAAACATTTGAATTCGAATGGCATAGGACTGAATCTTTATTATACTTATATATTAAGATTGGTTCTCGTCTATGCCTATACCAAATTTGAATTGAATCTTGTGCTGTACAGGATAGCTAGCGGCCAATTTGTTTCAAGATGTCGGACTGATGCTTTATTATACCTATATGTTAAGATTGGTTCTCGTCTATGCATAAACCAAATTTGAATTTAAAAGGTGCAGTACTTTTCAGGATAGCTAGCGGCCATTTTGTTTCAAGATAGCGGACTGGACTTGTGCTAGATCAGAAACCTTCGCGGGAGTGCGCACAACAACTTACCAAAGTTGCATCGCAATCGGATGAATGATATAGGAACGCATACGGCACAAACAAACAAACATTCATCTCTATATATATAGATAAATTTGTATGTCCTATTTTTTTATTCGTTAGACGAAAAAAATTATTAGAAGATTTAAATACCGACAACAAAACAAATAATTTGAAAAAAATTATATTTGTACTCTGGTCTTTATAAAATTAAACTGGAGAACTAAACATTTTCTTCTATGGCGCTACAGCCCAAATCGAGCTTTGGCCTTCCTCTTTTTGGGATGTTCTCTTCCAGTCCTCAACTTCTAATAGTTCCATGGCATCTGTTTTTTCTGCATCTTCGCAACATAATCTCGATTTTCCAACTGGTCCTCTCTCTTCTGGTTTTTCATTACACAAAGCCAAGTTATCCAATCAATTGAGGAGTTATTTATTTTTTACTTTTGTACTCCTAATTTTCTCATTAAAATTTACAGCTTCATCAAACTATCTCCATTTTGAGATTTTACAAATTAGAGAAATATAAGAGCTACGAAGTCTGTAAATTAGCCAACAATTTCTTAATTGTTAAAACTACTTTAATGAATGAAACAAGGATATTTCAGACCAGTGATTCTCAAAATACAAGGTGCAAATCTCTTATAATATATATATATATATATATATATATATATATTTATGTGCAGAAGGAAATTTCATTCTAATTTCAATGCAACATTATATTTTGTTCAGAAAAATGCACATACAATTGTCATTAATTTAATTCAAATCGCATAAGAATCAGGGTGCTATGAAAGAAACAAATGAACAAATCATAATATTTTTGTTCGTTTGATTAATTAATAAATGTCAATACGATTATTTCGGTCCTGTTCACTCTATCCCATTTTGAAACACAGCGTGATATTAAGTAATGTGATATTGTTAATCTATTAAACAAAAAGTAATCGAAAAATATATTACTAAATTAAAAACAATCCTAAGATTCGCATTTTCTGTCTTTTTAATCATTTCGTCAAAGTAATTTTCTTATAGTGCACGAATTTTTTTTTTTTAGTACAGTTCTATAATTTTACTAGCAGTGTATTTTTGTTTACATTATAAAACTAACCATTTGTATGTTTAGAAAACATCGATGGATTTAGAAGAACTGCATAAACAAATGAGCGAAATTCAGAAATGTATGTCAGATACCAATGCATGCCTTGGCTTTCAAATGTTTTATTCATTATGTTACATGCTGATCAATGTCACCTATGCGATATTTCGGGCAGTAACGGCTCATAAATACTCTATAGGATTCTACTTAAAAGTACATAATTTTTACATAATGTCATATGGCTTTTTATATTTATGTATATTTGTAATCATTGGACATTTAATTAAAACAAAGGTAGGTAATATATACGCCATGTCAAATGACTTGGCAAATACGTTAGTGAATTTGTTTGTGATTCTATACATAACTTGATCATAATGTTTCTGCATCGGCTACGTTACTATTATACAAAAACTGGAATATCATAACAACAAAAAATAGGAGAATACTGAGTGTTGTAATTGGCCGCAAGAGGCGCTTTCCAACCATAATTTTCAACAATATTTTATAGCAAAAATTGGTAGGTCTAATTTTAGTCAAACACAAACTTAATTTAAATAATTATTAATATTTCAAAAAATAATATCCCTGTTAAAATAATTTTTAAAAAAACTAAAAAAAAAAATTATTTATAAAGACTGAATAATGTATCAACAGTAATTTAAATAAATAATAATAAAATATATTTTCTTTTCTGTTACTGCTAAAAAATTAACTGGAATAACTGATTCCATTAGATAAAAATGTCTCACTTTTTTCACTTAATATACAAATAACTGTTGTAGAGGGTAAGGTGAAAAGTTCTCGGCCTCACACAGAGATGACGTTCCAAGCATAAAAAAATTGTGTTTCATGCCTGGGTGCATGTGTCATTAGTTTGTATGACAAGTTTCAACTTGTTCTCTCAAGCAGTTTATTTACAAGAATTTTTGAAGTAGACGTCTTGCGTGTTTTTCGTTAAAATGGATAAACTTAAATGTCATGAGGTCATAAAATTCTTCGTTTTGGATGGATTAACCCCTAAGGAAATTCGACCGAAGTTGACAAAAGTTTACGGGGACTTTCCTACTTCCATGTCAACCGTTAAAAAGTAGGCAGCTGAATTTAAACTTGATCGCACGTCCCTCGAAGATGACCCACGTGAAGGACGGCTAAAAACTGCCACCACACCGGAAATCATCGAAAAAGTGCATGATATTGTAACGCGACGGGGATCTGTACATCGCGAGTGCGTATCGAATCTTTAGAAGTCGATTCTACCTCAGAATCTTATCGCACAAAACCTGGAAGCAAACCAGCAGAATATCTACAGTCAACTCAAAACCACTTTGTTACACCATCCCCCCGTTAAAACATAATTATATCTCTAATGTGATATAATTATTTAAAACCTGAAACAGACAGAAAATACCACAAAACACATAAAGCGAAAATACATAAACAAAACGAATACAGGAATACAAAAAAACGAATACAGTAATACAAAAACGAATACAGTAATACAAAAAAAACGAATGTTAAAAAGATTACAAAGAGTAAAACGTAATCGATACATAATTCGAAACTAAATCATAACTAACATGCACATAATTACAAAAAGTCATTGTGTCGCGGGAAGGTTCAGCAGGTATAACTTTGGGCGGTTGGTCGTGTTGTCATGTCCACAGGGGATCGTAAAAAAGGACACTGACACTGCACTGAAGTTACACTTGCTGTCGCACTTTCACTTCACGGACACCATACGGTTAACAATGTACATTCACTTAGGGCGGGGGGCGGTGGAGGTTCTTCGGCAAGAAGCGGATGCTGGCTGGCAACTTTGAAGCGATGACGCTTCCATCTACATCGTTGGCTGGTCGGCCTGTCGGTCCAGGTTTGTCGATGTCCTTTCTTGGAACTCGAAAACTGTCGTCGGTCTTTCCGTCGCAATGGCACTTTGCTATCTCTCCAGATGTTTTCAACCATTCTAGGTACACGCCGAAACTGACCCTTTTTGCCTTCTATTGTGTTGCGTTTCACAGAAGGTTCAACTGCATGTACCTCTCTAAAAACATCTGGACATAGCTTCGCCTTTGTATCAGAAAGCGTACTTTTTCTATCCTCTTCCTTAACCGGTTCTTCTTCTTCAGCAACCTCTTCGGAGTTCATCTGTACCCTGGTGCCTTCTTCGCTGTCGATGACTACGTCTCCCACTTCTACGTTCACAACCGAATCAGCTATTACATTTTCTGTGGGACGCGGGATGTCCACAACCACCCGGTTCTCGGCCCGCAGCAACAATTCAATTTCAGCAACGTTAATTGTTGCTACGGGTAGCACTTGAACCTCAGTTTGGACAACGGATCCGTAGTTCGGTTTCACGTACAACGAGCTACGATCCGTATGCTGCCCATACACAAACGGCTGGTTCAACGGTGCTTGCTGATCTAGCGGCGGCGCGGCGGCTGGACATACGACGCCATCCACGTCTCTGGTAACGCTGTCTTCAGTTGGACGTCGGGACGAAATCGACACGGTGCACCTCCCAGTGGATACTGCTTGAGCTGTGACGCTCCTGGGATTGAGTTGTCGCACTCGTAACCGTACTGCGGGTACATGGTTACCAGCGGGTGCGGCGGAACTCCAAGGTGCTGCCTCCATGGATAAAACGATGGTACTTGCGTACACAAATACATTTCGTTGCACTCTTTAAATTCCCGGTTAAGTTAGCGAACGAATTGAATTTACTTTCGTACGGCAGACATTATTCGAATTACAAATAAATTCGACGTAAAACAAAAATTCAAAATAATATGCCGCGAAAGTAAAATGTTCAAATAACATAACTTACACACTCACGATGCACAATAAACGTAAATTCGCTGATAGCCAGTTAACAACTGATTCACTCATTCAAAAATTAAACGCGTATGGTAATCACTTCCAGCGGTTACGTATTTACCGCGATTCTGCGTAAATTACACAGAACTTTTTCTGGCTATTCTACCGGACTGCGCCACTTGTAACACGACGGGGATCTGTACATCGCGGGTGCGTATCGAATCTTTAGAAGTCGATTCTTAAAACGTAATTAAACCGGAAGCGCGAAGTGATAATTATTTGGTTAATAATAATACGCACACAATAACAATACACAGATAACTTTATTAGCAACAAACTTAATAGAGTAATTAGTAATAAAACAGAATATAAGCTAAAGCGTAAAATACTAAATATCCGCTCGAAAAGCGGGAGCGGATGCGTTCTGGTCACATCTTGACCAGACGAGGAGGCGAACGTGACATCACTGCCAATGCCGCTCAAAAACAGACGCTATGTTTTTGAGCGGGGTGAAGGGTGGTATTTTCGGAGGTGCAACGATGGCTGACGACTGCAGATAACCACACATATTCGTTGTCACGATAAGATTCTTCCTCAGAATCTTATCGCACAAAACCGGGAAGTAAACCAGCAGAATATCTACAGTCAACTCAAAACCACTTTGTTACAATATCGTTTTGGACGATAGGCGAGTGAAGGTGAGTGAGATAGCTGAGGCAGTGAGGATATTGGAAGAAAGGGTGCGAAACATCCTGCACAAAGAATTAGAGATGCGAAAGCTCTGCGCAAGATGAGTGCCGCATTTGCTGAATGCCGATTAAAAGCAAATGTACAAACGATCTTCGCAGCAATGTTTGGACCGATTCAATAGGGATCCGACCGATTTTGTGCGGCGATTTGTCACCGTGGGTAAGACATGGGTCCACCACTACACTCCAGAAACGAAACAACAGTCAAAGCAGTGGGTGTAAGCCGGTGATTCAGCGCCAAAGAAAGCGAAGTCGATCGCATCTGCCAGAAAGGTCATGGCCAGCGTGTTTTGGGTTGCGAAAGAGATCCTGTTAATTGATTACCTTGAAAAAAGCAGAACAATTATAGGCTAATATTACTCCAACCTTCTTGACCAGCTGGATGCTAAAATTCGCGAGAAGAGGCCTGGCTTGCAGAAGAAAAAAAAATCATCTTTAACCAGAACAACGCACCTGCACACAAGGGTGCGTTGGCGATGAGAAAACTGCAGGATTTGGGGTACGATTTGCTCGGCCATCCCCCATATTCTTCTGATTTGGTACCCACAGACTTCTATCTGTTGCCAAACTTAAAGAAATTTATTTCTGGGAAGTTGAGAGGGCCGTAGATGAATATTTTCACAGCCTTCCAGACTCTCACTTCCGGGAAGGAATATTGATGTTGGAGAAACGCTGGACCAAGTGTGTTGAAGTCAAGGGAGAGTATGTAGGAAAATAAAATCATTTTTTTAACTGAAAATCGCAGTCTTTCATTGTCAGACCGAGAACTTTTCACCTTACCCTCGTATATGAAGACTTTGTCTATGTCGTACCGATCACCTAAATTATCGGAAAAAGCGCCTCCTGCAGCAGGCGGCAGTTTTTGTCATTTCTGTCATATTTACAAAAATAACGTAATTGCTAAAATATTTGACATAGAATATAACAGTTAATTTCAGTAATCATTATAGAAGTTAGATTATTTGTACTTTTATGAACAGGGAAGGAAGGCTATAGAAGCATTGCAAAATTCAAGAGTATTACATTTACCATTTTATCAACAAATGCAGGTAAATAAAGTTATATGTTCCGGATATAGCATCTTGATAATCTTGACATAAAATAATCACAAGTCAAACTAAATAATAAACAATGCATGTTTCATTTATAACTAGATAAATTTAGTTTAACTAAATAAATGCAAATTAAATGTTTGATATCAATATCAATAACACTATATCACATCTAATTTGCATTGGATTTATTTATTTAGCTTAAAATATAACTTTTGACGATACAACAGGTCATAAAACAAAAATTTTAAACTTAGTTTAAATAAATAGGAGCATATCGAACATTTGACAGCAATGTCAATTATTCTATATGACATGTAATTTTAATTTATTTTTATTAATTTAAACCAAATTGAAAATTTAATGTACGTTAGCGCAATTGGCCATTGGAGAGAAAAATTTATAGATATTTTAAGCGTCAAATTTTGTTACCTCATATATTATAAAAAATATATAAAAAGATAAATTAAATGAACATTACAATAAGAGAAGTAAATCGGGTACATAAAAGAAAAACTGTTAACTGATGACTGAAGACAATAATATTGACACTTACCATTTACTTATCACCCAGTTATTTTTCAAATTAAATTAGTCTGACCAAATGTGCAGAGCATTTTTATTTATAGCTGTAATATTTTTAATAGAGATTTTATTTTTCTCATATTCTTATGCTCAGTGTTACACAGAACAGACTAAATTTACTTCCTTAATAAATTTATTTTAATTAACAAATTAGAACATATTTGATTTTATAACATTACTGTCAATAGTTCGACTGTCATTTGAATGAATAAATTTTATTTACTTACCGGGCAATAATTTTCCAATATAGTTATTTAAGTACCAAGGATGAAAACAGACGTTTCTGGCCCGTAACATGATTATTCGCACGAGGCGCTAAGCGCCGAGGGATAATAACATACTCAGGAACAGAAACGCTAATTTCATCCGTGGTACATACATTATTCTATGCACAACAAAAAAAACATTTAATTTTATATTCAATGATTATGGGGCTAGTAGAATGTTAAAAAAAGCAAATTTTCAAGAATTTTTTTTGCAGCTTCTTTATTTGATATGACGATACAAATTTTTCTATAATGTGACTCCATCAAGAGTACACAATTTTTTATTTTTTTTATTTTTATCCAATTTATAGATAGCGCCAAAGTTGAGACCTTTAAAAATCCTTGTCCCATGGCGAACAGTTAATCTCAGGATTGGCAAGTCAGAAACAAAATTTTCAAAAAGTATTTTAATAATTCACCACCGTTAATGAAAAATCGGTAAAAAACAAAAAATGGCGGACTTTTAAAGCAAAGTGTGTAAAATCGACCCTTTTTTTCATCCTTTTTTCTTTCTTGCGCCAAAATTTATTTTTTTAATTTTTTGGCTAAATTGTGGTGAATTATTGTGTATAATAGTTTAATAAACAAAACGCGCCAAGATTTATTAAACTCGGTTCAGTAGATCCGGATATTAACTGTCCGCCATTTGTAGTATTAATTTTGGATTTTAGGTTCAAACTTTGTTACAACAATGGGCGTCAATGGATCATCCAATTTTATCAGCATTTCATATGATCCACTTAGGTCCGTGGTTAGTGGCACCCGTAAGTTAAATATCGATATTTTCTGAATATTGATATTAAATATGATATTGAATTATTATTTTTTAAGGTAATTGCCAATTCTATTACCTATTTACTGGTATTTATGCAATATGACTTCTAACAAACGATAAAAGTCATTTGAGATTACTTGCAATACAGGAAGTATATTACAGTGATTTTAAAATTTTGATAAATCTTCACACTGGACCATAATAAATATAAGTTACTAATCTTTTGGAAAATATACTTTTCATGATTAAAACACGAGTGGATTAAAATTATTGACGTACAAATTCGGCGAAATGTTGGCAGTATTTACTGCAATAAACGACGATCCTTCTATTACCAACTAATATTTTTAATATCAACTATATGATTAATAACAAAAACTGAGTCAAGTACAAAATTTACTGATTCCGTAATTCTCAAACACAATAAATTCTATAGTACATTTAACAACTGAATGAATTGAACATATATGAGTCTTTCAGTAACTTGTAAGTGGTTGACATGTACAAAAAATATGTGTGATTATTCTTTATATGATGTTGTTATTATGTGTAATATTATAGTTTTTCTGGGTGTTCAGAAAAATTTTTTAGGAAAGTATAAGTTGCTGTCGTCCTTGTTTTGAATATACCAACAGAGAAGGCCATCAACAGAATTTTGACACTATAGTGGCAACACTGTCAATTAGAGTTTATATGATTATTGTACGAGGGCAGAATGATAAGTACCCGTGTTTGACAATAAATGGCGCCAATAATATAAAACTACATTATTATTGTTGAATTTCATCTTTCAAACAACTACTGCCAAAGTTTGAGATCAATACATTGTTTTGTTAAAATTTGACTGTCATTCAAAGTAAACAACTTTTGCTTTTTTTCTACTATGGAAAAAAATCAGTTTCGATCTGTGATTAGATTTATGTTTTTGGATGGGAAAACGTGTGCGGAAATCAAAGAAAAGTTACACGCTGTCTACGGGGATCCTGCTCTTTCTATGACAACCATTAGATATTGGTGTAATGAATTTAATCGTGGCCGCACAAGCGTTTGTAATAAAAAACGTCAAGGTCTGCAAATTGAGGTGACTACCGAAGAAAAGATTGGAAAAATCCATGATATTGTTTAAAATGATCGTAAAATAAAAGTGCGTGAGATAGCTGAAATGATAAGGAGTGCACAATATCTTACACGAAAATTTGTATCAGAAAAAGCTATGCACAAGATGGGTGCCGCGTTTGCTCACAGTCGACCAAAAACGCATTCGATGGAACATTTCAAAAGAGCGTTTAGCGATGTTTAAGCGCAATACAAAGAATATTTTACGTCGTTTCGTAACCGTTGAAGAAACATGGATCCATTACTTTACTCCTGAGACGAAAGAACAGTCAAAGCAATGAACTTCTTTTGGCGGACATGTACCAAAGAAAGCAAAACAGCTGGAAAGGTTACGGCGACTGTTTTTTTGAGATGCAAAAATAATTATCCTTATCGACTATCTCCAAAAAGGAAAAACTATAATAGAAGCCTACTACGTATCATTATTGAACCAAATAGATGCTGCAATAAAAGAAAGACGACCGCAAATGGCAAAGAAAAAATGCTCTTCCACCAGGACAATTCAGCAGCACACAAATCAACAATTGCAATGGCAAAATTGCATGAATTGCGCTGATAATTGGTGAAACATCCATCGTATTCTCCAGATTTAAATCTCTTTGCCTATAAATTGTTTCCAAACTAGAAGGTATGGTTCGAAGGTAAAAGATTTGCATAGAGCTGTAAATGACTATTTTGAGGAGTTTGACAAATCATATTATTTGGAAGGGATAAAAAAAATGGAAATATGTTTAATTAAGTATTTCGAACTAAAAGGATATTACCTTAAAAAATATACAATAATTTGTTCAAACAAATAGTGTTTTGTTCTCAAACACGGGTACTTATCACTCTGCCCTCGTAAGAAGTACAACAACAAAAAATTGTTCAGAATGACAGGAATAAAATGATAATCAAAAGTATTGCTAGAACAAATTTTTAGATGTAACATGACGTCACTGACTCGCCAGCACAGCCCAAGTGTGAGTAATTGACAACCGCAAGTAAACACGTATTCTGTTCTCCTGTTTAAGCACAATCTGTTATTATATAAATGTTGTTCTTGGTTGTATGTGTTTTGGCAAAAATAAATATTGGAACAAAATCTTCATTACAAAGACAAATATTTACCCTAGTAATAATAATAATAAAAGAACCCAAAGCTGCAAGAAAAAACAATCTTTTTAATAATAAGCCAATGAAAAAAATACTCACCTGTTGTATGGTTATAAAATAGAATTTTTCATTTAAATAAATAAAGTTATTTTAATTAGTATTACGTGATTTTAAAATTCTTACGAAAAATTGATATGATTCAAGGAAATTCAAATTTGCTATTATATGTTTTAACAATTGTTTTTCAAAATTATTTCGGCACTATTTAAAATAAAGTAAAACCTCGTCAATATCGATGTAGATGATATTCAAGGGGTGCAATAGGCATGCTGGTGGGCGACAAGGAAAGTTAAACATGACAGTAATAAATCTGAAAAAAGAAGGGCTCATTAATTTTATTTAGATACTTTATTAAATTTTAATTCTTATTTACATTGTATATCAAACATAAAATTGTTATTATATATTTGCTATCTAAATATTAAATTATATTTCCCAACCAACACAAGTTGAATCAATTACTGTCTCTTAGATATCAGGCCGTGTTTATTACTCTAATTAAAATCAAATTCAAAGGAGATTCAAATATTTAAATGAAGTATCTTCCGATTATTTTTTAACAGGCATATCACTACTCTCTATGTCAATAGAACAATTAAAGAAATCAGCAAGAGATCTAACATTATAATATTAAATATTTGTTTTGAGATAGAGAGCAGACAGCAGAAAGTTATATATACGAGGGTCGTTCAATAAGTCCTTAGAAAATCCAAGAGATGGTGCTCTTAGTATCGAAAATGAATTTTTTCCAGTAAGCAGCACTCCTAACTAGTCAACTGTTAGAGTTTTAGCTTTAGCCATCACGTAGTTTCATTGTTGTTGTCAATTGTCGTAAAAAACTTTTGATAGTTTATAATAATGGATAAAAGGGAGTTTCGAGCGGTGATTAAACATTTGTATTTAAAAGGCTTAACGCCGAAAGAAATTAAAGCTGAGTTGGATGAAGTTCATGGCACATCTGCTCCTGTGTTTGCAACTGTTTACAATTGGGTGAATGAGTTTAAACGTGGCCGTACATCCACAAAAGATGAACATCGTTCCGGACGTCCTGTAGAAGTGTCTACCCCCGAAATGATTGACCAAATCCACCATATGGTTTTAAGTGACCGACGAATCAAAGTGCGCGAAATAGTTGAGGCTACAGGCATATCACAAGGCACAGTCGCTTTAATTTTGCACGAAAAATTAGGTGTGAAAAAAATCTCGGCAAGATGGGTGCCGCGTTTGCTCACAGTGGAGAATAAACGCAATCGTGTGGTGGACTCTGAGGCTGTTTTGGCGCTTTTCCGTCGTAATCCTGAAGATTTTCTGCCTCGATATATAACTGTGGATGAGACTTGGATACATTACTAAACTCCAGAGACAAAAGAACAGTCATTTTTTGAAGGCGAACGGGCTCCGAAGAAGGCGAAGACGGCGAAATCGGCTGGCAAGATTATGGCAACAGTCTTTTGGGATGCACGCGGAATCATCTTCATCGACTATTTGTAAAAACGATAACAGGAGCGTATTATGCGTCGTTATTGGACCGGCTGAGCGAAGAAATAAAAGAAAAACGTCGTCATTTGAAACGCAAAAAGGTCCTTTTTCATCAAGACAATGCACGTGTGCACACCTGCGCAGTTGCGATGGCCAAAATTACGGAATTAAAGTTCCAACTATTGCAACATCCACCGTATTCACCAGATTTGGCCCCCAGTCACTTTTTCTTATTTCCAAACTTAAAGAATTGGCTTGGCGGACGAAGGTTTACGACCAATGAGGAGGTCATCGCCCAAACGGAGGCATATTTTGAGGAGCATCCGAAATCCTACTTTTTGGACGGCTTAAAAAATTTGGGAAAACGATTAGAGAAGTGTATAGAGTTAAAAGGAGATTATGTAGAAAAATAACAAAAAATCTACCCAAAAAAAGTGTTTTTTCTACTTTTTTCTAAGGACTTATTGAACGACCCTCGTAATATATATATATATATATATATATATATATAACCATGGGACTGTGTTTATAGTTAGACCTCCATCTAAGGAATGGCACTAATAGTCTTTATGAGAAGACATTCATTTTAGATAATTACAATATCGGTGTTTTAGTGCCTTCATTGATGTATGGTAGTGAATGTTGGGTGTGGATGAAGAAACATGAATGTCGTATAACTGCTGTGGAAATGAGGTATTTGCGGGGTGTGTGTTATACTAGAGGAGATCGTGTCCGGAATACATTGGTGTATGATGAGTGTGAAATTGAGAAGAATGTAGTTAAAAAAGTTGGTATAAGTCAGTTGAGATGGTTTGGGCATTTAGAACGTATGTCGAATGAGAGATTGGTGAAATTGAGGGTGAACGATTGCGTGGGCGACCTATGAACAAATGGATGAATATGATTGAAGGATTGTTGCGTGAACGAAAGTTTCCGAGTACGAGAAACAAACGTGCTTGTATGAAAGGAATTATGAATGTGGATGAAGCTAAAGTGGTGTGTCAAGATAGGAACGTTTGGCGAAGATTAATTGCGGAATGAATCTGATGATTTAAGAAGTGAGGGAATTTTGATTTTAGTTTTGTTGTTTAGTAATTTCATTAGAGTGTTTATCTGCAATTGTGTGAAATTTACTTTCAAAAACAAGCGCAAGGACGGCACTCCCTTCGTTTCTGATCTTTTTTATTCGTTTTCTGATCTTACATTGAGTGTTTAACTGCAATTGTGTGGAATTTACTTTCAAAAACAAGCGTAGAGCGACACTCCCTTCCTTTCTTATTTTTTAATTTCTTTTAAATTCTTACGTAGAGTGTTTAACTGCAATAGTGTGGAATTCACTTCCAAAAACAAGCGCAGGGCGACACTCCCTTCCTTTCTTCTCTTTTTGTTTCATTTTCAGTTATTGCATTGTGTTATCTTTTCTTTCATATACAATTGCAGGCTATCATTTTTATCTTTTCTAATCTTTGTAGATTCGACGTTAGATTCGTTATTAGATTCGTTGTTAGGAGTAAGCGTGAATAATTTAAAATGTTTTATGCATGTGTTATGTACGTACGTTGAAGAAAGAAGATAAATGATAAGTCAATAGGAGTGATTGGATGGATGTGATTGAGGGTGAAAGAATAATTTCGAGTGTGATTGATAATGTTTGACGGAGGCTGATTATTTGATTATGTTACGAGTGAATGTTTTATGAGTGATTTTAGGGTTCGAGCTACCCCATTTGATGGGATATAGCGTGAAGATATGTACGTATGTATATATGTACAATATCGGCAATCATTGGTTACTAGATTGTTCATGTGGTTGTCATTTGGGTATATTTCAAAATTTTTAATCTGTCAAATATCCAATTAATTTTTATTTGTGAAATAATTTCATATAAATAATGTCGTCAACTAGTATCAATTATTGTGTAAAAAACTGCACTGCTACTGGTAAGTAAGTGATCATATAATAAATAATATTTAGATGAGGAAGTCATAATATATTTTCAAGTTCACAAGAGTTGGATAAAACTGCGATTGAAACAGTTCAAATTATAAATAAATTGTATACAGGAGAATATTTTAATAAATATTTATATTGTAATAATGAATTTTTAATTTATGTAGTTATAATATAAAATAATAATAAAAATTACAAGCTGCCTAAATATGCATATCGGGTTGCCTATATACATAACTTTAATTAGGCTTCCACTACTCAGATGGCACAAAATGCAGTCCCAGTGTGTAACGTGGCAGTTTCCTATCTATGGTAGCATATTAGATCTGTTGTTGAATCTTTCAATACATATTTTTTTAAATTTCTAAGTAGCACCAGGAGACTCCCATTCGTAACACATCTTCAATGTGTTTGCGAGCCTCCTGCAGATTGAAAGCCATTTTTGAAAATCAATGGCGTAAACTAGAATAAACGTAATTAAATTGCGTTTATCAATTATTCAAGGACGAAATAGGTGTTAGATATTTTAATTATAATTTTACAGATTTACATTATTTTTTACCTTATCGTATTTCGTGATATGAAATCTGCTGCATTCAAATATTTATTATTAATTTACTGATATGACGTCACTCCTATATGGATTAATATGATCCATATTAATGTAGGTACGTTTAATATGTAATAACTTCCATTGTGAATGTTTTTATGAATTTATGCAGTGGCAGCAGTGGCGCACACAAGTTTTTGTCACTACAGAAAAAAAACCTTAGATTTATTGTTTTCAAATATTATTTTGTCTACGACTACTTGAATTACAACTTACTACACAAAGTACCATGCCCAGTAATAGGTAAAAGGCGTGATGACATATTTATTTTTATTTTATTCACATACGTATTTCAGTTAGGTGATATAATATAATCTTATTACCTACCTAATTTTTAAAATTTAATAGAATTATAAAATTACCTCAATAGAAAAAATAATATAAAAACACGTTTCATAAGGCCTGTTATCGCACTCGTCTTTTCTAAAACTTGAATACTTGCGTTAAGGTAGTACTAGTGTGCCGGTGGCGCCATCGGTTCTCGAGTGGCGAAACTGACGCTCAAAAAAATATAAAAATTGAATAAAATAAGTGTTTTATACCTATTATGATTTGAATATCATGAATTGTTAACAGGTTGTTGGTCTAGTGAATTTTCAAATACCGTACCACCGTGTGGTGTTGCCATTATAAATTGGGATTATTAATTTTTCGTTAAAAACAAGGCTTTGCATAGCTATATATCCATTACTAAACGATAAAAAACTTTCTCCTTCAGTTACAATATACATGGAGAGTTTCAGAACATCATACTAGTTTTTCGAATGAAACTGCAAAATTTTAGAGGTACACAAACCAAATATGTGCGATTCTGAGTGATGACCGCCATAAGCCCCGTGTATAAGAACTCAACTTTACAAGCGAATATATTTGTCCACAGACGATGAATGAGTTTCATATTTTAACAGGATGCGTATGACTGTCCAATGTATACGTGCGCCAAATTTCATTCAGATATGCAAAAAAAAATTCACTCTAGTGCTACCTTAAAAGATTGCCTTATGAAACTTGTTCTTTAATATGAACTATTCTAATTATCATTAGGAGAATCTCAAAATATACTCGTAGGTCAATAAATCATCCGGCATATATTCGACTCTAAATTTATATATCAATATTACATCGTATTATTTGGGAACCAGATGATACACATGCATGGGGTGCCGAAAAGCTCACCGAATACAATTCACCGAAAAACAATTCACCGAAGTAACAATTCATCAAACTAACAATTCACCGAAATACAATTAATCGAAAAACATATTCATCGAAATGATAATTAAATTTTAGTATTTTTAATGTTCCTTAGAACTGGAAGAAAAATGCAGGCATTTAGAAAAGGACACTTACCGTAAATTTCGAATCGTTTGAATATTATCCATTACGTTAAATATCGTTAATTATTGCAGGTTTAATGTAATTATTGAATCGGCTAAAATTTGTTTAAGGTGGGACAGTTTCTAATGACATTACTGCACTCGCGCATGTATAGTATACTCCATTTCCTGTATGAAAACGATGACGTCATATGTGGACGATGTTATCATAGATACGATGAAATATAGCTATCTTTTTTAATAATATTATTCGTATCTATGCGAATGACACAACGTATGTCTTAATAAGTTAAGACACACGTTTCATGTTTTTTCACGTTCTATCACATTTATTATTTTAATGAAAACGTATGACAGTTCTTACTAATACGAAAATTTACATTTACTTTGTTCACATTTGTTTATAAGATAAAAATAGAGACCTATGATCAAGATTTTGTTATTTTCTCGCCTGTCATTTCTAAGTTTGTGACATTTTTGATACATAAATACAGACTGAGAAATAAGAAATGGCTAGAAAAATTTTGGGTAATCAAATGCATAAATGCGTTTGTCATCTTCATGATTATTTTGCGCTGGAGTTAGAGAATCGAGAATATTTAATTAATTTAACTGTAGTACAAGAAGTAATGTGCATTGTATTTTGTATTTTCAAATATTTTTATTTATATATAATAATAATACATATACAAATGTATGTATTCCTCTGAGTTTTATTTTACAAAATTACATATTATAATAAGGTAGGTAAACTTTTTGTGCGTTAAGATAAATTTATATTTGATTTTTATTTAATATATGCAGAATTTGGTTTCATTATAAACAAATTAAATTTTATAAAATAATAAATATTTTAATTTGATATTTAAATTTTAGGTTATGTTTTAAAAATGTCAATCCAATACCAATATAAACGTTTTAAGTACAAAATCTTGAATCACATTGATACCGAATGTGACGTCATCGTTTTCATACAGGGAATGGAGTATACTTATAATAGCATCGCTATTTATTCAAATAGAGCAGTACGTGAGCGGCTAAGACGGCGCACCGATGCATAAAAAGTACAGAGACTGTGCTATGAGGACAGAGCATCTAGTTCCAAATTACACCAAGAATAACATACATAAGTATTCACGAGGGATAGCAAATAATTTATGTTATTAATGTAAAACATATAGTTTTATAAAAATAAAATGAGACATAACAAAGGAATCAATTTTCTATTTTTAAATACGTCTGCATTTTGCTGCCATTTATAAGCCTGGATAAAGTATAAAGGAAAATTAATTAGCATTTCGGTGAATCATATTTCGGTGAACTGTCTTTCGGCGGATTGTATTTCGGTGAATTGCTTTGTCGGTGAATTGTTTTTCGGTGAATTGTATTCGGTGCATTGCATTCAGTGAATTGTTTTCGGTGAACTTTCCTAGACCCACATGCATGTAATAACTTTTAATAGATTTTTGTTGTAAAATAAATGTATTATAAATTATATGATTAACAATAAAGATTGCAAAGCACGATACGTTGTCATGCATCAAATATTAATAGTCGTATTTTTCATTAATTAGAAATGTATTAGTAGCAGCCGAAAAAAAAAAACAAATTTTGTTATATGAAAATATATAAATATACTCCCACATATTGATTCTATAGTTACTTCAAAATTATACGATGGAGAACAATTATTTTATGACTGGATTTGAGAAAAAAATAATGAGCAATTTTAAGCCAGAAACAAAGAAGAATAATGTGGTTGTTCATAAGTGCATGTGTGTAACTCTCACATATATCATTAACTTCGTAAAATGGACAGCAGTTCTACCAATTGAATCGCATGGAGTTACAACTAATCACCTGAGAACTGGATGCAAATTTCGAGTTCGGAAGAACCGATTTTGGTTGCTCTTTTTTTATATAGTGTACACACTTTTATTTGGAGGATGGATAGTGTATTCATATGTCTCCATTCCACCAGATAATTATACATTTATGTTGTAAGTTTATTGCAAACGATGGATAAATCACTTAGCACAAAAATTTATATTTGAACAATTCGGTGTTTTCTAAGCATTTAGAGAAAAAAATCTGGCGTGGTCACTACACGACTTTCTTATACGCAGCAAATTTAATATTTAGAATATATGAATGTTATACGAGTATAATATTATTAAACATGTAATTTATTTTTTCAGTAATTCAGCGTTTATCTATTTGAAACATATTAAATATGAAATTTGTTTCCATATAATTTTTTTGTAATGTTTACTACTTTATGTCTAACTTTACTGATGAGGCATATACGGAATGTCCGTCTTTCGATCCTAACCATTGAAACTTGAGATACGAAGTCGATTAAAGTTGCCAAATTAGATGAGCATTTTAATGATGTATTTGTTTTTCCGAAAAATGACATAGATAACTAGATAAAGCGAAAATAAAAATTTTAGTCGATTTAAAAGTACGTACTATTTGATCAATGAAGTTGATATAGCATCAAACACGCTGTATTGAACACTTATGACTTGTTCCTTGCTTTTAACAATTTGTTTGTTTTTTGTTTTTATTGCTACTATGATTATAAAATTTTTGCTAGCATCTTTTATTTGAATCACACACACACACGCACACACACACACCCCCACACACACACACATACACACACACACACACACACACACACACACACACAAAACACACAAGCATCATTGAGATAATGATCAAAACGGATTCAGTGGACCTCGCGTCAACGATGTTTTTCACGATTCCAATACTTCCTTATGCTGTGTATAAGAAAGTAAAAATTTGAGATTATTATACATTAATTGCTACCATAATTTATCCCACGTTCCGAAAGAATATATATATATATATATATATATATATATATATATATATATATATATATATATATATATATATATATATATATATATATATATAAATAAATAAATAAATATATCATCACGCCTTCTACCCATTACTGGGTGTGGCACTCTGCTGAAGCAGATCTCGGTAAGTGATATATTTTGCGCGTGAAGTGCGGTTACCAGTCGTCAAATCACGGCCCCCAAACATGTTAGTGGTGGAGGAGCCACAGGGATAGCTTTTTCAAATTATGAAAATTTGTCGCCTGTGGGAATCGAACCAGGGACCTCAGGATCCACAGGCCGACTTCATACCACTGAGCTAGCCATCCCATATATATATATATATATATATATATATATATATATATATATATATATATATATATATATATATATACATATATATAAATTTAATTATTTAATTCAATTTAAGTAGTTTTTGTTTTGTAACTTTAAAAGTATTTTTTTTTCAGGTATGTTCAGATATTCATCACGATTTGCTATTTCGGAGAAATGTTTTGCTACTTATTTTTTAATAACATATACGCATATCGCTTGGCAAATATTTTTAATCGTTTAGCAGTTTTGCCAAGCAATATAAATTCCATGAAAAGTATTTATCGAAAACTGTTTTTTCTATTACTGATAGAAGAACTGAAACTAACAAGTCACTGCATTTTGTGGGTTGTAGCAGGTATTCAAGGTTTTCCAATTATCAGGCCTAAATATTTTGGTTTGTACATCATTATTCTTTTATGAAAATATATACTCTTTAAATCTAAAATTATTTCCAGATTGTTCATTGGGCTTGATAATATTGGTATCAACAAAAACAATAGGATTTGCTCAAAGTGTTGTCGTATTTACATTTTATTTACTAATTATATCCAAGTTTGACACTTTAGCTGAAACAACACTACAATGCTTAGAACACATGGCTTATTTCTCGAGAAATAATCAAGTAAAAGGATTAATACTTTACAATCAAAATAATGAAGATCACGCAAGGGTACAAAATAATACGTGTATAATTACTTACTCTGCTAGATAAAATTATCGTAACACTGACGATATGAATTATGAATGTGGATGAAGCAAAGGTAGTATACCCGGATAAAAATGTTTGGCGAAGATTATTGCAGGATTAATCTATAATGAATCATTGTTCAGTTAATGTTTTATGGGATCGTGCACAACATTGGATATTCTACAAGGATGAATGCCTTGCAATTATTTGTTATTTATTTATATTAACTTTATTGTTTATTAACATGCACTGAAATTGTTCAATATCCTTGTTTTTAATATTGCAGGACCAATTCCAAAAGAAATACAATTTTTACAATTATATTTATAACATTACGCTATACCCCACCAAATATGTATTTTTCCCGAAACCGGAGAGAAAGTGTATATTTTTCTGACCAATTTTAGTATGGAAAGTAAATTTTGACCAAAACAGTCAAGTAAAATACGTATCCAAAGTTACAACAAAAATAATAGTCTGGTAAAATACATATCAGTCTGGTGTAGTAGTTTACAATACTAGCATGGTAAAACTGTTTTACTGCCAAAAGGAGAATTGACTGGCGAAGCTTAAGGCAGGAAATGTAGTTACATTGCGTATATTGTTTATTTTGTTTGTTTCTCATTGTAAAAAAAATATAATTAAATTCTGTCAGTTATAAATGTCAAAAATTGTCTGAAATGATATCTCGTAAGCATTACTGTGGCAACTCGCTTGTCTACTAACTTGTAAAATTGACAGCAGTGGTGGAAGCATGGCCTTCGAGGGGTCATCTATATTTTGTAGATGTATACAGGGAGTTCCATTTAAGTGTGCCACCATTACTATCTCGAGAACTATAAGAGCTACGAGATTGGTTAAATTAGAAAAGGACCACCATTTTACAAGACTATTGCAATGAGTAAAAAAAATTTTTTTTTATCAGTGGTCCTAAATATACAGGACACCACTTTTTATTTTAAATGGGAACATATTTTTTTTAGGTTATTCGATAGGTTTTTTTTTCTGAATTCAACGATATAAACATATCATATTCTAGTATAACAAAATAACTGAGAAAAATGCATATTAAATTTATATGTATTTTATTTATATCTGACTGAAACAAGAGTGTTTTGGATAGAGAATAATTGAAAAATAAACAAATCAAACAGTGGTGTAACAACTACAATAATATTAAAATTAATAACATTTAACAACGAACAATGAAACAGTGTTATACAGAACAATAATAATAATAATAATAATAATAAATTTATTTGCAAAAAGATTTCTTATACAAATGGGTGGAGTTGTAGATTCAGTATTTCATAATATAATACAGAGTTATTTTCAGTAATGTTCACATATTTAGAGCGAATGCTCTGAGTTGTAAAGCTAACATAATATAATTATAGACATTGTATATTTTATTGATGTCTTCATACAGAACAATATATTCAATTATTTTCTATCCAAAGCAATCTTGTTTCAGCCAGTTATAAATAAAATACATATAAATTTAACATCCATTTTTCTGTTATTTTGTTATATTAAGATATATGTTTATATCATTGAATTTAGATAAAAATACCCTATAAAAATATATGTTCCTATTTAAAATAAGAAAGTTGTGTCCCGTATATTGAGAACCACTGGGCGAAAAAATAGTCTTGTAAAATGGTGGTTCTTTGCTAATTTAACCAACTTCGTAGCTCTTATAGTTCTCGAGATAGCAATGGTGGCACACTTAAATAGAACGCTCCATATATTTTATTATATACAGCGTGTTCATTTTAAGTGACATACAATTGCTATATCGAGGAATATAAGAGTCGATAAAATTAGCCAACAATTTCTATTTTATAAGACTACTTTAATGAAACAAGGAATTTTTAGACTAGTGGTTCTCAAAATACGAGGTGCACCTTTTTATTTTTTTTTTGTGCGGAAGGGTATTTTATTTTGACTTCAACGAATACAAACTTCAATATCTTCACATTATGAAATTTTTGAGAAAAATGCATATTAAATTGTCATTAATTTAATTCAAATCCCATAGGCATCTGCGTGCTATGAAAGAAACAAATGAACAAATCATAATATTTTAGTTTTTTTTATTAATTATTAAAGGACAATAAAATTATTTCATCACGAATTTCAATAAATAAATTTTGATATTCATAACACGCTGATTCCAATACGAGATGCATTTTACTAAATAAAATATTCTGGCGCACAAAAAAAAAATTTCAATATAGATTCCTTTTTAAAATTAGAAAATTGCACACTACATATTGAGAACCACTGATCTAAAAATTCTTGAGTTGTTCATTAAAGTTATATAATATAAATTATAAAATAGATGGTTCTTGCTAATTTTACCGACTCTGATGATCACTCTGTATAAATAAAAAAAAAATTTTAAATAATTTAAAATTGTGTGAGGTTGCACTGGAAATGCTTAGGGGCGCACACGCGCCCACGGGCGTTTGTTTGCCGACCCCTGCTATAGAAAGTAAAATAATAAATCCGGTCCTATTTGTTCTATCCCGCTGTAGAATATATCGCGATATTATGTAATGTGATATAGTTAATCTATACACCCCGGCAAAATTAGGAGAATACAAAAAAGTCATATTTTTGCAAATTTTTATAATGATTTACTAGGAAAATTAAGGAAATACATAATAATTCATATTTTTGCGATGTTCTATAATAATTTATTTGACTACAACTATACTGAAAACGTTATAAAGATCGACTGACGTCATAAAAAAATATAACTAGATGAATGACATAGGGTGTTGCTACGTTTACATGTGCCCATTTTTAAATTTTATTGCGCGTTGCTTCTTGGAGATGACAAGATTTAATTTTTCTTAGACTTCGCATATATTTTAGAGACTTTTAGTGCGTCCAGTATTCTCTAATAAATTGTAAATTAATAATAAAAATTAATGACATATAAACTAATTTACCTCTCGTACAGCACTTAGGGTTAAAAGCGGTCCATTATTTATATATTCTTATTGTTATAGCATTTAAAAACTAATGTAGGTGAAAGTTAAAGACCTTAAATAGATTTTTTGATGTTTAAAACAATTGTTCATAAATCTGACAGATCAATGACAACTCGATATAGACAGAAATTATGTGTCAGGTTTGCAAAATATAAAATAATTATTAAAAATTCAATACATGAATCGATAGTAAATATAGCTATTATTTAATATTCTTATGTAAGATTTGTGTTTCAATGCCTTGTTTTTTAAATTGACATTTAACATTGCACCAGTTTCTTATGATTTTATTAGGTTTTATCAGGATGGATGACGTCAGCCGATGTTTATAACGTTTTCAGTATGCACATAGAATAAATTTATTGAACGAAAAAAAAGTTGAAATAATTAAATTAAATTTCTGTCTAATCCTGTGTTGCAAGGAAAAAATAAAGAACTCTTTAGTTAAAGAATTGTTTATCTAGCAACAATATCAATAGCGATTTTCCTAAATTTATTTAACCGTTAGTTGCTAATGAACCGATAACCCCTGATTTAGGACTAATTCAGTGCGGGCTCCTAAACATATTCCACCACAAAACATAATTGAGCCTCCTACATTTGAAACCGTGAAGACAATGTTACACGGCGAATATCGCTCCCCTTGTTACCTCCACACTCTTCTTCTGCCGCCAAATGCATTCACGTAAAATCGGCTTTTGTCCGTAAACAAAATTTTACCTCCTGTGCCCTAAATTTCAAAATCGGTGTTCACGTGCAAACTCCAGTCTCACTACCCGATGGTTTAGGCCCTTTTGCAGGAACTTTGACAGCTGTACGTTACATTACAAATATCCTGAAAGAACATGTAGTATCATTTTCCCCATTATTAGGAGAAGATTATGTTTTTTTTTTTTTTTTATTGTGTATATTTAAGGGTTCTTCAACATCTAGGTTATTTGAACCCTGGTACATTATTTACATAGTTATTTAAGTTTGTATTTATACATTATTTGATATTATACATTTACTATATATTATGCTTTGTAATTGTTTGCTGTTGGTGTTTGTAAGTGAATTGTGTTGTGTTGTTAAATGTCGTTGTATAAGTTAGTGTCTTTGAGAAATAGTATGATGTTTTCTTCGGCTTGTTTGTTGTTGGCAAGTGCGCTGCTCAGGTCTGTGGAGATGTTGTGTTGGTTTCGTTTCTGTACGTAGTTTGGGCAGGTTTCTATTATGTGTTTGATGGTCATGATTGTGTTGCAGTTTTCACATGTTGGGGGGTCTGTCTTTGATAGCAGATGGCTATGGGAGAGTTTGGTGTGGCCTATGCGCATCCTTGTGATGTTTCTTTGATCCTTTTTTGTTCCCTGTGTTACCCAAGTGTTGGTGTCTATTTTCACTGCTCTTAATTTATTGTTCGTTGTGTGTGTCCATTTGTTGAGCCAGTATTTCCATGTTTGTGTTTTTATATGGGTTTTAAGTTCAGGATTTGTTATGGGTGCATTGGTGGTGCTATCATTTTGTCGAGCTTCTTTCGCTGCGGTGTCTGCTTTTTCGTTTCCTGGGATATTTACATGGGAGGGGATCCATAGGAACATAATGGTGTTGTTTTGGGATGATAGTTGTTGTAGCTGTTGGCGGATGGCTTTTGCTGTTGGGTGTTTGGGGAGGGGGTGTTGTATGCAGGACATGGAATTTTGTGAATCTGTGCATATGGTATATAGGGTTTGGGGGTGATGTTCTATAATGAATTTCAATGCTTGATTGATGGCGTAAAGCTCGGCGGAGAGAATGAGATTATGTTTTTATTTGAAGTTAGTATTGCTACTGGCCAGAATTTCCCACGATATGAATCCCACCGAACACATATAGGACATATTTAGACGATGGGTGCTGGCCAGATATCCATCAGTACAAACACGGTAGACCTAGCTACTGTACTAGTGAAGGATGGAATAATCTGCATCAAGCAACCATTGATAATGTAATTTCAAGCATGAGCAGATGTGTGCAAGCTGTGATTAGGTCTCGTAGGGGTAACACATTACTGATAATACTATTTAAAATAATAAAACATAAATTTAATTTAATTATTTTTTACAATCAATTTAGTCTATGTGTAGTTGTAGACAAATAAATAATTATAAAACTTTGCATAAATATGACCCCTAATTTTGCCAGTGTGTGTATTAAACAAAAAGTAATCGAAAAATATATTACTAAATTAAAAACAACTTTAATATTCGCAATTTCTATCTTAATTAATTCCTTCTTCAAAAAACATTTTTTATAGCGCAGGTTTTTTTTTCTAGTACAGTTCGATAATTTTCACTAGCAGTGTATTTTTATTTATTATTTTTAGAATTAACTATTTGTATGTGTAGAAAACAACAATGGATTTAGAAGAACTGCAAAAACAAATGAGCGAAATTCAGAAATGTTTGTCAGATACCAATGCATGCCTTGGCTTTCAGATGTTTTATTCGTTATGTTACATGCTTTGCAGTGTCACCTATACGATATTTCGCAAAGCAACGGCTCATAAATACTCTATAGGAATCTACGTAGAAGTACATAATTTTTTTATAATGGCATATGGCTTTTTATATTTATCTATATTTGTAACCATTGGACATTTAATAAAAACCAAGGTAGGTAATATACACGATGAGTTTTTTAAAGCAACCAATCAGTTTCGCTGGTTAACTAATAACTTTAGAGAAAAACTAAATACATAGGCTTATACAGCAAGGAGTGGGACAAAATTTAATGGTTTGCAAAATAAAATTATTAGGGGGATATAGCGGCGGGTGCAGAATTAATGTTATATTTTCTTAAATGGAAAGGGGTACTTTTTTATTGGAATGGATAGCCCGAAATATTTTCTTTTCAATGATGTAACATGTTCCTATATCTAAAATTAAAATTAAGGCTAAAAAACCGTAATATGTTTACTATGGAAAATAAATCATACAAATTATATTATTTATACACGAAAATTTGATTAATTTTTATTACAGAGTATGTTCAAAAACATTTCCTTGATTATGAAGACACATCAGTTCTCTACTCGTTAATTCAATTGAATTAAAAGATCTGATTACATCATAATTTAGTTCACAAATAGCTAGATATGCGTATCTTATTTTTACATTCATCTTCAGTAGTTAGAGGAACGGAAAGACTTAATTTTTTAGATATCCCCAAAGGAAAAAGTCCAGTGGCATTAAGTCAGGTGATCCAGCTGGCCAATGAATGGGACCATTATTGCCTATCCATCTGTCATCAAAAATATTGCACAACTTGCGCATTATGCGCTGGAGCTCCATCTTCTTGAAAATACGTGTCTATGTATTCTGGTATTGGAAAATTTTCCATGTATTCTGTTAAGTTTCAATGAAATTTAAATAAACCTCTCTAGTAAGATTTTCTCTATAAAACACTGGACCAGTAATATCATGATCTTTAATCCCGCACCATACGTTAAACGACCAGGATATTTGAAAATTTCGTTCTTGATGCTACTACAAGTTTTCATCACACAAGTAATGCTCGTTGTTCCTATTAAATAATCCATTTTTTTGTAAATTAGCTTTCGTCTGTCCAAATAATTTTGCTAGTAAATGTAGGATCTTCTTGTAATTTAATCAATAATCATTCATAAAATTGAATTCTTTTAAACTTATCACCTTCATAAAGACATTCTATTTATACGGATGGAGTTTACGTTCTTTTAAAATTTTGCAAACAGATCTCTGACTGATCTGGCACTGAGCTACTGCCTCCCTTGTTGAAGCATTGGGATTATCAGTAAAAAATACCATTATTGCTATTTCATACCTTCATCATCAGCCACTCTACGAGGACGGTGTCTTGCAGGCTTATGAAATGAACCAATAGATTCTGCATTTCCAAAAATTGTTCTTGACATCTGGCGAGTTGGGCGTATCTTCTGGGGATAAAGTTCCGAAAATCTTCGTTTAGATATATTCCTTTGTAAAACTATTTGAAAGCTGCAATTCAATTAGTTGTCAAAATTAATAGACGATAAAATAAAACGAAATAAGACGAAATGTAACGAACTTCTTGTAAAAATATATATTTATTAAAACATAAAAATAAAATGCATAAAAATATAAATGGTAAAATATACAGAAGTTATAAACTAATATTTAAATTAAGCAAATTATCCGGCAATGGAAACAACAACAACGTATAAATAAACTATTATTAATGTTACTAAGTTATATTGCAAGGCCTACATCTTGCACAGACGACTAGAGCCAAACTTGTCTCGACGAAAGCCAAACTACCACTAACTAAATATTGTTGTTTCCTTGTGATGTTCTGACAGAGGGTAAGGGGGTGGTATCGTTCCGTTGGTCGAGATAGCTGTTCCCACGTATGTGTTGACATAATAAACCCATAGTTTAAAGGCTAATTCTATCCGACCAAAGCATAGCTAATAATTACCCAGATATGTCATCACATCCCTTATAACCAGACGCAACAATTCAGAAAAGCTATAAAATTGATAAATAATGATCTACGAAATACTGAAGTTATTATAACATATGCACTAATAAATTTGATAAACAAAATAAACTCTGTCAAGTCAACCTTAGAAAGATACTTAGGATAACGCTTAATTAGTCTATATCTCTCGAAGCTGAGTTGGTAGTGAAATATCATAATTTATAAACAAAATCAAATTCTGAATTGTCCGTTTTGTTACACCTTCTACACTCTCCATATAAAACAGTAATATTAAAATAATCTTTTTTATTCATTCTTGCCGATGCGAAGCCTTTATTGACAGGAGTTTCAATAAAACAAACAATAAATTGTTTTGTTTCAAAGGCTACTTGATAGTAAACATGTTACTGTTTTTTTTTTAACTTTGTGGCCTTAATTTTAATTTTAGGTACAAGAACATGTTACATCATTGAAAAGAAAATATTTCTGGCTATCCATTCCAATAAAAAAATACCCCTTTTCACTTAAGAAAATATTACTTCAATTCTCCTCCCATACAATTATGTCCCCCTCTTTGCTGTATAAGCTTATGTATTTAGTTTTTCTCTAAAGTTATTAGTTAACAAGCAAAACTGATTGGTTGCTTTAAAAAACTCATCCTGTATACGTCATGACAAATGACTTGACAAATACGTTAGTTAATTTGTTTTTGAGTTAATAGTAGCGTTCGATTTGCAAACAATCTCACCTCAGTTCATTTCAACTGAGTTGAGATTGTCTGAAATGAGATGATATTTTTTCGATGACAAATCGAACGGGTTTTGACAGGTCTGAACTGAGTCGGTTACGTGACGAACGTTGTAGTATCATTTCGCGGACAACACATGATTTGCTTGATGTTTTTGTTGGCAGTTAGCTGTGAGACATGATTTATAATAACATGTACAATTTTAAAAAAATATTAAATAACTTCCAAATATTCAAACTACAAACAAAACATAACGAATTCTACCCCCACTCTAACTGAGTAGAAAATCTCAGTACGCACCAGTGAAATAGGTAGTGCAGCATCGGCAAGGGGGGAAGTGAGTGTCTCACTTGATCTCAGTTATGTCAGTGCAAATAGAACAGCACAAAAAAGCTGTCAAACTGAGGTGAGGTGAGATTAACTGAGATTTGGTGCAAATCGAACGCTACTAATATATACCATGATCATAATGTTTCTGCATCGGCTATGTTATTATACAAAAATTTAAATATCACAACAACAACCAATTGGAGAATGTGGGATTGTTGAAATTGGCCGCAAGAGGCGCTTTCTCCGACCATAATTTTCATAAATATTTTATAACAAAAATTGGTAGGTTTAATTTTACTCGAACGCAAACTTAATTTAAATAATTATTAATAATAATAAAAAAATTATATTCCTGTCAAAATAATTTAAACAACTGAAATAAAATTACTTATACAGACTTAATAATGTAGTAATCAACAGTAATTTAAATATGTAATAATAAAATATGTGTTTTCTTTTACTGTTACTGCAAAAAAGATGAACTGGAATAATTGAACCTCTAGGAAGAAATGTCTCACTTTCTTCACTTTATTTACAAATAACTGTTGCTTATGAAGACTTTGTTTATGTCGTAGCGACGATCACCTACGAGGTGCTATCCAAAAGTTCCCGAACTTTGTGTTTACTCTTCTAACTACTGTAGTGCACCGATTTGCCGCTAGATTTTAGCATCAGTTCAGTTGGCGACAGTGGATGAGCAGTGACTTCGTTCAATATTATCGTTTAAAAAAACCGAAATACACAGGTAAATATCAAAAAACAATTCGTAAAGTGCTAAAAACTGAAATCAGTACTCCTAAATATAACACCTAAGTATAAAATTACATCTAAAAAACGCGAATTAAACTAAAAGTGACAGTTGGTGAACAAAAATAACACGTAGAATCGGGCGCGCCGCGCAACCTACCTAGCGCATACAGTGCTAGATTCAATCAGTGTTGCCAACTATAGAAGAAATTAATTCTCAGCTCGCAGTACGTAAACAAAAAAAAAAAAAATTAAGCATGTCACAAGAAAGTGGAGGAAATTATATTCCAAACATTAATACTTTCACAAATGTGACAAATCCTATCATGACACAAGTACCAATAACAACCTCAATAATACTTAATTCAATTTATGCAAGTCCAACAATGCAGCAAACAAGTGGAGGCTCCAATGTCACCACACATACCATTACAAACGTAACAACTATTGCTACGCCTTCACACAATATACAAACAATAACATGTCAAACAACACCAATAACCACCTCAGTAGTATCCAGTCCAATTTATCCTAGACAGGGGGAAAATTATTATTTGACACCAAATGTGTACGTACGCACTACAAACAACGACATGCATGATACACAATCAATAACTGATGAACCCCAAAACTGGCAAGTGATACATACAAGGCGCTCAGGTAAAAGATACAGAGAAAATGAAGTAAACCCATCGCAAGGAGTAGCAAAAAAACCAAACAATAAAAACAAATCTAACTCTACACCAACCGTACTAAATAATAATAGATACGCTGCTCTAGCGAACGAAACCAGCGATGCTCAAATAAAAACGGACCCAAAACCTCCTCCGGTGTTTGTGCAAGATGTTGCTGATTACAACCTAATGCTGCTCAGCCTAAAAACTATACTCAAAGATGACGAATTCATCTGTAAGAGTCTAACAAACCAAGGCGTCAAAATTAACACCAGCACACCCACCGCGTATCGAACTCTAATACATATGCTGAACAGTAATAGAATAGCGTACCACACTTACCAGCCCAGGCAAGAGAGAGCATATAGAGTAGTAATTAAAAATATACATCCAACAGCCCCAATAGAAGATATAAAAGGGTCATTAGAGGACTTAGGCTTTGTTATACGAAACGTGTCCAACATAAAAAGTTGGAAAACAAAAGAAGCCTTGCCTATGCACTTTATCGACCAAGAACCTGGTGAAAACAATAAAAAAATCTATGAAGTCAAAAATATACTAGGAACCAAAATAGCAGTAGAACCTCCAAGAATCAAACGAGAAATACCTCAATGTATGCGGTGTCAGAGCTATGGGCACACAAAAAGATATTGCACAAAACCATATTATTGCGTCAAATGTGCAGGCAACCATTCAACCTTCGCATGCACTAAAAACGCGCAAGAACCACCTATGTGTATACTCTGCTCAGGCGCACATCCCGCTAACTACAAGGGCTGTGCTGTCTATCAAGATCTGCAAAAAGCGAGAAATAAAACATATTTAATTAAACCACATACACAAAACACTCTTATTAATAACGTACCTCAAAGAGATAGCGGAAATACAAGCTATGCTAGAATAACAAAAAACCTGACAAACGATCCTGCAATCAACACAAGCCAGACAAACAATTTAGAGACAGAATCATTCCTAACACAGTTTCTAAATAAATTTGAAACCATGTTTAGCCAGCTTATGCAACAAAATATAACGATAATTAATCTGCTCACATCCTTCATCAATAGAACAAATGGATAGTACAATCAGGATTGCACTATGGAATGCGAACGGGCTGGCACAACACCGCCACGAAATAGAAATATTTCTAAACCAACAAAAAATTGATATTATTCTTATAACAGAAACACATTTCACAGACAGAAGCTTCTTTAAAATTCCCAGATACAAAACTTACAATACAAACCACCCTGACAATACGGCGCATGGAGGTACCGCCATACTAATAAACAAAAAATTCAAACACTACGAAATGGAGAAATACAATAAAGAGTATTTGCAAGCAACCAGTATAAAAATCAAAGAAACAATCGGCACACTTGTTATTTCTGCAGTATACTGCCCACCAAAGCATGCGATCAAACAAAAAGATTTCGAAGAATATTTCAATACGCTTGGCAACAGATTTATATCGGGTGGTGATTATAATTCAAAACATACCTACTGGGGCTCACGTCTTATAAACCCAAAAGGTAGAGAATTATACAAGACAATCTCGTCAAAAAGATATAATTGTAACAGCACAGGAAAACCAACCTACTGGCCCACCGACCCAAACAAAACTCCCGACTTGTTAGACTTCCTTGTTTCAAAAGGAATATCTCAAAATTACATTGGAATTGAATCAAGTTACGAATTATCATCTGATCATTCACCAGTCATAATGACTGTAAGCGCCAGTATAATACAAAAACAAAATAAAACAACATTATACAATAAACTTACAAATTGGGAGTTATTTAGGGAAACCTTAAACAACAACACAAATTTACAAATGCAACTCTCTACCCCTGACGACATCGACGAGGCAGTTGATTGTATAACAAAACTCATCCAGACGGCTGCATGGAGCTCTACTCCAAAGATTAACGACACAGGAAACGTAACAAATTATCCAAAAATATTGAGAGACAAAATCTGTGAAAAGAGGAACTTGAGGCATAAATGGCATTATACAAGGCACCCAAATGATAAAAACAAGCTAAACCATTTGCCTAAGGAAATAAGCAAATTAGCACGAGAAATAAAAAATGAAACATATCAAGACAACTTGAGAAGATTGTCAGCACTTCCTGAAGATGATTATTCTCTATGGAAAGTTACCAAAAAACTAAAACGACCAGTGCAATCCATACCACCAATTAAGAAGGAAGATGGCTCATGGGCCAGAGAAGATTTGGAAAAAACTGAAATATTTGCTAAATACCTCTCAGAGACATTCCAGCCAAATCCTTCTACGTTACCAGTTAATGAACAGAAAACAATAGAAAATGAGATTGATGATTATCTAGAAGCTCCACTGCAGTTATCAATGCCAATTAAACATGTAACTCCTGGCGAAATAAGAAATGAGATTAAATACTTAAAAGACAATAAAGCTCCAGGGTACGATTTAATCACTGGAAAAGTCTTGAAAGAACTACCCAAAAAGATTATCCTATACTTAACATATGTTTTCAACGCCATGTTAAAACTATCTTATTTTCCAGTCCTGTGGAAACTCGCCCAAATTATTCTTATACATAAAACAGGAAAATCCACTTCTGAAACATCATCTTATAGACCCATCTCCCTCCTACCTATTCTATCCAAATTATTCGAGAAAATATTGTTAAAAAGGATAAAAACAATTACAGAAGAAGAGAACATAATCCCACCACATCAATTCGGGTTCAGGGAGCAACACTCCACTGTGCAACAAGTGCACCGAGTGGTCAACGAAATAGAAGAAAGTCTGCAATCTAAGAAAATATGTGCTGCAGCTTTTATAGATATTAGTCAAGCTTTTGATAGGGTATGGCATACAGGTCTTCTCTACAAAATTAAATCCCGACTACCTCATCAATTCTTCCTTTTATTAAAATCCTACCTAAATGAGAGGTACTTCCAAGTTCGGTATGAAGAGAGTACATCAACACTACATCCAATTAGAGCAGGAGTGCCCCAAGGCAGCGTATTAGGCCCCTTTCTATATCAGCTGTTCACAGCAGACTTACCCTGCCAGGAACAAGTCACCACCGCCACATATGCTGATGATACTGCTGTACTCGCATCACATGACGATCCAAACGAAGCAGCTGACCGTCTACAAAGATCCATGGACGAAATTCAGAAATGGGCGGAAAAATGGAAAATAAAAATAAATGAGGGAAAATCTACTCACATCGTTTTTACAAACAGAAAAACTGCATGTCCACCGCTTCAAATAAATAACAAAGTACTAGAAACGAAAGAAGAAGTTAAATATCTGGGTATGCACTTAGAGAAAAGGCTCACGTGGCAAAAACACATAAAAAAGAAGAGACAATACCTAGACCTAAAATTTAAAAAAATGTACTGGTTACTTGGACACAAATCTCAACTGTCAACAGAACATAAACTACTCCTGTACAAAGTGACACTAGTACCAATTTGGACCTACGGTATCCAGCTTTGGGGATGCGCCAAAAAATCGAATACGAACATCATACAAAGATTTCAAAATAAAACACTACGCATGGTAACAAAAGTCCCATGGTACATTAGTAATCACACAATCCATAAAGACTTTAAAATCAAATATGTCCATGAACAAATTCGGGAGTCTGCCATCTCATATGAAAACAAATTGAACTACCATCCAAATGAATTAGCAATTAATCTACTAAATAATGAAAGTGATATCAGAAGACTGAATAGAAATAAACCATTGGACTTAAAATTCATATAAATTTAAAATAGTTAGAGGTAACCTCGGTGGGGGTTAACCTCCCGCATGTTATGTAAATATTGTAACAATTTTGCTTGTTGGCCTTTCATAGACCAGTTGTAAATAAATATTATATAATAAAAAAAAAAAAAAAAGATTTTAGCATTAGTATATCTTCCAAACTCTGCCTTTCGTTTTCACAACATTTTGCATTCTTTTGTCGTATCGGTGTGGTGATATCTGTTTATTATTTGTTGTTGTGTTCTGCGATAACGTGATGAGCGATTTGAAAGAACAACGCAGTTGCATCAAATTTTGTTTCAAGCTTGGGAAAACGGAAATCTAAACTCACCAAATGCCTCGAGAAGCATTTAGTGATGAAGTCATGGAAAAAACCCAAGCCTTCCAATAGTTTAAGAGGTTCAAGAATGGAAGGATGAGTGTGGAATGCGAATCAAAGACCAAAACATCCAAATTGTGCGTGAAACAATTCTCCGAGACCGTCGACAATCAATTTATGACATCTGTAATAAAGTTGGAATATACTATGGCACAGTCCAAAGAATTTTGGCGGACCAAATTGGAATGCGCAGAATTGCAGCAAAATTTGTTCCTCACACATCTCTGGTTGTCCGTGAATTTTTGAATCCACGCAAACAAATGTTCTTCCACATCCCCCTTGCTCACCAGACCTCGCTCCTTGCGACTTTTTCGTTTTCCCGAAAATGAAAACCAAACTGAAAGGTAAGAGATTTGAGACTATTGAGGAGATTCAAACTATATCGTAGGAGGTCCTAAGCACTATTGAAAAAAAATGACTACAAAAAGAGTATTGAACAGTGGAAAAACAGATGGGACAAGTGTATAATTGTAGGTGGGTATTATTTTTAAGGAGATATTTTGTTGGTTTGAAGTTTTAATAAATGAAGCTTTTTTAAAGAAATTAGTTCGGGAACTTTTGGGTAGAACTTCGTAAATCATCGGAAAAAGCGCTTCTTGCAGCAGGCGACAGTTTTGTCATTTCTGTCATGTTTACAAAGTAACGTAATTGCTAAAATAGTTGATATGGAATATAAGAGTTAATTTCAATATAATTATAAAAGTAAGATTATTTGTACTTTTATGAACAGGGAAGGAAGGCTATAGAAGCAATGCAAAATGCAAGAGTCTTACATTTACCATTTTATCAACAAATGCAGGTAAATAAAGCAATATATTCTGAACTTTACATCTTGATACTCTTGACATAAAATAATCACAATTTAAACTAAATAGTAAACAATGCATTTTTCATTTATAACTATAACTTATACTATATAACATCATGCCATGTCCCATCAAACAGGATATCACGAACCCTAGAAACATTCACTGAACACCTATTATTATTTGTGGCTAGTTGCACCATCAAAAGTTAAATTTGATTTAAATAAATAAATGCAAAAACAAATTTCACTTTGTTTTTATTTATTTAGCTTAAAATTTTACTTTTGACGCTGAAACTAGTCATAAAACTTAAATTTTGAACTTAGTTTAAGTAAATAAAAGCATAACGAACATTTGATAGCAATATCAATTATTCAGTATGACATGTTACTTTAATGTCTATTATTCTATATAACATGTACCTTCGATTTACTTTTATTAATTTAAACCAAATTTAAAATTTAATTTACGCTGGCGCAACTAGCCTTGGAGAGAAAAATTCGTGGATATTTCAAACAACATATTTGTTACCGCATTTATATTATGAAAATTAGATCATATGAGAAGATAATTTAAAAGAACATTACAATAAGGGGCAGTATTTCAATCACCGGTTTACTCTCGATTAATTATCACTAATCGGTGATTGAAAAACTGTTAATTGAGGACTGAAGACAATGATATTTACACTTACATCTTACTTCGCCAATTAGAGATCTAATTTTATTTTTATTATATTCTTATACTCAGAATTATAAAGAAACAACAGAATAAATTTACTTCCTCAGTAAATTTTATTCATTTTGTGGCATTTATAATATTGCCGTTAAAAATTAGACTGTCATTTGAATGAATAAATTTTATTTACTTTGGACGTAAATTTATTTGTCGTTTATAATACCGGATATTAATTCTCCAACAAAATATTTTGTCATATATAGTCCATAATTTGTGATTTTTAAAATTGGAATACTACCCAATTTTTCTCTCTATAATAAAATTTGATTTTATTAATTGCTAATATTTACTTAAAAATAATGTAAGATTTCGTGTGAGAGGAATAAGCAAGCTTGTATGAAATGAGTTATGAATATGGTGCTGGGTTGCAAGAAAAAACAAAGAGCTCTTTAGTTAAAGAATTGTTTATCTAGCAACAGTATCAATGGCGACTTTCTGAAATTTATTGAACCATTAGTTGCTAATGAACCGATAAAACTTTCATGCAACCCAGCGTTAATGTAGTGAATGTGATTAGTCAAAATAGAATTGTTCGGCGGAGATGAATTATTGCAACATTTCAAAGATTCGTACAATCTCTTTTGAAAGAACATGGCGTAATGTTTATGCGAGAATATTTTTTAAACTAGTATTATATTTTCGATTTTAGGTTCAAACTTTGTTACAACAATGGGCGTCAATGGATCATCCAATTTTATCAGCATTTCATATGATCCACTTAGGTCCGTGGTTAGTGGCACCCGTAAGTTAAATACCGATATTTTCTGAATATTAATATTAAATATGATATTGAAATATTATTTTTAAAGGTAATTGCCAATTCTCTTACTTATTTACTGGTATTTATGCAATATGACTTCTAAGAAGCGATAAAATCAGTTGAGACTGCTTACAATACAAGAAGTATATTATAGCGATTTTAAAATTTTGATAAAGCTGCACACTCGACCTTCATAAATTTAAATTACTAATATTTTAGATAAAATATACTATTTGCGATTAACATATGAACGGAATAAAAGTATTGAGGTGAAAATTCAGCGAAATGTTGGCAGTCCTTAAACGGTGTACCTTCGATTACTTACTAATATTTTTAACGTTAACTATATGATTAACAGAAACTGAATCAAATGCAAAATTTACTGATTCTGTGATTCTCTAGCACAATAAATTTTGTAGTACATATGACAACTGAATTATTTGAACATATATAAGTCCTTTCAGTTATTTGTAAGTGGTTGACATGTACAAAAAATATGAGTGACTATCATTTATATATGTTATTAAGTGTGAGTGATTGACAATCGCAAGTAAACACGTATTCTGTTCTCCTGTTTAAGCACAATCTGATATTAAATAAATGTTGTTCTTTTGCTTGTAGTGTACTTGTTTTGGCAAAAATAAATATTGGAACAAAAACTTTATTACAAAGAAGAATATTTACTATAGTAATAAAATAACCCAAAGGTTCAATATAAAACATGCTTTTCAATAGCACGCCAATAAAAAAAAATCCTCAAAATAGCATTTTTCATTTAAATAAATAAAGTTATTTTAATAAGTATTATATTTCCCTTCACCTGTTTTCAACCAATCAAAATGAAACTTTTTGAAAATTAAACTACTACGTATAGTTTTACGAAAAAATTTTCAATCATCGGCTTACTCTCAATTAATTTTAATCATGATTAAATAATAATGGAAACTATGGTTTCTCGTCATTGTTAGCTTAAACAGTAATAAACAGGTTATAGTAAACCTGGTCCTTATACTACTAAAATGACGTTCCTAGTGTAAAGAGCAGGCAGCAGAAAGTTATATAGGTAACCATGGGACTGTGTTTATAGTTAGACTTCCACCTAAGGAATGGCGCTAATAGTCTTTATGTGAAGACATCCAGTTTAAGTAACTACTATATCGACAATCATTGGTTACTAGATTGTTCCTGTAGTTGTCATTTGTATGTATTTTAAATTTTTTAATCTGTCAAATATCCAGTTAATTTTTATTTGTGAAATAATTTGATATAAATAATGTCAGCAAATGTTGTGTAAAAGACTACACTCCTACTGGTAAGTAAGTGATCATATAATAAATCATACTTAGATCAGGAAGTCATAATATATATTCAAGTTCACAAGGATTGGATAAAACTGTGATTGAAACTGTGCAAATTATAAATAAATATATTTTAATATATATGTTTATATTATGTTTATGAATTTTTATTTTATGTACTTTAAATAAATATAAAATTATTAAAATTACAAGTTGCCTAAATGCGCATCCCGGGTTGCCTACATACATGACTAGTTAGACTTCCACTACTCAGATGGCGCAAAATACAGTCCCCATGGCAGTTTCTTATCTATAATAATATATTATGATCTGTGGTAAAGAGTTTGCCACTATTATTTTATTAGTTTATTAGTTACATTTTTGTTTTCCAGTGCTGCTTTTAGCAAAATCACTCAAGCAAACTGACATTTGATAAAATCTCTCGTGTGTTGCTAAGGAAAAAAAAATCGTAAAAAACAAAAAGTTATCGATAAAATATAGAGGTCTAGTGTTATTTACTAGTGATAATAAAACCATAATATTTTCTACGTCTCTGTAAATTGCGTAAGTTTTAAAATATAAAACTAATGCAAAATTAGTTATATCAACAAAAATAAAAAGGATTTATTTAATTTAGTTACAAACATTTCCATGGGTACTCTCGCTTAAAAAAAATAGTCAGAGTAAAGGAGTGGTGAGTTTAGGTGACCCACTACTATCCGTATATAAACGTTCTAAGCAATAGTTCGCCAATAAGTTATGCGATTTAGATGTTATTTAACAAATTGAACAAAATATCAGTTTCGACGCGGAACTGATTCTTAAAGTAAGAAAAAAGGAAAAATTATTTCCAAACACTTTAGATGTTATTTAGCGGCATGGAAACCAATAAGTTATATGACAATTTAATAATAAATTGAACAAAATATCAATTGCGGCGCGGAACTGATTCTTAAAGTAAGAAAAAAGGAACAATTATTTCCAAACACTTATCTAAGTTGCACAAAATGATGACCTAATAAGTTGATTCAGAGGCTGTTAATTTTGTGGAACTTAGACAAGTGTTTGCAAATAATTTTTCCTTTTTTATACATTTTAATAACGGTAATAGAAAATATATTTAAAAATAAATTTTCTGAATGTATATCGCTAAATAACCTGCTATAAATTCGGCCCTGAATTTATATATGAATATTACATTGTATTATTTGAAAACCAGTTATTACAACTGTATGTAGTAACTTTTAACAGATTTTTGTTGTAAACTAAATATATTATGAATTATATGATTAACAATATAGATTGTAGAGCACGGCACGTCATCATGCATAAAATATTAATAGTCATATCTATGAAATAGATATGTATTGGTAGTAGCCGAAACAAGAAAAATAAATTGTGTTATATGAAAATATATTAATATACTCTCGCATATTGATTCTATAGTTACTTCAAAATTATACGTGTGTTCAAGATGGAGAACAATTATTTTATGACTGGAGTTGAGAAAAAAAGAGTGAGCTATTTTAAGCCTGAAACAAAGAAGAATAATGTGCCTGTTCATAAGTGCATGTGTGTAACTCTCACATATTTCATTAACTTCGTAAAATGGACAGCAGTTCTACCAATTGAGTCGTATGGCGTCACAACTAATCACCAGAGAACTGGATGCAAATTTCGAGTTCGGAAGAACCGATTTTGGTTGCTCTTTTTTTATATAGTGTATTCACTTTTATATGGAGCATGGGTAGGGTATTCATACGTCTCGATTCCACCAGCTAATTATACATTTATGTTGTAAGTTTATCGCAAACGAAGGATAAATCACTTAGCACAAAAAATTGTATTTGTATATTTAGCCGTTTTTTATGCATATTGAGAAAAAAAAATCTTTAAAATTTTGCATTATACATTATTACACATACATTTCTAGCATAATTTATCCCACATTTCCGAAGAAATCAAATATATTTTTTGAAATTTAATTAAATTTACATAATCAATTTTTTGTTTGTAATTTTTTTCAGGTATATTCAAGTATTCATCATGATTTTCTATTTCGGAGAAATATTTTGCTACTTGTTTTTCAATAACATATACGCACATCGCCTGGTAAATATTTTTAATCGTTTAGCAGTTTTGCCAAGCAATATAAATTCCATGAAAAGTATTTATCGAAAACTGTTTTTTTTATTACTGATAGAAGAACTTAAACTAGCAAGTCACTGCATTTTGTGGGTTGTAGCAAGTATTCAAGGTTTTCCAATTATCAGGTCTAAATATTTTGGTTCGTACATAATTATTCTGTTATGAAAATATTTACTCGTACTCTTTAAATAAAAAATTATTTCCAGAATGTTCGTTGGGTTTCTTAATAATAGTATCAACAAAAATAATAGGATTTGCTCATAGTGCTGTTGTATTTACATTTTATTTACTAATTATATCCAAGTTTGAAACTTTAGCAGAAACAACACAACAATGCTTAGAACACATGGCTTATTGCTCCGTAAATAATCAAGTAAAAGGATTAATACTTTACAATCAAAATAATGAAGATCACGCAAGGGTACAAAATAATTCAATTATAATTACTTACACTGCTAGACAAAATTATCGTAACACTGTCGATATGAATGTGGATGAAGCAAAATTAATGTGCCGGGATAAAAATGTTTGGCGAAAATAATTGCAGGATTAATCTGTAATGAATTATTGTTTAGTGAATGTTTTATGGAATCATGCTGATGACCGAATTTTCTACAATGATGAATACCTTGCAATTATTTCTTATTTATTAATATTAACTTCATTGTTTATTAACATTGCACTGAGATTGTTCTTAATTTTCTGATTTTGTATATTGCAGGACCAATTCCAAAAGAAATACAATATTTACAATTATATTTATAACATTACGCTATATCCCATCAAATATGTATTTTTCCTGAAACCGGAAAGAAAGTGCATTCTTTTCTGATCAACTTTAGTACGGAAAGTAAATTTTTACTAAAACAATCAAGTAAAATACGTATCCAAGGTTACAACAATAATAACAGTCTGGTAAAGTACAAAATAGTCTGGTGTAGTAGTTTACAATACTCTAGTACAGTAAAACAGTTTTTATTGCCGAAAGTAGGATTAATTAACGATCTCTTTGAGTGTACGAGGATAATGTGAAAAATTCTCGACCTGACAATGAAAGACTGCGATTTTCAGATAAAAAATGATTTTATTTTTCTACATACTCTCCCTTGACTTCAACACACTTTTTCCAGCGTTTCTCCAACATCAATATTTCTTCCCGGAAGTTAGAGTCTGGAACGCGGTGAAAATATTTATCTACGGCCCTCTTAACTTCTTCATTGGACGCGAAGCGTTTCCCAGAAACAAATTTCTTCAAGTTTGGAAACAGATAGAAGTCTGAGGGTGCCAAATCAGGAGAATATGGAGGATGGCCGAGCATATCGTACCACAAATCCCGCAATTTTCCCATCGCCAACGCACCCTTTTGTGCAGGTGCATTGTCCTGGTGAAAGATGATTTTTGTCTTCTGCAAGCCAGGCCTCTTCTTACGAATTTTGGCATCCAGCTGGTCAAGAAGGTCGGAGTAATATTTTCCTGTAATTGTTCTGCCTTTTTCAAGGATTAACAGGACCCCTTTTGCATCCCAAAACATGCTGGCTATGATTTTTCCGGCAAATGCGATCGACTTCGCTTTCTTTGGCGCTGAACCACCGGCTTTCACCCACTGCTTGGACTGCTGTTTCGTTTCTGACGTGTAGTGGTGGACCCATGTCTCATTCATGAGGACAAATCGCCGCACAAAATCGGTCGGATCTTTATTGAATTGGTCCAAACATTGCTGCGAAGATCGTTTGCGCATTTGCTTTTAATCGGCATTCAGCAAATACGCCACCCAAGATGTTTCGTACCCTTTCTTTCGATATCTCCATAGCCTCGGCTATCTCATTCACCTTCACTCGCCTATCTTCCAACACGATATCATGCACTTTTTTGATGATTTCCGGTGTGGTGGCGGTTTTTGGCCATCCTTTACATGGGTCATCTTCGAGGAACGAGCGACCACATTTAAATTCAGCTGCCCACTTTTTAAAGGTTGACATGGAAGGAGCAGAGTCCCTGTAAACGTTTGTCAACTTCGGATGAATTTCCTTATGGGTTAATCCTTCCAAAACGAAGAATTTTATGACCGCACGATATTCAAGTTTATCCATTTTAACGAAAAACACGCAAGATGTCTACTTCAAAAATTTGTGTAAACAAACTACTTGAGAAAACAAGTTGAAACTTGTTATACGAACTAATGACACGCGCACCTAAACAGAAAACACAAATTTTTGCTAATTGGAACGCCATCTCTGTGTAAGGTCGAGAATTTTTCACCTTACCCTCGTATTATACAACATTTTACTTGTTACTTATTTAAAAAAAAAATAATTACATCCTGTCAGTTACAACTGTCAAAAATTGTTTGAAATGATATAAGCATTACTGTGGCAAATGAATCTTTACCGTTACTAATTTGTAGTAGTATATTACATAATAAGTCAGGAAAGTGAAAACATTTTCCTGATGTATTATGTATACTACTTTTTCCGAAAATTCATTCGTCATTGGGGCGGCAAAAAGTATCCTACAGATCAGATGTCGACAACCTTCCTGTCATTAAGGGCGTAAAGCAAAATTTGGTAAACTCGAGGACTCACCTATATTTTGTAGGCGTGTATATTGTAATTTTCAGTGGCACACAGTTTTTATCTCGAGAAATATAAGAGTAACTTTCTTATTTCTTTTTATTTTAATTTGTTTGTGTAGAATTAAACTTTAATCTGACTTCAACGAATACAAAGTTCAATACCTTCACATTATATTTTTTTTTGAGCAAAATGCATATTAAATTATTATTAATGAAATGAACAAATCATAATATTTTTGTTTGTTTAATTATTAAATGCCAATACAATTATTTCGTGACGAATTTCATTAACTATATTTTGATATTCATTTGTTTCATTCATAGCACACTGATTCCTATGCGATCCGAATTAACTTAAAGTTTTATCAATTTAATTTGCATTTTACTCAAAAATGTAAGGGCACCTAATTTTGTATTCTTTGAATTCAAAATAAAATTAACATTTAAAATAAGAAAATTGCACCCTGTATATTGAGAATCACTGGTCTAAAAAATTCTTGTTTCGCTCATTAAAGTAGTCTTATGAAACATATTTTTATTGCTTTTTTTACCGACTTTGTAGCTCCTGTATTTCTCGAAATGATCAGCCTGTATAAAAAATAATTAATTAAATTATAAATCGTGTAAGGGCTCACTGGAAATGCACAGGGGCGCATATACGCCCGCAGTTGCCTAGTTGCGGACCCCTAAGATTCGCATTTTCTGTCTTTCGAATAGTTTTTTCAACATTATTTTCTTATGGTGAATGATTTTTTTTTTGTTTAGTAGAGTTCGATAATTTTATCTAGCACTGTATCTTTGTTTATTATATATAAAATTAACTATTTTTATGTATAGAAAACAACAACGAATTTAGAAGAACTGCATAAACAAATGAGCGATATTCAGAAATGTTTATCGGATACCAATTCATGCCTTGGCTTTCAGATGTTTTATTCATTATGTTACATGCTTTGCAGTGTCACCTATACGATATTTCGCAGAGCAACGGCTCATAAATACTCTATAGGATTCTACTTAGAAGCACATAATTTTTATATAATGGCATATGGCGTCTTATATTTATGTATATTTGTAACAATTGGGCATTTAGTAAAAACAAAGGTATCCTACCTTACTTATAAGCCATGTCAAGTGATTTGGCAAATACGATAGTGCATTTGTTTGTGATTTTATACTAGACTTGATCATAATGTTTCTGCATCAGCTACATTATTATACAAAACCTGGAAAAAATAAAAAAGGTGTATACTGAGTATTAAAATTGGCCGTAAGAGGCGCTTTCTTCGCCTATAACTTTCAACAATATTTTATAGCAAATATGGGTAGGTCTAATTTTACTCAAACGCAAACTCATATTAAATAATTATTAATATTTAAAAAATATGATATTCCTGTCAAAATAATTTATACAACTGAAAAAAAATATTTACAAAACCTTAGTCTTATTAATGTAGTAATCAAGAGTGATTTAAATAAATAATAATAAAATATATGTTTTCGTATACTGTTACTGCTAGAAAACTTTACTGGAATAATTGAAACTTCAGTTAGATATATCTCACTTTCTTCTCGTAATATACACATAACTGTTGTGTATTAAGACTCTCCCTCCTATTAACTGGATCATTAACTGTTAACGATCGATAAGTTAATGATAATTTTTATTTTTTACCTTTTTTTTACAGATGACTACAATTTCGGTATTCTAAGACCAGATTAATTTACCCTAACATTTGTATGTTATATTCATTGATTTTGTTTACGTAGCTGTTATTACAAAAAGTAATATAATGTTAGCTCACTGACAGTTCCGTAAAAAGTATGGTTATTTTTTTTATACTGGCAGTTTCTTACATACATACATATTTTCACGCTATATCCCATCAAATGAGGTAGCACGAACTCTAAAATCAGCCATAAAATATTCACTCATTACATTCATCAATAATCAGCCCTCGTCAAACACACCACCCTCATTTTAACCACATTCATAAATCACTCCATATAAACTCATTTATATATATTAAATTCTAAATCATTTATCACACAACAAACCTTCAATCAGATCTATTCAATCATTCCTATTCAATCATTCCTATTCACTTATCATTCATCTTCTTTCTTTGACGTACATAACATATGCATAAAACATCTCAAATTACTCATACTTACTCCTAACAACGAATCTAATAACGAACCTAAAAACGAATCTACTGGCAGTTTCTTAAGGGAGCAAAATGCATAAAAGTAAAACTGAAATAGCAGAATAAATGATTTCAGTCACAAAATTCCGAAATGGTTGTCATTAACTGATTAATCATAAACAATAAGGGTTGATTTTATAAAAGAATTAAATTATTTGTGTTGTTATTTTTACCAACTAGTTTTCTGACCTGAAGATGGTTACACCCGTAACCGAAACGTTGTCAACTATTCTTAAATAAATGACTACAACTTAACCTAAGGCCTTTAATTTCATTCCTACATTACCTTGGCTTATTAAAACACACTATCAATAAGGATTGTCATTAACTTATCAATCTTTAGCAGATAATGATCAAGTTACAGAATAGGGAGGTTTTGTCTATGTCGTACCGATCACCTAAGTAATCGGAAAAAGCGCTTTTTGCAACAGGCAACAGTTTTGGCATTTCTGTCATGTTTGAAAAATAACGTAATTGCTAAAATAGTTGACATGGAATTATAAGAGTTAATTTCAATAATAATTATAAAAGATAGATTATTTGTACTTTTATGAACAGGGAAGGAAGGCTGTAGAAGCATTGCAAAATGCAAAAGTATTACATTTACCATTTTATCAACAAATGCAGGTAAATAAAGCAATATGTTTAGGACTTTACATCTTGACATTCCTGATATAAAATAATCACTAGTCAAACGAAACAGTAAACAATACATTTTTCAACTGTAACGTATACTACATAACAACATTCCATGTTCCATCAAACCGGGTAAAACGAACCCTTGAAACATTTACTTAATATCATAATATTATTTATGGCCAATTGCACCGCCAGAAGATAAATGTTGTTTAAATAAATATGCAAAAATGCAAATTTAATGTTTAATAGCAATATCAATGACTCCATATGACATCTAACTTGATTTTGCTTTTATTTATTTTATTTAAAATTTAATTTTTGACAGTACAATTAATAACTTAAATTTTAAAGTTAGTTTAAATAAATAAAAGCATATCGAACATTTGACAACAATGTTTATTATTCTATGTAACATATACCTTCGATTTGCTTTTATTAATTTAAATCAAATTGAAAATTTAATTGACGCTGGTGGAATTGGCCATTGGAGAGAAAAATTCATGGATATTTTAAACGTCAAATTTGTTACCACATTTATAGTATGAAAATTATATCATATGACAAGATAAGTTATAATAACACTACAATAAGTGAAGTAAAGCGGGTAAATAAACGAAAAAATGTTAATTGACGACTGAAGACAATAATATTTACTGTCATGGACTCTAAAGTATACCAAGCTCTGAAATGTGAAATGATTACAGGATCTCTATAAAGCGACAATGTGATTAGAAATATTTTACTATTAGCGTTATACCTACGTAATAAATGAACCGCTCTGCCAAACAATATAAACTGCAATAGGCCAGTGGAATATATACAATTTCTCAGTACCGTTCTCTCGAGAGTACAGTTGCACCACTGTATCCCCATTTTTTTGCAAACGGCGAGAAGCGCAGCACATATTAATAGCAACATGACATCTATTCACGGCAATACTATTCGTAGTGGAACGCGGGGATATTTTTGCAAATTTAAACAGATGTGCGATAATGAAGCACAAAATAGAGCATCAAAGTTATATTTATCAGCGAAAACTCAAGAAAAAGAATTAAAATACTTTAACCGAGAATAGCAAAATTACACGCCCATGGTTTTTTGTGCAACAACACTATTGAGTGGATTACTCTCCCTTATCCCTTCTATTTTATTTTATGGCACATATAACACTGCTGTCAAAAGTTTTCCTGTCATTTGAATGAATAAATTTTATTTACTTGTCGTTTATAATACCGGACATTAATTCTCCAATAAAATCTTTTTGTCATATAAAGGTTATCTACAATTTGTGATTTTTAAAATTGGAATACCAACCATTTTTTCTCTCTATAATAAAATTAGATTTTATCAATTTTTAAGTATTTACTTAAAAACAAAATTCTATTTTTTCAACTGGTAATATTATACCTAAATAAAAGTGTCGCTGCAGTCAACCCTTATGTGAAGTCTTTCAGTAATATGGAGTCTAAGGATCGAAGTTACCATTGACACAACAAAACTAGAGAAAAATTTAAATATTATCAGATTTGCATTTAAGCATTCAAATCCTGGTGGTCTCTCAATTTAACTTTCTTTAATAAAATTATTGAAGATTTATTGTGGGAGGAATAAACAAGCTTATATAAAATTAATTATGAATATGGATGTAGTGATTTTGATTGGTCAGAATAGAATTGTTCGGGGAAGATGAATGATTACAAGGTGAATATTTCAGAGGTTCGTAACATACATCCCCTTTTGAAAGAACAAGGCGTAATGTTTATGCGAGATTATTTTTAAAACTGGTAATTTATTTTCGATTTTAGGTACAAACTTTGTTACAACAATGGGCGTCAATGGATCATCCAATTTTATCAGCATTTCATATGATCCACTTAGGTCCGTGGTTAGTGGCACCCGTAAGTTAAATACCGATATTTTCGGAATATTAATATTAAATACGATATTGAATTATTATTTTTAAAGGTAATTGCCAATTCTCTTACTTATTTACTGGTGTTTATGCAATATGACTTCTAACAAACGATAAAAGTCATTTGAGATTACTTGCAATACAGGAAGTATATTACAGTGATTTTAAAATTTTCATAAATCTGCACACTGGACCTTAATAAATATATATTACTAATATTTTAGATAAAATATACTATTCACGATTAACACATGAGCGGAATAAAAGTATTGAGGTGAAAATTCTGCGAAATGTTGGCAGTCCTTAAACGGTGTACCTTCAATTACTAACTAATATTGTTAATATCAACTATATGATTAACAGAAACTGAATCGAATGTAAAATTTACCGATTGTGTGATTCTCAAACACAATAAACTTTATAGTACATTTGACAAGTGAATATATATATATATATATATATATATATATATATATATATATATATATATATATATATATATATATATATATATATATAAAAGTTCATTCAGTTACTTGTAAGTGGTTGACATGTTCAAAAAATATGTGTGTCTATTATTTATATGATATGTTATTATGTGTAGTATTATAGTTTTTCTGGATGTTCACGAAAAATTATTAGGAAATTACAAGTTGCTGCCGTTCTTATATTTGAATGTACCAACAGAGAAGGCCATCAATAGAATTTTGAGTCTACATTGGCAACACTCAATTAGAGTTTATATGTTTATTGTAAAAAGTGTAGCAAAAAAAAAATAACAGGAATAAATTGATAATAATAGTTTTGTGTAAACAAATTTTTAGATGTAACGAGTCGTCAGTGTAATAATAACTATTACTCGGGTGAGATCAAGCACATAATGACATTTTACTCACGTGTAATATACAAAGTTTTATCTTAACACTAGCGTTTATTATAATAAAGTTAAAATAAAGGTTCAAATTAAATTGAATGGATATGCAGCCAAATAAGTGAAATATCAATGTCAAGCTGTTGCAATAGCATAAATTTATTGTTATGTATAGTGAAAACGATTGTATAAAAAATAAACACCGCTATTGTAAAATAAAAATAATTATGTTTTGTTTTCTAAATATGTATTACAATTCAGTTGTATAAAATTGTTAATATTTAACTTGCAAGCCTCTTCAAAAAAACCTGACTTTAATACAAGTAATTATTGTCCGTGATTGTGTGTGTGTCAGTGTCTGTCAACAATCTCGGAATCAGCTCTAACAATTTTGAAGAAACTTGACATTCTAATGTTTCTTTTCCTCAAAAAACGATCTATTGAGGTCTAATTCTTCAGAAAATTTATTTATTACGTCATTTTGTAAGAAAATTGCGGAAAAATGTAGTTATTTAAAATGTGTTTAGGCATGTCAGTCATTTAGGGCAATGTAATTTGATCCAATAAATCGAACGAGATCAATTCGATTTCATCAGCTGTTTTCGAAATATGAGCGAAAATTCTAAAGAAAAATGGGAAGAAAAGTTGTTTCTTTTATACATAAATTTTTATTTTCTTATTTTTTATTTTATCATTATTTCCTGAAGCGAAGCTCATCCTTCCCGACATTCATTTATTAAATAAAGCAATGAAGATGACAATAATAATGTAAGAGAATTACAGAAATTGGAATCTACTGCAAATTATGTTCAGCTGAACAAATTGCAAGATTTCAGAAGTATTATATTACGAAAATTGGATCGTAAAACTTCAGTTGTTAATGATATAGAACTATTTCCAGAGTATGATAAATAAATAGTTTTAGTTACCCTGGACTGTAGCCTTTTCGAAACTTTTGTTTTATTTATTTCTAAAGTTCGATTTATCAATCGATTGTTATGTAAATGTTAACTAACCGCAATATAAATTATATGTAGTTACCTGCATTTATTAAGCTGATAATTCTAATAGAAATATTACAGTTGAATAAAAAGCTGAGCATATGTCTATTAAATGTTTATTTATAGAAAATGCTATGTGTTTTATAAGTGTGAGCTGTGAAAACACCAAATTTCATTAGGTATTTACAAATTTTGAAGTACTGACGTTAAAAACAAAATACAACATGTTCATTATAAAATTCAAATATTACTTGACAAAATATTAAAATCTATGCAGAGATCAAAATTTTATTTAACTTTTATTTAATTCATATTCATATAAAATAATTTTGCAACTTTTAACAGTGCACACTTTTAACTGCGTTGTTTTCAAATTCTTGCAATCATCTGTATGAAATTAAAGAAAAATCTATTCTACTATTATACTATGAAATACATATTAGCATTTATTTTTAAAATTATTATCTTGTCTCTATTTAAAATGAAGTAATAAACTAAATTTTCATTTATTTATTCTGAGGTTAAGATGGATCCAAAAGTCACTTAAAGTTTGATTCGTTGATGGTGAATAAATAAACGTATTTATTTCATATAATCATTAAAATATAAAGAAACAATAAATTCAAATCACGTAGATTCTACGTGATTTGAATTTATCTCGTTTTTGGTGACTTTCCGTGTCTTTCGTATTGTTTCGTTATTTATTATGAAAAAAAAAATAAAATAAATATATCATCACGCCTTTTACCCATACTGAGTGTGACACTCTGCCGAAGCAGATCTCGATAAGTGATATATTTATGCGCGTGAAGTGCGGTTACCAGCCGTCAAATCACGGCCCCCAAAGACGTTAGTGGTGGGGGAGCCACAGGTGTAATTTTAAATTGGTGAAAATGTTTTGTCGGCTGTGGGGTTCTTTGGATCCACAGGCCGACTTGCTACCACTGTGCCATTACCCTATTATTAGAAATAATTACTAATATTGGAAAAGTGAGTAGGTACTTTAAAATTGTAATAAAATAACATTTTAAAATATTTGAGATTATTTCAGTATATAACGACATACTGGTTATGAAGACGGGCAATCAAAGTCCCGACCAGACTCCATAAGAAATATAATGTAAATGTATCGGATATTACATCAGATTTTGCTACCGAACTGATATAACGACTGACAAAAATCTGGTGAAATTTGATACCAGATATCGTATAACGACGAGCGGTGGAAAATTCCAGAAATCATTAGCGGAATTGTCGAATTTTGCGAAGAATTTGTGGTGGCGAAGTTTCCTTTTCATTTATTAATTTACTCTGAATATTACCACTATTAAGCGCGAGGAAAAAATCACTATGTTAAATCTGAAATCTTTTACTACCGAAGAAAAAGCTGCAATTATATAGCTTTTAGAAGCTAGAGAGTCGATTGTTTCCGTAACCAAGGAATTCAATGAAAGTAACTAATGTAAATAATGTTTATTGGTAAAGCAAAGTAACAGATTTCTTTGAGAAAATATAATAATTCATAAGTATTTCATTTAAAAAAATTACTATTGCTTTTTACAGATATAACGACCGAATACGTCTAGTCCCTTTACCATCATTTTAAACGATATAGACTGTATTTTGTAATACCAATCTTACAAAATAAAAATTACCAAAAACTGTACACAAATTATAAAGTTTAAAATAGTAGGTAGTATATGGAGGTTCCAGCTCATGGTCTCAATTTGGTACCACTGGTTTCCCTAGACATTGAGTGACTAAAAAAATCCTCATATTTTGTTATTAAATCGATGTCAATTTTAAAATAAAATTTAAGCGGGAAAAATTTTTTAAATTCCATTTTGGGTTCCACCAGCTAAATTCTTGTTTGTTGGGCCCAATTCCATGACGCCCCATTTTGTACAGAAAGGTTATTTATATTTGAATATAAAAAAAAAAATTAATGAATATTAAAGTTATCAACAAATAGTCAAAATCTCGTAAACGGTGCGAAATAACGAAAAAATAAATAGAAAAATACCCCCGGGCCAAACCCCCTGTCGAATTATAACTGGAATAATCATGAAACAAAGTTTCAAATTCCTAACATCCTTATTACAAATTTCATTTCTGAAATTTAATAGGTACATGTGTACTCAGAAATAAAATAGTATAAAATTAGTTAAAGTGTTATTATCGTGTAAGTATTTACGATAGTTTAATGAAATTTTTATAAATTATTTTTATTGAGTTTCTATGCTAGTGTGCAAATTTTCAAATAATTTTACCAGTCGTGAGCCGAGAATTTTAAAGTTTGCGTAAAAATACACTGGAATTGTGGAACATTCACAATAATAGTTTCGGAATATCCATTCTTGTAATGTCACATCTCTTTTACAATCTAAAATTTGCTGTTGCTACATTTGATTGGTCCAGCATACTATAAATTTTTACTGGATGCATCTTCATCATATCCTTGACCCTTGAGTACAAAAATGATATATTTGTGCTTCAATTTACATCTAATTAAATGAGAAAATGTTATTTTTTTGTTTCACTACAGAAATAACATTATTTCTTATAAAAAATAGACACAAATCTGAATTTTTAATATTTAAATAAAAATGATTACTTTTCCGTTTGGATAAAAGGGCAATTAGTATAAATGTGGAAGAAATATTAACAGTACCTCATTCAATGATTTGCATTGTTAGAAAGCAGACCTAACACAGGATTGTACAAATATGTTGTACCTTGAATTCAAGTGGTAGAGCTTTTTAATATATATTTATTACAATAAATTCTTGACCGTACATCATATTTAATGCAATATAAAACCATACCATAAATGATATCTTTATTGCTGAAATATGAAAGTTAAAATTGAATAATTCAAAACGCTCATTTAAATTTCGCACTGCCATATTGCAATTACGTAGTTGCATTAAGCCAATCACAGAGCTTTGTCTGAAACGTTTGTCGGTGCTCAATTTTACTGAGAAGAAGATGAAGAAGAAACAAGCATTCAGCATTCTACGATTCTACTAATAACGACACACGTTACGTGAAGTTACATGTTATTTATCTCTGTCTTATCTATCTCTCTTTAATCCAAGATGCAACTACGTCATATTCGTTTGTTTCGAAAGTTTAAATATTTTATCATGCTTAATACAAGTTTAAAAAAAAATGGGTACAATAATTTTATTACATAGATTAATATATAAAAATTTCAAAAATGACTTAAAAGGCTCATTCTGACCAACATCTTTTAAATTCTTGTTTCAGTTCGACATATCTGTGTGAATCGGCCTTTTCGTAATTAAGTACCTGGTTTTGACTCACCGAGACGTAGCCTTGTAGTTCATATATATTTAGCTTGAGTGAGATTCGTACTCCGGATCTTTCTGATCTGGGCTGCAGCTCATAGTTTATTCGTTTATCCGACTATGACCATTCTTAGTTGAAAACATGGTTTCCATTTATTTAGAACCATTTTATTTTCGTTCAGCAAAATAAATTACATTAAATTTAGATTAGGTTTTACTTTTATTATATTTAAAGGAAATGAAAGCTTTAAAGCTAAAGCGATAAACATTTTCTCCCTATTCAATTAGAAACAATTGATTTATATTGATTAAATTTATTTTAAAAGAGTTATTTGCTCGATGTTCTCAGCGTTTAAGTAATTAAATACGCACCCACTTCGCAATTGAAAGAGTACTCGGCTCCAATAACACACGTTAATTAAAATGTCACGCGAATTCACGCATTGCAAATCGAGATCCATTGGGGACTCGCTTTGGATCTGTTGGAGAGCTTGTTGTTCTTCGTGAAAGAATGGCGAAAGAGGAAAATGTTTCGTAATTTATTTACTTAAAATACCAGAACAAAATAAAGCAATTAAAACCTAAACCGCAATTTTAGTCCAATTTATTATTCTTGGTTCATTGTTTTAGTTCCATTATTTTCTTCACGACTTTGAATTTTTCTTTAAATTTAAATAAATGGAACCTGTTAAATGTAATTTTATTTTAAAGAAAATTAATCGTATTTTTTTCAATTCATTAATATTTCTCTTTGGAAGGAAATGAAAAGCTAAATATGATACTATAAATAAAATAAATTTGAAACTCGTCCGTTGATGAAAGATTTACTTCAGTTCATATAAAGATTTATTTTGTAGAATACAAATGATGTACTACAAATTGTAGTACACCATTACTTATTATTGAATCAAAATAAGTAATGGATTGATTTTGGATGTTTTATGGGCGCTACATATGTCTATATATTTAGCAAAAAGGTATATTTATTTTGTATTTTATTATTTTTTCAGACCTTTATGTACAATACAGAAAGTATTGTGATGCTAACTAAAAATAAAAATAAAAATAACCCCTAAGCCTTAATTAATATAAAGAAAAATCTAAATACGTATTTCGAGAACTAACTTCTCATCATTAGTAGACAAAGCTAGGGAAACACCGGATTACACGACTTGTGAGCCAAGATAGTGGTCCAGGTAGAATCCAACTTGCCGAACAGGTACATACCAATTTATACTAAAACTGTTATATTGATTAAGGCTTAGAGGTTATTTTTATTTTTATTTTTAGTTATATCTTAGCTTTAGATTTTTACTTTTTACTATTGTCATGGTAGTTTTTCTCTATCTCGAGATGTCGAATCTTAATATTTTGAGCCCTATTGAAAACGAGAACATGTCCCACAAAAAATAGCTCTATCAGTCTGTGTGTGTCTGTCAAGAAGTAGGATATGTTGGATTTAAACTTCATATTTAAGCCTTTAAGCCAAAAACTGAGATTAAGTTCGTTAATAGGCTATTTTCAATTAGTGAAACCACAACTTTATTGATAGATCTTTTAAAGTTATTATATTTATGTCGTAAGCGGTAGTGTTTGAATAATTTTTCTATTTATTTGTTTTAAGTACCTACATTTTGATAATTTTGAAAATCATTCTTGTTGTAAACCATTTGATGACTGTACGGTGATGTGTTAGTATTCTGGATTCAGCACTATAATTGGGTTAAAATTTCTTTTGAACAAAGTAGCATAAATAAAAGTTTAATAGTTAAATTAAAAGTTATTCAAAATATGATGAGTAAAAATCTCAGACGTAACAGTATCAAAAATTATATTCAAGCTATTGTCAATTATTGTTTTTCCAAAAATTTTTCAAATTAATAAATATAAAAAAATGACATTAACCTAATGTCAATTGTTTCTTCAAAAGTTATACAAATTATACCAAGATTTTCTAAACTTATGGTCGAGAAAGTATTGTGATGCCCACAACGGATTTTAAGAAAAACGCAGCTGTGTTATTTATACGAATATTTACATTTTTTATTAATCTTTTTATTTTACTCTTATTAAATACACTAATTAAATGTGTTTTATACATAAAAAAGCCGTATTTTTTCTCTACAACTCCCATACATTTTTTTATATCACATGTAATAAAGTTCATGTTTGGTTTTAAATAATCTGAATTGCAGAACTAAAATATATGTGTGATTTTTTTTTCATATATGTATCGGAAATACATTCCTATTAAAAGTAAATAAAATTTACGTTTGTTAAAACTGTGTTGTACTAAGTGGCGTGCTGTGGGTTTCAAAGTTAGATGTGATTTTTTTTGCTGTGATTAGAAGGGAATCGTCAGATAATATATTTTTACAATTTTTTTTTTATAATTAATATATTTTCAGTAGATTATTTTAGTAAGCCAATAGTAATATTGTAAGGTAGTAATGGACAAAAGGCTTGAAGTTGTATATAAATTTATTGAAAAATTACAACGACGTTTCGGCCAAGGTTATGGCCATCTTCAGGTCTAAATAATAACAAAAATAATTAACAATCGAGAAATTGTTAGTCAATACAACCGTTAACTTATCAAACAAAGTTAAATAAAACGAATAACAACAAACAAAGGTTGAGTTATAAATACTTATTTCATCTCACGGCGCAATTTCATAGTGTAAGCACGTGTGAATAACACTCAGTTAAAACAGTGCCACAGTTAGTGTTCCATGAAGAAAACCAACGTGGAAATCAGCCGACCAACAAATCAGGTAGAGCTCTTGTTCCCTATTATACCCACAACCCCAACCTCCTGTAATAAAAAATAAAAATTGTAAATAAAATCTAACCTACAAACAAAATAGAAACAAATAACAGAACACCATAGCCATCTATTAACAAATAGCGGAAACAAAAACCAAACCCAGGCACCTCCTGACTACAGGGGCGCACTGGTAAAAACGTAACCCAACATGTCCATCATACCTAACAGCAGCAGAACAAACACATCCACTAACGCCACCAACATGAAACAAAACCAACCATCATCAAATACGCAAACCAAATCATTCGTAGATGTATTGAAGAAACCCACAATAGAAATATTTCCAAAAAAAGACCAAGCAATCATCATGAACGCAATAGACTCACTTAAAATAAAAGATTACATAAAAAGCATTGGTAACATTATAGGGCCAAAACAAATACTGTTCGCATCAAAAATTTCCAAAAACAGAATTTGCATTTACGTGCAATCAAAATTGCTCGTAGACGAGATCATAAAAAAACACAGCACAGTTAAAATTGAAGACAACATAATCAACATACGCCGCATGATAACACCGGCCAAAAGAATAATTCTATCGAATGTCTGCCCCTCGATCCCACACGACATAATAGAAAAAAAATTAACTGACTCAGGAGTTCAACTAGTATCACCAATTACTTTTTTGAGAGTCGGCATGCAAGAATCAGAGTACTCACATATCCTCAGCTTCAGGCGACAGGTATTCATCCCAGACAACGAAGAAACCAACTTCCCGCCGACCATAACAGTCAACCACGAAGAAACAGAATACAGGATATTTTTGAACGAAGAAACAACGATATGCTTTATATGCAAAAAACAAGGGCACACCAGCAATCATTGCGAAGAAGCTAACACAAACGAAACACTCACAGTAACCAACAACAACACAGGTGAAGCATATACAGAAACACTTAACAATGCACCAGATGCAAACCTTACCAACATCAGAACATACTTAAACACAACGACAAATAAACGACCAGCACCCGAATCCGACACATCCTCAAACACAGCCTACGCCAAAAACTACCCACCGCTGACGCAAACAGAAAACACCAATCCAAGAACGGAAAATAACGAAGAAAAACCAAAACAAACCTCAAAAAACATAGGACACTAAGTCCAGGAGAACCATTAAACATTGCTCTACAACCTATAGAAAAAGAAATGCAAAACAATCCGAGAAAATATATAATATCATTTGAAGAACTAATAAAATTCCTCGAAGATGGCCATGGAATACCAGATCAACTACAAGTAGCCAGGGAATTCACCACAGATGTCACAAAACTTATCCAAACGCTAAAATCGCTCTATCCACTACTACAGAACAGAGGAATAAAAGCACGTTTTACCAAAATACAAAGAACGCTAACAATGCAAATTCAACAAGAACTCGGCGCCGAAATTTACGCAAGCCAAGAATCGCTACAAGAATGTTAATACAATGGAATTGTAATGGACTTCTAGCCCACAAAGGTGAAATTCAAAAAATAATAACGGACTACACTCCAGAATATATATGTATCCAAGAAAGTCGCCTCAAAGAAAACCAAACAGTTCACATAAAAGACTACACCACATTTAGAAAGGACAGAACCACTCACAACAATGCCAGCGGAGGTGTAGCTATCCTAATCAATAGTAAAAACGCCGCAACCGAAATTACACTCAAAACTAACCTAGAAGCCATAGCAATCAAGACAACAGTACCACTCAACCTAACCCTATGCAACATATACATACCACCAGATCAAAACATTCAAGAAACAGAAATAAACAACATCATAAACCAACTACCCCCGCCATACTTAATCACGGGAGATTTTAATTCACACAACATCATATGGGGATCAAAGCATATCAACAACAAAGGGAAAGTGATGGAAAAAATAATCAACAACAACAACTTAATCATACTCAATGACGGATCACCCACACACTTCTCCAATAGCACAGGCAATTTCTCCACAATAGACCTGACCCTATGCACTCCATCCCTAGCAACAAATATCACATGGAACACCGCTCCATGCCTATTTAATTCAGACCACTTCCCAATCATAATCAGACCAACCTCAAATCAAACGAAAACCGAAACAAACCCGACATACGCCAAATGGAAACTCGATCCCACCAAGTGGGAAACATTCACAGCAAACATCGCCACAGAAAACCAAAATCTAAAACTAGACACAGAATCAAACGAAACAGTGGAAAATCTGACGAACATGATCACACGAGCCGCAAACAAAACCTTTGGAGAGAGAAAAATAAAAAAGGCCAAAAAAATAGTACCCTGGTGGAACGAAGAGTGCAACCAAGCAATCAAAAACAATAAACAAGCACTTTACAAATATAGAAGACAAAACACTACAGAAAACCTAATCCACCTAAAAAGAACCCAGGCGATACTACGAAGAACAATACAAAAAAATAAAAAACAATCGTGGGAAAAATATGTGTCATCAATAACCACAGAAACTCCACCACAAAAAGTATGGGAAAAAATTAGAAAAATCAAAAACGGAAAATCAACGCAACAAACAAACATACTAATAAACAACAACGACACAATCACAGATCCACAAGAAATAGCCAACACCTTAGCAGAACACTTTGCTGAAAATTCATCTAACAAACACTATACAACAGAATTTACACAACACAAGCAAGAAGCAGAAAAGGAGCCAACCAACATCGAAAACACAGATAACGACCCACTAAACTCACCTTTCCAAATTCAAGAGTTAATAACAACCATCAACGATATTAAAGGAGGAAGCAGCCCTGGCCCGGACGGAATACCATTCGAATTCATCAAATACTTCCCCAAAACAGTCCTACAAAATCTCCTAAATATTTACAACACCATACTACAAAAAAACGAATACCCAAGAAAATGGAAAGAAGTAATAGTGGTGCCTATATTAAAACCAAACAAAACAAAAACGGACCCAACAAGCTACAGACCCATAGCTCTGTCAAACACATTAGGCAAAGTACTACAAAAAATGATCAGCAAAAGAATTATGTGGACTCTTGAGAAAAACCATCTACTCACAAACGTACAAAACGGATTCAGAAACGGACGCTCTACCATGGACAGCATTTTATTACTCACATCAGAAATACAAGAATCAATAAGGAAAAAACAACATCTAATAGCGATATTCATGGACCTCGAAAAAGCTTACGATATGACATGGAAACACCACATATTAAAATCAATGAAAGAACTAAACATCGACGGAAACATTCTCTCTCTCACAAAAAGCTTCCTAGAAAACAGAACATTCAGAGTTAAAACCAATGGAAAACTATCCATCCAAAAAATACAAGAAAATGGCGTCCCACAGGGTGAAATCTTAAGCGTAACCCTATTTTTAATAGCTATCAACAAAATAGCAAAACACATACCAACAAACGTTAAAGCGTCTCTCTTCGCCGATGATGTCATCATATACTGCTATGGAAAAAACACCAAAAGCATAGGAATGCAACTACAACAGGCACTAATAAACATAGAAAAATGGACCTCAACAACCGGCTTCAAATTCTCAAATCAAAAAACAAAAGCAGTCCACTTCTGCCGCCTCAGGAAACCCCACGAACACCCGCAATTAAAACTAAACAACACACACCTCAGTTACAAAAACACGACAAAATTTCTAGGACTCACACTAGACCACAAACTCACCTGGATTCCTCACTTAAACAACATAAAAAGAGAATGCTACCTAAGACTGAACATACTGAAAGTACTGGGAAACACAACCTGGGGGGCACAGAAAGAACAATTAATCAACATCTATAAAGCCCTAATACAGTCCAAAATAAACTATGGATGCATTGCATACCAAACAGCAAGACCAAGAGCACTAAAAATAATAGACCCAATCCACAACACCGCGATCCGCATAGCCACAGGAGCATACAGAACCAGTCCCATCATAAGCATACTAAATGAAGCGGGGGAACCTTCACTAGATGTTCGTCGAAAACAACTTACCTCATCCTACATAACAAAATTAGCCAGCCAACCAATCAAACCAACATTCAAACACTTCTTCAAAATAACCAACAACACCACCACAACACTAAACACCACTCCCTTGCAAAAAATTTCCTATTCGTTACTCCACCCATCAAAATTAACCCAGTTCCAAATATCAACAAGAAAAATCAGCACAAACCCACCATGGCTGAACACAACCCCCTCCACAATATTAACAATGTCCAAACTCCCAAAAACCTGCACACCCCAAGAGCTCTACCAGAAAACATTCCTGGAAATAAAAAATGAACATGCAGAACATATGTTCATATACACGGACGGATCCCGCATCAACAACACAACTGGAGCCAGCGTAGTCACAGGGGAAACAACGTTGAAATACAGGCTACCAAACAACACCAGTAACTACACAGCCGAAGCATATAGTATAAAAAAAGCAACAGAAATCATTATAGAAAACGTACACAAGAAATACGCAATATGCTCTGACTCACTAAGCGTTCTAAAAAGCATCGAAGATCCTCACAACAAAAACAACATCATCCAGGACATCCAAAACAACATTAACAAAGCAACAGGCCAACAAAAGAAGGAAATCAAATTCATATGGATTCCATCACACACAGGAATCGAAGGAAATGAAAAAGCAGATAAAGCGGCAAAAGAAGCATGCAACAAACAAACACCAGAAAATCTACCAATACCAAGAAACGACATCAAGAACAAACTAAAAGAAACGATCAAAGAAGGATGGAATACAGAATGGCACAACACAACAAATAATAAGCTCAGACATATTAAAGAAGATACATCCAACTGGATATCACCAGGAAGTCGAAGACACCAAGTTATTCTTACAAGACTAAGAATAGGTCACACACGCTATACGCACGAACATCTACTACAACACTTAGAACCAAAACACTGCGACACATACAACACTAATATCACAGTAGAACATATCTTAACACAATGTACCAAATATGCGACACAAAGACAAGACTATAACCTACCAAACACAACAACACAACTACTAGCAAACAACAAACATAACACAGACAACATACTCAAATACCTGACAGAAACAAACCTAATCAACAAAATATAATGCATACATAAATGTAATGTAAACGTAAATAGCAAACACCAACAATGTAAACAACTGTAATCAATGTAAATAACTGTACCGGGGTGTTAGTGATCCAAGACATCGAAACACCCGAAAAAACACCAAATAAAAAAAAAAAAAAAATACTTATTTACGGCGAACATATAACAAAAATGAAAAAATAAGTACGAAGCTACATAGTCAAAAAAGATTAATTTAAATTTATATGTACGCCCTAAACTAACTGACTCTTTAAAGTTCGCCCTAAATAAGTATTTGTAACTCAACCTTTGTTTGTTGTTATTCGTTTTATTTAAGTTTGTTTGGTAAGTTAACGGTTGTATTGACTAACAATTTCTCGATTGTTAATTATTTTTGTTATTATTTAGACCTGAAGATGGCCATAACCTTGGCCGAAACGTCGTTGTAATTCTTCAATAAATATATATACAACTTCAAGCATTTTGTCCATTACTACCTTATAATATATTTTCAATTAAATTTATTTTTTTGCCATTATTTATAAAATCATCTCAAAATATAAAATTTGATAATTATTTTGAATAGTAACTAACGATAAATAATTCATCTTCCTTGACATATTATATTATGAGCATAATTTTTAATTTTCTTTAATGTAGAAAATGATCCCTTGGCAAAAGCTGTTCAAAAGAGAAATGTAAATATTAACTTTATTATTTATTTAGTGCATAAGTGACGATATATTTATATTTAGGAAAGATTCTGAGCGATAAATAACAGCTCCTTCGCAAATCTTACATTAATCAAAACAACGCAGCTATTCTTGTTAAAACCAAAGCAAGTGAACAAATTTACATTGCACGCGCAGACAAAGTACAAGCGATACGTTTTACCATTGCCGTCTATATGCGCATATAAACGGCAATGGTTTTACTAATATTTTATCTCTCACTTCAGCCAGTCAAATTGTTCCGCGCTATATGAATGTAATATGTACTCTGGAGCTTTGTATCAACGTGCAGAGCACGTCATCTATGCGTAGACATTTAGTTAGCTGTTAGCGCGATACGCATTGTACGCCCTCGTATTAATGGTTGTATAAATACTTTATATTTTGCATACTAAATGAAAATTCAAATTTAAATACAAATAATATATAAAGTAGTGATATTATTAATTTTAATTATGTAATATATGAAATATATCTAGTGTTTGCAATGCACATCTTGCACATTTGGACTGCACGGCACTTATTGTAATTCATCTGTATCATCTATATTCGTATATACCAAATAAAATACATTAAGCAGCCTTTTTCATTATGTACTATTCAATGGTGAAAGTAGGCCGGTACGGTCCGGTACGGCGTACCGGTAAGAGAAATACAGCCGGTACGGCGCACCGGTAAGAAAATTTTACAAATAAGTTTATTTTCAATTATACTTTATAATTAATAATGCTGTATTTAATATTACATAATGTTTATATTTGAAAATTTTCAAATTATAATTTGTGGGCCATAACTTATATGTACAATATGAGCATTTATGTAAATTTGTTAATGGTATATTTATTTATTATGAATCCAACATAATTATTATTTGACATGCTATTTTTATAAAAGTAAAAAATTACACATCACGTCTTATTATTATATACATTCAAATAATCCGCCTGCTTTGTAAAACCAACTTTTGACAGTGAACGAACTGACGATAGTAACGACCTCCGAAGATACTCCTCTTAGGGTTGTAAATTACTTTGACCAACTCTATATATAAAACACATGAAACCATTTTTTTATCATAGAATCGCCCCCTCCCCCCTAACACTTTAAAATAGCGTACCGGTAAGAAAATAAATCTACTTGCACCCCTGTTAACTATTTACAACTCTCATATTATACTTTTTCACTAAACAAGATTATTTTACGGTATAGTAATAAAAGTTGAAAAGTTTAAGAAAAAGAAAATAAAAATGGTGCAGGTGGATACTTCAGTATATCTTCTTCAGAAAGGAAAGAAGAACTGTTCCTTATTAAGTTCTTTGAAATGGTTGGCAAGTATGTCAAGAATTTCCACAATGCAATAATTCATTCCTCAAGTGTTTAAGTACCACTGAAGCTAAGGTAAAAACAAATAACAATATAAAAAGTTTAGAGCTATACCTCTATTTAACATCTAAATAAAAGTTTACTATAATGCGCAAGTTATATAAAAAATAAAATGTTTGTATAGTGTGACAATATTAGCATTTAGTGGAATTGGAAAATGAGTCCAAAAGTACTTAAAAGAATAGAAATATTGTCAATACGTGTTACGAAACTACGCAAACCGGAATAATATCTTTTCGTGAATGAAATTTATCAGAAATAACATATTTTTCAAGATGTTGTATCCGTATTTTCTTATATATCTTTAGATTTAGTTTTTTATTTTATTTGTTATTCTGCACAACAGGAACGTAATCCCAATGACAGTACTGAATGTGTGACTTGCCGACTGGTTGACTTTAACTCTGAACCAACGCACTCAACCACCGCACCGACCAATTTGTTACTAAAATAAATTGTTGGTGCCATTTCCATTTGTTTATATGAGAATAAAGAGTATTTACAGATAAAAGTGGTTCTTTTTTGTGGCTTCTTTGGCGGACCAACTACTTAGGTCATATGCCGCCATTACGCCCTGATCTGCGTTTTAGCAAGGACGTTTAAAGAGGAGATATGCCTTTACGATACTGTAGCATTGCTTGAAGTGAGGCTTGGGCAAGGGAAAGAGACAACAATAGTTTTTCTGCACCGTGCTAAGCCAAATCGCTTCTTCTTCCAAATATTTTGAAATTTTGTGTAAGAAAAGTGACGTTTAGGCGTTGTTGTATGTGAACATAACCACGAGGTGTTCATTTGTGTTTCAATCGTTGTGCTGTGTGGTATTGGACATATTTATCTTCTTACACTTATGTTTGTTGAAGTAATTGTAGTTTTGATTTGTTTAAAAACATAAATTTGATATTTATTCTCTAACTTCCTGTTCATATTAACAGGTGTTATAGTAAATATTGTTCAACAATTACAATTACAAATATTTATTTTAATCGATAGATCACACTAATAATAAACGTTGATAATTTCAGTTTCCTTGTTAAAATTTATAATCTTTTAGGGAAAATGATTCTGTTCTGTCCTGTTTAAATTTCAAATCTCTTTGTGACACATGCGCTATAGCAGGCTAAGCACGGTACAGAAAATAATACTACTGTCTCTGTCAATCTGCCGAGCCTCACAGTCTTGGCTTTAATGCGGTATCCCCTCCTTTCAACGTCCTTGCGTTTTAAGTATTATGGTCAACAGCAACGCGGGTTTCTTTGGACACTCAGCCATCCAAGTACTACCCGCGCGCAACGTTACTTAACTTGCTTTATCGCTTAGATCAGATTCAACGAGTGCAGCCACGGCCGTTGTCAAGTGGTTTTTAATTAATTTACACTTTGAATTGTGCTTTAATTATTCATTCTTCGTAATTATATCGTGTTATTAGGAATACATATGAAGCTACAATCACAACTATCCAATTTTCAATCACGAATAATAATTACAATTATCAATTATTGGAAACATTTAAAACTTGCGATCCAAATTACAATTAATAGTACCATAAAAGCCAGTTTTCCAATCACCGGTTTACTCTCGATTAATGTTAATCATGGTTAATGAATAATGGCAACCATAGTTTCCATTATTATTTAATCATGATTAATATTAATCGGTGATTGAAAAACTGGCCCTAAGTGAATTAGTAAAAACTAACATTTGTAAAGCACTTTGAAAGGGAATATAAATAAACAAAAGAATCAAATAATATTAATAATATAAAAATTAATAAATATATCATCACGCCTTTTACCCATTACTGGCGGTGGCGCTCTGCCGAAGCAGATCTCGGCTAGTGATATATTTATGCGCGTTAAGTACAGTTACCAGCCGTTAAATCACGGCCTCCAAAGATGTTAGTGGTGGAGAAGCTACAGGAGTAATTTTAGTGTGGTGAAAATGTTTGTCGGCTGTGGGAATCGAACCAGGGTTCTCATTGTACCCCATAAACAAAAAAAAAACATATAAAATTGTGTATTGATAATCTTCGTTTCCATCTCTGACTTATAGTAGTTATTATGTCCTGCATAGTTTCTAAATACTGTAGTATTATAAAATTCTAGTCGACATATAAATTGTCACAATTAAAAAAAAATTACAATACTAGATAACAATAGAAGATAAAGTCAAAATAAGATAGATAGATTCTTTATTCAATTCGTACCTTTCGGTTTAGAATTCTACATTTCAATTTACATAATAAAAATACTGAATTCCGAAAGACAAAATAACATAATATCCAACGCGAGAATTTTGAACAAGAAACCATGAACTGCCAAGGGATACATGAAGCTGCCTCAGAGGCTACGTAAATTATTTTTTTCACGTTTCAGTCACAAGTAAGTAGCATACAGGTGATATATGTTAAGTGTATAATAAATGGTATCTAAATTTTTAATTTTTTTATTAAAATTCAATTTTCTGAAAGCGTAGTGAAAAACAAAATATTACGAAGTAAGTGCCATTCTTCCCCAGGTTCTTTATATACTTCGCCATCGTCACGGGAAATGAAATGGCATCTTCGAGAAGAAATATCTCACTTTCTGCCCTTGCAAGAAACTATTTTATAATATTCCAGCTTTAACTAGTAATCCATTATTCTCTACGAATATATAAATAGTATATGTAGAGAGACACTCCTCTCTTTTTTATATATTTAATTGCAACCGCAATTTTATGGTATTTACGTTTAAAACAGATAGAGTGTCTAACTGCAATTGTTTGGAATTTTCTTTCAAATACAAGTACTACAAGTGCAGGCTGTCTCTCGCTTTTATTTTAATCTTTGTAGATTTGTTGTTACATTCGTTATTAGATAAGTGATTGGGTGGATGTGATAGAAGGTTTGTTGTGTGACAAATGTACTTGTATGGAGAGAACTATGAATGTGATTGAAGCAAGAGGGTGTGTTCCGATGAGAATATTTGACGAGGACTGATTATTTGATCGGATATAGCGTGATACATTACTGTAACACGAGGGGGTATGAACACCGTGAGCGCGAATTGTTTGATTGTGAATAAAATAATTGTGGTTACTATTAATTAACTAAATATGAACGCACCATAAAATACATAACTTTATTTAACGTGAATTACTGTAATACGAGTTAAATTATAATAAAATAGAACAAAAAACATATAAGGTAAGGTAATAATGGACAAACGACTTAAAGTTGTAGTTATTTTATTAAAGATGTAATAACGACGTTTCGGCCAAGGTTATGGCCATCTTCAGGTCAAAAGCGTTAAAATAAACGAATAAGAACAATGTAAGTTAAGTTACGAATTAATTATTTAGGGCGAACATATATAAAAAATGAAAAAAATACGTAAGAAGCTAAATTGGCAAAAATCATGATTTTAAATTTATATGTTCGCTCTAAAGAGTCAGATAGTCGACTTAAAATTTAATTTAATTTAAAGTCATGATTTTAGCTTTTTCATTTTTTATATATGCTAAAATCATGACTACAACTTTAAGCCGTTTGTCCATTATTACCTTACCATATTACTTTCGGCTTACTAAAATACTCTACTAAAAAACATATAAGAATAATTAAATGCTAATCGGATTCGATGTCGGTCACATCTTGACCGACCGACGGAGCAAACTTTTCTTGACTGATGCTACAGCTCAAAAACAGACGCTAAGTTTTTTAGCAGGGGCGAAGAGAGGTATTTTGGGGATGCGACACATGGCCGAAGACTGCAGATGACCAGACACATTCGTTGCCACGATAAAATTTTTCTTAGAATCTTATCGCATAAAAAGGAAAAGCAAACTAACAAAATCTACAGCCAACTCAAAACCACCTTGTTACATTACCAATTGACAAAGGGTACATAAGGCTTCACAGTGAGGCCAAGGGGTATAGTGATTCAAAAGAGTTCAGTATCTAATGCATTCATTGTAATTGAAAGTTTCACATGTGATATTTTATAGAACAATTTTTTTTTTGTCGTTTGACAACAAAATCTTTCTATGACATATCACTCATGTGAAATGGCCCTTATTTTGTAGGCGTGAATGCTAGCATTCTTTGATATAAGACAAATAATAACTATTAATTGTAATTATTAACTGGGCAGCTGTAAGCACGGTTTAATACTTTTAAAGAATTTAAGTCATATGAGTGACTTTGAAGTTTGATAAATTTAAAGTCATTCATATGACTTAAAATCTTTAAATTTATTTGTGGTATGATTTCCTTAAAAATCAGTCTGTGTCGCTACAGACGAAACCCGTTGTCAATTCCTATGAGACGTAGGAGTCTTGGGATCGATGCTGTGTTCGACACTATGACAGATAAATTCGACTGACGCCTATCTCGTACATGGGAGCCGTGGCTTAGTGGTTAAAGCATCATCCCGGCAAGCTGAAGGTCCTCGGTTCGAGTCCGCGCGTCTCCCGAATGTTTCTGTCATAAACTTTAAATTTACGGTTTAATACTTTGTGAGCCAAGTGTAGAAATTTAGATAACAATCGGAGCGGGGTTCAGAAGAATTCAGTTCTGATACATTCTATTTCTTCTTAAAAAGTAGAAATTAAAATATAATAATTTAGTATTTCAAAAGTAACAAATAAATATCATGACGCCTTTTACCCATTACTGGGTGTGACCCTCTGCTGTAGCAGATCTCGGTTAGTGATATATTTCACGCATGAAGTGCGGTTACTTGCCGTCAAATCATGCCCCTCTCCATGATGGTAGGGGAGGCCACAGGGGTAGTTTTATTATAGTGAAAATTGTTAACCGGCTGTGGAAATCGAACACAGGTTCTCAAATCAAACAGGCCGACTAGATCTCACTGAGCCATTTATCCCATTTTATGTCAAAAGTAAATTTACAAATTAACGAAATTTAAAAAAAAAAATCTAGTGAAAAAATTAGTTTTAAGTTTATAAATATTTGTACGTAATAAGTTTATAAAAACAATAACATGTCAAAAATTATCACCCAAAGGCGTATAATAATTCTCATTTAACCGAGATAGTACCTCAAGATGTTTAAGATCCAAAAGGAAAAGGGAACAACTGTATATTCCTTACATATTGTAGGCTAGCAACCCATATCACCTGTGTGAAAGTAAGTGTCCAAATCTGTGCTGAACATGGAAATACTTTCCTGAGCTGAAATTGCAGTACTATAATATACAAGTACTGCCTTTATTTATATTGCCCTTTCTTTAACGCACTGCTTCATACTAGTACAGCCCCGTGCAAACCTCTCAAAGGGCGAATTCAGCAATATAACAAATTGAAACAATTCAGAATTTGACTTTGTCTTCATTTGGATTTTTCACTGTCAAACTCAGCTTTGAGAGACACAGCCTAATTAAATGTTATCTTCAGTATCTCCTTAAAAGTTAATTTGGCACAGTTTTATTAATCAAATTTATTAGTTCATATATTAATCATAATTTTATTAATTCTTTCATAATTAATTATCGACTATCTCTGAATTGTCGCACGGTATGTGATGATATATATATATATATATAAAATAAATAAATAAATATATCATCACGCCTTCTACCCATTACTGGATGTGGCACTCTGCTGAAGCAGATCTCGGTAAGTGATATATTTTGCGCATAAATATATATATATATAGTCCGGCAGTACGGTGTAGTAGCGTTACAGAATTCGAAACCGGAGATCCCGAGTTCGAATCCCACTTAAGCTAGAAATTATAAGAAAAACCACTCTGCGACTCGGTGAGTCCGGACCCTGTACTGCAATCGGGATTTAATGCCTGTTGTACGGAGTAACATAAATAAATAAATATCAGGATAAATTAGTAGCTATGCGTTGGTTTGGAATTAATTTGACCTTTATATTTCATCCCTTGTTCGGTTTTCTTTGAATCGTCTTACCACTTGTCAACATGTCCCATGGAAAATAACAATTAGTCAGTCGGTCTCTGATTTTGATAGAAACGAGTCGTCTCTTTAACGTGCAAGATAGTGTTGTCATGATCAATTCGTAATTTAGAAAGTTTGCCGCAGCGGCGGCCAGTGAAATTTGTAAATAGGGGTGTTGTTTAATATACGAGTATACAGTACGAGTATAACCAATTTATTATATGTAATATATGAATATGAAATAAATTTGTATTAACAAAGAAAAAGGAGAAGCATATAAAATAAGATTTATTTATTTTTATTATAAAATAAGATTAGGAAAATTTACATATAAAAAATCGACTAATACAAATATTTCCATTCTTCTATTTAAGAATTATACCGAATATAGCAACCCTAACAGATCTGGTCTTACTTAATTTTATCTTGAATTAAACAATTTCAAAAATATATTAATAACATGTTAAATGTACATTTACCAATGGTAGTCCGTATAATTCTTAAATTTTATTTAATTGCACTTTGAATTTTATTCGATCGAGCACCGCGTAACAATCAGTGAAACTTAGACAACGAATAGTGGCGGAGACGCACGATAAAATTGTCCTTATAGCGTTAAATGCAGAACGAAACTGATAGGATAAGACATACGAGTATATGGCACGATAGACGAAATAACAGAGGACAAAATATTCTGCCCTACTGAAGCACACTGTCATTCAAACTGTTTACAGTTTTACTCTTGCAGATACGAGTAGTAAATATTCCTGGTATTTATTCATTGCGCTATTTATAAAAATGTAAAAGTAAAAGTATGGTGATATCAGTTTTAAATAGAATAATAATTTTTGCAGAATAAGAGTATTTATGCTTATGTTTGTATATGTATATATTTAATATTAACAAAAAGAATTATGTTATTATTATTATTTTGTATATTTATTAAAATATCAATTGACTACCTGAAAATTTATGCACAAGCCGCCACTGACATCTACTAAGAAATATATTAAATACGTAACGGCCATATTTGGTTCATACTTTTATGAAATCCGCACTTTTGGGAATTTGCACAAAGCAGTACATGAAAAAGAAGCAATATCGAGAAAAATCCGTACTTGAATATTATAATGATGCGTGCATTCCCGTTCCAGTTAAGGTGGTACTATCATGGAAACATTTAACCCGGATTTTAATGAAATGTAAATATGTTATTTTTCATGTGTTTCTACACTAGTATGCAATTATTTTTTTTAAGTTTACCGTTGTTGAGCTGAGTAATGTAAAGTTAAACTCGACCAAAAATGCAATGGCGTTATAGGAACTATACCTCGCGAGGCAGCTTACTGCGTAATAAATTCATACATTGTAGTTATTTTTTAACAAAAAACTAACACACAGTACATCATGTAAAGATAAAAGTATGAGAATTAAAAAATCCATGCCTTACCCTATTAGTTTCAAAGAAATTGGCGATTAAAGTTGGATATTCTATGATTTTCAATGAAACTGTCAGAAATGCTTGGCAACGTTGCACGGGTAGACAGAGATGGTCGCACGCGTAGACAGAGATGGTCGAACTATGAAAGTTATTATTTCGATCAGTAAAATATATGAATTTTAATACAAAAAAAAATATTACAGCATTTTTTATTTCTTTATTTGTTGTTACAGTTGATAATAATTGCTTTGGTGCATTTTTCTCATTTTTCTTATGAACTGTGAACAGGATGTATCGATAATACAGTCACGTTTCGTACCGACTGGTAATATCATACTGCTTGTAGTTCTCGCCTTGTGGTCATAGCTTGTGCTGTGTAAAATCATACACTGCTATTAGTTGGCATGAAACATTCACTTCCAAAAATTTTATGTTACTGAATTTCATAAACTAGTTAAATAGTTTTATTTAATATATTCAATGTTATTGTTAATTATACGATATTTGCAGCGAAATGTTAATTCTGTTAATAACCTATACCATACAAAAATGTAATAATTATTTTTATAAACTTTTTAGGTTACCTATACTTTTGTATGAGACTTTCATGATAGAACCTCCTTAAAGTGGCAAAATTATTATTTTTTTTGGTTTTACAATCTTGGAGCAAAGAAAAAATCATTAACCCTATAGAAAATGAATAATGAAACAAATATTTCCAATTAGCGTCGGCAAATATTTCGCAGAATAATAAATTTCTTGAAACAATCAGCAATTTAACCTATTTTCTCTTAATTCAACACGAAGTACAATGTATAGATATGTAACAGAATAGCGCAAATTGTACAATCAAATATTGTATCGCGGTAGAAGCTACAGAGCACGCGGTAAATGAAATTGTTCTAGATTTCTATAGCAGGGAGTGTTTGAACAACACCTCGCAGACAAAGAGATAGGAATACTGCACATTGAGGTGCAATCTAATTTGACAAATGCATAATCGATATCAGAATCAAATGAAAATGGATCTGCTTACAGACAAGTGTGACAGTTGCTGCAAACGACTGCACCTAGCTGTAATTACTGAATAATTAGTTTGCCAAGCCTGCATTATTACGGTAATCTATATGTGTCTACTTATCTATATTGCATTTCGAAATGCGCCATATACTATACACTATCAGGTATCAGTCATTCTCTGATCTGAAGACAATGTGTGTACTCGTATTGTCTATTTGCTGAAATTCAAATTATCAAGAGATGGCGCTGATCTCCTGATGAAAGGTACATGTCAGATTCATTTCTTGCTGGTCTCTTATGGCGGATGCATGTTATAATTTCACTATTTTGTTTTTTATTTATGTATTTCATTTATTTTTGTAGAATATAGTTAGTTCAGTAGTATTTTATGGTTGATAAGTTGTTATTAACTATAAAAACAGACTTTTTAATTAGGTTGTATTAGTTTGTAGCTTTATATATTTCCTTTTCGTATTTAATATTAATATTATTCTAGATATATTTGTATTTTTAGTAGTTTAGTACATCATTTTATTTGTTGGTACTATTTTTTTCTGAAAATTTCAATGCTCTTTTTCATGCTTCTAATTTGTCACACGCCAAACTGTCATCCAATTTGTTCTTCACAAAAACTATTTTTTCGCCTTTTATTTTGGAAATTAATGAAACCGGATGGATCGTTTTTTATCGACAGCAGAATTGCAGTCGTAGACACAACAAAGTTTTCTGTTCGTATTTACTTACTTTTTTTGAAGAATATTATTTAGGCCGTAAATAATATTGTGAAATGGGAAAAAATAAACAAATTTTCCACGTTGTTTGGAGTACTGACGACGCACAGTGGTCCAGAATCCCGAAAAGCTGGCCAAAAGTAATAAAAACAAATTACTATCTACGGATTTTGACGTTACTAATTCGATAGTTTGGTATTAGCTCTATCAAATTCTTTAGGCAGTGACCATTTACATCTTAAACATAAGCATAGAGAACATTTCAAAGATGACTCTCGAGCGGTGCAAATCTGGCGAGCACAATAGCCGGATTTGTACGTCTTTTGTATTTGTGAATAATTAGGCGTGTAATCAACGGAATTTCGATGTGTAAAATGGACTCATCTCCTGAACATAAGTAGAATTAGAGACTGTATAATAAAAATTGTTTACCTAATTTGTTAGTATAATAATTAACAATCTTTGCTAATAAAAATTAACATAAAAATAAAAACAAATATTATTTTAAACAAGGAAAAAGTTATTTTTACCGCCGTGTTCTGTCGAAAGCTTAACGTCACCTTATTTCTTATATTATTGTAAAAATAAACAGCAAAAAATTAGCTGCTACTAGGTGCTATTTCGTTTGTAGTGCAGCTTTTTATATTAATAATCAAAACTGGCAGATTTAGTCGATAAATAAAATTAAGAACTTTTGAGGTTAATATTATTATAAATACTAAAATTTACCTCAATTTAGAATTAAAATCGGATTATCAGGCATATGAATCAATCCATGTCATATATAATTAAATTTATTTTGTGCATTCCAGAAGCTGTTGGTCATAAAAGTATAGAAATTTCCAGACAAGACATTTTTTCTGCCATTTTGCTTTTTAAATTTTAAAGTCGTATTCTAAATCAGCATGCTCAAAAACACGGATGTACCGCTTTAATTTTTTTGTAAACATAAAAAAAATTACCGCCATATTTGGTCCGCCATTTTGTTTCTTTAAAATTTTAAAGTCAAATTCTAAATCAGCATGCTCAAAATAATCGATATATGCAATTTCACATAAATCGCATAATATCTTCATATTATGGCCAGCTTTTCGGGATTCTGGACCACTGTGCGACGTTTCGAACCTTGGTCCATTCTGAAATCGAATGATTGAATAAATTTATTTGTAAAATAACATTATGGAAGTTGAAACACATTAAAAAATATTTTGGGAGTGTCAGCTCCTTTAGTCATGTAAATAAAAGCCAGGAAATCCAAAGAACGTGGAAAATTTGTTTATTTTTTCCCATTTCACAATATGTATTCTATATTTTTATATCTTATTTACAAAATAAATGTAATACTCACTTTATAGATCCTTAAAAAAGGGATTATTATTGTTATTAATTTAAAGCTATAATAAATAAATTCATATTCTTCTAATAAATTATACTAGAAGTTTTCCATTAAAAGCGTGCACTGAAATATGCACATTTTGTTTTGTTTCGCTACCAGTTGGTGAGTTTTAATTTTGTCAACATTTTAGGCAAAAGATGGCAAAGAAAAATTCTCTAATAATAATTGCAATATTAGTATATATCTTGATATAAATATTTGTGTACATAATTAGGAACACTCAATGAAGTGGCTGCTTTATAGTTTAAAATACTATTTTTCAGAATGAGCATATCAAAATGATATTGCTGTGTTTCTCAGTGTAATAATAATGTTGGTGAAGGCATATCGCTATAACATTTTCCGAAAAATATAATTATGCAAAAACAATGGGCTGTAGCATTAAAAATTAGGAAAAGTATTTCACCATTTATGAATGTAAGTTCTGTTCATTTTATATCCAATGACTTTTATCCCGGTATGTTTTATTGGATTATAGATTGTATATTAAAATTTTAAGTCTTAATTTTTTAAAGCTACATCGAAATCTAAAAAAGAAGAATTAAAACTAGTATTATACGAAGCAAAAATTTTCCTCTAAAAATCTTTAACGTGAATGAGAGTTTAAGTTTCTCAAGAAGTAACAAATGTACAAGAGAAAAATTAACATAAGAATAAATATTTGTAGCAAACTTGATACCGAAAAATATTTTTAAATATTGGAAGATTAATATTTTGATGAAACTAAAATTCAAGAAAACGACGAAATTTACGAAAATGTTGAATGCAATGAAACTTTTAAAAATATGAAGATAAAATGTACCAAGCAAAAACTATTGCTGAGATTAAAATTAGTATAGATAATGAACTTCATTCTCCCGCCTTTACCGATACGTCATTTAAAATTTTCTCTGCTTTGAAAATTTGTTTAAATCAAGCTGCAGCGGAATTAAACTTTTAGTAATAAATTCTAGTTTTATAAACAAATACATAAACTATCCATATAAATACGTAATCTATAAACCAATGTTTTCTCTTTCGATGTTGATGGAGCTGCCATCTATTGATTGTTAAATTTTCCAAATAATAATAATATTAAATTGTAATAAAAACTGTCATTTTAAGTGTTAATCAATAAATGTGTTTTGCCTCTACTAGCGTCACTGGAATATTAATCTTGAACGTTTATATGTCTTCTTATATATTTATCAGGCAACCAGTTAATCAGTAATGATTGTGTGATACCTACATATAAATGTAGTAAGATATAAAGTCATCGTTTTTAGTTCCTTTTATTTGTGAAATATATAAACTGAATGAGCAAATAAAATAGACCATACACAATATTTAGTATCTTTTAGTTTTAAGGAAATGTAATTTATATATATATATATATATATATATATATATATATATATATATATATATATATATATATATATATATATATATATATATATATATATATATATATCCTGAGGTCCCTGGTTCGATTCCCGCAGGCGACAAATTTTCATAATTTGAAAAAGCTATCTCTGTGTCTCCTCCACCACTAATATGTTTGGGGGCCGTGATTTGACGACTGGTAACCGCACTTCACGCGCAAAAATATATCACTTACCGAGATCTGCTTTAGCAGGGTGCCACACCCAGCAATGGGTAGAAGGCGTGATGATATATTTATTTATATATATATATATATATATATATATACCTTTCAATTTTAGAGCAGAAATAATATCATATGAATAAAAAACTGCATTCAATGACCACTAAGAGTGCGTTCCACTTGGCGCCCACAACGCCCGCAACGCTCAAAGATGCGTTCCACTTAAAGCCGCAGTCGCCACCGTTGCTTCTAAAAACGTCACGGATGACGTCACTAACAACGACCACGCTTCGACCACAACGCTCATCCTAACAGGGTGGGTCGGCGCGGTCGTTTGGCATTTACGTGCGCAATTATTCAAATGTCGCTTTAGACATTCAGCAAAAAGAGATAAAGATAAAGAGATAATTGTTTATAAACAGTTTGCAATGTCAAGTTGGTTCTCAATTACCTAAAATGACTTTTAAATTCATTATCCACGTAACTATTAATAACATCACCGTAATTTATTACTCGCGGCCGAAGTTTTCGCTTTCCCCTTTCCTTCAAAGCTTCATCTCACTCTTCATCGAAGCTTGATGAGCTATCAGATCATATTTATTTCTTCTCAACATCAATATGTCAATTGCAGCAGCAGCCATCTTTTATTCACAAGCCCGTTCTACGTTCCACTTGGGTTCTCGCCCGCGGCGTTTGCATGCTAGTGGAACGGCAAAATTCGCGGTCGTGGTCGCGAGCGTTGTGGGCGCCAAGTGGAACGCACTCTGAGTTGAGTGTTATGTTGTTTCTTATATACAAGTTAGAAGCAAAAGAACATATACGATTTATGACAATTACTAGAGTGCCGTAATTAATAAAACAATAATTATTTGTTTGTTATTTCTGATATGACATTTCATTTGATTTACAAGTTGGAAAACTTTTTTCAAGATTAAGTGTTTCTTTATTTTTATTCACAAATTCTAATAATATATATATATATATATATATATATATATATATATATATATATATATATATATATATATATATATATATATATATATATATATATATATATACACATAATATTACACATAGAAGAAACAATGTTATGGCAAATTAACATGTAAAAATTTAACATCGTTTCTCCTATGTGTAATGTTAAAAAAAGATCCTATATATATATATATATATATATATATATATATATATATATATATATATATATATATATATAAAAAATAAAATATTTCATCACGCCTTCTACCCATTGCTGGGTGTGGCACTCTGCCGAAGCAGATCTCGGTAAGTGATATATTTTGCGCGTGAAATTCGGTTACCAGTCGTCAAATCACGGCCCCCAAAGATGTTATTGGTGTAGGAGCCACACATTCAGAATATCATAGCATATATACGAGTATGTATATATATACAGATCCGGCCCTGCTTTGAAATTATTATTGTGCATGAATTTGAATATACTTAACAATATTACAAATTCAAAATGAAATAAACTAGATATTTTTACAACAGAACGAAGAAAATTCTATTAACATTTTAAAACACATTTTATTTCACAGTAACATAAACTATTATATAGTCTGACATTTGTACCATGTTCTCAACAAATAACCGCAAAATCATAAATTCTTATAATACATTTGTGAAATTGCATCCATGGAAAATAAAAATTCTACATTTATTCACTTATTTATTGACTATTATTATTTAATATTACAATTTATTCTCGACTCATAATTATTAGTTAGATCCCAAATTTCTCGTATGATATGTTTTATGATTTGTGTGTCGTGTTATTTTAAAAACTAAAAACTTTCATGGCAAACTCCATAATGTCAATTATATCTATAACTCAATTCTTATCGTATTCAACATATTAGCAATTTTAGCTCTGTAAAACTATAATCGCCATTTTCAAAAACAAACGCAGATGATGTATCCTTCTTTTCTTATCTTTTTGATTCGTTTCCAGTTCTTACATTACAGTGTCTAATTGCAGTTATATGGAATTTACTTTTAAAATAAGCGCATGCAAGTTTAATTAAATAGATGCTTAGGAGCGAATTGTACGGATCGAATAGAAGATTTATTGCGTGATAAAAAATTCCGAGTGTAAGGAATAAACGAACTTGAATGTTGTTGAAGCGACGATGGTGTGTTAAGATGAGAATATTTGACGAAGCTTTATTATTTGATGAATCTGATGAATGAATATATTATGAATGTTTCCAGGGTTCATACTATCCAAATTTATAGGATATATCGTGATGTATGTATGTATGTATGTAAATGGTTGTACTTTTAAAGAACCACCATTTAAGGTGGTACTATCATGGAAGCATATAACCCGGATTATAATGAAATGTAAATATGTTATTTTTCATGTGTTTCTACACTAGTATGCAATTATTTTTTAAAGTTTACCCTTGTTGAGCTGAGTAATGTAATGTTAAAGTCGACCAAAGTCGATCAAAAATGCATTGGCGTTATAGGAACTGTACGTCGCGAGGCAGCTTACTGCGTAATAAATTCATATATTGTACATATTTTTTAACAAAAAACTAACTCACAGTACATCATGTAAAGATAAAGGTATGAGAATTAAAAAATCCATGCCTTACCGGATTAGTTTCAAAGAAATTGGCGATGAAAGTTGGATATTCTATGCTAATCAATAGAACTGTCAGAAATGCTTGGCAACGTTGCACAGCACAGGTAGACACTAGACAGAGATGGCCGCACGAATAACAAAGCAAGAACTATGAATGTTATTATTTCGATCAGTAAAATATATTAATTTTAATACAAAAAAAATATTACAGCATTTTATATTTATTTATTTGTTGTTACAGTTGATAATAATTGCTTTGGTGCATTTTTCTCATTTTTCTTATGAACTGTCAACAGGATGTATCGATAATACAGTTACGTTTCGTACCGACTGGTAATATCATGTTGCTTGTGGTTCTCGCCTTGTTGTCATAGCTTCTGCTGTGTAAAATCTTACACTGCTATTGGTTGGCATGAAATATTCACTTCCAAAAATTTTGGTATGTTACTGAATTTCATAAACTAGTTAAATAGTTTTATTTAATCTATTCAATGTTATTATTAATTATACGATATTTGCAGCGAAATATTAATTCTGTTAATAACCTATGCAATACAAAAATGTAATAATTATTTTTGTAAACTTTTTAGGTCACGTATACTTTTGTATGAGACTGTCATGATAGAACCACCTTAAAGTGTTTGCGTTCGATTTCCCACCATCTAGATCAATTACTAAGAAAATGGTTTGTTGCATATTAGGCAACTTATGACCCATAGGTCACTAAGTGATTCATTTAATAATTTCAAATGACCTACTTGAGTTCCACAAATAATAAAAAAGCATTTGTAATCTTCCATTATTTAACAATAATAATTGTTGTAGAATTTGTATATATTTTAATTTACAGTAAAAAACATAAAAATGTACACTTTTAGAAAATTTAATAGGATTAAAATTTTATTTTATTATCATGGACAAACAAAAAGCAAAAAAGAGGAGATAATTTCAAAACATGTGGACTGAAAAGTATGAATATATATAAATAAAATAAATAAATATATCATCACGCCTTCTACCTATTTTTGGATGTGGCATTCTGCCGCAGCAGATCTCGGTAAGTGATATATTTTGAGCGTGAAGTGCGATTAACGTCAAATCACGGCCCCCATAGATGTTAGTGGTGGGGGAGCCACAGGGGTAGTTTTAAAATGGTGAAAATCGTTTGTCGCCTGTGGGAATCAAACCAGGGTTCTCAGGATACACAAGCCGACTTGATACCACTGAGCTAGCTACCCCATATATAAATGATCTTATTATTCACTACAAGACTGTTCTATAATTAAAATATCTATTGACCCGTAACGTCTTCTTAATAGTCATATCTTGGTTGGTTTTCACCCGCACCTAAAAAATGTGACCGTCGCCTACTATATACTATAAATAAATAAATAAATATATCATCACGCCTTCTACCCATTACTGGGTGTGGCACTCTGCCGAAGCAGATCTCGGTAAGTGATATATTTTGAGCGTGAAGTGCGATTAACATCAAATCACGGCCCCCATAGATATTAGTGGTGGGTGAGCCACAGGGGTAGTTTTAAAATGGTGAAAATCGTGTGTCGCCTGTAGGAATCAAACCAGGGTTCTCAGGATCCACAAGCCGACTTGATACCACTGAGCTAGCTACCCCATATATAAATGATCTTATTATTCACTATAAGACTGTTCTATAATTAAAATACCTATTGACCCGTAACGTCTTCTTAATAGTCATATCTTGTTTGGTTTTGACCCGCACCTAAAAAATGTGGCCGTCGCCTACTATATACTATAAATAAATGAATATATCATCACGCCTTCTACCCATTACTGAGTGTGGCACTCTGCCGAAGCAGATCTCGGTAAGTGATATATTTTGCGCGTGAAGTGCGGTTACCAGTCGTCAAATATATATATATATATACTATAACTTTTGTAAAATTAATGCATTTAAAAATAATAATATTAGTTATATTATCAAATTGAAAATAAATGCAGACAATCTGGATCAATATTAATTTTTCCTTGGTACACATTATTTCGTCATTTTTTTTATCATTTCGACTGCAAAAATGCAAAATACAAATCTCGCTAATATTTAAAAACATACATACATACATATCTTCACGCTATATCCCAACAAATGGGGTAGCACGAACCCTAAAATCATTCATAAAACATTCACTCATCACACTCATCAAACAATCAGCTCTCGTCAAACATTTTCATTTTAAAACATGCTACCTCCAATAAATGAATAGCTAGGTATATTTGGTATATCGTATTATTTATTATATGCCCGCACTTCTACCTTTCTGTAACCTTCTTATGCGAAAAAAAATCTGCACAATCGTTTGTGTTCAAAATAATATATTATACAAATGAGATTTATTTTATATTGTAGAAGTAACAGTTGGTTTTCATTTACCTCAGATATATTTTAGTCGCTATAACATTACAATAGATAACGCTACTCTTTAATATTTTTAAATTTGACAATTTATAAAAAAAGAAATTAAACGAGACCAAACCGAACCGGCTCTTTTTCTAAAACCGCGACCTCAAATCGAACTATTCACCCAAACTGAATATTTGAACTGGTTTGAACCGTTTCGAACAGTTATGTACAGTAAATTTTTTTTCTATCTAATACAAAATAAAACTTTTATTTTTGTAAATGATTTACATATGTATTTATAAGTACGTACCCGTAAATTTAAATTGGAAAATTAAAATTGTAAAATAGGTACCAACAATATACAGTATAACCTCTTTAATCCGGGCATCCAGTAATGGGGGATTCAAGTGGTAGAGCTTTTTAATATATATTTATTAAAATAAATTCTTGACCGTACATCATATTTAATACAATATAAAATCATACCATAAATTATATCTTTATTGCTGAAATATGAAAGTTAAAGTTGAATAATTTAAAACGTTCGCACTGCCATATTGCAATGACGTAGTTGCATTAAGCCAATCACAGAGCTTTGTCTAAAACGTTTGTCGGTGCTCAAGAAGACGAAGAAGAAATAAGCATTCAGCATTCTACGATTCTACCAATGACGTATAATACTAGAAGAATTATGTCGTATTCAAGTCAATGCAGTGTTGTGAAGCAGAGAGGAATGGAATAACTTTTCGGTCCGCCGGATGCGCGGCAAGGAGCGAGAACACTTTGATGTTATGCAAGTTGCTCCTTGCCACGCACCCGCCTCACACACCAGTTATTCTATCCCTTTCTGACTTACAACAAACGCCGATGTTATCCGTTTAGTTATGTTTTGTCTGAGGATTCTACTGACAACGACAAGTTACGTGTTATTTATCTCTGTCTTATCTGTCTCTCTTTAAGCTAAGATGCAACTACGTCATATTCATTTGTTTCGAAAGTTTAAATATTTTTATCATGCTTAATACAAGTTTTAAAAAAAATAATTTGGATATAATTATTTTATTACGTAGATTAATATATAAAAAATTCAAAAAAGTCTTGAAAGGCCCATTCCTATTTCCATTTCGCCATCACAGTCTGCACGCTCCTCGTTAATCCGGACACTTTACATGCACGGACTTGTTAAATTGTCACTAGGTTATGATTAATGTAAGTCTATGGTTTCTTGCACTTATCACGGCCAACTGCACGTTTACATACATAAGATTTGTTTCAACACAATTCAAAATTGGTACATAACTGTTATATTTCATTAAAGTTTTATTCAGAGATTATTATTGATATCTAATGCGAAATTTCAAGTATTGGAACAAAACTTACTGTTTTGTAGTAATTCAATAATGGACATAGGCTTAAGTTGTAAAAATTTAATGAAGATTAATTGACAACATTTCGGCCAATGTTATGGCCATCTTCAGGTCAAAAGTAAGATGTTAAACAACAATTAAAATTAGTTAAAGTTGAAGTTGATGTTTCAGGGCAAACATATAACAAATTAATTTTTTTATGTAATTCTAAATAAAAAGCAAAACAAAACATGATTCTACTCGTAAATTCTATGTTTGCCCTGTAGAGTCGAGAATACGACTGTCAACATTACATTATTTTTGGCTTATTAAAACAGTCTACTATTACTGTATTTTATTTAATTCGCAAATTATGTAACTTATATCAATATATATTTTTCACAAATATCCAATAATCCGGACAAATCGATAATTCGGACGCACCCTGTCCATTTCATTGTCCGGATTAAAGAGATTGTACTGCAGTAGATAGAGGTATGTTTTTATTTAAAAAATAATAGAACCGAAACGTCGAATTGAACCGATCTTGTGAAATGGTTGATGGGTTGTTCCAAAATTTAATTACTTTAAATTGCAACAAAGACCGAACGAACAAAGTATGATAAACCACAAATCGAAACCGAAACGATTTTTTTAGCTGAAGAAATAGCATTTTCGTATTTGCAACTTATAAAAAAAATCATAAAATAATTGAAACCGAGGAGAAATTATTTCTGCTTCAAATTGCTTACAGCCATTTTCATTTAACTATTTTTTTCAGTTCTACACCCACACCAAATTGAAATAATTATTTCATACAATTTAAAACAACTGAAATTTATTCATTAGTGGCAGATGAAATGAATGTGTAATGAATGCGTAATGAATATTAATCCCACTCCAACATTTGATGTTTTGATGCCCTGCTCTGCCGCCTACCACGTTATTAATAAATCTTACAATATGGAAATTAATACACAATTTACAAAACCAGACAGTGTAAGTAATTTAATATATTAATGGAAAATGAGAAACCTTTGCGTCATTAACTAGAATGTCTTTGATTCAGACCAAAACAGAATTGATTTTCCTTCGAAATTTCCTTTACGTTGGTGGATAGCGACTAGACATAGTTCAAGAACAAGGAGAAAGCGCAATGAAAAAAATTTACCGCATTTCCGAAACAGAAAATAAAATAGATTAAAAGGAAATAAAATGTCCGTGTATATTTCGCTGATTCTTTTAACACAACAGTAAGATTTATTTGAAAAATAAATGGGAAAATATCTACATAAAATATGTTTCCTACAAACATTAAGTAATACATTTATCATATGTGCTTTTCTTGATAGATAATACAGTTTATTATTCACGTCACAACGTTGCTACGATCGTGTGTAATAATTTACTATTCACAGCAAATGTCCGCTAATAATTATTATTTTCGTCATACTTAACTAAACCTAAAAGTGTAATTTCTTGTTGAGCACCCGTACAAAAGGTATAATCATAGTATATAAACTATTGGCTATTACTTATACAGATAAATTTTATTTCCATAAATAAAAGCTATAATTACGTGCTCATTGAATAATATACTATTATTTTATACAAAGTTAAATAAGTTTTTATCACAAATAAAAAGATGTTTCCAAATTCGGACAAACTAAAGTTGAAACTAAGATTAATGTCCTGAAACTAAAATTATGCATCTAAAAAGGGGCCTACACACTACGTTCTTGTTGGACTGTTTTGCTGGACGAACAAGTCTGTTCGAGCAAAAAGACACAAAACTGAAATGTGTGGTGAAAATGTCGTTTTTGCTCGTGTACAAAGCTGATGAATATAATCAGACTGAACCTGATTATGTCTGTCGAACTTGTTCGCTAACTTGTCAATTCGAGCAAATCCGAAGTGTGTGGGGCAAACAGAAGACTGTCCAGTAGCGTATTTAAAAAGGTTTTGCGCAGTTTGTATTTCGCAAAGAATTGTGTCAATATGACGGATCTTTGCCAGATTAGTAGAAAGTTTTTATTGGAATTTATAGAACTGTATCAGTCTTCCGTGTTTATGGAAAATAAAATCTCGCGAGTACAGTATTAAGAAAGACAAATCATATACATACATACATATCTTCACGCTATATCCCAACAAATGGGGTAGCACGAACCCTAAAATCACTCAAAAAACATTCACTCATCACACTCATCAAACAATCAGCCCTCGTCAAACATTTTCATCCAAACAAACCATCCTCACTTCAACCACATTCATAGATCACTCCATATAAACTAATTCATTTATTCACTTATCATTCATTTTCTTTCTTCAACGTACAAACATATGCATAAATCATTTCAAATTACTCACGAATTTAATAATGAAACTAGCAACGAATCTACAAGATTAGAAAAGATGAAAGCGATAGCCTGCACTTGTATATGAAAGAAAAGTCCACACAATGCAGTAACTGAAAATGAAACAAAAAGATAAGAAAGGGAAGGAGCGTCACCCTGCGCTTGTTTTTGAAAGTGAATTTCACACAATTGCAGTTAAATACTCTACGTAAGAACTGGAAACGAATTAAAAGATAAGAAAGGAAGGGAGTGTCGCTCTACGCTTGTTTTTGAAAGTGAATTCCACACAATTGCAGTTAAACACTTAATGTAAGATCAAAAAACGAATAAAAAAGATAAGAAACGAAGGAAGTATCGTCCCTACGCTTGTTTTTGTAAGTGAATTTCACACAATTGCAGGTAAACACTCTAATGAAATTACTAAAATTCAAAACTAAATTTTTAAAGCATATGAATGGCTAAAAGGGTACAATAAGTATTGTAATCCATTCTTAAATAATTAAACCAATCTCCAGGTTCCAGTTTAAAATAACGAGTTAATATGTGAAAACTTGCTTCTCTTCAAAAACCATACCTTCGCCCATTTTGTCTTTTTCTGTTTATTTTTTTACTTTATGGCAAATGCCGCCGCCACTGCACATATATGTATTGTCTTTATATTTATTCAGTTACTAAACAAAACAGAAGTCTGTGTGTAACTCGCGTTCGTCGTTTTTGCTCAACAGTCTAATAAGAACGAAGTGTGTGGGCCCCTTACATCTACATTACTAACATTATCTAAGGCCTTAAGAACACAAAATGATATGTTTGCGTGCAAAGAACGAATTTTGGGAATGCTGCAATTAATTCAAAATGTTTATGAGTCAATTATTTTTCTTTCTAAGAAGTAGGTACACTGTTTCTACAAATCAATGTGAAATCTTTTTTATTAATATTATTTTGAGTACATACTTTTCAACTCACAAAATAACTTTTATATTTATACAAAATTTTAAGATACTTATAAAAAACAGATAGGAAGTTATACTTATAAGAATACTTTAAAATATGTTCAGCCACAAGAAAAATATATTGTTATTCGTCAACAAGCTTATGTAAAAATTCATAAATAAAAAGCCGGAAAATTCAAAAAATCTGAATTTAAACAAACACAAAGAAAATCATAAATGAAAAAGGAAAAATACTTGACGATCGGAATAAAAGACATAATAAATTGTTATTCGTAAGCAAGTTCATATAAAAAATCTATAAATAAAAGAAGAATATAAAATAAATCTAAAAATACAATAAATAAGGGAGAAAAAATATTTGACGATCGGAATAAAAAATATTAATTAAGTTCGGAAAAAGTAGACAAACCTAAATTTAAACAAATATAAAAAAACATAGGCGCCAACATTGGATCTCCTCTCAATAATGTACAGACAAGCATCCGGCTCCCTCAATAACAGGACTGAAAATTCGAATAAACTTATGCTTAAAATGCAAAATACGGTGATGTTACGGCACTCGGATCCAAAGATCCCGTACTCTTATCCCCCCGAAGTAAAAAATATATATAAGTACCACATATCGGCTCGGTAATTCGGATCCTAACTGTAATTGGGATTAAGTGTCTGTTGTACAGAGTAGCATAAATAAATAAATATTTTTGAAATTTATTTCCGGGTTCAATTCGACACTTTCTAGGTTTCAATTGAGAGCGTAAATTGCTACTCGCAACATAATATGAACAGCTTTAATAGTTTTGAAGATGTTATAAAGCTATTCTAAGAAGATAAATTTATAAATGACATAATTGCGAATTTTATAAGATTACTGTCCGCTATTTAGGTGTCAACATAAATATATATATATATATATATATATATATATATATATATATATATATATATATATATATATATATATATATATATATATATATATATCATGGGCGTCCTCAGGGGGAGGCAAGGGAGGACGCGCGTCCCCCCTTGGATATTAAATAGGATGGTGACCAAGACTCTCGAAGATAGGACTTTAACATGTTAAACTATATTTTTTTAATTTCCTGCTTCCTTAAATATTTGAAGATCGTAACGATTGAGTAATCTAAGTTTAAGTATACAAAGACAAAAAATATTAAAAAATAAAAACTGTAAAACTGCTAAATCGGAATTTATTGAAGAAATTGTGTCAATTTATGGAAGAGTTATTCGAAAATTGTCCTACCTCTTCAATTCAAACCCAGACGACAAAGACTAGTAATTTATTTCACAAATTTAAATATTTTTGTATCCATTTGTTAGGTGTATTTGTATTTATGTTATGTAAAAGAAATATTTTAGAAATTTATGTATATCTAAGAGTTTTTTGCGACTCGCCCCCCCCCCCCCTGGAAAAATGTCTGTGGACGCCCATGATATATATATATATATATATATATATATATATATATATATATAAATATGTTGCAAATTAAGCCCTTAACAAAAAACTTTTATGAACAAAAGTTTAACCATTTCGAGGGAGCCATTCGATCTTGTTAACATTTTTCGCCTCTCACCCCCCAGGGGGTCGGAGAGGGGGTGAACTTAGATATCATAAATAGGAACCCTATTTTTTATTACAGATTCGGAATCTCCATAAAAAAATATGAAGGTTTAATTTGAGAATTTTTTTCATATTCTCGATAGATGGCGCTGTAAACCGGGTGGTTCATTTAACTTGACTTGTTCAAATATCTTGCAAATTAAGCCCTTAACAACAAACTTTCATAAACAAAAGTTCAACCATTTTGAAGGAGCCATCCGATCTTGTTAACATTTTTTGCCCCTCACCCCCCAGGGGGTCGGAGAGGGGGTAAACTTAGATATCTTAAATAGAAACCCTATTTTTTTATTACAGATTCGGAATCTTCATAAAAAAATATGAAGGTTTAAACTGAGAAATTTTTTCATATTCTTGATAGATGGCGTTGTATTCGTAAAAACAAGTTTTTACGTGATCTTAAAATAAGCGAGTGCTCATTGCTCGTGTTTTAAGTTTAAAATAATGGTTATTTTTCAAAATATCCGTATTTTGAATTGTTTATTATGCGCACAAATGGATCTTTTCATCGACAATGATGACCGATGGCGATCAATGTCGAATAAGTGGTGAACTTATTGTATCACGTGAGATATCCTGACTATCTTCACACAGATTTTGTGAAATGTAATTATAATAATTATAAATAATAATTTTGAAAAATAACCATTATTTATTTTGATAGTGAACTAAAAAAAATTTTCACTTTTCTGTTGTCTTCTACATACACGGAATTACTAAAAACTACCAATGAGGAGGGAGATCCAAAACAGTTTGAGAAGCACTAGTTTAAATAAATAAAAGCAAATTTAATATTTGGTTGCATTCACAAATTGACAAATATTCCAAATGACATAACTGTATTTATTTATTTAAAATTTTACTTTTGACAGTACAACTGCAACTGCATTTTTAATTTGTATTTTAAAAATAGTTATTTATTGTACAAGTATTTTATTAGGTACCTATATAAAACACAAGTGTATTACAAAATTTTATCCACAACTCATAATTATAGATATCGAAGAAGATTGGTTGTAACGTTTAATGTTGATTCAGTTATATAGTTTCTCAAAATACGGTAGATCATGAAGTCGTTGCTAAGTAACAAGTTGTTTATAGTGTTTTATGGAATATAAAACACTAGGTTATATGAGCCATATAATTCAGCTGAAATCAATGTAATTATGTCTTTATAATATATGAATTGTGGATAAAATAAATTATTTTAATACAATTTTTATACGGCGTTGAAATTACGTTATTTCTAAAACGACGACAATAAAATAACAAACGAAATAAATAATTGCTAAGTCATTTAACAGTGCGTGTAACTAAAATTCCCGTGACGATAATACTCGAAAATTTAATTTCACCCTTATTTCAAATGTCATAGGATAGAACAGAAATCAAAGCACAACAAATCCCAATCCTCAGCATCACTAAACATTTACATTTTGCCTCGGACCTCGGACATCCTTCTATTTGGGTCACGAGTCACAGAAAGCCTCCTAACCCCACTCGGATGCGGGAAGCTGCGTCCGTTGCGCCCAGTGCTGCCACACACAAACACAAAACACCCTGAACGGAATTTGATTGCGATGGAAGTACAGCACATCTTTAACATGCTCTGTGTTACGTTTTCCCAAAGGGTAGGAACGGTTTCTAAAACTGATGGGACCAAAGATTGTCAAATAGGAATGTACAATAGCAGAAATAAATTAACCTTATATCACAATTTAAAAATATTACTTGTCTGCTTTAAGCCCCTGACACATATAGCGTCAAAACTCCGAGTCTGCTACAAACTGCTGAAAAACTGAGAGTCACGTCCAAAACGGGTGACACATATAGAGTCGGTGTTTCTGACAGTCAGAAATAAATATTTGTTAATTTTAACGTGTTATTTGTTAATTTGTATTACTTAAAATATTTATCGATTATTAAGAAATATAAAAACTATAAACTACGAAATATAAAACAAAAAATTAAATTAAAAAAAAAATACATGAACTATAAATGAAATATAAAAACTTAAATATATTATTTAAAATGTTTGTCGATTATTAAGAAATATAGAACTATAAACTAGGATATATAAAAAAAAAAAAAATTAAAAAAAATTACTTGAATTGTAAATGAAATATAAAAACTTAAAAGTTTCTAACTATGTATAAAGTAAATGAATTTAACTATAAAAATGTACAAAAATCAAACAAGAACATAAACAATAATAATTCATACGTCAAACAACAAAGGAAGATAGCGAAAAAACCAGCATCATAATGAAGTTGGTTTTCGGCAGTCGTGACTGCTGAAAATAGAGGCGTTTCTATATATGGCAGTCAAATGGTAGACTCGGAGTCTTGACGCTATATGTGCCAGGGGCTTTATAGGCAAATAAAATTAAGATCGCTGCGCCATCTGGAACACATCGCGAACTACTGTATCCAGGATAGATTTTTGACGTTTTAAAAGTACAAAACTTAAATGACACTTTAATATTATAAAACACAAAATAACTTTCTCTTTTATATTTAATTTATTTATATGATTGTCACTATATATTAAATCTCTAGAATTTAGAATAAAAATTAGTATATCAAAATTTTCTAAGCCTGAGATGGTTAAGTGCTCTTTCTGTATTTATTAAATATTTACTTGTACATCAGAGTTTCCAAATGTTTTCGGTTGATTATTTATTAAATTTATTGTAGTATCTACTGTTTCTGTCTCTTCTATTGTATTTGTATCGTGACATTTCTCTATTTTGACATTATTATGCGTAGCGTTTTAATGTTTACTTTGAGCGAAATTTTCAATCATTTTCAAAATTCTGTCACTATTTTGAATTTATTTATCATATTTTTTTTAGCTTTAGCAAATTAATAGGTATTGCATTTCGTTTGAGATGTACAGTGCAAAATTTTATTTGGCAACAGTTTTATTTACATATTACTTGATTAACTACTTACCATAAAAAAAGAGTTATTTGTTTCATTAGGACTAAAAATACCGGTTTTCGTATGAACTTATAAAGATTATTATTATTATTATTTATCACCATGACAATTGAAGTAAAAATTTTATTTTTGGTCCTAAGACGTATCCCTGGTAACGTAAACTTTCCTGAAATAGCATTCTTTACTACTGAAAAAGTTGAAATAATAATGTAATATTTTTTTGTGCAATGTAGGGAACACACTACCGTACGCGGGTTAACTTTTTTTCCCTATTTTTAATCGCATAATCCATACTGCATGCTTATCTATTAATTCGGCAACCCTAAATTTTGTCTCAAATTTTGCTTTTTGTATTTCTTTCTTTGAAAGGATACATCTGGATATTTTTTTACATCCTGGTACGCAGTAATAATCGTTCTACATTATATATTTTATCAAGAAACCGAAAATATTTGAAAATATCTGTATCTAATATACAGGCTGTTAAAAAAGTTCCGGGACGGTGAAATATCTCGAGAAAAACACATCGAATCAAGAAACCAAAAAACACGTGTTTCATATTTTGCAAAAACCTATCTAAGCACACCAAACACAAACCCCAACCCCCACCCCCAGGGGGTGGGGCGGGAGGCAACGTTGAAACCTTAAATAGGAACCCCCATTTTTATTACAGATTCGTATTCTGCGAAAAAAACTAAGTTAATTTTATCTGAAACTTTTTTTCCAATTCGGAATAGATGGCGCTCTAAACGCAAAAATAAGTTTTGACATGATTCTGAAAGAAAAGTAAAAAACGGTCTAATATCACAAGAAATAAACATTGAATCAAATAAAAAAATCAACATAATCACAAGTAGCCACAAGCCTTTTTTTTGCAAAATATGAAACACGTGTTTTTTGGTTTCTTGATTCGATGTGTTTTTCTCGAGATATTTCATCGTCCCGGAACTTTTTTAACAGCCTGTATAATAGGTACAATTCAAAATATATCCTGCATACAGTAGTTCTAAAAATTACCGATAGGTGGGGTAACGTTTAGCTGCATTTGCCTATTATCATATTTTTTGTTAAAAATAAATTTAGAGAATTGAAATAATAGCTCCGTGCCAACCTGGAAATTAATCGAAGTTCGATTCCCACAGCCGATGATCTTCGTTAAGTTAAAATTATTCATATAGATTTCCGTCCGCTAATGTCTTTGATGGGTATGATTTCACAGATTATAACTACTACGACAATGTAAGACTCAGAAGTGAGTAAAATAACATAGAAATGTTACATATTTATTTGTTTACTTTTAAGTTCTCTCTTGGCATTGGATATGGATGTTTGTGTTGTATTTGTATTTGTAAAAGATGACAACAAAGGCCTGGCTAAATTATTCCATATAAAGTAGAAGCCAATAAAAATATAATTAAAAGAAAGTTTGTCTCTTCTTAGCTGTTTGATCTTTAGGACTATTCAGGGACGGATCTAAAATTTTTTATGGTAGGGGCTCAAATATAAATAAACATAAAATAAATTATATTATATTTATAATAAAATTAATAAACAGAAACAATACAAATCTATATACAGTGTGTTCATCCAAAACCCGAACATAGGCATATAACATGTGATATCAGTTTTTTGGTGCGCATTGCTTCCCAATTAATTTGATAGGAAAAATACTTCAAATAATGGTTATAGAGAATAAAATTACGGATTTTTTGATATAACATACATATCATTTGTGTGTTTCATCAAAGCGCAAAAATTAATTAAATATTTGTAATATTCGTAAAAATAAAGCTATCCATGAAAAAATTTAAATAATTTTCTACTGTCCAAAATTTTGTCAGTAGAAAATTGTTTAAATTTTTATGTTATATGCCTATGTTCGGGTTTTGGATGAACACACTGTATATATATATATATATATATATATATATATATATATATATATATATATATATATATATATATATATACATTATTACAATATTTGAAACAAACTAGTACCAAACAACCTAAGGCACTTCCTGTTTTGCTTTCCTACTTTCCTTCATAGAGGGACATATAGATCGCGCCACGTCTGCCGACATAAGAATGCTTCTGGGGGAACCGACTGCAGAGAAGATGCTAGACGTTTTCAATTATATTAAGAATTCTCTCAGATTACGTGCATTTATATTAAATCTATGAAATATTGACTAATTTACTATAAAGATATATTATAAAATATCAAAACTAAACTATTCTTGTTACCAATCTATTTGTACGGAGATGGATTTATTTCTCTACACAAATAAACTTATTTTTATTATTATTTTTATTATATATATATATATATATATATATAGCTACACACATCTACGCCTAATTATCTTGTAATAATTGCATACTTCATGAATTTAACAATCTAAAATTTAATGGCGTGCGGTGACTTTTAAAGTTCTGTGAGCATTATTGTTATTATTTTTTTAAAGGGGTTAGAAATAATTTATCATATAACAAATTTATTTCGCATTTTTTTTACAAATTCGTTTAAGAAAAAACGATAAACTACTTAATCTTATTATGAGCATAATATTTAATTCTCTTTAATGTAGAAAATGATCGCTCGGCAAAATCTGTCGAAAATGCTAAAACCAAAACAAATGCACAAATTCACAGTGTACGCGGAGATGTTTTATTAATATTTTATCTTTGTTCAGTTCAACTGTTTCGCGCTGAATGAAAATGCGTGTTTCTTTGGACTGTGATTGTGATTTTCTAAATCATGATTCCTTTGATCGTGATTGCGTTGAATCATAATTAAATATGATACTAAAGAAAACATCAAACATGAATAATGATTAAAATCCAACCAGATCGACGCGATCCTACAGTATGAATGTTAAAATAACTACAAACTTCAAATACACAAACTTACCTTTTTTAAAATTTCATAAATAAGTGTCCGTGTATACTATTTAAAAATGGATCGTGATTCGTAATCATGCTGAAACAGAAAAAATGTTTTTTGTGAAGTAGGGTCATTAATTTGAATTTCTGAACATTCGAACATTCAGAAAAACTTCGATGCTTAAAATTTTTGAACAATTAAAATTGTCGAATTTTCGAATTTTTTGCCACTGAATTAACGCCATCTATCATCTCCAAACACGCTCACGCATAATTCGCGAAAAGTCGACCACGAATTAAATAATAAACACGGCGAGGTATCCCGCAAAACCTCTGCAAGGTTAGGCATTTTAATTAAGACATCTACACTCTTAATTATAATTTGTATTATTTATAAATAAATAATAATACATAAATTTATGTACAACAAATGCATTGAAGTTGTGTTACTAATGTGCCATGCCTTTTTATCCCATAATATGGTTAGTGAATTATTGAACTCCCTAAAAAAGAATATCTACCACGTCCCTAGTAAAAATTGTGATGAGGCTAAGATCTGGCAATAGAATGACTAAGACGAGAATTGAACCCTCGATGCTCAGTTTGCAGTCTGACTGACTTGTCCTCGAGCTGTTAAATACACTTCAAATAATTAGAAAATTCAAATATTCGAAAAACTGGAAAATTCAGAAATTTGAGTAATTCGAAAATTCGAAATATTACAAAGTACGAAAGTTCGAATCTAAATTCGAAGGTTCAATAAATCCGAAAAATTCGTAAAATCAACAATCCTATTGTGAAGTGTGTGATGTATATATTTATTTAATGCTGATGCTGGGTTGCATAAAAGTTTTATCGGTTCATTAGTAACTAACGGTTCAATAAATTTCTGAAAATCTCTATTGATACTGTTGCTAGATAAACAATTCTTTAACTAAAGAGCTCTTTATATTTTTCTTACAACCCAGCATCAGTATTATAAAGAACAGATTAACTTTACTTACATAATCAATTTAGTTTATTATTCTCTTTTATTCATTAATATTTTTCCTTTAATTCCACAAATGAAGCACTCGTATTTATTTTCAGATGCCATTTTTAAATCTTTGATACGAATCAGTCAACATGAATCATAGAAAAAGTATGATTCACAAGGGTAAGGGAATTGTCGTTTCATGATCACAAAATGAAACAGTGAGGATAACGAATAACGAACGAGGAAACGTGTTTATTCTAGATCATGTCAACTTTCATCACTTTGATTACGAATCACAGTCAAAAAAACACACTATTATGTAGGCTGGAGCTATGGATTAGCGTGCACGATCGATGTGTGCATCTCGTTTACGCACATACAGTCGTTGACAAGAAAGATTGCCAGAGGGGTAAGGAAGAGTAATCCACTCAACCATGGGTGTCGCATCTGTGCAATTTGCTACTCTCGGTTGAAGTATTTTAATTCTTTTTCTTGAGTTTTCGCTAATAAATTTAACTTTAGTACTTCATTATCGCACATCTATATAAAATTTGCGAAAGTATGTCTGCACTTCACTACGAATACTTTTGCCCTGTGCAGATATCATTTTGCTACTATTATGTGATCATTCCTACTCGTATTCTCGTCGTTTGCAAAAGAAATGGGGATACAGTACCATGGGCGTCCGCAGGGGGGGGCAAAGAGGGGCGCGCGCCACCCCCCGGGTTTTAACTAGGTTAATGACTACGACTCTGGAACATAGGACTTTAACATATAAAACTATAATTTAAAAGTTTTAGTGCATAAAATTCTGCATCTGAACCAATAAACAAAATTAATTTTGCATACTTTGTAACGACACAAGTTAGATTTGAAAATGAGGAAAATTGCCTCAAAACTATCGATAGGCATGAAATTGAAACCAAATTAAACAAATATTTAACGTTTTATTTATCAAAATAAATAAAATAATAAATAAAGAATTTATTCTGACAGTTTTGTCAGATTGAACGTCAAACATTTGTTTAATTTTGTTTCAATTTCATAGCTATCGATAGTTTTGAGACAATTTCAGTCATTTTTAGATCTAATTTGTGCCGATACAAAGCATGCAAAATTAATTTCGTATTTTATGCCCTTATACTTTTATTTGAAGCTTTTTCTTTTAAATAATTAGGAAGCAGGAAATTTAAAACAATATGATTTTACATGTTAAAGTCCTGTGTTCGAGAGTCGTGGCCACCACACTGTGTATGTATATATAAATAAAATAAAAATTAAATTATAAGTTTGAAGATAATAAATTCAAGCTGAAACTGAATTTCCAGCAGCATTCTTATGGCCAGCTAGCGACATGTTCCCTATCGTAACGATTGAGTAATCTAAGTTTAAGTTTACACAGACACGAAATATTAGAAAATAAAAACGGTAAAACTGCTAAATCGGAATTTATTGAAGAAATGGTGTCAATTTAAGGAAGAGTTATTCGAAAATTGTCTTTCCTCTTCAATTCAAACCCAGACGACAAAGACTAGTAATTTATTTCACAAATTTAAATATTTTTTTATCCATTTGTTATGTGTATTTGTATTTATGTTATGTAAAAAAAAATATTTTAGAAATTTATGTATATCTATCTGAGAGTTTTTTGCGACTCGCCCCCCCCCCCCCCCCCTGGAAAAATGTCTGTGGACGCCCATGTACAGTACTTGTACTCCCGATAGAACGTTACTGTGAAATATTCTAATGGTCTATTGCCGTTAGTATTGGTTTGCAGAGCGGTTCATGTATTACGTATAACCAAGGAGTTATAAGGAGAGAGCAATATCATTTGTCAAGGGGCACGGGGATTGTCTCCAGGTGATAGGAGGGAGAATAGCATGCCGGCCATTTTATTGTGACCATATTTTTCACAAGGAAGGTACGTAGACGATAGGAAACAGATAAAAAAATAAGAATATAATAATAATAACAAAAAAATAACATATTTTATTTCAATATTATATAAAGATACAAGTCAAAAACCCTTAAATTAGGTTAATTTATTATAGGAATGTCTAACTGACTCACTTTAGTCCTTAGATTTTTTGGCATGAAGCCTTATTTTAAAATAATAATTTGTAGTATAGTAACAAAACAAAAACTGTCTTTTCAACCAATTTTTCTACATTGAAAACTCCGTAAAACAACAAAAATATTCACGTAAGCACCACAAGTGTTTTGGTCACAACAAGATGGCGACCAATCAAACGTCACTTGAAGGTTGGGGACAAGGTGAAACATATATGCTCTCTCCTTATAACTCTTTGCGTATAACACTAATAGTAAAATATTTCTAATTGAATCAGTCATTTCAAAAACATCGTAAGTCACTATTTTTCCAAAATTGAGTTTTTACTAGAATTTGCTTCTAGATAGGTGCTGCAATATTCTATATAAATTGCATTGCTCCTAACTATATTTTTTCTATATGTCAATCTGAAGTCACTGCAAATACAACATTAATCAGTGACTTAAGAGTAGTTTTTGCAGTCACTCCTAGATGGCGTTGAATCTTTTCATCTCAACTGGTGGTGATATTGAAACGTCAAAAATTGATTAATTATGGTTAATCATCCGTGCTGAAGATAGTATCAAACCGACGATCCGACTTGATCTATTTGAAAGAAAATATTGTTGTTATGATTATTATTTATGGGGTAATGGCTCAGTGGTATCAAGATGACCTATGGTAAGAACCCTGATTCAATCCCCACAGCCGACAAACATTTTCACCAATTTAAAATTACCTTTGTGAACGAAGTCAGGGAGGAATGTCAAAATCGTAAAAATTGACCAATTTCAAAGATGGATACGGGGCGATGACCCCATGAGAAAAATTTGCGAATGACGCCATTGCATAGAGCGTTCATTTTTGTCTAGGAAACCAAAAAAAATCGTCCAAAAAGAGTCATTTTTGACTGAGTTATCACATTTTAAAAAAAGATATGCATTTCATAAGATTTACATTGATACCTCGAAACTTGAACAGCAGAGGATGTTTAGACATCGGGTTTGGAAGCTAATGTGAATATATACAGTGTATATAAGTTCATTTTTATTGTCAAAAATTACTTAAGGAAAAACAATGTTAACCGGTTTTTCCTTGCCGTCACAGATATTAAATACACTGAAAAAAGGTACGTGTTTGAACGTATTTTGTTCGTATTATTTTAAATTATTGAACATGGACAATTAATTGTTTGCGCAATTAATTGTAGATTTTTTGACGCGGAGTGTAATAATACCATATCATACGTTTATTAGCAGCTAATATACGTCATATTATACTTAAAACTCATTTTTAAACATAAATAAACCCTAAGAAATAAGAAATTCGCCGGGATTATTTTTGTCCAGGTTTTCGACCCAAATACCCCTATGTGCGACGATCAATTTTAATTACAAAATTCTCTATATTTAAGGATCTGTTTTTTTGTGGTGGCAACAGTACATATTTTTTATTGGTTTCTCTGTTCTATTAATTTCGTTATGGGATGGCTAACTCAGTGGTATGAAGTCGGCCTGTGGATCCTGAGGTCCGTGGTTCGATTCCCACAGGCGTCAAATTTTCATAATTTGGAAAAGCTATCCCTGTGGCTCCTCCACCACTAACATGTTTGGGGGCCGTGATTTGACGACTGGTAACCGCACTTCACGCGTAAAATATATCACTTACCAAGATCTGCTTCAGCAGAGTGCCACACCCAGTATTGGGTAGAAGGCGTGATGATATATTTATTTATTTATTTTATTAATTTCGTTCAGTTATCCAAATTCTATTTTATTTTTTCAAAATCTGAAGAGGTGTAGAACCTTATCAATTAATCAGCATAATAGCTATAAACTCCGGGAATAATAATTAGTATAGTAATTTGATATAAGGTTGCAGTTTATAAAATTAAACAGTTAAAACTGATTTATTTGAAATGTAAGTTTTCTGACTTACGATGTTTCTGAAATGACCGATTCAATTGCAGTGCCGCCTTATACAGATCCTGCAATCATTTTACATTCCACAGATTGGCATACTTTCGTGTCCATGACTGTACATTTAGTAAGACGCTCTCGCATTCATGTTTGCATCACTACTTTTATATTTTCCAAACTATTCGCAAATAAATATAAAAATTTAAATATAAATAAAATGTAAAGTTACCATATTATTCATTTTAATCAATTAATTTCGGAAATATTTCTAGAGTGTGTTTTTCACACCTTGCAGACATGGACTACATAAATCTGACAAAATTATTTATAATAATTCGAGGTCTAGAATTATATCGCGATAAATATACAATAAAACTAGTCCCGATAACCTTCCCTCTTTCATTGTTAGGGGAGAAATAACAGTCCGGAAATATGTATTTACCGTTAAAAATTTACTGAGAATATCCAGACGCCTGGGCCCACCACCTGAATCCACCACTGTAGCTATAAATTAATTTCAAATACCAAATACAACCGAATTCGTTTATAACAAACCATGTCGCTCGATTTTAATTATACTACATACTTGAATATGTAGACTACTTTGATCTGTACATCACATTACAAATAAATTTTCTACATTTTTGCCCAATACAACGAGCATAAAGTTGAATTTAACGAGCAAATTGGCAACAGTTCAAATGTAAAAACAAGAAAAACTTCCAATTCCAATTTAGGGTATGACACATATTTGAACAAATAAACGAGTAAATCTTTTAGAAGAGCGTTTTAGTTTCAGTCGGCGTGAATCCCAAATCGACTATTTGGGGATTTATAGTGATCCCTATCTTCGAATTCGTGGAATTTAAATGTTTTCCAACTGGGTGATATTGAACAGCACGTTTCCCATATTTTAAAGAAAAAAATAAAAGTAATTCAAGAGGGAACTGAACTAAATTTGTCATCAAAAAGTAGAAATTTTTTTTGTCAGATATATAGTAAATCGGTTACAAAGGTAAAATATCTTATAATCAAGAACTACAATTAAGAACCTAAAACAACATTAATTCGAATATGCGAATATATGCTTATTTGGAATGCGTTAACCGGATGTTAAATAGGTATGTTGAAAAATCAGTATTTAGATTATTTTACATTAAATGTATTTCTGCAGGAAATAATTTATTATTATTTTAAAATATCTGATACAAAATAACAATATCCAACATCCAATTTCAATCAGATAAATAATACTGCATTTTTTAATTAATTCCTTTTATTATTTTGCTGCTACCCTACTACAATATTATACAAAAATAAAAAGTAAGTAAATAACTATAAGAAGTGAATAAACAATGAAAATGGAAATTTTTTTCAAATTTCAAACAAAGAACAAATTATTGTCACATAAATATTTTGCAGTTTATGAAATAGTTATTTTTATAACAAGTGCCGAAAAAGGCTCGTTACGTGCAAGTGCAGAATTTAACGCACGAGGCTTGCCGAGTGCGGAAATCTGCACGAGCACGTAACCTTTTTCGGCACGTGTTATAAACAACATTTTTCCTACAACTGTGCTACTTAATAAAACACTAAAATATCAGGATTTATAAAATTCTAATGCTATTATATTAGAGCGATGTTTGACAGCGTTGCCAGGGCGTTGCCATGGTTTGTTTATTTGTGGATTGTGTCATTGTTCTATGAAAATATTTCACTAATTTTACGATAATTTTTTCTTGATTTTAATATTACAATGAGTGACTCTACTTCATCATGCACACCTCCAGATTTAATTGAAGTCGCTGGTCTAGCTACGTTAGATTTATTACCGGAGAAATCTAAAGAGCGGTATTTGCAAGTTTATAATAATTTCAAACTTTGGTGCAGTATGAAAAATACAAGAAAAATATCTGAAAATGTACTGCTGGCATATTTCATGGAGAAAAGTAAAGTTTATAAATCTTCAAGCTTGTGGAGTCAGTATTCAATGTTGAAGTCTACGTTGAATGTACATGAAAATGTCAATATTGATCAATATTCTAAACTAAGTGCATTTATAAAACGTAAAAATGTTGGATACAGGAGTAAAAAATCTAATATATTAACAAGAGATGAATTTTACAATTTTTTAACTAATGCCGATGATAAAACTTACTTAATGATGAAGGTAATGTCGCTACAATAGATTATATAATATTTAATAGAAAGATTCATCAAACAGATTAGTCGCTAATATGATTTTTTTATTGCAGGTTACTTTAATTCTTGGTATTTCGGGTGCTTGTCGTCGAATAGAGTTCTTGATCATATCGAAGACAAAGGTACATTTATAATTGTGAATATTCCTGATACTAAGACTAAAAGGTATAGACAATTCACAGTGACTTCTGTTTCTTTAAATGGCATAAATTTTTTGGAAATATATCGCAAATATGTTGTTCTTCGACCTGGAAACGTGGCACATCGTCGGTTTTTTTTTAAATACAAATGCGGAAAATGTACAGTTCAACCTGTAGGAATAAATACCTGCTATTAATACTTCTAATACCTCTGAAATTGTCAGTAATAGTACTGTTGACACAGATGAAATCAATGTGTCTTTAGATAATACAAAAGTTTCCAGTACACACATTATTAATATAAACAACAGTAATAATTGTGTTATTAATATTCACAAAAAATAATATGTATTTTATTTACTATTTAAATAAAATTATTAAACGTCAAAATATATCACTGCATATTTCTTCTTCTTCCATAAGCGTCTGTGGCCAAAATATGAACTTCGCGCTCGGCGCGAAATTTAAATCGCTCTTTGACAGTTACGTAATGAAGCACTTTCGGCACTAGTGTTTCTTTGCTTTCGGAAGCGCACTTGGTCTGCATTCATCTACTTTCCATACGTAACCAAGGCAATTATAGTTATGTAATAACAAAGAAATCGCACAGTTGTAGGAAAAATATATTTACCTCATTTTCTTATTCGCTACTGATACCAGTATTGATTACGTTGTAATAATATTTCGAATACAATATCATTTATTTTAAAAAATATGAATACATGTTCTATATTATTGTCTAGATCAATTTAAAAACATTATATTGATTGTAAAATAAAAAAAATATATTGACATATTGCAAATACTTTTAGAACTCATGTTCTAAATAATAAAATAAATAGATAATCACGCGTTTTACCCATTACTGAGTGCTGATCTCGGTAAGTGATATATTTATGCGCGTAAAGTGCGGTTATCAGCCTTCAAATCACGGCCCCCCCAAAGATTTGAGTGGTTGAGAAGCCTCAGGGGTAATTTTAATGTGGTGAAAAACTTTGTTGGCTATGGGAATCGAACCAGGGTTCTCATGATCAATAGACCGACTCGATACCACTGAGTAACCTACCTAAATTATAAATATTTGAATTTAAGTTTTAGGCTATTGATAATTGGACTTGAGGACAAGTGTTACTTGTGCGTCGCGGGCAGAATATCTTAAGGTAATTTTAATCTAATTAATACAGTTGCTAGTTTACCCGTCACGGTAAAAAAAATAATAGATAGTCTGATATGTGGTTTTCAAAATAAAGGCTGTGCATCACTAAAAACTTATTATTTTTGCATATTGGTTACAAACACATTTTATAAAATCGAATCTACTTATACTCTTAATTAGCAGATTTCTTTCGAACACCTATACGAAACACCTAACACAATATCTTTATCTTTTCTCGAAGTATATTTATCCATTATAATCAATTTCTTTTCGCGTATACTTAACATAGACTCCAGCATTCCTGGCAATCGTAGCTCAGTGGATAAAAGCGAGGTAAAACTTGCTTTTCTTAATTAGCAAGCAAGAGGTCATGCGTTCAAATCTCACTGACTTCTACTTATATCCAAAAAAATACGATTGCGCCTGAGTGGTTCGGATTCCACTATAAGCTATAGGCCCCCTGTACTGTAACTGGGATTTACTTCCTGTTGTGTAGAGTAAATAAATAAATATTGAAACGTCAGAGATCTAGTGAAATATTATAGTTTTTCCTGTATTTATAAGTAAAATTGATGTAAAATGAAAGTAGAGGGCGTGGTATTGCAAATTATAGTTTAAACTAGAATAGGAAAAACCTAATCTCATTTTGTTTCCTACAAATCCTAATCCCTCATTTGCGCACAAGTGTCCTATTGCCGATTTGGGGGATTATGTCCTCAGCAAGGGGTAAACTGACCGCTGCGCGCAAATTACCAATACCCTAACTTAACGGCCGAGGTGAAAACAAAACCTTGTTTGAAATTTATTCTCAAGAAACATTTACAGTTTTAGTGGACGTTGCTAATATTCAGCCGGTAAAACTGTTTTAATGACTGTTGCTAATAGCACTATAGAAAAAAGTAGGGTTTTGCAAAAAATATGTACTTTGTGGAAAGAATCGCATGTGTTATATTCATTTACTTGACAGTTGCATAAGACACATTTTCATTTTAAGAGTCGTATTTACAGGCGGCATTTGACTTCAAAAAGTGTTTCAGCACTTACGCTTTTTCTCAGAATTTACAAAACATATTGACTTCATTCAAAAACTATGGTCAAGTTCAAGAATAGATCTAAGATCGTACTGTGTTAGATTTTTGTTCTTTGCCCTAGTTTTAAGAAAAACAATAGTTATTATCCGCAAAAAAATGCATTTTTTTAATGGTCATTTTTCTATTCCTTTTTCATTTTTCAGGAAATAATCAACTGTGATTCTGTGCGAATATTTATACATTTTGATTAAAATGCACATATATTTCAATTTAATTGTGTACTCATCTGCTTGAAGTATCTTCTTTTTTCCTTATTTACTTTATTCTGTCCGCTGCTGTACTACGATATTCTTTTCATTTTACATCCTGATTCATATTCACCTTTTTGTTCCATTTCCTTTCTATTCATTAGTGCTATTGTACTGCACGTAATATTTTATTCTTTTTCAATTTCATTCTAATATTTTGTTACTAAGCTTTTGAAAAACTTGAGAATAAAGAAGTTGCTACGAAATATTAAAATTTGTTCTTATAACTTGCGTGGAATATACAGTTTTGAAGTAAAAGATTTTTCCTACAACTGTGCGATTTCTTTGTTATTACGTAACTATAATTGCCTTGGTTACGTATGGAAAGTAGATGAATGCAGACCAAGTGCGTTTCCGAAAGCAAAGAAACACTAGTGCGGAAAGTGCTTCATTACGTAACTGTCAAAAGAAAATTGTTTTGACAGCGATTTAAATTTCGCGCCGAGCGCGGAGTTCATATTTTGGCCACAGACGCTTATGGAAGTAGAAGATACGGTGAACCAGCGCTAGTAAATATGCAGTAGTATATTTTGACGTTTATAAACGTAACCTTAATTTGCAATATATCTAATCTGTAGACAACGAATAAAAATAACCGAACAAAGTAAAATATATCGATAAATGGTTTTATTTAAAGAGTAAGTGAAATACATCATATTTATTGTTTGTGTATATTATTAACACAGTTGTTACAGTTGCTTATATTGACATAATGTAAAATGGAAACTTTTGTGTCTAAAGAAACATTGATTTCTTCCGTACCTGTTCATATTATTACCAGTAATATTATTGGTAACAATTTCGGAAGCTTCAGAAGTACCAGCAGCAGGTTGATTGTCATTGTCGAAAATAGATCCAACATAGTATGATCCGGAGCTTCAATTATCTTTGGAGGTGTTAATGATAAAGAAGAATCACTCACTGTACTATTCCAATCAAGATGATTTTGAAGAAATTATTTTGACGTTAGTGAAATATTTTTAAATAACGTAGAACAATGTGCAAGCAATCAACAAACAAACCATAGCAATGCCGTAAAACATCGTTCTCATGTAATATGATTAAAATTTTATAAATTTTATAAATTTTAATAATATTTTAGTGATTTACTAAATCGCACAGTTGTAGGAAAAATGTTGTTTATAACTATTAATCTAACAAAAATATCTGAATAATACTAATACACAGACTTTATTAAACAATGCAAATTTCTATGAAAAATATATTTTCCACCTTTCAAGAAAAAAGAGCGATGTATAGGAAAATTATTGTGCAGTGTGCATTAAAAAAAATTCTTAGTACATTAGCACGTCAGTAATTTTAAAATTTCTTTCATTTTTCTTATCATAAATCTACCATTACAATTATTTTATGAAATTACTGTAATAATTTTAAATAATCTTTTACGTCAACCAACAGAAACGAAATTGATGTATGAAATTTGTTGTATCTCTACTATCAAAGCTTTGATTCACCTTTATTTAACCGTGATTTACTATGCATGCAACTTATAATTTATTCATTCCTTCAAGTCTACCCTTTCTGTATTGAAACAAAAAGAATAAGTGAAATTCAGTTGACATGAATCTGTGAACAACTTAAAGGGAAACTACTCAAATACATCGTGTCGCAGCATTTAAATTTGTGAAAACACATTTACTCCATCCACAGTCGGATTCATGGCTTGGTAGCAAGGTCGGCGCTTGGATATCTTACACACTTCTGCAAACTATAGAAAAGCGCCCCTTTCCCTATATACCTGGTGGTGTTTGGTAAGGGGAAACATAAGGATTTAACATGTAAAATCATAATGTAATTTTATCCTTCCCTAATAATTTCATGCAAAAAAGCATAAAATAAAAGTTTTAGAACATACAATTCTACATCTAAGTCAATACACAAAATTTATTTTGCATTCTTTGTAACGACACAAATTAAATCTGAAAATGTGGAAAATTGCCTCAAAACTATCGATAATCATGGAATTGAAACAAAATTAAACAAATGTTCCATGTTTTGTCTGTCAAAATAATTCCTTTATATTATTATCTTCATTTATTTTGACAGTTTAGACAGATAAAACGTTAAACATTTGTTTAATTTTATTTAATTCCATGGCTATCGATAGGTTTGAAGCAATTTTCATCATTTTCAAATCTAATATGTGCCATTACACAGTATGCAAAATTTTGTTTATTGATTTAGCTGCAGAATTTTATGCCTTAAAAGTTTTATTTGAAGCTGTTTTGCTTCAAATAATTAGGGAAGCAGAAAATTACAATATTCTGATTATACATCTATATATATATATATATATATATATATATATATATATATATATATATATATATATATATATATATATAAAAATGAATGTTTGTTTGTTTGTCCCGTATGCGTTCCTTTATCATTCATCCGATTGCGATGCAACTTTGGTAAGTTGTTGTGCGCACACCCGTGAATGTTTCTGATTTAGCACGAGTCCAGTCCGCCATCTTGAAACAAAATGGCCGCTAGCTATTCTGAAAAGTAATGCACTGATTAAATTCAAATTTGGTATAGGCATAGACGAGAACCAATATTAACATATAGGTATAATAAAGCTTCAGTCCGCCATCTTAAAACAAAATGGCCACTAGCTATCCTGAAAAGTATTGCACTGATTCGATTCAAATTTAGTATAGGCATAGCTGCAGTCCTATGCCATTCGAATTCAAACGTTTGCAGTTTCCGGTACGACTCGCATTTGCAATGACCATCAATAAAGCACAGGGACAATCGCTACAAGTGTGTGGACTAAATTTTGTAAATCCATGCTGTATGTGGCATGCTCACTCGTTGGAAAATCTTCTGATTTATTCGTGTACGTCCCAAAGAGAAAAACAAAAAAATATTGTGTATCCAAGAGCACTTCAATACACAGAATTAAACACAAACACTTTCTTTCTTTGAGTTGCAATGCAACGCATACCGGGTACTCGCATTAAATTGTAGACCACGCGAACGAAGCCGCGGGTAATAGCTAAATATAATATAATATAAATGTTCACATTTACCAAACACCACCCGGTATAAGAGAAAAAATTAAAAACTGTAACACGGACTGTACCAAGATGCTGACTTCGCACTCATGACGCACTCAGTGAAGCCAGGCCGCGGTAGCAGTCAGAGTCGCGAGAGTCGTCGGACGCTACGCGTCATCTCATTTAACTTGTATTCAAATTTCATTGTATCTAGTAGCGATAATAATCTAACAATAAATGTTTGAAAAGATTACGTGTCGTTATAAAACAATTTTTTGCAAATATGTATTTTATGAAAAAAAATAACATAACAATAAGAAGAATTGATAGTATGATAATGAAGGAGTGCAATAGAAAACGTTAGTTTCAAATACAATTATTTCCAGATTAACAAACCTCTCTAAAGATATATTAGATCGCGAGAAATTTTTATCATTTTTAATCCACTACACTGACTGAAATTGTAAGTAGTAAGTAATATTCTTAATGCAATTTTCAAATTAGGGAGCGACGGTAATTCTAACAATTTATTTTTTTTTATATGAACATTAATGAATTATTGTTTTATTATTTTTTTCGGCACGCTGAGTCTATGAGAGCAGCGCCTGGCTGCGTTGCTTGCCTTGCTTATCGCCCTGCTTATTAGGTAGGCCAACGTATATCAACCTTTTTCAATCATTGTACCCCTTGACATCACTATAAAGCACCACGTCAATTGGTAATATAAAAAAGTTAATTATGACTTATTAGTTTAAGAAACACGAATATTATGAAAAACAATTTACGTAGCTCTTGTTGAACCCTCACGTACGCTCTAAAGGAGCTTCACGTACCCCTTGAGGTACCATAGACCCCTGGTTCAGAACACCTGAGGTATGCTATGGAAGCTTACACACATTGGCGCCGACTTTACATATCTGTTGTAGATGCTCACACTCTTTTAAAAATTGCACAAGTATTAAAGTATACAAAATAGTTATACCACCTTTGATTACATGATATTCAGATGCGCTACGTTCATATAAAATTTGGCATTAATAATAATAATTATTTATTTGCTTTAAGAAAAATATCCTATACAAATAGATTGGTAATTACAAACAATAATACTAGGTACGTAATTTCATATTTAGTACAAATGTAAGAATTTTTATTGCACATACTATAAAATTATATATATGAAACATTTTGTCTGGTGTCAGTTCGGCTAGAAGGACCTTGTTGGAAGGCTACTCGCTGTTTGGTGTCAGGTACTTGGATAGAAATTCTTGCTTTGTGCGTTGTACAGCGGACATTGGAAAAGAAGATGCGTTAGGTCATCTTGTTCGTATCGATTGCAGAGGGAGCACAGATCTTCCTGGCAGAATCTGTGCAGAGTCCCATTTAGGTACAGGTAGAAGTTTGTTTCGCTTGCTGTTCGGAGTTGTCCTAAAACTTTTAAGATTTTATAAGGGATATTGCAAGATGCGAAATTGTAGTGATATAAATATGTTTTGAAATGAGAATTATAAGAGGAATTTAGGGTTCTTTGGACATCGATGTTATGCAGAATACTTTGATATGATAACAGAATATATAGCAGTATGTTTTATGAATACTAGATGGCGATAGTTGTAATACACATTACAGTGCGGAATAATGTCCCCGCCTGTTAGTTACCTGTACATTTTTTCAAATTATTTACTACAGCGTAATTACAACTAAACAGAGCTGGTCAAAATCACGAACAAAAGTAATTAAATCACGTTTCACAAATCAAACAAATATGTTTTTGTGACAATTTACAATTCCACTTCATTTTCAAAGTGAATTAATTCACAAATCATAGTGATTTGAGATTTATTTATATAAAATATAAATCACAAGTCTTTTTGTGAAATGGGGCTTGAGGCTTGGGTCTTGGGGCTTAAATCACATTTACAATTACTAAATATTATCAATTTATTTAATATTTATTTATTAAAAAAATTAGGTGCATCATTATATGCCAAAGATATGTGCACAACCGAATGAAAACAGATGTAAGTAGATATGTTCAAAGGGTTCTCAAAAAATGTAATTAAATGAATGACATATGTTGGTATATTTACATTAAATCTGTACCCGGTTTTAAATTGTATTGAATTATAACAGTTTAGCTTTTAAAACTACTATAGACTAAGAGTCTTAAAAAATATAAATTTTCTTTGTAAAAGTATAGAAAATAGCTAGTAATTTGAAACAAAAGTTTAGTGTTATACAATCACGAATTAATTCACAGATCACCGAAAGCTACAGCTAGAAATATGACATTTAAACGTGCACCAGCATTGCTAATCTCAATAACAAAAATAATATAATGATAATGAAAAATTGTTATTTATAACGCACGTATCGATTATAAATTTTAAGTCCTTTCAATTGAATTAAGTTATTTCAGTTGAATTAAGCCCTTTCAATTTTAATAAGCCCTTTCATTTGGATTAAACCCAGTGAGATGATTTGAGCCTTTTTTTAGCTCTAAAACAATTCACGAGCCCAAATCAGTTTCTTTAAAGGTCTTAAATTACAAGCCTGATTTGCAAATTTATTAAAAGGGTTTAATTCACTTGATTTAAATCATGCCCAGCTCTGCAAGTAAATGTAATTAGTAAATATTAAATTTAAATATAACTATTAACCTACATGTTTACTTGATTTTACTAATTCTAAGCGGTGATAATTAAACTCTTCAAATCATTAATCAGTATTTTATTTATTCATTTGAATGTGTATAGTGGGTGCTCAGCACCCTTTAAATTTTTATAGTGGGTGCTTAAGCACCCGAGCACCCATAGAGTCGGCGCCTATGTTTATGGCAAGACTTCATCTTGCATGCTAAACGGAGTACTTGTCTCGACCATCACTAACTAAATATTGCTGTTTTCCATAGAACGTGCTGACAAGAGGTAATAGGGTAAAAACATTTCATTGGTTCAAGATAACCTTTCTCATTCATGTGTTTACATTTTAAAAACTCAGACGCTTGCAAGCAGAGCTGAGCAAGCTACTTAAAAAAAGTAGTTCAGCTACAGCTACAGCTATTCTTTAAAAAAGTAGCTAAGCTACAGCTATAAGCTATATTTTGTAAATATAGCTAAGCTACAGCTAAAAGCTTTCGTTAAAGTAGCTGTTAAATTTTGAAGCTACTTTTTTTAAATTATTGTGAAATAATTAAATTTGCCATTGTTATATGATCAGTCTTTTGTTATAATGACTGTTAATTTACTATTATATACATAAATATCAAAAATAGCAAATACCATCTGGCACCTACTGTGTATTTTTGCGTATTAGAGCCAGTTAGAACCGGCAACAAATAATTATTTTGTGTGGGTTTAGCTTGTACGCATGCGTACATTGTTGACCTTCTGCTTAAAAAGTAGCTTTAATCTACAAAAAGTAGCTTTAAAAGAAGCTTCAGTTGTTATTTTTAAGCTAATAGAAAAAAAAAGTAGCTAGCTACAAGCTACAGCTATATTTTTTCACAGTTAGCTAAGCTACAGCTACAGCTAAGGTAAATGTAGCTGAGCTAGTAGCTAAGCTACAAAAGTAGCTAGCTACTACTCAGCTCTGCTTGCAAGTGTAAAAAAACGGATAATTCAGGATTTTGTTTTGTTTATAAATTATGATATTTCACTAACAACTCAGCTTCGAAAGATACAGACTAATTAAGCATTATCTTAAGTATCTTTCTAAAGTTGACTTGACAGAGTTTATTTTGTTTATCAAATTTATTAGAGCATATGTTATAACTTCAGTATTCTGTAGATCATTATTTATCGAGTTTATAGCTTTTCTGAATTGTTGCGTCTGGTTATACGGGATGTGATGACATAATATAGAAATGAAGCAAATTATCCGGCAATGGAAACAACAACAACGTATGAATAAAACTATTATTTACTTAGTTACAAAATACATGGCAAGACCTACATCTTGCTCATGACGTCGAGAGCCAAACTTGTCTCTACGAAAGCCAATCTACCACTAGCTAACCGTTGTTGTATTCCATGGGATGTTCTGACAAAATGGTAAAGGGTGGTTTCGACGCGTTGGTCGAGATAACTGTTCCCACATATGTGTTTACATAAAAATCCCAGACGGGGTGCGTTCCAAAGGTTAAATCTATCCGACCAGACGCTAAGCTATAATTTACCCAGATATGTCATCACATCCCGTGTAACCAGACGCGACAATTCAGAAAAGCTATAAACTTGATAAATAATGATCTACGGAATACTGAAGTTATAGCATATGCACTATTCGTCCAAAGATAGCCCATAAATAAGTGTTTTCTTTGTTCGTAAAAAATCAACCTGCACCATTTTATTGAACTAAGGCCGTGGGTTTTATTTATTTAGCTTATATTGGGATTTGCTGTCTCCCAAATTATAGAAATCATTTATTTCCATTGTAATAACATTAACCTTGTAAGATGCTTTCTTAACTACTTCCGTGACGCCATTAAAATCGTAGACTTTCCTATACATTTAAGGGATCGTTCCGCATGATGGTGGTAAAAATTTGCGGCCATAAATATATGGCCTGGTACAAAATATTTTATTTGAAGTAACTATATTGCAACCTCTTTGGAATTTACAATATATAAAAAAAAAAAAAATGCGTCCCAATTTTTGTTTTGCGAAGCGCAATTATCCATCTACAAAATATATCATTACGCCTTCTACCCATTACTGGATGTGGCACTCTGCCGAAGCAGATCTCGGTAAATTGTATATTTTTTGCGCGTGAAGTGCGGTTACCAGCCGTCAAATCACGGCCCCCAAAGATGATAGGGAGCTACAGAGGTAATTTTTAAATTGGTGAAAATGTTTGCCGGCTGTGGGGATCGAACCAGGGCGACTTGATACCATTGAGCCGTTATCGCGAACCGACAGAATGAAGGCATAAAAATTACTTAAAACAGTATGAGCAGATATTGATTCGTACCAAACAACGGCTTTGCTTTTAACAGGTTAGAACAAAACTTTCATTGAGGGTGTAAATATTGCTTCATTAAACATTTACAATCCCGGAAGCATGATGACCTACAAATTAATGAGTGTTAAGAAAAGCAATTATCTAATGTAAGAAAAAATAGATTACCTTTTGTAATTAAACTAATCTATTGCATTTGAAGAATCCTTGTTTTATATATATATAATAAGATTCAAGATATTTGACTCAGCGTGCCGAAAATGTCTTACATGTTCGCAACTTTCGTTCAAGTTTACGGTATAATATTCCATTTGAAGAATCCTAGTAATATTTTTTAGGGATTCAGTATATTTAACACGATGCGGCGACAATTTCTTACAATTTTCAGAACTTTCGTCTAAGTTAATTCAAAACCTTTATAACTTCTATACTTTTGTAGTTTTTAGCATTTAATTTTTATGTTTCAATATATTTTATTTTACAAAATATTGCCTTTCATTTATTCGCTATTTTTCGACTATTTCGGTAACGCTGTATAGACGGTACACTATTTGTGAAAATTGTAACCCATGAATCAAATTTTCTTTTTAAAATTACAATAAAAAATATTTTAATTGTTGACAGTTTGTAATTTTCTGAACAAAAATTTATTACTTTTGTATTTTATAATTGGAGTTTTTTAAAATTTGTTTTATCTGTGATCAATAAACCCACACAGTTTAGACAAACTTTAAACGAATAAGAGAAAAAGTTTAGATAAAAATGAAATTAGACAATTGATTGAATTAATATAGAAAGTAACTCTTGACAGATACAACTTTTTTGTATAAAATAATCACATTACAAATAACTAATAGTGGAAAAACGTTTATACTTAAAAATATGTATTTAGTTTCAGCTGAAAAAGCAAAATTAGAGGCACCCTTTTAATCTATTTTATTTTATTTTCTTTAAATCTTAAGTTTGAATTTAATTATAATAGGAAAACTAAACAGTATTTTACGGTATTTGGACAACTAGTAGTAAACTAAGGTGATTGATTACTAACATTTGATTGAATTTAATTTTTCGTTTCCGAATGTTTCTAATTCTTTGTACGGTATTTGATGCTATTTCCTTCAAAACTATTTGCGGATTTTTGAGAGCTAAAAACTAAAATTAATTAACTAGTTCATATTGGCGATCAATACACTCATATCATGAGAAATAAAATTATTATTGTTAAAATGTTTCACTCAAGAAGGAAATAAATTATCTTAATTTATTTTAATTAGATACTTTTGTTTATTTTTTTTATGTTTGATTTTAATACGGCTCTCAGTGACATATTTATAGGTGTGCGAAGTATGTGGAGTGTGCACTGGAGCAGGGCTGTGGACGATGAATGGGCCCCGGACAGCCTAAATATGTATATTTTTATTTTCTTCCTGTTCTTCAATGGTGCTATCGGGCCTGGGCTTACCGGGCACACCGATCCGCAGTTTTTACGCTGCCGTACTGCCGGTTTCCGTAGTCTATGTTACTTTTTAAGGCATATGTATAAGAGACTAGCTTATAGCGCCCGAGTATGATTAATACAAGTAACTGTATTTTTTATTTAACGACAAATCATACTTTGTCGACAGGCGGATTCGAACTGACGAACCTTGGTTCGGGTGACGTCGCAGCATGTTAAAAGATGTGTATTAACACGCTCGACCACCGCGCCTGTATATTTTTGTTATATAAAGATGAATTTTTCTTGCTATTTTTGTTTCATCGTATAAAATGTATAACATTGTAGCAAATAATAATGCGGTCTTTGTGTTGCTACATTGTATATATTAATTACTTAATGAAATGGGACTCCAAAAAATATTGCGCACAGGGACCTCGTCGACTATAAATATGCTACTAACGGCACTATTAATACTTTGGTAGCTTATACGAGTAGTTAATTAAAAAATTGAATAGAACATATTTTCGTAGGTAATTTTCTACTTTAAACCAGTTTCTTAATGTCTTACCCAATTCTTAATAGAGTTTTAGTTAAGCCTGAATTTTTGATTGTCAAATTAAGCTAAACTGTATTATCAAAAAAGTTTAAATTAACTCTAATATAATCTTGTTACTATTTGGTTTTCTGCAACGAATTTGGGTTAACATTTTAAAATCAGACTAGTATAAGATCGGCTAATCAAAAATTCAGGATTAGCAAAACTTTTTTTAGAATCGGACAGTTGAAGTTTTTAACTTTATCTTAAATAAAAACAAATAATCAATTAATAAATATTTACTTTTAAATAATACTAATAAAATAGCAAATAATCCAAATTATGAATACTATTGAAAACAAAATTTCATAAAACTTTAGATGACAGAACACAGACAAAACTAAATCTTAAATTTTTAAAAGAACTTTCCAACATTTGAAATCTGAAAAGTTATAACTTTTCTTGTATTTTGTAAGGTCATCGTACTCTGAGATGAAACATAAAATGTCAGGAACTGTAACAAAACAACAATGCAAGTCCTAATTCCGGAAATACTCAAACAGAACAACATATATACGAGTATTTTGTTGATATAATATCTCTTCGTGGATTATATTTTATCTGTATAAATACTGGGGATATCCGCAAATCCACATTTCTATGGTAACATTTCTACAACAGCCTTAGGTAAAAGCTTTACAAAGACATGAAACATAAATAAAAGTTTCTCAACTAAGAAAACACAGCTTGTCTAACAATGATTGAATGAATTGAAAACAAATTTTTAGGAACTTCGAAAGATAACAGAACTTTTAAATTAAAAAAAAATCTATGAAGTAGAGTTTGTAAGAAACTATGTTGCCGAAAACAGATTAAGAAATCAATTTTTTTTCAGGCCTCTGTTTATATATTTTTCCGTAGTGAATTTTTCACATATTTTAATTTTTAAATGGAGAGAAACTTTTAAATAAGATTTACAGATTAAAGTCGTCTTTAAATATTAATAATACGGGCGTGTTTTTGCGCCAACTTCGAGTAAAGTCTCGTCTTGGTCTTGATTTTCAGGAGAGTTTTGATTTATTAGTACAATAATTACTCGAATAATAGAATATTTATATTAAAAAAACTAAATTCACAGCTCGATAGATAACATTAAACAAACAAACAAAATCGAAAATTTACTCTATTAACTAGTACTTTTTGATCAAAACAATTTAAAATTATACTGCATCTTTTGTATTAATTGAAAATGACTTTATGAATTAATAATTATAAACTTATATTTTATTTGAAATTTTTGTATTGTATAAAGAATGCTAGTTTTCTCTTTATTAAAAAAATTTAAATCTTGTAATATATGACATGGCTAAACTTGCAGAGAAAATATTTTTTGTGTTGTTCATTGATTTAATATACAAAATGGTCACACTTAATTAAAAACATGAAATATTGGAAAAATCATCACATGTCGATGACATATCATTTGTACATCATTTTGATGTCAAAAACATATAAAAAATTATTAAAATAATTATTTTATATAAATATAAAAAAAAATATAAAATATATCATCACGCCTTCTACCCATTACTGGGCGTGGCACTCTGCTGAAGCAGATCTCGGTAAGTGATATATTTTGCGCGTGAAGTGCGGTTACCAGTCGTCAAATCACGGCCCCCAAATATGTTAGCGGTGGAGGAGCCACAGGGATAGCTATTTCAAATTATGAAAATTTGTCGCCTGTGGGAATAGAACCAGGGACCTCAGGATCCACAGGCCGACTTCATACCACTGTGCTAGCCATCCCATTTTATATAAATAAAATAATAATTTCAATATTTATTACGCGCAAGATTCATGCGGTAATTATTATTTTTCGTAATGAAGTAAAATTTAATTGTAAATATAAACAATTATATAGTATAAATAAATAAAATAGTTTTTATTTGAACATAAAACCAACATAAATATAGTTAGTGTTCAATTATTTGGCGCGAACTTTTAAAACGGTACTTTGCTCGGTCATTTACATATTTTACCTGACTAAAAACGGTAATTTGACCGCGGTCTTATTACCAAGAGCCAACTTCAATTTTATATCATTAAAATGTAAGAAGGACAATAATATCAAAGAATATTTTTAATATAGGTATATGTAACAACGAGAAATAGTTTGTCACAAATTTCATTATTCTATGTCAATAAATAGTTATTGACGAAACTTTAAATTTTGATGATTTAATAGAAGCAGTTGTGAAATTAAAAGTCAGGAAGGAAAAACGTTAATAGTGATGATTAAAAAATTAGTTCATTTTACTTTGCAATTAATTTGTGTTATTTTAAACATATTTTGCTTTTGCTTGTTTGTAATAAAATTATTTAAGCAGAAGAATATTTATTTCCTAGAATGAGGAACAAACGTACTTGTATGAAAGAATTATGAATGTGGTTGAAGCTAAAGTGGTGTGTCAGGATAGGAACGTTTGGCGAAGATTAATTGCGGGAAGAATCTGATGATTTAGAAAAGTGCAGGATTTTTTATTTTAGTTTAGTTGTTTAGTAATTTCATTAGAGTGTTTACCTGCAATTGTGTGAAATTCATTTTCAAAAACAAGCGCAGGGACGACATTCCCTTCGTTTCTTATCTTTTTTATTCGTTTTCTGATCTTACATTGAGTGTTTAACTGCAATTGTGTGGAATTCACATTCAAAAACAAGCGTAGAGCGATACTCCCTTCCTTTCTTATCTTTTAATTCGTTTTCAGTTTTTACATAGAGTGTTTAACTGCAATTGTGTGGAATACATTTTCAAAAACAAGCGCAGAGCGACACTCCCTTCCTTTTTTATCTTTTTGTTTCATTTTCAGTTACTGCATTGTGTGAACTATTCTTTCATATACAAGTGCAGGCTATCGCTTTCATCTTTTCTAATCTTTATTGATTATTTGTTAGATTCGTTATTAGATTCGTTATTAGGAGTACGCGTGAGTAATTCGAGATGTTTTACATATATGTTACGTACGTTGAAGATAGAAGATGAATGATAAGTGAATAGGAGTTATTGGAAAGATGTGATTGAAGATTTGGTATGTGATAAATGATTTCGAGTGTAATAAATAAATGAGTTCATATGGAGTGATCTATGAATATGATTAAAATGAGGGAGGTGTGTTTGGATGAGAATGTTTGACGAGGACTGATTATTTGATGAATTTAATGAGTGAATATTTTATAAATGATTTTAGGGTTCGTTTGATGGGATATTGCGTGATGATATTGTTACAAAACGGATAATTCAGAATTTGGTTTTGTTTATAAATTATGATATTTCACTATAAACTCAGCTTCGAAAGATACAGACTAATTAAGCATTATCTTAAGTATCTTTCTAAAGTTGACAGAGTTTATTTTGTTTATCAAATTTATTAGTGCATATGTTATAACTTCAGTATTCCGTAGATCATTATTTATCAAGTTTATAGCTTTTCTGAATTGACGCGTCTGGTTATACGGGATGTGATGACATATCTGGGTAAATTATTAGCTTAGTGTGGGTCGAATAGAGTTAACCTTTGAACGCACCCCGTCTGGATTTTTTATGTAAACACATATGTGGGAACAGCTATCTCGACCAACGCGACGATACCACCCTCTTACCCTTTGTCAGAACATCCCATGGAATACAACAATAATTAGTTAGTGTTAGCTTGGCTTTCGTCGAGACAAGTTTGTCTCTCGTCTTCATGAGCAAGATAGGTCTTGCCATGTATTTTGTAACTTAGTAATATTAATAATAGTTTATTCATACGTTGTTGTTTCTATTGTCGGATAATTTGTTTAATTTCAATTATCAATATTATAACTTCTGTAAATTTTACCAATTATAATTTATACTTTATTTTTTGTTTTAAATATATATTTTATATTTACAAGAAGTTCGCATCAATTTCGCTTTGATTTTAATTTATTGGTAATTACATCGTCTCATTGTATAAGTTTATACTCGTCACAGTCAGCTCTCTCAGCCCTGTTAGAAGATCCACAGGCCGACTCGATATCACTGAGCCACCTACCCCATAATCATATTAAATAGATAAATTAGAATGAAAAGGCAACTTAATTAAAATACATATTTCTCATTATTCAATGTATCATTAATTAGGTACTTTTTTTGCGAATTATTTCTCATGTTAATCACCTATGATGCAATTTTATTACTGGCCTAATGGCAAGAAAATCAGCTTCAGTCGAGACAACTTGTTCTTGATTTCACGTGCAAAATATAGTTGTGCCATGTATTTTGTAACTTAAGTAACTAAGATTAGTTTAATCATACGTTGTTGTTGTTGTTGTTGTTTCCATTTCCGGATAACTTGCTTAATTTAAATATTAGTTTATAACTTTTGTATTTTTATAATTTATACTTCATTTTTATGTTTTATTAAATATATATTTTTACAAGAAGATCGCGTCTTATTTCTTTTTATTTAATCGTTTATTAAATCGCGTTATATTTCGTCCTTGTGTTTTAATTTAGTTCGTCAATTTTACAATTGTTTTATACGCGTCACTTCGGCTGTTCTCTTGCGCGTTACAATATATATTTATATAGTCTATCTATTAAGTCTATCTGAAAAGTGGCGCATTATTGCAAATCGCCAAGGGTGCTCTGAGTCCTTAAATCAACCCTGAGCAGGGCTAGATTTATCAATTTGCCACCTATTGGCTAAGTTAATTTAAATGTCATTTTTATTTACAAGTACTGGGCCCTACACCTACTCATATCAGTTGGCTTCAATGTAATAATACGAACTGAAAAATATCGAATCAAATGAACCATTTGCAACCGTACATCTAAAAGAAATTAGTTTTGAAGTCCTAAATTCATGTTTTCATGTTATATGAAACAGGAATTATTAGTAAATAGTAAATAAATTATATTATGAATAATTTTATTGTATTTTAAAACAAATATGTACAAGATATATGAGATTACATTTGAGTAGACATTCCACAAAACAGTAATTAAATAAAAAAAAAAAATATTTAGAGGAGAATGCAGCAATCTTCTTCAGCACCGCAGTCGATAGCTTCGCTGAATACGATCTTCTGGCTACAAAAACCCTTCTTGGAGCATTGGCCACCGTGCATCCTACATCGCTTCTCGCTTTTAGCTACTGCAACAAAAAAAAAGACAAATTAGATAACTATGTCTGAAGAGCGTTTTTAATAGTTTTATTCAGTGATATTAAAAATACTTACATCCAAAGCAGCACTGGAAGCCTTGAGCAGCTTGTTCGGGACACAGCTCGTCTTGACGACCGATGAGTTGCTTGCACTCGGACTGCACGATGCACAAGCCACCCTGGCTTATGCACCCCGCCTCGTATTTTCCGTACCACGTGTTCTCTGTCTCACCCAGCGCTGACAACATCACCATAGCTACCACCAAAGCAGACAAGATGAATTTGTTCATGTTGAAGTGTTGATTGTTGTTCGTGTTTTACTCTCGAGACAAATGAACAAGTAGAACTGATACTGATTTGAGAACAATTTGCCTTTAAATACTAAAATTTGTTATCATTGATTACGTTGATAAAATTGAAGCATTCAAAAATTATTTCAGCAATAAGGAACAAAGGTTTAATCATACATGGCAACATAAAATCGTTGTCATGTGGGCTGTTGTATATTATTTAACGATTTGTAAAGGCCAAATACCAATACACATTTATGATTCATTGACAAATTTGTATTTATAAGAACCTGGTTGCTTGGTAATAACTAACAAGAGAACAATTGACATACAAAATAGAGGCAACAACAATGGTGAAATTTTTTCTAATTTCGAATTAATAATAATTACTCGAGTCATTTTACCTCAAAGCAACTAAGTTCAAGTGATAATTAAATAAAACACACTCTGAGATTCAACTAAGTTTTTTACATTAATACATTTTCAAAAGCGTCTCCAAGGCAGGATATACGGCTTAGTATAGAATTCGTACATAATCAGACTTTATGTACTTGTTACATAATAGTTATTTACGATATAAGTGTTGTAATGTATCATATTACAATACGACATGGGGAAAAATTGATAATATATCGAATATTGTTCAATATATTATAATACAATACGTATATGGTACAATAGCTAACTTTATTTCATGATATGAGAAAAATTATTAGAAAATGTGCATTTTTTTTAATTTGACAATTTTCTTTTTTGTTCTTATTTGAGACATGAGTAAATTGATTCAATTTTCAATAAAATTTATATGCATTGTTTGTTTGTATCAAATTCTCATTTTACTACCAAAATTCATTATAGCACTTGTATCGTATTAGAATTTATTAAGACACGCTTCTTAGTATTGTATTATTGCTATTACGTTACAAAATTTGGTAAATAACTATTATCCACTTGCAAAGAATACTCTTCTCTGTTTATCTCTTGTCAAACTGACAAAAATTAAGATTCTATGTGGAGTGTTTATACATGAGATAAATCATCATACATGTTTACTTTCTTAATTATTTTCTGCTAATTATGCACATTTTTCATTGCTATTTCGTGTATCTGTAATTTATGTTAATAATTTACTGACCTTATATTCATCACAGTACAGCACATATCAATTCTATTCGTAAAGAGGAAGCAATAAGAGTGACAAATTAACATGATACTAAAAAACATTTACGGGATTTTTTATGAATGTAAAGAGTTATTATTTTTCTGTTTTGAGAAATCTTGAAAATAAGTTTTTTAGGATTCAGTTAGGTGTCAAGGAAACAGGAAGAACTACAAGCATAACCAATATATAATTTTTATTTACTTAATGTACATTTTCAATTAAAATTTTAATATAAACTTATTTTTAAACAAAACAGTCCGCAATGTCAATAGAGAAGGAAACAAAAGAAAGAATTGTTAAAAATTCTAACAAAATATTTCAATAATAAAAAACAATAATGTCTAACAAAACATACAAATTTTATTTTATGTTATA